>JACSVZ010000025.1:0-1200000 GCA_014706295.1 Lycocorax pyrrhopterus obiensis
TTGGCGTGCCTGCTGCCGCTCGGTTTTCCCTCAGCTCGAGGCCCATCAGGAGGCCCTTTCGGAGTCCGCAGCGTGCACGCTGTGCACGGAGCTCTCGCTCAGCGAGACGTGCCAGGGGGAGAAGCGCTGGCTGGGCGAGTGCTTCGATGTGCGGGACTTTCAAGGCAGCACCACAATGTGGGCCACGAGAAGGAGGAATCTTTTCATTGTTGGCTGTTCATAGGTTGCAAAAGAAAAGACAATTCTAGCACTGCCTCTTTCTTTTAGAACCTTTTCTGCTTGATCAGATGCTCATGTAACTCGCACACACTGAACTGCATAGAACTCACTGGACACGTACACTTTCTCTCAAGCTCTATGTCCCATCTTACCCTCTCACTCACGGAGACCCCAAACCCCTTCAAAACATCCAGGACTTGCTCCCAAAGAAAAACTCCAAGAACAAATAGCCAGCGCTGGCCTTCCTAGTCCCTTTGCAGTCTGTAAACAAGACGAAGCACACTAGTGACTTGCACTTCCCTTCTCAACTCTATTTCTAGAGATATCATCAACAGATTCTCTCCAGGTAGCAGAGTCCATCACTACAGCAAAGAGTTTCCAGCTGCAGTTCAGACTGAGAGATGTACCAGAACAGAAAGCATTTCCTGATCTTCCCCCTTCTCTAAGAAACATGATCCGCTGGGCAATCACTTTCACACACCTTCAGTGTGGACAAGTGCAAACAGCGAGACCTTACAGAGAAGGAACTGTAAGGACAGAAGAAATTCCTAAAGTAGCCATTTTTCCTAGCAGCATTGAAATGATGCAAAACGTACTAGGACAACGCACCTTCCTTCTAAGATAGATGAACTGTCCTGTATTACCCGTTCTCACAGCTCCGTTACAGAGGCCCCAATAAATACGCTCTAGAAAAGAAAACCGGTGGTGGGCAGCACCTTTCCCTTGCCACATGCCAGCAAAATCAAATTCGCCCGTGCAATCTGGATGTCTCCTCTACATCTACCATCGTGTTCTCTGAATGTGGGAGATTAAATGGAAGCGCAGTTGTTTTCCCAAAGAGCTGGAATAGGAACAGGTAGCAGCACAAGCAGCTGTGGTAGAACTTCCACCTTCCAAATGCTAAAAAGTGAAATCAGAAGACAGGAGAGTAGCCCGGCCCTCGGCTCTTGCTTCTGCGGCCGTTCTCCACGAGAGCAGCTGCTGGAGCTTGGCAGCGGGAGCTGCGAGGGTGCAAACAAGGCGGACGTCTGTCGCTGAAGAAAGGCACAGAGCCGCGGTGTGATGTGCGCCTTTGGAAGGCTGCCTGGAGAAGGGGTGCTCTCGGAACGCCTTCCTTGCTTTGACTCGTGCTCCTGGGTGAGCTCTAGCTGCAGGCACTGTGCAGCGCTGAACGACTAGGAAAGTGCTTATCTCCACGCTGTGCGGTGAAGCGGGGCGGCTGGGCTGTCCTTTTCGGAGCGGCGAGAACACTCTCAGGCGACTCGGCTTGTGAACGAGCCCTTGCCGGACTTGTGCAGTTCGGTGCGCTGCACACGCGAGCCCGCTGCTCTGCGGCTTCGTTCTTCGCCTTGCCTTGTCTGGAGAGACGAGAAGCCCAGCCACGGCCTTCCACTCGGACCCCCCCTCTTTGGCGTGCCTGCTGCCCGCTCGGTTTTCCCTCAGCTCGAGGCACAAGGAGGCCCTTTCGGAGTCGCAGCGTGCACGCTGTGCACGGAGCTGTCGCTCAGCGAGATGTGCCGGGGGAGAAGCGCTGGCTGGGCGAGTGCTTCGATGTGCGGGACTTTCAAGGCAGCACCACAATGTGGGCCACGAGAAGGGAGGATGAGGAACGTGCTTTTGTCCTGGCGCCGTTCTCCTGTGCCAGGCGTCTGCCCAAGATCCCTGCTCCTTGCGAGACGGCGGCGTGCGCCCGGGCTGCACTCGAGCCGAGAAGGAGCGGGCAGACAGCACCGCCACCTGACGGGCGCTCTGCAGCTTGCGGCCGGGAAGCGGACCGGCCCTGGAAGGCGCTGCGGCCGCGAGTTGCCGCAAGTGTCAGGGGCAAGCGCCGGGCGAGCCGCTCGTCCCGGCACGGTTCTCCGTGCGGGACGCAGCCGAGCAGCTTTCCGTTTCCTTTCAGACCACCCTTGCAGAGAGGCAGAATGTGGTGGTACGTAGCGCTCGGCAGGAGAGGGGCACGGCGCAGGCGTGTTTCGGCAGAAGCAGTGCGCTGGAGCGCTTGGCTGCCGGGCGCAGTGTTCCGGGCGAGAAGCAGACGACCGTCCGCCGCCGGGAGAACCGAGGCACCGGCGTGTTCGAACAGGCGAGGAACGAAGCCGCGGAGCCCCGGGCTCGGGTGCGCCTAGCCCGGCCTTGCCAGACGAGCGTGGCTGCCACTCTCCCGCCTGCTGGACTCTCGTCATGGCCTTGGGAAGGGGGAAGGTGCACGGCAGTTGCTTGTGCTGCTGCTGCCGCCTAGCCCTCTCGCAGCGCCCTGTGGAAGCAACCGCGCTTCCCTTCAGCCTCCGAGCTTCGGAGAAGACGATGGTGGGGTGCAGCGGAGAGGAGGCAAGGCCCGAGTGCACCGCTGAGTTTGATGCTGCCCGCGCGCGGAAGGCGAAGGTGCAGCCCGGCCCTCGGCTCTTGCTTCTGCGGCCGTTCTCCACGAGAGCAGCTGCTGGAGCTTGGCAGCGGGAGCTGCGAGGGTGCAAACAAGGCGGACGTCTGTCGCTGAAGAAAGGCACAGAGCCGCAGTGTGATGTGCACCTTTGGAAGGCTGCCTGGAGAAGGGGTGCTCTCGGAACGCCTTCCTTGCTTTGACTCGTGCTCCTGGGTGAGCTCTAGCTGCAGGCACTGTGCAGCGCTGAACGACTAGGAAAGTGCTTATCTCCACGCTGTGCGGTGAAGCGGGGCGGCTGGGCTGTCCTTTTCGGAGCGGCGAGAACACTCTCAGGCGACTCGGCTTGTGAACGAGCCCTTGCCGGACTTGTGCAGTTCGGTGCGCTGCACACGCGAGCCCGCTGCTCTGCGGCTTCGTTCTTCGCCTTGCCTTGTCTGGAGAGACGAGAAGCCCAGCCACGGCCTTCCACTCGGACCCCCCCTCTTTGGCGTGCCTGCTGCCCGCTCGGTTTTCCCTCAGCTCGAGGCACAAGGAGGCCCTTTCGGAGTCGCAGCGTGCACGCTGTGCACGGAGCTGTCGCTCAGCGAGATGTGCAGGGGGAGAAGCGCTGGCTGGGCGAGTGCTTCGATGTGCGGGACTTTCAAGGCAGCACCACAATGTGGGCCACGAGAAGGGGGGATGAGGAACGTGCTTTTGTCCTGGCGCCGTTCTCCTGTGCCAGGCGTCTGCCCAAGATCCCTGCTCCTTGCGAGACGGCGGCGTGCGCCCGGGCTGCACTCGAGCCGAGAAGGAGCGGGCAGACAGCACCGCCACCTGACGGGCGCTCTGCAGCTTGCGGCCGGGAAGCGGACCGGCCCTGGAAGGCGCTGCGGCCGCGAGTTGCCGCAAGTGTCAGGGGCAAGCGCCGGGCGAGCCGCTCGTCCCGGCGCGGTTCTCCGTGCGGGACGCAGCCGAGCAGCTTTCCGTTTCCTTTCAGACCACCCTTGCAGAGAGGCAGAATGTGGTGGTACGTAGCGCTCGGCAGGAAAGGGGCAGAAAGCTTTCACTGATGTGCCCCCTTGCCTTTTCCTTGCAGCCTTTCCTCTTCAGAGCACCCACTGAAGCTATGCACTTTGCTTCTCAGCTGAGTGTATTGTCATATTGCCAGAGTCCTATACATCCCCCTCCTTCTCGCACCAACTGCTTCTGTTGAAACTTGCCAATGCTACGCCCTTTCCCTCTCAGCTATTCGAACCATCACATTCTGCGTCCCGCTTGCAGTCTGAATCTAAACTGAAGTTTCTGGCCTTATCTTGCATACACAGATGTGCCAGGAGGAAAAGTTTGCTCGGACCTTGCCGCTTATGTTCGAAAACGTCCATTCGCTCCACAATCAAATGCCAGCTTTCTTCCCTTTACATCCTACAAACTTCACACATGAACACACACACACACACACACACACACTGGAGCTATGCACTCTCTTTCTTTCTCAGCTGCACTCGCCAGTTCTCCACCTTGACTTCTCTACCGCTTTTCTCTTGGCCTTGCCATGCATGGACTTCTCCTCTTATGACACCCACTGTGTTGCCTACCCCTCCCTTCCATTGCCTTGCCTTTCCTACCCAACCTTGCATTTCCTTGTCATTCCAAACCGTTATTTCCTTTACCTTCCTGACCCGTCCATGTCCTTCCCTTGCCCTTCCTACCAATCCAGTTCCTTGCATTGACTTGTTCACCCATCCCCCACCTGACTTCCCTTCCCATTTGTCCAGGTCCAACCTTTCATTTCCTTCTCCTTCTAGGACTCTCATTGCCTTGCCTGCTTCACCCTTGTCTTGCCTTGCAAAGCCATCATTTGTCTTGCCTTGCCCTTGAACCCCTCCCTTGCCTTGCATTACTTTGCTCACCCCTCCCTCACCTGGAACTCAAGACCCCTTTTCTCCTGGCCCACACTTTCCCTGCCCTGTCTGCTCCCCTGAGGAATCCCAAGACTCTCATGTAGCACCAGTGTTTCAGAAGCACGTGAGAAAAAGCCCAGGGGAGGTCCCATGCAGCCAAGCCCGTCTTTCTGGGATATCTTTTGTCTGGGACCAGTGCTCGCATGTGTTCAATTTTGGACGCACAATCCACGTTTCACCCTTGGGCTCCGCAACCAGAATGACAGTTCTTTTGCATACAGCTAGACCAAGTGTTTTAGGTGCAGATTAGAGACTGCCCATGTGGGATCAAAGCCACACAGAGAAGTAGGTCCTGGCCACTTTTGCATCCCAGAAATCCTTGAATGTACCTCTCACCTCCCTTGCCTTGGAAACCCAACAGTTTCCTTGCCTTGCCCTGCTAACCCTCCCTTGCCTTGCATTCCCTTGCATGCCCATGCCCCACCTTTCATCTGTCTACTGCTTTCCTCCAGGGCCTTGCCTTGCCCAGCCTTTCCTGTTTCTGCCAGGCCCACCCATCACTGGCCTTACCTTCCTATACCTAGCCTTGCCTCTAACTTCTGGGCTTTCTCTCGCCTACCACTCCATTTGCTTTCCTCTCGCTGCTCTGGCCTTGCCTACCTCTCCCTTGACTTGCCCAGAGTTGCCTACACTTGGTTTGCGTTTCCTTGCCTGCACGGAAGGCAATGGAAAGTGATAGGCAGGGCAAAACAAAACAAGGAAGTTGTAGGCAAGGCGAGGCAAAGCAGACATAGGCAAGGGAAGCAAAGCAAGGGTAGGCTAGGAAAATCTAGGCACAGTACTGAAGGTAAGGCAAGGCCGAGTGACTCAGACTACCTTTTCTTGGGAAGCAAAGAGCAGAGTGCCAGTGTTGGTGGAGCACATGTTAAGTTACCATGGGGAGGAATAGTCCAGCAAGATATTTCTGTCCTGGCACTTTCTGTGTGGGAGCAATTGTTGCACGTATACAATATGGAAAGTGGTATGCAGCTTTGGCTGCGTAAGTTCCTGAACGAGAATGGCAATGCTTTTTCATGGGAAGGAAAGCACATAGCCCCAGATTTGGTGGTGCTGATAAGAAGCTGCCTCGTGGAGGTCAAGGAGGCCAGCAACTTTCTGTCCTGGCATATTTGATATGGAAACATTGCCTCAATTCATGCAATTATGGCACTGGCATCCATCTTTGGAAGGTGGTCTCCTGAAAGATTCCATTTTGCATGTGGTTTCCATTTCTCAGAGGTGGCCTTCTGAAATTCTGGCAGCCACACCTAATTTGGACAAGGTAAACAGCTATGCTGAGTCTTGATGTGCAGCTGATCTAGTGCCTTGGGCAGGTAATGCCCAGTAACAGTGTTCTGGCACCTTTGCATGGGATCAGGCACTGGATGCTTTGTATTTTGGAGGAGGGGATGCTATTTCTTTGGAGATGGGCTTATAGTTCCTCTTTGGCAAAGAAAGCAAGTTTGGATCTGCACATTGGGTGCTCTTAGTGAATTTAAAGGCTTTTCCCAATTGCCAGTTCTCTGGGTTAGAGCTGTTGAACTGTCAGTGGGAATGCAAAGGCCAAACTATTGAGCTTTTTGTCCTGGTACCTTTAGTGTGTCAGCAGTCCCCGGTTCCGTTCAGATCCTGACTCTCTGAGACTGGGCTGGGTGCGTTTCCTTCTTTTGCAGGTCGACAGCGGCATCGTGTGGTTGTTTTTTGTGAGCGCTGACAGTGCCCGGGAAAAAGACACGCGCTTTTCTGGTCAGGCCCCATTCGTGTGGGAGCGGTTCGTGGAAGAGCTCTGCTGCAGATCCTGGCTCTTGGAGACTTGAAAGAATGTGATCTTGCATCTAGCAGCGAAGGAAGAGGAATCTTTTCATTGTTGGCTGTTCATAGGTTGCAAAAGAAAAGACAATTCCAGCACTGCCTCTTTCTTTTAGAACCTTTTCTGCTTGATCAGATGCTCATGCAAAACACACCAGTGACCCGCACTTTTCTTCTCAACCATACATAGAGCAGCATCACGTTCTCGCCAAGTGGCAGAGTCCAGCCTTTCAGGGCAGCGATCCCAGCTGCGCCTCGGACTGAGAGATGTGTCAGGAGGGAAAGCATTTGTTGACTTTCCCTCGTCCCTGTAAAACTTGATACTCGCAGAGCAGTCACTTTCACATCCCTTCAGTGTTGCCGAGTTCAAGCAGCTAGAGCTCACCGAGACGGAAGTGTCAGGACTAGAGAAGTTCCAAAAGTACCCTATTGTTCTAGCAGCAGTAACAATTGTGCACAGCAGACTGCGGCTCTGCAGCTTCCTTCTCAGACAGAATTGCCATGCCATTGTTGGCTCTCGCAGCTCCGTGGCGAGCTGCTCTCGTGGCAAAAAGAACTAGAACAAAAAGCCAGTGCTGGGCTGCCCCTTGGCCTTGACGCAAGTAAGCCAAACTCATGGGTGCACTCTGTTCTTCCCTTCGTCGCTGCATCTAAGCTCATGATCCTTGCGTCTCAGAGCCGAAAGCAAAGCGCAATTGCTTCCACAAAGGGCTGGAAGAAGAAGAGGTAGCAGCACAAGCAGCTGTCATTGAACGTCCTCCTTCCAACTGCTAACGTGAATTTGGCAGGCAGGCCAGTGGCAGCCACAGGGGCTCCGTCTCAGCCGGCAAGGAAAGCTGCAGCGTGCGGGGAACGAATCCCTGCCGGCCTCCTGCCCCAGGCGGTCCCCCGGGGGCTGCCGTGCTCCAGGCCCTGACTGTCACCTGCACTCCGAAGGACCCGGAGCTGGTGTTACACACCACGGCTGCGCCTGGGACAGAGACATGAGCGGCCACACAAGTGGCCATGGCACTGTCTGCATGCTGTCCCTGCTGCTTCTCCCCCAGCCACTGCCGGGGCACTACCTCCGAGCCACCCACTCCTAAAGCCAAGGGCCCACTGGGACACTGTGCAGGGGCTCCTGGAAGCCAGCGGCCACGGTGACACAGCAGAGGAGCACAGAATCCAAGGTGCTTTGTGAGCCGGTGGCTCCCAGGAGAGCCTTTGTGGTGCTGTGCAACCACACGGAAGCCTGGCTCCACTGTGACACCACAGAAGCTCAGGGAAGCCAGGAGAGCCTTTGTGATGCTGTGCAACTACACGGAAGCCTGGCTCCACTGTGGCACCACAGAAGCTCAGGGAAGCCAGGAGAGCCTTTGTGATGCTGTGCAACTACACGGAAGCCTGGCTGCGCTGTGACACCACAGAAGCTCAGGGAACCCAGGAGAGCCTTTGTAACGTGATGCAACTACACGGAAGCCTGGCTCCACTGTGGCACCACAGAAGCTCAGGGAAGCCAGGAGAGCCTTTGTGATGCTGTGCAACTACACGGTTCCCTCGCTCCACTGTGACACCAGGGAAACTCAGGGAGCCCTGGAGACCGTGAGGATGCTAGGCAAGCTGACGGAAGCCTGGCTACCACTGTGACTCTATGGAAGCTGGTGGAACCGAGGGGCCATACTGACACTGTGGGGCCTTTGGAAGCAAGGAGACCCTGATGGGAACACAGCGGATGCTTAATCCTGGCAGGAACCTGCTCTAGTTGGGCTCCTCTCTCCTGGCTTGCACAGGTGCTGCTAGGATCTCGCTCCGGGACTGCCTTGCCGCAGGCTCCCAGCTTCCTTTGGGAATGGCTCTGCTCCAGGATGGCATGCCGCAGAAGATGCAGGTCGATTTTGTGCTCACACATGGCATGCAGGTGGACAATAAATCATGAGCCAGCCGCCCCTCAGCCCGTGTCCGGCTGTGTCATCGCGGCGGGGGAACTTTGGCAGCAGCCCCAGCCCTGCTCCTGCTCCTGCTCCTGGCTGGGCACGCAGCTGCTAAGGCACGGCTGTGTCCTGATATCCCCGCCCGCCCCCTCACCGCTGGACATGGTTTGGGCCACTTTGAAGCCGTGTTCGGGGTGAATTTGGCCGCTTCAGAGAAGGCAAAGGGAAAATTTGAGAGTCTTTCTGGGGTGTCCCTGTGTTCGCACCCACCCCAAATCTCCCCTTCTCTTGCTACTGCCTGCCCTGCCCCTACTGGTCCCTCATGTACCCCACAAAACATCCCGCGGACGGGACGGGACGGGACGGGACCCCAATAGCTGAGGTCCCAGGTTTGTGGAAAGGACTGCCACCCTTTCCCCCACCCCATGTCAACTCTCCTCTTGGCATGCCAGGTACTGCCGGAAAGTGGCACATCCTAACAGGACAGTTCTGGTTGTCTTGTATTGTGGAGGCGGGGATGCATTTCTTTGGAGATGAGCTTGTAGTTGCTCTCTTTGGCAAGGAAAGCAAGCTTGGAGCTGCACGTGAGGTGCCCTTAGTGATCGGAAAGGCTTTTCCCAGTAGGCAGTTCTCTGGATTAGAGCTGTTGAGCTTTTCATTGGGAATGCAAAGGCCAAGCTCTTGAGCAGTTTCTCCTGAGACCTTTAGTGTGTAAGCAGTCCCTGGTGCCGTCCTCTTTGGATCCTGGCTCTGGGAGACTGAAGGCTTCGCATGGTACCTAGAGCTGAGAAGGGAAGTGCTGATCTCAGGGCATGTGCTGCTAGTTTGAGGGGTGCAGTTCAAGTTGCAGGCAGCAAGAGCTTTCTCAGATGGAACTTTTGTGAGCTCTGTTTTTGCCAGATGTTTTCAAGTTGGTGGCCGGACTCTGCGAGAGTGAAAAGATTCTGTAGGGCAAAAGAGTTCGTGTTGTTCTTTGAGGGTGGTGCAAAGAAGAGTTTGCACTTGGAAGGGGACGGTTAGGGAAATCTTTTTGTCCTGACGCCGTTGATTTGAGAGCGGGGACGTTTCCAGCTCCGCTCTGCCCTCGGAGTGCTTTCGAGCTGCGCCCGGCGCGTGTCCTTCTTTTGCAAGTCGGCGGCGCCACCGTGTGCTTGTTTTCATGAGCGCTGACAGTGCCCAGGAAAAAGCCAAGCGCTTTGCTGGCCCGGCCGCAGTGGTGCGGGAGAAGTTGGTGGAAGAGCTCCGCTCTAGATCCGGCCCCTTGGAGACTGACAGAACGTCATCCTGCATCTAGCGGCGAAGGGAGAGGAATGGTTTCATTGTTGGCTTTGCAGTTTATAAGCGGCAAAAGCAAAGGCAGTTCCAGCATGGCCTATTTCTTTCAGAACTTTTTCTGTGCTGCTTAGCATGTAACTCGCAGCCACTGAACTGCATCAAAGTCCCTGGAGATATGCACTTTCTCTCAAGCTCCATGTACTTTCTTACCTTCCCACTCTTGCAGATCCCAAACCCCCTTCAAAACATCCAGTAGCTGCAAGCAAAGAAAAAGTCCTAGAACAAGAAGCCAGTGCTGACATTAATAGTCCCTCTAAAGTCTGTAAACTGGGTGAAACACACTAGTGACCTGCACTTTCCTTCTCAACTATATATAGAGCATCATCACATTGTCTTAAAGCCCAGCTCGAAACCACTCCAAAAGCGTAGAGCTGAGCTGGAAACGTCCCTGCTGTAAAATCAATGGTGTCAGAACAAAAAGATTTCTGTAATCTTCCCCTTCCAAGAGCAGACTCTTCTTTCCAGCACGCTCAAAGAACAACACAAACTCCTTTGCCCTAACAAATTCTTACTCTCTCACAGCATCCAGCCACCAACTAAAAACACCTGGCAAAAGCACAGCTCACAAAAATGCCAGCTGAGAAAGCTCTTTCTGCCTGTAACTTCAACTGCATCCATCAAGCTGCTTTCCTTCTCAGCTCTAAGTACCTTCCTAAGACTTCATTCCCACAGAGTCAGGATCCAAAGACAACGGCACCAAGGACTGCTCACACACTAAAGCTACCAGGACAAAAGGCTCAAGAACTTGGTGTTTGCATTCCCACTGACAATTCAACAGCTCTAACCCAGAGAACTGCCTATTGGGAAAAGCCTTTACATTCACTAAGAGCACCTAATGGGTGCGGACCCAAACTTGCTTTCCTTGCCAAAGAGAGGAACTACAAGCCCATCTCAATGAAATAGCATCCCCTCCTCCAAAATCACATGGGTTCCTACCAGGTTCTTGCTTCCAAAAGGTCCCACAGTGGCCCTATGGACCCTCAGTTCCACCATAGCATCACTGTGTGTTGGGGTGCTTCGGACCACTTGGGGTCCGCCCGCTGTCCATCATGCCATGCCTGCCCAATGGGCTGACGACTCGGAGAGCGAAGACCAGTCCGTGGGCGAGACCCGGTTCTGAGCCCATACCACTTCTCTAGAAAGTTCTGTTAAGTTCGGTTGTTTATAGGTTTATTCTGTAAATTCCCTCCTCTCTAACCTAGCCATTGGTTCTGTGTCCCTGGGATCCTCCTCCGGGCTTACCCTCTATTGGTTGGTTGTTCTGTACCACCCCTGTTGAAAGGCTCGGTAACCCTGGCCCTCCTTGGCCATTTCTACCCCTCTTTTTCGGGGGAATAAACCCTTGGAAGATTTCATGGAGTGGTCCTCTCCCTTGCCTCTTTCACCTCTGGGATTCCTGAGAGACTTAGACCTTCGGGTCCCCTCGCATTTGGGCACACCTGCTGACACAGAGCCAGTGCTGCCCGTCCACACAGCCGCCGAGACTCGACACTTTTCAGTGCATGTCTGCAGGAAAAGTCACTGTAGCCTCTTCAGGGCAGGACAGATGCCCATAAGGCTGACCCCTCTCCCAGGACAGTGACAACTGTGGTCTCCAGGTTTCTGTCAGTTTCCCTCGCGTCCCCACTGTCTCCAGGGCTCCCTGAGTTTCAGTGGTGTCTGATGCCCGAAAACTAGGCATGAAAACAGTACTCCATAGTATAATGCCTATAGAGCAGGTATTTGTTTATTCAACACTGGGAGTGAGTGGGATAGCTCCACGACAAGCGCACTCATCCATTCTTCACACAGAACTAGCTTTTATACTTTTTTTACTTAATGTGCACATTATACTTTCCTAACTTTTGTCAGGAAAATTAATCCACAAACACCAGAGGTTTATGTCCAAAAAGGAGACAGAGGAGTCCTGTTACTTTATTAGAATAAAGGGAGAGGTCATGGGCATTTCCCCTGGGGTCTCTCAAATTGTTAGAGGGCGCAGCCTCCTTTTTATCCTGATTTCCCGGCCGCATTTCCCTCTCTCTTTCCCCGTTGGCTGAGGTACTTGAGAGGTACAGACTTCCCGAATCGCTTAATACAGACCCCCTTCTAATGTGTACCCCCTCTTTTTCTTTTCCTATGGAATTTATGGTTCTTCCCATTGCTTCTTTCGTCTCTCAGTATCTACCTATCAGCAAACCCACAGTTTGTTTGTAAAGACCAATCCCTCTCACTCCTTTCATCAATCGGTGGAATTCCTCCCATTGTTTCTTTGACCTCTCCGTATCTAGCTTTTACCTATCAGCAGACCCACAGTTTGTTTGTAAAGACAAATCTATCTCATTCCTTTCAATCCCTCGTCTTTTATTTTCTTAATAATTGTCTTTAGGAACTTTAGTTATTATTGGGTTAATTTTCTGTTTCTGTGTCTTTTTTGGTTTTGTAATTATTTGCAGTGACATAATTTTCTGTCCTTTTGTAGCTATCTCTGGATCTGTAGGCATGGCTCCTTTGATCAGATGTTGAGTAAGTTGCACTAAGCAAGGGTAAAAAGATTTACATGCATGGTAAAAAGATTAGAGTTGCTACACACATAAGAGGACAAAAAGCATTTGTTTAACCCATAGTCCACCAAGTAACCACAAAAACATGTCCCATTCCCACCCTTTCCACATTTGGATGGGTACATGAGCTAACTTTCTTATTCTTTTTGTTATTTGTTTCACCACTTTTCCATTGTCATCTATTTACAAACAGCAGTTTGAGTCATTTATTTTTCTACACACTCCCTCTTCTTCTGCTAATAGATAAACCCAAAGATAAAGTCCAGTCACAAACACTTTTTCCCCGCGTATACACCTACAATTCTATTTAGACAATAAATGCCTCTTTCTGAAGAATGAAGAGGCCATGGACTTCCTTCTTCACCCCAAAATCCCATTCTATTATGGACTTCACTCAGGGTGCTGACTCATCATTTAGGTTCGACTGGGCTGGCCACCCATGGCCAGTTTTCAGATCTTCCTGGCCCTCCACAGACCCAACAACTGCTAAGGTTAAAGGTTTTTGCTACTTCTTCTCCTAAGGTGGCACATTGATTCTCCCACCTCTGGCCTGAACCTAACTGACAATATAAAGGTAAGATTATTAAGAAAACCATTCTAATGGTGTAATCTAATCTCCTAATCTAATTCTCATGTTGTCTCCCACACCACCTGTGGCGAGTGAAGGCACAGAAACGACGTAAAAAAACAGAGACAGCAAGGATTAGCCCATGAATGACTGGAGATTCTAGAGGAGGGATGCCCATACAGACTATTCCAGCAGACAGTCTGTGGGTAGGCACATGAGGCTTCCCCCGATGCCGATGCACTGGCTACTGCTGTGGCCCACTCCTGCGGAGTGTCAGTCACGGCCTCCCATCCTTCTCCTCCAGCTGAGATGTCCAAATCTCCGGGGCTTCAGAGACTTTTACCTGGGTGTGATGGGTCCACCCATGCTCAGCTGTCTTGACGGCTGTTTCTGTGCTCAATAACACTTGGAAAGGTCCACGTCACTTCACCACCAGTGGTGCTTCTTTTCACTCCTTAACTAGGACCCAATCTCCTGGTTGGATGTTATGAATAGCAAAGTCCAAAGGCAGGGTCTGTGCCAGCTGAGCTTCCTGTTGAAGAGATTTCACAAGAGACAGTATCCTGGCCACATACCGTGTTAAATATATGTCACTCATTTCCACCCCCACTTCATTTCAGGTGGGAGTCTGTGTAAACCTAGCTTCTTTGGGCTGTGGTCTCGCCCACCCCAAACTCAGCCCAGGGAAGAATCTCTGCTTTGTTTGGCTTTCTTGTGGATGCATTCCTCTTTCAGCCTTGTTTGTTTGTTTTTTTTCCTAGGCCTGAGATGATTAAAGAATGAGTTTTCCCTTATCTAATCATAGTGGTTTAACTTACAGTCCAAAGTCCTAGTCAGGTATCTTCAGGGAGGCTTCTTTGGTTGTAGCTTCTTTATACAGTTTTTGTTATAATAATATTTTTACTTTGCTGTATAATTCTATACATTATGAAGGACTAGTTTTTATGATACAAAATTAACACACAAAACATTTTCATACAAAAGGTTCTCATGCAAACATATCTTTACATTAGGGCTATGCTGTGTTTTCCAGGAGACAGATTATAGCACTGCTGTAATTTAATCTTGACACAAACCAGAAACTGTGGCTTTATTATTGGTGGGATTAAAAAAAGAAATTAATTCTCTTTTAAACTTAGTTTTATTATCCCAAGTAACTTTTTCTTTTGAATTTTAGTGAATAAATTGCCTTCATCACATTCTGCACCCACAACTGAGTAGCATGTGTATTGCAGAATGTGCTGTAGTCACTACACTGGTTGGCATCAACAGGAGGAGTGAGGCAAAGTTAAAATACTCTCTTAAGACATATGGCATGAGATTCAACAGCACATTAGCTTGAGGGCTGGTAGAAGGCTTTTCTGTATTTTATTCATGTCCTATCTGCAGTCCATGGCTACCCCTCCTGGTTTAGGAAGGGGGATTCAATAATTTCTCATGTAGCATTTGCTTGTGTTTTGTTAAGATTCTTTAATTCACTAATTATCAAATTTGAAAAACTTAGCCAAATTATAATAATTTTGAAGCTTCTGAGGCAGAACTGGGAAGGTTAGTACATATTTGTATGATTTCAAATATGTATAAATTCTTATACCAACTTTCAGGAAAAAATTGGTTGAGACAAATTATACTTCTATAAGACCTTTAGCCACACCATTTTTCAGTAAAAAGACAAAACAAGTTAGACAAAAATCAAACTCAAGAATATGTAGGATGCTTTAACTAATATTTGGTCTCCCACCAAGTCACTTGCAATGAAAACATAAACAAATTACAAACATTAACAAACTGACAATGCAAGCAATAATGGTGAAACTTTAAATTTCATTGGTTTTCATGCAGCTCTATCTCATGTGTTGGTAGGTTCCTATAAAAGAAAAGTGAAAATCTGGCCCACTAGACTGATTATAAAAAAGAAGTAAAAACTTCTTGTGGCTAACACAAAGTGACAGAATCTACTTGAAGAATCACATTTAGGTGTGATTTTGCTGCTTGCAGTTTCTATGCTCTCAAACTGTTTTCCTTATCTTCGATGCGGGGATGTTTGACATTCCTAGAAAAGAGAAAAGAAACAAACTTCCCCAGAAAAAATGTATCTGAGTGAAACAAGTTGTTAGTTGCATTAACTTATTCAGGTGGAGTTTTAGCTTTTATTCTATGAAGTGCATGTTGCACCACTTGCGTTGTTTCCCACATATTTTCAGTGGGTTTTCCTCTGATTGATCAGTGGAGGGAATGAGACTGCTTTTAAAAGTTTTGCAAGAGTTGCAGTCTGTGAATTAGGCATCTGAGTTGCTTTTTTTTTTTCAGGGTTTTAGTAGGCTTCTGCTTTTCTCCCTGAAGTAGTTCACCTTATCAGTTTGCTCTTTTTGTTCCAGTGATTTCCCTTTTGGACATGATCGAGTTCGGTGGCAAGTAATGACATTGCCTAAAGCCTTTTTTTTTTTTTTAATACCCAATCACTTTTAGCAACCAATTGCTCCCTATACCAATTTTTTTTTACCAAGTCCACCCCAGGAGTAGAGAGGTGACTAACAGATTAACCAAGGAAGGACAACAAAACATTTTCTTTGCACTGGCCACCCAGGACAGGCATTTTCCCCTAAAGTTTTCGTACAGCCCCCACAGAGGAGGCTGCATGATAAATACCTAGCCCTGCATAGGGACAACACCATCCCCACAAGGCAGCGGCTACAGAATTGGCCTCAGGATTAGAACCTGCCAATTCTAGTTCTCCACAACAAACCACAGACTGGTGGGGGGTTTCCCACAAGATAGGAGTTGCAGAATTGTCTGCAGGACTGAAACCTGCCAGTTCTGGCTTTTCACAACAAAACACATAAAAAGCACAGGGGCATGGGTCCCCTCTAAACAAGGAGCTTTAGGCTCCGCACAAAACCCCATGTAGACAAAGAAATTAAATCCCTAAATCCATTTACCACAATTTCCACAATTCCCTCGGAGAAAGATGTGTTCAAACTTCTAAGACTATAGAAGAAACCACATTTCTACAACTCCTTGAATAATCAAAGATTTTTTTACAATTTTCCCCCTTTAGGGATAAAATTCAAAATGGATCAAGAGGCCCCTGTGTCTACCAGGAAATACACCTTCTCTTGATCCGGAACCACCTTAAAAGTTAGCAAGGGCTCCAGTGTGGTGGTGCCGTGGTATAACGGGAACCCCTAACACCCCTTACAATCTATCTCTGTTATCCTCTGGACTTCCTCCTCCTGAGGATCCAGCTGTTTCTGTGGACAGTCCCGCTTCCAGTGTTCCTCTGCCCTGCAGACACACACTAATTCCTTCCCAACCACTGTTCGGGTCGGCTCTCCTCTGCTGAGGAGGGAATGCCTCTGCCACTTCCTTGTGGCCAACCCTGTCCCTTCTATCCCGGGGGATCCCTTAGGCCCTGCAGTTTATCCCTCTGGAGCTGTGTAAACTCTGCCATCACCTTTGCCTTTGCTCTCACCTTTTCCTCATCCCTTCTTACATACACTTGCTGTATCTTTCTAACCAGTTCATCCAGGGGCTTATTCTGCCCTTCCTCTACTCCCCCCCACTACTGCCTGTGGGTACTCATTCTCCCACAGCTCAAAATCATTTGTTTCTGCAGTGAACCAGACAAAATCCTTAAAAGAAAATCCTAATCCTTCCACATACAGTCTGCATTTCCTGGATATTCCTTCCTCCTCCTCCTTGTGCTCACTCTCTTTATCACACACCATGTTGGGGTTTTTAGGAGTTCTGTTTTCTTTTTCTCTTAAAGAATTTTCCCCATGTATGTTGCCAGGGGGACAAATTGCTAGGTGCTTAAGAAGAACAAAAGACCTGGCCACAGAGGGCAGGGGGGGGGGGGGTCCAACTAGCTACTTGTCTTTCACCTGGGGGGGGTTGGGTGCGGCTGGGGCTGCTGGTGCTCTCAGTTGTTCAGAAGGAGTTGGTCAGAGCTGGAAGTTCCTGCTTTTCGGCTGCTTTCCTTCTACCCGAGAAACCCGGGATTCCCAAGCCCACCCTTTCCCTGCCCTGCTGGGAGTCGGGCCGCAGCTGCTCTGCCCTCCACCGCCGCTTTGATCCTTCGCTACACTGTAGCCCTGCACACCCTTTGCCGGCTGAGACCTCCCGGAGCTCCCACTGCAGCTCCGGAGTTGGATACATCTCGTCTGCCACCCGGGATCTGTGCTGTCTCTGCTGCTCCAGCCTGCTGCTCCCGAGGGTCCGGCCGGGCACCGGGATCGGCTGCCCAGAGGGTTTGTGAAGCTTTTCGTCCATCCCTTTCCCGGGACCCCGAGCCGCCATCACCGCGTGCTCCCCGAGCTCGCTCCGGAGCGCCCCCTGCAGCCGCGGGGGAACCATCGCACCCGCCCTGCTCACCGGGAGCCGCCAGCGCCCCTGCCGGCTGTGACTGGAACTGCACCAACGGGGAAAGGGCCTGGCAGCCGAGAGAGGCTGGCACTGGGTTTGTGGCTCTGTTTGCTGTTACTGCCATAGTTATTGTTGCTTGTTTGCCTTGTTATACATATATATATATATATATTAGTAAAGAACTGTTATTCCCACCCCTCATATCTTTGCCTGAAAGCCCCTTAATTTCAAAATTATAATGATTCGGAGGGAAGGGGGTTGTTTTCCATTTCAGAGGGGGCTCCTGCCTTCCTTGACAGACACCTGTCTTTCAAACCAAGACACACCATATACCAGAGCTGGTCTCTGTCCTGCCACAGTGTCCAAACTCAGCTCCTCCTCCCTCCCCCAGCGCATCCGGCGGGCAGGGCTGGCAGCACCACAGCTCGTTGGGGCGCCCCGCAACCTCATGGGGCTGGGTGATGCCTTAGGTTTTAACTTTCATATTTTTTAAATCCTGTACTGCCTAGTGTGTAACTCTGAAGTTTCTTGTAGCCTGTTAACTTCTGCTCTCTCATGCCAGGTAGACATAACAAAGCCTCTCCAGGCTTGCTCTCCAAGGACAGTCAGACCGTCCTCGGCCCAAAATGTGTAAACCAAAGCCTCTAAAGGGGGGGGCAAGCTTGGGGAAACTACATCATTAACTGAAGCTTTAATTGGAGAATTAACCCTGATATGCAAATGAACCAAACCTATAAAAGTGTGAAGAACTCGTGACCTGTCATCCGTCTTGGGGTCCATCTTGGCAGTAGCCTCTGGCTCCCCAGGGTGTACCTTTGAAGGCCTTTCAAATAAATACCTACCTTTATTCCCTTATTCTTGTCTAGCCTCTGTTTTTAGGTGGCCACTTCAGGCATCACGGGGGCCACTGCCACCCCTGCCCAGGGGTGGTGGGGTCAGGCACTGCCCAGCACTGAGCCCTGGCTGCCCCACAGCTCCCACAGGCCCCCAGCCTGTGTTCCCAGTCCTGCACCTCTGCGCCTGGTCCTGCTGCTCCTTGCCTGTCATAAAAAAAGACAATTCTCACTCTCATTATAATTAAGATGTTTATTTATCAACAACGAGAGACGTCCGAAGGAACGGAAAATAACAAAAACCACAACCAAAAAGGGAATCCCGGGTGCAGGGACTGGAAGCCTCAGCAGCCGCACGACTGCCCGGAGCAGGAGTTTGTGCGGTGCCAAGGTGGATCTCAGGTGGTTAGAGACCCTAGGGCAATTGCTGAAGCAATTGGGAAAAAGTCGAGGCCGTGCCTTGGCACCAGGCTGTACCAACCGCTATTCGGTGGCAGAAGCAAGGTTGGAGGGCATGCTTCTCCTTAAATAGGGAGCTGGCTCCTCCCTGAACCGCCCCTGTCCCTCCTCCATGGCCCACAGCGATTGGTGTGGCTGTGGAGTGAGGTAATTCCCTCCCGCCAATCGGCTCGTGTCCCTAGGGGAGGACTGACAGGCTGATGTCATGCCTGTCCAAAGGCAGGAAGGAGCCTCATTAATATTCTAGGTTGCCATGGAGCTCAGTGACAGGGGTGGCTAAATTTAGCAACTGGCCGTTGGAGCCTGCTGCCAAGGCTCCCTCAGACTTTTAACTTACAGAGAACTTGGATTTTTATAACATTCAACAGTTGCTTTTTTACCATTACTTAAACAATTACATTAACTTTAACTTCGAACTGTGTAAAACCATTTAACAATTAACATAGTACACTTAACTGATGAACACAACTTAATTGATAACTCAATTTAGGTCACTCGATGGGCATTCCACAGTTTTTTAACCATGCAAAAAGCCAACTTGTTTAGTCCATATATAACATTGCCTCAACCATATTTCTCTACACTCCCCTTCAACTAATTTTTTTTCTCAACATATCAGCACTATTTGTCCATCTCCTGTTGTCAAGACTCCTTCTCAACTTTCTTTATTGTCCCCATGGGCATGGATTGTCAAGACCCCTTCTTGACTCCTCTTACTGGTCTCCTCTGGGCATGGATTGTCGAGACCCCTTCTCGACTTTCCCTTATTGCCCCCCCTGGGCATGGATTGTTGAGACCCCTTCTCGACTTTCCCTTATTGCCCGCTCTGGGCATGTATGTCCTAAATTACCTCTGGGAGAATGTGTAAACCAACTCCACATTCTTCCAAGGGATTCTTTGGAGATATTTTGGGATTGTCATCCCTTTTTCCAGGTCCCCTTCCTGGCTTTACTTTGCTACCCTCCATGGGTGCCTTGTTTTACCTGTGCTGCCCTCCATGGGTGCCCTCTCAGGTTTACTCCCCGAAGATCCCATTGTACTCACCAGTGAGATTTTCAGTGGTCCTTCCCTGTGGACTCTTCACAGACCCCCCTGCTTCACCACTCCTCTGTCTCCTGGACAGTCTCAGGAACCCAATCAAACTCCCGGTGCCAGCCACCAAGGGGAGCTGATCACCGAAACCAGGTGAGGTGTGCCTTCAGCTCCGCTCACTGCCCACTGTCCTTGGATGGTGGAAATATCCCAGACAACAGCCCCCAAATTGTCAGGAAAATTAATCCACAAACACCAGAAGTTTATGTCCAAAAGGGAGACAGAGGAGTCCTGTCACTTTATTCAAATAAAGGGAGAGGTCATGGGCATTTCCACTGGGGTCTCTCAGATTGTTAGAGGACGCAGCCTCTTTTTTATCCTAATTTCCCGGCCGCATTTCCCTCTCTCTTTCCCCACTGGCTGAGGTACTTGAGAGGTACAGACTTCCCGAATCGCTTAATACAGACCCCCTTCTAATGTGTACTCCCTCCTTTTCTTTTCCTATGGAATTTATGGCTCTTCCCATTGCTTCTTTTGTCTCTCAGTATCTACCTATCAGCAAACCCACAGTTTGTTTGTAAAGACAAATCCCTCTCACTCCTTTCACCTTCCTATTGCAACATATTTTCTAGTCACATGATTATGTAAGCCCTTGTAGCACATGTGCGGTTTCTGCACATGGTGGTCATCAACCTCCTGGTGGTCATTTTTGAGGAAGGCTCATAAGTCTTCCTCGGGCTTGAACTTTTCACCCCTATTCCCTGTGCGTTCTCTCTAAGATTGTCTGCTCAAATAGCCAGTGGTTAGCTTTTTTGCAGTTAGCTTGTTCTGCTAAATTTGCTGATTTCTAAAAAGTGCTTCATTCACATAACCTGTTACAGAGTAACTACTTCTTTCTGCATAGCTACAGCTTTTTGCATAGAACAAGCATTATTTAGTTGACTAGGCATGAGTCACAGTGGTCCCCAGGGTTCCGTCACATTCCGTAGCATCACCACGGTCTCCAGGTTTCCCTGAGGTTCTGTGGTGTCACAGTGGAGCCAGGGTTCCATCAGGTTACATAGCATCACAAAGGGTCTCCTGGGTGCCACGGGGTCACAACGCATGATGCACAGTTCCTATATCATCCTGAATCAAATCCCTTCTTCACATCAGTATTATGCAGTACTGGATTTGAAGGATGCTTTCTGGGGGTATCCAATTACAGAGGACAGTAAACAGTATTTTTGCCTTTGGGAACAGGAGGAAAGAGGGAAAATGGTAAAACAACAATTGACATGGACAATCCTCCCGCAGGGATATACAGAGTCACCGGTTTTGTTTGGGCAAGCCTTGCATAAAATATTAAGAGAGTCAGTACTCCACCCTTAGTGGAGTTAGGTTGTTGCAGTATGTGGATGATTTACTTTTATTAGGGGAACAGGAAAAGGTGGTTGAAGACGCTACGCTTAATTTTCTTGCTAAAAAGGAACTTAGAGTGTCTGAAAAGAAGGAGCAGTTGGTAGAGAAAAAGGTTAAATATTTGGGCCACATTTTGACTGGAAGTTTATGTTGTATTCATCCAGAAAGAATACAAGGAATTGTACAAGTACCATTACCCCAGAGTTATGGCAGTTTTTCAGGGTTGGTGGGGTACTGCAGAGCATGGATTGAGGATTTTTCTGTTTTAGCCAGACTTTTATATGATGTTTTAACCCAAGTCAGTCCTAATGTTGTGGTATGGACACCAGAACGAGAGCAAAGCTTTAGAAAATTAAAAGACAAATTGGTTAATGCCCCAGTCTTAGCTCTTCCAGACTCAGAAAAGGAGTTAGGGTTACACGTGGATGTTAAACAGGGCCATGCTAAAGAAATTTTGATACAAGAACACGGGAGAACACGGCAGCCTGTTGCTTATTTTCCTAAGTTGTTAGACCCAGTGGCCAGAGGCCACCCATTGTCTGCAGAACTGTGCAGCCATGACTTTAATGGTAACTGAGGCCTGAAAATGTACAGCAGGCGGATAGCTGATGGTTAAAGTTTCACATCAGGTTAAAGCTTTGTTAACTGAGAGAGCCTGTAAGTGGATGACCAGTGCTCGGTTATTACAGTATGAATCTTGTTTAATGGAACAAGAGAATTTAGAATTGAAAAGTGGGGACGGGTTTAACCCAGCCTTCTGTCTGAACAGCCCTGAAGAGGGGGGGCAGGAAGAAACGCATGGCTGCATTCAAGTGATAGATCTCCAGACCTGGCCTAGGAAAAATTTACAAAATACTCACTGGCCTGAGGGAGAAAATGCGTTTATTTATGGGTCTTCAAGGGTGGTAGAAGGGAAGCGATTTACAGGATACACTATCATTAAGGGAAGGGAATTAAAAGAAGGGGGGAGGTTACTGCCCATATAGTCAGCTCAGACAGCGGAGCTGTGTGTGCTTGTGAGAGCCTGTGAATCATATCAGGACAAGATAGTGAATGTTTGTACTGATTCTAAATATGCATATGGGGTGGTACATGCATTTGGGAAACTATGGGAAGAAGGAGGTTTATTAACCTGCAGGGGAAAAACATTAGCTCATGAGAGCTTAATCTCTTGCCTATTGGAGGTGGTGAATTTACCAAAATGGGTGGCAATTATACACGTCAGGGGACACCAGGCAGGGTGCTCAGAGGAGGCAATAGGTAACCGACTGGCTGATGAAGAGGCTCGGAAAGCTGCATTGTTGCCAGAAGTTTTTAAGATCCTCCCCTCACTCTCAGTAGCCCCAGCTGCCAGAGAAACTGTCTTTTCCACCAGAGGAGCTTGAGATAATTAAAAATAGTGGGGCAGAGGAAAGAGGGGATAATTGGTTTACGAGGAATAGTAAACAGTGGATACCAAAAGCTCTGGCCTTGCAAATATTAAAACAACTCCATGAAGAGAGTCATTGGGACTCTTGAGGATTGGCAGAAGCCTTCCTTAAAATATACACTGCTGTGGGTCTTTTTAGTCTGGCAAAGCAAGCTATTGAAGGTTACTTGATTTGTGCTAAATCCAACAACAGGGTTATGAAGAAAATTGCCAGGGGAGGGAGGCCTTGGGCTGTACATTCCTTCCAAAGATGCCAGGTGGATTTTACTGAAATGCCCTGAGTGGCAAGGCTTAAATATCTTCTGGTAATAGTATGTCAGCTAACAAGGTGGCCAGAAGCATTTCCAACTGCGAAAAACGAGGTTCACTCTCTTGTTAGGATTGAAAAGTTTAATAAAGGACAATAAGGGACAAGGATAATAAAGCAAAAAGTCACAGCACTGGGTGCTTTTGGCACTCAGCCAAGAGCACACCTGGTATCTTGGAAACACCCTTTACATACACCTGGAGTATTCCATATTCATAAACAATTATACATATTCATAAACAATTATACATATTTAAAACCCTTTCCAGGAACAGTTCAAAATGGAATGCAGTTTTCCCGTTTTGTCGGTAGTTCCCGGAATCAGCAGATCGCTGTGGGGATAAGCCTTCTGGCGTCGCATATTCAAACCTTTTTCAGGAAAAGTTCAAAATGGAATGCCGTTCTCCTGTCTCGGTTCGCCCGGCTTGGTAGTTCCCGGAATGAGCAGATCGCTGTGGGGATATCTTATCTGTTGCTGATAGGTGGTAGCAGGAGCCCGAATAGTTCATAAGCATAGCTATTTCTAAGTTTTTGGTTGAATGAAAAAGTATTAAAAAACCACATCTTCACAACAAAACTACCTTATATAGCATCTGTTTTGTAATAAAGCTATTTTACATATAGCATCTACTTGTGACAAAACTACTGTTTAAAAGGCTACTTTTAACATCACTTATTTTAACATTTGCAGAAAGCCAATATTATAGCATCTATTTATCACAATTCCCCCTCTTCTATTTTTACAAATCATTTGGCTTGAGCAATAATTCTTGTTTTCTGACTTTCATTATTTGCTCATTTTTTTCACAAATCAATCTTGCTTCTTCAAAGGGATCTCCCATATTATTTTGTTTCCTTAACACCATTATTTTTGGTGCTGTTCCGGATGTAGCTAATTTGGGGTTCACAGGCATTGTGACTACTTGCATACCTTGGACTACGCTGGTGATTAGTCGAATAAAACAGGGGATCAAGCAAGGAAGAAATGTCAAACCAGCTGCAGTGCATAAAAGGAAGAATCCTAGCTTCTTCCACCATTCTATTCCCAATACATTATCCCACCAGCTAGCTTTTAACATTGATTCCCATTTTTGGACTGGTACATGGGCTATTTTTCTGATATCTTTGGCTATATCTAGGACGGCATCCCCGTTGTCATCTATTTTCAAACAACAGTCTGATGTATTAAATTTTCCACAAACACCCCCTTCCTCAGCTAATAAATAGTCCAAAGCCAACCTGTTCCGATACACTGCAGCTCGGGTTTGGCTTTGATGACTTGATATCAATTCTAGTGCTCGGGCAGTCTTGTTTGTTATTATCTCCACAACTGCTTGGAGTCTTATAATACGATTCAGCATATAAATCGGGGTTCGATATCCCCAACTCCCATCTTGTGCCCAAGTGGCTGGCCCATATGTTTCCAGTATGCGTTCAGGGGGCCATTCTTCATCTCCCCACTTTTGATAGCCTCCAATCAATTCCCTTTTATTCCTTTTTAAGTCCTCATAAACAGGTACTCCTAATTGATCTCCATCTGATCCCGGTAAAAGGAAAAATCCTGGCTGTATGATCCTCAGAGTACAACTCCCTTTCCATTGGGGGGGAAGTTTTGGGTATGCTCTTTTCCCACACATCTAAAATAAGCCATCTGGTGCTTTCCAATAATCCTTTTTCTGTTCATTTATATTCTCTCAAAATTTTGATATCTCTGGGATCCCAAAATAAGGATTCTTGTCTGTGTCATTGCATTGAAAAAGTTTGGTTTCATTATTATACTTGCAATTTTTCCCTCCTGTTTTTCTCTGGGTCCAATACAGAGTTGGTTTTTTTTTTTTTTTTGGGATCCACCATGTAGAAGTTCCATTACTAGTTTTATACCTCTTGCAGGGAGTATTTCTTACTTCACTAAGAAAATTCTTTCCAGTGCGCCAGAGACATTTTTTCTTATTACTGCTGAACTTAGAATCCACCCTTCTGGTCGGCTTTTCCCTCTTATATTTGTCCAGTTCCATTTAAGGAGTTCAACTGGGCCTAAGCTACTGCCTTTCTGTGGCCATTCTTCTGACGTTAAGGCCCCTCCACAGACTCAACAGTTGGTTACATTTAGTTCCTTACTTCTTCTTTCCCCCAATTCCACAAACTTTTTTTTTTTTTTTTTTTTAAATCTCGAGATATCAATTTCTTTTTCTAATTGCTGTTTAAGTTTTGTATATAAATCTTGGCATGGGGTTAACACAGAATTAGATTGCTGTGTTACTTTAGCCTTTCCATTTACTACTTGTTCTTTTACTAAATCTTGGACTTTACCTTTAAAGGAAAATGTGAAACAAACCCATCTTTCCCCTTTTGGACATTCATTTTTTTCCTAGGTTTTCTGCAATCCAGTATTTTTTCCCATTCTGTGTACAGGTACCTAGTTTGGAAGGGTTATAACAGTGACTGTTAACGTGGGTGTGCGTAATAAAAAAGGAACCTCGGTTTCTTTCCATGTAAAGTTTCCGGTAGCACTTATGACATGATTTTGCTGGTATCCCGAAAGATGAGAAAAAAACAAGAAGGAGGAGTAATAGAGGTCCGGTATGGCTTATACCCCCACCTCCCATGCCTATGGGGTTGCTACCCACAGCAGGTGTATATGATCTTTTTGGTGGCGAGTTATAGTTGCCAATCCAGTCTTGCCCTCTATTTCCTTGTTACCTCTTTTGCTCTTTCCAGGCAAATCAATTGTTAATTTTTTTCACCGTTCCTCAGGCACCTCCCACTTAACAGGCACTAGTACTTCTCATCTATAAGGCAAAGTTATAATCTTAGGGAATAAATCTGTTATTTAACACCCTATACAATGGGGGTGCTGTTTGTGTGATTTGCAGTACTAATTTTACAATTTATGTATTTACATTTAACTCAGCTAGCATGATAGAGGCTGTGATATCTCGAGATTAAGATACAGTCTATTAAAACATGAAGACTTTTTGCAGCTGGATTATTTAATACCACCCAGTCCTCGTTTAAGAGTCAATTTGATATCACTCGGCTTAGATGTTATAGTCCATTTTTTTTCGGTTCTTTCACTGGTCCTTTTATTCTGCTGGCGTGGATCTACTCTCTTTCTTTGGTTCGGATCGCTGCCTCAGTCATCAGTAGCACCTGAAAAGGACCCTCTCATTGTGGAGTTAAAGATTGCTCTTTCTATGTTTTTACTAGTACTCATTCCCCTGGATGGATATTATGGATTTTAAAGTCTAAAGGTATGGTTTGAGGGATTATCCCTCTCAACCTCAAAATTTTCAGTGTTGTCTTTGTTTTTTTTTCTTTTTTTTTTGTTTTTGTTTTTTTGTTGGTTTTTTTTTTTTTTAATGCATGTATTACTCTATATGCATATTTAGAACCAGCAAAAAAATAATCACTATCTTGCTTCAATACAGCTTGCAGGACTTCACAAGCACCCACAGCTCTGCTGTTTGAGAGGCAATGTTTCACTCAGTGCATCTTTTAAATTTTTACTCTTTTACTACTACTTTTGAAGACTCACCACTAAACACATTCCCTCCTTCAGGCCAGGGAGTGCCCCGCAAATCTTCCCCAGCTCGGGTCTGGAGATTTATCACTTGAATGCTGCACAGTCATGGGTTCTCCTCAACCCCCTCAAGGAGGCTGAGTCAAACTCCCTCGTTTTTCAATTTTAAATTTTTTTGTTTTAATAAATAAGATTCACAATACAATAACTACACTGGTCATTTACTTAGATGCTTTTTGAGTCAATAAATCTTATTTTCTTATTGTCAGCCTTTGGGCCTCATTTACTCTCAGAGCCCTGGCTGCACAACTTTGCAGATAATGCGGCAGCCTCTGGCTACATTCTGAGACAATGAATAGCCTCCAGCCACTGGATCTGGTAACTTACAAAAATTAGCAACAGGCTGCCGTGTTCTCCAAAAGTGGTTGCCAAATTTTTTTAAAGCATGGGAGAACAACACTTTTTGCAAAAGCTGCTTGCAAGCTAACAGTATACTTTACAGAATTGGCTTCAGGATTTTAACCTGCCTATTTTGGCTTTCTATGACAACAAACTATGCAGAGAGGACTGAGAGACACACTTTGTCCACACCTTCTCCTCAGCAGTTCCAAATCTCTTCTCCGTAGCAGTCAAATTGTCCCTTCTCTAAGGCAACCCGTCTGGCTGCCTGAAGGCCACAAAAAAACCCCAACTAACCAACTAACTAAACAAAACAAAACAAACAAACTTAGAAGCACTCGAGCAAAACTCTGCTCAAAAACAAACCTCAACCACTCAGAGTTACCCAGGCAGGAGGCCTCAACTCTGAAACAGTTAATTATAAAATTTGGTGCATCTTTTATACAAATCAAGTTTTCAGGGTTCTTCACAATAACATTTTAGTGGTTACTTTAAATAGAGAATTGCCAATTTTACTATTATTATTGACTTATTTTCATTATCTATTATGCCATTTTTCTTGAGGCTGCCCACACTTTTGGGTTTATTTCAGCACAACCTCTCAGGCAGACACTACAGTGTTAGCTTTTGTAGTTCTTCACAATATTAATGTACATTCTCACTTTAGCCATCAAATTTCTTTATAGTAAATTACAATTGCAATTAAGAACAAACAGAAATTTATGCATTTTAAACTTATTCTTCACATCTACTAATAGTGGCTGAATTTAATAATAAGGAGCATACTTTATTTTTTTTACTCGCCCCTTGAATAACCAAAGATCTCGTTGACAAAACTGTGTCCCTGAGGGACAAAACTTAAAGTGAATTAAGAGCTTTCGCACCTCCTCTCGACCTAGGCCTACCTCAAAGGCTATTAAGGGCTCTTGTGTGGAGCGTCTCCAGTACAATGGGAGCTCCTGACTTTTTAACCATTTATTCTTATTAATTGCTGGATTTTTTTTTTTTTCCTGAAGATTTAGTTGTTTCTACAGGCATTCCTGTTTTCAGTGTCTCTCTGCCTTTGCCTTTCCTTTATTTTTCTTACATACATTTGCTGCATCCTTCCAACCAGTCCACTCAGGGGCCCATTCTGCCCCTCCTCCAGCCCCCACCCCCACTACTGCCTGGGGTGCTCATTCTTTCACAAACTCATTCTTGTAACTCAAACAAAACTCTTAACAGATAATCCTAGTCCTTTCCATGTACAACTTGCACTCTCTAGATGTTTTCCTCGCTTTGTCCAAACGCAGCCCTCCCCCCCGCTTCCAGCGCTCCGAGCCGGCATGGCCAGCAGCACCCCAGGTGATCGGGGTGTCCTGCAGCCTCAGGGAGGCCGGGAGGCCACAGCCGCCCTTACCCCCCCCCGGGGGGGTGGCAGGGCCAGGGACTGCCCAGTGCTGGGCTCGCAGCTGTCCCACAGCTCCAGCTCGGCTCCGCACCTCCCCGCAGGCCCCCAGCCCGTGCCCCCAGCCCTGCACCGCTGCGCTTGCTCCTGCCGCTCCGAAAGCGGAGGATACCGGCGACTGCAGCTGGCCCTGGGTCAGCTGTCAAAATTTCGGGCAAGATGGGGGAAGGTGCTGAAAAACATCTCAATTCTTTTTCTTTCTCCTCTCTTCCTTCTTCCTCTTCCTTTCTTTTTACTTTATTTACTTGCATGCTCACTCTTTCTACTACAACATTTTACACAACCATATTTCAGCAGCTACACACAGGAGTAAGTCACTCTTTAGTTCCCCATATAAAAATTGACCTGGGTTCAACTTTTTATTTACTTCTAGTGTCAAGTCATCACTATCTATCAGAATTGTTTCATATTTTAGCATCTTAGAATCTGTTAACCATTTTTCCGCTTTTTGATTTAGCACATTTCGGACTGCATGAGGTGTACACACAATTAGTTTACTGCCAAAAGTAAGTTTACGGCTCTCTTCTACCAGAATAGCCGTAGCTGCTATAGCTTGAATACATATTGGCCAGCCATGGCTCACTGGATCCAGCAATTTAGACAAATAAGCCACTGGCCTTTTCACTCTTGCTCATTCCTGGGCCAAAACTCTATTGAGCTACTCCACTTTCCACATTCACATACAGATGAAAGGGTTTTTCTAGTGAGGGTAAGCTTAAAGCTGGTACTGAGGCTAATTTTAACTTCAATTCTTCCAATTTATTGTCATTTTCTCTGGTCCACTTCATATTGTCCCCCTCTGTTAATTTTTATATAGAAATTTTACTGTCTACGAATACCCTTCGATCTATAATCTGCAATATCTCAACAATCCAAGCAGGTTTTTTAAACTTACTTCTTTAAAGAAGGAGGGGGAAGGGATAAAATCCCTGCAATCTTTTCAGGATTTAAGTGTTCGGTTACCTTTACTTATTAAGTGACCAAGATACTTTACTTCTGATTCTGTAAACTATAGTTTCCTTTTTTAAAAAAATTCTTGACTTTTGAAGAAGTCAAAGGAACATTTACAAATCCCGTTCCCCCTTGGGCCCCTCCCATCGGTACTTTCAGGCACGGGGGGCCACAGCCAGTGTGGTATTATACGGGGATGTCAATGCTTCTAGGGGGTCCCAGCCCTTTTCTTTCTTTTTCTTTTGCTCGTTTTGTCTCTGGGGTTTCTGATATCTTAAAAACTTTTAATCTTGGTAGTTCTATATCTCCTGTCCAACAAGAGGCATATTCCTTTTTTTCCAAATCGCACAGTTCCTTTGAATTCACAAATGCATTTAAAGTTTGACAAATCCAAGCTTCAGAAGACCCGTACCTAGGCCAGTAGACCTGATCGGGTCTTATTTCTTTTTTTGTCTATTCTATCATACAATACCAAATCATCTTTATTTTATCCTTTTCCTTTGTACAGGGAAGTTAGCTAACTTAACTCCCAGAGGACTTTCTTGGGGTATATCTGCTGGCACCTTTTCACTCCTTTTTTCCCTTGAACTCAACTTACTGGTTCTTTGTCCCATTATTTACTAAGTATCTCAAACTGGTACCTGTTCCCCCATTTTTGCTCTAACCTGCCCCTCTGGCAACTGAAACACCTCCTCCCCTCACAGCACAGAAAACCTTTTTCTTTTTATCATATACTAATATAATGTAATCCACCTCCCTCCAGATATTAAAGTCAGATTTTAAACTAGCAATCTATATTACATATATTTCCATTCACTCTTACTCACTCACTTTTATTTCTTTAATATGTCTCATTCATTCTCACTCACAACAAGAAAACACAATGATAAGGTATCTTGATTTTTAAAATCACTTGTTAGTATTCACCCACGGGTATTATTTTCAAATAAAATGGTAAAATTCCAAATGTTGTTGGCCAACCCCAGATTCTCTTGGGTGTAGTATCCCACACTTCCCGCCTAGAGTAATTTTTCTAGCCTCTGTGTGTTCCAACCCTCAATCTGGCAACTTTTCTGGGATCGGGGATCCTCACTTTCGTCCCCTGTTTCCTAGTGGATTGTGCCAGGAAACCCCTTTGCTCCCTTTTTCCTGGGGTCCCACCCCCTTCCTTGGGACCCAGTCCCAGTTACCCCGGGGGAATCTTTCACTCCTTTTGTCTTTCGCTTCGTCTCCTCGCTGGCCGCCTTTCTCGCGAAAAGTCGGAACCGCAGCTCTCAGAGACTCCGCACTCACTTCGCAGGTCTGGGGTAACCAGCCCGCGTCTCATTCACACACCAGTCACCCCCGTATCCGCCCCCCCGGAAAATACTTACAATCCCTTTTCTTGTCCGGGTCTTCGTGCACGAGAATTGTGGGGCTACTTGCCGCGGTTTCTTAGGGAGCCTCTTTTTCCCTTTTTTTTTTGCTTTATTTGTCCCTTTCTTGTCCACGGGCTGTCAACCTGCAACCGCCGATTCACACCAGAAGAAACGGAGCGGGCCGCCGAACTCGGCGGGGCGCGCCTCCCCCGCTCGGAGTCTCCCAGGGTCTCGGAGGCGAGGTGTTAATCCCGGACGAAGTCCCCAATTGTGAAAAACGAGGTTCACTCTCCTGTTAGGATTGAAAAGTTTAATAAAGGACAATAAGGGACAAGGATAATAAAGCAAAAAGTCACAGCGCTGGGTGCTTTTGGCACTCTGCCAAGAGCACACCTGGTATCTTGGAGACACCCTTTACATACACCTGGAGTATTCCATATTCATAAACAATTATACATATTCATAAACAATTATACATATTTAAAACCCTTTCCAGGAACAGTTCAAAATGGAATGCAGTTTTCCCGTTTTGTCGGTAGTTCCCGGAATCAGCAGATCGCTGTGGGGATAAGCCTTCTGGCGTCGCATATTCAAACCTTTTTCAGGAAAAGTTCAAAATGGAATGCAGTTCTCTCAGCTCGGTTCGCCCGGCTTGGTAGTTCCCGGAATGAGCAGATCGCTGTGGGGATATCTTATCTGTTGCTGATAGTTGGTAGCAGGAGCCCAAATAGTTCATAAGCATAGCTATTTCTAAGTTTTTGGTTGAATGAAGAAGTATTAAAAAACCACATCTTCACAACAAAACTACCTTATATAGCATCTGTTTTGTAATAAAGCTATTTTACATATAGCATCTACTTGTGACAAAACTACTGTTTAAAAGGCTACTTTTAACATCACTTATTTTAACATTTGCAGAAAGCCAATATTATAGCATCTATTTATCACACCAACTGTTTCAGCAACTACAGATCAGTTATTAAGGTATTTTTGAAACAAATAATTCCAAGATACGGGATTGTGGAAGCAATAGACTCAGATAGGGAAACTCATTTTACAGGAAAAATTCTTTAAGGGGTTATGACTGCTTTAGGAATACAATGGGACCTCCGTACCCCCTGGCTCCCCCAGAGTTCGGGTCGGTTTGAAAGAATGAATGGAAAAATAAAGAAACACCTTCTGAAGCTGGTGATAGAAACTAAGATGCCAGGCCTGCGGATCTTGCCACTGGCTTTAGCAAGAATAAGGGCCAGATCCAGAGGAGATATTCAAGTATCTCACTTTGAATTGATGTTTGGAATTCCTTACCCTTGTAATTCTCAAGCCAGTGTGTGGGGGGGTGGAAATGAGTGACATATATTTAACACGGTATGTGGCCAGGATACTGTCTCTTGTGAAATCTCTTCAACAGGAAGCTCAGCTGGCACAGACCCTGCCTTTGGACTTTGCTATTCATAACATCCAACCAGGAGACTGGGTCCTAGTTAAGGAGTGAAAAGAAGCACCACTGGTGGCGAAGTGACGTGGACCTTTCCAAGTGTTACTGAGCATAGAAACAGCCGTCAAGACAGCTGAACACAGGTGTATAGCACGGGGGGAGGAGGGGGTATTGGGACGTCTGGAGGTAGCTGCTGTGTACCCCAAATAGTCTCTGGAGAGGGACGATTTAGGTGCAGGCTGGCTGCTAGCAGGCTCCTCTTTCTGCCCTGCGCAGCTGTTAGGTGCTGATAACACAGACCCCACACCCAAGCCAGATAGCTCAATATTACCAGAGATAAGGAGTCAAGGAGGGCTCCTGCATGGCAGTGTTCCACGGTCAAGGTTTCTTTCATCCGCAGAGACGACCGGATGCAGAGAGCAGCACAGCGTGCTCAGGGTGGGGTTTACATAGTGTCACAGAGCCAGTAATCTGAGGGCGCGGGGGCGGAACAAAGGCGGGACTGGGGAAGGGAGCCAATGAGCAGAGGGAAGGGGCGGAGCGGGGGACCAGGCCAAGGAAACAGCCGCACAGGCTGTTGGGAGAGGTAGTTTTCTTTAAACAGACTCTGGGGGGTAAGATTACATTTCATCCGCAAGGACTTGTGGGAGAGGCTTTTCCTTTACAGAGATAAGAAAGGTATTTTTCAAATGCCTGAGTTTTTCCACCAGCAGGCCCCTGCCACTTTGGGGCTCTCTGGCTCACCAGCTGACTCAGTGAACCCAACACAGGTGGACCCATCACACCTGGGTCAAGGTCTCTGAGGCCCCAGAGATTTGGACATCTCAGCTGGAGGAGAAGGACAGGAAGCCACGACTGACACTCCAAAGGAGTGGACTGGAGCAGCAGCCAGTGCGTCGACACTGGGGGAAGCCTCGTGTGCCTACCCACGGACTGTCTGCTGGAATAGTCTGTATGGGCATCCCTCCTTTCAGATCTCCAGTCATTCAGGGATTAATCCTTGCTGTCATTGTTTTCTTTATGTTAGGTTGTTTCTGTGCCTTCACTTGCCACAGGTGGTGCAGAAGACAAAGTGAGAATTGGATCGGATTAGATTAGATTACACCATTAGATTGTTTTTCTTAATAATTTTACCTTTATATTGTCAGTTAGGTTTGGGGCAGAGGTGGGAGAATCATTTTTTTTAGTCCTAGGAGAAGAAGCAGCAAAAACCTTTAACCTTAGCAATTGTTGGAGGACTGTTAGGCCCAGGAAACAAGCTGTATTTTGACCCACCAATTGATGATGGAAATTGGGAAGGCTCCTTTGTCAATAGGTCCTGGGCTTTGAAAGGGCATTATTGGATTTGTGGCCAACATGCTTATTGCAGGTTATCTCCAAACTGGTCAGGGATACGTAAGGTATAGTAGACTGTTGTTCTTTTTGCTACCACAAGTTCAGAGAAATCAGTTAAGAATCAAGGTATATGATGATCTAATTAGAGAAAAGCAGACAATTGGACTATGGATCAGCCACTTGGAATCCAAATGAATTAATAACAGGTGCCAGAGAACCCATTTATAATTTGAATGGGATAACTAGGCTACAAGCTGTCTTTGAAATAATAACCAATGAGACAGCTACAGCTCTTGGCCTTCTTGCCGACCAATCCACTCAAATGAGACACGTGACATTTCACCATGGGATGGTATCAGACTATCTATTAGCAGAAGAAGAGGGAGTGTGTGGAAAATTAAATGACTCAAACTGCTGTTTGCAAATAGATGACAATGAAAAAAAAGTGGTGAAACAAATAACAAAGGGAATAAGAAAGTTAGCTTGTATACCTGTCCAAACTTGGAAAGGATGGGAATGGGACATGTTTTCATTACCTGGTGGACTATGGGTTAAACGAATGCTTTTTTCCTCTTATGTGCTATAGCAACTCTAATCTTTTTACCATGCATGATCCCTTGCTTAGTGCATCTCATTCAGCAGGTGATAAAAGGGATGCTGGTAGCAGCCATGCCTACAGATCAAGAAATTACTACAAAAGGACAGAAAATTATGTCACTGCAAATAATCGCAAAGCTAGAAAAGAGCCAGGAACAGAAAATTAAGTCAATGGTAACTAAGGTTTGTATAGACAATTGTTGAGAAAATAAAAAGAGGAGGGACTGAAAGGAATGACAAGGAGGTGTGTTTACAAAGAAACTGTGGGCCTGCTGGTAGATAAACCCGGATACGGAGAGGTGAAAGAAGCAATGGGAGGACCCATACATTCCATGGGAGTTCCACTAATTGACACAGACCGTTGCTCACCTAAGGCCATGCCAAATTCCTGTACTTAGAGAAAAAGACCAGAGACACAAGGAACAAGAAGTGTGGGGGGAATGCACATTAGAAGGGGGTCTATATTAGGCGATTAGGGAAGTCTGTACCTCTCAAGTACCTCAGCCAATGGGGAAAGACAGAGGGAAATGCTATCGCTATCTCTCTGGCTCTGTAGCTTCTGTGCCAGAGTGAGAGGTGTAGTGATCTCTAAAAGGTGTCTCCAAAGCGAAGCCGCTCAGCAGGATCAGCTATATACACTCACGTGTGCATGCACAAACGCACGGATAGCTTCAGTAATATGAGTCGGCAGCAAAGAGGCAGGAAGGATCTTTGCATAGATTTCCACAGGAGTCGTTTATTGCTTTTGCACTGTGAAGGGTTCTAGAGGCAAAGACCCAGAACAATGAAGAACTCAAGGTAAAGTATGGGACTGGAGCTAGCACCAGAAACCAATGGTGTGAGGGCACGGGGGCGGTACAGAGGTGGTACTAGGGAATGGGGACCAATGGGGGAGCTCTGGGGGAGTGGTGAGGGGCAGAGGCCAATGGCGGGAATCTGGAGTGGAGAACTTTCTATGGCATGGAACATATAAGGTAGCAAGGAGGCAGAGCAGCCAACAGCCAACCGGGGAAGCAGAACGGGGGTAGATTAACATAACAGAACAAAGCATTCTGGGAGAGCCTTCTTTTGTCACCGTGACCTGACAGAACTCTCTGGTACTAGGGACTGTCTTACCGAGAATTTTCTCTATCTTTTGTACTACAGGCTAACTAGCCACTGCAAAATGTGCCCAGGAAATCAGGATAAAAAGGAGGCTGCATCCTTTAGCAATTTAAGAGAAGACCCCATGGGAAATGCCCATGACCTTTCCCTTTATTTGAATAAAGTAACAGGAGTGCTCTGTCTCCTTTTTGGATATAAACCTCTGGTATTTGTGGATTAATTTTCCTGACAGTGTAACAGTGGAGCCAGGATTCCACGTAGTTCCACAGCTTGGAACTAGTCCATCATGACTTTTCCTCAATGTAACTTGAAGAATATCAATGTAACCTAAAGGATAGCCTGCTACACTTATATAGCCTGAATCATAGCTTTTACTTATGTATCCTGAATCATAGCTTTTATACCGATAACCTGTTGCTTATAACCTACCTATAAGCTGATGCTTATAATGTACCTATAACCAGATGCTTATAGCCTGAATCATAACTTTTGATACCCATATAATCTAATATGAATAACTTTTTATACAATGTAATGAGTAGTATATAATTAACTAGTTGCTTATATGCAGAATAGAGAAAAAGAAAAGAGATAAAAACTTACCAGATGTATAGCTTTAGAGATAAATAAGTGTAGTACTAATGAGAAATTGGCAAGCCAAAGCCAATTATCCACAAAACAAAGAATTTAGGCCGGTTAAGACCAGATGGACTGAAGAGCATCGTAACTGCGCATGCCTCAAAGACAAAGTTGAAAAGTTCAAGTGCAAAGAAGATGTTAGAAGCCTTCATCAAAGACCCCTGAAGACCCCCAAATTGGGGAAGTGCATGCACAGTGCAAAGAATTATCTAATAACCATGAGACCATGCTATGTAAATTAGTTCTGGCGCGTATGTGATGATGCTGTAATGACACAGCAACATTAAGCAATATTTTACTGTATAAATATAACACCACACTTGACAAAGGTGGGTGAGTTAGGAGGAAAAATCCCCCTCACCACCAGCGCTGCAATAAACAAATACCTGCTCTATAGCTATTTCCAGCCTATCTTTCAGGCACAAGTGCAAGAGCAGAGATGGCCTCGAGGAGAGACTTTCAGATTCTGCCCTCTTTTGTAGGATGGGAGCTTACTGTGGAGCTTGCTCCCGCCCACCATTCCACCCCCCCCCGATCTGCTCCCGGCATGGCAGTGACTGTAGGAAAGGGGCAGCCCCCAATGGGACATTTCTGGCACCTCTCGAGACAGAAATGTCAGGGGCAAACAGTGTGGCACTGGCTATGGGCCTCAAAGCTGCCAAAGCCGGGCCTTGCAGGGAGCTGCAGGGTGGCACGGCGCTGGCTGCTTTCCAGAGAGGCCTGGCTTCGCACAGGGGCTCCGTCTCAGCCGGCAAGGAAAGCTGCAGCGTGCGGGGAACGAATCCCCGCCGGCCTCCTGCCCCAGGCGGTCCCCCGGGGGCTGCCGTGCTCCAGGCCCTGACTGTCACCTGCACTCCGAAGGACCCAGAGCCGGTGTTACACACCACGGCTGCGCCTGGGACAGAGACATGAGTGGCCACACAAGTGGCCATGGCACTGTCTGCATGCCGTCCCTGCTGATTCTCCCCCAGCTGCCAGGGGAGCAGCAACTTCCAGCCACCCACTCCTGCAGCCAAGGGCCCACTGGGACATTGCGGGGGCTGGTGGAAGCCAGTGGCCATGGTTACACAGCGAGGCTGCACAGAACCACAAAGGGTGCTTTGTGACCCCGTGGCTCCCAGGAGAGCCTTTGTGATGCTGTGCAACTACATGGAACCCTGGCTCCACTGTGACACCACAGAAGCTCAGGGAATCCAGGAGAGCCTTTCTGATGCTGTGGAACTACACAGAAACCTGGCTCCACTGTGACATCACAGAACCTGAATCACCCCAAATCCTTCTACAGGATCTCTGCTTCAACAGAACCACATCTACCACTTCAGGAGGACTGCAGCCACCATTTAATCGGACTGCTACCACCACCCTGCCCGACAGGGTGTCAGGTTGTATCCTGACTCTGTCAGTGTTTCTGTACTACTGCATTTATTTTTAATTTTCCTATTAAATTGTAGTTCTGATTTTGAGTCTCTCACTGGTTTGCTTTCAAACTAGTACAATGCAGCAGGTGTGAAAGGCTTTATCTGTGCCAACGAGCTCTAAACCAGGTGGCTGCTGCTCCATGGAGCAGTGCTGCCTTGGGTACGGTATTTCCTGCTGAAGATGCTGCCTGTCTATTCCTCATGTCACAAAACCTCTCCTGCTCATTCCCATCCCTGCGTGCTGTGTTTGTAGCCAGCTGTGCTGCCAGGGGGATCACTGGAGATCTCTGCTAAAGTGAGGTGTGTGCTGCAGGAGGAACTAATTCCAGAGGAGGTTTTTGCCAGTCCTGCAGTTGTTTGTAGCACTAAAATGCTTCACAGTAAGGAAACAACTCATCTGCAGTGTCCCAGAGTGGCTTCTCTGGGCTTCTCTTGAGCAGTTGGTATTTTCTTGCTGATGGGGTTGTACTTTGGGGTGAGCAAGGTCAGGGGAAAACTCATTATGCTGTTTGTGCGGAAGAACCCTCTGTTAGGTTTTACATGGACCTGAGACCAGCTTTGTGTGCTTGAAAACAGGACTTTAGTGAACATTCCTGATTGTGGGGTCACTGATGTGCAGCGACGGACTCCCATCTCCTGGGAGAAAGCCAGAACTGCTCTCTTGGCACAGCTGAGCCAGGAGTGATGGTAAGACCTGGCTCAGCCCAAGCATTTCGTGTTCCCTGTGGGTGACTATGCTGCTGATTCATAGAAGCTGCTGTCACACCTGTCCCTTGCTAGGAGCCCTGGGAGGGAAAGTGGTGGATTAGGTGCAAACTCTGCTTCATCATGCAAGTGGTTTGTTTGTCTGCTCCACATTGAGTGGAAGCTGCTGCAAACTTGCTCCCCTGGAGTTCTCTTGCTGCAATTTTGTCTAAGTCCATGCTCCCAAACCTGAGTAGACCCTCTCCCCTGCTCCTTTGGGCTTGGGGTTCTACCGAATTATCTGTCAGCTGCACCAGATAGTTGCTGGCATGTATTAGATCAGGCACTTTACAGAAACTCTGGCAGCTGCCATGGCTGTAATTAGTGGTTACTTGACGTCTCCCAAGGGCTGGAGGGGAGAAAAGGTGTTTCCCTCTGGCTATTGGGGTGGTGCTGCAGCACTCGGGAAGTGGGAGCAGGTTTGCCCTGTGACTCCAGGATCTGGGCCTGAGGGGACCTGGTCTCCCAGGCCATGAAGCTCCACTTAAGCAGTACAGTCTAGACTGGAGTCACTGGGCAGAGAAATGAAGCAGGGCTGAGGCATTTAGCAATTAGTGGGCCTTCAGCCCTGATAAGAGTCTGAGTAACTGAGAGGCAGAGAGTCTGCCTAGTGATTGCTGTTGAAGGATATTATGGAGACAGTCCACTTACAGTTCTGGCTGCTGTGCTCGGTTTAACTTTTCCTTTATGTGGGAAACAAATCAGCAGCAGACAGTAGCATGTGAAGTGATTCTCCTGCTGGCACAGATAGGACTGTCGGGCAGTAACACCTGTGGTGATTTAAAGTCCAAAGATAATGTGCTGCTTTCTTGCTTGCAAGCCCTAAAATGGTTTGCAGGAAGGACGTGAGAACCTGAGCCAGCTGGTTTGTGAGGGATGTTGAATACTGTACTGCTAGTCTGGGTTTTATATACTTGATTTCTTCAGAGCTCATAAGTAGAGGGGACAGGCCACTGTTACTGGTGTGAGCTGCTGCTGTACTGGTGACCAGGCACAGGTGTCTGTGTAAAAGGCTCTTTTCTCCCAGATAACACAAGTCTCAAAATGCCTGTAGAGGTTTTTTTCCTCCTCTTTAGCATTTCTCAGGCAACATGGAGGCTCTCCATCCCCACTGGACTGGCTGGGGGCCTGTGCTGGATAAGGAAGTGAGGTCTCCCCTAAACCTTGCTGTGCTCAGCTGCAGGAGTAAGCGAGACCTGGTGATGGATGAGATGATAACATGATCCAGGATGGTAGTGGGGGCCGGTCTTGGGAGCACAAAGGAGATCTGCTGGTGGAAGGGCCACAAGAGAGTAGAGGAACCAGGGACTGACAAGTGAGAATCGATGCCTGGGGTCAGCCAAGAAGGCCAGGAGGCATGGAAGCCGGGATCAGCCAAGCAGGAAGAGAGCCAATCCTCTTTGATGCTGAGAGGACTTTTTAAGCACCCAAGACTGCTATGGGTGTGGAGCTTCCTGGAGTAGCCTGTGGCATCCAAAAGAGAAGGGACGTGGAGCAGGATGGTCCGTGCAGCTCAGGGTGCAGGGGCAGCCCCCCAGCCTGGCCCTGTTGCTGCCCACACCCATGGGAGCAGCTGGGCTGCCCCAGCTAGGGGGTGTGAAAGGCTCTCCAAGCAATCGTGTGGGATGTTTTCCTTTGCTTCACCAGCTGTAATTCCTCTTGGAGATGTGCTTTTCTCATCGCTTCCCTCCTGTAAGTCAGCTGTTCCCATTCAGGAGCTGACCTCTGGACAGCCTTGCCTGGGTTTACTTTCAGGGAATGCAGCCTTTCCTTCTACCCAGGTATTCCAGTACACAAAACACTCTCAGCTCCCTCTTCCGTGACCTTGTTCTTTGTGTTCCCAGAGTGAGAGGTTGCCCCTGATGAGTTTATTTGGCTTCCTGATCTCTTTACTTTTCTCACAGTTTCTAAGAAGACGCGTGCAATGAGACAAAAAATGTCAGGCCCTTGTACTTTTTGCAGGGGGACAAGCCTGAGCTGTTGCTGGATTACACGAACCCCTTGTATTGCCATCATTGGATGGGACTCTTGAGTTTCTCATACCCAGTTCAGTGGTATTTTGCCCTGACCAGAGCTGAGCACAAACTGGGGCGGGTTTGTGTTGCCAAAATCCAGAGTTGTCAGAAATGTGCTGCATCAACATGAAATGCAGCTTTTGAGGTCTGACAAGGGGTTTCTTTTAACATGAAACAAGTAAAGGAGTTTTCTCTGATGCCCGAGTGCTGCGGCAGAGGGGGAAAAACCAGGGAGCTGCTGATAGACTCATGAGTGAATGAAACTCGAGGGGGCCCTTGGCTCTCAGCAAACTCTTGGACCTTTTCCTGAGGGATGGAAATTTTCGGGCTGATTCAGAGCTGCTGTTCCCCCATAGTACCACACCTGGGCACCCTGCAGGCAAGGCCATTTGCTGTGAGCTGCCTGGCTCAGTTCTCCATCTTGTCTACACTTGTTTTCATTTCCTGCCCACTCACTCTTTCTTTCTCCTCTTGGCTCTCTCCCCTCTGGACTTCAGCAGAGGTGTTGGGGTCACTGAGCCAGCGGCTGTGATGGCTGAGGGGCCGGAAAGACCCGAAATGGCAAAGGCATGCTGGTGGAAAAACTCAGATGTTTGAAATATCCTTTTTACCTCTGTAAAGAAAGGAAAAGCCTCTCCCACAATGCCTTGGGAATTAATTGTAACCCTACACACCCCAGACCCTAGTTAAAGGAAAACTACATCTCCCAGCGGCCTGCGGTCAAGCTGCATGCTTGGCCTGGTCCCCCGCTCCGCCCCTTCCCTCCTCTCATTGGCTCCCTTCCCCAGTCCCGCCTTTGTTCCGCCCCCGCGCCCTCAGATTACTGGCTCTGTGACACTATGTAAGTCTGCTTCCGAGCACCTTGACTGTCTTTCTCGTATCGGGTTACTTTTCGCGGGACTGAAATAAACTTCGTCCGTGGAATTACCGTGCGGGAGAGCCGTCCGACTCTTTGCCTCTGGTAATATTGAGCTGTCTGGCTTGAGTATGTGTGTGTGGGATATCAGCGCCTAAACAGCTGCGCAGGGGGGAGGGAGAGGCTTGCTAGCGGGCTGTATGGCCGCACCTGAAGCGAACTCTTGCCAGAGGCGCTTCGGGGAAAAAAGCAGTGAACTCCCTTCCACCCTTACACCACCACCACTCCACAGGGGAATCTGGGATTTGCAGCCTGTCCCTTCCCGCTTCTCAGACCTCCTTCCTGGCAATGCTGTTTCAGGAGTCCTTGTGCCTTGGCTGAGAGGGACATCTAGTGGGTTTGGAGCTTAAGGACCTGGGGTTTGTCTTTATTTCTTGCATTTTTATTTATTTATTTGTAATCCTTATGAAGGAGCAGGAACTGAGGTTTCACGTGGTCCTGGTGGCAAGGTGGACCTTTGGTGGCCAGTTCATGGGACATTTCTCTCTTTGTTCAGACAGGTTTTGTTTTACTGAGCACAGTGTCATCCACCACAGCACCTTTCTTCCCACAAAAGCCCCATTCCACAATCACTTCCCTATATCCGAGTACACACTTCTCTGTGATTTTGGTTGCACAGGGTTCATACTTCTGTTTGGAAAATCATCTCCTGTCCTCTTCTTGCTTGGCCATGATCTTGCTGGTTGTGGCAGGATCCCCAAACTGCATGTGGGCGCAAGGGAGAGAGAGTAGACACTGGATCTGGTGTTCAGGTGATGGAACAGCCCACTGCAGTTCCCCTGGGTGCAGGTGCTGGGGCCCAACTGCTGAGCTCTTCTCATAAACTGTTTCATCCCTTTGCATCTTGTTATCCCAGGCATCTTCTGAGGACCATCATCCATAACAACTCATGTTTAGGGAAGCTTTTAGTGGGCCATGTGTCTGGGGAGCTTAACTGCAAACCGTAGGACACTGTGAAATGAAAACATTTGTACTTTTATTTGCTCAGTGCTGCAAAAGTGCTGCTGATGCTCCTGGGCAAGAGTGTTGCGGTGCGGTGTTGGATGGTAAAATGCCACGACCTTCCCAAAAGCATCTCCAGGAGGAAGCCGCTCGGTGCAGCCACCACGCTTGCGCATGCACACACACACACACACCGGATAGCTGGTAAAACAGTCCGACGATGAAGTAGCAGGAAGGGTCTTCGCATGGCGTTCTATGGGAGAGGTTTATTGCAGCCACACTCGTGCAAGGTTCCAGAGAAGTTGCCCCAGAACAATAGAAGGTCCAGGGTTATATAGGGGAGCAGAGCGAACAAGAGGGACCAATGATCTGAGGGCAAGGGGCAGTACACAGGTGATGAGACTGACAGCTGGTCTGAAGGCCTCACAGAGTCAGACCTAAAGACAGTCAGAATTTACCAGTGAGACTTTTTACTGTGAAATTTTGCAGCTTCAGTGAAACCGACAGAGAAAGCCAAGAAGATAATCAATGAAAGACAATGTTTTGGACACAAGGAGCGGATGTTCTTGTTATGGGATGTTAAGTGTGTACAAGGAAGAACTTGCAGATAATATGTAACAACTATACTTTTGCTTGTATAGCTAATTATTTTACTGCTTGAATGGTCATTGTTAGACAGCCTTGTCATTGTTTGCTAAGCAGCCAATCTCAATAGGCCACAGCAATTGTGAAGAGGTATAAGAATAGCAGTAGAGAAAATAAAAAAACTTTTACGGCTTTGGATTGCAACAAGTGTTGTGCTGTTATGTCCGTCTCGACAAAGCAACACACAGGCGGGGCCAGGGTAAGGGAACCAATAGGGAAACTCTGAGGGTGTGGCGATGGGGCAAGAGCCAATGAGGGGAAAAGAGAGGGGAGAACCTTCTAGATTAGGGACAGATAAAGGAATCAGGGCCAATGAGGGAAACAGAACTGGGGTACATTTACATAACAGAACAGAGCATCCCGGGGGAAGCATTTTCAGTCACCCTAACCTAGAAAGGAACCTAGGACTTGTCCCACCATAGGACTCCCTTCATTCCTTAGTCAGCAGGCCCACCGGCCTCCACACAAGAGAATGACCACAGTAAATGCTTATTTTTGTGTTGCTGTAGCATTGTGTAAGCACAGATCTCAGAATGTTCCTTAACACTGCAAAGAGGGCTGAGGCACAGAACATCCTCCTATGAGCCCTTACAGCTGTTTTTTGTGAGGATTTCTCCCCAGACTCTGCATGTTTCTCCACCACAGTGGAGCTGCTGTGCATGACAGTAGTGAAGTGTCTTACTGGGAGAGGCTCAGCTTCCCCCTTAGTGTTATAAATGAGTTTTAGTGTTTTATGATTAAGTAAGTTGGTAAATATGTTAATGGCGGGAGTTGGGTTGGTTGATGTTTTCTGTGTTAATTATCTTGTTACATCAAGTTGCAAACAGTGTACCGGGTGTAATACCTGCAAGTAAGCATCGGGTGGCTGACTCAATATCATGGGGAAAGGGGAAGTTTCCAGATTGTTTCAACAGATAAGAGTGATGTCACCAAGAACGTGGATTGGACATAGCACGAACCAATTGGTGGAGGTTCTCGGAAAATGATTGGTGAAAAAGGCATCGTTGAAATGGACCAATGACAACAGGAGAAATGAGTCAATAGCATGAAGGATCCAAAATGGACCAATAGATACAAAGGACTGGGTATAAAGACTGATTTAGGGCTCAACACCTGATCCTCTGCCCATCCGCACTGGTGAGGGAGAGCACTTGGTCTTGTGCACGCACTGCTTTGAGTCTCTGCCTTGCTGTTGGGGTTCGCGAGCTTACCTCGGTACCTGGTTTACCTTACCTCGGTTGCTGTTTAATAAAGTGGGTGTTCTTTGCAGTAAGGAGAGAGTGGTGCTGCTTGTCTTGCCTACATCACCCTTCCTGTCACTTAGCGCTGGGGGTCTGTGCTGTAGGTTTCTGTCTCAGGGACACTTGCACAGAAGCTCAGGAAGAACCACACAGCCACAGTATTAGAAAATATCCCAGTTTATTGCAGCATCTCAGTTCTGAGAGTTTTACAAAACAATGTATTTACAGGTGAGGAAGGGACTAACACAGCTGGAGTGTGCTTTGCTGGGGCAGGAACAGGCTACAGAGGAGAAAGGAAGAAAATCAGCACATTCACAAGTCACATTTTTCTTTACAAAAGTAAGTAGGTGTAAGGCTGGTGTGCACAGCTGTCTGATGTTGCCCTTGTGGAGAGCACTCCAGGAAGGATTCAGTGCAGCCCTTGTGCTCTTCACAGCAACTCCAGGCACCTGGAGCTCAGCAGAAGCTGCATCAGCTCAGCTCAGTGTGACGTTAAGGCACAGTGTGGTAACACCAACGGCTGTGGATCTCCACGTGTGCCAGCAGCTCTGCCTGTGGCTTCCCTCACGGTGTGATGGTGTTTGAGCCCTGCCCATGGCTTTCTTTGGGGTGAGCGATGGTGTTTGAGCTCTGCCTGTGGCTTCCCTCAGAGGCAGTAATGGTGTTTCAGCCCAACATTTCTCTTTCAGGCCCCCAGCCCTGGACTTGGCCATGCCAGAAGCAGAGCTGGACAGAGGACAGGAGGAGACCATGGTGTAGGACAAGGGAGGGATCCCAAAGGGAATCCCCTCAAAACTATGGTAAGATGTACCTTCAACCCCCCTGTGGCTGAACACCAGAGAAAGGGGTATGGACGGCCGTTTGAAAGCAAATGCATGACTTAGAATATATTCTGAAACCTTGTTTTTGAACATGTCCAATAAAGTTTGCCTCTAAACACAAAGTGTTGGTCTTTTTTTTTTTTTAATTTGATTTTTTTTAAAGTTTATTACTATATGTAATCTTGAATGATGGCTCATTCAAGTCGTTCACGGGAGCTGCACTAGCTTACCCACCATGGGAAACTTCTCCAAACATGGGTTTCTAAGACTAAGGTCTAAACCAAACCATCAGCTCTGGCTGCACATGGAGTCCCAGGTGCTCGCAGCGAGGTAGAGGGAGGGTTGAAGTTCACAGTAGAGGCTGTGCATGACTGGCACTGCCACGTGTCTCCAGCCAGCGCCGTCCAAGACGTGTCCAGGTAAGGATCCATCCTTAGAGGCCTGTGTGCTCTTGGATCCAGTCTCGCAGGCTCGTGAGCCGGCTGTACACCCCAGGTTTGTTCCTCTGGGCGCAGCCATCGCCCCAGCTCACCACGCCAGCCAGGAACATCCGATTGCTGGGCTCCACGCTGACCAGGGGCCCTCCGGAGTCTCCCTGAACAGAACCACACAGGAGCATAAGCACCAACCTCATATATCATGGCCATTCCCTGAAACAAATATTTAAGTATGGCAATAAGAGCCACAGTGCCAGAACAAAGAGCTATAAAAATACCAGTCAAGCAGCCTGGCTTGCTAACTAAAGCTCTGAATAACAGCCAGAAGCTGGAGTGGGGTTGTATGTCCTACCTGGTGAGATGGAGTCTAAGTCATGCATCAACACAACTTGCTGCTGGTGCCCATTGTAATCTGTCCATTGTCTGAATCCAGGAGGATTCCCATAGATTTGTTTTATGTTAAAAATGTAAATATAAGTGGAAGTGCCAGAATGCTCACAGGCCTGTCTCCCTGCCTAATAACCAATAACCAGCACTAAACCCAGGTGCTGCCGTACCTGGCAGGCGTCCACGCCGCCGGTCAGGATCCCCACGCACATCATGCGCGGCGTCAGCTGGTCTGTCAGGAGCTGGTTACACACAGTCTGGTTGATGAGCCGGATCTCTGCCTTCTGCAGGATGGAGGCTCCCGTGCCTGCCAAGATGGAGGAGCAGCTCAAGTAAAAATACACATTTGTAAGCAGGCCCCTGTTTTTCCCCTCAAGAAACACAGAAATCATAGACTTGTAGAATTCCAGAGTGCTTTGGATTCGAAGAGAACTAAAGCCCGTCTCGTTCCACCCCCTGCCATGGGTAGGGACGCTTTCCACTAGACCAAGTTGCTCCAAGCCCTGTCCAACATGGCCTGGAATGCTTCCAGGGATGTGGCAGCCACAGCTTCTCCGGGCAACCTGTGTAAAATACATCAATGCAGCCCCAAATCACATGCCAGCACACACCTCCTTCCGCAGTTGCTCCCCATCCGGTCACCCACAGGTCCTTGCCCACGGGGAAGTTGTGGGTGGCATCAGGCAGGCAGATGGGCTGGACGACGGCTGTGAAGGTGACGGGGCTCTGCAGCTCCAGCACAGCGATGTCATAGTCGTAGGTGTAGTCATTGAAGAAGGGGTGGGAGATTATGCGCTTGATTTTGCGGGTTTGCACATTGGGGCCGCTGCGGTCACCTTGGTCGGTCAGACCCAGGTAGGCTGTCCACAGGCTGGGGTCCGAGTACCTGCATGGGGGGCATGAAACACAGGGTGAAACCCCATCTCAGAGACAGCACCGCTTACTACCTTAAACAGTTTCCTTGAGGAATGCCTCTCAGAGTTGGTGTTGGAATATTGTGTGTGGTTTTGGTTGCCACAACATAAGAGTAACATTAAGCTATTAGAGAGCTTCCAAAGGAAGGCAGTGAAGATGGTGAAGGGCCTTGAGGGGAAGACGTATAAGGAGCAGCTGAGGGCACTTGGTCTGTTCAGCCTGGAGAAGAGGAGACCGAGGGGAGTCCTCATTGCAGTTAAAACTTCCTTGTGAGGGAGAGAGGAGGGGCAGACTCTGATATCTGTTCTGTGGTGCCCAGTGACAGGACAGAGGGAATAGCCTGCTGTCATGTCAGGGGAGGTTTAAGATGGGTATCAGGGAAAAGCTCTTTTCCCCAGAGGGTGGTCAGGTACTGGAACAGACTCCCCAGGGCAGTGGTCACAGCACGAAGCCTGACCGAGCTCAAGAAGCATTTGGACAATGCTCTCGGGCACACGGTGTGACTCTTGGGGATGGTGCTGTGCAGGGCCAGGAGCTGGATTCGATGATCCTTGAGGGTTGCTTCCAACTCAGCTTATTCTGTGATTCTGTGAAATGCCTGGAAGCACAGGGACGTAAGGCCGGTACCTGATGCCTTGCAGCGGCAGGAAGCAGTGTGCCGCTGACACCAGCCAGCTCGCCGAGACCAGTGAGGCCCCACAGATGTGGCCCTGGCCCTTGACGTGCAGGCTGACCTGCCACGGCCACTCTCCCACGTCTGAGTTCTGCCCACCGACGATCCGCGACTTCCTGACGTAGGAGCGGAGCCCGCAGTCTAGGGCAGAGAAGGAGAAGGGGTGCTTAGTTTCTCCTGTTCCCATCCCATGCCTCCCCTCTGTTCCTCTGGGACATCTGACAGCACAAGTGCCCTGTTATTTTTGTCAGGAAGGGCTGATGCTCTCTGCACAGATACTAAATTAGCTACAACATTTACTGGCCAACTCTGTAAAGGGGAGATAAACCCCTGTATTACCCATCTAAGCCCTCCTGAACAACACAGACACTCCACAGGCTGCTAAAGAACATGGCTTGGATATTTCCAGATCAAGCTCCTGCACAGAAACACCCAGGGGCTCTCTCTGCCACACTGGTGTGTTTCTCTGAGAGGCCCAGCCCAGACACCCCCCATTCCTCAGGCACTCACTGCAGTTGTCCTCATCAGAGTGGTCCTCGCAGTCCTGCTCCCCGTCGCACTCAGGGTTCTGTTTGCTGATGCAGCGTCCACTGCGGCACTTGTACGTGTAGTCCTTGCAGGGGACTGTGGTCTGGCCTGCTGGAGGCAGGATGAAGGCACAGGGGTTAGCCCTGGTTCTGGGGAGGTCACATCACCTTCACCTCTTCCACCCACCCCCAGGGCATTGCCACCCCATGCAAACACACACACGAAGGTGCCCAGCCCCAAGGAAATCCATCAGAGGCTGTGTTTGATGGCAGTCACCCTGCAGCCCGCCCTCACCTGTGCTGCAGCTGCCCTCGTCGCTCCCGTCCCCACAGTCATCCTTGCCGTCACATTTCTGTGTGTTGGGGACACACTTCCCGTTGTCGCACTTGAAGCTGTCCGCTGCACAGCCTGGGGACGGAGAGCAGCTCCTGAGGGCTGGGCACAAATCCTGCAGCATCTCAGCACCTGGCTGTGCCCAGCTCCCCTCCCCAAGTAAAGTCTCTCCAGCTCCAGCATCCTGTGTCTCCAATCTCTTCTTCTCCAAACTGCACACCACCACTCAGTTATTCAGCCCTTTCTTTTCCTACACCTCTGCTCATCCTTCTTTCCTCTGAGCTCTCATTCAGGGCTCAAGGAAGCTGTACCAGGTGAGCCCTTGCCATGCCTGGGTTTTATTGCCTGCTCATTTCCAGCACAGCACTTGCTTCCCTCCATCCCACGAGCCTCCATCATCCCCCGTGCGCCTGCTCGAGCCCTCAGCCCTTTGTGCCTGCGGGGTGAGTCACTCACTGCACTGCAGCTCATCGCTGTTGTCACCGCAGTCATTCACGTTGTCACAGACCCAGAACTTGGGCTTGCACCAGCCATTCTGGCACCTGAACTGCTGCTCGGTACAGGCTGGAAGAGCGGAGTAAGAATCACAGGATCATTTAGGTTAGAAAAGACCTCCAAGACCATTGAGTCCAACCTGGGACCAATCACCACCTTGTCAACCAGACTAGAGCACTGTGTGCCATATCCAGTCATTCCTTGGACACCTCCAGGGATGGTGACTCCCCTGGGCAGGCTGTTCCAATGCTAGAAATTAGGGGAGAGGCCTGCAAAGGCACCTGTGTAGTCATCAGCAACCCATCCACCATGGCATGGGAACCCCAGCAATCAGCTCAGGACTGTGCACGTGTACATAAATACATGACACACTCAGTACATCCACAGTATTTCCACTTTTCTGGAGACCAAAGCCATTTGGAGCTGTCATGTCTGAGGCAGCAGAGGCTAAAGCTGACATCACAACAGCAGGACAGCCAGAGGCAATACTGAAGCAAAGCAATTGCTGCAAGCAGTAGGAAAGCACCTGAGAAACCGGCATCACAGGCCAGCAGCACATTCTTCCCCAGAAAACTGCCCCTCCCCCAGGAACAAGATCCCAAACCAGGGGATCCCATCCTCTCTAATAAACTGCAGAGCCTGGACAGTAACATTAACTATAGGACAGCTCTGCTAATCCAAGAGGAAAACTTGTTGCACAAAGAAACAATTCCCGTGTGTCCCACGGGTTTTCCAGATGAGCTCTGCAAAGCCTGCCCAGTTGGGTAACGAAACGTGTCCCTCCACACCACCCAGCTCAGCCAAAGCCACAACCGGCAGGATTACACAGAAAAACACATTCCCAGCTGGGAGGAACTGGAAAGGGAGGGCGATGCCACTGGGAGAGGGCTGGATTAGCAGGAACCCACAGCTCCTATGCTGAGAAGGGATCCCAAATTGATTGCGCACCAAGTCTCACTCCAACCTGGAGGAAGGCGGCAGCACTGGTCCCAAACAGCACTCAGTCACATTACCCAGAACAAGCCTAGCCACCCTGGGGCAACATGGCCTTTCCCATGCTGTGCCAAAGGGAAACCAAGGCTGGACTTACTGCAGGACCTCTCATCACTGCCGTCCACGCAGTCCAGCCACCCGTCGCAGCGCATGCTCCTGTCGATGCAGCGGCCGGTGTTGCAAGTGAACTTGCCAGGGCAGGCTGAGAGGGGGAAAGGGACAAAACCACACATGAGCCCTCCTGGTGTCCCCTTTACATCCCTTCTGCAGAGTTCCTTATGCCTGCTTACAGCAGAACACAGCAGGAAGACCAGGAGGTTTGCAGGAAAGCAAGACATGCTGCTATCCCCCTGGAAAAGGCCGCATCCTGGTTTACAGGGCAGTGTAAGCACAGAGGAGGGACACCTCCAGATCTCAGGGAAATCACTTTCCCCACCCCAGCCCCAGGGTTTCAACTCACGGTCACTAGAGTCGTAGGACAGGAACTCCGCAGAGAAGCCCGTGTCTGTGTAGGACTGGTCTGAGTGGAACCGGACCTCGATTTTGTTGGTGGTACTGGCCACCACAAACTGGGAGCGCTCCCCACAGTACCTGCAGGGAGAGAGCAAAGGGGAGTTGAAGGGCTGTAGGTCAGCACCAAGAAAACCTCCTTCTATCCCTGACCTCCGTCCACACCCCAGGAGCTGAGGGGGCAGGAGAGGAGGAAGCAGGTCTGATCCCAGCACAAGCTGCTGGACCTCAGGGTCCAAATTCTGCTGCTGCTGGCAGAAGGTTTGGGCCAGTTGCAAACACCAACTTGTGACCTTAGGAATGACTGCGATCAAGTTCTTCCACATCCCTGCCTTCCCCATGATGTGTGTGATCTCGGATACACTGAACTCATGCAGGAGCCCATCTCATCATGGGCAGGTGGGATCATGTACATGATCCTGAACAGCACTGCAGGAACTCAGGGCTGCAGAGCAGGTGCTGACTTTGAAACCCTCCCTCTGAGGGAGGGTCAGCTCCCCTGCCCAAAACATTGTGAAACAAGATTAATCACCTGCCTGTGAGGTACCAAGTTTTCTGTCTGGCCCAGCTCATATCAGGCTGGGGAATGCATCAGGAAATGCATCACAGGATACGAGTGCCCTGAGAATGGAGATATGCTCATTCAAGCAAACCCACCCAGATGTTCCTGCCTTCCCACACATGAGCTGTGTGCTGTGATGCTCCACAGCATTTGGGGGGGTTCAGCTGCAGCACACCACAAACCCAGGGTCTTATCCCCAGAACCAAGTGTGGGGCTCCCCTCTCACCACGGGGAAGTCCTGGACACCCTCCTGCCTCCTCCCAGCCATGATAGCACCAGCACACTTGTTCCCACAGCAGATTAAGGAAAGCACAAGGTTCTGTGTAACTAAACAAAGCTCCTCCATGGGTTCACCCACACGACCCCCACCTTGTGCCATTGATCTGCACATAGTCCTTGGTGCAGGAGCTGACTGGGATCCCGGGCTCCAGCACAAAGAACATATTGAAACGCACCTTCACATTTTTTATAGAGGGAACCTGCAAAAGGAAGCAGAGTCAGTGGGATGTTGTTTTCTGGAGCAAGGAAAAGGGAATAGTTTCAGAGGAAGAGGGTTGTGCTTGGTGGGAGGACAGAAGATAACTGAAAAGGGGAGGTCAGTTTTCCAGCAGGAACAGAAACAGCTTCATAAAAGTCACTGAGTCACCTTGGCCCCAGAATCCCCAGTGGAACAGGCACACAGAGAGGTAGAAGTGAGACCTCTGGTCACCAGCCAGTAACGGGCCTGTCCCAAAGCCCACACTCTCATCCTTCTTGTGTGAAGTTACAGGATTTTTCATGGGCTCCTGTGGGATTCAGGCCTCTTGCAACCTCTTCTGCCTTTGCCCCCAGCTACTGAAGGCTACCTCAGTCATGCCAGACTCGGAGCCTCTGGGCCCCAGCTGCTGCGAGCTCCCTTGCACCATGTCCTGCATGACCAGGGTCATTTGACAGACTTATTAAGGGAAAGAGAGGGCCCATCTCACCTCAATGTACCAGATACAGTCCGTGTCTGGGGGGTAGTGTGCCGGGTAATAGGGAGTTGTGAAGGTGCCACCGTCTCCCTTCAGGGTGCCACCACAGGCTAAACAGAAGCAGGAAGGTAGTAACAGGTTAGAGATTTAGATGTGGTTTTTCCAAGCCTCAGCTGGCTGTCTTCTGAGGCAGGAAGGGAGGCAGAGGCAACAGTCTCTAACAAGGTTAAGTCACTCTCTGGAGAGAGCAGCTCTGCTCCAAGGCTTGAGAGAACCCAGGAGATCAATTAGGTGCTTCCTGTACACATCAATCTGCATGTCTAATTCAACATAATTCTTATTTTGGCCTCCTCAGGGGACATCACTACAGCAGCCAAGAACACTGTAGGCAAGGCAAGCGCCAAGAGGTGACCTGCTTCCAGGTGCTCCAGCCCTGGAAACATCCCTGACAAACTGACCTCAACCACAGCCACCTCCCTGTTCAGCTGCCCATGGCAGGGAGAGGTGAGGAAACAGGCCAAGGCCTCTGCTCACCTTTCATCTTCGGGAGCTGGAAGAACTCAGCCTTAAAGCCAGGGAATCGCCCCTCCTTGTTGGTAACCAACGTGACTAGCATGACGTTCTGGGAGGACAGGAAGGTCAGGTTGTAGGACGGGGCATAATTCCCACAAAGCCTAGGAAGTAAAGGACAGAATCCATGAGGCACTGCTGCACAGGGAGCCTCAAGCAGCACAGCCCAGCTCTGAGCAGGGACAGGAGCAGGACATCTCTAAAGATCACCCTGGACTCGGTGCCATACAGGAACACCCACCTAACCAAGGCGTGGGGCTCCACGGGGCTGAGAGAGTCGTACACCTTGATGTAGTCACTGTCATCTCTGCATGGCTCCAGCTCCAGGGTCTTGAAGGTGAGGCTGATTCTGGAGCTGGCATTTGCCCTCAATGCCCAGTAGCAGAGGGCATTGTTGGGGTACGGGCTGTTGGGGAAGCCCGGCGTGGTGAAACTGGTGACCTCCCCTTCCTTGGCGTGGAGGGAGAACATGCAGCTGTCTGCCCGGAGAGTAGGGAACAGTTAACAGGGCAAACAAGCCTTGCCTTTTCTTTCCCTGGGATGCAGAGAATAATTCCTGCAGGCTATCCCAGGGCAGATGGCTCTTCCTGGATAACAGCAAGGCCTGTGTCACAGTCTGTCCAACCCCAAACCAGCTCCAAGGAGAACACTGGGGTCTGCCTTGCATGCAGAGCACCTCTCTCCAGACCCTTCCCCATCCTGCAAGAGAAACACCGCCCAAAAGAGGCCACTGAAATGGAAGAAGAACTGTACTTACGGTCCCGGGCAGAGTGAGCTATGCTGGGGTCCACAGCTGTAGGAGAAAACAGAGCTGGCATCACCGTTGGGCTATGCAAAATCCCTGGGCACAAAGCCGAGGTTGTCCCTTGGACCATCATTGATCGGGCTTTGCTTGTGGAGTCTCTCCCTGCAAACTGGCAGGGGAGGCTGCTCCTGCCTGGCCTCTGGGAACTGAGGGATCAAACTCTTCCTCTGCAGAGAGAGAACTCATCCCTGTCCCTCTTCCCTGGGCTCAGAGGAGAACACAGAGCGTTCCAGCAGAGGGGAGCAGGTCTATGCAGCCTCCTTCAGGCTGTACACCCCATTAAGCTGTGCCGTGACATCGAGGTCCTTACACCACCCTCAGGGCTGGCTTTCTCAAGGGAGGGCTGTGACCAGCACCTTCTCCCTCCAGAGAAATATCCCACCCAGTCCCACGCAGAGGCCCAGGGACAGCGGAGCCAATACTCACGGAAAGCGATGACCGACTCCACCTTCAGCATGGGGTTTCTCAGGCGGGGGTTCCACCTCTGCACCAGGCTCTGCTTGTCAGCCATCGCCCTGTCCAGGCTCTCCTCCCGGTACTTGGGCACAAGGAATTCTGACCAGTAATAGGCAATGACACTGCCTTCGCTGTGGGAAAGGCAATTGTGGCGTGAGGGCAAGGACAGACGTGGGAGGACTCAGATACCACTAGAAGAAGGAGCCAGACTACTTGATGAGCCATTTTTGGAGCCTGGCCATGGGGAAGGGAGAGTTTCAGTGACAAGTTAAGCAAACAGCAAAGGCCCCTGACAGCCCAGGGAGTCCCTCTCAATGCTGCCAGGCACCACCCACTGCAGTTCACTGCACCACACATTGTTTCCCAAGACATCTGGCAGAAAACAAAACGCATTTTCAGGTCACTTTTTACTGCTCACCCTTTCCTGTTTCACTCAGGGTGACTACTGGGTTGCTTCCATTCCAGCATCCCAGGAATGAGAGTAAATGGCTGTGTGATATCCTGGCATCCCAGATGGGGCTCAGGCAGTGCCTAACACTCACCTGAAGGCAGTGATCACTGTCTCTCTGTGGTAAGGACCAATATCAGCATGATTCCTGTAGATCTCCTCCACCTGAAAGGGTTAAAAAGGAGTGTTCAGCATGTCTAGAAGTGAAGAAAAGGGAAAGGCTAAAGAGAGACAGAGCTTCAAGCCTGCTAAGGAAAACCAGGGCACATACCTGGCATCCCTGGGTGCAGGAATCTACAGAGCCAAAGAAAGGAAGAAGGAGAGTTGAGAGCCCCAGAGGAGCCCAGAGCTGCCCATCACAGCCTGCTCTGACTCAGCTTGCCCCACTCTTCCCAGGGGGAAGTGAATCCCCAAGTCTGAGGGAAGAGGCAAGACCAGCCACAGCTTCAACCTCCTTCAGACACCCTTCTGCCTCAGTTCCTGGCCCTGACTCATCCAACGATCCTGGGACATGCCCTGGCAGCTCCTATGGCACAGGGAGATGCCGTGGCACTGGGCTGGAGCTGGGATGTCAAGATCTAGCTCCAAGGAAGGTCCCTGCTCCCAGCCAGTGTGTCACAGCGAGCAGGGAAAGCTCCAAGGAATCTTACATGACATATCCCCATGGCCATTGGGCAAGAGGAAAATTCCTTGCTTGCAGAAGGAGGGAGGCAAGAAACCTCTTACCGTGCTCTTCACCTTCCTGGCCAGCATACTGAACTCTGGAGAGCTGGAGTTCTCATAGGCATCCAGGAATTCCCAGTTCAGAACCCGCAAGTGGCCATTGAAAACCTTCTGGACGGGTGTGTTCCTGTCTGGAAGGGAACAGTTCAGGGTCAGGAAGGGCAGTCAGGGCTGGGACCGTGTCACAGCAGATTCCCAGTGACAGCAATCGGAGCAGGGGGGTGGAAATGGTGTCTACAGAGCTTGAGAGGGCACATGTGAGCAATGCCAGGTAACAAAGCTTTTCCATGTGGATGGATACATTCCCAGGGTGGCCCCCTACATGTCACCACCCACCAGACATCACACTCACATTTGAAGTGCCAAAACAGGAGGCCAGTGGTGAGGGAGACAAGCAGAAAAACAATGATCAGGACGGTGATGACCACCCGCCGCTTTGGGCCGCGCTTCTCCATCTTCTCGGAGTTCATGGCAGGGAGGAACTCCACCCCTTCGTCCAGATTGTTCATGTCCTGGGAGAGGAGGGAAGGCAGGACAGTGGGAAGGCTGTTCCCAAAGCCTGGCTTGGGGAGGTCCAGCCACAGAGCAGCCTGAAGCAGGTTTGGGGACAAAGAATGCGGCAGCACTGAGGGCAAACCTCAGCGTCAGCAGCTCCACAGCCAAGGCAGGACAAACCTTGAAGGCTTCTTCTTTGCTTTTCTGCACACACCTAATTCCTTTTTGGGCCTAATATAAGGTCACGAGCTCAAGCAAACTCAAAGGCAAGTCCACACACCCTCCCATGACCATGGCAGGTCACAAGCCCACAAGTTCCATGATCTGCCTCAGCAGATGAAACTGCAGAGAAAAATTCACCCCCACAAAGCACTTGCTGTGTGCAGGTGTGTCACCCACAGCTCGCAGGGCACAGCATGCTATAAATAGCATTTCTCTAAAAAAAGAGATCAAGCTGCTTCCTCCCTTTACATTTTCACAGCTCTCTGTCATGCCTCCTGGGCCACCAGCACTCCTTTGTTTCTGCCTGGAATTGCCCATCCAGCATAAACACCTGTTAAAAGAAATAAACCAAAAAACTAAGATGAACACACAAGACATCCCCACAGCCCACGAGCAGCCATGCTCTTGGGACAAGACGTGGAAGAACAGATCCAAAAGGAACAAGGAATGACACAGCTCTCACTGTCATCACCACCCCAAAATGGGCTGGGTGAGGAAGTGGAAGATCTGTTGAAGCATCCAGCTCTGTATCAGCTGTAAAACCTGAGCTCTGCATCAGCTGTAAAACCATTGGTGCCCCAGGGTTTCACTTTCTCCCACCTTCTGTTCTGTTCCTCCATCCTTGCCCTGCTCATGTATCTGCACCTTTGGCCCAGGAGGGATTGGAACAGCTGCAGACCCAGATGTTTTCAGAGGATCCCACACAGCATCCTTGGTACTGGCTGAACATTGTGGGGGCCCGGATCTGCATCTACCCTGGCACTTCCTCTTCTGCCACCACTGGCAGTGGTGTGGGCAGAGCTCGCCACATCTTCTGCTTCCAATCTGTGCCTCCCTTGGGCAGGAAGGGCTCTGTGCCTGTTGCAAAGGCCCAGAACAGGAGGATCCCTCATCTTTCTGCTCACCACCTTCCCATTTTCTCCTTAGCAGGCATTCAGCAGCTCTCTGGGCTCTGGATGACAGCACGGACACCACGGCTCAAAGTGCCGACTTGCACAAATCCGCAGCATTTCCACATGCCCTGCGCTCTGGAGGAGTAACGCTGTCCCCACAAACACAGGGTCAGACTCTGCCTGTCCTCTCACAGTCTAGGGCTCACACAAACCTACTCCAACAGCTCAGGTTAATTTGATGCAAATGCCACAAGCCCCTACAAGTCAGGAAAAATATGGACAAGGGGGATATGGCTTGACAGGACATGGGGGAATGGCTTTGAAATTAAAGATAGCAGGGTTAGAAGGGATACTGGAAAGAAATTCTTCCCTGCGAGGGTGGGGAGGCCCTGGCACAGGCTGTCCAAAGAAGCTGTGGCTGCCCCATCCTTGGCAGTGTCCAAGGCCAGGTTGGACGGGGCTTGGAGCAACCTGGGATAGTGGAAGGTGTCCCTGCCATGGCAGGGGTGGGACTGAATGGGCTTTAAGGTCCCTTCCAACCCAAACCACTCTGGGATTCTATGAAAAACAACTAGCAGAGGGGATCCTGCTAACAGAGGCACCTCTGAACCTGCTGTGCAGACATAAGGAACGAGCCATTCTCACTGCATTTCCTCATTGCACTTCCAGTAGGTGCTTCATCTTATCTTTCCTCAGCCTCGCCTGGCAGGAAAGCCCAGCTCCCACTTGAACCGTTCCCCCACTTCTTCTGCCCTTTTCTTCACCCAATGCCTGTGCTCTCCTCCCACCCTCCACACCCCACCGTAGCCTCTCCTCCTTGCGGTATTTGCCCAGAGCCCTTCACAACAGAAAGGGAAGTGGCAGGCACCTTACTCTGAGTTTTTGTCAAGGACTCTGTAAGTTTAATCCTCTGCAAACACCAGAAGACTACCAAGACCAGAGCAACCCACCAGTTTTCACACCAGCTGCTCTCAGAATCCTCCCAGTTTATCATTTGGCAGTTCAGGGAAGGGGACTTCGTTCATTTTTGAGTTTTACTGGCTAAGGCTAGGCAGAAAGAACTGTTTCCATGCCCAAAATCCAGCCACCTCCAAAATAAACAGACCTAGCAGGGCTGCAGAGGACAATCCCATGGGGAATGCTCTGAATCCTGTTTGGCTTCTGATCATAGAGGAAAAGCTTGAAAATATAACCCAAGGAAACTTTGAAAGAGATGACAGAAAATAAAGCTTCAATACGTAGAGACATCCTAAATCAAGAAACGTTGCAATCAAAGTCAAGACTACCTGGAGTTTGATACACTGCCTTCCAAACATCCATCTGGCTCCCACCAGTTTTCCAATCATGTAATAAACCCTCCTAAACCTGGTAAAGAGAAGAAACTGGCCACAAAACTTGCAAACACATCCTCTCTCCCTCCACAGCACTGCTCACAATGCTGAGCCTTCTCAGGACTTCCAAGATATTGCTGCTGTTGGCAGAAAGCAAAATATTTAATTCTCTATTAACATCTGCAGGAGCCTGTGGCAAGAAGACAGTGTTAGGGGCTTAAATGATCTATCAGTTTCTCCAGACTCCCTGGAGCCAGCGAGGAAGAACTGCAAAGAAAACCAATTTTCCATTAGAGGGGACCTTCAGCCCTCTGCAGAATTCCTACGCTTCAGTTTCACCAAACTGCCAGAAAAAAATAAGGCTCAGCAGCAAGCAGGAGCTCCTGCTGTACAACACTGCACAACAATGTGGCTGATGCACTGTAACATCCCCTTTGAGCTACAGATCGTGTCTTTGCAGAGAGAAAACTTCCACGGAGATCATCACTGTGATTAAATCAGAAGGCAAACAGAGCTCCCCTCTGCCTCCAGCACACACAGGCACACGCACTGCTCCTGAGAGCAAGGAAATTAGGCAGGAAAACTCACCATCTCGTCTTTCTTTAGGCAATTTCTCTGCTGTTCTTGGAAAAAAAAAGGATGAAAAATGTTAAACCTGTGAGTTTACACCATGCCTTTGTCAGTTTGTTCTTGCTCCAAAGCTGAGCCAGCAGCAACACGGGAGAAATGACAGGAGTGTGGGGACTTCTGGGAAGGTTACTTTTGTTCTTCCTCCTGTACAAGGTGCACAAGCAGCCACTGACACTGTTACTCGCCAGAAGTTACCCTGTGACTACAGGCAGATAGAAGACATCATCCAAAGAGGTTTCCCTCCCTCCCCGCCCTCTGTGTTGTATTCCAGATCTCGTCCTCTCCCATTCCCATACCTTATGGATGGCATTATGTTCCTCAGCCAACACAGACTCTTGTGTGAAGAGCCTTCACCCATCACAGCCTGGGTAAGCAACAGCCATTCCTGCAAACTCTTCCCAATACCCAGTGAAGGATCTGAAGCATCCCCCAAGCACTGCTGGAATGATGAATCAGGCTGTGAGGAAGGTCTCAGATGAGGCCTCGTGTCCTGAACTCTAAGAGGCTGAAACCTCCCTGCCCACACTCAGCACAAAAAATATCCGTCTGACCTTAGGAACAGACTCGCCTGTGCCCCACGAGCGCAGCTCAGCCTCTGCCCCTCTCACTTCCTGTGCTCCATATCCCCTTCACTCCCAACACTTGGGAGGAAAAACATCCTGTCACCATCCTCTGAGCTAGACAGAAACCAGATGAAATCACATGCAAGACAGGCTCAAAGATCACAGTTAAATCAAGAAAAAGACAACTGCAATGTTGATCTCCTTTAGTTGATCGCTGCTGCACATTTCCCTTGTGTGCTCTGAACAGCGGCAGCTGTAAACTAGAGCAGAACTGAACACATCCTACTCTCACCTTGTCCATGGCTCCTCCAGAAACCGTCTCTAGCCCAAAGTGACTCAAGGTCTGACTGTCTCTTCTCGAGGAAACTGCTCCAACAAATATTATTAACAGAAAACCTCCCTTGATATTCTCTCTGACTTAGTCACTGGAGTAGTTACTTCCTCCTGCTCCTCCTCACTCAGTTCTTGCCGGTACGGCCAGGCTCCCCATGCAGGGTCCGAGGGATCTGGTCACAGCATCAGCTGTGGCAGCAAAACCAATCCAGGGAAAGGTTCAGACAGGCACTGCCCCAGTTCTCCCATGCCTCAGTTTCCCCCGGAGTACTGACTCCACAAGGAAACTTGGAAAAGAAGTGCACACAGATGGATTTATGGAGCGCTTGGAGGGCTCCTGCTCCTCCGTGCAGAGTCCGAGCTCAGTCCTGGGAAGAGCAGACCTCCCATTCCTCCTCTGTAAGCCACACGATGTATTTTTAGACAGCGACTGTGCTCTGTCCAACTGGACAAACCAGATGCAGAAGTGACTAATTCTGTCAGCAGGAAATGCAGCTGGCACATGGGGGTGGTGGGAACCAGCTCTGCACTGGAGATCTTACAGGAAAGCAGAGAGATCCTCCTGCAGTGGGGGATCATGGAAAGGCTGGGATATGCCATGGAGTACGGCTCTCCAGCATGATGTGTGCAAAGCAGGGGTCCCTCTGAGATCAGGTGCATCCCCCATAGAGGCTGGTTTCTGCCTTGTTTGGCGGTCCCACCAAGATGGTGATGTCCCAGGCACCAAACCCCTCACTGTTCCCCTCTCCTCCAAAACAGCTGCTCCATCTCTCCCTCAGTGTCGGCATCTGTTCACAGGACTTTGACCCACAGAAGAACTGGGCTCCTGGCCATTAGTTTCACCTGTCCCTTATGACCACCAGGTAATTTGTTCGTCCAGCACCACACATGAGATTAACTACTTCCCTTGACTTTCCCAACTCCAGACTCTGCTGGTCTGCCACAGGACTGCTCAGGGCCAAAGCTGCCCAGATCATACAAGGTAAGAGCAGGTGTGCAACCAAATCAAATCTCACAGCAAAAAAAATGCCACTGTCTGATACCAATGTACACGACCAAGAAAAGGAACCCATAAAACTCCAGGCTGGAGGAGGCCTGGGGAGGTTGGAGACGAAGCAGAGTCATCTACACGGTTAGAGACGCTTGAGGGTAATTACACCTTACAGATCCCAGCCTGTGTATCCAAGAGGCAATTCCCACCTCCCCTTTTCCAGCCACACCTGCCTCGGGTGGTGTTCAATAAAAACTAAAACAAATACCACATGAGAAATGAGAGGAATGAAACCTGTCGACTCATCCAGCAGCTCAGGACATGTCAGCAAGCTGGCTCAGAGCTCAGGAGACCAACAGGGTGGGCTTGTGTGGCAAAAAGAGCCAGAAAAGTAATATTTTCAAATCTAGAATTCCTGGATCACATTGAAAGCCAACGCCAGCTTTGCAGTGCTGGCATGAGGGGACACAGCCTATTTCCCACCAGAAAAGGTAAAACAAATGTGAACAGCATGTGCAACTCACTTCACCCAAGTAGCTCAAGTACAGCTACACCACCCTTAAATCATCTCCTGCACCAACTCTTGCTGCAAACCCCAAAAACTCCTCTGGAAAAAGATCTGATAAGAATCATCTCCTCGCTTCTCTTCTTACGCTTGATAAGAAATACATGGAAACAGCACACATGGGAGCAAAGCTTACTTAAGGCGTATTTGTGCTGTGTTGCCCCACCATGGGCAGCAAAGCACTGAAGAAACTTTGCCAGCGCACTGTTTTTCATCTTCAGTTCTGTATTAAAGGGCAATGAAGCTATAAAATGATGACATCAAAACTGAAAAGGGAATATGGGGCAAGAGCTCAAGGACAGAGTCCTCCAGACTGTGTATCTTCCAGGCACAGAGGGCAGGTGCAATAGTGAAAGATACAGGTCACATACACCTATTTCACACACCAAGTTCGAGCTTAACACTCTACAGCATTTGATTGTCTTGTGACCACCCTGAGTCATACGAGAAACCAAATTCCTTTGGGTTTCTTACAGAAGAAACTCATGTTAATGTTTGCAGAGATAGCACAGGCTTGGCTTGCTGCCCCATCCAGGCTGATTGGTGCAGCTCTGTCCTGCACCACAGAAGCTCAGAAAAAGCCACCATGCTTCTGTGTGTCTGTGGTAGCAGAGAATTTTACACTTAAGTCTTAGCAGCTCTTGGGGAGAAGCTGGGAATAACCCTACAGCTCTGTGTAGCTATGAGCCATGAAATTCCTCCTTACAACACACTGATGTCCCAAGAGCAGCAAAGAAACAGATGCAAACAGCTCATTTAAATCATTCATATGTCTTTCCTGGTACAGACAGCACTGTCTGGAAAACAAAACTGCCTCCAGCAGCTTAACCAAAGCAGCTGAGCTCTAGACCTTGACCTCCACAATCCTTGTGACATTTCACTCATTCCTACAGTTCTGAGGTGGATCTGGACCACGAGTCTCCAATGTTTGAAACCAACAGCAAGGAAAACATCAGCATCTCCAACCAGGAAAGTCTCCGTCTGCCAAACCCATCCCTGTTAGCTGCTCCCTCCCCGCCCCAGCCCATTGCCCGGATATCACAGGGCATTATTTCCCAGTCTGTCCCGGTGGCCTTTGGATGGAAATGATAAATTTTACCCTGGGCAAGGGGAGAACCTTTGCTCCGATACCTTCCCCACAGCCAGGCCCTCAAAACACTCTCGCTGCTCACTCAAGGGTTTTACAGAGTGATCTTTCGTTTGCTGAGCAAAGGTCTGGCCTCAGCCCTTCTCTCATTGTGTCTTCCTTATCCCTGTTTGCTTTTGGCACCCACAGCAGCCAAACTGGCCTGAGCAGCAGTTCACCTGCCAGCCACTACCCCAGGGAAACACTCTGCACCTTTCCAAGGAAGAGCAGCAGCTTCTCCTCAGCCCAAGAACTGCCGCAGCTCCTTTGCGGGTACAGGAGGAGACACAAGACATTGCAAAACCACTCATTTCCTCCACTGTCATGTTTATAAGGAGCCAAGTCCAACAACAGCCCACGGGGGACAAACTCCTTGGGCTGTTTCCTGCCAGGAGGGCAGGTACTGTCTTCAGGGAAGCTATTCTGGATCAGATCAGCCCCTCTTGAACTGACACAGGGGGAAAACTGATCCAGAACCAGGGAAGGGACTCGCTCGAGCCCTCAGTCCTGCGTAAAGACAAATCAAAGACAAAGCTACCTTCTGTCAGGAGAACAAGCCAGGCAGGGAAGATCATGTCACACAAGTGTCACCCCAACCTGGCCAGGAACAAGCAGCTTGAGCTGAACTACTTCAGTGACAGCATCTCCTTCCCACTGCCAGCCCTGGCACACACCGGACAGAGGGGCTGGAAGCAAGGGAAACTTTTCTTGCTGCAGGCCAGCTTTTTGATCAGTGCCAGAACCAGCAGCTCCTTTGTTGTTGCCAGATAATAACCACTAAAGCCAGGCCTCAGAGATAGACACCACACAGCCTGCAGGTGGGGTGGGAAATCTGCTTTAACCCAAACCCCTGTGTTTGGAACAGCTCTGTGGCACAGAACAGGCTCTGGAGGTGCAACCCAAACTCAGCCATCCCTGCCCAACCCTCAGCCAGGAAAATCTACACAAGAAGCTTGCTCAGGTCTCAGAGCACACTCATAATGCAGCGGTTAATTAATGAAGCCCCACAGCCCTCGGTTAAAATTGGCCCTTTCGATGCTTGAACAGGTTTAGTTGGATCTGTTGCTAAATAACCCAGAGCCAGGCTCTGTACACAGCTCACCTGCACCGAGCTTACCTTTACTGACAACCCCAGTGCCCTCAGCTTAAGCTGAAACCAAAACCCCCGGAGCAACGGCAGCACTGACATCGAAGGGATCCAAAGCCGGCACAGACAGGTGGAGACTTCCAATTCCCCAAAGCTGTTTTTTGGGTTTTTTTCTGCTCTGCTGAGCTCAGAAATGTCCCCCAAAGAGGTTCTCCTGACCTTACCCAAGGGTGAGCAGGAACCCCCCCCCCTTCCTGCAGGATCCAGAGCCGCCTTGAACCCGCCAGGCTCGAAGGAACCAGCGCAAGCAGAGGACGAGGCAGCCCGGTAAAAGGCTGGCAGGAGTTCTGGGAGCTCCCCGGGCCCAGGTGTGCTCTCACCTGCAGCTGGGCGCTGTACCGCACGCCGGCCCCGTTGGCCGGGGGGCCGCGCTCCATGGCCAGGGCAGTGCCGCGGCTCAGGCCGCCATGGCGCGGTGGCTCCGGCCTGGGCACCGTGCCCAGCTCCTCCTTCCTGTGCTCCTGGCAGGTGCGGGCAGCCGGAAACACCCCGCGGGTGCTGTGCCGCTCCCGTGTCCAGCTGCGGCTCCCGCCTCTCCTGCTCCACAGAAATAAGGGAGAACACCGTGCCCAAAAAGCTGCGCCCAAAAGCCCCGCATGAGCTCTGCATCATCCAAGAGACGCTTCAGCCACAAGCTTTGCTTTAGGAAATGAAACCAGAAAAATCTGTCTTTTACCAAGAGAAGCCACCTTGCAGTCGGTAGGAGGGCTGGCTGGCATGCAGAGATACACAGTTCCTAAGGAAAAGCTTTGTGTATCCACGGTCTCATCTCTCCTCGGGTGACAACATTATCATGTTACGAAACCCCGCTGCAAAGAGGACACTCTCAGCACGCACATATAGTTTACCCCAGGGACAAGCCTCATGCTCCCAAAAACATTTGGTACACTCAGAAGCAAAATATTCTCTTTTCCCAGCCTGAAACCTGCCCTCAGCCAGGCTACAGCACTGTAGGAATGAGCTTTCTTTTGGCTAACAGAGGCCGGATGCAAAGTGAACAACACAGCAGTGCTGCAGAAACTGCACGTGCACCCAAATGTGGCACTCGGGATGCTCACAGAGCAACAGCCCCTGGGGACTGTGTGGTTTAATATTAAACAGAGAGGGAAAGGAGGGACTGGGGTTCTGAGAACGCTCTAATGCAGGTTTGAAAGGATTTGTAACACTGAAAGCTGCATTCAATCTTACTTCACCATTTACCCCTTCTTGAAAAGATGATTCAGACACACACACTCCAATATTCAGCTTTCTCACATTCAAGAGCAAGTCAGGATTAAAATAGCTGGATCAAACTCAATTTTTCATGGAAAGGTTCTTCCTTTCTCCATCTTACATGTGACAGTCCATATGAATATGTGATATGCCCATCAAAAGTTGAACTGGCCACCCCACCGCTGATCCAAACCTTTTTACACCAATTGCATCCAGCCCTGAAACTGAATTTTTTCAACACTTGAACACTTAAAATTTCCCAGAACTCTGGTTCTGGTGCAACCCGAGTTGCTGATCACAGGCAGGAAATCCCTTGCTGAGTCTCCTTTGTTTTCCCTTGCTCTAAATTGCCTCCTGCGGCGCAGAAGTTTTGCAGGCTGTTTGCAGGTGGTTTTTTTTTGGGGGGGGGGGGGGAATAGAGACGGGGTGAGGTCTCTGATCCTGCTGTTGTGAAAAACAAGACATAACTTCTGTGTTCTTGTAGAAACACATCAGCCACTACCTTCCCTGCCCCCTCAGCAGCTGCCAGAATTCCACCCACCGCGGAACACGGCACAGCAGGAAGCACCCCTGGATTTAAGGTACTTCCCTTGAAAAGGTGCCGTGTTAGTCAGGCTGCTGATGTCAGGAGCTCTCAGCCCTCCCGCTGATGCCCAGCCCTGCCCAGCGCTGTTTTTACAGCCACTCCCTTACCTGCCTGGCGGCAGCCTGTCTTAACACCCCCGTGAAACAGCATATTTTGGGTACAAAGCAGCTGGTCCCAGCTGAACTACTGCTCCTGCGTTCTACACATTTTTCCTGTTTGGCGCATCCACTGATCTCCTCCAGGCTGGTGCCAGGTAAACACCCGCGCTCAGGGATGTGGATGATGAGGGCAAAAGGCGAAGATCCACAATGCCTGGTTCGACACAGAGCTGTGAATGCTCACTGTTTCCTGCCATTCAAGCCACTGATATTTTACAAACTAATTCAAGAGCCCTCTTTGAACAAGGGGACACAATCACCGTGGGGAAAACCAGCAAGCAATACACGTGCTAAATGTAAATATTATATAGCTGGGAGGCAGTTGGTTCGAAGCCTCAATACCAGGATTCCCATTTCTCTGTTGCTGGAGCCCAGGGATTTCCTTCGTGCCTGTGCTGCAGCCATTACCGAGTCACCGTGGTGGGAGCAGGTCCCGTCCTGGGCACTGCACAGCCCCAAAACATCCAATAACAATTCCCAACCTGTCTGCCACGTGCTTTTTTTTTGGTGAGAGACTTCCGTGCGCCCCTCCAGTCTGACTGAAGGATGCTGAGCCCAGCCGAGGCACTGTGAAAACGCAATAAAGCATGAAGTTCAAGGCACTCACCCACATGCAATGGCAACAGTCAGCCGCAAAGCCTCTGCTTGTTCCCGCTGGGCCCAGTTTATCCAATAAAAGCTGTCACGTCCTCCTTCTCGCGTTGTCTCAGTGTAGCCTCAACAGCATCCTGAGAGCAGAGCCGAGGTTTGGGAGGAAGGAGAGCCCTGAAGTCTGAGAACCAAGTCCGGCTTGGTCAAAATCTGTGCGACTTGCAAGAGCTAAATCGCCCTGAGCTCGAACCCCAGACAAGGATCAGCTGCAGGAGTAGCAAACACTGTCTGGGCAGGCAGGATCCTTCCGCATCAGCTCCCAGCCCTGGGAATGCCATGCACGCGAAAGAAGGGAAGAACTGCTTACATAAGGAATGAAGGCCGGCTGCCTGCAGGGAGAAGTCTTCTGGTGGAGGCAGTTCCCAGGAATTCTAGCAAGGGAGCACCATCCATCCACACCAGCGACGGGCCGGATTCAGTCAGGGACAAAGGCTGTTCCTTCCCACAGTGTGGCTCAAGGATTTTGCTCTCAGCGCGACTCCCAAATTCAAATTTCACCGACAGTGCCCTCCCACCCAGATTCCTGCCAGGCAACCCCGAAACCACCTCATCTCAAACGCTCAATCCGGTCCGGCAACTTCCAAAGCATTACAAAAGATTGGGAGAGAGATAAAACTCACAGGGTGTCCTGTTACTTTGCATTCCAAAGAGTAAATAAAAGGCTGATTCAGTGGGAGGAGAGGAAAACGTCATCCAGCAGCGCTGTGCTTTCCAGCTGAACAGGCAGCCCCCAGAGCAAAGGCTGGTACCGCTGGGGATGGGCACAATCATCTTGGGCTGATCCAGCCTCTCCATCTGCAATGCAAGGGAATAATTACTGACTGTGGAGAATGGGAGCTGTAAAAGTGTAGTGAGTTGCCCTCAATTGGCCACACGCTGCTTTGGGGCAGAGCAGGGAGGTGGCACTCTCCTTCCCAAAGCTATGTCATTTGGATGGGAGCTTCTCCTTTGATCTCAAATGCTTCTCTCGGGAGTTCGGGAATGAGAGCACTGCTCCCAAAACATGATTTTGGCAGAGATCAAAAGTAGCTTTGCCCTCCTGAGATAATGAAAGCTGGCCAGAACTGAGGGCTCTAGTTCCCTGCTCCATCCCAGGGATGACATGGGCATGAGAGCAGGCAAAGGATGTGACAGTGCACAACAAGCACCTCAGCCCTCCAACACACCCCAGACAGCGCCAAGACTCGCTTCCAAAATCCAGGGGGGTCATTTCCCGTGCCTCTGCTTCTGATGCCAGCCACCTGGCAGTCACAGGGCTCCCAAAGGAATAAATATGAAACACTAGGATGTAAGCTTGCTGCCAGGACTATAAAGACAGCCAGCTCTCCTTCTTGAGCTCTTCAATGGCTCGTGAAAGCAGAGAACCTCTTTTGTGAGCTCTGAATCAGCAGCAGCAGTAGTGTTTGCCAGCCAAATTGTAAATGCAAGAGTGGACAGGCCTGACCACCTGGTTTCTAGAACCGTGTGTTTTGAAACCACTGGGCACGCCCAAGGCTCCAAGTCAGGTAAGGTCTGTCTTCTAACGAGCTGCGAATGTGTAAACTGAGGCCTTGACATAGCTTAGGGCAGAGAGATGCAGACAATGCACTGGAATTCCCCATTTCTTTTTGGTTTATTACAAACAGGGAGAGCTGCCCCAACTCACCTGCCTCGCCTCCTTATTTTCCACAAGGTCAGACTTTGTGTCGGTGTTTACAACCAAAGACAAGCATGCAGCTTGGACTTTTCACTAATTCCCCTTGTTTCCCTCACTTTGTTGGTGCACAGGACCAGGAATGTGGTACATAGGGAGGGTTTTTGCTGTTTCATGGTCCAGCTCCTACTGTCTTTCAGACAACGAACTGCCTGATGTTCCAGCTGACCCAGGGTATGGTGACACTGCACATGCCCATCTAAAGCAGGAAAACAGGGTGTGAACTACCCCCCAGATCTCAGTCTGGCAGAGGTGAGAATCAATCCGTGCTCTCCTGGACGGTGCTAGAACTCCCTGCTGGCTGGATCATGCTTGCAGACCTGCTCTAGTCCATCTTCCACCCTGAAAGCAGCAACTCTGGGTATAATATTTGTTTGGAAACTCCCCTCCTCTCACAACAATCTATTCTAGCATTAAGGTGTCTTTTGAGTTTTTATAACATCCAAACTACATCCCTCTCACTGCATGAAAAATTGGTGAACTGAGCAATTCTCTGAAGTTCAAATATTTGTTGCTGACTCCCAAGGGCTGAAGGACAGCCCTCGGATTCCTTCCACCAGATGGCAGGGAGGTGTTGGGAAACCTGCCTCACCTTGCAACCCATCTCAACTCCTATGAGAAGAGAGCACTTCCCTTGGAGAATCTATGAACTGGGACCACTGTTCCCACCCATTTGTTGTTCTCTATGATGCTTGACTTAGAGCATAAAAAAGCAGGGAAAAACATAAGCAGGGATTAAATCCAGTCCTAATGCAAACTGTGTAATTCTTGACAAAACTGTTAAAATCCAGGTGCATGGACACAGTGTTCCCACTGCCTGGGCTTGCTAACTGAGCAGAAACTGTGCCCTTTCCCCCTCCCGATATCCCTTTGACTCACCTCCACAACACAAGTTGAAAATACAATAAATCCTATCAACCAGCCTAACTCAGCTTTGTAATTATAATTACAAAAGACTCATCCCTCTGACTGGGGTTCTCCTGGTCACAACTGTCTGAAAACAAAGACTAAATTTTCCTGTTGCCCTTCAAGGGAATAGGGTGCTAATTTTCTGCCAAGGAAGTACTTAGGGCTTTTTGGGAAATACTCAGCTTTGCACATTAACACCTTCCCTCCTCCCCTATGTGTTCTAGCACAGGTTGGAACAACAGCCCAGCTAATGTTAGGATTTTCGGTAAAGTACAGAGGCTGCATATGACATTGCAATGATAAAAATGACAGGACAGATAGCCTTTGCACCAGCACCAGCTTTAAAACCCTTTCACAGCCGTTTCAGGGGCCATCCTAAGCTGGAAGTCACTCTCAGTACAGGAACACTGACAGAAGCAAAAGCTCAGCTTACCAAGTTACTGATTGTCATTAAGGTACTCAGGACATCCCAGCCGTGAAGCAGAACTTACTTCCTTACACAAACAAAGCAGTGCAAAGGCAGGTCAGTAATTCATAAAGCTGCAGTGACTCGAGGGCTTGTGACTGTCTCATACCCATAATTTCACTGTATAACTGAGTACACAAGAACAATTCTCACCACAGGCTGACTTACAAGCACTTTGCTTAAGCAGTTTAAAAGTCCTCGATGCAAATTCCTTTTTTTTTTTTTTGAGTAATCAAGCATATTTTTCTATACATATAGAAGCATATTTCTGTATGCATATCTTATAAATACCAAGCAGCCATTGCTTCCCCAAGCACAAACTGAAAAATTTTCCCTTGTTGCCATAAATTGCTTCAGAATGACAAATAATAACGTTAAAGCCACTTACCAAGTTCCAAACAATGCCAGCAGCTTTGCAGGTCCCTGTTAACTCTTCAAGCAGTATCAGTACGCAGGGAGAAAACCGTGGCCTCCAGCAGGTTTGCTCTTCTATTTTCCAGCCTGTGATGGCCTTGCTGTGGGTCAGCACAGCCACTTATTGATGCTCCTCTGGGATTTGGTTGGCACCTTCTCTAAGTGTCATTACAAAACCACCTGGTCCTGGAGCTCTGAAGGACCAGCACGTTTCTGCTTCAAGGATCTTGGTGACTTATTTTGCTCCAGGTGTTGCAAACTGGAGGACAGTGAGAAAAAGTAACATTAGGAGATATGGGTGCAAGGCTCACCAAATTGGTTTGGTGAACACTTCCAGACATAAAGAAACAAATTGGTTCTTAAAATACTGACCTCTGACTGAGTTTGTTTTCAGGCCTCAATGGAGGATGGCGTGTACAAGATTAATCCAGGCCCAAACGGATCCAGGCCCAAATCCACATTGAATGTGTCACTTGACATAACCTACGTCATCCCTAAATTAAATCATTAATAGCCCAAATTTGCACTACTCATGCAGAATTCCTTTAATAGTCCACAAGACCAAATGGCTCTATCCAGAGGGCGACTCACTCTACAGGAACAGGAGGGAGGTCAAATGAATTGCCCTCTGGAGGGATCAGCAGCTGCAAATGCAGTCCTGGGGTGAGAAATTCAGATTTATGTATTGAGAACTTCAAAGCACAAGTTAAGAAAGATGATTCCAGCCTACCACCTCTGGATCTACACACATCTGGTCTATCCACATAACTAGGATCCAATAAATCTCAGATTGAGATGAGTCAGTTGCAAAGGGGGTAACTACAGAATTAAACCATTTTTCTATCGGAGCCAGTTTCCAGCATGGACCCAGCAGCACATTCTCCCTTCCCCACAGCTCTGCAACAAACTGCTGTGTTTAGTGTTTAAGCTGTTGGGCAAAGTCTAAATTCCAGACTGCCATCCTACATGATGAACAGCACCCAGCCAGAAGGGTCCTGAGCTCAGGCACCACGTACCCAAATTGTGGCAGGCACAAGAATTGGGTCTATTGTGATGTGGTTCAGGTTTGCCATGTGACAAACAAGTAACAGGGTTTTTGCATTTAGTAAAAACAATGCCAGTGTTTTCAAAGGTATTTGGAAAATGAAGATCAACTGTTAAAACACATCCAATTAAGGATTCTTTTGAAAGCAACACCTGAGGTAACCTCAAGGTGAGTTCACTGGATTATGAGCACATCCTACTGAGGTAGATAAATACAGGTTTCCCCCATGATTTAAATAAAACAAAGCAGTTGTTAAAATAAAGGTTAGAAAGGTTTTAAATGGCCTGTGGCTGTTTGTGTAGCATGCTCAGTTTTTGTAAGCAGGTTTTACACAATATTCTCCTGGTGGAAATAAACTCCTAATACACAGTTTTTAGGAGATGAACAAGGCTCTTTGATAACTAGTGAGCATCTCACTGTGACAAAAACAGGCTGTATGTAATTTTTTAATTAAAAAAGGTAATGGCAAAAATTCATCTGGCTGAATGCCCCTTTAGTTTCAGGCAGGACGGGTGGAAAATGGGTAATGTCAGTATGAATACTTTCTCTAGGCCCTCTTCCCCTGCACGCTGCCCTTGCAGCTCTTACTGCAGGACTCATCCAGAACAGCTTTCAGGCTGCAGAGTGAGAGGATGTGGGAGCATACACCACCTGGAACACAGTTTAGTTTATAGATACCCTCCCCCAGTCTCAGCACACCCCACAAAACCACTGGAGCCCCTCTCTGCCCTTCTTTCTGCCTTGTGTGTAGAAGTTAGAAGTTACTTATTAAAAACAAGGGCTCTTGACTTGCAGTAGCTTAGGGGTTATTTTTCAACCAGAGTGGAGCAGCTCATTGGAGAGGTGGCAGCTGAACCATAACAGGCTGTACTTTGTTCTTGAAAGCTGGGATTAAACACGTCCTACCCAAGCCAGCATGTGGCCATTCAAAATCAGAGGCCCATCCAGTGATTGCTGCTCTTTTCCCCAAAAATCAGACTTCAAAATAAAAGAGAAGGGACCTAAGAGAAGCAGCCAGGATGCAAAGGTTGCTCAAAAGCAGGATGGTGATCAACAGCAAGACCCTTGAAATCAGCAGCAACCACCTGAGACACACTAAACTTCTGGGATTAGAGGCAGGTTTCTTGTTTTGTTAAGCTCAGTACTGCTGTCTTGGGGTGACTTTATCATGTGTATCCCCTATCATGCTCTATGCCCAAAAAGTAATATTGTGCCTTTTCTGTGCCTTTAAACTGAGCTGGAGAAAAGAAAAAAAACCAAACGAACTTTTCAAAACAGTTTCCCAAGGACACAGAGATTACACTCCTCTGCGTTCTCTGGCTGCAGGAGCACGGAGGGAGCACCCTGCTTGCTTGCTTCAGCCAGCGGTTTTCGGTTTTTTTTTCTCTTCTCTTCCCGGCGTGAGACGGAAAGCTGAACTTTGTTTCCTGGGACTTTGGTTTTTCCCTTCTTCTCTTCTGGACTGTTCAACAACATCAGAACACATCGGGAGAATTTTTCCCCGAGGCCCGGGGGTGGGCCCTCGCCGACCCAGCTCCGAGGAGGAGAGAGACCACACCTACAGAAGGAGTCTGAAATCTTCCCAGGTTTCTCTCTGTAGCGAGAGATTTCATTTCATTATTTAGCATTATTATCCTTTTCCTGTGTGTTTGTTAAATAAATAGCTCTTATCTCATTCACTTTCCTTCGAGGAAAATTTTTTTTTCCCCGAACCCTGTGGGGGGAAGGGTGGTTGTAACCTGGTTTCCTCTCAGAGGATATATTGCTAGATTTTGGCCAAACCGGCACAACTGCCAAAGCCTCCTGTGTCCAGCAAGAAATACACAAGGATTGACAGAAATTCAAGGGGCTTCACAATGTAACCATCTTTCAGCACTTGACTGCAGGTTAATTATTAACAGAACATAGCAGGATTATCTTGATTATGTTTTGAATTTAGAGGCTCTTTCACATAACAATAGCAGGAAGTTGCTTGTTGCCTCCTTAATTTCTTCTAACTTCACAACTAAAAGGACTTTGGAATGTCCTCACCTCCCTCCCAAACCACAACCTTTCTGCTGGCTCCTGATTGATAAATGTACAAAACACGTACAGCACATGACAAAGCAGGACAGCAAACTTTTATCACTCCAAATTGCTCCTGAAGCATATAAACCATAATTCAAGCACTTGCTTGTGTCCTGCTAACTCAGTATTTACATCCAGCCATTTCTTTTCTTATTGAAATACCTGTTTTCCTTCAAAGCTGCCCTGAAGTGGGTTAGATACAGTACAGAATGATCCACAACCCCAGCCTGAAGCCCAGCAAAAGAGTAACACACAGAGCTCCAACCACAACAGTCCTGAACTGTACTATTTGGTTCTTTAAATGTATTATATTCAATAATACATAACTTGGAGCAAACCACATCTTTAAAAAAAAAGCCTACAAAAAAAGACCAGGTTAAAAAGTACCATCTTACCAAGAAGACGGACAGGCCATTAGCCCTTGGCAAGCTGGACAATGGTTGTACACAAAACATGCTGTAGAGAACTGAAAGGACATGGCAGAGATCTGTAAGGCTTTCTACACTTTTATTCTTCTCCTGGTCCAACACGTCTTTTGATCTCATTCAGCTTCAACATCATGTCAGAACAGTCACAGATTCATCGCCAGTATGTGCAAAATTCAAAAATATTTACACAGACAGATAAAACTGCAAAAGTAAAAACAAAACTAACGGCCAGGGTCGGAGGTTAAAGTATTTCTTCAGAACCCGAGAGACAACAGTTTGAGTGTATTTGAAAACATACTCTGACCTTTTAAACCAAAGTACAGTTTGCTTCCACGGATAAAAAGGTTTATTTGTTGAGGAAAACTAAAAGAGGATCTTTCTGGTGAACACCAACTTTTTCCTTTCCACTACAGTCCCATTTGCTGACAGACTTGTTCACACAATGACTTTCTGCATCTTCTCTCCCTCTCCCCCATGGTCACTCACTCTGTTACAGCAGAAAAACACCTTGACTCTCACCCTGTCTATGACAGCAACCTGACATGGATGTGAGTTACAGTAACTCTGGTATCAAGGACACCATCTTGAGTCACTAGATAACAGTAGTGACAGCCAGTAAAAGGAGGCATCTTCTCCATGACTTTGAAAAGCCACTGAATAACCCCTTCCAAGCAACTTTCCCTGCTTAATGAAGATCCAGCATAACTGCTTTGTCTACAACCCAAAATGCACAGAAACTGTATTTGCCAAAAGTCCTTTGGATGGAAAGAGAACAAAGAACAGGAAGACATTTTTTAAATTATTAATTCCACAGAACTTGGATTTACACATCTGGATTGAAACATTTTGTTTTGCAGGTACAGCATGGTTTTTTCTGTGGAATTTCTACCCAGACATTGCAGTGCTGACCCTGGAGAAGCAAGGGCAGAACCCAGTCCTGGGTTCCAATCCCAAGACATGGCTAGGGTTAGGCAGCCTCAGGTGGTTGGTTGGATGGAGGATGACAACAGGCTCAGGGAAGTTCTTAGAAAGTGATCCATGTTCAAACCAGTGTTCACAGCTGATCCTGGGTCTGTTTTGGAGACGGAGCTGTTGTCACAACCACAGTGGACACTGCTTTAGTAGAGCCAGAGACTGTTCCCTGCTGGAGATGGGAGGCTGGAACTGTTTGAATTCGCACCTGTGTGAAACGGAAAGAAAAAACTTGTCTCAAGAACAAAATGACTGCACCTGCATTGTGCTCTGGTAAAGTACCTGCTTCTGCTGCCAACAAAATCTCAGTTACAGGAACAAGACCAAGCACCAAAAACACTCCCAGAACAAAATCTGTCACAAGAAGATCATTCCATCCACTGCCCATGTGGGATGGTGACAGGAGATTTCCAGATTAGAGAGGAAGGCCTGAAAACTAGTTTGAATAAAAACCTATTATGTGAGCTGCTTTTACACATTTTCAGAAGAAGGACTTGGATCCATTGGATACCTCACTTCTACACACTTGTTACTATCAGCTTCAATGCAGATTAATTATTTGGAATTATGGAACACTAAGTTTCCAGACAGAAAGATGGATATGCAAAGCAGTTATGTGATTTCTTCAAGAAAAAGTGACCCACAGAAGCCAAAGTACAAAGCATTATAAAGACTGCTGAGTGTATAGAAAAATCCTGACAGGACATTTACATTCATTATACTGGCAGTGCTTCAAAAATATTTAAAAACTTTATCTGGATGGAGAGAAGGCAAAGGTGATGATGGATTCCATGTGCTTAATGCAGACACTACAATCAAGCTGTGTGCCTGTTCTTTTTCTGCAACCCCGTGTATCCAGTGTAAAGTCCTCATGGAGATGTTACGTGGTAAAAAAGCAAATAGAATCATCATTCTAGGTGCTCTTACCTGCGTGGCTTGGCCTTGCTGCTGCAGCTGCTGTAGTTGCTGTGCAGTCAGAAAACTCACGGGCTTGTTCCCAGCGATCAGTTTAGTCCCCGCTGGCATTGTAGTCAGGATGATATTTCTGCCTAATCCACTGATGCTAAGGAAAAATAATTGTTGAAAGGTTACACAGCAGGCTCGATCTTTCAACTCCAAGCCATTCTTCAATTGCTAGTAGATTCTAGTTCTACCACCATTTTAAGTAGTGGGTTTTTTTCCCCCATAAAACTGGCAAATACACTAGTGACAAATTTATGTCATTATTTATAACTGATAGAGAATTAACTTAGCACACAAATCACACCGTTTACTCTGGACCGTGCACATCACTGGGTTAGCCTGATCAGACCTGAATACTTCTCAATGCAGAAAACAGCTGAGCACTTGAAATATTAACTAAGGGAGACACTATCAGAATTTATGGAAGAATAAACAAAAAGACTTCAATATCTGAATGCCAGAGGAATTCTCATTAAGGTGGTTAACTTCTCTTGAATGGAGAGATGGCTTCAGATTACAGATATTTTTCAGTGTGTTAATTCTTGTTCAAACACATAGAACTAATCGAACATCTGGTTTCAAGGCACAGAATGTTTTTTCTTCGGTGTATCTGCTAGAACCTGCATCTCAAAATAAATAAATAAAAATTGCAATCTCATCGCAGACACCACATCCCCTCAGTTTCTTGCAGCTGATAGACCTGTTAACAAACTGCAATCCTATTCTGGCCTCTGCTTGCTTGCTCCCCAGGAACCCACCATACACAGACCTTCCTCAGCCAATTTCTAAAGCAGAACTACAAGATGCAAACCACTCACTTGGCGCCGAGGTTGCCCTTGATGATGGGGGCAGTGACCATGCTCTTGCCCTTCACTGGCTGGCTGATCACTGACAGGGGCACCGTGATCCGTGCTGGAAGTTTGCCCTGAGGAACAGGAAGAACACGTGAGGAGCTGTGGGGAGCTCAGAAGAGAAACTGCACAACATTGGCTGCTTTATGGGAGTCCTGGGAGCAGAAACCAGCAGCAGCTTTGCTGATGAAATCTGTGCTCCAGTTCAGGCTCCTTAAAATTCACCTCCCTCTCATTCACTACACAGCTACCTGAACCCTAAAAATCCACATCATCTTTGCACCACAGGATCCATGACTTTTATCCGTAAGAAACTACCACAGTGTCAGTTAGCTTATGTAACTACAATACAGTTTATGGTGCCTTCAGATTTGGGCATTAAAATACCATTAAAAGGGAAAATCAGTAAAAAAGTTAATAGAAGTAACAAGCACTTCTAGTTCTGAATTTTCTACGACACCATTCCAAGGGAAATCATTCCCAAGGTGTGGGGCAAGACACAGAGCTGCATGAGGCAGGACTTCAGATATGTAAAGTTTATTTCATTCACTTGCGAGAGGAGATAAGGGAAGTATCTGACTTTTTGAGGGCATTTAGCTGCAATTTGAACACCCTGAAATGAGTTGCAGACCCATAACCAGAATACAAGTTGTGGCTGCCCCATCCCTGGAAGTGTTCAAGGCCAGGCTGGATGAGGCTCGGAGTAACCTGATCTAGTGGAAGGTGTCCCTGCCCATGGCAGGAGGTGGGACTGAATGAGCTTTAATGTCCTTCACAACCTAAATCATTGTATGACTCTGCCATATTAATTTGAGTTCTCTGTGGATGCAAAGAGCAGTTTTTAGCCATAAAACATCAGTGTATTTTGGCACCCCCCTTCCTTCCCCACCCCCAGTGAGAGCTCAGCATTACTCACTGCCTGGGACGTAGATACCACTGTGGTGCTGACGGGCACCTGCCGCACAGCCGTGGCTCCTGTGCCAATGGTTATGGGGGTCCCCGCAGCTCCCGAGGCCACAGCAACTGCTTTGGACACTGTGGCACTCACGGCGGGTAAGGAGGTGTGGGCTGTGCCAGCAACGCTCACTGCCGAGGACGACGGCACCTGCTTAGCATGAGTGGCTACAGTGATCGTCTGCCCGGCTTTGGGGGGTATCACCCCCAGCCCCTGCACAATTCTGATTGTGGCAGCTGGCTTGGCCTCTGTGGATGCCACCGTGGTTATGGCTTTGCTCTTCTGATCTGCCACGGTCATGCCCAGGGCAGGCATCAGGCGGAAAGCAGAGCTTGTTGGCTCTGCAGTCTTTAAGTCAGGAGTCACTTTAACCACAGTGCCTCCAGCTGGGCTGGAAGAGGCTGGAGAGGCCGTGCTGGTCTTGGCTGGAGACTCAGCAGTCTGGACAGGGTTGGATGTCATGTGCAAAGTTGCGGAGATGCCTTTCCCCCCAGCGCTGCTTCCTGCAGCTGCTGTGAAGAGGTCTTGAGTCAGTTTGACAGTAGTGACTTGAGACTTGGCCAGGGTGGCCATCATGTCCGGGGTGATGCGCAGCACTGTCTGTCCCTTCGCGTCCGTGGTGATGGAGGACGGGGGCAGGCGCAACACGTCCTTCCCTTGGATCCGAAAATTGGTCGCTGTGAGTGGGATGCTACTTCCAGCCTGGGTCTTCACGCCAAGTTGTCCTGTAATAGCCACCTGGGAGAGATCAGAGAAATGGTTCTGTCAAACCAGGACAAGGTCCAAGGCACACTCAAAGCAGAACTTCCCAACAGGATGATATTTGCTCCCACTAGAATGCTAGTGGAATGAGACTAGCACTCAGTACACTACTGAAAATGGTTCTGGTTGTGTATCAGATGGCATTCCCAATCCCATCTGAAACAGCAAATACTGTGGGGCTGGTTTCTTCTCCAAACAAAATGAAGGAGAGATCACTCATTAATGAACCTGCAGCAACACATCTTTCACCTGTACATGAAAACAGGGCTCAAGCACACAAAACCAGCACTGCTTCAATCTGCACAGTCTGTCAACTCACTCAGCATTACAGCTCACAAGTGTTCACATCTGCACAACAAACAGGAAACAACCAGGTCATGGAGCCCAATTCCTTGTCTCTCCTTCCCTCTCACCTGCTTGATGATGTTCTGGCCAGCCACGTTCTGAATGACAGTGGTGGAGGAGGTGCTGGCAGCAGAACTGCCTGGAGAGCTGGTCACTGGCTTCATAGCAGGGCTGGGCACTGCAGGCAGCCCTGTCACAGTGATACTTGCCTGGCTGGTCATGGAGCTTCCTGCTCTTGGCACCTGCACAGGGCTACTTTGAGCTTTTACAGGCAGAGTCATCACAGCCTACAGAAGAGAGGAGGAAGACTATGAGCAGACTACCATAGTAGGAACAGTCTAGTGATTCTTTGTATTGTGCCACAGCTTGCAAGTTCAGAGGAGTTCACAAGAATTCCCTTGCAAGGATTCCAACTGCTTGGAATTGCAGTGAGGTGGGTGTCAGTATCTTCTTCCATACAAGACAAGAGGAATTGGCCTCAAGTTGCACCAGGGAGGTTAACTTGGGTATTAGGAAAATTTTTTTCACAGAAAGTGTCGTAAAGCATTGGAACAGACTGCCCAGGGCAGTGGTGGAGCCACCATGCCTGAAAGTGTTTAAAAAAATGTGCGGATGATGCACATTAGTAGTTAACATGGTGGTGCTGCTGTGTTCATGGCTGGGCTTGATGATCTTGACAGTCTTTTCCAAGCTTAATGATTCTGTGAATCTAAGTCCTATGGACTTTTTATGTAATGCACATTTTAATGATGAAAAACAGAGCACTGAACAGTACTGCATATGGAAAACTGTTTCTGTGCTCTTGCCTGCAGTTCATGCATGCTCCAAATGAGCACAGAATGCCTGTGCATCACACCAAAACACCACAAGTCAGATCAGATGTCAGAGGTACGCAACTCACCTGAGGAAGCACTTTGGTTTGTGTGGCTGTAGCTGGAACGCGGATTTGAGGCACTGTTGTGGCCGCCTGCTGCTGCTGCTGCTGCTGCTGCTGGGTGACCACTGGGGCTTGCTGGGACACAGCTGGGAGGCTGGACTGGGCAGTGACCACGCGTACCTGTGGCAGGCCCGAGGAGCCACTGTGACTGACCACACGCGGGGTGGGTGCTGGCCCCGGCTGTGCCTGCGAGCTCTGAGCTGGGGACAGCAGTGTCCCCAGCTGGGGCATGGTGGGGGAGGACACCAGGAGAACACTACAGAAAAGACAGAGCCAGTAGGTCAGCAAAGATGTAGGAAATTCACACAATCACAGAATCACTGAGGTTGGAAAAGACCTCTGAGATTGAGTCCAACCTGTGACCAATCCCCACCTTGTCACCCAGCCCAGAGCACTGAGTGCCATGTCCAGTTGTTTCTTGGACACCTCCGGGAAGGTGGGCACCACCACCTCCCTGAGCAAGCTCTTTCAATGTCTAATCATGCTTTCTGTGAAGAAATTCCTCCTGATGCCCAGCCTGAACCTCCCCTGGCACAGCTTGAGACTATGCCCTCTTGTCCTGTTGCTGTTTCCTGGGTGAAGAGTCCAACTCCCACCAGCCTCCAACCTCATTTCAGGGAGTTGTAAAGAGTGATAAGGTCACCCCTGAGCCTCCTCTTCTCCAGGCTAAATAACCCCAACTCCCTCATTACTGAATTATACAAATTACTGAAAATCTGCCAGCAGCATTCCCAAGTGACATAAGGGACAGAAGCAGTACCTCTGGCTGGGTTTTGCTGGCTCTGACCCAGCACCAGATACACTCTTGTTGACCGCAGACACTGGTGGGGGTGAGATGGGCGTTGCTGGCAATGTGGGTGCAGTTGGTGTCACGGGAGTCACAGGAGTTGGTGGCATGCTGGAGTCACTGAGGCTCAGCTGACTAGGCTCTGCTGTGCTGGTGGGGAGGGCTTTCACAGCACCCTCCTTGCTACTCGACTTCTACAAAGAAACCACATCCAGCATCACAAAAACTGGAGTTGATTGCTGCACCCTGCAGTAGGCTGAGCACTTTAACCTGAGTTCTGTACGGTGATGAATGAGGCGCCAGTGCTAAATCCTGAAATCAAACATGACTGACTGTCTGCCTTTCCTCGGCTGCAGCCACGGATGAATTGGTGTGTTTGGCTGCTCCTGCTCACAGGGGAAAGTGCACCTCAGTTGTGACAAACATTCAGAACATGCAGATTTCCACCTTGGTTAATGTGCCAACAGCCAAGTATTTCAGACATATTTAATATCAGCTTCAGCACAGCAAGGGGAAGAACAGACATATTCCACACACTCTGTTACAAATTAACCTCAAAACTAGATCTGAAAGACTATCCCTTTGATAGGGAGCACAAACGAATTCCATTGATCTTTCTGCTGAGAGGATAGTAGTGGAAGCTGGGTGGAGGCAAAGTTCCCTCTCTCCCTCTTCATTTTGTGCACCGACATTCATATACATCATGAATTGCTAACTCAAACGTGGTAATTTTCATCACTTGCCATGGATGCAGAATTTATGGATTAAATTAAGACTAATCTCCTTCTCAATCCCAAAAGCAGCTGTGCAACCCTGAGCAAAGAAATCTACCATTTTAGCTGGAGGTTTTGGCTTCTGAAGAGCTTTCTTGGCCTTTGCTGCAGCAGCTTGAGCGTGATGGATCCGTTCTGCAAGGACAAATTAATGGTTAGAGCTCCTGAACAAAAGCAAACTGATTTAAGGAAGAGGCTAAGTAAGAGCTGCAGATTCTTCTTCAGACAAGGAATTAAATACACGCAGTCATGTAACAGTGCAAAGAAAAACATCTAGTAAAATTAGCCAAAAAGACTGAAAATAAGACACATAAGAACATACATCTGCAGTTCTTGCATGTGGGATGGTATTTTTCAAACAAATGCTTCAGAGTGACACACTGCTCTCTAAGACTGGGTTTAAGTGCTGAAGGACTAACATGAGCAAACTGACTAGAAAAAAAAGCTACACTGACAAATTAATGTTCATTATCCATCTTTATAAACATTTTTAATTCTTAAGATACCACCAACCCGGGCTTACCAAACTCTTCCTCGCTCCTGTCTCGGTGCAGGTAGATCCACAACTTCCGCCCAATATCGTATTTCACACAGGGATCTTTCTCATAATGCAATCGGTCCAGAGCACCACTAACAACAGTGTTAACCTGAAGTTGAGAATTCACAGATTACAAGATGTCCCTTGCTGGACTAGTCAAAATTGATGAATAGAAAAGTGATCCTCTTTGGTATAAAACCTGAGTAAACTGTGAGCAATCCCCATCTGAGTGAGAACTGACTGAGAGCAGATGCTGCAGCACAGGATGCTGTTTGCCACCTTGGATTAAATGGAGCTTCCACCAAAGCTCTGAAAATTGACTTTCTCAATCTAAAATGTGAGCAGCTCTACGACAGTGCTACTTTTGTGGCTTTTCTAGCTGGTTTTTCATCATCTAAAGTTGGTGCAGGTTTGCAGCTGCTCACCATAGTAGTACACAGCTCCCTTTTGCTCATCAGCAGCATAAAAACTATTGGGCCTTTGCCACTGAATACTGCCTGGGTCCGTGCAGCGTATTTTTATGAGAATCTGAGGCCAGACATGACATCTGACTTACCTGAGCACTGGTGACATCTGGAGCTAGGAACTGGGAATCTTTGAGCAGCTCACAGATTTCAGCTCGAGTTCCCTCTCCATTAGGAAGGCGAGCAGCAGCATCACGAACTGAAACACAAAACCAGAGCTTAAACTTCCAGCTCTAACTGGGCAGCTGTACTCAGGTACTCCAGCAGATACATTTTGGGACTGCTCTATTACCCTTGCTCTCACAGTGCCTACTTCCTCACTAAAATCTAGCCCCTAAAATCCCCAAAAATATGAGGAGAGGTTATAAAGGATCATTTTAAAGTACATCAACTGTGCCAACTTTGTGCTAAGAGAGATGAACTTGGGGAACAGCATTCATCCCCAATGTAGATTCCTGAAGTCCCTGTTTGAGGGGTCAGACGAATGTTTTTCTTCTTTAAAAAAGTTTTTTTGGCCATGACCTTACCAAGGGACAAAATGGTGACATATGCTGGTCTGTCTGAGCGCAGGAGAGAATGTTCCCGGGCTTTGTTTAAGGAGGTTTCCTTGTCAAACACCCCCTTCACAGGACCAACAACCGACTCGAAGCCGTGCATCCGGAAGGTGAAGGCTTTGTGGGGCTGGCTGTAACGGTAACGCTCCTGGAGGTGGACACAAGAGTACTGACTTTACCAGGAAACAGCAAACCCTTATGTTATATTACAAGGTAAGTTGTTTTCATTCTCTAAAGAAAGCCTTTTTAAACTAAAGGCTCAAATACTGCTGTATAAACTTATTTTGGATCAAGAAAATCACAAACTACTTCATGCAAAATACAACGCTCCACCTAAGCAAGGTGTGCAGGTGCAATGTATTCACTGTCAAGCAGCTGCACAGACTAGAGAGGTGCCAGAAATATGACACAGATACACCTTCTGTCCCCTTCCCCTTCCTCCCTTTATCTGGCTAAAGAGAGATTTCCAAAATTTAACTTATATATTCTGTCCTGCAGACAGCACATGGAGAGAAGGGAGAAGAATCCCCATCATATGTTTTCCCTCTAATTCCCACTTGCATCTAATACAGACAAGATAACTAAGTGGATGGGTGCACTTATTGACACTTATTTTCTGCTTGCACACATACATGCCCAAAAGATAAAGAGACAAGTCATCCTCCCATGGTGGGGGATGGCAAAGGAGACAGTGGAGTTGGCACTACCAACTGACACTATCAATTTCATTGATTTTATCCAATTAATTTTTACCAAATTAATTTTACCCACTGGAAATACTGATGGTTTTGAAACAAGCAGCTAGGCTATATCATTAGCAAGTTTTATGCAAGGCCAAGATACCGACTTCAAGGTAGAAGCAACATATCAATTCTTCACATTAACTACATTTGTGTAGAGTATAAAACTGCCATCCCACACAAATTCTCCTGGTTTAGTGGCCAACTGTTTCAGCATGTGCCTTTAAAATTAAGATTCTCTTCTTACCTGCTCTTGAAACACCCGTTTCTCCTCTCCAGTGCTAGGCCGGACTACATAGTCTGTCCTTCTGAAACAAAGGGCACCATCAGTTCTGAGCACAGCAAGCCCATAACAGTCCCAAAGGATTAATCCCCTCACCCTTCCGCAAATTCTTCTAAACAAATTCTGAAAGCATTTATGGTAGCAAAAGTAAGCCCTGCAGAGATCTTAAAATATGCTCTGTGCATTACCTGAAGGCAAGCAACGACTGTAAATAATCTCATTATCAAAACCTGAGTTAGATTGCAGCTTTGCTCTGATAATATATGCAAACTTGGATAAAATCAGTCGACTTTATGAAGTCCAGTTACTGCATTTATAAAATCAGACTATCAAATTTTCTCCTGCCCTGTGATGTAAAATTGTTTTATTTTAAGATCCAGAGGCACAAGGCCCAAACCTCACAGCTTCAGTAGCACTACAAAGGCTTTCAAGCACTGTTACACACTTACACCCTGGGCAGTGGCATGGCATCTGAGCTGTCTTCATTCTCCTGCTGAGAAAGAGAGAAATGTCAGCATTGGGTAGAACACAGTCAGGTTTTGTGCTCCTAGAAGGTGATTTTTGTCTGACTCACTTTGAAAAAAGTCTGGTCTTTGGTCTCCAACCAGAGATGAAACAGTGCTGCCAATTCCTTCTCATGATCTTGGTAACTACCTAGTAAGAAATCAGGAAAATGTAAAAATAGAAGTATTTTAATTGTTAGGAAGCCAGCTGCTTGTAATTCCCAGTCCTCTCCTGTTCCCTTTCCTCCTTGATGCATCATCAGTCACAGATGCTCAAACCGCAATCTTTGAACACCTCCAGGCTTAGGAAATACTAAATCCCAGTGATTCCCCTGTGCTGGTACAAAGGAGGGTGCTTCAACTCCTAGCACAGAAGGCGAGATGCTGGTTGGGGCACAGTCACCCGTTCCCACTCTCCAAAGTAATCCCAGTTACTGAATCCATGAGCAGAAACACATGCCTGCATAACCTCCACAAAAACTGTGAAAGGGATCAGAGGAAAAACTTCCTGACTCCAAATCTCTGCTAGTGTAAGCCTGAAAATATGATCACTAGAATCACCGTAGTTAAGAATGAAAAATTCTGTGTAATAACTAAAGGAATGAACATAAACACAAAACATCTGTAATTCAGTCAGTATGAGCCTGAGCACATTGATCATCAATTTGCTCTTCAGTTCCCACTTTTAAAAATGAGAATACTATCAGTTTGCTCCACAGAGAAGCTTAATTCATTTGCAATTGTAATAATCACTAATTACTCTGCATCATCAGAAGGTATGCTCTACAGAAGGGAAAATATGAAGGTGTTCAGACAAATTTGAAAGCTGACAAACATGGTGAAGTCAGCAACAGAAAGAAATGCAGCCCAGTGCCTTCGCTCATTTATGCTCTGTCTGCTGCTGATACTGACGTCTTGTGAACACCTCGAATCCAAAACACATATTAGCTCAGTGAAAAGAAAAGAAAATGCCTAACCATGGAATTAACAGCTCTGTTTGTGTTTCTCTTCAGGCTGCAGCAAGATGAAAAGCAAAGTCCTGGAGAAAACAACAAATCCTTACTATAATACTCATCATAGAAGAACGCAAGGTACTCACCAAGCAATTTCCACTGCTGAGTTTTTTCCTTGAATTCAACAAAAGGTGAGAAGCTGGAAGGAGCATCTACAATGACAAACGTGCATGTCAGGGACATTATACAATTGTCCAACTTCAAAAGCCTACTATGGTAATGCAAACTGTCAAGTTAAAGACTCACAGTGACAGACAGAGCATTTTAAATGATTATGTAAGTGCATCTCTAAATTTATCCTTGCCCAAAGGGAAGGTGAGCATCTAAGAGTATAAGGGCAAGCACAAGGAAAGAATAGAACAGTATAATAAGCCTTCCAACAACAGGCTGTCAGCTGAGAGCCTGTTCCTGCTGTTCACCATGTTCAGACCATTTATTTAGTACACTGGGATGAGAAAATTGCCAGCTGAGAATTTTATCTTCAAGCTGAAGAGGGAAAAGAAATATGAGGCCGCAGGGACTGTTATTGTACAGTGAATATTCATGGGCCCGTGGGAAGAGAACTTGGAAGAATACTTACAGTATTCACCAGCATTATGGACAATATGCTGCATGGCCACCACAATCTACTCTGTCTCTGCCTTTAAAACTTCCCACTAAGCAAATCATAACCACAGAATAATTTAGGTTTGAAAGGAATGGCTGAAACTCAGCTGGCCCAAGCCCAAGGTCCAAGCTGGGCCAACCTCATGTTTCAGCAGATTGGTCAGGGCATCGTCTAGTTTATTTTTTATTATCTCCAAAGACAACTACGACGACTTCACACTGTGGGGGAAGGGACTAATCCCTTCCTGCTTCAGACACCCTGCCCGAAGCCGCAATCTGAACACAAGAAACTGTCTGTCTAGAGGCAATTTCACAGACATTTTCGCATACTTGGGAATCATGCTGAGTCTTATCTACTATCCCCACGCAAAACAAGTCGACCACAACAAAGACATGTCAGCCAAACAGCCTATCACAGAAACATAGGATACATGTTTTGTATCCTATACAAGGATTTATTGTGGCAATGAATGAAAAGTTGATTTGAGCATAATATAAACCAGCACTGACTAGAACAGAGGAACAAGCACCATTAGTATTTTTAACATCTCTTCTTACCTCTGCTGTCGCCTGTCAAATACTGCAAGGCAGGTAAAACCAATTCTGACCAGTTAGGGGCAAAGGAGAACCAATTATTTAGTGCACTGGCATGAGAAGACTGCCAATCGAGAACTTTATCTTCAAGCTGAAGAGGAAATAGAATTATTTTATTAATGATCTCACACTTCAAACTATGACTGTCTTCACAGAAAACAAACCAGCTAAACATATGCAGGGGACAAAAAGGTTTTTATGTATGTAAAATCATCACCTGACTTTTTCAAGTAACCACAATATGGTGTTTCAGACAACAGCACCAAAGAAGGGGAAAACACTTCCCCATCTCTGCCCTTAATATATAAAAGATATCTAACCATGATCTATAGAATGGGTATGGAAAGACTTACAGATTCAACTGACTAAACTCATGAAACATGTTAAAACCAGAATGTGGTAGCACTCCCACAGGGTTTAATTTCTTTTATATGTAATCTAAATCTTATTATAATTTACAGCAGAGTAAGTCTGAAGAAAAATCACTATTACAGAGCTGTAAGAAGCTCCTCTATTCTTTAATTTTACTTCCTGCAAAGATTCCTAGATAAGTGGGTGGTTCCTTACCACAGAGAGAGTAGCAGGCCCTTCCAGAAACAGTATCTCCAAAAGAAGGAAAAAGAAGCTGGATATTTCATTTATTTCAAGGCATGGCTTTATATCTTCAAGAGGTCTTCAAATGAAAGAACACAAGCAGAGTAACTTCCCTGAGCAAATATTCACCTCCATATACAAAGATGAACACCACACATTTCACACATCCCAAACTACACAAAAACACAGCCTGCAACAGTCCCACAAAAACATAAGCTGAAACACGTTGCTTTTTCCATCCATGCAAGGTGTTCAGGGCCCTCTGAAGCACTTACTCCTCTTTGACAGATACTAGAGGGAGGGGGGAGAGATCCTGAGACATTGATGGGAGTCCATCTGCATTGCCAAGAGAGTCAGCCAAATCTTCCATCTCGGATTTAATAATCTTCAGCTTCTTTTTTTTCTTATCTTCCTTTTCCTTCACCTTTTTCTTGAGGGTCACGAGGTCAAATAACTCTTCAGATATGATAAAAGTTAAAAAGAATAATTAGATAGCTTCTTACTGTACTTTAATGAGTCATAAACTATTTAATTATATATCTGGAAATGTATGTTGTGTGCACTTGTTCACACCTCAATCATTCCACCTTCCCGCTGCTGTCATAAATCTTTACTTTTCCCCTCAACAGAAAACCTCTAGTTTTTAAACCAACATATATGAAATGAAAAAGGCAAAGGATCCACTGACCTGCTAAGGAACCTTTCCTGCCAGCATTCACTCGAGTCATGATGTCCTCAAGGGTCAGGTCTGTTGTGACTAGATCAGGGTGATCCTACACAGGACAATGGGACAGAAATTAAATCGAGAAAGGACAAAGTGTTAAGACAGCAACAAGGTGAAGAAGTATCCAAGTACTAAAATGCACCAAACTCAACCTGGATCAGCTTATTAAATTATTCACTGCAACAAAAGTTGGGAAGTCTTCTAACCCTGAAATATAGAATTTCATCTCCCCAAAACACGTACCTAAAATTAAAAAATCCTTCTATCCAGATAAACATGACCAGGAGCTGCATCTATAAACTGACAAGTGAACCCAGGTTACAATAAAGGGCTGACGGGTGGGTGCACAGAAAAAATAGCAATCATTTTGTCACCCAGAAGTACCCCGATCTTTATGGCAAAGAGATAAAAACATCAAAGATAAAATGTGGTCCCACCCCCCAAGACTTTTTGACATCTTACAGGCTGACGTTTTCGTTTCTCATGGTGCTTCTTCAACATCATCTTAAAATCGCTTTCCCCAAGTTCTATCTTGTCTGCAATGAAAAGAATTATTTGCAGAGTTTTCCCCTATTGTAACCTTCCACACTTCTTAGAACGCCATTTTCTATCCATTTACACTTCCAGCAATCTCCACATTTCAATAACTAATTTCTCTATATATGAATTTCATTCATTCATTCATTTCAATGCTTCATTGGGTCATCAGATTTTACTGGTGATGCAAGCATGGAAGAGAAAAGAAGCCAGAACCAGCTTGAAGCATTTGCAGACTTGATTACAGTCACTTTAGGAGGGGTTCTCAAGTATTTTGAACTGGACTATGCTAGTGCTTTGGCCACTAAAGGCAAAATACAACAGAGAAATCAGTAGTATTACAGAAACTATGACTCTTGTTGGTCTTGCAAGAAGAAAAGGATTAAATAAACTGGGAAAAGAGCCAGCTGTTGTGGAGACTGCAAAAATGAAGCATGACAAGATTTCCCATCAAACAACAGATTTCCAAGGTAATTTCTTGCAGGGTCTCAAGGTAATTCTCCCCCCTCTATCCATACTGACCCCTCATTTGGTTCTCACCTGCAGTTTTCATGTCCAAGGTTGACAGTGTGGGGATCACTCTCAGGGGAACTGGTGGACTTGAACAACGTGCTGGAGAACTTGGAGGCCAAGAGATTAGATCTAAAACAGAGATATAAATTTACTTCCGCAAGACCCATCACCAATCTGTGCAACTATTATCCTGCGTCCATTAGATCCCAGCCAGTGGAAGTAGAGCCCAGAATCCAATCTTTTATCAAAGGCTCTCTCTCCAAAAATATGTCTTCTTCCATTTACACCTGGAATCTTTAGTTCAGCCCAGGGCATCACCTTCTTCATCAGAAGACAAGGTAGTGTCTCCACACTCCTCTTTCACTTCCCTCAGGATCTTCAAGTAGCGCCGATGTGTCCGTCTGTCTCGTTCTTCTGAGTCATATGATGGTGGGAAATGCTTTCTCCTTAGGGTCATGTCAGGGCCTCCTTTCCTGGCTAATTCCAGCAAGTGCTGAAAGGAGAGATTCATGTGACATTAGCTATGTCAGCTACAGTGCTGTAAGCCAGGACAGGTAAGCCCAGCTCAGATACTTCCAGCAAGGTTACCATGTGGTGCCATCAGCACCTCAGATGTGTACAAGAGACAGCTTAGGAAGGATCAGTATCTGCCACACACAAGATTTTAAACCTAGAATTTTAGACCATCATTTAAAGGGGAGAAAAAAAACCCAGGTCAAATTCCTGCACCTTCTTCTGCACACATAATAATATTTGTCATTTTATGTGGATTGTGGAGAAGAACTTAAAGCATTGGTGTGAGAAGTAGTTTCCACGCGAACGTGTAACAATGACATGGAATACTATCTCTTTCGAAAAAACATTTTACCTCTCATGGCTACAGAGGAAATAACTTCCTATGTATTCCATACTGTTGTCCAGTGAAGTTGTGGATGCCCCATCCCTGGAAGTGTTCAAGGCCAGGAGCAACCTGGTCTAGTGAAAGGTGTCCTTCCCATGGCAGGGGATTGGAATGAGATGAGCTTTAAGGTTTCTTCCAACCCAAACCATTCTGGGATTCTCTATTTCCCATAACACTGTAGGGCATTTTATAAAGACAGAGTTTCTTCTTCATCCCTACTTGCCATATGTTTCAATGTCTAAGTGCAATGAAAGACAAATGAGCAACAAACACATTTCAGTTGGCAACAATTTGCTCATAGAAGTATTCATGGAGGAAGACTTTACCAGGTATTTGCAGGCATAAGAATTAGAGGTTTGGATCCACATATTCTCTATCTGTATTTAGCAACTGTACTGGTTTCAGAAATGGTAAACAAACAAAGGCAGAATGACTTGTTAACAAAATAGCAAGTTGTAAAAGGGGCAAATGCAGGAAGTGGGGACAAGGTGGACATGAAAAAAAGTACGCACAAGTGAGAGCTATGAGAGTTACACAACCTGAAATCTGCCAATATAACAACGGGTCTGGTGTTCTCGCTGGGCCACTGGAAAAATCAGAAACATTACTCATTCAGTTAATTAAAGGAAAAGCCTCAGAGAACTGTGACTGCACCAAGACACTTTTTATAAAGACAAGCTATTCATCCCAGAGCACACTCACGTTGCGGGAAGCGAGGATCTGCTTGAGCAGCCTGTAGAAGTACTGCTGCTGGGCACGCAGGTAGCGCTTGTACTGCGACTTGTAACAGAGCTGCCGGTACTTCACCACCTTAGGATTGAAGTGTCCATCTGTAACAAAGACATAACACACACCTGAGTTTTCAGCTGCTAGCTGAGAACTTGCCCCAAACCTGCAGGGAAGCTCACGAGGCTGACTGACCCCGGAAGAGTTTCTGGGCGATGTGCAGCGGGTTCCCAAACCGAAAGTTCTCCCCGCTGAACAGCGCCGGGATGAGCTTGTTCTGGTGCTCTCGGTTGTTCTCAGGGAAGTGAGGCAGGAATTTTTTTAGGTGCTCTTGCTGTTCATCTGTCAGGACCTCCTGCCACGTTGACAAGCTGACAACCTCAAAGAAGATCTCAGGCTAAAGAAAGCAAGAAACAACAGTGAAGAAAATGCAGCCAGATCCTTGACCATTTTCTAGCCCTTGATGCTTTTGAAGTAACACCAGTCATGAGACAGCGTTTCACAAAAGTCAGGAAACAACAGAGCATAAAAAGGAAAGGTGAGGACATTGATACTACTAACAACAAGAGAATAAATTCAAAGCTTGTAACAATCTTCTTAAAGGCAATTCTAAAATAATAAGAATATAACAGAATTGATTTAAAAGATATTGTCCTGAGATTAATCAAAGACCACCTTTTCCAAGGCAGTCAGAAACACCTCCCCTTTTCAGTTTGCTCTGTAAGCCCCAAAAAGGGAGTTAAACATGTTGTTTATATAGAGGTTATGATAAGGTGAAGTGTCTCAGCACTACTCACATCCTCCAGGAGGTCCTCGGGCAGACTGACCCTGGTGGTGCCCAGCATGCAGTCCTCCATGATCCGTGTGCAATTGCCCTCCAGCTCCAGGGGGTCTGTGAGCATGTGATCCAGAGAATCCATCCTCCACCCCTCCTGCTCCTGGACAAGGACAGTAAAACCCTCAACAAATGAAAATCCCAAACCCAGATACATTCATCCTGATGTGAGGAGTGACAGAGGAGCCACCTTTGATGGGTGATTGTTTAAATGGAAGCTATGGAGTTGGCCTGCAATATCTACATACATATATGGCAAAGTTTTTTTTTTACATATATGTACGCATACAAACATATACACACGTATGCACACACATACATACATATATGAAACCCATACATACACACACACACACATACATATATATAAAAGCCACATATATAGAAACATTCACTCTTCAATTACAACACAAGTCATGCCAATGGAGAAATGCTTTTCCAGACAGGTAGACTGGGAAGTACAGCTGACCCAATCTCACTTTGCTTCCCACCTGCAGGAACTGTTTTCAATCCTGCTAAACACCAGGAAAGACTACATTTAAATCCTGAAGGTGGTTTTAAGGTGCAGAACCGAAGGTCAGGTCTAAGGTGGGGTTTGTCTCAGGCTGAACGCGTGACAGGGCCAGGAGACCCGTCCCCTCCGGCGCGGCACAGCCAGGCCGCTCTGGGCTGCGAAGAAACGCATGAAACACGCGAAATAAAGAACAGAGCAATAAAAAACCGCTAAGAACCGGGTGGGACAGCAAAGAAAACAGAGAAAACAGGTTTATTTCATACCCCTCACGCGGCCCGGCCGAAGGCGGAAGGCAGCGGCGCTGCCGCGCCTGCGCGAACGCCCCGCCCCACCGCGCATGCGCGCGGTCCCGAGTCGCGACAGAGCCCATCGCGACAGGCCACGATCGCACGGTGGCTTGCGAGAGGACGAGTTTGTAAGTTCCCCTAAAAACGAGATATTTGCGGGTTGCTGAAGCCACGATTAGTCATTGGGGTGCTGTGCTAGTATTACTGTTAAGTGTTGAAAGGCTGAATATTTTAAATTTTAATGCAGCAAATTTTCATACAGCAAACAGAGGGTCCTCCTGGGTTTCCACACCTTTACCCACTGCCAGCGCCCTCCAAGGACTCACATTTACAGTTTACAGAATAACACTCCTTTAATAAAATCTTGACAGGTTAAGGTTCTGGAGTGCTGGTGACAGTACCTGACAGCAAAGATGTGTTCAAAGCAATGGACAGACAAGCTCTAATCCCTGACAAAACCTGGCTCATGATAAATCACAGAGTGCAGGTCTTGCCCAATGAGCGAGAGACACATTCATCGCAGAAGTTATGATGGACTCTTCCCTAACTTCTCCCTGTTTTTAACTCATTTTTATACTCTTTCTTTACATTTAGGTGGAGCTTGAGTGACTTGAGTCACCCGTCTTAGTCAGTGATGGTCATACCTCGGGAGTGGATATTTCAGGGTAATACCTGAGATAACCCTGGGATGGCGACATGAGTCACTCCTGGAGGGATTTTGTCATGGTTGCTGATCCAACGGACATCATCCTTCATCTCGCTCAGTTTTCAGATGCTGTACAGCTGATCAGCCAAAAAGTACTACCTTTTAAAAATAATTTTAAACAGTCCCTACTCTGCAAGGGTTCCAGCAGAGACACAGGGGCGCCACTCCACTCCACCCTCCATTTACTCTCCCTTGGATTGCATTGTGAGAAGTCGGAAATTCTGTGTTCCATCCAGAGAGTAGCAAATGTATTTTTCCCTATATATAGAAGTTTAGAGTAACTTCTATACTGTTCTCATCCCATTTATCCACCCCCCACTTCACTCACCCTCCACTGAACATCTTACCCCAGTAAACAGATTGGTCATTGCAAGTGATTAAAAAAAAGAGAAAAAGATTTATTATTGTCAGGTTGGTTTGTTTGGTTTTTTTGTTTTTTTTTTTTTACACCTGCCAGGTTGCACAAGACTCTGAACACAACAACAGTCACCAAATGTACAATAAACATACACAGTTAAATAAGAGACGGGCAGTCCAAGAGGTGCAAGATCAGGGTGCGCGAGCTGGGGTTGTTTTCTTTTACCTCCAGGAAAATACAGAATCTGACCCAAAACGCCTCCAAGGGACAGCATCTCCAAACAAAACACGGACCGTGCAGGCAACTGAGAGTACTCTGGATCTACACTTCTGTGGGACACGACTTAGAGGATCTTTGGGTTGCTCTGGTTTAAAAATAATACATCCTATACCTTCTGTGCTGCAGAAATGGAGACAAAAATCCATGCAATCTTTGCCATCTATGCAATCACTGTAGTTCCTTATTTTGGAAGGAAAATCTGTGGTACTTCCATTTCCAGGCATCTTTCTTTCACAAGGCATTCATTCAACTTGGGACGCTTGGAATTACTTCACCTGGAGTCAGGCCAATAGCCCAAGTGTGCTGCTGCTGTGGGGCAGAAGAACTTTGATGAGGAAGATTTGAGTTCAAAAAGGCTGTTTTGAAATGGTTTTATGTTTTAAATAGTTTTCAGTTTTAAATAACTGGTACAACTGTCCTCATTCATGAACCGTTCTAACAAAGGTGAATAGAGCAAAATAGTTTTTGAACCCTATGTGTGCAACATCACTAATGGGAACATATTTGCTGTTCATCTATTGTCAAACTTTTAAGACTTTCAAAATTGCTCCTGCAGGGTAGTATCCCAGTATTCTCAGTCTCTCATTTCCAAGTCTGCTATTTTCCTACTACTTGTAGCATTTGTGGCTTGTTATTAAATCAGCAGCAGCCTGAAGAAAGCCAAGACAAAATTCTCCCTACTCTCTTCCCATGCCAACAACATTGCAAGGCCCAACACTGTAATTCCAAAGTCCTCAGCAACATGAATTCAAGTTACTTACTGGGCATTGTGGTTGCTTGCCCACGCTGTCACAGTGGCTGGGCTGCCAAATCCACAGAATTTAAAGCCACTCATCATTGCACTTGACCAAATGGGAGCTCTGGTCCATGTTAATTCTACCTGGCTCATTAATGCCCTGGTATGGTAGTTCAGCAAGAGAAGAGAAATCCCAGGAACAAAGTAATCCACATTTTGGCAAGTCACTTCAAAGCTACCTCAGAACAGTTCTGAGCTGGCCGGTATTTGCCAACTGATTTATCTCAATACTATTTCCACACCACATGAACAGATATGTTAATTACCAAAGCAATACCTGCTACAAGGCTTTGCCCACAAGGAACCAGATTTGCTCTTGTGCAGCCTGAGTGTAGAGTTCTCTCATGTCAAAGAGCTTTAACTCCATAAAACCTGATACTGCAATGTGTAGTGCTTACTCACATAGGTAATCCGCACCTGAATCCATGGGAATACCTATGGAAGAGTGCCACATTCGCACTCAGTGCAGTACAAGAGAAAAATCAAAAAAACCTCTTGAGTTCTTCTGACTCAAGGGCCTGTAAGACACAACACCCTTCTTTGCTTTTGTTTTACGAATAAATGTATCCTGTTATGCACAGACGTCCTGGGATGAGTTTTCCAGCAGTGAATGGAAATTCAGACATACACGGTATATCCCATCAGGGGTCAATGGAGTTCTAGTCATATTCTTGCAACCACCAGAATGCCTTAAACAACCAACCAAGATGACCTGTGAAGGAGAACTATGTAAGGAAAAACATACTACACGGCCTTAAAAGATAAACCTTCTCTTTCCCTTTCTCCTGGTCCCTAAATGCAACATGAATTCTGTATGTAGACCAGGTCCATCACATCAGGCAACCCTCACGGATGGCTTTCTGTGTCCCATAAATAGTGGTCCACTAGTGTGTTTCTTGTGTGTTTCCTGAGTCCAGGGCTGGTTGTTTTATGGAACTGTCCAAAGGAATTACAGTGCATTGTTAACAAGGTTATTTGGGGAAAAAAAAAACAAAACCAAAACAAAGTAACCAGCTCTCCATCCAGGCTTGAAGAGGAGAAATAAGTTTACTTTGAGGTGGCCACAGAGATAATGACCCTGTCCCTTCAGAGGAGTGCTCTGTATCCTCATTTTCTCCTGGCACAACTATCTCAGATCACAGCAGAAGCTGCTGTGAAGATTTAGCTGAGCCTTTTTTTTTTTTTTTGTTTACAGGCAAAAAAGCAATTTTCCCTGCAAACACTGGAGGGAAAAGAGGTAACAGTGGCTCTGTACTACCCTTAGGTGCTCCTAGGATTTCAATCAGTTTGTTCCAAACAACATGGGTTTAAGACTGTGCTTTTCCTGCTTTCTGGAACTGCTGAGTAAAATGGGGCAGGGCAGACAGCATGTAAACAGTTCTGGAGGGCTGGAAAAATAATAATTTAATGGACTGCTTCGGCACATCTTCACAGCTTCATTGTTCAATCCATCCCCATAGAGGGACACCAGGAGCCATCGCTTGGCTGCTGCTGCTCCTTTCTCCAGGCAGTCTGCTCACATGGAGCAGGGACATTTCCCTTCACCTTGGCTGCTAGAAGCCACAGGAAGCAGTTCTGCCATATTCTGACAATTTACATGATGTTCTCCTGTTAAAAATATACATACAATAATCTGCCAGGAAGCCTTCAGTTAGGCAAGCTTTTTCCCATACAGTTGAGATAAAATTGTTTGCTGGACACACTTCCAAAAAGGAAAAATAAGGGTCAGCAGACATGCCAAAAATAAAGTCCAGGCAAGCAGAGGTTTCACTTCTCTTGTCCTTTTTCTTAAAAGCTGCATAAAAAGCATCCCAGAAGGATTTAGAGGGTACTTCATGGTCACTGGGAATTAAACCCTCTTAAAGCATTAACAAGAGCTCCAAGATTTTAGTGGAAGGTAAGTGAGCATATACATCGAAACATACAGAGCCCCAGGGTACCCCCACATCTGAGCTGTCGGGGAGGTGACAAGGACAAGCAAATGGGTCCATGAGGCTCCTTCACTCATGCTCTGCTGAGAAAGTCCTGGGTTTGGAGATGTGCACTTCGCTCCCGCCACTCCCGTTGGTGGTGGTCGTGATGATGTACTGGGTGGTTTGCTGCTGGCTGCTCGTCTGGGATTCCAAGGGATCTGTGTGGGCTGCAGGCTGGGAAACGCCCACCTGAACCTCACTGGAGAGTGAAGAGTTTTGTTTGCCATCCAGATCAGGCTGACCTTCAGATATCACGTAGTGAGTCTGCATGGGGAATACAGAAAATAATTAATAACCACTGTATCTTCTGTAACTTCTCTGTTCCAGTAGTCTGCTGGCAGACATTTTGGTGTAAACAAGGAACTTTTAAACTAAGCTCTGTTTCATTTAAATGTATTTGAGAGCAACATAATGCCTGTCTTTTGATTTGAAGGACATTGGACTAACTTGGCATTTGGTTAATTTACAAATGGTTGAACTCATTACACAATTAGACCATTACTACAGATTAAAATAGCAATTTTTAATTCAACTATTCTGAAAGGTTTTTTCCGGTATTCCACATGTTCTAGCAGAAGTTGCACTCCCAGTGACCAATACCAACACAGGCTAATGACCTGCCTCCTTATGCCGGATTGCTTACAACGAATAGCAGGAACTCTTCTTATTTTCTAATCTTATGGATAATGGAATGTTGGGGTCACTGAGCCAGCAGCTGTGATGGCCGAGGGGCCGGGGAGCCACGAAATAGCAAAGGCCTGCTGGTGGAAAAACTGAGAGGTTTGAAAACATCCCTCTTACCTCCTGTAAAGAAAGGAAAAGCGTCTCCCACCATGCCTTGTGAATAAATTGTAACCCTTCACATCCCAGACCTTCCCTATTGGTTCCCTTACCCTAGTCCCGCCTTTGTACTGCCCCTGTGCCCTCAGCTCATTGGCTGCGATGCTCTGCCCAGGCTGAGTACAAAATGCTGGATCCCGAGTAACTCGCTCTCTTTTCGCCTCTGGTTTCCCTTTGCAGAGGAAGGAATAAACCTTGTCCGTGGAAATGCCATGCAGAGAGCCCTCCTGACTCCTTATCTCTGGTAATACTGAGCTATCTGGCTTGCGTGCATGTGTGTGTAATTCGCGCCTAAACAGCTGTGCAGGAGGAGGTAGTAAGCTAGCTAGCGTGCTACACGGCAGCACCCAAGTGATCTCTTGCCAGGGACGCTTCAGGGGAAAACGCAGTGAACTCCCCTCCACCCAAACACCACGTATGGCAACGGAAAGCTACTGAAATGTTTCCAGAAGCTGTTCTGAAATTTGGTTTAATGCATACTGCTTAATCATAAATATTTTTAAGACTAAGCAGTACCACTAAATAATACTTTGTCCTGCAAATGATTAAGCGAAGACTTTAAACTGGAAGGAGTCATACATAAAAGGGCCAAACAGCATGAGCCTTGTAAATGGTTACATGCAGACTATACTGTGCAGTCTGCACCTCTTTAGGTACCTCCAACTCTGTGCCCCAGTCATGATTTTGGCATTCCTTAAACCTTCAAGCTGAAGAGCATTATGCCTGATAATATTCTGGATAAAAAAAGGCCACGATGGTTTTCCTTACCTGAGTAACTGCTTTCACTTGCCCCGTGTTGACAGTGGTGACCGGGGTACCGACAGCGGTCTCTGTGATCACGTACTGCCCTTGGGGGATGGTCATCATCTGAATCTCTGATGCTAAAAAAATGCAAATTGGATAATCAAGACCTCCAGTCAAACTCAAAGACAACCTTCAAAGATCATGTCTTATGTCAGTAAAATTTAAAAGTCTGAAAACAGTGGGCGTTGAATAGAAATTCACGTGATATAAGGCCTCGTAGAACCCTACAGGCCTCAGCAGAATTATGCCAGTTAACACCAGCTGGATATTTGGCAATTCATGCAGAGAAAACACATACTGTTCTCACTCAAATCATCACAGAATTACTATCCAGGACTGCATGGACGTGAGAAAACATCTTCATGTCATGCTCCTTTTTGATACAATTCTTTCAAGCATGCATCCAAATTTGCACAAGTAGCTATCCAACACATGGATTCTTGCTGAAAGCAAGTTCCTTGGAATAAAGGAGCCCAGTGTGCCTGCACAAACCATATACTGGATTGGTATGGACGACAGTGGAAGAGCTGGTACAACCATTTGCATTTGTCTGAAACTTTATCTTCTTGATATCTATGAATATTAACTACAAAGCTGAATGAGCTCTGAAAACACTTTCCCATTTGGTATCTGGAGACATGGGGCATGTGTTAGTCACACACACTTGCCAGACAAGTAGTTAGAGCTACTGCTGACACTTACAGTAGCTCCGAAATGAGTTCCAGTTGCTGGGGAGATATGTATGCTGGACTGAGGAGCCTTGCTGCTGCTGGAGGGCTTGGTTTGGTGTCGATGTAGTTGTCTGCATCTGTGAGGGGCTGAGTTCCTGCTGAGGTTGTTGCGAGGAGGGACTCAAAGGCTGACCCCCAACCTACAGAAAAAAAAGGTGCAAGTGTTCTTGGTGTAGTAAGGATTGCATAGCTCTGTGCTGTCACAAATACAACCTTCTCATTACGGGAAAACACAGGGCAGGTTCCAGAGCACAAGGTATTGAGCACAAGAACTCTCCTCTCTCTTCTCCGACTTGCTTCACTCTATAGTCAATAAGCACAGACCAGGAAACTGAAATAGAGATATTGTTGCTTGCCAAAGTGAGTCTATGGCAGAGACCTGAGATTAGAGGCTAAATTCTACCCAACAGCATGAAGAGCTGCACTTCAAATATTTGAGGAATGCCAGTTTCCATTTACATCTTCCAACTGACAAACTTCATTTAAGCTGCAAATGTGTCTGTTTCCAATCATTTCTCTCTCCTTTGTACATACTGTCGGGAGAAAAAAAACCCACACCAAAAACCCACACAACAAATACCCAAACAAACCCACAACAAAACACCCCCATACACCCGGAGACATCTGGGCAACTGCTTGATGATCTCAATGTGAGAGTCATTTCACATGTGGTCCTTTGAATGGCAAAGAAAACACTGTCCCCTGCATCAGCACATGCAATCAGCAGGCTGGTAGGGAAAGCATTTCCTGAAGAGAAGAGGGAAATACCTGTGATGATGACTGAGTTGCTGGTGATGGCTCTGTGACCTGGATGTGCTGCACCTGGATGGCATGTTGGGTGTATGTCTGGGGGTCATGGAGCTGCCCAACATCCACTGTGGAGTGCTGGGACTGGTGAGGTGAGGTAGCCTGGGGAAAAAAATTAAGCAGAGGTCTATACCTCAAATTCTTTACAAAAGCAGCCATGTATACCTCTTCTAGGACACAAAGTCTGGAATAATGAGGTAGGAGCCTTAGTGGAGCACACTTGTTGAACCTTGTTGATTGAGTTTCTTTGCACTCCAGGCGATTAAAGTACATTTAACAGACGTAATGGCATAGAGATGGTTCTATCTCAGTGATACCAATGGAATGGACTTGCCTAATGTCATACAAGCTGTTTGTGGCAGTGGCTAGACTAAACCAAAGAGTACAAAAGCCAGGATTAGTGTTAACCACTTCTCTGTAAGCATCTTTCTGTACAACGTATACATACCCGAGATCTGCATATCCAATTTTGTAGTTTGACACAGCTCTGCATCAAGACAAGTGCTCAGAGGTTTTTAAAGGTTTTCTTCAGCAACACTTGCTAATGATATCAATTGCAGTAATTGAATTACAAGTCTTGGATATTTATAAAATTAAGATCTTCCTAATGTTACCTGCAGGAATCAGTGTTCATGCTCTTGTATGGTTACAACAGCCACAATCACTATCAACTGGGGCCATTGTTTAGGCCTTTATTAGTCATAACCTGATTTGTTATGAGGGGCCAGAGAGAACACGGAATTTTGGATTAAAATATAAACACATGGTAGTTTCAGCTTCCTCCAGTGGGTAACAGATTTAAAGACTACAGTGATTTCTTACAGCTGCCTGAGGTATTTCCCTCAGACCAGTTACTCTAGTTACACTCTGGTTTCATTTGTAGGAGGCTGTTAAGCATCAAGAGAATGAATATTCTAATAGATGCTATGAAGGGAACAAGCAACCACTCTCTGTACTCCCAAATTTTGGCTCTGACTCACCGAGGACAAGGAAGTACAAATCAGTCTTGAACTGCAGAAAATGGGTCACCCACTGACCCACTTTTCCAGTTGCTGGAAAACATTTCTAGAGCAGACTTGAGCAAGGGTGCCCAGACGGGTAGAACTAAGACAGGACTGTGTCAATGTGTCTCCAGCGAGCTGACCAAGGCTGGCAGGACTATTTATGCCCAGTTTCAAGTGCTTATGAAGGCAACCCTGTGCCTTATCAGATGATTTATCTGTAAAAAGTAGCTGCAGCACTTTTTGTAACTACTCCTTACCACACTTCTGCGTGCTAGAGCCCCAAGAACGCACAGGCTTGGTAGGGAAAGGGTCAAAAGCACAGCAAGATCCCCACTAGGTTACTCACCTGGGCCACTTGAACAACCTGCAGCTGTATGTGCTGAGGCTGCTGCAAGCCAGTTGTGGATTGAGACACAGGGATGTACTGGATGCGCTGGTAATCTCCCTGGGGAGTCCGGTAGTCTGTGGTGAGGGTCTGGGATATCTCTGTCATTGCTTGGGTCAGTAAATCTGTTGTCTGAGCAGGGAGAGAAAGAGATGCAGATCATCATCATATTGATGTACTTCTTCAGGGCTGCAGTTCTTTTATCTACACTTACAGTGGGTCTGGTCATTTATTTACAGGAGCTTAATGTGTACAGAGGTTGGGGTCATGAGTAATCACCAGGGATCATCCACTAGAATTGCTCTCTTCGGTCTAAATCCTAGTCAGGACCATTAAGGGCTAATTTAACATATCATAATAAAAATAATTATTTTCATCTTGTGACATACCAGTATTCTATTAAACAACGAAAGTCCTGTATTTGTGAAGAGTTGACTTGGTTTCCAAGTCAAAAAGTGGTTCATGGACATATTCCACCTTTCTTCGTCCCCTGTCAGAGTGACAACTGTATTTCTAATCTATAAAGACATTTAGTACCTAACTTAATCAGGTTTATGAAGCCAACAGCATCCTGATTGAACTCCTCCATTTTCAAGCAAAATAGTATTTTATCCAGTTAGTCTTTAGATAGGAAGTTTTAAACTGTGATCAATAGGACTTTTAAAACTATACAGTATCCCAGAACAACTGAATGACACATTTTCTAGTCTCAGCTTTCACTTCTGTGGCAGCTGATGCATTAATGGTAGAGAGGTCAGCCACTGGAGATTCCTGTTGCTCAGTGCTGCTCTGTCCAAAGGATTACAAAAAGATTTGACTCCCCGAACACAGTTTGATCCAGTCCTCAGTCACTGTTAAACTTGTCCTCTTGATGCCAGGAACTGCATCTCTCACTTCAAGAGAACAGTCCCAGTGAAAATCCATGAGATGTGTATCCCTGAGTTCATTAAGTACATTATGTGGAGTCAGTAGGTCTGAATGAAAGAAGGGAATGGATTTGGGTATAAAAGACAAATCCTTAAAGCTCCAGAAAGAAAAGGCAAATCCTTAAAGCTCCTGGCAGTGCAAAACTGGACCACACAGACTCAAAACCAGAAGTGATCTCCAATAATGTCCTAACACAAGCTTCAAAGTGATGTCTGCCAAATAAACCAGGGTTACTAAGACCAGAAGGCTCCTGTTCTGTGCGTTTCCCTGCATTGCTCTTGTGTGCCTCCAGCCCTTACCACAACGGTTTCTCCGGTCGTGCTGTCGGTGGTGAGAACAGCCGGAGTGGAACTGATGACGGCCGTCGCAAGTGGTGCATGGATCGTGTTTGGGAGCTGAGCAAACTCTGGGTGCTTCTTGCGGATGTGCTGCACCATCTTTGTCTGCAGAGAGAAGCAAAGGAGCGTTGGAAGGATGGTCAGTAACTCTGCTCAGGGCCACATGAAATCCAACAGCCTGGCCCAATGCAGCTTTTAGGTTTCCTCAGTAAAGCAGCATCAAGATTCACACTATGAGATCCTCCGGTCAACAAGATGAAAACAAGGATCACAAAGCTGCTGCTTATTAGAGCTAACACTGAAGTATTGTCCTCAACAGCTTTTTACTCCAAAATAGCCAAGTGTTTTATGACTTTTTCCAAAGGTCATCTTTTCTGTGTTTTGTTTCTGCACTCATCTCCCCTGTAACTATCAGGGAACAGTTTCCAAGCCCTTCCATTCATGATCATGCTCTGATAACTTTTCAGCACAAACCCTCTATTCAGGGAATCTTTCGGCCCTAAAACAACCAGGCTGTGCCTGCACTGTCAGCACACAGCATGAAACCAGCACTCTGACTGAGAAGAAGAGAGCTCTGCTTGTGGATGGACAGGTGACAGAGGCCATGGTGAAAGAGCATTCCCCAGGGAGAGGCTGTCTGAGGCCAGAATCCCCCATACCTTACTGCTATATTGCTTGGAGCAGTGAGGGCAGCACACTGGAGGGGTGGCAATGGTGCCTGTCAGCTGGGTGTGGGTGCTCAGCATGGGATCTGGCTCTCCTGGGCCCGCAGGACGCAGTTTCCGAATGCTTGGAGGTAGCTCAGCACCAGGATGGTTTTTCAGGATGTGTGCTTTGCGCTTGCTGGCACTCTTGTACACCTGCAGGGCAAAGATTTGGAATTAAAATGGTGCAATCCTGGTGTCTGCACAGGAAACAGCTACCAGTTATCTTGATCTGGAAGGTCTGCATGTTGATTTAGAGAATACATTTAGTTAAATCCCCAAACAATTACAACAAAAGGCATGAACATACACCTTCCAGTGTTTCATCAACCTGTAAAAGTAACTGACTCCTTCTGTAGCACAGAGAAGCCTTTTGAGAACATATTGTATGCCACAACCAAACACCAAAGCAGGACAAGGAGGTAAGAGGAAAACCTTTTTGCCATATTTGAAGATCAAATGCCCAATGTTAATTTGTCACAAGGGTTGATGTCTCTACTTGACAGAAAGCATCAAACTGTTTTAGTTCAGTGATCAATGTATCTTTTATCTCTTTTTAGAGACATCAACAAACAAATACTACCTAATAATTAAAACTGTTTTTTCCCCCCTCAAACAAAAGGAAGGAGGCATCACAGAAAGACATACTGAGGGTAAGGACAGCCAAAATACACTCCCTGGTAAATAAGGGCCCCCAGGCATAAAAGGCAAAGGAGAATAAGAGCAAGAACCCAAAGGCACTGCAGAAGCAGCTTCAGGCTCCACTGAACACTGGGAATTACGGGCACATGACCTAGTAAGCAGCTTACAATAAAAAGGGTTAGAGACTAACTTTCAGAGGTGATACAGAAACCAAAAGAACTTAGTGGCCAGGAATTATACACAGACAGGATACTTAGTCCTAGCCTAACACAAGACTAAGGGTCAGTGACTGCTGGATCACGGTATTCAAGTTTTCCAATGCCAAACACAGCAGAAAGGGGAAAACTGCAGTTTTCAATTAGCATTCCACTGCCTTGGCCTAAGTGCATTTTGTCTTCCTTTTTTTTTTGGACGGTACTGCAGGAATGTTGCTGGCAAGCACCTCAGAAAAGCTACAAACCCTGCCAGAGATTTCTATGCAGAGACAAATTGTTTGCATCCAGGACAGGGACTGAGCTATCCTCCGAGAGGTGACTTCCCACACACCTTATCGCAGTATTGACAGAAGTAATCTCTGTTGGGTTTTATGATGGGCAATGTGAGCTCTGGCACCTCTTCTATTTTCATGTCTGGATGTCTCTTTGATAAATGATTCACCTTAGGAGAAAGAAACAGAGAACAAGAACATATTACAGCTGGAAGCCAAACAACTGGTGCTTCTCCAGACATGGATAACAGCCAAACCAAAACTGAACGATGCAAGCCAGCAGCACTGGAAGCATTTGCTGCTGCGAGGGTTATTGTGCACTCACATTTAACTGCTGAAGGTAAATGTGGTCTTGCTAGATCTCATTTCCAGTTTCCCTAACCAAAATTAGATAGGAAGGGGTAGAATAGTTTGCCAGAACTGTCTTGCAGCTGATATCTGAGAGTGAGGTAGTGTAAAGGGCCTCTGCCCAGCTAACAACTCCCATGAAATCTTTGCAAACAATCTGTTGCTGCAGAACAGCCTTTACCCAGAGGCAGTGACGAGATGGCCAGTAGAGGCCCTTGAGAAGGGGGAGAAACAAAAACCAGGAAAGATAGTCAGGAAAACTGAGGCAGTAAGGCTGAACAAGGCAGTATTTTCATCTCATGTCCTGTTAACTACAATACACATCAGTCAGCATTACGTAAGTGTTGAAATATGGTACTGACAGACAGACATACAGCACAGGCAGTGAAATGTGCAAATTTGCTGAAGAGGTAAGACACACAGGTTTAAAAAAAGATGTATCACCTCAACTCAGCTACAAAATTTGCCAAAATTTGTTTCACAGCATCCTGGCTGGATAAGACCAGACTGGACAGGGCTTGAAGCAACCTGGTCTAGTGAAAAGTGTCCCTGCCCATGGCAGGGGGATGGAACAACATGAGCTTTAAGGTCCCTTCCAGCCAAAACCCTTTCATGATCCTTGTGTTCCAACACTGGAATTCCATCTTTATTCCTTACCTATTCATCAGAATAGCATACAGAGGCTGTAAGAGCACCCAGGCACTCACCAACATGCCCCTGCGGCGGAAGCCCATCATGCAGAGGCGGCACTTGAACATGAAGCTCTCATAGTCAGTGGACGCAATCCGGGGCTTGAAGGTTTTGGAGCGGCTGATCCGATCAGCCTTCTTGGCCTCCCTCTCTGGGTTGTGCATCCTCTGCATGTGCTCTCGCAGCTTGTCCTTCCTCTGGGAAGGAGCAATTGGGGAGAAAAATGTCAGCAATATCACAGAAACTGTCTTACTACCTGTTATGCGTAAGAGCCACAGTTTGAGTTGTTCAGGGATCTCTCTCCAGCTTTTCCTCTCAGAAAAATGTGTTACTTCACCCAGAAGTATCCAGACCCTCTGTGTCCCATCACAAACTCAGTGACGGGGAGCAGGCTGCTGCCACCACAGTCTACCTGGCTCACAGTCTGCTCCATCTGTTCTGGTGGGATGTGGAAAGGCATCTGGATGACACGTGCTGACAAGATGGATGCTATGGACACAAGCATCTTGGCATCAGCAAGAAAATTCTTAACTGAACTGATATAAGCAATGTAACCCAAACACCTGGCAATGGAGGTGTATGATGTCCCAGTTCTTAATGAGCAGATAGAAAGTTCCTTTGCTATTAAATTATTGGGAATAAGATCTGTTTGCAATAAGATGCTGAGGTGACCTTGCCCCTTGTCCTTCAGAAATGGATGTCCTAGCTCACACAGGACACCAAGCAGTGCCTGCAACTCACAGGCAAGGCTAGTGTGTTTACGCATGTTATTTTCTTTGACCTTTGAGAACATGAGCTTATCTCCTTGAAGGAGGGTAAGGAATGGTGGTTTTTGTACCAGTGATGATACAGCCAAGAGCCACCTCACCTTGAACTGCTTGCCACAGGTGGAGCACAGGAAGTCTTTGCGGTCTGAGTGCCGCAGCATGTGGAGTCGCAGCTTGTCGGGGCGGCAGAAAGCCTTGTCACACTCTGTGCACTGGTAAATCTTCTCAGAATGGAAACTGCGCACATGTTTCTTGACCTAAAATGGCAGATCACAGAAAAACTAAGTTTATTCAAGAGAGAAGTGAGTGGTAAAACAGTCTAGGAAACTCTTCACAATATGAAAGAAAGGGAAAAGGTTTCGAAGTTGTCTAATCTGCTTTGGTTTAAAAAGTATTTGATCGGAACAGTTGATATCTCAGCAATAGTTTCTATAAAGCCATAACATCTTTATTAGTCATCTGGATGGGTGATTCGATTTCCTCAGGACTGATTCTTGAAGGCATCAGCTACTGCACAGTTGCACTTAATGGGCAGCAAAAGTCCACAATGTACCATTTGCACAGAATCACCCTCGAGTTAACACATTCATCTGAGGTTCATTATCTTCCCTTCATTTATAAGAAACCAAAACAAGGGGACTAATTCATTTCAATCAGACACAATGAGCTTGCAATTAAAATTGGCAAAAAACCCGAAAACAACAACTTAATCAGAAGAGCATTTGCATACCGTTCCTGAATGGCAATTACTTCTCCATACTCTGGGACTATCCTTGACCTCTTCAAACACCTAGAGGGTTTTTTTCTTCCCCCCAATGAAGGAACTAATGAGGTTTGACATTTGAAATGCAAGCACTACTTAGGAAATTGATCTGTTCCCTAATTAAATCCTTACCATCTTCTAATACTGATCATACGCGGAACAGTTTGGCATCTCTACCTGTTCCACATAGAAGTATTTCAGTAGGCAGCAGTGACTAAACTTAATTATTCACATAGCAAGAAGAGAAAAAAAAAATCTGTTAAATGTCAAAAATAGAACTGAATAGTTGGAAAAAAGCCATGGAACTTCCAGTCATTTGCATGGGAAAGTTTACAGGGAATTAGGTTGCAGTACAGCATTTCTGAATCGTTAACATTCTTCCTTGTTGAACATTTACAGAAGATAAAGGAATTCTGCCAGGATGGAATTATATTAGTAAATCACTTTCCCCCATCCTTTCCTCTTTAGCCTAGTGGATAGTCTATCAGTTCCTATTACTGATCAAAACTGGATTTCTACATTTCAATTTCAGTTGGGCAGCTCAGTAAGACACATCAATTGCTTTGTCCCTAGAAAGGATAATGAATATGTGCATGGTCCATCTCAGTTTTTTCTTACTGGACATGAAAATAGAATCTTTAAATTCTACTAATGACCTTGTCCAAGTGCTCAGCATATTGCAGAATAGCTGCATTACTCACTGCTCCAGTGCAGTGTGCAGGGAAGAAGAATAAAGTGCCCAGCTGAAGCCCAGGGGGAAAGTCAGGAAACAGAGTATCCTGATCTGTTCTGGCATTTCTGCAAGCTGTTCAAATGAATTATCCTGACAGAAAACAGGCAAGGGATTAAAGATGTAAAACCACTCATTTTTTGTTCAGAGTTTTAATGACAAAGGGCAAGGTGTGTTCAAGTACAAGCTGAGTACAGCAAAAGACAATTCCTTTTTGTGCCACGGAGATGTAGTAGTCAGGACCTCTGCTTCAGGCATTTTTTGGGAACAAGGCACCCACCCTTCTGCAGTACAGTGCCTTCTAATGCCAGATTAAAGCATCACATCTGATGATTTAGTGGACAGAGCACTTCAGTGTCATAAAACAATGTCTAGCAGTGCTTGGTCACTCTTTCTTTTCAATTTCTGACTGAGGTGGACCCCTGCACCTTGTGAGAATGAACTGCTGTGCAGTTACACAGGGAGAGCACTGAGAAACCCACAGCCTTGTGAGAGACCCCCAAAGCAGTACTTCAAATCAGTACAGCATCTCACCTGGATAAAATCTGGGAAGCGTTTCTTGCAGGTGGGGCAAGTGAAATAGCCATCATTGACATGGATGGCCACATGATCCTTAAGCAGATCCAAGCGGTCAAAGGACTCGGGGCAGAAAATGCAGGAGTAAGTTTTCTGGTCCATGTGGAACTTCATGTGGCTCTCGAGGGCACTGCTGTTGATGAAGCCCTTGTTGCAGATGTCACAGGTCAAAGGGCAGTTCCCTTCCCGCCCATGGAACCGCAGGTGCTGGTCCAGCTTGTCCTTCTCCCGGAAGGCCTTCCCACACTGCAGGCATTTGAATGGGCGGAAGGATTTCCGGATGAACAGGTGCTGCAGAGCTGCATTCTGAAAGAAACATCCAAGAGACCACTAGCTTTCATTACCACATAGATTCCATATCCAGATATATTCAGGATTAAATATACTGGATGATCAGTGAACCTAAGCTTCAAAAAATTAATTTCCATCATATGCTGCCTCCAATTTACAGAAGGGGAGGCTGTGACAGGCAGAAGTCAGGGGACATACCTGCAGCTACACCCTGAGTTAGTGGAACACAGTGCAGGAGTTTCCTCTCCATCCCTGATTTCTTCTGATTTAGCTGACTTGTCTTTAGCATGCCATTTTTCTGTAAAATAAAACTAAGTCCTCTCTGAAGCACAGACTCAGACCTGAGAAAAGCTGCAATTCCAGCTGATTATTGGGCATCAGATCGTAAATTCAGCCACCATTCAAAGGAATGGTGAGCCAGCACCCAGGAGCAGGGCTTATGAAATTCCTCAGCCCTTTACAAGATCACCTTCTGCATCAAAGATCACCACAGAGATGTGCAGCAGTGGTTTGGCATTGCCTGGAGAACTTCTAGTGGAACATAAATTCAAGAGATGCTGGTCTAAACTTTTTTACTATTGCCAAAAAGAAGAACAGGGTTTCAAAACATGACAGCAAGGGCAGAATGGCAGCTTTATGAGCAGTAGGTAAGAACCTGTGAGCAATTCTCCACTCCTACTGTGCACAATGTCTCTTCTCAGCCCCTCTTTTGTTTTGGTGTGTGTTTGCCTTCACTCCGCCTGTTCTGTAACATTTCATGATCATTCTTGTCTTCCTTTTCTCCCCTTACCCTTCAGATAAATGTTATAGAGCCATCCCAGTCCTGACCCAGCACTGTCTGCTGGAGGAACAGATGCTGCTGGCTGCACTGCCTGTAGAAAGAGGGAAGTGTATCCTGCACCTGCATTTCAATATTGGATGAGAACTTTCATGTTGGATAGTTGCAAAGCTGGAATTGAGTCCTATGAAATCCCACAGCACATTGTCACCCATACTGCACTCAAAGTACACTGCAATGCTCCATTCCTCTGCAAGAAGTCTAAGCAATATCCACTCCTCTCTCAAATACTTCTATAAACTGTTATTGATTGATGTCTTCTCTTTTCACATGTTACACACAGAATCTATATCCTGATAGTTAGAGAAATAATGTGGAAGAGCATAAGTTTAGGTTGCATATTAGGAAGAAATTCTCAGCTGTGAGGGTGGCAAGACCCTGTCACAGGTTGCCCAGAGAAGCTGTGGCTGCCCCATCCCTGGAAATGTTCAAGGCCAGGTTGGATGGGGCTTGGAGCAACCTGGGCTCATGGAAAGTGGCCCTGGGCCATGGCAAGGGGGTGGAACTGGATGAGTTTTAAGGTCCCTCCCAAACCAAACCACTTGGATTCCACTAGAATATTGCTGACATTTCTGCTCATGTGTTCCATATGACCCACTTCTCCAAGAGACACATTTGAGACTTCTGCAAACAAATTTCCCTGGTTTCCTGTCTCCTTTTCTTGTAGGAATGTGGCAGCTGACACAGCTGACATTTGCTGTGTCCCGTAAATGCATGCCAACAGCTGACACTGAATACGTAAAGTTAGGAGCTCTTCTGCTGGAATGAGGGAACAGCTTGGGAATACTGTGAAATGCTGTGCTAAGGATTAAACTTGTGAACCTGAAAAATCCTTTTCACCATCTGAACTGCAGAGGGAAACCTAGACTTTCCTTCCAGGAAAGAAGAGGAGAGCAAATGTTTTGCTACAAAAAAAAAAAAAAATTAACAGTTTAATACAGGAGCTCCAACTAGGGCTTCCCAGGAGCTGTCATCATCACCATTCTCCGTTTTACAAGTGGAGACAATGGGAAACACAGGGATCTGCTGCAAGTCATGCTGGGAATTGGAAAGACAGTCACGTGCTGTGCAAAAACTGATGTGCTGCTTGGAGTCCAAAGGATATAATTTCCCCCTTAACCACAGGGATATGCTAACAAAACACAGGTGAAAAGATGTATTTCAAGTCCTGAACTACATTATTAATTTGAGTTTTGATCACTGGTCCCTTAGCAGGGAGCTGACTGCTAATACAGCAGGCCAGACTCAACATAGCCCTGTTGCTATCTCAAGGGCTACAGAAGGTGAAATGTTTTACTGCTCTTTGCCTAGGTAATCTATCAACTATAAAAACAGAACAAAGAACTAAGTGTTGTCTCATTAACTTGTAGTATTGATCCAGCACAAACAATTGCACAAACAAATCCTCCAAAACTTTAAGACTGATATTACCGCTCTTCATCCAGGCAATTTACTCCTATAAAATCCACCTTAAATTTACAAAGAACTCGTATGAAAAGAAGTAGAAGAATGCAAATTGTTATTCAGGTAACACTTAGTTCTGGACATTGGTTACCTAAAGAAGAACAAATGTGACAATTTATGGTGCAGGGTCAATCAGGAAACACTAAATAGGAGTTGGACAAAACAACATGGAAAGCGATGTTGATACGTACCATTGGATTAGATACAGCAAAAACCCAATGAAACAAAAACCCAAACCTACCTGCAGCTCCAGCTGAGCAGGCAGCATTGAGAGAGAGAAAAATACTTATGTTATGCAGTGGACTAGAAAACAGAAGCCTTGACTTCTGCAGGTCACTACAAGGGCTCTTCCAACTAGAGTTTACTGCTTTGAGGTTTTTGCTTCAGGAAACACTAAACAGATCTTCAAGGTTTACTCTGTAGTTAGTAACTACCCAAGGGGAGTTAAAGGGCAAAGATAAAAACCACAGATAATCTTGAAGGTGTTTTGTGACCTTTCCTGTTTTCCCAGGGCTGATTAACAAGGATGCAATGTGCATGGCAGAACCATAGTGAGAACGGAATGCTTTTAGCAGAAGGGAGTAACTAGGGCAGGATGACAACAGGGTAGGGATTAGGAGAGTGAAAAATTTAAGGAGGAGGGACTTTTTCTAACCTCATTTTACTGGCTGTGCTCCTTGTTACACAACCAGTTGCATTTCTTTCATCATGAAGGAAGTGACTGTGCTTTCCAAATCATATTCCTGTCCCTCCTGTTTCTGGCATTAGCACATAGACACCCTACATACTGCCCAGAACTGAACTAAAAACAAATACTCATTTTGGTATGGACCACAATGTTCCTCTAATTTTCTACAAGAGCTCTTGAAGGGTGGGTGTATCTCTTTTCAGTACTAGGGACACAACTGCCATAGTTAAGGTGTGATCTCCATGGAAACCCCACAGGCTCTAAAGCAGAGGCTGAAAAATGAACTGGTCCTATCAGGACTTGAACCCTGGGGCAGGACAGACCAGTGCTTCCAGTTAGCATAAAAACAGTCTTGGAGCACCACTGTCTTAAGCCTTAGAAAAGCTGAAGCAATTCACAAGGAAAGACTGGTTTTGAAAACGAAATCCTATCTAAGTAATAAGGAAGAATTAGAGCTACACAGGTTTCAGAATCATAACCAGGAGTCAGGACTTTCTGCCTGTTCTTTGGAAGTGAATAATGTAATACATATCTAAAAACCAAATGTTTGCTTGCTTTTATTATGAAGTGCATGTTATTGTATGCAGGTGCTGTAAATAGCTGAATTGAGTGAGTGTTCAGAGGGTGATTTTTCAGTGCTTAAAGAATGATGCTTGCTGGTTTAGTCTTATCTCAAGTGCTCATTGCTCACAGTCTGATGCAATATGGAAAGGTCTGTGCAACCATCCATCTGCCAATCTGCCAGTGCTCCTGGCTTGAAACATCTCCAGAACTCTGCTGAACACGAGCTTCCAGATACAGGGAAAGTTAGGAAGACTTGAGATACAAACATGTCACTAAACCACCACTGCACTCCTCTGAGCTGTCATCCATTCGTGATGAATTTACAGAGCTAAAAGCTAAGTCACAAGACAAAGAAGTAACTTCAGAATTTCCGTCCCTTTCTTCCTACATTCATTATTTCAGAGGATCCTAAGTTCACATCTTGGGTTCAGAAGTTCAGGGAAATGGCCAACACTTTCTCTTCTTACTGAGGAAGCTGTAGCACACTGTAAGCAGTACATCCCCATGCTCTACTTCAGTATCTCTGTACTCTATTATACACCCTTCAATACACTCAGTAAAAAATTCCCCAAGCTTTTAAACATATGAAAATGAAATCACTGGTAGAAACTTGTCATTCAAAGACTGCAAGCAGTTTGTATGGTTAAAAACTGTGCAGTCTTAATGTGCCCAAGCCAAACTCTTCCTTCAAGACATGCCACTGCATTTTTGGGGTAACACCACCACTGGTCTTGCATATGCATTGCTGTAAACTGCAAGCAAAATTTGGCTCAACATCTTCCTATACAGAACAGTTACTCAACTCTTTTCTAATCCTTCCTCATCCCCTAAAAATGAACCCTTACCCCCATTGCAGCTGTTTCTTTCCTTAATCCAAAGTTAACACATAGAAGAAAAAGGAAGAGATTTTAAGCTAAATAAACTGATCGCCCAGTTACAAAGCTTCAAGGATTATTTGCTTGAATCATTTCCTCCCACACATGGTAGAGAAAAAACAGCTCACCCAGTTGACACACAGCTCAGGCTCCAAGTGTTTCCTGTCGGTACACAAAGCTCTCAGCACAGGTTTTGCTCTCAAAGGCAGGGTTTTCTACCCCAAAAAAGGATTTTATCACTAAATATCGTCATCATCTAAGTGGATCTAAACTGAGGTTGTGGTTCCTCTTTGGCACCTATTTGCAAGAGAGTTCTGAGAGACACAGATGGTGCTGTGAGCAAGTCATTAGTCTGTGCCACAGCACCACGATTCTGCCGGCTGTTTGAAGCACCCCTGCTTGCCAGCTTGGATGGACTGTGTTTCCATGCAAGAATTACTGTGATGGACTTTAGTCAGCTCCAGCTCCTGACCAGTTCTCACTAGCACCTATGAGATACTGGTCCTTTACATGAGATTTGTCTTCCTCTCAGTGCAAAGAAAACTGCTAGGAACGAGATGCTTTATTTGGGATTTGGAAACGGATACAACAGTGAAAGGAGGACCAGCTGGCCCTGGCAGGCAGATCTGGCATTCCCTGGGTTACAGTGGATGTGATCCCCCATCCTCTGTGCTTACCCTGATGCGCTTTGCTCGCCTCATGTCATCTGCTGTCATGGTGCTCTGCGTGGGCACCGTGCTCCCCTCGTGCTGCGGCTGCACATGGAGCACGTGGTTTTCCTGCTGCTCCAGTGCTGCCTGCGGCTCTGGTGGCACTGGAGTCTGTTCCTGCTGCTCCAGCCCGTTCAGTGGGGCTTGTCCGGCCTCATCAAACTGCCCCTTGCTGGAAAAATGCAGCAAGTCCTGAAATCGCAAATCATACAACCAGTGATTATTCCCCCCACCCACTGAAAAACACTTTGATAATACTCAGCAGACAATAAGATTTCTACATATTTAATCACATGCTATAAACAAAACAGTGTAGTGTAGTGTCTACACTAACTCCCCCTATAGCTCTCTTACTGTGTCCACTGCTGTTTTCAGCACATCACCTTCACCTCCACCTCCAGCAGCATCAGCCAGAGCACCAGGGAAGCAGTGCTGCAGGTGGGTGACTCTCTGTGGGCCATCCCTTTGTCTGACCATCCACAGACAATCAGCATTATCCAGCTGTTAATAGCCAAGAAGGCTTTTCCACACTCAGGACTATTTCTGCTTTAACCAAAGTGACGAGTGCAGACCCAGGAAAGGAGAGAATTTCTGTCTCGTGGAAACTGTTGTCACTTTGAAACATTATTGTGTGTCATTTTGCAGTGTCTTCTTCTTTCTAACAAACTATCTGGAGTGCTGAACTGGAGAGTGGCAAACGAGGTGATCACACTGGGCACTATGTGGTGTTTTTATCCAGTTTCCAGCTCTGCACACATCACTTCCATGTACCACACAAAGCTGTTTTTCCTCCCCTTTTGCACTAGCATAAAAGGGAGGGTGTTTTGAAAAATGCCAAAAATCTACATTCTTTCCCTGTAAGTTCCAATAACACCTGTGGGATGGAATAATCTTGTATTACATGAAAAAACACACATAGATCCTTATTTGACACCACGTAATGCAACTGAAGAAACTTAAAAGCACAAGCTAGGAAACAGAGCACTGGAATTAATCTTCAATTATGTCAGCTGAAGGCTGGTGCTGTCAAAGCACAAAAGTGGGTGTGGGAGAAGAACCCCAGGGAATGAGGCCCTTACAGACCATGAGTGCTTACCAGAGAGAGACCCTTAGTAAACAATACACCAGCCCAGTGTCCAGCCCAGGTCTAGGTGGCAAGTTTCCACTTTGCTGACACTCAGCTGTGGTCTCAGCATCCTGACTCTCCAGTTTCCAGGCAGAACTCATGCCCAGCTTTAGCAAGGCACAGACCTCCAATGTCCTGGGACATCACCCTGCCCCACTGCACAGCCACTCATGAGCCAGCCCTGGGCCATGCTCCAAGCTGGCAGGACACAAGCCACCTCCAGTCCAGAGGCCACTCACGCACTGGACTGCGCCCAGCAAGCACCATCTCCCCCAGAGTGAAGGGTTTGGGACCAGCATTAGGTTTATTTGTCTAAATGAGGCTGCCATGTGTCCTGTCAGCCTGCAGAAAGGGTGAGCTCACAACTGCCTGCACCTAATGCAGCATTCAGGGCACTGCAGCAGGAATTCACAGGCAGAGTATACATTCTTCCCTCTGAGTCAGCACAGAGCCACGACCCAGTGAGGTGTCAGAGGAAAATTACCACTCCAGATATCAGCTTTCAGCTAAGTCATAAAACAGAGCACTGATCCCTTCTGTCACTGCTCATAAAAGGACTTAGTGGTAACCTAAGAATGGTCAGCATCAGAAAATTTAGCTTTTTACTTAAATGCGTCATATTACGTCCCTACAGAATATAACCAACAGCCACAAGCAAAAGAACATTTTGCTGTAAGCCTACCAACAGGAAGCCCTTCTGTTAATATTAAAACATCATAGAGAATCATATCTCGAACTGATTTAATTCCACCAGCAACAGCTGTAAGAGTAGGCTGACCTCACATTCCAGAAAGGACAAATAGGAACCTAAATTCCCATTACAGTTTTACTGTCTAATTTACTTCTGTGATGCTGCTAAACTGCCACAATAACCCACCTCACTGCTAAGTGCTTTGGAGTGAAACTTGCTGCAGAAATCCAAGTGATTTTACAGGTTTTATAGAAGGGAAGTAGTATGCTCTCCTGGCAGAGAATTCCAGCTAGAAACCAAGAATTACTCATGTCTAAGTCCAAAGCACACCCTCAGTTTGCACTGATGCCCCAAATTCTTTTAGTCAAGAGTTTAAATTCCATTTTCCCCTCCATCTCCAAAAGTATACCTGTGTCCCTTCTTCACACTTTTCACCATTTTCACTGGTTACTTCCATGCGCATGAATTTGGGAGGGCGCCCGGGGCGTCTGCCTGGTCCAAACCTCCTCTTTCCTCGCCCACGACCTCGGCCTCTGGCTCTGCAGAATACAGAGTGCTCCAGGTTAGATACAAAAAAAGATGGATTTGGATTCTCCACTGATTTTATGCGTCCTTTCTCAGCATCACTACTCACTCATTCAACTCAGCAACAATGGCCTGCAGTAAATAATAAAAACTGAAGAAATTCTGGCAGCAAAAACAATGGGTTTCTGGCTGGTATCTATTTATTTTGTCCTTTATGAGAAACCAAAGTCCAGAACACATTAAAATTTCTATCAGTAATCATGGGACCTAGAGGACTACTGGCTTCTATCCAGCCCTCTGCCATGGCAAGTCTCCCACTTCCAACACCCCAGTTTATGGTGGGCTGGAAGCATTTTCAGCATGATGGAACAAGTGCACAAGGAAACCCATTTAAAATCTGAAGCCATAACATCCCTCCCCAAAAAGCGCTCAGCCATTGATGCCAGGCACTAAACAGAAGGGAACAATTTTGTGTCAAAAAAGCAAAACAAAACAGAGTCACTTGCTACATTTCAGGAGAAAGAAAGCACCAATGTCTTCTGCTCTGTGATAGGTGTTTGTAGATTCAGTCTTTAATAGGTCAGGATAAACTATCTTGCCAGGCTGATGAGGCACTAGAAGCCTTGTTTTCCAAGCTCTGTACTTCCGTATCTCTGAGAAACATCAGTATTTCAATACTGTGATACTGAAACATTACAAGTGTTTTAAGTCATTGGCAAAAAAAAAAGCAAAACCAAAAAACCTCACCAGTTTCAACAGAGTATTTATTTCTCTCAAGCTACTTCTTTCACAGAGTCTCTTATACCAGTCAGCCTCCTGCTGCCATGATTTTTCCTTCAGGCGCTGAGCTGATCTCTCCCGAGCTGGTCACTAAGTTTTGTAGGACAAAGCCCCTCCTTTCTGCATTTTTGGATCACCACAGTGATCCACAAGCGAAGCTAAGGCTGTCAGTACCTGCTGAAGAAGTCCAGCTTCTCGTCATGGGAATTGAGGTGCTGCTGGAGCTGCTCCGAGCTCGTGAAACGCCGATTGCACTCGTAACACGGCCAGTTCTTTTCCTGCTCCCTGAGTACTATTGGAAATGTCAGCAACACCATTTCAGTCACCACCAATTAAACACCTCATTTTTCGCCCCCAGCCTCTCTGTCCTCTGTAGACCATATTTCTCCCCTGAAGGTTACACAGGCTGCAGAATACCCAGCCCTGCTCCACTGGTCTTTGCTTTTATCCCCTCTGCACTGTGCCATGACCATAGCTCATCACAAAGACAGAGAAAGATCACTGGGGACAATTCCCATGGACTATCAACACTGCTAGAAATTCAGGGGGATTCTGAAATTCATCCTTGTATGGAAGAGCACCTACAGGATTGTACCTCTGGCATAAGTTACGGGAGGTCAAGGGAAATTTCTAAATCTAAAGCAGTCACGCCTCAGTTTATGACACACAGTAGACATTGAGTACAGAAACATACCTCTTCCAGCAGCAATATAACACTTCCCAGAAACTGGGGCAGAGGGTTAAATTAATGTAACATTCTCATGAGAAGAGTTACTGGAAATAAGCCCCAATAACACAATCTAGATCTGGTTTAACTTTTCCCAACCTAGCACAAATTTGGGGAGCACTATACAGGCCATATACTTGAAAGTAAGGAGTGCAACCTGCAACCACCACCACACTGAAAGCAGAAGATCCCAAGTTACCCTTCCTTTCCTCCTCAGTTATGTCATGGATCTTCTGGTTCACAAACTCGGCATAGGAGGCAGCATACCACACCTGCAGCAGGAGCACAAGGTAACAGGACACTTAGGTGGAGCCAAAACTAAAGGAAATTTATTTGAAAATGGGTTTTAAGCAATGCATTTACTTCACTTGCCTCAACCGCTAACTCTTACTGCTCCTTTCATCCTCAATAATAAAGTCTGGTAAGATCAATGTGCCCCCACTGAGGAAGGAAAGAGCTTTGCTCAGGAAGCATATCAATTTAATTTTAAGGTCTAGCTTCTAGATTAACATGAATGCTAATCTTGCACATGGCTACCAGTAGCTCTAAAAGAAATAAGATTAATCTATTCAAACCCAACTGCATGACTGTGAAGGAAGGATGTCAGCAGAGTACTGATACTTGTACCAAGAGGAATGGAAATGTTATTAACTCGAGGGATTTCCCATTTCTTTCCTGCTCTCCTTACATAGACAATAGGCAGCACCATCCACATAGACTCATTTAAAATGTTTCTGAGCTTCTGAAGGATTGGAGCAACATGGTCTTGCTTTCCAAAACAAAGATCTGCCAGGCACCAGCATGATGGACCCACTTTTGTCATACAAGGAATTCAAGCCTTCAGCAAAGATAACCATAAGATGCAGGACGACAAAGTTTATTAAAGCCTAAAAGCAGATGCTCACATTTAGCTGAGAATTCGTCCATCATTTCATCTGTTTGATGAAAAAGAGTGGATTTTAGAAGAGATTTCTCAAAGAAGGCATCAACAGATTTTCTGCATGAAAAATTCAAACAAGTTTGAACTTGCAGTGGGCCACAGGCAGTGGTGAGTGGGATTTCAAGGACTCTCCAGCAGGTGTGTTACTCTGCAGGAATCTCACCAGCTGGACAGCCTGGAGACGAAAGCCTACAGCTCCTGGACTACACACCTGGCAGGCAAATCAGAACTTTCCAGCTTCAGCTCCCTGATCCTCCTAGTTCAATCTCTGGACAAAATTTGCATGAATCCACTTGGGGAGGAAATTACGTTACCGAGCCTTGCAATTAGCAAACCATTTTACCCCAAAAGACACTACTAACACATAAAGTAAAAAAAATGATGCTCCCACAGGGAGGTCTGTACAGATCTAAAGTCTGATTTCAATCTGTTTTAAAAACTGTTGAGAAAATTATGTTTGGATACACTTAAAATAGATTAGTAAGATTTCTAGTAATTCAGCTTAAAAAAATTAAGGACCGATTTCAGACGGTCCTACTCTTAAAGGGAATAAGTAGGCTTTTGTCCTGATTTAGTAAGTGTGCTTACTAAACAATTGTTTTTCCAGACCAATTGTTGAAATCTACATGCAAAAAGAGATTTGAAGAACAACAAAATTTCCTGATATCAAAATTTTTTGGTTCCCCCGCCCAGTGCCCCAAAAAATGTTGAAAATTAAGGCCGTCTCAGCCAGCCATGCTGCTTTGAGCTCAATGTAGTCAATAAATTTTTAGAGGAAACAAAAAGCAAACCACAGGAAAGTCACAATATCCTTTATCGTTTTTCACATGCAAAGTTTCAACAGCTCCAGGAAAGCCAGGTAAAGAGAGCGACCACATTCATTTAAGGTACCAGGAAACAAGTCAGGAACACACAGGGCTAACTGGGAAGGGCATCCAGAATTAAAAAAATAAGAATGCTGCAATAAAAATTAGATTGTATCAGCAAAATATACACTGTGTAAAGCACGGCAGGGAGAGACAAATAATTTACATAGTTTTATTTTAAACTTCTTCATGAGCCAAAGCTCATTAAAATACCTATGTTGGTGACTATTTACTGACTTCAGTGACATTCAATTCAGGCCATCAGAGAAAAAAAAGCCCTAAAACCATTCAAAGCACTAGTTTCTGGCACTTTTTAGGCAGCAGCTTTTAAGGTACTATTTAATCAGTAAAAAAAAAAAAGAGTCCTGACACACAAGCAATGCCATACCTTGAGTTCCTGCTTGGGCTCCACGTTTTTAATGGTCGTATAATAAATGTGGTGGCCGTACTGATAGGCCACCAGGTTCTGCTCCAGGTGGTTTTGAGCTGGACGCACAAACATCATCCAGTTACACAGAGCCTCACTGGAAAGTTCAAACCACAGGTCCTCTTGCAAGTCTCTGTCTTTTCTGTCACCCTTATCAAGAGAAACCTGTAGCAAAATCCAATTACATGTGACTGCAACTGCCTGGCAGCACTTTCAAAAGAATTTGAGTTACTAAGAAAAGTACTGTGCCCATGCAACTGTTACATTGGGGGAGCAATGAAGGCCTAGCTAATTTTCTCTCTTTACTAACATGGATCCAGAAACAGGCAGAAAAATATTTAGCAACGAGTAAAGATTTAACTAAGGAGGCACAATAGATCCTTCCAAGGCTTTCAGGGACAAGAATCATTAATTAAAGGGGTCAGGCACAGTATTCACATGTGGCTATATAACAAATGACACACAAGTAGCTGTAGCTTTAGTAGGCTACAGAAACATCAGTCAGAAGTTTCTAACTGGCAGACACACTTTCCCTTTCATTTCTTGACTCAAGACGTTGCCTCAAGCAGAAGGCAGCACTTCTTTAGCTGAACTTCTCTTGGGTTGCTGAATCTGCCTATGGTCACAACTTGCTTGTCACACACTGACCATCAGAGCCCTCCTAAGACTGTGGATCTAAACTCCAACAAATAAAGGACCAATTTTTTATAGTGAAACGAGTAAATAAATGAATAAAAGTCACTCAAATCCATTTTACCCCTATGCCAATTACTTGGCAAGACGAAGGGAATAAAAATATCGCCTCTCCCCTACATCTTATGAACAGAAAGGTAAGAAAAATATTTTGAACTGAGGTTACAACATGACACAGAAGAATGGCTGCAGAACATCCTCAGATGGAACTGCTGTTTTTATGTCCAGATGCAGTTTCAGCTCATGTGAGAGTGATTCACAGTCTTACACGTTATGCACCCTATATATCCTAACACCATAATGCCAGAACATTCGCCAGGATTAGTGTGTCTTCCTGAATAACAGAGCAGATTTGAAGCCAAAGCAACCTGGGTATTTCTTAGTTACATTCAGAGATGGAGGTAACAAAACATCTCTAGTGAATTGATCAAGGTAGAGTGACAAATTCATGAAAATCAAAGCTTAGGCAAAACCAATCCTCCCTTTTCTCACCCTTACCTTCAAATGGATATAGCAGTCTTTGAGCTCAGTCTGTCTGACCAGGGGTCCTTCCACAGGCCCAAACTGTGTACGCTTTGGGATACGCCTTTTGGAGAATACACCTCCCAAAAACCTGTCTATATAGAGCACCAGGGGAAGGCTGGCCCTCGCCCTGGTCAGCACAGGCCGGTTTGGGATGGGATGCAAGGGTCCGTGTTTCGGACACACGGAGGGATGTGCGTTATTACACTCTTCACACCCTGCAACACAAAGGCAGAGAGGACGTGACTTTCAGACAGACACACACCGGCTCAGAGACAGCCTTATCTCTCTCTAAACATCTTTGGCTCAGCTGTGGGAACACTTATGCCAATAGTCTGTCTACATTTTAAAATATTAGACAGGGCAGTGTCCAGCAAAGTAAGAACAAAGCAGCTCAGAGACTTCACTAAATACAGAATTTTGTCTTTTCGGTAAAGCAGCCCAATTTGAATTCACGTTTCTGGGAATAAAGACTCACATTTACTCATTACTGCTAAAATCTGAATGGTTTTTGTCTCTCTTTACTAAAGGGCTGATGGAGAGGGAAGAAACAAGAGGAGGGCAGGTAATACACTTCGTATTATTGTGCATGCTTACATAAATCATTGGGATCAAAGGGTCGAGGTGGATCTGGATCCCATTCATCCATGTCAGTGTCTTCCCCATCTTCATCCTCATCTTCATCCTCATCATCTTCCTCTTTTGTTTCTATCCTTTCCATTTGATTCTGCAGAGGTGCTAAAGGGTCAGAACCATCCACAGCCTCCATAGGAGGTAACACCTGGTTATGCACCGGTAATGATGCCTGAGGAAAGAATTCACAAACAATTCAAGCTGATTCATGAAGAAAACTACAAGGACGAGCAACGAAGGGCCCTGCTAGTCTACCCTTCCTGCTGCCTCTGATAATGGAGAGGAGGACAAGAGAAGGTGATAAATGACTGCCAAGGGATGCTTTGCATTGCTCGATGCTGCTGACGGCTTCACTCAGGACACCTGTATTACTCCCTGGCTCTACCCTGCCAAGGACTCAGTTCGCAGAAGAAACTGAAATCAGAGGAAGTTCTGGACCCTCGCAGAAGGTCTGAAACAAAGTCCAGGCTCTGTGGATATTACCTAGAGCCTAAAGCTGTATTTTAATTTCTTCTGTACGAGTGAGAGAATCCTGCACTTTGGCACATGATCTTTTCTTTACAATCCAACCAAACCAATCCCCTTAGTACAAAGGTAGAGGTCAATAAGGGGTGAGGTAACGTGGAGACTAGATATAAACTATGGGACATGAAGGACAGTTGAGGGCATTGCATTCTTCCACTAATTTTCAAGGTTAGCCCTTTCCTTCCTTAAAAAAACCCGCAACAATTGAAGTGTGGTGCATATTCCATCACCCTCACAGGCTTCTCAGGTAGAGAACAAGAAATACTACACCCAGCAGAGCTGCCTGAAAACACTGTTGAGGAAACCCAGTGGATGTTGCTGTGACAGTCTGTTAACTTCACTTTTCAGCACTGAGGGAATCTTAAGGTGGCTGCTCAAGACAGAACCATCTGTAAAACAGGTTTCTCTGTATATTAAACACATGATCTCTCCTCAACCCCCATACATTCCATGGTGAGACTATGGAAGACAGTACAAATCTGCACTACAGCTTTTTCACATCTCTTCCCAGATCACTCAGCCACATTTCATCCCCGGAGATGATGGAGCAATGGAATCAGTGCACTCATACATGGAAAAGGAAAGGGTGCCTGGCAACTTACTCTATCTGCTTGCGGCCCCTGCTCCAGAGCCACTGGCTGGGGGGGGTCAGCAACGCTGCCGAGCACGGACAGGTTGGTGGGATTCATGCTCTGAGCAGCAGCAGGCAAGAGCACCGTTACCTAAAATCACAGGCACTCATTTTAGCACTGCAGCATTTCCATCAGTCACTTAACACACAGGCAGGGCCCGGCATGCACAGCTCCCTTGAGCCCTGCACTCACTCAAAAACTATGGCATTCCCAAGATTTTTGGGGTTCAAGGAGGGATGATGGGCTTGGACAGAACCTGCAGCTCCTGGGACAAAGGGAAAGGCTTCAAATCTATAGACTTCACAAATTCTGTATTACCTATCACACATTTTTAAATTAAGGCTCTAAATTAAGGTCCTACCCAGCCTGGGTTCAAATTGCACTAAAAACAGATGTTAGGAGCTTTTTAGCTCTTGGTAAAACCAGTGATTTAGGGTCTCTTTTCTTCTATGCCCAAATTTACTTTCGTTTTCAAGGGAAAAGGTAAAGAAGGAGTAAGAAACATTTCCTCTTTTTATGACTATCTTTCTTTTTCTCAAGCAAACCTTGCCCACGGTTGAGGGGTTGGAACTAAATGAGCTTTAAGGTCCCTTCCAATCCCAATCATTGTGATTCTATGATCTAGGATCCATTAAAAAAACAAGATGGTGTATTGACCTCATTAGAAGATCAAGCTCTCACACAAGAGGATCCCAACAATTATTTGTCTTTACATTTGGTCACACTACACATTTTTGTTTACATACTCATTTTTTTGTGCAGTAATAACCAAATTAATGCATATTATCACACTGTTCTCATCCATTCAGCAATAAAACAAAGCACAACTAAGACCCTAGGAATCACCTTTCCTGCTTTTTGTTTCCTGCTTATCTATACAGGAATTTGCACCGTTATACCGCGTGATTTTTCATCCTTCTCTACAGTTGACATCATGTGGGTTCTACTTTGTGTCTCTGACTGTTATGCAGCTTTTATGCTAAAATCCAAGTTCTTGCCTCTCTGCAGAGTGCTTAATAAATATCAGATAAAACTGACAACGGTGAATTGGGCCAGTAGTGAGGGAGCAGACAACAAAATCCATAACATAAGCACTCAGTCTTAGAACTCCAAACTAGTTGCTTTGTTTAAAGAGGTATTAAGAGTAATTCATGAACCTCCCGGAAAACAACAGCAAAAAGACCTCAAAGAATGGTGTGACGGTGAGGAGAAAACCACCATGACAGTCTAGTGGTTGACATTTCAGAAATTGACATTTCTGATGGCAAGCGGCAACAGAAGAGGCATCATTATTCCTCCAGAGTGTCAGCAAGAAGAGGGCCACACAGGCTTGGATCTATTTGTACGCACTATTAGCATTGCCTACTACTAATTGCACCAAACATACCCTTACTTGCGCTTCCATTTCAGGCACTGCATGGATTGTGGGCATTATTTTTATAAAACCTCTCACTTTCTTTCTACAATAAAGTTTCTTCTGAAAGACAAGAGGAGCTTTAATTATTATTTTATCATTAGTTGTCAGGTCAGGGATGTCCCACATGAAATGCTGATGTAAAAACAGCTGCAAAGGCAGGAGTTGCTATAATGAGGGATTAACCCTTCACCAAAAAATTAATATATGTGTTGGGACTGCTGTCAGACAGTGTTGGAATGGAGGACAGGCCAAGGACACGCAGACAAGTGCTTCTGGGATAATAACAGCAGATCACCTCTGTTGTCACTGCCATCTGCACTACACACAAGTAAACTCTATTTTTAATTAATCAAATATTTGTTAAATGAGCTTTAAGACAATTAAATAGGAATTTCTGGCTTCTTAATGCAGGGAAATTGATGGAGCAAAAAATTCCAGAACAGCACTGCAGAGAATGAGAAGACAGGTAATGCCTTTATTGTGTCAGTCATTGCTTCCCGTCTGTGCCTCAACCATTTAGAAGGTCTTTTAGCAAGAAAATTTGTTTTCGGCACACATTCAATACCTCACTCTGCCCCAAGACAGTCCATAAACACACATTTTAATGATGGCTTTGGTGATGATTCGGATCTAACGCATCCATTCACACGTCATTAAAGACCCACCAAGCAGTAACGATTTTAAGTCTACGACAAGCAGAGAATTCCAACTAGAGAGATCTGAAAGCACCTTTCTACAGCTGATTACCACAGTGCAGTCCCCAAAGATACCAGTAAGAGTTAACAACAAAACTTCCCCATCCATGATGGATGTAAAAAGAATAAAGAAAAAACCATCATAACTTTATAAACACAGGCTGCCATTTTATTCTCTTCCCAGACCACCTCACACTGGCAAGCCCAGCACACCTGATAAGGGAGCCAGTCACTGAACTTCTTCAGGTTTTGCACTTAATTTCCTGGGAGGTTTCTAGTAAAACTAGAATTTATTCCAATTTTTCTATCCCTCAAGAGCCTTTGTAGACTTAAAGGCATTTGGATCAGAACCTGTATGCAGACAACTGCAAAACCAGCCTTTCCAAAATGGCACATTCAGATGACATCAGCCACATATGCTGCAGGAACACTGCTGAAAGATTTTTCATGCTATCTAGGGCAGTAAATTAGAATTCTTGTTGAATATGAACTAAAGAGAACAAACCCAAAATCATTCTTAACTTTTATTGTCATTCATGCACAAGCTGGTCATGGTAATAGTGGCTTTTTGGTCTTGATCAGGGTGACAGCACAAGACTAAGATTGTCACCGGACAACTTCAGAGACAGCTCATTATCCTCTCGCAACACAACAATGTCCCTTTACCTTCCCTAACTGTTCCCTCATAGTTTTAGGCCCAAGATGAATAATATCTCTTCCTTACCTGCTGGGTGGTGGCATCCTGCTGGACGTAAGCCACTTGGGACGGATCTGTAAACAGAGTCTAGACAAAGTGAAAAAGGCTTATCAAACCAGCCCTGGGGGTTTTTACTCCCAACTCACACAAAAGTTACCCTGCCACCATGAAACAACCAACATTTGAGCCTTTGTCAGCTTCTAACATGCATCACAGCAAATTACTTCAAATTACCCAAGTGGACCTACACACAGAAATTAAAAATTAGGTAGTGCTCCATAAAGAGTTAATATCATATTTATGTAGCACTTTTCATCTGTACAGCTAAAGTGTTTCTTGGGGTTTATTTTTTAATTACCAAAATCACTTTGTCAATTGTTGATTTGATAAAATCTACAGGATGAAATTCAATAGCTCTATCAAAACTGTGTAACACTTAAGGGCAGGATAGAAGGTAATTATGAGCTTTTTCTTCCTGAAAATTCACAAGACTTCTGCATGCTTTCTTTTGAGGAACTATCAGGCACATCCTGCATAGGACTTTGATATGGCCAGGATGCTGTTTAATTTCATAGAAGCCATGCCAACTCCAATATTTTGGAAGAACAGCCCTGACAGAAGCCTAGGAAAAGCAAGACTAAGGATTGACTGAGGCCAGCCTTACTTACTTAGCCAAAATTTGAAATATCTGAGCTTGTAGCAGCCTAGCTACAACAAAATAAAGCATGGTATAATACAAATTCCTTTAGCACTGTGATAATTTCATCTTAGATGCAGAAGAGTGTCTGAATACTACACATCTTTTGACAAAATGACAGCATTCAGAGTTTTGGAGTTAGTTGGCCAGTAACTTCCCGGGAGATATCTCAGGACATCCCTTCACATAGAAGCTCATTTTCTGGGACAGCTGAGAGCTGCACAAGGCAGACTGTGCCACACGAGGCCCTGCCAGCATGGCAGGGGTGTCAGGAACGTGCACTTTGCAGTACAGCTAATCGGCCCTGTCAGCAAAGACACTTCAAAACACTCTCGACAAAGCGAGCCTCTTCCTTTTTAATCTGCCCACACAGAGGCAGAGATGCATAGCATATTGACCCCATATAAACACGTGCTGCAAGGGAATAAAGGCTATCTGATATGATTATGCAGAAGAAAAAGAATATAAAAGGTCTATAAAATCAACAACTCTGCAGAGACTACAAAATTACATTGAATAAACAGACATGCTCTGCAAAAAGACATGACTGTTATTGTAACTATCAACTATGACAACCGTACTACACAAAACAAGGGCTCTTCCAGAAGGAACATAGATGGCTCTTAGTTTTTTACTGGATACATGAAGCAGAATTTCTGGTGAGATTATCCTTGTTCTGGAAAAAACCTTTGAGTAAATTATAATCTCATCCACCTTCAGTGGAATAACCAGCATTTCATAATTCATAGCCTTGCCATCCTTTAATGAGCTGATTTGCACATCAAACAAATGAACAGCACGAAGTCCCTGCTCAGCAGTGGGGAGAGTTGCTGTTGGGAGCGACCGCCTGCTATTTTCCAGTCATACCACTTGGCTGGTAACTGGCTTTCATCCCAAACAAGATTGTTATGTTTTCTAGGTGCCAAAACCAGGGTGGGCTCAGAACCACACGTGCCTGTGTAGCTTCCACGGGGTGGATGTAAACGAGGGTGTGCTCCGAGGTGTCCACAGAGGTGTAGGAGGTGCCGTCAGCCGTGTAAACCACCTGCTGTGCAGGCCCGCGCTCCTGCTCGTCACTGTACACGATCTGGGCCACTGTCCCCCCCTCGGGGACAAAGTGCACCTGGGGAACAAAAAGATCCTGGACTCACACCAAACACAGGCCAGTGGGACACAGCACCAGTGTCACGGGGTGCCTTGGAAAGCAGAGAGAACTTGTGTCCCAACTAATCTGAATGCAGTGAAAAACACATATTTCAAATCTCACGCAATTGTTCTACCAATAGAAATCTGGACACAACTCCCATCAGTCTCTGGTTTTACTCTGTATTGCAACTCAAGACATAACTGCTACAAAGGGCACTCACCCATACTTAGCTCTTGCACGATACTTAGAAAATTTGTAAGGGAACAAGTTCATATTTGAACTGATGTATCTATTAAATTTATTGGGATATTGTTTCCCTTTATGCTCATATTCCTTTCAGGATTTTTGATAATGACTTCATTCAGCTAGTTCTGTAGGTGGAGGTAATTTTTGCTGTCTGATGAGAGGCTAACAGAACTTACTAACTCTGATACTCCTCAAGTTACAGTATTGCAGCTCTCAGAGGCAGCAGTAGGGCATATTAGATTGCTTCTCTGTAGTATGTGCAGCATCAGTAGAAAATTCAACTATTTAAACAGACAAACATGTAACTGAAAGCATTAAGCACTGATTCCAAGGACTACTGAAACAAGTTAGGTCTAGGGGAGCACTTTAAATCTAAACAAGTCGATTTTACCAGAACATTATGATCATAACTGATGATCAGTGGCCTATATTAAATGAGCCAGAGTACTGAATTCCATTGAAAATAGGAACATGTTTAGCTTTTGCCATCCTTTACATGCTGAAAAGCATTTTCAGTGTATGGGAAAAACAGGACAGTTAGCAGGCAACCTAGTTTGAGTACAAGTATTCATATTCACATAGAATTCTTTCACATAAAATGATGCCACAGTTACATATTTTGTTTATTTTGTTTCACTTTTTAGCTTATGCTTCAGAAGACACCTGGTACTCCCCCGTGGATGCTCAGTGCTGATTGTGTACAATAAATTCTTTCACAAACACTACAGTTTCACATTTGGAGAGCACTCTGCAAATACTCATTAAGCCTTAAAACTGTCATGTGCAAACAGCAGCATGGTTATCCCATTGTAGAGAGAACAGAACGCAGGCCATTGAAAACTGCCTTTCTTGGCAAATTTCAAAGCTGGAAATTCTACTAAGAGAGGCAGAATTTCTCAGCTTGTGGGCCAAATGCCATGCAGCATCCTTTTCCTACCATACTTAAAAGAGTAAATCAATTTACAGAATTCTAGAAATTCCCAGTTGCGTTGTCTCAGAGGCAGAGGGACAAGCTGCATACAGCAGAACCTGACTGCACTAGTCACTTACAATTAACATTTCTCCTTTCCTCACTACCCAGATGTCTGGCTGGAAAAAATTACTCATATTACTTTCCCCAAGGTCCACCCACAGCTCCAAATGATTCAAATGATGCCATCAAAAGGGGCTGCCACAGAGCACAGATTTTGTTCGTGTTCATTACTCTGAACACCCTTTCACTCTCCCATGTGGTTATAGATATATTTGGACACTGAAGCTTCTACGGCCACTGCCTGGTTTTGTTCAGCTCATTTCAGAGCTCTACGTCTTCACTGCTGCAGTTTGCACCGCTCAGTTTCTGTAGCTATAACCCAAAATCACCACAGAAATGTTTTTCTTTCTGCTTAAATGAAAGCTGAGCTTCTAGACTCTAAGTCAGGGCCAAATGGGAACTGACCCTCCCCACCAATCCCAATCCAGCCCAAGCAGAGGCAGAGCTCTGGAGGGCACTAATCACCTGAGCAGCGTTCTGTTCCTGTGCTGCAGACTCAGCCCACACCTGAGGACTTTCCTCTTTCAAGTCCATCTCCTCCCTGCCCGGGTGCTCCATGAGGAGAAAGAGATCTACTGGAGCAATGTCTGGCTGAAGGGATTCATCTGTTCACTGTGTTTCTGCTTCCAGAAGACAAGGTGATTTTCAGCAACATGGCTGTAAAAAAACCAGAGAACAGAGACATTAAAACCAGCATGACACATGTCACGGAGCTATGAGGGATTTATTATTATCAGCTACCACACGTCAGTAACACAGAGTAAAGCAGGTTTGGCTTTACAAACACTTCCTACAAGACCCAAACACCTTAAGTGATGGGAATAAAGGAACAGAAATCTTATCTCACTGAGTATGGTCAAGTCCTGCTGTATACCACTTTCCATGTCCCATTAAGGAAGAAACAAATCAACCATTGCACCAATTGCACTGAAAGTTTACACTGAATTCTTCCTGCATGTCCTTCCTTGACCACAGGCCATCCACACCACGTTCTCATTGTCCTTCTGGCACCTACAGGCCTAGAAATCAATAAATAAGGCAAAAAATGGACCTGAGGCTTCCAACAAGAAAACACTACATTCAGAGATGCATCACCAGTTCCTCAGTTTGCCTGAAAGAGGTTTTGTTTGAGCACCAACTGGTTTTCCATGTACAGATTTGACCTTGGACAAAATCCCAGTCCCAGGTTAGTACAAGGCAGTGTTACAATAGCCAACTACTAAAAAGGAACAATGAAACTTAAACTCTCAAAGACCCTGACAAACTGCTTCCAAGCTTGGTTTTATTCACCTCTTGCAATTTTATTGGGGCCTCTCAATCTGCTGTTGGGATCCCAGAAGGGTAAATTTACAGCTCTGGTGATTGGTTTAGTCAGTGGTTCAGCACCTTCCCAATCCTTCGTCTCTAATGTCATATTAAATCACAGGCCAGAAATTATCATGAGGCTGAGCCCATTTCATTTCTCAGCTACTCCAATTAACTTTATTTTATATCCAGTGCCTTGCTGGGCTGATCCAATGCCAGTACCCATCTGCGCACCAGGAAGGAAGCAGAAGGCTCCTTGCTGATGCTTTCATTCATTTGCATTTAAAATGCAAATTATTTTAGTCATAATTTATCCTTATAAATGCTAGCATTTGGCTTGTCATTGACAAACTGAAAAATAGATAAGGAGAGGTAAAAACAGCAGCAGGCACTTTCTGTCTCCTCCTAATTTTGCCAGCAAGGACTAAGCTATGCAGACCGGAGCACTGACTGTTCCACCGGGCCTGGCCAGAATGGATAAATCACCAGGGCAGGGAAGTCTCGGGCTAACGTCACTGAACTGCGGTGGTGGAGCAAAAAAATCATATTACTCACATACAGACAAAGAAAAACAGTGGGGCAGATATTTCTGGGCATCGCTAGACACCAAGTCATGCTGTTACTGGTGACTGGAGTTAACACTTGCTGTCCCACACTGAGCAACTCAGCACACGTGGGCCCCACAAAAGCAGACACTGAGGAACTGTTCTGACTTTCTCTTATATCCAAACATCTCCAGATATGGGAATACAGGGACAGAAATCTCATCTCCATTAATATGGCTTGATATAAAACATCCCCAAAAAGCACTTAGGAGAAAAATCAAAACTAAATCCATGTACCAGCGTTCAGTGTCTGAGCTCAGATCTCCTTAGTATGAACAAATTAACTGCAGCAAATATTTAGAAGTGATAAACACCAGCCTTGCTCTCCAAGTGTGGAAAGTCAGGGCAATCTACAGATAAATATTATTTATTTATATATCCAAGCACACACAAGCTCTGATCTGTAAATATATACCATCCATCCCTACACAGAACCTTTTACCTAGCTACTTATGTTATTAAGGATTAAATTTGGAATTTTCTCATACCTAATCCTACCTTATTCACTGACCTCCTTCACTCATTTTATCAGGTATACAATCACCACTGTATGAACATAACATATATATATCATATATATAATTATAATATATATTATATAATAATATATAACATATATAATTACATACATATATACTATATATATCATTATAATATATATATATAAAATATATACCGGATATACATGTATCAGGTATACGATCACCTCTACGCATGTGAAATGTGACAGCATTTATGTCAGTAACACACTGAAAAACTTCTTTGCAAAATTTAACACCTATCCTGTTGATATTCTTTGGCTGGTTTATCCAAAACAGCTCTTTTCCTAGACTGCCAGCATTAATCAAGAGCCAATTCAGGTAATTGCACTAACAATAGCCAGTAGTTTAATTAATTACCTAACTGCTTAGAAAAATAAAAATAAACACTAGAGGTTTCAATTTTGGGTGGTATGATTTTTAAAAATATGTAATTACGCTGATAAAAATAATGCAATTACAATAACTACTAAATGAATTAAGGGAAAGGCACAGTTCTAGCTAATTCCACATGGTGCAACAAGTAGCAGAATTTTTGGCTGACTTTCCCCACCAGCAGACACTGAAGGTCTGAAGGAAGATGCTGACTCACTCCTGCAGAGTCATTTTAGCACAGATAACTTACAACTTGAGTACAAAGGAGACCGAAGGGTTCAGGCAGGGTCTTTAATAGACAAAACTGGTTATTAAGATTAATCTCTGAAAAAAGAAGTACCAAAAAGTTGGAAAGGAAAGGAAAGGAGAAGACAGTCATTTCATGGTTCTGAAAGTTACCACTAATTTAAAATCTTGGGGAAAAAAAAAAAAAGCAAGGCTGAGCCAAATTCAGTGGCCCAGTGCTGCAGATTCTATAAACAGTCCGGTTATTGCTGTTCTCGACAGAAATGAAAATAATAAACAGCTCAGCCCAGCCAATTGTGCAGCAATAATGGACAATAGTAGGAGCTGCAGGATTTGCTGATGCTTTCAACTTCTGCACTTCCAAATTCATCCTAGGATCTGCCTCTGGTATGCATTCCCTTAGTACATCTGTAATCATGAAAACACCCTGAAAAGCACATTTCCCTGGAAACATAAGATGGGCTAACAGCAAAGACGGTGCAGGAGGAGACAGGCCATGTCCCAGAGAGGTCCCAAAAAAGAGGGCAGGAGGCAGGAGCAACTGTCAAAATTCAGCTGTGACACAAGCCCTGCAGTCAAGGCCAGGAGCTGGAAAACATGATCTGATCCAAAGTCACTGACAATAGAACTGCCACAAAACACCAACACCTGAGCAAGTTTTCTGACACTGATGACAAAAAGACCAAACTAATTTTGCTCACTGATCCTCCATAGGATGCTCGTCCTCGTTAACCCTGCACAATCTTATTTCCTGCCCTAGATCCCACTCTCAATACCCATTTACAGCCCTGCCACTGACAGCCACAGCGTCTTGAAATTTTAACCATTTCTCTGTGGTCTTCTCTCAGCTTTGGTAGTTTTTTAGCAGAAATAAATGTGAAACTTTGGACATAAGCATTGCCAAACCACTGGCATGCAGGGAGCACTCTCTGCTTGCTCTCCACACTGTTTGCCCACAGATTATCCTCTGCAATTGTTGATTTTTCTCAGTGTATTGAGCACATCAGACATTTTCAGACAAGCTAAATAAACATCAAGACATGCACCTCAACGGGAAGCTCTGCTATGTCCAAGGGATTACCATACGAATCTGTGTAACAGAAATTGAAACTCATTTGCAGAAATCCTAAAAGAAAAAAAAATAATTAAAGATAAAAGGCATTGTGATAGGATATACTCAGTTTTTTCCCAGTATGAAGAAATTAGGCTATATTTTGTTATGAAAATCCATGCAGAGGTTTAGTAAAATAGTAATCCAAACAGCTTGCTTAAACTCATGTTAAATTTACGTATGTATGTCACAACTATATTCTCTCCACTATAAAATATGGCTCAAATGTTATTCAATATACCATCTTTTTTTTGGTGTGCTTATAGCAAGTGCTTCAGTAACGTGACGATGATGAAATTTTACTTTTCTGGAAGCTGAAAGATTAGTCAATTATGAGACACATCACCCAATAGTCACCCAAAACTCTTCTAGCACCCTAATGCTTTCATATAACCCAATGAGCATCACAAACATGAGCAAGAAGCAATGCCAGTGTGAGATCTTAAAGTATTTGCAGTAACTGCAGAGACAGCATTTTCCTCCCCAAATAACAGGCATGCCTCACCCTGTCCGTGCTGTGTGATGACACAAGCTGAAATAGTAATAGGCTTAACTAAAGAGTACAAATATAGCCCAGTCCCACTCTACTATGGCAGTGGTGAGGTAGTGACAGTCCTGTGTGTCACTATATATTGTGCGAATCGCAACACAACATGATCCACGAACCAGCACAGCTTCTGTGACTTTGAAATACCTCCTGTAGTGGAACATTAGCTCATTTTGAGCTGTGCAGGTAATTAACCATCCCTTCAGGACAACACAGGTTCGTCTCAGAACACCATTCACATTTACCTTCATTTTCTCAACACCTTCTGGGATCTGTTGCTGTCACAGACCTACAGTCCTTTCTCTTTAGCTTTTGCATTTTACATCCAATCCAGAAAATGTCATTAATGACAAAACTTCTCTTCTGCTGCTCCTGATGCCTGGAAAGCACCTCAGTGTCATTATCTGACATTTATCGAAATCTTGCTTAAAATCTCCTTTTGACCTCTGCGACACTCTCCAACCCCTCCCTCCTGTTCCTGTGGGATGGTGTTTTCTCTGGAGCTGTGTTATTAAATCAGCAGCTTCCCCGTGCACTGCATGCAGCTCCAGAGGATGGGAAAGCACTGCTCAGAGGGGCAAAGCGCCTCATGCCCTATCCAACAGCAATGTCCTTGTTAGCTTTGCTGCCTCAGCATCAGACACCCTGAGCCACCACAGCTCCACGTGTGGCCCCTCAAGGGTGCATCCATGACCCCCCTGCAAACACTCAGGAGTGAACAGTGCTGTAAGAGAAAACCACTAACAGCAAAGTCACTGCTGGTTTGTGTTTGGTGTCTAAGTATTTTCAACACAAGTTAAACACAGTGAACTCACCTAGGGCTTCAAAGGAAAGCTCTGAAAGTCAGAAAAAAGCACCAAACCAAACAAAAAAAAAAAAAACACCCAACAACAAAAAAAAACACAAAACCCCAAAAAACAACAATAACCATATTTTCTTGGCAAACCTGCTACTAAGGAATGACAATTTCTTTCAATGCTGCAACTACACAAGAAGATACAGACACAAAATCTCTGGGGACTTCATCTGCAGCCATCTCTGCAAAGCTCACTAAGGGCATTCTGCTGAAAAGTCCAAGCCAGTGGCTGCCAAACGCTCATTTTTGTCCCTTCTGCAGGATGAGAAAGGGGGACAATTAACGCCGAGCAAGGGGAAAAGACCACCTTCCCTGCTCAGGGAGCCATAAAGCCACTGCAGTATCTCAAATGAGAACCCTCTTTACAATAATGGTGCATAAACCAGCTAACGTGATTTACTCCCCAGTGTAAAAGAGCCTTGCCATAGCCTGAGGTTCCCTGCAGCAATAACAGCGGGGACTATTGGCTTAATCCTCCCACGACTGAGCTCACTGACAACTCTGTGTCACCCCAGCCATGTGCAAGGGCAACAAGATTGGTACAAAAGGGGTTTTATGACTCTGGGTCTTCCTCCAGCTTTTAACATGAAAATGATTTATTATGCTCAAAAGGAACACCACATGTGTCTGCAAAAAGCTTTATCCCACACTTAATTATCCCAGTTTGCCTAGAAGGTAGAGCCAGTGCATTTCCTGAGATCCTTTAGCAGGAACATGCTTTCATTGGAGCAAGAAGGTTTCTAACCTCATTGAGGACTGAGGCAGGACTGCCCTCATCTCCTCTGCATTCCCATCCATCACAGGCACATACTGTTTCCAAGGAACTCTGGCCCTGGTGCATTTTGCGTGAATGTTATCAATCGGGTAATGTAAAACCACAATATTTATGTTTTACTGGTGAGTTAAAAATGGAAATCATACTAGGGATGGAACAGCAAGGATTATTTATTTCCACAGAAGGAAAAATGGCTTCAATTTATTTAGTTGTATAATAAATAGAAGAGCTCAGCCAAACACCAACTCACTCTTTACTGCAATTGTGCATAATGAATCTATCTATATCCATATCGTTATGGCACATCCATCATCAAAGCAACAGTGAGCTGGAAGAGATCTCTTAGACCAAGGCCAGTCCTCTGCTGCTGTGGCCATCACACGTCACAGTCCTTCTCCTAAAGGGACAGTGCCCAGGCACTGAAGATGACAGCACAACAGTCTGATGTAACTCTTCTCTCACAACTTACCAAGTAGCTGAAAATCCATTTCTGCCACAGAATATAGGAGATAATCCAGCCTGAGCACAGTTTAACATCCTCCTGAGGAGTACCTAGGCTGGGCTTAGACACCTACTCAGAGATGCTCCAAGGACATCTCTCCTGAGTCCTAATTCTTGTATAATTGTTTCTCACACTATCTGTCCTCTCAGTGGGCAAAGAGTCAACTTCATTACTTTCTACATATGCAAATCTCTCTTCTTTAGTCACCTCTCTTCCCATTTGCTCAACATCTACATATCCACTCCAGCAACCAATTCCTTCCTCCCACCCTCAGCTTCCTGAATCCATGGCCATGTTCTTCATGCTGTTGTCTTCCCAGTGTTTCATCCTCTGAGGTCCCTGTGATATCATGGGCTGTTGAATCACACACTGCAATTCTCGGGCTCCAGCTGCTCAAGGCAGTGACCCTGCCTTCCTAAAGGATTTGGTTTATAAATCAGAGAGAGAAGTCTGATAAAGCGAGGAAGCGGGGAAAACACGTATTTAAAGTATAGGATGACACAAAAGGAAAATAAATGTCTGTATCAGTGTGTGCTACACTTCTGCCCACACAACCTTCAAGAATGCATTGTTAGGGGCTACTGAAAGAAAACAAATCATTCCCCTCCAGCTTCCTCCTGCCACTTTTTTGTCTCCCATCCCTTCTCCTCCTCCAGTAAACTCTTCCCAAAAGAATTGTCACTTGGAGGGGATTCTTCCCCTTCCTACAAGCAGGTGGTGCTGCTTCCTCCCTCCCTCTCCCACCCCCCTGCACTTCTCCTCTGAATTAAATCACCTGTCTTAAAATTCAAAAAAATAAAACTACCTTGTTTCTGCACATAAAAGCACACACCTAAGATGGCTCCTTCAGAATAGCTGCTGCTCTGCACTACCCCAGAGAATAAATGGACTATCTGCACCTTCAAAAAGGTGGGGACTAACATATAGAGCCATTTCAGGGCTACAATACAACAACTGCATGCTTTACTAGCAGGAGATAAAAGTGACAAATAGACTCAGTCTCATGTTCAAGTCCAAATAAAATTCACCATACAAAACCAGCCCCCTTAATTAGCTACACTTAGAAGTCCATTAGAATTCAGTGTACACAGCTGCCAGCAGCTGCAGGTGATCAGGAACACACTCGAAGTGGCTGCTCACTGCAGAGCAATTTACCCCAGGAGAGCTCATCCACAGATTTTCTGCACAGGGTAGGGGTAAGGGTGCCAGAGGAGAGCAGACGACACCACAGACCCATTTCTCTCTAAAATCAAATTGTCAATTACTCTATCAGAGAATATTAGTAACAATTACACTGATATCTCATCCTATAAACAAGGTAATAAAGCTGTCTCTTTTCACACAAGAGAAGCATCTATATAGCAAAGTGCCAAAACCCACCACAATTTTGGAGAAAAGTTTTCCATTTAAGGACAGACTAGAGCAATACATGCTCTTATATTACTTTTCCTAGAAATGAAGGCATTAGAAGGCTCAAGACTGCCAACTATTTTATTGTGTCCCCAAAAGATGCAAAGAATCCTCTTGTAAAATCAGCTGGTGATTCATTAGCATCTCATCTTGTAACTGAACTACAAGGAAAAAAAATCTGAATTATTAAAAATCTAACAGAAGAAAGCGAAAGTTCAGTGTAGTCTCTCTTCCCACTGAAACTCACTAGGAAACATTGATAGGCATTTTACACACCCAACTTTGTGCCTGATCATTCTTTAAACGGCTGTAAGAACCATAAATATACAAGTATATAGTGATACGCTAGGCAGGTTGATGCCGAGGTGCCGAAAAGTGCACCACAAATACTGACCCTTCATTTTACTGTCAGGACTATTGACTACTGTCAGTAGCCTAAACCAAGTTTAAATTGTAATTTAGGGACCCTGTAAGAGCCCTCCTGAGGCTCTGCAAGGTACAGCTGAGAGGTAAAAGGTGACCACATAATTCTGAAAGGCACAGCAGCAGGACCTTGTTCTTCCATCCCAACTCAACCATTTAACGAACTCACATCGGCTCACTTTTAATAGAACCGGGGCACAGGAGGGGAAACAGGACAACTCAACACCAACACTCACAGAGCAAAAGAGCCCCAAGATCAAGCATCCACTTGCTACAACCATACCCAAGACCACAGGAACAGGGTTTTTGGCACCAAGACCCCTGTAAGGAGAGCAGTGAACTCCACAGCTTCTACCTGCAGCAACTGCTGCTACTCAAACAGGGACCCTCATGGATAGGACCACCTCAGGTCAGTGGGGAAGGGGCTAACTTCCCTCCACACCAAGCCTCAGGGCCACCCAGCCAGAAGCCTTGCCCTGCTGGGGCCACACTGGTGCCCAGTGGGCTCCCTGGACTCCCCCTGGGGCGGGAGGACCTCACGAGGGTAGGACCCACTGAAGACGCCACCCCACTGCTCCCCCACAGAGCACACTGGCAGCCCCCCACCCACACCTCCTTATATACTCTCCGCGGCCATCAACAGCCAATCCAAAGACGGGGTGCGACGCCCCCTCCCCTAACTAGGCCAATAGGAGGCAGGGGCGCGAGGCACGCACCCAATCAGCATGCGTGAGTGCCCCCCACCTCCGCTCACAACGCCCGCTTCCCGCCGCCGCGCCCCAGCGCGAGGCGCCGCCGCGCCCGCCCCCCCGCTCCCGCCTGAGGGCAGCGGCGCCATCAGCCCCCCTTGAGAGCGCCCGGCGGCCAGGCGGCCCCAACCACTGAGGGCTTAGGGGGGACACGGGCGGGCGGCCAGGGCAGAGGCTGAGCGGACGGGCCGGGCCGGCCGCCGGGGGCGGGGGAGCTGAGCTGAGCGCGGGGCGAATGGCCCAGAGTAATGGCGGAGGGATGAGACCCCCTCACAATGCTGGGGGGGGGCAAAAAGATGGCTGCTGCACCCCCTCCGCCGCTCAGGTGCCGGGGTCCGGACCGTACCACGCAGGGAGGGGGTGAGCAAGGGCGGGGGCAGCCCCTTCTCCTCGTGTCCGGGGTGGGTGGGGGATCCCAGCTGGGGCGAGGAGGGGGGGAAGCGGACTGTACCTCTCCTGCGGGGTGGGGAGGGAAGGGGAATGAGTACGCCCTGCTTCCCCTCCCCCCCCCCCCCCCCACTGGCGGGAGCGAACGGTTTATCCCGGCCCCGCACCGCCAGCTCCGGGCGCCATCTTGGGTGCGACTAAAACAACAAGTCCAAAACCCCCGGCGGGTCCCTGCAGCGTCCCCGGGCCGCGCTGCCCTCCCGGACCGTCCCATCGCTTTACCTGAGGGGGTCCCATGCGGGCGCCGCGCCCCGGCCACCGCCGCCGGCCCCGCGGCGGCCCCGAACCCCCCCACCTGTCCTCACCTCACAATGGTAGCTGCAGAGCGGGAGGGGGGGCGGCCGCCCGGGCCTCATTACCATAATCTGCCTGGCAACAAGCCGCGGCGTCGCGCGCTGATTGGCTGAAACTCCTCCGCCAGCCACGATGGGGCACAGAACTCCTAAAGGAAAGGCTCGGAGCGCCCAGGTCAGGGGACCGGGGCGCGGGGGGGGGGGGGGATCCCGATCCGCGGAGAGGGGAGCGGAGGGGGGGGAGTCCTCTGCCGGGGTTTTTACTCCCCTCTTCGGGTGTTGGCGGCCAATCAGAGCCCCGCTCTCATCCCCGCCAGGGTTATCTCCGCCAATCAGGGCGCGCTTTTCATCGCGGCGCTCCGCCCCCCCACTGGGGGAGGCGGTGTGGGCGCCGCGGGCAGTGCCCCCTACTGGCGGGGCGGGGGAGCGCCGGGCGCCCCCTGGTGCCGGGAAGGGGCGGGGCGGCGGCACCTCCCACATCCCTCACTCCGAATTTTCCAGGACAGGTAGGGCCAGGCCCATCCCCCGCTCCCTCTTGGATAAGGAGGTGACTCCCAAACTTCTCGTGGGCTCCCAGCCGTGATGCTCTGCAGCCCCTTCAGCCCCATCTGGCAGCCACTTAAAGCGTAATTACCTACAATTGTGTCAAAACCAGTGGATTCCACTGGAATTTTACTTAAAGCTGATAAACTAAAAGCTGAAACGTGAGCTATTAATATCTGTCGAAGGTCAACCCATGAGAAAATGCCCACAAAAGGGCTCCTTCTGCCTAAAACGACCCTAAATGGTGCTATAACTTAATATTTTTCATGGTACATGTGTCTGAATCCTAAATGTCTGCTCAAAGAAGGATAATAATTACTATTGTTCAAAAATGTAACTAATTGGTCATTCCAGTGGGGTTACTGCCATACTTGTGTTGGGTATTTATCTATTTGTATTATGGTGGCAAGGAAAAACATCCCTTTCTTATCCCTCATGTGCCATTAGCACACACTCAGCTCTTTAATCTAGTAGGTCAGTGCATATTTGTTAAGCCAGACAATCCCTGTGTTTAGGACCTTTTAGGTTTATTCCAAATGGTTTCATGGACTGTGTGTAAACCACTATTCACTGCAGTGTGGGCAGGTACAGATCTCGCAATGGGCCATTGTGGCCAACTGACCAAAGCTCAGGAGGACAGGAAGGGGAAATTTGGGTTAAAAATGAATCACTTCTTTTACAGAACTGGTTCTGCTCAGTCTCTGCGTTGGGAGAACAGCGAGGGGGTCAGATCTTGTTGCCATTAAGTGTCACTCTCCATTAGGTCTGTCCTTTTAAAGTCTGGACTAGTCTTCCAAATTAAGAGCTGCTGTTGTATATTGAAATCATCCCCTGTTGTACTGACCCAGCCCCTTCCATGAACAATCAAAATTTCAAAAACAGCCCACAGAAATACAAATTTTCTAAATTGTGTTTATGAACCTAACCTTAAAATGTTAGATATGGGTTTTAAACCTCAAGTGAGCAGAATTAGTTTAATTTAGAAGTTTGTTGGTTTTTTCCCCCTTAACTATACTTTACACTTCTGGGCAGTTCTCTTAATTTAAATTATAGAAGTCATGGAGCCAATTTATTTCTCCGTCCTGTAAAACCAGTTTCAATTTCGTTACACCATGCTGACACTTTAGGAGAACAAGTACTACAAGGAAATACATAAGACCAAACAAAACTGCTTTATTTCTTGTAAATTTTAACAGCTCCACGTATTACTTTTTAAAAAATCAAAGTGCATTTTTATTTGGAGTTTCCAAGAATCTCCCTAACAGTTTTGAAGAGTTGCTGGCTTCACCACAAGCGATGTAGTCCCAGGACGGAACACAGAACAGTGCCCTTTCCTGAAACAGGGTTCATATTGAAAGTTGTTCCACAGGTTATTGTTTTCCCCTTGTAGTCAAATCAGTGCAAGTTCACCATGGATGCAGCAAAGTGCCAGATACTGGTCTGATTCATCCCCTGCAGTATCCAGCATCTGATGTAATGGTTATTGTAATTCCCACATTTCATGTGTTGTTTCTGATCCTCCAGTACAGGCTTTGTTTCCCCCACAGCCTTGTGCTGGCAGAGAGAGAGGCCTTCACATGAGGTTAATTAATTCTTCTAATCTGCATAGTTCAAGTGAACTACATGAAATACCCCCCTTCACCTCCAGTCTGGAATGTGCTGTAACCCTCCTGAAAATCCTCCTTTCCCCACGCAGCTCCTAGGTCATCAGATCCATGTCTCCATCCCTGCATCATCTCATTTGGATGCTGCTGCAGCAATTTCTTCCATCTTGCCTGTTCTGTCTCTTCCCTCTGGCCACTCCAAGGTTCATTTTTCCACTAGCTCCCACATGGAAGCAAGTGTACTGACTGTCTTCTCCCCCCTTTTCAGATTCCAGGTGGAAAAGCACACTGGAACTCTACACCATTTAATTTACTCATGAGTATCTTTTTGCCCTCTGTCCCTTGGTTCTCCTCACCTCTTCCTTTCACCCAGAAAAACCACTCCTAAGTCTCTGCCTTAAAAACAAGCCTCCCACACCCAGACCCCACTCCCTAAAGCTGCTCCCCGACCCTCTCTCAGATCCCCTAGAAAGAGTTTTTGGTTTTCCCCTGTCTATATGAATGTTTCAGGTTTTGTTGAGGTTATTGGATTTTTCTCCATGACATAATCCCATTTTGAGGAGCACATAGATTAAACATGACAAAGAAAAATGCTCAAGTGCTCTAAACTCATTTGAGTTATAGAAGCAGCCACTGCCGCCCCAGCCCTGGTGACCTCCCAGTCTCATTCTGTGCATGACAAGTAGGTACTTAGGTCTAGATTCCCAAATTAAACTGCACATGGAATTGGGCTATGCTTTGTGGCACCCACCTCCCGCCCCTTATGCAAGTCAGCAGCTGGCTGTGATTTAAAACTCCAATCTAGAAGATGGAAAAACTTCAGCTCTGTCCCTGTGTCTGTTAGAACCTGCTAAATTATAATGCAACTGAAATGTAATTACTTTTCATCCGGTACAGAGAATATGAAACATGAATTCACTAGTTTAGAGTAGGCCACAATAAATTTAATTAAAGCAGCCTCATGTAAAACACATACAAGTACAATAAAGTTATTTTATTTTGGTTCTCAGGATCACTCCTCCCCCAAAAAATTAGTGGTTTTTTTTAACATGCTGAATTAATTCCTTTAACTGCAAGAAAAAAACTGACTAAAACAAGTTTGAGGGTGTTGTAATAGCATCTGCATCAACTGGACATTTTAAATTTTATTTTAAATGAAAAACATACCATTAGCTGAAACATTTTACCTCACACATTCACTATTGGCTCTCTTTTTTCCTGATTCGTCCCCAGCTAAGTGGCATTTATCCCCCAACCTTTAATAATAAAGAGGTACAGAAATAAGCCAGGAAACAACTTGCACCACGCACCAACCCCCCCCCCCCCAATCTTTACTGGGCATTTGGTAAAAGATACAGCAAGTTTTAGGAAAAGGCAGCTTTTCAGTTCACTGAAAATCTATTTAGTAAAGCCCTGCTGGCATGTAGGGATAGGAAGAGAGAGTCCTGATGCCAAAATGCCTGCAGGGAAAATACTTTGCCACTCACACACCAATATCTCCCTGACTCCATCAGAACAATATTTATAAAGGCAGCTGCTGGTCCTGTGATGCCTTGAGATCCCATGGTTTAAGAAGACAAATCAACTGGGAGTTCAGCATTTCACAGCTTTTGCTGCAAACTGTCTCTTCGCAAGATTCTGCAGGTTGAGAAAGGGATTTTTTCTTCTTGTGCTCAGCTGCTTCTGCAGAGCCCCAGCCTTTCGGCAGGCAGTGTGTTGTGGTTCCAGTCAGCCCAGTTTAGGCAAGTATAGGAACTCCAGTGCAACCCAGTTCTTCTCTCCATTGCCAGACTTGCTCATTCTTGGGCCATTTCCCAGAAATCTGTGCTGGACAGATGTAGTTCAACTTCAAATCCAGGTCAGCTCCTTCTTTAGCTGGGATTACTGTTGATTTAATGCATACATTTCTTCTCTGGGAAGGATCTCAGCTACCATGATCCTGACAGCACTGAACTGCCAGCACCCAATACCACTGGCTGATTTCCCACTAGAGTTCAGGTGTCTGCATGGCCCAGCCCTGCTTGTGGAGAAGCATTGCCATTAGTAGGAAATAATTTGTGCATCAACTGCAAAGTAAACACAGAGGGTGCTTGGGTTTCCTTTCCATTAAGCAGGCCAGAATGACTCAGGAAGCTATGCTTTAGGATATTTCTCAGTTCAGTAGAAAGTTAAATAAAGGTTTAACATTCGCTATTAAAATTATTCCTGTAGTGCATTATACAAGATCTCTAGTTTTCTTCCTCCTGCTTCTGCATATATTTGGTAGATGAATAAAAGAGGCAACATAAAAACACATTCCGTGATAACTCATGGTAGATGTTTAGACAGCAGCCACATTTTTGTTTAAAAAAAGTAATATTTTAAGACTTAATTTAGTACATGTACTAACTCTATACTCTATCTTGGCTTTTTATAGAACAGCTAAAAGTAAGTCTCCTAGCTGGGAAAACTCTGTATGCTTCTTCAGTATGTATAAGGATAAAAATACTTATCTGTCAGATGGTCAGTCTTTCTCCTTCTTCAGAAGTTAGAAATTAGAAGTCTGACCTTCTCATGGATGTAGGAGCTGGCAGAGGGTTTCCAAGCTACCAAGTCTTCTCCATCACAGACACCTCAGTGTATAACCCCAGCAGGCTTTCTCTGATGAGAAACTGAGAATTTTATTCTTGCATCTTTGAACAAGAGACTAAAAACATCACTGAAGACACGCTGTGGTTTTTTTCTAAAGTTTATTTCTACTTATTTCATGCCATTTAAGTAGGGTCTTTATCCTTGCCCCACTGTTTACTCTCCTGCTGTATTTATAGACAGCAGTTGCATCCTCCCTGAGGTTTGCTTTGTCAGACTACACAAAACCATCTTTTTTTCATCTCCTCCTGTCCAACACATTCCTCACTCTCAGCTATCTGCCTAGCCCCTCTGCTCTAGTGGGGCAACAGGGCTTTTACAGAGAAGATTTTATCATAGATGATGCAGTTTTAGAAACAGATTGATTTTTAAGGGCAAAAAACATCCCCTGGGATATCTCCAGCTCTTATCTAAAAGCCTGGATTTCCAAGCTTGTGGAAACTCAGCAATTCCCATTCCATCCTTCAGCACCTGTAGAAGATAACTAAGGTTCATCTAGAGATGGTATCCAGAGAGCATTCAGAAATACAAGTCAGCAGGTACATTCAAGAGAACAAGGCACACCTGAGTCCAAAACTGGAATTGAATTTACATGTCATGATATAGGCTGGTAATAAAAGTAAGACAAAATCCATTAGTAACTTACCTAGCCCAGAGGAATAGCACAGGTTCAAGATCCACAGCCAGTTACAATTGATACTAAGCTGAAGCCCAGTACTCCTCTAGAATTACTCAGGCAAGGAGTGAGGGCCCTGAGCTCGGCTTAAATAGGACTCCTGGGCTTGGGGTGAGGGGGGGGTGATCCCAGGTGAAACTGCTCAGGATCTGCAGGATTTATTAGTGGCCTCGGAGGCCCAATGTGGTGCTGTACTATTGTTCAGGTCCTGAAGGTAGCACTTAGTCCCAACTTAGCCCTGGGTTTTTGGAGAAGTCGGTTTGGCTTTTTTTTTTTTTCCATAAAGTTGTAATCTGAGTTTGTCTTAAATCTAATATTTGTATTATTACCCTATTTGTTAACAGCTTATAGGACTGGTGTAAAAAAACCCATTTACTTGTGGTTGAGTTTTTTCTTAATTTTAAGCCTTTATTTACCATGGTCTCAAGTCCTCCCTTAATTTTCTATCATAACATGTTAAAGATTAGGTCACTGAAAAGAAGAACACTGCTGACCTTTTCTTACAGCATTCTGGGATTTTGAGTGGAAGAACCCCGCCTTATGGCATGTGGGTGGGGTTGTGTTGCTTGTTACCACATTGGGGATGGAGGTTTCCTGTGTGAGTCCTGACCCTGCAGCAGGAGCTGTCTGAGCAGACCCCGGGACTGGTGTCATTTTGGACTGTACTCAAAAGTATTTTTGCAGCGCGGTTCTTTGCAGTTGGATGTGTCCTTCAAGAGGGTGGTTGTCTGGGTAGAAGAGAGATGTTTGTTTAGTGAGTGATTAGTTTAAAGGAGGGAATGTTTTCCAATTTAACTGAGTTGGAAGGTAAGTGTATTCCACCCACGCTATAGACAGATACCTGAATGCCTTTGGAAACAACTGGTTTAGGAGAACAGGAGGAATCAAATGCAGCAAGTGCCAGGATTTGTCAGGGAGCTAATGCTGCCTTATCTCTGAAGCTGATAAAAACCAAATGGTATCATCGAAGACAGCCATTAAGACTGAAGCTGCAGCCTCTGCCCTGGTGCAGATGGCTACAAATAAAAAACTTCTGTAGTCACACAGACAGGAAAAACATAAGGATGTGCTACTCAGGGAAAAAGCACAGAGCTGCCCAGAGCGGGGAATGCTGGCAGGGCTTCTGCTGTGCTTCAGTGAAACGACACTAGAGGAAGGATGCAGATACTGTAGCCTGGGAAGAAATAACAAATTTGCTCCCCCAAAATCTTTTAGTGAACAAAACATAACCTAGTTATTTTGAGTCAGTCTATTTTTTTTTTCCCCAGGAAATAATCCTCATTGTCAAAGCTCAGGTGATGTTATCCAGGTGCACCCAAATGTTATGTATTCCAGGTGTGCCCAGGCACCTGGCCAGCCTGACCAAAAACAAAGGTGTTTTCTTCAAAGCAGCAGATGTACATGGTGAAGTTATGATGGGACTTTGCATTTCTCTGTTATTATGGAATTGTTCAACTGTTGCTTTGAACTCCTGTAACCCCAGCCAACACACAGTGGAAAAATTCCAGATTTGCTTGCCTGAGCATGAGGCTGCAGTTCGCAATAAAAGGTTTGCTGCAGTTCCAGCTGAGAGTGCTCGTGTGTCCTGCATCATGTCAGGTTTGCTCTGCCTTCATTTTGCAGGGATTCCCCTCAAGACTTGTTTCCAGAGGTTTGCTCTTAGAGTACAATTGGTATTTCCCAGGGCTCTAAAATCTGTTTGCTTGGGAAGACTGTCTCTAAAGCCAGTACACCCCAGTGGGATCTCATGTAGGATCTGGACTCTTCAGGTTTATCAAAATATCCCAGACTTTGATCCCGGATTTCCAAATTCTGCTGCTTAGTGAATTTGCCTGAATAATAGAGGAGCATGGTAATAACAATGGCATTTCTCAAAGCAAATTTGGAGTAATTTTAATCAAGTGACTTGCCAGCTGCAGGCCTGGCCCCTCAGTAGCTGATTTTTACACTGAAATGACTTTGCCACTGTGGTAAGATTATCTTGAAAGTTATTCTTATAGTTGCTGAGGTATTCAGGAAGGCAAAGGACAGGAATAGGCTTAAGATGACAAGGTCATTTTTCACTACTCGGATCAGCTTGATAAGGGCTGAATTCATCTCCCTGGCGAGTTCTGTTTCACCCGAGAAAACCCTAAAAGTTGAATGAGCTGCTTCACATCCTTGTGGTTCTCCTCAACCTCAAAAACTTGTAAATGCTGTAGCTGCCCCATCCCTGGAAGTGTTCATGGCCATGATGGATGTGGCTTGGAGCAACCTGGTCTAGTGGAGGGTGTCCCTGCCCATGGCAGGGGTGGAATGAGATGGGCTTTGAGGTCCCTTCCAATCCAAACCATTCTGGGATTCTGTGATTTCCTGTATTCGTCTTGGCACTGAATTCCACATGCTGGCTCCCCTTCTCTGCTCTTTCCTCATTAATTCCCTGCAGAACTTTTAGGAACTGTGCTGGTGATGCCTGTTTTCCTTTTTTTCCCCATCACTTACCTAGTTTTATTTTGACCTGTTCACTTTCTCTTTTAGTGTAGAAAAAAGTATTTTAAAATAATACTATTTCATTTAGTATAGAGCAACTGCAACACAGTGAACCCACATGGAAGGTGTAATTAACACTAAAAGTCAGTTCAGTATTTCTGTGACACCTGCTGGGAATTTCTCTCCTTTCAAAGTTTTTTGCCAGGTTTTATTTCACAGCTGACATGTTGGTTGATAACAGAAATATGAAATAAAAAGGAATGAAAGAGCCCTGTGCTGTACAGAATGCTGGTTTCTCTCAGCATGGAATACTCAATAGTGAATCATGCAATTGTTGAAAAGCTATTGGCAAGCACTGGAGTTGAAGGTGGAAAAAAGACATAATGTGCAATATTTTTCCTTCCCTGACTTTAAAGAAACGTCTTCCCAAGGAAGATAACAACTTACATAGCCATAAACTCATTAGAATCTTATTTTTCATTGCTGTACTTCTTGGACGCTCCTTTGGTAAATGATTTCCTGCCCTGTGCCAGATACTGTTTCCATTCACAATGAAGTAACAGTTCTCTGTGAGTGATATCACAGTATCATACCACAGCCCTTATTGTGACTTCTCAAATTTAACACACTGAAATAAGTTCTTTGTTGATTGTTTGGAGAATTTTAGATCTAGGCTTTGACTGAAGTCAGTCTAACAAGAAAAAAAAAAAAAAGAACAGAGTCTGGAGAACTTGGACAGTTTGCAATGTGCAGAAAAACATCGAAACAAAAGAAGGGCAAAAAGGAAAAGTTTGACTATTTGATATATTCTTGAACAGACAGAGGGAAAGCTTGAAATAAGGCTTGTGTAAGTCATTGATTTCTAGGTTTTGAGGTGGCACAGATACTTAATTACTGACCCTGCCAAGAGATCTACCCTTGTGCTTTTGCTGGATGATCCAGCTGATGCTGGGTCAGCACATGGTGTTGGCCAGGGGAACACCTGGCTTGGGGGCTGCTTCCCTTTCACCCCCCACATGTGCTCCCTGGCCACAGCTCTGCACCCATGTGCCAAAGGAAGTGTATCCAAATACTAATAATTTCTAGTTTATCAACTAGATCCCAGGTTTAGGCCCTTCTAACCGTAGACAAGGAACTTTGCAGTTCCCCATTGTGTCTGTAGTTTCCATCTCATGCTGATGCAGTTCCATCCTTTGCTGGGATAAGGTTTATGAAAACTGGTGTATGTGTTTGTGCCAGTGTCTGTGTGCACAGAAGTGATTCTTTTGAAGGGTTATGTAAAGATCTATTTTCCAGAAGACAGAACAAATAGAAGGAATCTGGTTGAGTTACTTAAGGCCTGATCATGCAAGGAGTGGAGCACTCTGAATTTTAAATGCAGATTAGAGCACTTGCATCCCCAGGTCCCTGGAAGGTTGCAGGGGTGTATCTGTGTGTTTATGTGTTTAAGCATCAATTGATCTATGGACATCATTATATATGCTTATTCCCCCCCGCACTCCCCCCCACCCCAAAGTAAAATGGTAGTTATGAAAAAGAAAGGGAGATGGAAGACAGTCCTTTTGCAATTGGTAAGTGAATATTGATTTAGCATCTTTGCTAAGCAGCTGCTTTTTTTTGGATTGCTTTTTAGCCTTCCCAGTCAACAAGGAGCTGGCAAATGGCTCTGTCATCCAGCTGTATTTTCAGGAAGTATGGAAAAGGTCTCATTAGACTTCTTAACAGAAATGAGGGTGTTATTTATCATACCCAGTAGAATATTGATGTGTTTAAATATGCTGATCCATGAGATTTTAAAAAATAGAAAACCTGGTCAAATTTTGCCCTTCTTGTTGTCCACTGAGAGTGTACCAGGTAGTATGTTGAGGAAAAATTTAGCCAAAAGCAGTTTTGGGAACTATTAAAATGCAGATAAATGAAGATGTCTTCTGACCCCAAGAATCTGCGTTCATGTGGCGAAGAATTCGTTACTCACACTGCAATGCTTTCTGATGTATATTTTTGTATCATCATTTCCCTTTTTAAATTCAGCTCTTAAATCCCAAAAGGGAATTAACTACCAGCCATTTGCATTTTAAAGGGAAAACTCAAACCTCAATAGAGTGCTCTACTTAAGACTCCTTTTCTATAACTTAGCCAATGAGCTACATCTTGGTGGAGACCTTGGGGAGTCAACCAAGTGACTGGGACAAGGCAGGAGTTGGAGGAAGCTATGTAATTTGCTTCCAAAAACGCTGAATACACTGACATCAGTGTGAAGCTCTCCTGCAAAATGGTGTTTTTCATTATTGTGGGGCAAAATGTCTTTAATGTTGGGGGAGAAAAGAGATCTTCAAGCCTTGGCAAGCTGCCATGGCAAAAGACACAGGCTGTTCTCTCTTCCCATGAGGGAATATCATAGTAAAATAAAAGGAGCAACTTCAAATTCAGCCCTTTGCAAGACATGGGCAAAAACTATTGGAAAGTTACAGGACAGGGGTTTTGTTAACAATCTCTCGGGAGCTGACTCATCTTCTGAGAAAATGTGATTCAGAAAGAGGCTGTTCTCCCCCTCAGGCCACAGGTTTGGTGTGGAAGTTGTAGGCGGCCCCCTCCTTCCCTTGGAGACACTGGGATTCAGCTTCTACTCACATGTCCTAGTTCCTTTCAGCTGTGTCCTACTCTTTGCCTTTATTCAACTGACGCTGACTTCAAATTACTTATATTTCTTTATTTCTTATTGCCAAGAGAACCTATACCCAACCTTCTGCCTTAGGAGTTTAAAAGCTGCCCAAGCCCTGCTACATCTCACTTCCTTGTGGCCCTCCAAAGAACTCTGTGTCAAAGGTTATAAAAACCCTGGAGCACAATACGAGGCCTCTCTCTTGAATGAGTTAGTAAGTCAATAGTGCTGTAGAGCCCTGGGTGTATTTGGGGCACTGAAATAAAAAACTTGTAGAGAAAGGTCTGCAAATATGAATTTCTATGCCTGGGAATTCCAGTGTCCCACTGATTTCCCCCCAACTCTCAGTTGAAGACCAGGCTGCTACTCAGACAGGACCCTAGAGCTCCTTCCTGACGTTGGGTCTGGTGATAGTGCCAGAGGGCAAAGCTGCAGGTCCTGTGTCTCCAGGTGTGCATTTCCAGCACGTAAAGTCAATATTCCTGTGTTGAAATAAGAAGGATGACTGGGTGTTTGGGAGCTGTGAGGCCCCAGCGATGATTGCAACAGGAAATGTCTTAATACTTGTTTAAATAGAATGATGCAAACTGCATCCTTCTGTGCTGATACCAAATTAGAGTAAGGGGGGGATTTTTGGAGTTACTCTGCTTTTAAGTGCAACAGAAAAAAAAGCACTTAAAGGTACCATGCAGCTGATGGAAAACTACAGTTCCCAGTAATTCGTATTATCAGACATGATGTGTCTCCTGGACATTTTAAATTCCTTATTCCCTGTTCCCATGTCATAAGTTCCTTCCTCACACACCCTGTTCTTGCAAACTGAGTAACTGCTCAAACAAGTGATTGGGGGTGAAATAAAAGGTGACTTTGGTGTGCCATGAAACAGCTTGTTAGCACAGGCAATTCCATGATACCTGATGGAACAGGTGCTGAATCAGACCTGATCGTGGAGGGAGGGATCAATTTTTTGCTGTTGAATTACACTTATCTTCAAAGCTGCAAATGATTCCACATCTATTCAGCAGGACAAGTCCTGAGGTTTTTATATTCCATGTTGTTCATTGCTGTGCCATTTGTTAAGATGATTTGGCTTTTAATCTACCAATGAATACTGAATGAAGAATTAAATCATGAATCAAATCTCTTCTTTCGCTTGCCAGTAACACAAGCCATTTTTATTTTCAATTTCAGGTTTCTTTTACAGTAGAGGCAAAAATAAATTATGAGTGAAAAGAAGTTAAAATTGTTCCTCTCAAGCAAGTCTCCTGCATCAATACTTAATCCTTCCATCACGTCTGATGTCGTTAATCATTCTACTGTAATATTTGATACACACATTTGTGGGACATATTAGGATCTAATATAAAAGCTGCAATAATACTGACTTATGTGGAACTGCAGCTAATTACAACTTATTTGAATTTTCATCTTTCATAAAAGACCTCTATAAAATGAACCTTCCACACAGCTGAAATGAGACTGAGACAGGCAAGTAGAGGAGGCGCGAGAGAAGAAACATCCAAGGACAACAGGATAAATCTCAGCACCATAATGAGACAATATCAGTTGTTGGTGGATTCTTTTTAATTGTGGGCTTTTTCTCTGTAAGCTTTCAGACGGCTTCTCTACCACAGCTGTGGGGCTCAGCTTATTTAAGCTGGAATTGTTTGGTTGCCTTGATACATGAACGACTGATTCTGCCATCTTCAGAGATTAAACGTCGCTTCAGTCTTCACAGGTGGACTAGAAGAGATAAAGAAGACAGGGTGCCATTGCAGGAAGATATGTCTCACAGAGCAAATGGATGAGAGTTCACTGAATATTTTCTGCAAAGCAGCCTCTCCTTCCCCTCTCCCCACCATGTCTTCACTGTGCCTTTACTTGTAGACCTCTAGACCCTCAGTCTTTTGAGTTCCCTGTGTCAGGTTCAATGTTTGTGTTCAGTTCCTTGGAGAAGCATCAGGCTCTGCCTTGAGATCCTGCCAGTGCTCAAAGCCTCGGCTCCATCTGGAGAGAGAAAATGAGCAGCAAAATTCCCAGTTTGTGTATTAGCTAAAAAGGTGGTTAGGCTCTGTTATATTTGCATTTGGGATCCTCAGTCTGAGTATGGGCTCATTACTCATTACTGAATTATATATCAGAAGTAATTTATTTTCCTGGGAAGTGAATCCTACTTATGTGCAACTCTATTCCAAAATGGATTCCTTGTGTCTCTCAGATGTTGCTTTTGCCTTGGATAGTCTTCAGAAAAACAAATTTTCCAGTTAAGTTCACCATTGGTTTTGCCCCCCCCATCTAGAAATAAGAGGAGATCATAGATATAGCACATTTTTTGGATGCTGAGATTTGTATGCAGAGTGTTGAAGGAGAAGCAGCTTTCTTTAGCAGCCACTCTCTTGTGCTGCCCTTAAGTATCCTGGATTGATGCATTTTTCATTTTCCAATGCAATTGCACCTTTGTGGGCTGGTGCTTCAGCAAAGCTGTAGTATCTCCAAACCAAACAGAAGGGTTATTTTGAAGTTTTCAGTTACAGGAGTTTTAATGCCAGGCTTGTTTCCTTAACAGTCTGTTACATGCTGCAGGCAAGGATTGTGCTGTTTGAGATGAACACAGCACAAGCTGCTGTGCAGATCTGCCCACTTCAAACACTTCAGTGGAAGCTAGATGAGTGGCATGGTTTCAGGCATGGACCAGAGCAGTGGGAAAATGGCCATCAAGAGTTAAGGGCTTATTGGTATAATGAAGGGTAGATTTTCTCCCTTCCCTACCAATCCCTTTTAAAGAAGTCTCTGAGCAGAAACAAAAAGGCTTGCTGTCCACCACTATTTACTGTGTCACTTTCTTTTCACAGATTCCTGGGCTGCTTTTCCTCACATCTGCAGTTATTCCTTTTATCCCTGTTTTTATGGTGTGACCCCACTTGCAATGCATCTGTTCTTAGTTTTCCCCCATCCTTTCAGTCTTCTAAACTTCACTGTATTCCGTTAGAAATCATCTTTTTGTTTTTAAGCTCCTGTCTGCCTCTCAAGGCTTCTGCATTTTTTGTTACCCTCTTTCTGTGGAGCATCTTCGTTCTCACTGTATATCTTAAGCCCGGTTTCTTCAGCAGTTTCCTTCATCTCACTGCTGCTGGATTTCTTACGTCTTGTCCCCAGTGTGTTGTCATTTTGAGTCACAGATGGAAGGCTAAGCTGCAAGGCTGCAGGAACCCTGGACTTCCACACAGAAGTGCTGCAGCCAAATACAGATGTCCAATTCCAGACCAGGTTGGCAACCTTCTGATGTTATTTATGGGTCTGGAGAAATATTATTTCCCACAGGCACTTAAGTAGCTGGATGTTGGATCAAGTTTGAGTTGGCTGATAATAGTTTTGCATTGCTTTCTGCCCCTTACAGAGCCTTGGTGACAGGTAGAGGTCTTGTCCAAAGGGCAGGATGGCTCCTGATGTGTTGGGGCAGTTAGTTGGGCATCATTTGTGCAAGCTGTGCACTATATTTTTCCTAGAAGCACTGCTTAGTATTTCTTACATTGCTGAATTGTGTTCAGCAGTAATAACATTGGAGTATGATTATGATACTCCAATAATAAGCAGTAGGGAGTTCTTTACTTAATCCCACCACATTCTGTAGTTGTTTCTAATGTCAGTTTGCATTCTATGTCCTAAAACCCAGACTGACTCAACTCTACCTCTGCAAGCTCTACCTGTCACACAGAACTAGTATGAATGATGTGATCCCCCATTTAAATCTTCATTCAAGTTTAGCTGTATAGTATTACAATTCACTGGCTAGACTAATTTTATGCTTTAATTTCAGGAGTTTAAGAGAGTAGTGGGAATATTCAAAGATTTCCTCACTTCTCTGGATTCATTCTCCAGGTACGGGCAGGATCTCAATGCATCAATTTGCAGAAGTTGCTGTTCCCACAGATTTTAATGGTACCAAATGCATTCCTTGATGACTTCTGTTTGCTCCTTTTATCTAGAATTTAATATTACTCTTTCAGAGCACATTTTTGCAATCATAAATATGTGCTTTCTGTTTACACAATCATGGTCTTGCAAGTGATAAGGGGCAGAGATGTTCACTTGAAACATTTCTTACAGGATAAACAGTGGCAGCCAAAGGTGAGGATGAGATTCTCAGTGCTTCATTAGCACAGATGTCCTGGAAAAGGGCACTAAAGCTCCAGAACCTGGGTAAAATGGGATCCTTGGAAGTAAATGTAAGCTGTCACCTCCCTAACAGGGTTAACAGCAGGAGAGGTGTCCTAGGAAATACTGCAGCCTTGCAGCATTGATTCAAACTGGTGCTGTTGTCACAGGCAACAGACAAGTACTAGTGCTCACCTGAAATTGAGCTGTACACTGAATTAACCATGGCCATCGTGAGTGTCACCATGCCTGCAGTGACCTGCTGCTCCTGTGTGGACAGGATGGCTGTCCACAGCCATCCCCAAAGCCTTTCCATGCTGAAAGCCTTTGGTTTTTTTCCAACTGATGGAATTCTATTTGCATCTTGCTGGAGACTCTGAACTCAATCTCTCTCCCTGCCACCCTGCAGTCATATGAATTTAGTTGCATGTAGAACTCCTGATAATCACCAAGGAATGACCAAGATCTGGGAGATTAAACCTTTTGTTCTGGGGACTTTTTGTCCTGGGAGGACTGATCTCTGTATGAAGGGAAATGTGTTATTCTTCAAACTTTGATTTCTCACTTGCTTTTTAGGTAGTGAACTGAGCACTGATGGCCTTGCTCTTGAAGAGGAATATCCTGTGTTGCAGCGTCGCTGCAGGACTTCAGCTCTTACACGCTGGTGTATCTGCAGTGCAGGACTTAGGAGCAGGAGAGAACGCAGGTGAGGTTGTACCTCGTGCTTATCTGAGAGACTTCTCCAAGAGTCACCAGATTGAAAGTTTTTCAGAAAAACAAGGATAACACTGTTGGAGTCAGTACTGTGAACATAAATTAATACTCACCAAGCACTACGTAAATATAAAAGGAAATTAATTTATGTAGCACTTTAAATACTATATAAATTCAACCTCCAATGAAAGCCCCTCCCCAAAGATTTATAAAGAACTTGTACATTTTGGACTGGGGAGGAAGAAAAATCCTCCTTTTTAAGTAAAGGGAAAAGCCTAACTCAGAATGTCTTGTTATTTACTCATGCATTCACATTGCACAATAAAATATTTACATTAAAATGTGTTGGTTTTCAAAAGCAACTTGTTACTCCATTTTTCAACTGAACTTGGCCAGGCTAAAAAGAAAATTATATATGCCAGAGGACTGCAGTAAAAGAGATTTAAGGTTTTCAAATAGTGTCAGAAAGAGACTATAAGTGACCAGTGGACCAGTCAGCAATTTTAATTAAAATTGGGCTGCTTATTGATCTATTGTACAGATTTACCACGTCTGCAACATTTCAGCAATGTTCCTATTTCAGAAAATAGCACTTGTAAAAGCCAGTAGAGAATATGGAAGTTTAGAATGGAAATGTTTTATAACTGTGACATTTTGTACTAAGATCTTTTTCCATCCCATTTAAGCACCTCACATATCTTCACACAAAGATGAAAGCAAATACATGGAATCTATAGGCTATTCTATCCTTGTCTGGTGGAAGGTGTCCCTGCCCATGGCAGTGGCATGGAACGACATGAGCTTTTCCAACCCAAACCATTCTGTGATTCCATGATACTGCTTTCCTAACTTAATGCCAATGGGTTCACTGCATGTCAGTGCTAAAAAAAAAAAAGTCTAAAATATATTGGTATTTTAAAAGATCTCATGTTCTTGAAACCAGTGGGATCTTTACTGGTTGCATCTTCAAGGTGGGCATTTGTCATCCCTGAACTGATGGAAGTACATTTCCATTGGAAAAACCAAGGAAACTACTAAAAACGGGCTAATAAATGCTCTGTACAGATGTGGAAGGTCTGTGGTATCAGCAACTGCACTTGGTAGATCTGCTTTGTTCCTGAAGGGTTTGCTTATTTTAAAATTCTAATTATTTAAAATTTCTATTTATAAGCAACATGGTGAAATTAAAATACCCTCAATGCAAATTTGGCGCAAAAATCTGGTTTTAAAGCCAGAAATGTGTCCTGAAATAGCAGCACCAACAGTGGCAGAACATCTGCATGGAAGGAACTGCTGCCGTGCTCTGGTTGAAAAGAAACACAAACTGGAGGTGGTGATGGTGATGTGTCCTGTTGTTTAATTAAATATTTAATTAAATACACGCATGCTGTTTAAAGTTTATGGAGAGCCGTGCTATGTTTACAGAGCAGTATGTGTGACAGCACGTGATGTCTTCTCTTCCAGGTAGTGCCTGGTGAGCACCCGGTGTTGGCAGCAGGATGAAGCCATCAATGATTATCATTCTTATCATTCAATAGCTGTATTTTAAGAAAAAAAAAAATAAATTAAAGAAGGACACGTGTTGAGTTATATTGCGAAACCCGAACAGCCAGGAACTTGCTGCTTGCACATGGGTCAAGGGCTTTGAGAAATCAGGGATAGATGTAGAGATGGTTTTTTTGAGAGGGAAACATCATTGTTTTATTTTTTACACGAGGCAAACGTCTCATTTGGCTTTTATTGCCCCAGAGCGTTCCTGCTCACCGCAGTGGTGTGGTGAAGCGTTTAGCCCGCAGACGGCCATAGCCCATGGCTTTTTCAGGTCCCCCCTATGCGGAGTTTTACCTCGGGGCTGATTCTGTAGCAGCCTGGGGTGACACAGGTGACAAAGAGCAGTCACGTCACACCCCACCCCCGACTTTGCCCCCTCACGGCTCCCGTCGGACCCGGCAGCCATTTCCCACCGGGGGGCGGCCCCACCCGCCTTGCGCCTCGTCCCATTGGCTGATAGCGGCGCGGGGGTGCGGCTACGCGCCACCTCCCGATTGGCGCGCGGGGCTGTCACTCTACACGGGGGCGTGGCCTGACGAGGCGGGTCCCCGCGGGGGCGTTGCGGCCTCAGTTGCGCTCGGGCGGCGGCGGGTGATGGCGGTGGCCATGGGTTCTGCGCTCCTGCTGCTTCTGGTTCTCCTCGGGCCCGCGGCTGCGCTCGCCGGATACATCGAGGTGCGGGGGCGGGCGGCGGGGGCTTCCCCGGGGGCTTCCCCGGGGTACCCGATGCGCAGGTGGGAGGTAAGCGGGGTTCGGGGTGTCTCGGCTGGTATGGAGCCACCTGGAGCTTGTCCAGCCTCCCCGAGACCTTCCCGGGTGGTGAGTTCGTGTTTTAAACGTGTTTTCGGGAAAGCCGCAACTCTCAGGCCGCGCACCTGGACTGGAGCTCCGTCTCACCGGGATGCTTGGGCTGTTTTTTTGAGGACGTGACCTCGGCATTCTTGGCACGGGAGCAGGAGCGGCCAGCTTCAGATGGGTCCAGAAGCTTAGAAGACTGTTAGAGGGCAATTCCCTAGATAAAAATCTCGGTTAGACGAATCCATTTGGTTGCTGATGGATCCAAAATAAATCTTGGGTTGGAACTGGTACCTTGGCTTTCGGGGAGGATGCTTCAGCCAAGTGTAAAGGCTATGCATTTAATATAGAAATGGCTTAGATGCCCATAGGGGTCTGCTTGTATGTGTATCTGTGTATATGCGCACACATATACTAGTATCTGTTACTTTAGTGTATATGAAATTTGTATTGTGTTTGCATATATGAAAGTAACTGGACAGAGGAAGTCCCAGCTTTATCCTAAATCCAAAAGGTTGGTGTAATCTAGCTCTCCAAACAACAAGATGGGTAGGAGAAAATCTTGCGGGTTTAAAAACTTGACACTATAGCCTGTCTTATTAGAGGGAAGCAGCAAAACAAGGAGCAAAGTACGTGCTGAGCTTCAGACATGGCACGTAAATAGAGTTTAATAATCTATGCCTGAATGTTGTTTGGAAATGCAAAACAGCTGCGTCTGTCTTGTGAAGGTTCTGGGTTATTTAGGGCTGGATAAAGAACAGGCTTGTGGCTGCTTGTGAATGGCTTGATTTGAGAGTTTACAGTAAATTTTAATAAGCTTGGTTAAGCAGAACGTCTGCCTCAGTGTGATGCATAAAGCTCTAAGCTGGTGGTAATTCCTAACTGGCAGTAAATGTGATCCTTGGATATTTTTAATATGTGTTGCATGGAATTGGTCTAGTCCATGATTTCTGCTTGTTTGGTTGCTATTGAGGAATAGTATTCCACATACTTTGTACCAATCCTTCTGTTAAATTTCTGTAAATCAATGGAATGTGGTTGATAACTGTTTGTGGAACAACTTATGCATCGGTTACCTTGCAGGAAGGATGGTGGAGCTGCTCTGAGGGCATGGAGCTAATGCCCAGATCAGATTCCTTGGCATTGCCTTGGTGGCAGGGGACTGTCCTGGCTGCTGGTGCTACATCCAATCTCTTGCACCTGTTTGGCAACTCCTCCAGCTGTAGGTCACTTCCTCTCTTACATCCGAGACAAATTCAGCTGCTATGCACATCCCTTTTGGAATCTGCTGCTTAGGGACATGTGCCATGAAAAATCAGCTTGGAAAACAAATCTAGGTGTCATTTTTTTCCGAAGCCTGATGTCTGTGTGATGAAGCAGATCCCGGGTTTTGCCCATCCCAGGACTGGCACAGAGGGAGAGCAGCGATGTCGCACCTTGACGCTCCAGGAGGGGCCAGCACCCCAGCAGCAGGAGAAGGGGGTGCTGACCGTTTTGAAAAGGATTAAAATGAAAACATTCCTGCAATTCAGTTTGCATCCTCTAAAGGCACGATAGCCACCTTCGTCTGCTGGCATAAAATATCAACTGTGGCATTTTAATCGTTGTTTTTGCTGCGTCCTTTCCCATTGTCTTGTCGGTGGGGGGACTGCAGCTCTCAAGTCTTTATTGCTGCCAGATTTGCTCAAGAATAGCTCTTCATGCAGAGCTTAGGAAGTAAATAGTTACTGTTCTGGGTCTTATACTGTGGGCATTACTGGATTTTATCAGATAATGTGATGAAAAGTATGCAAGCAATTAATTTTTTTTCAATACTCAAGATGATATTTGAAAGTTATGGAAAACGCATAAAAATGTCTGCAATTATTAGTTCAGTTGGATTGGCACATTTGCATTAGGTAGATTTTCTGTCTCTTGATTATTTTAGCTCCCATTCCCTGTCCCTGGAACACCCAGTAATCTTCTTATCAGCTACAATCTGTTTTTCTTTCTGTCCTGCACAGAGCAAGGGGAGTGGCAGTTTATTTTTTTCTCTTAAATTGGTGGTATCAACTCTTGACTGGGGCGTTCCCAAGGGTTGGTGCTGGTGACAGTTGGTCTCCCTTTCAGATCATAGTGTGGGGATGGCTGATAACCTCTGACAGTTTCTCTTCCAAATGAATATGAATGGAAGAGTTTAGAGAAATCATGGATCCTAGCAATTAATGTGTTTCTTTCCATAGCAGTATGTGTCTGAATTTTGCTTGTTTTGCTTGTGAAGTCCCCAAGAACCTCAAACAGGACACTGATGCCAACTGGAAAAAGAAAATAAATCTATGCTAATTTGATCTCTATTCCAATGATAAACTGCTTCTGCTGTGCCCTCAAGGCCTTTAGAGGTGCAAAGATTTTTTATCACTTGACCTTTTTGTGTAATCAAATCTGAGGCAATGCAGACTCGATACTGCTTTTTTTTAATCATGTTTGGTATTTTTCCAAAGCTCTCTTGAATGCTTACATCTGTTACCTGCCTGCTTGAAATCACTAGGATTTGGGGGAGGGAAAAAAAAGGGTGCGTTTTGCAGCAGAATTTCATGTTATTATTTTTGTCTTGTATTGCTTAAATTCTCCCTGACAAAAATATCAGTCTTGTGCCATTTCTGCAGACCTTGGGGACTTCTAATTGCCTGCTGCATCGAACAAAGAACTCCACCTAGGGAAATTTCCACTTCGGTGTTCGAGTCCTGAGCAGAAACAGCTCAGGAAAATTCCAGTCTTGAGCCTGTGGCCTTTAGTTAGCTCTCAGTTTCTAAAACTTTGCTTCCCGGTGTTAGGAAATAAACCTTCCTATGAAGGTGATTTTATGCAATGCCTCTTCTAAGCTTCAATAAAAGCTTCTCTGAAGCAAAGATACGGGAATGAAGCAAATCTGATACTGCGGAGAGGCTCTGGAATTTATGCTGCGTTGTAGGATGGCACATGAAGGTAAGTGCTCCTTTTTGGAGGAGGCCTTCAGCTCTCCTTGTTTCACCTGTGAAGTAATTATCACCTCTCTTAAATGTTATTTAGGCATTAATAGCTCTACCAGGGACTGAATGACTTTTTTGTTAATGTGGTTGTTGCATCACCTGCAAGTTATTCAAAAGCTGTTCTGTAGGTGGCTTTAGCTGTATTATAATTATACACTGCTGTTCCTCCAGCACCTGGGAGTGCAGGGAAGGATTACTGCAGTTCCCTGTGCTCTGTACCAGTTGTGCTTCTCTCTAGAAGTGCCTTGTAAAACTTCTGCCTTTGCTTTTCCCTGCATGTGTGTGTTTTGGAGGCGTATGGACTCTATCTTGGAAGTCACTTTGACTGCAGCATCTGCTTCTACACGTTATTAAGCCAAAGCCTTGTTCCTCAGCTGAAAATAGAAGAGAAATACACCATCTCAAGCTATTTCTTGTTAGAAGGCAAAGCCTTTCCCTCTCTTTCTACACTTGGGCATTTCACTCTCTGCTCATTAACCCCTCAGGCTTTCTAAATTGATGCAATCCCTCAGACTCTTGCTCTCTTGCTTTTTTTGTGCCATAAAACTTGGTGTCATTGATTTTAAGTTCAGGCAGTCAGCACCTCTGAAACATGGTGTTAATTTAAGATGATGCTTGCTCTCGTTTGGAAGGCTTTGAATACTCACAATGGCCTAGAAACCCTTCTGGTGAGGCTCCTAATTCAGAACTGTACTTGAACTTGCAAGATTGCCTCTTTTTTTCCCCAGAAGTGTTGTCTGCACCCATAATGGACATGTTCTGCTTTCTCTACTTGCAGTGAGTTTGTCACAGTGAAATGGCATCTCCTACCACAGGTTTTACTTGCTGTGTATCTTAAATGGAGTACTTAGGGCTCTGTGATTATGCATTAACTATAGTAATTTTGTAGTTTGCTTTTGGGTATTTACCTTTTCAGCTTTTTGCTGTAGGTGCCAATAAGTCTCAGGTTTGTGGAGAGAAATGGGTTGACAACATTGTGCAAACTCTTACAACTTTTCCATATGTAGATATATACTTATTGTATGCTTACTAGTGTGAGTTATAAAGCAGTAAGAAGGAAGATGTGAGTGGAGTAAATTGTCAGGTTTCTCTTTACTGTGAATTAACCAAAATTACATATTTTTTCTGGTTTGGGAGGGCTGATGGCTCCTCCTCAGATAAAATAGGATAAAAGTAACTTTAGCCTGTTAATACTGTTACTTATATAGGGCATGTGGTCATTCAGGGCCGCTGCTGTAGGAGCAGCACTCTCACTCCTGAGGGGCAGTGCACAGGGAAAAGTGCGTTTTGGGAGACATAATTTGGCTGAGGTTTTCTTTGAGAGTAATTTCTTAACATTAGATTTGACTTCTTTTAATTTATAAATTACTGCAGCTATAAGCAGGGATGGAGATATATATATATTTATGTATATACACACACACATTTCACATGGAGATCTAGCTTGTGAATGACACGTTCTTTTTTTAACTTGTTCAGCACGACATTTACTACTTTCACCTCCATCTGCCTTCTCAGTTGGAGTTAAATATATATTTATGACTGAGTGTTCTTTAAGCTATACTACCTTATGTGAGAACATGGAAAACCCACATACCAAAGAATACAGAAGTGAAACCCCACCTTTTAGCCTGGTTTTCAAATGTCCATAAGTTCTAATGCTTGCTCTAAAAAGGATTGATGTTTAAAACGTAAAATTTTGTCTTCATGTGCATTTGTAGGAGTTTTAAGTTCCAACCTGAGATGAATGATCAAAACACCAATGTTCTGCAAGTGATGTTAAACTAATTTCTCTAGCAGCCAAACCCGGCCTGCTTGGCTTTATGTAATCAGGTGTCCACCTGATCAGGAGCACATTTGGCTAAGCTGCTTACCAGCTCTTCATTTGGAGATATTACAGGGACATTTTGTATACGGCCAGTGGGGAAAAGGATGTACTCCTTATTCTTGAAAGATAAACCTGTATATGGACTAAATTGAGTTCTAACTCCTTGTTGACATGTTTGCCTGCTGTGGTAATGCTCTTGTACAAATGAATGTATTGCAGACCTTCATTTTGGTTTATATCTTCAGTAGCCTCCTAGTCACTCTTTAACTAGTGTGCACAGTCAAATGTTGCTGCTCTCCGTGGCATCTGGTGATTTATTTCACTTTCCATTTTCGCTGGTGGCAATGGGAAGTCAAATCACATGTTGGGTCTCTGTTTCCTGAGGGAGAGAACTGCTCGGTGAGGCATGGTCCAGAAAGCCTTTTGTTCTCTACTACAGGCAGACCTGGTTCATGTACATATGTATGTATTCATCTGATTTAGAGATCTCTTCTGCCAAGACTGGCCCAGTAGTCTGTGAAGACTGGTGCAGCTGGGCTATCCTGATGTTGGTGTGTTTACTGCAAGGACAGTGGCTTCACTTGAGCTGGTTTTTTTCCTGATGATTTGTTTCTCAAGATGACTGTGTTGGGCTGTGCAGTAACATCTGTTAGCAGCGGTTTGAAGGAATTCTTAGCTCTCAACCTGCAGATCAGTGGCTGCTTACAGAGTTTAGTCTAATCTTCTTTGCCAGTGCTTTCCTGGGGGATTCCTCCTCTAGACCTTCAAAAGTCTCACCAGTTATTTCTAGTGCCAGGATTTCCTGCACAGGTGAGCTGTGGGGTAGGATGCTGTGGCTAGACAAGGCCTTCAGTTGATGAAGCAGGGTCTGAAGTTGTTATTCCATGCAGTGTGTGAGCTTCAGAGAAGCTTATGGAAGAGACAAGTCATTAATTGTTCGGCTTGGATGGCTTCACTGTGCTTCGAGACTAACAGAAAATCATTAGCAAATGATGACTTTGAGCTCAAGTTTTTCAAACTACCAAGTATGAAGGGCATTAAAATTGCCAGCATAACTTAGATGCAGCCTGAAAAAAACCCAACGAAACCCACAGAAGGTGGGAGCTGCGCCTTGGTTCCCAGTTGTGCTGGAGAAGCTTTGGGATGAGGCAATGAGTCATTGGTGTGTTACAGCTGTTGGCAGTGTCACTGACCCATGGTATTGTGCCAAGGTGCAGCAGATGATAAACATGCCTCAGCACTCAGATCCCAGGCTCTGGCTCTGTGACAGGGATGCATTTAGGTAATTTCATACAGTAAGCTTCTCTCTAACAAAATTACAGCAGAGCAAAGTGTATTTTGATCCAGGTCAAGGACAGGGACAGGCACGGGCACACCGAGCTGGCTGGGGCTGTACTTCACTTGACTCTAACAGCAGGTTGATACTCAGTGAAGTTTCCATTTAAGAGTAGCTAATTATCATCTCCTTACAGATGACTTCATGTTTAAATAAAAGCAGTGTTTAACCTTGAAAGTTCCTGTTCTCATTTAGGTCTCTTTTCCTCCAACAAACATTTTCTTGGTTATGTTATATTTTCAAATGTCTGAGATGTTCTGAGGTGTGGGTCAGGGGGTTGGTTTCTTTCAATTCTTGCATTAGTGAGAATTTTATTATTCTGTTAACTTTCTACTATAGCAGGGCTTGCATTTTCTTATGAAGATGTTGTGCTTCTTTAACCCATCACCACAAATCTCTAAATGCAGTCAGTGAGGACAACTCAAAAATCTTCATCTGATGATGTTGCCGAGGTGAAACAGAGGTTTAGCAAACTACTTGGTATTTTCTAGGAGTTGCCTTATGCTAACTTCAGTACTGAGATGCTTAAATCAAAAGCCAAGCATTTGCATTTTTAATCTTTGGGCTTTTCTTTAAAGGCTCTTATGTTATTTTTAGCTCCAGCTCCCTGCCAAAAGCTTTGTTCCTTTTCTTTTGGATTTTGGGTTGATGAATCCCACTAGTTATGATGTCATTGCGTAGTGTGAAATGACAAAAAGAAAAATCTTACCCATACCATCTGTTACAATAAATATTATACACTCCTGTTAGATTCCAAGTGGATTTGGATAGCATATTCACAACAGAAGCTGGTCTCTGCTTAGACGTGTGGTACCCTCTAGCATAAAGCTTTTAATCACCAAATTCTCTATATGGTTTTGGATTTGACATGACACATTGCCAGGTCGAAGTGTAGTTGGGTTCTTTTATCGGTGTTTGATCTTCTCTCGTTCATATCAGGCCTAGTAACTTGCCAAAAATGCAGGAATTTGCATGAATTAGGATAATTCGCTAATACCAAGCATTGGTTGACTTCTTACACTGGTCATCTTACAGTAATTGTGGCCTGAAATAGAGAGGGGCAGATTTGCTTTAATCTCCTAAGTATTCCTCTCAAAAGATTAAATGCAAAATGTTGATTCAGACCTGTGATTGGTGTTCCCAGAGAGTGTATCCGCATTTGAACATGAGTCTTTCCCTGCATAATTTATCAAAGCCCTCACTGAAGAAATTGAATTTGATAGCTGTTTCATTTTACGCCACAAGATCACAAACACGTTTAGAAACCCTGAAGAATGAAATGGTGTCAGGATCCAAGCAGAGCACAGAGCCTGCCTTAACAGCCTTGGTCAAAGATGAATTCTGGAATGCAGGGTACAGCAGTGCTCGTGCATGGACTGAAATGTGCTGCCTGCCAGGAAAAAAGGAGACTGAGAAATTGTTGAGGGTGCATGTTATTGTGGAAACCGGTTATTACTCTTGAATGGAGCAGGATGCTTGCAGCTCCCATTTGGACTTGGGGTAAGATTTAAGTGCCTCTAAGTAGTTTGAGTTGCAGGGTTTCAATAACCACTTCATTTCCAGAGGCTTTAAGTAGAGCTTCAGCCTCAGTGCTGGAAATGTCAGGCGGTGGAGAAGGTTTTCCCTTGGTAGCCAGGCAAAAAAATTGAGATTTTGCATTTGCAGTATATTGGTGTATTAGAGCTCAGCCTTTGGGCGTGGATGGACATGATGCTATCGCTTACCTGGGCAAGAGCCAGATCCCAGGAGAGGCTGAGGGAATTCTTGAGAGGGTCACAGAATGAAGTTGTGGTGCTGCTGTGGGTATGTGAAGCTTGGGCTTGGGACAGAGCATCGTGTCACAGCAAGAGACACTCACTGGGGAAACAAGGGAAAAAAACCCATGTTCCTGCCCCCGTCACTCCTGATCAATGCTGTCTTGTTCAAATTGCATCAATACTTGCCCTGCAACAAAGCCAGTCAGTATGTGGATGTCCTGTTTAGGGCACAGCTGCTTTCTCGGAAGCAATTTCCCAATAACAGAGGCAGAGATGAATGGCCTGCCAGAGCAGAGGCTGCATGCAGTGGAAGGGTTTGCACTGCTGTATCCCTGCCTTGTCCAGAGCTGGCTTTGTGGGCTGGATCACAGCTTGTCACCTGTTCTGTCCCTCTGCTTCTGCCTATGTGCTCATGCACTTTTTGTCTTTTTTTTCATGGTATGCACACTTGAGTTTGTGAATAAAAACTTGCACTAATCACAAGAGCTGAAATCTATTACCTGTATTTGAATCCATGGTGCTGTGTTTTATGCATAGTGTTTTTAATTAATCCTTCATTTTAAATCCTTGCATCTTGCTTCAGAGTATATCTTTGTTTCTCAGGTTAAGAGACAAAGAAATAAACATAAACCAGCTGATCACCTCGACATCTTTTTGCCCTCTCTCCCTGCACAACAGGTCCTTCCCTTTGCATCCTGGCTGCCAGGAGGAGGAACTAGAAGAGCTGGATTCCTCCTGTAGTAGGACTTTTAAACGACAGGAAATCTTCTTTTGAATTTGCTTAAATGTAAAATCCACAGTACAGACAAAAGATATTTTGAAGTTGAGGCTGAAATTCCTGGGTTTGGATGGATTTGTTGCGCTCAATTATACTGAGCAAGCTTTTGCAACTTGCTTCACATGGGAATTAGTGTGATGAGGAGAATACTTTTCAAAGTATGACTGTGTGGAGGCTTTCCACAGAGCATCTACAGCATGTTAATTCCCTCTTTCACTGCAGGGCCCTGAGTAGAATGCAGCATTGTAGTCCTTTTGTAATAGATGCTGATGGATTTCAGGAGCAGTGCTATTCTGAAATGGCCACTGTCACATTTTTACTGGTGTGTGTGCAAACTGCTAAACTGGGTGCTCCAAGGAAGAGTATTATGGAGACACCCAGGAAAATTTTGGGCTGCAGGCTTCCTGCGTGCTGTAGCAGAGATGTGAGGAGCACTGCTTTCCAAGACCCTAAATGGCCTTTTGCTCCAGGCAAAAGCAAAGATGACTTTACTTCATTTCCTTTGCTGTCCTTGGTTTCAATTTGGCTTTTCGAGCTTTATGTCACTGTCTTTAAAGATTTTTGCAAAAATTTAAATCATTATTCCTCATTAAGTAAGTGGCTGATAGCTTTACTCATAATTTTCTGTTCTTTTATTTATTAGGCTGTGATTCTTACATTTTTCTTGATCTTATAACTGGGGGCATAACAGCATTTAGCCACAGCTGGCAGCAGCATTAGCTAAGATGGATTTAATGTGCTAAACTTTCAGCAGCTCTTCCCCTCGCATTGACTTGGAGATGCATTGTGACTGACAGTCCTTTGTCTTTTTTTTTAAGAGGATGCTGCTGACCTACTCTAAGCTGTTTCTCAGGCCATAAAAGAGGGCTGATTTTTACTGTTTATAACAGCGTGCTTTAAATGCACCAGATCAAGCAAAGCAGAGGTTTCTTTTTGTTTTGTAGTATTTGCTTTGGAATGACTTCTGTGCTTTGGAGTGGCTCTTCAGATAGATCTCTGAGCAACATCCATCTCACAATCTGTATCTACAGCATGTCCAGGATGACGCTCTTCACTGATGAAGAGGATTAAAATAGTCATTAAGCTGCAAAACACACAACATGTCCTGTCAAGTACAAAATAAAGATACAGACAGACTGAACATGCTGGAGTGGTACAGTCTGTTGGAGTGCATCAGGATGGGAACATCTTTAACTTGAGCCAGATTTGAAATGCTCATATCACAGAAAGATGAAACCAGGGCTTAGTTTGCATATGGAGACACTTGGCCTTGTGCTGCTGTCTGTAGACACTTTCTTGCTTTCATTTTTCTCTGTGTTTGAGTGAATAGTTGGTCCCTTCTGCCCCACCTCAGCTCCTGAGTGACACTTAAAATGGTGTCACTACTTGTTAGGATGCTTCCTGCAGTGAATTAACTTTGGGAACAGCCCAAAGCAGAGGACTGTTCTTATTTATTCCCACCTCTCTGGGTTAACACTCACATCCTTTAATTGACAGATGTAACTATGGAAATACAGACAGCCTCTAAAGTAGTTGTGTTACTGTGGCTGAATAGCTGCTCCATTTGCCTTTGCTGTCGAGGCTGTAGAGTTGCCACACAGCCTTGACACCCACAAATCCATTTTGTGCTGGTTACCAAACCTGTTCTCCTCCTCCAGCAGGTACTACAATGAGATACACAAGTTCTCAGTGCAATATTCTCAGAATGTTCCCAGCCTCATTAACACAAATCCATGTAGTACTGGTCCCACTGCTGTCCAGGCTGGCTGGGAATTGTGCAGGGAGGGGCAGCCTCCAAGATAATTCAAGCGTGGTCTGGTAAGGAACTCATTTGGGCGCTCAATGATTTTTTTTTTTAATTTTTTTTGGTAAGATGTCCAAAGTAGGGATATGTTTCTGGCCATCTCATGCTGTTGCATCATCAGGCTATAATTTCAGCATGGCTTTCTGGGGTGCTTCTCTCTTATGATTTGAGACATCTGAATGGATTCTATAGAGCTAATCCACATCATGGATTTGCCAGATTCTGGCAGAGTTAATATTTGCAGCTGAGATGTGTGCATAGTCGAGTTTCTGAATTAAAAAAACACTGTAGTGGGCCATGTCTGAAGTCAACCAGTGAAACACAAAACCACCACTCCCCAGGGTTAGAACTTCATGCAATATTTTCATCCTTTGACTTTGAGAAAGAGCTATTGAAATGACTCAGCCCATGGCTAGGAAAATGGTGAGTGGCCAATTGCATCAATAGGCAGATCAATCTACCCTCCAACCACTGTCCCAGTGATGGGATTTGCATGTTAAGTCAGCATTTCCACCGCTATCCTTGTCTGCTTGTAGGGTTAAGGAAAGCAAAACTTGTTTGGAAGGCTGACCATTTATTTCTTTTTCATTCAAGTGTGTCTCCCAGGAGCATCTGAGCAGGCAAAAAAAAGCATCTCTAAGTAAAAGTCAATAGTCACTTCTTTCCCTGCCTGATAGCCTTTTCCAAGCAGGAAAATAAAGAATTGTTTGGAATGCTTGTGTTCAAAATAACATATCTTGATGGTTTTCTTTGCAGTTCCTCCAGCTGGTCTTTATACCAAAAAAAAAAAAAAAAAAGCTGCTATGATGGACAGCCTGAGCAAAGGGTTTAAAAAAAAATTAAAAAATACTAGTACATTTCAGAGACCTTCAAGAGGAATTTCAGTTGAGGTGATGGAAGTTCTCAGTGTATAGTGCCTCTTTAAGGCGTAACTGGATTGTCGAAAACTGTTCTGCCTGCTCTTTTTCAAAGAACAATCTCCCTTGCTGTTGCATAACAGGCAGTTTTTGCTTCCACCTTTGTAATAAAGCTTTCAGCACCTGATGGCTTTGTGCTTCGAAGCCCTCAGTGAAGTGTCAGATTACTTAAAACTCATCAAGGACCTGGCCATCAGGTGGGTGCAGCTGCAGTGTGTAAATTCATCCGCTAACTTTATGGTCAATTGTATTTCAGCTAAGCAGACGGGAAAGAACCGTGTTCTCTCCCCTACCTTGAAATTTTTCCGAAAATGCATAAGGAAACATCAAGGAAATAATTATCAGTGTGCACAGGATCATTCTTCCCACTGAAACCTGGGAAAGACTATTAACAAGTTAAAATCTCATTTTATCAAAGATAAAAATCACCTCTCCCATTTTGTTTTATTTCCATGCAGTGCCACACAATGTGATACAGCTCAATAGAGTGAAGAGCTATAAAATTCAGCATAAGAAATTCAGGTTTTCAACATGCAAAGCCAGGTAAATGTTCTGCAGTGATAGCCCTGAAATACTTGCTTCTGTGGACGTAGTTTTACTTTCTGGATCAGGAAAATCAGTGAAGGGCATCTCAGCATAGCCAGCTTGAGTCTGTTCTATAAATTACCACTTAATTTTCTAATAGCATCAAGCCGCTGCTCTAAGTAGAGCTCTGCTGCTTCCCGTGAAGGAACTGGTTAATACATCCATTAGAGCTTGTGTGCAAGCCTAGCTGTAGGGTGGTGCTGTAACTGTTAAACCTCAGCTTGTGAATTAATGCTTTGGAAATAAAATGCTGCTAAATTACTAAGGATTGCTTTTAAAGAGTGGAAAAAAGGGAAATACATTAAGCCATTGCTGAGGTCCTTTACTTTCTGTGACCCTGCTGCTGACAAATTTTGGGGGTACTTCAAAAGGCTTTTTGTCATTTGATTTCTCTTGTGTCAGACTGCTCAATCCAGGTGTTTTGAGTTCCAGGGAATGTATGGAAGCCCACTTTTCATCCTCTGCTTTGGAAGAAGGTAAATTGTGAGATTTGAACCTGAATTCTGCCGATAGCCCCAGGATCTTTTGAGGACTGGTTGGCTGTGTGTGATAAGCTTAAAAATAAACAAATAAAGCTTTTGCCCTCAGACTCTTGGAAGTAAGAAATGTTGCTCCGAGTCTTCTTCCTGCACTCCAGCCTCTTCCCTACTTAACCAGAGTAGTGCTTGGCATTTTTCATCCTGCCCTTGCTTGTGGGCTTGCTCTCTCACCTTCAGTTTGCCAGCTGTAGTGGAAGGCAGCTGGCAGCCTTTCACCACTTTTATTGCTGTTTACTGGGATCAGAAATAGCTGCAGTCAGGAAAATGAAAGACTGTTTTGGTGAAAATTTGAGATAGTTTTGCTAAGTTAATTCTCTTGCATTTATTTTTTTGCCATGAGTGGTAGGAACTTTTCCTAATGAGCAGCTAACGGTAAACTAAAGTTTCTTGGGGCAGTGTTCACATTGAAGTTTTCTTTAAGGAAAATGATGTTGTTTACTGTAGCTGAAGAAATTTACAGTGTCAGTATAGGAATCTCTTTAAAGCACTGATTTTTGCACACCTAGACATTAAAGGTTCTTAAAAGATTTTGCTTTGTGTGTGAGCAGTCATGTAAGCTGCTGCCTGAAAGATGCTCCTTAACAACTCTGAATAAATAACAGGAGGAGGTGTATGGGAAGATGGTTTTGGTTTAAAATCCCAATTTCCATTATTTTCCTTATAGATTTACTAAGAGTCAGAGTTGCTACCTGTTCTCAATAACAGGTACTAACTGCTGACCATTTTCATAGACTCGAAATTTGTAGAAGTAACCTGTGCTTTTGGGTGGACTTAAAAAGTTTAAAGTATAAAAGTATTCTCAGTTTTTATGCTGGAAACAACAAGGCTATTCCATATTTTTTTTGGTAACTTGTTAGTTTTGGTCTGGATCAGCATAAGCTTGGCAGAGCTCAGGGAGCAGCAGCAAGGACAAAAGCAGCCCTGTGTTTTAGCTGTGGTTTCCAGTTTTCAAAAGGTGGCCATTAGCGTGGTTTGGAAAGCCAAGACTTAAAAACCCATGGTTTCCTCTGCAGATATGAAGTTTCATCTGAATTGTTTGGAGGGGACAGAATTATCAATTAATTGCATTGGGTTTTGGGGTTTTTTTACAGAAGATTGTGAATTTAGGGGTGGAAAGCAGTAAGCATGACCTGCAGAGCTCCAGCGTGGTCAGAGCAAGACCTGTTGAATCATTCCTGTGTGCTGTCAGGAAGTTGCCATGTGGCCTAATTGCAGGACTTGAAAATCTCAAGTATTTTATCATGTTCTGAAACACGTGCAGTCTGTGCACATAAATAACCGATCTGTGATACTGAACAACATCTGTAAGGGGATGGATACTTGAACCAAACTCAGGCTGCATTGCAAACTGCATTCATGCTTGTTATCCTTCTTTTATCTTCCTTTTTTTTCTCCCAGGTGTTTTTCCTTGACACTTCAAATTCTCTGTGAAAATGTGGCCTTCAGTTTCCTGCTTGCCTTTTGGATCATAGTGTTTTAGAGAAAAACACAATCTCTGCAGCCTTTTTATCTGGAGTCAGCTGAGTGGTCAGACATGTGGATGGAGTGAGGAACCACAGGTTCCTGCAGTGGCTCTTTTGTGCAGCTCCCAGTGAGCTTCACAAGATCTGTAAAACAAATGTTCATGCTGTTTTGAGGAAGGAATTTTGGTTTGTTCCCTCCTGGAATGCTAAATCACTTTGAATCAGTAGTAAGGGGTTTATTTTTCTGTCTGCCTGATGTTAACAGATTATTCTGTCTCCTTTCTGCCAGTTTTGGCCACTAGGAAAGCTAGTGGAGAACTTGTGTGGGTGTGTGACTTGTGATGAGTTTTAGTCCAGGAGTTATTTTTGCCTTGAACAAATTGCTTTGAAGTGATGAAAGATTTTCTAAAAGTACTTTCCTGTGTATAATGGAATCTGTATCCTGGTAACTACAGTGATTATGTTCCCTAATTCTTGTATAGCTAAAGTGCCTTAAGATGGCACAAACTCTCCTATCAAACTACGGAGAAGTCACTTTACAAAATAGCATCTCTCAGTATTCCTCCACATGTGCTGCTCTCAGTGATGCCTTTGTGCTATCAGCAGTGATGGTTCATATTAACAATCAGCTCAGAGATGAATGATCTGAGAGTTAAACTTTGCAAACACTATTAAGCCATAGCTGCTGTCCTTAGGTTTTGGTTTGGATCTCCCTTCTGGTTGTCCAGGAAGGCAAAATTGCCCCATGGCCATTTTTTCAGTAGAATATTAGTGAATGTGAAAACATTAACTTGCACTCAAGTTTTCACTTGCTGACTGGCTAACAGGACATCCTGGATCTCTGTGCCTCAGATGCCCAAATAATTAATGTGGGAAAGGAGCAATTAGTTGGGCCGTGCAAGACAGAGTGATGACACAGATTGGAGCGAGGAGACGAGGATTAAACCTAGCTGAGCCCACTGCTGGGTGACCTTCGGCAAGTCACTTGACTTTGTGCCTCGGTTTAGCCCAGTGATAAATAGGTCTGGCTCCCTGTGCTGGGATAGGACTTCGGATGGCGCCATAAAAAGGGAACTTTAAATAGCACCATGGCAGTGTTCTACTGCGAGGGGAAGGAAGTGGCCGTGAGTGTGTCTGTCTGACACAGCTTGGAAATTGTCCCTGATGTCCTTGGGACGTGTGGAAGGCGACCTGGCTGATTAAACCTATTTGGACCTACCTGTGTGCTGTGTGAGGATTATCAGTGTTTGTGCTTTCCTCTTCTCTTGCCCTTATTTTTAGGGCGGCTTTGTCTTAAACTCTTCCAGTTCCAGCCATTACATCCAAGCTGTACTTTTGAAAGCTTGAGGCCCTGCAATTAATCTTTTTCAAAGGACACAGTTCTGGGTACAGTAACATTTGTTCAGGGAATGTTCCACTGGAGTTGTTATGAACTTTGTCTCTCCAGGGATAGAAAAGAGGATGCCAAAGGCAACCATGTTACACAAGCAACTTCAGGAAGCTGAGGCAGTGCTGAGTCGTAACTTTCCCGGATTTGATCACCTCTTCCCCAGCCTAGCTGTGCACCAGCACTGCCTGCAGTGTGGCACTCCCTATGGAAATGTGGCAGTTTCCAGTGCAAATGTCTCACAGGCAGGTTATGTGCCCATTGACTCATGTACGCCCAGTTTATGGAGCATGGTTAAACTAGAGGAGGAGGGGGAAATAATCTGATACCTCCGAAGTACAAATTCCAAGGGCAAAAAGGCTGCCCATGAGTCACAGGTACTTGGAAATCTCCCCTTTTCCTTGTAGAAAGGCAGTGGAATGTGCAAAGTGGTAAGGAATGCTTCAGGCTGCAGCAGGTCTTTGTAATCCTGCGGTTGCTGTCGGCACATATGGGAGTGCATGGATTATTGTCACTGAACTTCTGAGCATTCAAAGCTTCATGTTGGCCATAAACGCAGGCATCTAAATATAAACTGCACCCCAGCTACCACTGCAGCTTCTGCCTTGGCTCCCAGTTCTCTGCTGGTGCAGACTCCTCCACCACAAAAGTCAATAAAGGACAAGCAGATGAGAACTCCACCCCTTCCAGCAAGTTAAAGCAAGCCAAAGACTGCTTTAGTGAGATTTCTGCCATTTAAATTCAAAAGCAAACATAGGCTGGTATTATCAGCTCACACCAGATCTGCCTGCAGACAATAATTCTTCCTGTCTTGGACCCCTGCCCATGTGCATTATTGTAATTATCAGCAATTTAAAAAAAAATAAAGCAATAAAGCTAGGATGAGCTGCTAGTATGTAGATTTACTGCCTGCTGTGTCAGGCATTCATTAGCCTTCCTGGGTTCAAGCCACCTATCTGCTGAATAAAACCAGGAAGAGGAGCTAAGGAAAACAAAGCATGAAACACCATTTGAAGCATGAATTGAGGGCTCTGCTCGTGTTTACAAGTTATAAATCCAAAACCAGGGGAGTTTTAAGTATTCTGTCCAGAAGTTCTTGTGTGTAAAGTACCTCTGCCAGCTTCCTTCACTTTTTAGTTGAAGTGTTGGTCTCCTGCATACTGACTTATCATTAATTCCCAGGTGAGATTCATGGCAATGAATGTTAATTTAAGAGCTGTGTCGCACGTTGTGACCCAGGAAGGCTGGGCTTTACAATGCCAGCTCAGCTGTTCTCCTTCCAACAGCTTCCGTTTGTGACTGCAGCTCTTCTGAATTTTCATTTTGCCCAAGGGCTGGCCTCTCCATGTGGAAGGAAAAAGGCCCATGGATGTCAGCTGGAGGTAACAGTAATATGGGGTGTGCAGTTGAAGCAGTTGAGTCCCTGCACAAACATTCATACCAAAGTTTCAGCGCAGAAAGGGCAAAACATTAGAATCCTCACACATTCAAAAGCAGCAGCCACGGAGGGTTGTGTTCACCAGAAGGCTGGTAAGGTAACAGGGCTCATTTTTGTGTCAAAGGGACTGTTAGAATTCCTTAGCGGTCTTGAAGGCGTTCAGTTTATATCCTCCATATTTGTGGGTATTGCACTGACATAGGGAGATTTGCAGAGTTGCTCCAGATAGAGTAGGAAATGTAATTTAAAGAAACAAATCCAGAAAAAGCTCTTCCTTTCCTTTAATTAAGGTGGGCAGTGTGATTTATCTGGATAAGGACAGTGCTGAACAGCCTTTTCTGAAGTCCCTCAGGTTGTGATTCACGTCCACCCTGATTTAATAAGCAGTATTGCTTCTGAGGGGCTTCGCTTAATTAAAAACAAACAGCGCAAGTAATGTTTTCAAGTGCTGCGTGGCTTTTTTTTGTCAGTGTAGCAGCAACTGGTTGTGGCATACATGTAACTCAGGAACAGGAAATCTGATCTGATCTGATCTGTAGAGAATCCTGCAAAAGGCCCTGCCATGTCACTTAAGGCAGGCTACGCCCTCAGCAGCCAGTAATCTCTTCTCTGGCCTCGAAGTCAATGCAGTTCTCCATTGGAACTTTCTTCAGCACCTTATAAATTCTAGAGGTTGGAGTTTCAGTCTTAAAACGGCTTAATCTTCCATGGTTTTATGTGGAGAGCTACTTGTGTTGCTGCAGGGGAAGCCTGATGGAAAGCATGGGGAGTGTGGGTTTTCCTCACAGGCTCTCCAAGCTTCTCAAGCTCCCATCCACTCTGGTTTTGCTAGAATAAAGACTCATTCTGGCTAATCTGATCAGATGGACAAGGCTACAGTCATGTTTGACCCCACTGAAAATGCAGAATTCAGTTAAATATGACATTTTGCAGATACCTTTGTGCTATTAAGGAAAGCTCTCAGGAACTAATTTCTGTGAATTATAATGATCAGCTTCTCTTCACAAGAGATAAGCTCCAATCACCCTTCAATCCTCAAGTCCCCAGCAGCATGCCAGATGGTTTTCCAGAACAGCATTCCATAGGGAGCTGAATGGACAGCATGTGAAATAAGTTATGTTGTGATGAGGTTTAACAGATCCCGGCAATAGAAGGCAAAGGATATGGATGTGATTTTCATGTTTAGGTCTTTATAAACCAGAACTGCAATGTACTGCTTGTGTTTCAAGGGTAGATGTAAAATATTCTTTATTTTACTAAAGTCTCTAGCCTTGTGTCCCTTCTTTGGGATCAAGGATACTTGCAGGAGAAACAGATATGACCCTTTTTAGCACCTGGAGCCCAGGCCTCCAGGCGGGTAATGCTCACGCATCAAACCCTGTGTCATAAGCTGAAGAGGCCAGTAGTAAATAAAAGCCAGGATACTTGGGCAGACACTTCCATCAGAGAAAAGGAAAATTTAGAGGCTTGAATTCCAGTGTTTCCGGACCATAAATCAGGAACTGCATGGCAGGGTGAGGAATTTAGCTGACATTAACTGGCCAGAGATTTATGTGTTTATGGAATCAAAAACTTCTTTGGTCTTGGAAAGCAAACTGGATTACAGAATTACACCAAAAGGCAGAGCCCAGTTTCTCCTGAAACATCTTGTAAATGCAAGTGCCAATGAGGAAAGTAATGGTTTATGGAACAGTCTTTTCCCAAATAACATTTGTCTTACTCTCATATTATAGGTATGTATTAATAGGATAATAGCTACTAAAATAATGTTCAACAAGGATGTATACAACTGGATGAACTCTCTTCCATCATGTGTGTGTTGCCCCTCCTGATCTGTCAGGCCGCTTATTTAAGGGATTGAATAGTTGCTCCCCAGCACTAAAAGAAGCAGCTGCTTCCATTTATGGCTGGGAAATTCCCAGAGAAAAATGTGCTGTCAGTTTGTTCATCCCTTTGCAATGTGGAATGGGTGAATTCTCTGAAGTACTAAAGAGCTTTACTAAGGACATGGCTTTATCCCAAGCTTGGTGCTGGTTTACATGTTCCGCAGCTTTCCTTTTGCAGAGTGATGCTTGATTGTAGCCTGAGGGATCTGCTTCCAGTTTTGATACACCGAAGGCAATTGTGGGAAGCATTAGAAAGTTTCTTGGTCCCAAAAGGCTCTTGTAGGTGACCTTTTTCCCTGTTTAAGTATCAGTGTTAAAGGTGTGGCCTCCATGAAGTTTGGAGGTGCTGTATTCTCTCATTACGGCTAGAATGAGATTAAAGTGCTAAATTAAATAACTGATATGATTGAGGGCTGGAGTGGATTGCCAGTGAAGGAAAATTGAAGCCCATTGCTCAAAAATCTTGCCTTGCAGGTCCTGGGGTTAAAGAATCAACTTGTGTATCTCAAAGTTCATTAACTCACCCAACAGCACAATTCAAGAGAAGATTTCTGCTGGTTGATTAAAAGTGATGAAATCAAGCAAGTAATTAGGCTCGTTTGTTCAGCTGTGAATTGGGGCTTAGCATGTTCTGGTAGCTACAGCAACAGCACTCGACTGATATGCAAACTATGTGAGCAATCCAAGGAGGAGGAATGATACCTTTGCAGGGATCGAGCCAGAGAGGCAGCAAAAACAAACACTGGCTCGAATCAGTAGGTAAATAGGGGGTGGTCATGATTTCAGGAGGTTGGTATGTGTTTGAACAGGAGTTTTGCTCATGCAAGAGCTGTGATGAATGGATTACTTACGGATGTTTCTGCCTCTCGATGGAGCCTGCACCTCTCCTGCTCACAAAGTTCCCTTATTGTGCTGCAGACTTGTTAAGTTTGCTTTGAAGGAGCCAGATTTCAGGCATCAGCAGTGCCATCATAGCACATATATTTATTCTCTTTTGGTGTCCTGTATTCTTAAAAGGGTTTAAAATGCTTCCTAGGTTCTTGATCTTGCGTTTCTTTTAGTTTTTTTCTGGGGGTGGAACTTGGATATGGTTGCAGTGTTGTCATCAAACAAAACTGTTTTAGGGATTGTTTCCTTTAGCATGTCAGGTCCTGTGCTCTCTGGAAAGTGGTTGTTGGTACCAAAGTGGTGTTTGTTTGGAGAGAGATAAAAAGAGCCTCTTAAAAAGTTTGTGTGTGTTTAGAGTTATGAAGGATCATTCTGCGTTTGCTTCTTTCTTCTGAAAAGACAGCAGGGAGGAGGGTGGTGCAAGACCTGTCACAGGTTCTGCTGTGTGCACTTGTAAGATGTTTATTAAAGGCTTGATTTCTGAAAGAACCGAGTTACTGCACCATTTTCCCAGCCTCAGTCTATTCCTCAGAGTTCCTCCTGTACCTGAATTACATGACTCTTTTTTCCTTAGGACAGAGTACAACAAACGTACCCGCACTAAACTTGAAAATATATGTGAACTTGGCAGCATTTTGATACTGGGACATCGATGCTGCTATCTGTTACACGTAGTTTGGTATTTCATTGCTTTGTGGTCTGTGTTGAAACATGCTATCATGAGCATCTGTTGGTTGGAAGGGTCAGAGTAAGTAGAAACCACTTGTATAAGACTATTTCTCTTAAGTGATGCACAGGTGAATAGTACTTAAAACTCAAGGGGTCATTTTTCTGCAGTTAATACTTGAATTTATGCTTTTATGCCTCAGGTTGGTTTTCTCCCCCAAGCACTAATCTTGTGTTCAGCACTAAACAATCTTTGACTTTCTGAGTGTTGAAACGTCTTATCTCCAGGCAGTGAGATAAGGGGAGGGGGAGAAATGAGCTAATTATAATGGAGTTATTCTTTTTCCTAATATCCAGTAACTAGGAGCTGCACAAAGAAGTTGTCCAGTTGAATTCTACTCTTTATTCCTTTATTTGCTTTAGGCATACAAATATTGGTATGAGTTGATGGGGGTCTGCAGGTAGTAGGGAATGAACAGTGCCCACAGTAATTTATGCATTTTTCAGTGCACCAGAAGTTAAATATGAAGGCAGGTCTGGTAGCCTGGGGTTGTGTTGCCTGCCAGTGGAAAAGCAGCTTAGGGCCAGCAGGGTCTGCATTGCTGTTTCTATCTGGAGTAGTTGAAATGGATTTCATTCTCCTAAACACCTTAAAGAGCTTTTGATTTAGGAATTCATCTGCTTTTTTGCCTTATGCCTCTTTCTCTTTTACAACAGCTAGCAGTTATTTAAGGAGAGCGTGTTCAACTCCTACCATCCACTTGGTCTTCTCAGAAAAAAAAAAAAAGTCTTCCATTTAATGTACTCCTCTTTTTCCTCTTTCAGTCAGCCAGCAAGATTTCAGAAAGGGGCCCTGACCTTGTTTTCATTGATCAGTCTGCAGTTTGACCCAAATGTGGGCCTGGGCTGTCAGGTTTTTGTCTGCTGGTGCAGTCTGGGAAGTGCAGAGAATACACATCTGAAACAGCTCCCCATAGGAGTGCACTGAATGGGACACAACAGGCTTTGAGGAGCTGGTTGCCACAGCTATTTTTTCTGATTCAGCAGAAATCATCTTTATTTGTATGTTTGAACAAAAATCTTGGGTATTTCTATCCCAATTATTCGATGATACTGAGATAAACACATAGCTTTAAACTCTGAGCAGGATTCTTGCAGTGGGACGCAGTTATTTTATTAGTAGTAGTAATACCTGCTTGTGTGTAACCTCACAGAGGTCCTTCTGCCGAAAGTTATTAGTATTAGTTATTTGGTAAGTTTTTCAGACATCTGTTTTACCCTGTGTAGGTGCAGCCTTTTAGTGGGAATTACTCTTGGTTTTGGTAAGCTGTTGTTTCAGTTATAAAAACAGAGTTTGGGAAAACAAATGCCTTGCTGGTGAAAACTTGGGGTTGGCTCGGCATCTCAAGGAATGTTGTTACAAAATAGTTTGCAAGACTCCACTGATATTCTGGATCAAGCAGGAGCTGTCTGAGAAGATGCCGGAGGGTTTCTGGTTCTTTGAGTTGTTGAGCCGTTGATCAGATAATGCATCAAGGTGTTTTGTTTTGGTTTGTCTTCACAGGCCCTTGCAGCCAATGCTGGGACAGGGTTTGCGGTGGCAGAGCCTCAAATTGCCATGTTCTGTGGGAAGCTAAATATGCATGTGAACATCCAGACTGGGAAATGGGAACCTGACACTTCCGGGACCAAGAGCTGCTTTGGAAGAAAGGAGGAGATTCTGCAATATTGCCAGGAGGTGAGATTTTCTGTTTAATCCTGACTCTTCACTGCTGTGAAGGAATTGGATTCCAATTTAGCTGCTCAGTAGCAAATTAACCCTGCAGGAGATGAGCTTGCTTTTGCCCTAGTCCAATTCCCTGCACTGTCCTGCTGAGTTACTGCCCAGGAAGAGCAGGGAGGACACTGCAGTGGGATTTAGAAGCTACCTCAGATCAGCTCACACTGCCACAGAAGGTCCTTGGTCTGTAAGTCAGAGGTATCTTCGTGTATGTTTGCAGGGCTTTACCCAAATATTCTGGCCCTGAGCTGGCTAACCAGCATCTGCTCCGTTGTGTAAAATGGAACCCGACACCTATTCTGGTTAGAATGTGGCTGTGCTGTTCTCAGTGACGTGTTCAGATCAGCCAGAATATTAGAAAAATATTTTAATCAAATTTTCACAGTCTTTTTAAGCTCTTTATACTTTATTGCAAAAAATGTAATCATCTTCTAGTGTGTTTCAGATACACTGTAACATATTGGCCTTGTCCAGTGTCTTTAATTGCTCCTCTGAGGTGACAGGCACGTAAAATGCCACAAGGAATATTTTTTTTTTTTTAATGGGAAGGCAACAGAATGTACCATGTCTGGACTGGAAAACTTTTTAAACTGTTTTACAAGGCTGATATAACTGGGGCTGCATTTTTTTCACGTAGTTTTAGAAGCCTAAATATAAGTCAGTGTCTGGACTTGAGAACTGGAGCAGGGCGTAAGGATCAAATTAATACATCATAAATGGACCAGGCACGAGGCAACCTGAGGAGGTGGGTGCATAACCTGACAAGTTATGAGAGAGTCTGAAGACGTTACTAAACCCTATTTGTTGGTGATTGCTGTTCCAGGGAGTATTGTGCTGCTCCAGAAAGAATGAAACAGCTACATCTCCTCCAAACCTGAATACCCAGATGCTCCTCCTCCACTGCTGTGCAAATCCAGACCCCTTAGCTTAGTGCTAGTGAGGACTCTTGCCCTGACCTGGCTTTCTCGTGCCTCAAAGCAGTGGCATATCCATTTCTGAAGTCCTGTGTGACAGACAGCTGGAGCTTTTTTTATGTCTCCAGCTGTCCTGAGTTTGATCCAGAGGAGAGTGTGTGTCCATGTGCAAACTCCAACTTGTTCCTGTGTAGAGAATCAGCCTCACTACTCTGCTAAGGTAGGGGCTGCTCTGCACATTGTCTGTCCTTTCTGGAGAGAAACCTCTCTGTCTATGCTGTTCCTCAGATGTACCCAGACCTTCAGATCACCAACGTGGTGGAAGCCAACCAGCCTGTCAGCATTGACAGCTGGTGCAAGCGTGGGAAGAAGCAATGCAAGGACCACACTCACATCGTCGTGCCCTACAAGTGCCTGGGTGAGTGTGTGCTGGGTGTGCTGTGCATTCCTGTGGGAGAAGCGAGGAATTGCCTCCTGGGTTCTTACAGAGAGAACAACTCAGTTTGTAAGACTTCTCTTGTATCAGGTTGTCATTTCCACATTCAACTTCCACTGAAACGTTTTTCTTTCCACAAGATGGAACTCTGCCTTTCTGGAGCAAATCAACAGCTTGGTAACAGCTGTGGTGGAATAATGGTGCCTGGCATGAAAAACAAATCCCCATTCTCTCTGCAACTGCCATAAAAACCTGAAGGCTATTGTATCTGAGTATCACAAAGACATTGGGATTTAATATTTTGATCCTATTTTTGTGAAGCTTTAATATTTTGTTGCCTTGGAGACTTAAATGCTCAGTGTGCTCAGGCTTCCTGCTTGGTCTTGGCAAGAGATCTCTATTCTATTTCAATGACTATATTTAAACGTTGCTGTTTCAAAGAGGCCCTGCTTCTTGCAGCTGTATCCCCTGTCCCCATTTTGAACTGTGAAAGAATATGAGATAAACTGTGATGGATTTCATGGTGCTTTCCAGAATCTCCCCACCCACTGGAATCAGGCAACATGTTTTAACTGGTTAACTTGTGACTTCTGACCTGTGGGTTGTGGCTGACACTGTGCTGCCCCATGCTGCCCCAGCTTAGTCTCAGCTGGCTGACTTTCTTTTCAGTTATCCACTGGAAAAGACTTGTAGGAAGGCTTGGAAGAGTCTGATTGCTGGTAGCATTCAGTAGGAACCAGTTTTCATCATTTCTGTCCGTATTTCAGGTTACCATGCGATTTGACAAGGAGAACACCAGCAAAGTAGCAGAACCATGTGGGTGCTGTGTCCTTTATGTAATACCTTCCCCTAGACAGTCATAAAGCACTTCATTAAACATAAAATTTATTGTGGACACATCCTGGGAGAAAGGTGCTTGTCTTTATAGATGTGGAAATTCAGGTTTGGGAAGCAACCAAGCCCAACTAATCATAAGAACGTCTGATGGAAATAAGGATGAAAGCAAGATCCCTGGATTTATAAGGAGTCATCTTTTTTACAAATAATCCTTCCCCAAGCCTATTCTCCAGCTGAAAAATAAGCTGATTTTACTACACTGCCCTAAAATTTGATAAGTACTAAACTATTTATTCAGGTTTTTCATTAGTGTATTTCACGCTGTTCATGACTTGCAGGCCCCAGCCTGTGAGGCAGCTTTGGTTTTCAGATCTGAGTTGCAAGTCTGGAGTCCATATATCTATACAATCTCTTTATCTTTAGCACTACACAAATTGCTTGTTGTAAATGGATGTTTCTCTGGAATTATAGTCAAACTGTGGGATTTTGTTCCCATTCTTGGTTGTGTTTACCTTGTGTCTTGGTTCTAAAGACAGGTGTCTGCTAAGGAAGGCAGGAGCCTCCCTTGGAATGGAAAATATGACCCCCTCCCCTCCGAATTATTATAATTTTGAAATTAATGGGCTTTCAGGCAAAGATATGAGAAAAGGAATAGCAGTTCTTTACTAGTGTGTGTATGTATAGCGAGGCAAACGACAACGATGGTGACAACAACAAACAAGAACAGCAAACCCAATGAACAGTCTCTTCCCGCTGTTGAAGCACTTTGCCCTTGGGTGCAGTTACGGTCACAGCCGGCAGGGCTCCCGGCTGGGCAGGGCGGGTGCGGCTGCAGGGGTCCGGCTGCCTCTCTCCACGCGGTCATGGCAGCTCAGCCAGTGGGAGGGATGGAGAAGGCGCTTCTTTTGCAAACTCCCAGGGGGAGCCGATCCCGGTGCCCCGTCTGGATAGCGAAAGGAGCTGTAGCAGGAACCTCAGGAGAAGGAAGCTGGAACGGCAGGGTGGGCTCACCCAGAGGTAGCAAGCAAGAGGCAGCAGAAACTCTGCAGCTGGGAAGGGCAGGCCCTCCCGGCAGGCAGGGGTGAAAGGTACAGCGTAGCACAAACCGGGGAACGGCAGAGGTACGGTGGGTGTTGGGCAGCAGCCCCCGGTGGGAAACTGAGGGCGCTCCGGGGTCCCGGCGGGGCACGCACCAGCTCTGGGCTTCCCGACAGCAGAGCAGTAAAAGAAGCCAAGCCGGGAGGCTCAGTCACAGTGCCGAAGCAAAAAAAAAAAAAAAAAAAACAAAAAACCACACAAACAAAAAAAAAACACCAAAAAGAAGCAGGCAAAACCCACAGGGAACAGCAGGATCCCTGGTGAGAGATACCGGCCGTGTGTGTCCAGTCGAACAGCCTGCCCGAAAAAAGAAGGCGCTGCCCCTCGCCCTGCCCCCAGCTGTCCCCGGAAACCCCAGCTTAGCTCCCACTGATCACAATACTCCCGGAGCCAGGGAGGATGGGGGGGCAGCCCCCGGAAACAAGACAAAAGGAAACAGAACAAAACCCCCCAAAATTATATGGGATAATAAACTGTCCCCAGGACACCTTGATACAGTAATGCACAGAGTACCTTGAGGTAGGATCCTGTCACCATACCCTGTTTAATCTTCTCTGCCCCTCCCCCACAAAGGAAAGCTCCTTTGTATTTCAGAGGTGAAGAGAAGAACCCGTAAATCTTCTGCCTTCAGTCCCCAGAACCACAGTCTCTTGGTTTTAAAGTTTGCTCAGTTTTACTTTTCTTATCAGAAGCATTGAAACCTTTCCTGATAGAGCAGGATGAAAGATGATTAACTCAAAATTCTAACTGGCCAGTTTTGAGATGAGAAAATGGAGAAAATACAATCTCTCTGTTAGTTTAAAATGTAAGTAATTGCAAAGAGATGGTTATGGTCATTTGATTTAATTATCTTCAATTATCAGGTAATCTAACTCTAAACTATTTGACTTCTCTGTATTGAGTAGAAGTGTCCATAAGCTTTTAGTATGAACACTAAGGAGTTGCAAAAAAAATTGGTCATGCAAACAATATTTCAAATATATTTTGAAAAATAGCGTGAAAGATTGGTTGGACAAAGAATTCTGCTTTGTGGAGACTGTGAGAAAAAGTCTCGACTTAAAAGCTTTTCTCCAATTTTAACAAATGATTCCTAAAGCTGCTGGTCATGTGTACAGGGAATGCTGCTTTGAAACACTTGTGCTGAAGATCTTTTCCTGGTCTTCTCAGAGTATCTAGCTCTCTCCTCATTTTAAATCACTGAGTGCAGCATTTTGAATCTGCAAGAAAGAAAGGAAAAACCTCAGCTTGGAGAAAATTTCACGTTTGGATTCCAGTGGCAGTGTTTGCTGGGACTTCTGGGATAAGAACAGAAAGTGATGCTCATTTAGTTCTGATCCTTATTTCACATGTGTTGGTACCAAACTGAATGATAGTGGAAATTTATGGTAAATAGCTTTTAAGTCCAACTAAAGTAGAGTCTGTACAGCAGAGTGATTCTCTCTCTCCCATCTTCCTCAAAAGCAAAACTCTGGGTTTGGCATAAAGATTGTGCCAAAGCTTCCTCATGCTGGTGAGCTTGTGGTTATCTAGATATTGGAATGCAGTGTATTTGCTGACTCTGGTTGTACTCCGATATTTAGGCTATATAGTTTTTATTTTCCAGCCCTGTGTGTTTTGGTTAGGGTAGTGAGTGTGCTGCAGTTGATCTTGACAAACAAAACAAAACCAAACAAGACTTGGTCAGATACTGAAAACATAGATAGCACCCTCAGCATATAAAAATTTCCAGGCTGTTACAGCGGCAGACAGCATGAAGGAACCTTTGGCATGATGCAGCTCATTTGGAAATAGGTGATTAAGTGGTTTGAAACTTCTGAGTGCAGACACAATCTTCTCAAAGATTTGAGTGAAATCTCTTCAGTCAATCCTTTCATGGAAGAACAACTGTTTATTAACTTGCACTGTAAACTCTGCCTTCAGTTCAGCTTTAAAGGTCAGCAGGATCACCCTGTGCTCCTGGTTTTACCTTGGAATCTCTGAAGCTCTGTTTTTCTTTAGATTGTCAGAGATAATTTTCAGAGCTGGTGTGACTTGTCTCCTTTAGGAGTGTACCAAACCCTCAAGGCACATGCACAGAGTGCACTTTGGGGGAGTTCTGATGGAGGCTTTATTTGCTGCTGGAAGCTGGATGAGTGTGAACTGTGACCATTGTGTTTTTCAGTGGGTGAGTTTGTAAGCGACGTCCTGCTGGTCCCCGAGAAATGCCGGTTCTTCCACAAGGAGCGCATGGATGTGTGTGAAAGCCACCAGCACTGGCACACCGTGGCAAAGGAGGTAATGGAGCCACTGGGGCAGGAATTTGTTTATTCTGGATCTGTCCACTTGGATGCTTGTAGTGTTGGAGCATAGCAGTGTTTCTCTCTGCGTTGCTATTCCCATGTTCCAGTCAATGAACTGAGGCAGACAGCAAGGAAATAAAAATTTAAAAGTACTCAAGTGACTTAAAAACCTGTTTAGCAGTTGAATTATTCTTCATGAAAAGCTGTCCTAAATAGCCTATCCATATCATAGAGCTAGGAATTGAAATCAGGGCTCTGGGATACGGCTTTAACCAATCATCCCTCTTTCTTTCCTCTTTCCAGGGAGATACAGTGGGCATAGGATAGTTCCTATTTTTCTTGCACGTTTTGCTTTAATGTACCTGCTGCTGCTGAGGATTTGGCTGGGAGGGCTTGCCTGGGAGCAGTCTGAGGTTTTTTGGGACTGATTAGTGGAGGTTTTACATAAGAGATGGATTATATTCTCAGGATAAATCTAGCCCATGGTTTTGGGGGGTTTTTGTGGTTATTTATCTGTCTAGCTAAACTGTTGCGAAAGCTCTGCACTCCCATTTGAAGCAGGGATAATAAAAACAAGATCATGACAGAATGTGCATGTTTTCCATTTTGTAGAAGCAACAATTGTAGAAACAGCAACACAAGGACCAGTTGTTAACCAGATAAGGTTAAGGATGCTCCACTTAAAATTCCTACTTTAAAATCCTGTGAGCAAAAATCTGTCTAAATAAAGCTGTACTAGAGGAATTGCCTTTTAATTGAGGGTAAACTTGTTAATGTCTAGAAAATTGAAAAATCATTTGCTTTAAATGTAGTTGGAGAACTTTTCCAGCAATATTTGGCTCATTTAAAATCCATGCTGTAACAAAGCAAAGCACAAAAGGGTTCGGATGGGCATAATAAAGCTTTTTTTCATTCTTTTCTGGCACCTCAAAGCCAAGTATTTCCTGAGCTTAAGAGAAGTGTATAGGCATAATGTCTAAGCATAGTTTACGTTTGGCTTTTTCTTGAATTATCTGATTGATTTTCATCTACAGCATGGTAAAATAATCTTGACACAAAGTCCATTTGAGCAATTATTCACTTGCTCTAATGTAAAGTTTAATAGATGAAGTTTAATGAAATGGCCAGCCCAGAAAAGCAAACACGCTTTCTGGTTCTTTCAAGTGTTCTCCCTTGAGCTGGCACAAAATGTTTAGGTTTTTTCCTGAACTTTGCCAGGCTGACAAACCAGCAGTTGTTGGGGCTGGGGTGTGAAACGTTAGCACCAGGAGGTACTGGGTGGTTCTGGGTGGGACTTCTGTGGGGATTTTTTTACACTGCAAGTTTCAAATCCACTTTCCTTTGATGTTCAGATTTAGGTCATATGTTGCTATTGTTTTTGCCGTAAAATTTAAACCATTCTTGGGATCTCTGATAGGCAAACTTGAGCTTTATCCAAAGGAAGAGCATGATACTGAGCTGACATGAATGGGCTCCTCTTTCAGGCCTGTCTGACAGAAGGGATGATCCTGCACAGCTACGGGATGCTGCTGCCCTGTGGAGTGGACCAGTTCCACGGAACAGAATATGTGTGCTGTCCTCAGACTAAGGTTGTGGATGAGGCTCTGTCCAAAGAGGAAGAGGATGAAGATGAGGATGAAGACTACGACCTTTACAAGAGGTAGAGTTCTTACTGGTGTTGATGTTGACAGCTTGGTACATGGAGCTGCTGCTTGGGAATGTTTCACAAGGCAACTCCCTTGTGGTGAGGATTGAGCGAACTTCTGTGCTTCTGAGTTTCCTAAAGGAGTGTCCTGAGCCTGAAGAGGACAAATGACTTTGCAGTGCCCCTTTTACTGGAGGGGCTAAACACCTGTTCTCCCTTCATCCCTGCAGAGAGTTGGGGTCATTCAGCCTGGAGAAGAGAAGGCTTCAGGGAGACCTTAGAGCCCCTTCCAATTCCTAAACAGGCTCCAAGAGAGCTAGACAGGGTCTTTGGACAAGGGCCTGTAGGGACAGGACAAGGGAGAATGGCTTCACACTGCCAGAGGGCAGGGTTAGATGGATATTGGGAAAAAAATGTTCCCTGTGAGGGTGGTGAGGCCCTGGCACGGGTTGCCCAGAGAAGCTGTGGTTGCCCCATCCCTCGAAGAGTCCAAGGCCAGGCTGGAGGAAGCTTGGAGTAGCCTGGTCTAGTGGAAGGTGTCCTTGCCCAGGGGAGGGGGTGGAACAAGATGGTCTTTAAGGTACCTTCCAACTCAAACCATTCTGGGATTCTACAGTAGGAACCTACCCCAAGGTTAGACTTTCACTTACTGAAAAATGGAAAGAGGCCGCATGAAGCCAGGGCCATGGAGAAGCTCTGCCTGCAGCAGCAGGAGTGTCTATAATGAGGGATGTCCCATTGCTGTGGGTGATGGGCTAATCAATAGTTGGTATGCTTATTTTTCCCATTTCTGGTGTTTCTAGAACAGATGGAAAGAGAATCATTATTCTGGTACATCCAAGTGATTAGCCTTAACTTTACCCCCTAATTTATCCGTGTCCCTCCAGTGAGTTCCCTACAGAGGCAGGTGTAGAAGACTTCACAGGAACAGCTGTGGAGGAAGATGAGGATGAGGATGATGAGGGGGAAGAGGAGGAGGACGTGGTGGAAGACCGTGATTACTACTACGACAGCTACAAGGTTGATGACTACATTGAAGAGACCCCCACAGAGCCCAGCAGCGACAAGGCTATGGCTGAAAAAGAAGTGAGCAGCGACATGAAATGTAAGACACATTCCAGTCCACAGGCCTCCTGCTCCCTTGAGATCATTCCTGTTGGCTGTCAGTTAGTGATGGGGTTTTGATCAAGTCAATAAATGCCACTTGGAAGTTTTATTTGCCAGATAAGTTAGCAAACAGAGGAAAGCTGATGATGCTTATGTTTCAAGTGTTGAAATTAACTCTCTAGAGCATGGGCCATATGTTTCCAGATAAACAGCAGTTCTGCTGGCGGGAAGCCCAGTGTTTGGCATGTTGAACAAGCACCTCCATGAAGGTGCAGTGATGAGTCAGAAAAGCCATATCTGCAAATTTTGTAAATTCTTAAAGGGACATTTGGGGTACACTAAATTTAAAATCTGGTGGTTTATACCAGCTTAAAATGGGGAAGCTAAAAGAATTGGGCCATACTCTGCAGAGGTGCCATCTGGTCATTTAAGGATGAGGAACATCCTTGATGATGCCTTTGCATAAACACTTCTCTTCCACAAAAGAAAGCCAGCACAACTGACCCAACTTTATTATATGTTAAGATATACTTTCTGCAGTTGTAGAATCTACTGTGCTGGTGGCAGCTTTTGTTGAGTGGTAGGTGCCCTTGCAGAGAGGGCTCATGGTGTGGTGCCTCAGCATTATGTGATGTCCTACACTTTGAATATAGAAGTGTCTGCAGAAGAGGGAGGAGCAGAGAGGGAATGAAATTCAATTAGCTACAGATCACTGAATCATTGCCAGCAGTTCTCGCCTCTTTTTGGTAAAATGCCAGCACGCTGCAGATAATTTTCCTTGCTGAAACGAGGCTTAGCTCATATGTGTACAGGGCTGTTACAGATCTGCAGGTGTTGTGAGAGGCTTGGAGGAATATGATTGGGGTGTCTGTTTTGGGGGTATACAGTCTTTTTTCCCTGAAGTACCACGAACAGTTGCTAATATATACACTGTATCTGCTCTCTTGCCTCAAAACAGCCCAGCTGCTATTGCTGGCTCACCGTGAAGCATTCCCTGTGCCATGGCTGCATGGAGTTTTAATATTTGGTGCATAGATGTTTCAAACCTTAAAACCTCAGTGTCTGAGGCTGGCATGGAGGTCACTCCCTTTGTTTAGCCTGCTTTTTCACTTACTCCTACACCTCCCCTGTAAGATGTGGAGTGTCTGTCCAGGCAGAGTGCAGTGAACAGGACATGCTTGGATGCTTTAAGCAGCCCTAATGGACTGGCTTTCCATGCTGTTGGTTTTATAGAGTGGAGGCTCTCCCACTGGGGCACCCAGGGCATAACACTGTGGCATCAGCAGAACAGATTCCTGCTTTGCCAGCCCCTGGCTCTGGAGAAATCTCTCACAGGTGACAGCTCCATGTAGAGACAGAGTGAGCTGCTTGGCTATCTCCGAAGCACCACGTGCCGGCATCTCCCTGACCAGCTTGTGATGGATGCTTTGGAGTGTTAAACCCCCCAAAACTGACAGAAGCCCTTGGGTCAGTGCAGCAGCAATGCTGAGGCTGATGCCTCAGAGGAAGGGGTGAAGTAGAGCCACCTCTGCATCATGTAAATCGCTCGGCAAGGCCTGTGCTCCTCACCAGCTCATGTTCTCACCCATCTCCATACAGCTGTCTGCTCCCAGGAGGCCATGACAGGGCCCTGCCGGGCTGTGATGCCTCGTTGGTACTTCGATCCTAACAAGAGAAAATGCATTCGCTTTATATATGGAGGCTGCGGAGGCAACAGGAACAATTTTGAGTCAGAGGAGTATTGTATGGCTGTGTGTAAAAAGATGAGTAAGTCCTGCCTCCCACTGGCCTTTTGCAGCTGGCCACTGTCTGTCTGGCGTGTGGTGTCTCCTCCTCCTTGCCTCGGGCAATAGAGGACCTGTCTGTAGCTTATCCCTTTGGTTCTGGTGTCTGTCCCTTTGCAGCAGTCTCCTCCTGTCTCCACTTCCCTAGGTCCGTAGGGTGATTGTTCCTGGGGAAAGTGGCTCTCACGATATGCTGTCTGTGCTCCCTGGTGACTTGCAGCTCTTGCTGAGGGCTCAGCTGTCCTCTTCCAGATCTATAGCAGGGACCAGGGGCTGTCTCTGACCTCTTGCCTAACTGTCTTTTTAATCAAAATATACATAAGGAAGCCCTTGCTTTCCCCAGTCGTGTTACCACGCATATGTTCGACAGTAGGTCCTGAAAAGCAGACTGCTGTTGTCCTGGTAGTAGGCATTTTCTTGCTATTTTAATTTTGGAAAATATCAAGTAATATAGAATTCAGATTCCCATTATCAGCTTGGTATGAAATACGAATCACAACTCAATCCCCGTGTTTTTGAGTGCTTAAGGTTTTTGGCACCAATTTCAACTGGCTTTTATGTCAGATGATAAAACTACCAAAACCATTTTAACCTCCTTATTAATCTTATTGTTGAACTCCAGCACTTCCACTTCAGCTACCATTAAAGCCTTTTGAAAGGCTTTTTGTGTTATCTGGGGCTTGGCAGCCTGACTATACAGCCATAATCCTGTTTACAAAATGTGCTTCATGCAAGTGCTTTCGATTGGGCTGATCTAACTGAGGCGGTGAAAGAAAAGATGTGGATGTCAGGAGTTTTTTGTACAAAAGTTTGTCCTGTTACAGAAGGATTTGGGGCTGGGAAGAGAGTTCTCTGTGTCCAAGTCTGGTTCAGAAATGCCAGGAGCAGACCAAGAATATGGGACTGATACGACATCGTCCCTTGCACGCAACAGTAGTGCCTGTGTTGTATGTTGTCATTATTTTCCCCTAGTTAGAGGGAAGGTTGGTGGATGCAGTGCATGCTAAACTCTTACCCAGTGTTCATGGTGAAGTGCCAGGTAATTTTTTTCTGAAGCATGCTGTCTTTAATGATGTGTTGGAAGTTTTTTCCACCCAAATAACTAATATGGATGAGAGGTTGCCTTAACTGTCCCTTTGGGCCCTCCCTCAGGCGAAGGGCAACAACAGAGAGCATCATGTTTGCCACATCTTTCAGAAAGGCTCTGGGATGCGTAGTTGCTAAAACTGTAGCAAAGGAACGTGTTCAGCACTTCCTGAACTGCAGTATATAGAATACAGAGCCCCTGATTCTGCAGATGCTTGAAGTTTATCAGTTCTGAAATTTTGTTTTTCCCCTTGTCGAATTTGGATGTCTTGGAGTTACAAACTGTCCAGTGTATTGGACAAGTCAGTTTGTCACACTGAGCCTCCTTCTGTTGCTGTCTTGTCTAATATCATTGCCTGCAAGTCCTGCATGGGGCATCTGGTAGGAAAGGTAGGTTTGAAGTGTAAAATGCTGGTTTTGTGCAGATTTATCGTCAGGCTCCCTAATCATATTAATGATGTCTGGAGCCAGCTTGTCAGCGAACAGCTAATGCACAGAATGTCACTTAAACCATCCAAAGCCAATGTGGAAGGGAAGGGAAAAGGAATTCTTTATCCTGCCATTCCAGGCACTGTGTTTCTGGAGCTGAGTGCTGCTCACCTCAGCACTGAGCAGGCCAAACAGTGCTGGGAGCTGTGGTCATCGCTGCCATTTGGGCTGATGGAGCTGATATTGGACAGAAAATTGGCACCGTAAAGATTCCAAAATGGACTCTGGAAGGTGGCGGTTCAGTAGGCTCAGCTTGCCAGGCTATTAATTAGGCAGGCATGGAGATTCCTCTCCCTGCCCTCTGCAATCCAGGATCGTGGGTTTCTGATGCTCTGCTTACCCTTCCCTCTTCATGCAGTGCCAACTGATGATGTGGATGTCTACTTTGAAACTCCTGCTGATGACAATGAGCATGCCCGCTTCCAGAAGGCCAAGGAGCAGCTGGAGGTCAGGCACCACAACCGCATGGACCGGGTGAGTGTCAGTCTTCAGGCTTTGTGCTGTGCAGTTGTTCATGTGTTGGGTTGCTGCCCCTGTTTTACTGGAAAAATTGGTGGTGAAGTGACTTGCTTTCCAGTTTCCAGCCTTCTCTGTGTTTCTTTCAGTATGACCACACCATGGCAGTCCATTTTTTATTTCTCCAGTGTTGGGAGAGAGAAATTAGATTAGATGCTGGGAAGAAATTTTTTACTCGGAGGGTGCTGAAGTCCTGGCACAAGTTGCCCAGAGAGGTTGTGGATTCCCCATACCTGGAAGTGTCTAAGGCCAGGTTGGACAGGGCTTGGAGCCATCTGGTCTAGTAAAAGGTGTTCCTGCCCATGGCAGGGAGTGGAACAAGATGAGCTTTAAGGTCCCTTCCAGCCCAAACCCTTTCTGGGATTCTGCGAAGCTTGGCCTGTTGCTCAGAGGGATTAAGTGCTAGGTTTAAACCCCACAACAGCTCTTTTGTGCCTTCAAAAAGCTAGGCTGTGCTAGGATCTGCCTGTGAAGGCAGATCAGCTCATAAAGATCAGATTTAAATTTGTGTCTTGTTCATGTAGTTCTTTCCTTTTTCTGTCCAGGTGAAAAAGGAATGGGAGGAGGCAGAGCGCCAGGCTGTAAATCTCCCCAAGGCAGAAAGGCAGACTCTGATCCAGGTAAGAATGGAAGGATCTAAAGAGGAAAGTTACTGAGAGAGATTGCAATATTTAGAGCCAAAGGACAACTGAGATGCAAGAACAGCCTTCCTGCTCTGTCAACAGCTGCCTTTTAGAGGAGGTTTGATTCAATTGCTTGCTTTGTTCTTAAAACTGGAGATGATCTGATACTATGCCAGGTCCTTTCCTAGACACACTAGTAGAAAGTGATCTCGCCCCTCAAGCGTAGCGACAGCAGAGCCAAATTGTAATTCCAGACCTTTGGCCTGTTTTGCACTAACTGCTGGCCTCAGAGCCTGGTTCAGAGTCAGCCCTGGCTCTCGATACACATTTCCTGCTCGGGCAGACTTAGTGAAAACTGCTTAGACAGCAGATAAAGCTGGTGTGCTGCCAAAATGCCAATCTTGTGCCTTACGAGGAGAGTTCACTTGGACTGTGAAGTTAATCAGGGGTATTCGCAGTGTGGGATCATTAGGGGAAGGCTCTTCTAGCATTGACAATTCTGTGAATTTCTCTCAAACCAATATCCAACTAAGTGACTGACTCCAGCTTTTAAGCCCGCTTTGGATTTTATCCTGGAACACAGTTTTCTCTCTGCATTTTTTTAATATAAGTCACTGTTTGGAACTATGTGCAAATCCAAGAGTTTGTCATTATCTCTGTTGAAACATAACACTTAGTGGACTATTCTGGTTTGTTTGGAGATGAGGGTTATGACCTTTCTAAAAGAATAGAGATTTGATCTGAAGGCATGCTGATGGAAAATTCCCTATGCAATACCTTTGTAAACTTTTGCAAATTCAAATTAATGGCTCCAGGCTGAAGGGATCAGTCCTGTTTTCATATTGTAGGGTCGAGGGCAAGAGTTAATACTGTGTTAGTTGTTTGGCACAGCCTGGATCTCCCAACCCCAACATGGGCTTTCTGTGCAAGGTCATTTTCCCTCTGCAGACCTTTGAAATGGCTTCTGAGGGAAGTTTAGAAGGCAAATTGTCACCACTGAATTTGCAGAGATGAAATCTGCATCAGCATTTCTCCATGCCTTTCTCTCCTAATTGTAAATGGGTTGCATATGGAATTGGCCAGTCTTTGTTAGGTCTAAAGGGTTACAGGAGTTGTCGGTCACCTGGTGCATTTCACACAGATTACTTTCTTTGCTCTAGCACTTCCAGGCCATGGTGAAATCTCTGGAGAAAGAAGCAGCGAGTGAGAAGCAGCAGCTGGTGGAGACTCACCTGGCTCGCGTGGAAGCCATGCTGAACGATCGCCGTCGCATCGCCCTGGAGAACTACCTGGCTGCCTTGCAGGCTGACCCACCACGTGTGAGTTTCTTCCCAACACATTTGTCCAGTAGGATAGCACTGGGTAGGATGGCAGGTGGGAATGTCTTGGTGAGAAGATTGCCTGTGACTTGGCAGAAACTGCAAGTTGGTTCCTAGGAAAGCTTCTGCATTGTGGAAGTTGGTGCTGCAGACTTAGCAGTGAGTCTGTAATTGACTCTCTCTCCTCCTGCCTGGGGAAAAAAACGTCTGCTTTGTTTGGTGTCCGTAAGGCACAGTTCTTAAGGTGGGGTGTTCTGAGTCATACAGACTTAAAATTAAGTGTTCTGAGTCAAACAGACTTAATTAAAAAAAAAAAAAAATCTAGGGGCTGAGTGCAGGTGACAGATCTGTCCAGCACCTAAGTAGGCTCACACCTGAAGTGCTGTTTTCTGCTACGGGTTTGGGTTGACTCCAGTGATTTGACCTGTTCCTGCTCCCGCCCTGCAGCCCCACCGCATCCTGCAGGCCCTGAAGCGCTATGTCCGTGCCGAGAACAAGGACCGGCTGCACACCATCCGCCACTACCAGCACGTCCTGGCAGTGGATCCAGAGAAGGCTGCGCAGATGAAATCCCAGGTATGAGGAGGTTTCTGTCAAGGGAGCCATTGTTGCCCGGCCCTGGCTGTCGGAGGCTCTGGAAGCTGTGTGTTGCTGGGTACTACAGCAGCTTCATCCTTGTGGAGCTCTCCCTCTCTCCTGTGCTTGCTTCCTGTCACCAGATACACTCCCTGCATGGTTTCCCTTGGTGCCTGACTCAGTATTAAAAATTGAAACTCTGATTTATACATTTTTAGTCACACTAACAAGTTGAGAGGTTTAGAACTAGATCAGGATTAGTTCTGTGTTTCCTTTTTATCAGGCACCCCTGAAATTATTTGCTGGGGACTTGGTTATTTTGAACAGATTTCACTTCACTTCTTCCAAGTGTCCATGTGTTTCTTTCTGTAGGCTTGTTCTTCGTAGTGCCTGTGTTTGGAGTTTGTGGGAATTCTCTTGTGCCTCTGCAGAGTTACTGCCTGGTTTCCAAAGTATAATTTGTAACCCTTTCCAAGCACTTGGTCATTGTCGTTTGCTTTATCAGAAAGTCTGTTTTTGATAAGTTTATGTTGTACCATTGCACTGTATTTTACTTCTGAACAGCCAGAAAATCCTTTTCTTTCTGCTGGGTAGTGCATGTGAATATGCTACTTCAAACCTGGCCATTGTACTTGTAAGAGGACTTGCAGATACTCTGCAAATTTTTGGAATTATGTCCTGATACTTGTTTTCACTTGTTTTAAAATGGGGAAAGATGTGCTGAAAGGCCCAACTGATGGAAAATTCAAATCAAGAATGGCATGTTAACACTGAAAGATCTGTTTGGAAGGGTGTGCCCTTTCTCAGGTTCAGAGAGAACTCACTGTCCAGTTGCAGCTTTAGGAATGTTTTCCTAGTCCCAGTTTGTGGCTGGTACACTGCTTTGGAGTGTCTTTGAATTCTGCAATGCCTGAAAGATAAGCAAGAAGAAGAAAGAATGGAGAGATGTAGGGAGACAGTGCAGTGGAGCGCATCCAGTGCTGCCAAGAGGAAGAAATAGGCACTGAGGAAAAAAAAATGCATAAAAAACTGTTTAACCAGGAGGTGGAAATGTCCTGGGTTAAGGGTAGGACAGGGGCTGGAGCCTGTTGCTGTCACCTCTGGTGAGGAGCAGAGTGGTGTCACAGTGATTTTCCAGAAGCAAACATCACACTGGGAGGTGGCAGATTCCATGGGTTCCACCTTGTTTCTGGGTGCTGGCAGTGAACCTTCACCTCATGTCTCCTGGTCTCCCACTGCCAGTGGGATTCTTGTTAAGTTGCACATCCCCAGGAGGAGTGGTGGTTATGATGGTGCTTGGCTCTCCGTGTGGAATTAATGGTCATGTTTTCAGAGACACATCAAGCACAGCCTGGCCCAGCGCTTTGTTCTGCTGCTGCCACAGCCCAGGAGGGAGTGTGTGAACTGTGTTCTTAAGCTAAACCTGAAACAGTCCTTAATTCATTCTGAAGGCTGCAGTGTCAACAAATCAACATGCAAGGGATGTGGGTGGTACTGTTCAATTTCCATTCCCTTTACTTTTCAGATGCACTTTAAGCTCCTCAGTCGATTCCCTTGATTGACAAGCTGCCACATGCAAAATTAAATTGTTTTCATCCTTGCTCTTAAAGGTCAGGCACACATCAGACTGTGAAACAGGTCCATCTGACTCTTCAGCTTTTTGCAGTGTTTGGCCATCCATATAAATATTTTCCTTGCTCTCCATGATCCCTGATTATGCAGCACCCTCTTCAGGTCAGGCCTGACTTCACCACTGGATTTAATGTGCTTGGGAGTAGTGATTTGAGCTTGCCCAGAGCTTGAACGTATTTCTCAAAGGAAGGGAGAACACTGCTGCCAGTGAGTGGGTGTAGGACAAATGTAATACCACAGTTGGTTTGAAAGGCACCTTTGTTCTGAAACCAGAGCTGATAAAATACCCTGTCTGCTCCTTTTGCCTGTATCTTTTCTAGCAGTAGGAATGATAATCCATTTAATAAAGCACTCACTTGTAGCCAGTGCAGGAGATGAATTATGACTATGTATGGGAAATAGCAGCTTAGGTGGCATTTTAGCGTTTCCAGTGGAGAGCTGGTTACAGTGAAAGTCAGCTGAATCCTCTCTCACTCCCAGCATTTCCCAAACTCCTGATACACTGTGTACAGACAGCCAGTTTCAGTGAAGCATGAGAGCATCAGTCAGAGAATTGGACTGGATGGATCTGTGTCCTCTATTGCTCTATTGCCGTGGCAGATCCACCAGTAATAGATATTTTATTGAGCAAGGAAAGAACTGGTACTGTGAAGTAACTGACAGTCTTTGCTTACTCCAACACACTCTTGTACATCTGCAGGTGATGACACATCTTCATGTGATTGAGGAGCGGATGAATCAAAGCTTGTCTCTGCTCTACAAGGTGCCATATGTGGCTGAAGAAATCCAGGATGAGATTGGTGAGTGTGTGTGCCAGCCCCTAAGCTGCTGTGTTAAGACTCCAAGTTTCTGTATCCACTGAGCTCCCAAAAGATTGCTGTCTCCTTTGAGGGGGTGCCCTTGACAACAAGCGCTTGGGCTCAGGGAAGGTACTCTCTGGATGTTACAAAACAACCAGTCAGAATAGCTTGTTCCCAAGAATTTTAACTGTCCATTTAAAAAAATCAACCATGTTCAGAATAGCAAAGCTGTCTCTCTAGGGGAGATTAAAAAGATCTGTAAAAAAACCCCAGATGCTTTCTCCCTTAATAGTTTAATCCTGTCTTGCCAAAACCTCTTGCCGCATCAAACCTCTTGGCCCTTATTTGAATGTATTTCTAACCAATGCCTTTACTGAGAATTCCAGATGAGATATGCAAGATAAAATAAACTGGCAGCCCTGAGCAGTGTTCCCCTGCAGCCCTGCCTCAGCCTGGTTCAAACCATCTGCCCCTCTTTGTCCCTGCCAGGTTACATGCAGTTTGTGTAATAATTCCTCTTACTCCTTTCAGATGAGCTGCTTCAGGAGCAGCGTGCAGACATGGATCAGTTCACATCCTCTGTTTCTGAGTCCCAGGTGGATGTCAGAGTGAGCTCTGAGGAGAGTGAAGAAATTCCCCTGGATGGCAAACCTTTCCGCCCGTTCCAGGTGAAAACCTTCCCAGCCTTGCCTGAAAGTGAAGGTATGTGGAACTGAACACTGGGTTCAGTGGTGGTTTTCCTTAGACGGTAGGCTCAGCTGGAACAGAGAAAGCTCCATCCCTTTGGGTGATGTAGAGTAAAGCAGTTGCCCTGACAGGACCCCTCACTCACTGGAGAAGCAGTGCTGCGAGTAACGTCTGTTGAGCTGCTCTCTTGATTTTCTAATACTTCTCTTTGCAAAATCGTCCTCTTTTTTCATTTTGCAGTGAGTGTTAAGTTTTTACAGTGTGTCTTGACTCTGGAATTAATTTTCAGTCTTTAACAAAAATGTTCTCGTGTAATGTTAAATCTTTGTGCTGTGACCTGCTGAAGGGCTGCAGGAATTCCCTTTTTTTTTTTTTAATACATATATCTATTTTTTTTGTATCGTTGGGTGTTGACAGCTGGTGTGTGCGTGTGTATTTATTTTAAAAACGCTTGAACAGAGTCCTGAGCTTAAAGCTGTAGACTAAAAGCTTTTCCCAGGGTCTGAGTCAGAAATCATGCACAAGGCTTTTTTCCTTTCTCTCTTAATCTCCTTTCTCTGCTATTTTTGTTTTTGTTTTCCCTCCTGCTAGATCCTCAGCCGGATTTGTACCATCCAATGAAAAAAGGTTGGTTCTAAGCTGCTCCCTCACAGTGCTTTCAATCACTCTTCTACCTCCTCAGTGTGTTTGATAGCTTCATTTTAGTTCCATACTCACCTTGATTTTCATTTCTATGCTTTCGCTTAGATCAGTAATGTTCACTTTTGCTTGTTTAGGCCTAGTGTCAAAGAAGCCAGCTAGTCTGAGCAGCTAATTGTGTGTATGTTCCTCCCTGATGGGCTCACTAGGATCTCAGAGTGCCTGGAGTGGCTCTTAGCCCTTGGGAAGGGTGGCCGTGGCCAGTGTCTGCAGTGGTGCTTTGCATCTCTCCATGTGTGACACTTCTCAGATTAAACCCTGCAGTGCTCATGGGGAATAGTCCAGAGACTCTTCTGCCTCTTGTGGAACCTGTCCTTGATGCCCCATGACGCCACTGAACTAGGAGTGAGTGTTCTTCAGGACACAGGCTGTTTCCCATCTAAATGTCCTTACGGAGTGCAGCTAGTATGGGACAGATAAATCAGGAGATTCCTCCTCCGTGTTTGTGCTTTCCTTGGCATCACCTTCCCACATGTAGCATCTCTCCATACCAGCAAAGTGTGTGTGGTTTTCCTTTTCTCCCTTAGCTCAGGATTAATTCTGCAGTAGCTTCAGTGCCTGGCTAAAAAGCGGCTTTAAGAGCAGCTAGAAATATTAGCATTAAATAATGTCACTGTTATTGATATGGAATCAGGGAAAGATGAGTAGAAATGGGAGGCTCTTGCAGAGTAGTGCTACGTGAGCTGTGTGTGGAGTAAACCCAGTGCTTTAATCTGCCTTTGGTTCCAAATATATTGTGTAGATCTCAAAGGAGAGCAAAAGATTTTGCTAATAACCATTTCATGTAAGCACACGTAGTTTTGTAACATGGTGAAGGCTAAATAGCTTGAAACTACTCTCATTATCTGTGTTTCTCTACAAATGTAAGTCACCTTCATCCCTCTTGTGGAACAGTGTATAGCCAATTCAGTGTGCTGACTGCTCTGGCAAGAATTGGGACAGACTTTAGTTTGATTTTTATTTATTAAATTTTTGAACAACTGCTTTGTTGACTTGAAGATGAATAATTTGTGCTAGTTCTTCCTCTCTGGGTAAACGTAAGAGTCTCTGATGACCTGGGGACAACGATTGTCCTACACGTGTTCCTTCTCTCCCTTCCCTTCACTTTGAATTGCTTGAGGGCTTTGAGGGAGTTTTGGATTGGGGGGGATTTTGTGCAGGTGTGTGCTTTTGTGGTTTTTTTTTTCCCTGGGAGGTATATAATTTAAACTTTGCCTTTGAGCTACATAGAACTGGGTCTGTTACTTGGTACGGCACCCTGAGACAAATAGCAGAGCTCAGTGCAGCAGCTGAACTCTCCGCCCTGGAGACTGCTGGGTTGGCTCCTGAGACTGGAATAAAGCAACCGTAGGCCAAAAGCTGACCCAGTAGTTTTGTACAAACTATTTGTGGCTGGTCTCTCCCAAAAATCCCAATCATTGACTTCCATAATAACATGACCTGCTTCGACAGTTGTGAGAAGTCAGACTGGCAGTCTTGGCTGTGCTTGGAATCTGATTACTGCCTCCTAAGAAAAATGTGATGCACTAAAACCTGAGATGCTTCATAGTGAAATGTTATTTCTGTGGCATTTTCAGGCAATAAAAGCTTGTCACTGTAAAAACTTGCCTTGGAGCCAAGTAACCTTTCCTTCCATCTCATCAAAGACCGTGCTGCCAATTCCAGCAGCAGTTGACATAATGTCTTGGGCACCTTGCAAGCTCAGCAGTTTGTACAAAGGGGGGGGTTTGCAGTCACCAGCAAAACCTGAAGTGCCATAGTAGAACTTCCCTCACATCATTGGAAAGATCCCACTGCAGGTTTGAGGCTTCACTGTCCTGCTTTTGTACTAGTGCATCACAGGTCATTACGTTGTCCCTGCCACCAGTGGAACACTAGTGTTCTCCTAACGTGCCGTCAGGCCAGGGCAGTTTGCATCAGACTCTCTCACTGATCTGATCTATTTATAAACACTTTGGATCAAAACAGTTTATGCAGAGCCTTCTGTTAATTGATATTCTTCTCCTGAGCCAGTGCTGGCTCCAGCCTGGAAATGGGGTAGTAATGTTCTGGTACAAAGGCTGGTGTAGTTCTCTGCTTCTCCCTTGCCCTGGGATTTATTGTTTCTGGGCTTGTGCCAGTTATGGGACAGCAGCTCATTACAGAGCCACGCCGGGTGACCTTGGAATTCTCATTCCTGAGGCACTTGCTGATGCGCCTGATCCCACCAGAATGGGTGATGCTGACAGCTTTCCCTGTGTGCTGGCTTGTGGCAGATGTACGTGTGTCCACTTCACGCAGGGTCACGGAAGGGTGTTGGTGACCCGGGGTGACACCTGCAGACGTCACTGCACTCAGTGTGTGTTACGCCTTGTCTGGGGCCATCTAACAGAAGCACTTAACAGTGCAGTTTGTCTGGATTGATGCCTCAGCCTGACTTTGGTGATGAGTCCTGTCTGGTCCTCTCATTGCCACCTCATTTCCCCTCATTAACAGCCCTCCTAATCATTTGTCACTGTAGCTTGTGAGCTGCCTTCTGACACAGCAGCATGAGGACAGGTTAATACTCAGAGGTCTGTGCAGTTAAACACACGAGCCATGGCAGCTCTACACAGAGTAGGTGACCCTTCCAAAATGTTCTTAAGGACTGATGGGCTCTCCTTGCTCTTTTGGTGCAGGTTCTGGCATGACCGAGCTGGACGGGCTGATTGGTGCTGAAGAAAAAGTGATTAACAGCAAGAACAAGGTGGATGAAAATGTGGTGAGCTCTCCACCTTTATTTTGTGAAGCTAAACCTGCCGTGGACACTAATTAATAGCAGTGGCTTGTTTCCATGTCTCGTTCCCGCTCACAGAATGTCAGCGTGTTCATTATCCATATGGTGTGGGGGAGTTGGTTTGGTGACTATTGTAGGCTCTTAATACTGATTAGCATCAGAAGGGTGGGAGGGGGAGGGAAGGAGAGAGCTTCAGATCTTTGGCAGTCAGAGTCTGAGAATTCTCTGATTTAGGAATGTTTTTCCCAAGCAGAGACCCTTTGATGTCCCTTTACTTTCACTAGGTAGCTCACTTTCTGAACACACCAAATGCTGGTGTGTTCCATCTGTGTTCCCACTTACTTATCATGGCAGGAAAGGCCTCACCTTCCTCTGAAAGTGAGCAACCCAGCAGGAATTGTCTCTATCCACAGTGTTAAGAATTCTCTAGGTTCTAGTGACAGCCACTTGGCCTCAGTTCCATGGGTTTAAAAAAATTAAAAAGTGAGGTTTTGAGTTTCCTTTCAATACTGTTTTAAAGCCACAGGTTAGATCTTACATGACAGAAATGCTGAGTCCAAAGTTAGGACCTATTTTTTTATTGTATTTTTCTTTGGGGCTTTAGTTTGACATAGTCTGGAGTTTATTAGTTGTAATACTGTTTCTGGTGGCTGTATAAGAGCTGGAGAACATTCCATGCTGTTGAGAGCAGGGGAGAGATGGTAAGTGGTCCTGAGCCTTTGCTATTGTTCATTAAAGGTCTCTTGTCTGTCCTCCTCTTCCTTCTCCTCCCTGTTTTGTGTGGATCCTTCCATAAAATGCTTTTGTGGCCATTTTTAGGTAATTGATGAAACCCTTGATGTGAAGGAGATGATTTTCAACGCGGAGCGTGTTGGAGGCCTTGTGGATGAGCCGGTATGTTTGTGGCTGCTGAATCCAGGGACTGGCAAACTCCTAAACCTGGATTTTGATTTCCATTTTTACTGAATTCAGGGTTTGGTGTGTGGATGCTGCTCTGGGGGCTCATGCAGAGTGAAACACAGTACAGCCCTTCTGCATAAAGATGTAAACAGTGAACAAACGTTAGATACTAACCGGACTCCTACTGCAAAAGTGTTTTGTGGGGTAGGGAAGTGATGTGGGCCAGTGCCTGTCCAGAGGTACTAAGTGGGGAAAGAATTTTGTGTTTGTTTTCCTTTCAATGGAATATTTAGAGGTGAAATATTTAGGGGTGGAATACTTAGGGGTGAAATATATACACTGCCTAGTGTATAATCAGTCATAGCTTGATACCACAGATGGTCAAAGACCTTTATAGTGGCCATGGTTTAGGTTCGTGTTCAGCAGTGCATCTCCCTCATGGCTCTTCCTCAGCCTGCTCTGTTTTCTTCCCTCCAGGATAATGACAACTCCCTCCGTGATGACTTCAGCTTCAGCAGCAGTGCCCTTATTGGGCTGTTGGTGATTGCTGTTGCCATAGCTACTGTTATAGTCATCAGCTTGGTGATGCTGAGGAAGAGGCAGTATGGGACCATCAGCCATGGAATTGTGGAGGTGAGAAACAGCTCCATAACCAAGGATGAAAATAGCCAGTGTTGAATCACATGTTGTGTGTGGGTGTAGAGGATGGCAGGAGCTTCCAGGCCATGGACAGTTCTGCTCCAGGCTGGGTAGGAATTAACCCTGTCCCTGCTGACACCATCACCGCTCGTTCCTCGGTGTGCAGCTGCCAGTCCCCGGTGTGCCGTGCTGGCACCTGCTACTCCATAGCTGTATTTGCTTATCACTAGGATTCAATTAGGCTTCCCTGGCTGGCTCAGGGTAGGATTTAGCAGTAAATGAGCTTTTCAGGCGATATCTTTAGCAGGGCAGTCAGTCAGTCAATCCACAGCAATTTGTCCTCCTGGCTAATTGATAATTAAGATGTCGTGATTGGCCAAGCGCTAAAGAGCAGCTCCTTCTTCCTTGCACATTTCTAATGACAACTTAATGGAGCCCAGAGAAAGCTGCTTTTCCCTTTGCCCCACCCATGCAGGAGATCATAATAACCTCTTTAATGAGAGAAGTGGGTCCCTGATTTGCAGTGTTGGCTGAGCAATGACAGATTTGTGAGAACATCCCCACAGGGGATTGGGTGGGCAGGAGGCATCAGCTCCTGAACAAGCAGCTTCACTAAACAACTTACCTTTTGCAGTTTACCTTTTTTCCCTGTTTACTGCTCAGCATGGTATTCACTCAGTGTTCGTCTGTTCCCTCTTGTTCTGTGGAATCAATCCTGGAAGTTTCTCCTTGACCAGTATCCTGTTTTTTCCAAAGGTTGACCCGATGCTCACCCCCGAGGAGCGGCATCTGAGCAAAATGCAAAACCATGGCTATGAGAATCCCACTTACAAATACCTGGAGCAGATGCAGATATAAAAGAGATGAAGATAGAATAGCCCTGATGGGAGAAGGTGCGGGGCAAAGGGCCAAAGTGGTCCAGTGTTTTGGATCAACTACTGACCAACAGTTGCTTCAAGAGGACTTCATCTTACATTCAGAACTCCTGGATCATTAAGACTATAATTACTACTGTAGAGTTGCAATTTCCATTCTTTTAAATGGGTGAAGAAATGATAATATAACAATATGATATATAAATCTCCTTAAATGGGAAAAATGAATCTATTGCAGATATTTGACTGAGATGTAGTTTTCTTTTTTTTTTTAATAATCTGAAAAATACCAGTTCTGTTGTACTGTTGTCTGATACAAGCTCTATATATATAAAAATGGAAAATGTTGATTTCTTTTTTTTTTTCTGATAGACCACCTGTATATTGAGGGTCACTTGTACCAGCCCACCTTGAAAAAAGGAGACAGTTGTGGCTCTTTAGTCATTTTGGCTTTTATATATAAAACAGTATTCTTTTTTTCCTTTTTTTTTTAAGTGAATTTCACTGGGAGTTGCAAAGAGATTAATTTAGGGATAGGAGCTATTACAGCATAAACAAGGAAGCAATTTGGAATGGTAACTAACAAAATTCCTTATAATGAGAAAAAAAAAAGAAAAAGAGAAAAAAAAAAGAAAAAACCCCATCCTCATATGCCAGTGGTGTGCACCCTGCTGCTTAGCAGCTCGGGCTCTAGGAATCAAGACTCCCTGGAGGCAAGGAGTTAAAAGGCTTCTAGCATCTCTGTTTATAGTTATTCTAGTGGAATGTTAGAACATGGTTTGTGCACACTGGGGTCTGCACATTCCCCTTCCAGATTCAGTTCTGCTCTAGAGTTGGAAGTTCTGGTATTGAATTGAAATCCTCTGTTCTCAGCCAGTTTCCTTCAGTACTCACCTGGCATTAACAGCCCCTTCTTGCTACTACTTTCTAATTTCCCCAGCTCTCCTGCCTCACCAACATGGTAAGTAGTTAAGAGCCACAGGTTTTTGAGCCGCTGCATCTCCCTGGGTGATGCTGGGCCAGACATGACAAACCACCGCAATAACTGGGACCTTGGGAGCTGACAAACACAGAGCTCTCTTAGCTGGGGAGGGAAGAGAGTGACACATTGGGAAAGGGATGCTGCCTGCTTTAAGGGAAATGGGATGCATAGGCCCCAAGAAGACCAAAAGGGGCATTGTTCCACTCACCATCATGTCTTTGTAATGCTTGTATAGTTGGTGTTAATGCTCACGGCTTTTTTAAATCTGGAGGTTCTGGTAACCTGTGGTGTATTTTTTCTATTTTTCCTGTGACTTTATTTTTTCTTCCCCTTTCCGTGTTTCTTCCCACTATGCACAGATTTACCTGCAAACTCCTTAGTGTGGTCTGTGGGGAATGTACAAAGTTTAAACACATCAATAAACACTTTAACTTCCAGATAGTTTCTTCTCTTTATTCATGGGCTCGCTTTAATTCCCTCTTGTCCCACCATGTCCTGCCAAACCCGCAAGACCTTTCCCTGACAGCGAGAAGAACTGTACAGGTATTGATGTATAATCATGCCTGGAGTCTTTTGTGGTATTTTCAGATCCTGATGACCTTTGTGGAGAGGAGGAGGCAGGATGCTAAACCAAGGGCCTGCATCCTGAGTAGCATTAAAGCAGCTGCTGGAACGCAGGTCGGGGAGAGCTGGGGCTGCTCTCTCTGGCTGCTTGTGGAAGATCCTGCGCATGGTTCTCCCCCTTCCCAGGATGCAGATGGCTGCTGGCACAGCCTGTGGGAGCGAGCAGAGCCAAGGCTCTCTGTGGTGACAAGCTGTTCCTGTCCCTGGCCATCCTCCTGCACTTCCTTGGGAGCCACAGGGGCGGGCCTGGTTTGCAGCCTGTGCTGGCTGTGTGCTCAGAGCCTGTGACACCCACAGGCCTCAGGACTGGGGCTGGGCAGAAGGACAGCAGGAAATCTTAAAATTCCTAGATATGAGGGCATGGAAAAGGACTTCACAGTGACACAGTTTCCATGGATGCTTCTTGTGGATGGCCAGATCTGAAATAATTAAAGTCATAGAGCCCAGGGCAGGAATCAGCTAATTATGGCTAGTGTTCACTGTATCGCTGCTGCTGTTTTATGAGGGGAAATAACTGTTTGGTTTAAGTCTCTCTTCCAGAACACCTAAAACTAACAGCCTGTAAAGCTCAAAGCTGTTTCTGCTCCTGTGTGTCATTCCTCTCTATTCTTCTTTGAGGTGTGACCTCAAGCACAGATTCCTCCTCTCTCATGTCAGTGAAATGACCAAAGAGTCATTGCCACTTGAATGTCATTTTAGAGGTCAATAGACAGAATTAATTTTCCTCCATATTGATTTGTGCAGTTCCCAATAGGTCTGGAGGAAGAGAGGGAGAGGAGGAAACAAGAAGGTTTAGCAATTTTGAACAGGAAGCACTTGCATGTCCTGTTTCTCCTTAAACATGGGCTCCTTGGTTCCACTGGAGCTTCCATATTCTGGTTAAATTATTCAGACACCAAGGAAAGAGCAGATGCTGTCCTAGAAAATGCCGTCTGTTGGCTTGTCACAACTACTTGGGAAAGAGTTTTGATTTTAAACTAAATTTATTTTAAATGATGCCAAAGCATATCTGCAGCCCAAAGCAATTCTTGGACCCTCAGGTAGGGGTGACCTGCAAGAGAAACAAATTACAGAGGCTGCAGATTGAATTCCAGAATTGAATTTGGGTACTAGCTTTTTCCTTTGATAAATTCTGTTAGTCCTGCAAAATAAATACATCAGGCTCGAATCAAAGTCTATTAATTCCATGCTTTGGCACAGACTGCCAAGGACTCAGGATCGATTCTTCAGAATGGATTTTGACCACAGCTTCTGAAAAGTCACGTTGAAACTTAGCTGCTCCAAGATGGATGCTAAGGCAGGTCCCAGGTGTTCCTGGTATCAGCTGTGCAAGCAAAGGGGCTGATCCCAGAAGGCCATGGGGTAGTTTGGGGAAATATCAGCAGTTTAATGGCAATACGACACTTAAATTATTCAGAGCACGGTGGACCAGTTGGTTGGGGGAAGACTTGCAGGGTGTTGTAGAGAGCTGCATTCCAAAACAAAAACTGATTTTAAAGAAAAAGTTCTTTAGGAGGAGCAGTGTAGCTCTCTGGTGAGGAAACAGGATGTTTGAGAAGGGCCTTTGGGAATGCTGAGCAGAGGAAGTGCTGCATCAGTTTGTCTCCCTTCTCCTGAAGCTGTTTGTAGCCCTTCTGCAAGGGCACAGTGATGGATGTCAAGCCCCTTCTGTGCACAGGAGCAAGTAGATGGAACGTGGGTGGATTGATTTTACCAGCCTTACTTGCCTCGGATGTGCAGAGCAACATTTGTGTTAAGTGTGGTTTTGATCATTCAGCCCCAGCAAACAGAAGAGATTAAAGGTGCTCATGAGGAGCTCAAGGCGGTGGTGATGCAGTGCCCAGAGCCTTTCCCTCTGTTACCCCATCAAAAGGTGGCATTCACCTGATGGAGCACATAAACCCTCCTAATCCTTTGACCTGGGGTGTTTCGGGTAGATGTTTGAGAGCTGCAGGTGTCCTTTGGTCCAGCCTGAGTGTGTTGCTTAAAGTTGGTGTTGCCACACGAATTTGGGTGGTCTCCAGAGCAGGTGCAACTTAGTCAGTGGCATCAGTGGCTTTGTTGTGGTGACAAAGGCTGCCAGATGTGCACAGCGAGGAGCAACAGTGATGAGCCAGAAAAAGTTTTTTATAGGGCATAGTAGAGTAAGGTAGGGAAAGTGAGGGCGAGTGGAGCCATTCCTGCTTTCAGGTCTCAGTGGGACCATGTGCACATCGCCTGGCTGTGGTCCTTAGCAGCAGCATGGGATGGAAGCTTCAGGCAGCTGTAAGGCAGCAGGCTCAAAAGCTGTTTCTCCAGTGCAGGAGTCAGAGCATCCTTAATCTTCTGGGCGCCTCTCTGTAAATTCACATTTTTATCCCAGCAGGCACTGGTAGCTTTGCTGCAGAGGTGGGGAGAAGATTCTGCTGAGCACAGCACCTGACAGAAACAAGGGTTTAATTCATGTATATGGGGTTCTGCAGGAGTGAGTGGGTTAAAAATGTGAGTGTTTTGCTGTATTTACCAGTGACCTGTGTGGAGACTGTGCTTTGTAGCAGGAGCACTTAACCCCTGGCCTGGAGGCTCTCTGTGTGTGCTGCCAGGATGGGTTAATGTAGAATTTTATTTCCAGCAGCACTGTGCTCCTGAGAGCAATTTGAGAACAGGCTGTGGGCTGAATGAGCTGGTTGTTAAATACCATCAGTCTCTGGATGCCATCGGGGAGATTCCCTGGGCCCATCTCTGAACAGACTGTGGTGCCTGGAGTGTGGGGCTGAAGGTGGTGGGAGGGGCTGGACCTGAGAGAAGTGGTCCCATCTCCCCAGAATCTTGCCATGATGTGTGTCAGTGGGAGGGGGTAAAGACCCTTAAGGGGAGGAGATGATGGGACAGAGTCTGTGGAACTCAGTAATCTTCCTGAATTTCTGGGTCTGACGGGAACAGCTTGGGGTTATCCCAGTTTCCTGAAGGCTTCCTCATCCTCCCATGTTAGAGCTTCATGAAGCTCTGGGTCCCACAGCCTGGCTGTGCTGTGAGAAGGTAGGAACCTTAGCCAATGTTCTGTTTCCATGCCTTAGACTTCCCCAGATGATCCCTGGATGTGAGAGCAGAAGGAGCAAGGGGAGTCAGTTTACCTGTGAATGATCCTCCTGGCATCCTCAACATCCTTGCAGTCTCCACAGCAACACGGGCTGGTCCAAATCCATCCTCTGGGCCTGGGCTGGAGGCCACTCTGGAGGCAGGAACTTCTCAGGAGTGTCTCACCTGCTTTCATGTGACAGCAGGGATTTTCTTCCTCCTCCTCACCTGCTCCCTGGGAACATTCCCTGGCAGGGAGCACATCTATTCCCTCCTCTGAGTCCCTGCCTACACACCAGGGGCTTTTCTCTGCCTGACTGTGCAGCAGGAAGTGAAACATTTGAGACTTTGAATGTGTTTACTCTTGGCTTTGAACTTTCTGGTCATCCCGTGTGTGTGGCTGTGAAAAATCTCTCCCAATCTAAAATATTGCTCTGATGTCAAAGAGGCTGAGGGTGCTTCTAGTTCTGGTGCTCTGGACAGCGTCAGTGAAGGGTGAGGGAGATGCAGATGCTTGATTTGGATTTAATATCCCTTATGGATTATCTCGTAGCAGCTGTTTGGTGTACCCTCCTGCAAGGTCTCTGAGAGGAAAGGCTCTGCCTATGGCAAGCTCAAAAAAGAGGGAAACTCTGGTCTCTTGGATGGTGCCAGGGTGGATTTATTTTTTTTTAGCTGAAAGCACAGGCACTTCAGAGAAAACACCTGCAGGGAGAAAGTGGTGTAAAGGCTTCTGAGCAGAGGGATTGGCTATCTCACCTGCTCCCTGGGTGGCTGCTGGGATGGGGACTTGGCACAGACCTGCCATTCTGGAGCTGGGCTTGGTGCTTTCAGGGTGTGCTTGTGAACATCTGGCAAAGAGGGCCAGTTCTTAGAGCAGCCTGCTTGAAAAGAAGCCTTTCAGATTGGGCTTTTAGTGTTGCTGCCTGGGTTTGCAGGGTGTGTGCGGGAAGGGGAGGGCAGGGGCTGTTCTCCTGTGTGCTGACCAGAGCCTCTGCTTCCTGCAGTGGAGAACAGAGCGGGGCTGGTTCTCCCGGGGCTAGCAGTGCCTCTCCAAATGCAAGGTGAGGAATAATTGTTTTGTCCAGTATGGTGGTTCAGCAGGGCATAATCCTGCAGCTGGTGCAGGCTCATGGAGAAATGAAGGCTGGAAGGGACGTCTGGAAGGCATCACACTGACCTCCCAACTTGGGTCAGAGCAGGTCCCTGGATGGTCGAATGTAACGCTGCCTTTTTCAGCAGCAGCTCTTCTGCTTGTATCCATGGGTTTGGGGGCAGGAAAAACTATGTGAATTATTATCTGAGGTCAGGAATGTTGTTGGGGTTTTGGGAGTTTCCCCTTCTGTTTTTTTTTTTTTTCTCTTGAGGAATTTTTTCCCACATATGTTGCTGGGGCAACAAATTGCTGGGTGCTTGGGAGAAACAAAAGACCTGGCAACAGAGGGAGGGGTCCAAGGGGCTGCTCTTTTCGCCTGGGTGTTGGGTACAGCCCGGGGCTAGTTAGTGCTCTCAGTGTTCAGAAGGAGTTGGTCAGAGCTGGAAGTTCCTGCTTTTCGGCTGCTTTCCTTCTACCCGAGAAACCCGGGATTCCCAAGCCCACCCTTTCCCTGCCCTGCTGGGAGTCGGGCCGCAGCTGCTCTGCCCTCCACCGCCGCTTTGATCCTTCGCTACACTGTAGCCCTGCACACCCTTTGCCGGCTGAGACCTCCCGGGGCTCCCACTGCAGCTCCGGAGTTGGATACATCTCGTCTGCCACCCGGGATCTGTGCTGTCTCTGCTGCTCCAGCCTGCTGCTCCCGAGGGTCCGGCCGGGCACCGGGATCGGCTGCCCAGAGGGTTTGTGAAGCTTTTCGTCCATCCTTTCCCGGGACCCCGAGCCGCCATCACCGCGTGCTCCCCGAGCTCGCTCCGGAGCGCCCCCTGCAGCCGCGGGGGAACCATCGCACCCGCCCTGCTCACCGGGAGCCGCCAGCGCCCCTGCCGGCTGTGACTGGAACTGCACCAACGGGGAAAGGGCCTGGCAGCCGAGAGAGGCTGGCACTGGGTTTGTGGCTCTGTTTGCTGTTACTGCCATAGTTATTGTTGCTTGTTTGCCTTGTTATACATATATATATATATATTAGTAAAGAACTGTTATTCCCACCCCTCATATCTTTGCCTGAAAGCTCCTTAATTTCAAAATTATAATAACTCAGAGGGAAGGGGGTTGCATTTTCCATTTCAGGGGAGGCTCCTGCCTTCCTTGGCAGACACCTGTCTTTCAAACCAAGACAAATGTCTAAAGGTGGATCTCTACTCCACCTTGACAGCAGGCCACAGGAAAATATCCTTTTCTCCTCCTCTGGGCAAATTTATTTGTGTGTAGCCCTTTTTCTGGGGCTCAGTCCTTGCTGTGCCATCTTCTGGTGTCACTTTTTTGGATGTAACAGGATCATCTGCTTTAGATTTTGTGTTGTCCTGTGAAGATGCAGTTAACGGACATGAGTTTTCAGCAGGCACAAGGAAGGAAACACTCCTTATGGCCGTGTGAGTATGTGGATGCTGGAAAAGAAATAAACTGCAGGTAAAGTAATGATCTGGCTGTTCGCTGCTGGGATGGATTCCCCATAGTCTGAGGTTTTTTGAGGGCTGAATTTTGTGTTTATCCCTTGCTGGTGACACAAGTAAGTTACTAGAGCTCACTCCAGGTACTGAGAATCAAGAAGTAGACTGGGACTATCCCAAGGCTTGGTCACAGATCCAGCCTTCAGCTATTCCAGTTGCTTAATTAATAATCCTTTTTGTACGGAGTATGTGTTTAGTGCCTTTCTCTGCTCATAATTCTGGGGATGTTGTTTGTTTTGCCTTTTCCTAATTGCTTTCTCCTTATTTTGAAGAGTGAACACCAAAACCAGCTTTTTGGGTTGAACTTGAAGCAGCCATTGTTTTTCAGGATGATGCATCAAGAACTACAAGCCACAGATGAGAAAAGTCCTTGTAATTTAATTTCAGGCCTCTTTGCTCAAGTTTATTTTTAAAAAATCAGAGAATACTTGAATTTCCAATGGCCCAAAATGAGTAGTGGAACTGAATCGTGAATCAGTTTTTGCTCTGAATCACACTCTGAGTTTAGATGGTGCATTTATTCCTGTGCTGTCAGTTTATATTTTTCCAAGGGTAGTTGAGGATGTTCAAGTGTTCTTTACTTTTACAGAATATACATATATGTAAATATGTATTTATTTATATATATTAACTGTATATAACTTGGGATGTGTCCATCCACCACAACACTTTACTGGTATATTTGGAATATCTTGCTGACAAAAGGAGCTTCAGCTTGGAAATCAGTGATTTTTTTCTGATGAAGGACTTAGAATTTGGCTCACTTGAAAGAATTTTTGATATTCTGTGGTTTTGGATGCCTAATAAACCAGAGGACCACAGTTCCAGGCAGTTGGTGTGTTATGTCTTTAAGTGGGGGGGCTTTTTAAAAAAATGTATAAACTCTACAGGAGGGGGGCTGCAATTTTCATTTTTACAGTAGTAAACAGCAGTGGTTTGGAGTTTGGCTGAGGTGGGACAAATCTGGGGGCAGGTGATGGTGTTCTGACTTTTTATTTTTATCTTAAAATAAAAATATATTTAAAAAATAAAAAGTAGAAGTTAAAATAAAAATAAGTGAAAATGAAAGCAAAAAAAAAGGTGAAAATTAAAGCAAATAACAATAAGTGAAAATAAAAGTAAGCAAAGCTTAAAGCAAAACTTAAAGCAAAAATTAAAAGTAAAGCAAAAGTTAATTTTAAAAAATTAAAGTAAAAATAAAGTATTTTAAGGCTGTCGTGTTTTGCTTGTACAAAGATCCCATGCACTTGGTCTAAATCATCTTCAATTGTGAAGCTTCTCCCCTTCCACTTAAACACAAAGCATAGAGTAAACGTTCTCTGCCCAAACAAGAACAGGAATTTTTTTGACCACAAACCAGCTTTACAGTCATGTTTACACATCCAGTGCTGTCTGAGAGGCTCCAGCTCTGCTGTTAAAGCTGGTCTAAAATATAAAACTGGTTTCTACAGAAGCTCAATCAAGTAATCCATGTGCTCAAGTGATAATTAATCAATTGGTTAATTAAACTGCTACAGCTGTGCCTCCAGGAATTAAAATGGGAAGTGCATCTCCAGTCCTTATTTTGCCATTTAAATCTAAATTTTACCTGGAATTTGCTACAGAGCACCAGGAAACTTAAACTGTATGCACACAGCTACATGGTAACTTAATTTTCCTTCAGTCAATAATTAAAACCAGCAGCTGAGTGTTTTCCATGCTTCATTGGATCCCTAGGAAAGACAAGGATTTTGGGCCAAGTCCTCTATTCTGCTCCTACCTTCCAAAGGCTTCTGTAACAAAAATGTTTCGATACAACATTAAGTTAAAGAAGAACTACAGCTCAGCACAAAAACTTCTTAAACCTAAAAATCTCTGTTTTAAACCCCTAAACCCCTCTTTTAAAGCCAACTAAAACTCTCTTTAAAACCCAACAAACTCAACACTTATGGCCCTGTGTAGAACATTACACAATCTAAGACAAATACTTTGAATATCAAGATAAACTAAATCAATTTCACATTTACTTGAGACTAAAACCTTCTGTTTCTGTGACACTGCTGGGGCCCAAGGTATAGTTAAGACCCAGCTCCCACCTGAGCTGTGACACAGCTTGGCCGGGTAGAATTTTTTTCTGATAAATTGCAGAATTAGGTGGGTTTTGTCCATTGTGTTGCAGATAGAGTCTCCCAGTAAGGAAGAAACAAAGGAAGAAACAAGAGCTGCACCATGTCCATCAGATGCCAGTAGCCACAGGGGGAAAAGAGAACCACCTAAACCCAGCACAAAAGGACATTTTTCCCACCCCTTCATGGCAGTGACAGCACTCACCAGGTGATGGAGCAGCTGGTGGAGCACTGGTAGCACATTGTAAGGCAGCACATCAGGTCAGCAGAACAGATGTATCACAAATATGCTGCAAATCAAATAAAAATTATGTTATTTGATAGGTTCAACACCTCTCTCCTACGCTCACACATGAATGCAGGAACTACATACTTTACTTTCTGTACTAGTTTGAAAACAAACCAGTGGGAGGCACCAAGTCAGAATAACAATTTAATAGGGAAATAAGAAAAAAGTAAAGGCAGAAAACAGTGGGTTAAACTGACAGTCAGGATACAACCTGACACCCTGTTAATCCGGGTGGCGGTAGCAGTCCAATGAGATGGTGGCTGTAGTCCTCCTGAAGTGATGGATGTGGCTCTGTCGAAGCAGTAGTCCAGTAGAAGGGTCTGCTCTTCCTCAGAAAGTCCAATGGTGGCTATGTAGCTCCTGTCCTCTGGGAATCCAGTGGGAAGGATGCCCGTGGTGTTCAGAGTCCCAGATTACATCCAAGATGGAACGCTTGGTTCCTCCCTCTGGGTGGAGCATCTCACAATGGAATGATGAGTCATGAGGCCAGGTGTTGATGGGCTCATTAACAGAAGATAGTCCGGAGGGAGTTATCTCTGAGTCATGCGGCAGGGCATTGATGGGCCATTAGCAGAAAGATAGTCCGGAGGGAGGAGGCCAGGAAACGCTGCCCCACCTGGTTTCAACAGCTCATGAGGATGGTAATACTGCAACCCAGGACACTTTCCAACAGTATAACCCTGAGAAATGAGGGGCAATTAAAGTCACCAGTAGAGGAAGATGAACAAGAGGCAACTGCTGTTCTTTCAGCATCCCAGCACCAGCTCTGGAGAGCAGCTTTTCCAGGTTTTGCTGCACTATTGATGGCTTAAGTTGGGTTTCCAAGTAGTGCTGGCAGCTCCTTGTTCAAATCCAGGTAACTCAGGCCCCCACCACAATATCATCATCATAATTGGGTATGTCTCCCCAGCACACACAATCAAACCAGAGGAAAGTATTGGATAATGATATTAAACATTAGAAAAACCTTTCTTTATCTTTATACTCAACTTTCAACTGAGGCAAGAGGGCAGAGAGAAGCCTGGCTGCTGTTGCAGTTGGAGACTCCAAAGATGAGCTCAGGTTTGCTGAGGTGTCCTGAGGACAAAAGGTTCACCAGATTTTAGCAGTTGCACCAAAGATGTTTCCAGGTTGCTTTCTGGAAATCAGTAGGATGTGTAATCACCATCTCATCAGACTCCACTGTGCTGAGAAGGATGCTCTTTGTGAACTCAAAATACCTCACAGAACCAGCAGAAACTGGGCACGATGAGGCATCCTAATGCCAGCCTTAGCACTCACACAGTGCATGAACCACCTCATGGTCTGCAGGGAAAATAAATATTATTAAGGTTAATAAACAGGGAAATTTGTTTGGTGAAACACATTGGCACACCTGGATTTTTAAATTTTATTTCTCCCCACAAAATACAGTCACTAGTATCTATTTTCAAAGCAGTGCTGGGAAAAGAAACACCTACCAGGAATTCATAGACATGTCAGGAAAGAGGTGAGTGATGTGAGCACTACGAGACTCCACAGATGATACCTCCAGGGGAAAATTGTATATTTTTCAATACTGCCACTCTAACACTTAAGATTCATCATATTTGAGCATTTCATTATACACATGCATTCAGCAAACTGTTTGCTGGTCTGAAGTCTCACACAGTGCATGGAAATAAATTAACAATTAATTTATCACCCCTGCTACACTGTTAAACTCTTGCTGGAACCCAGAGCATCCTGCAAGCAGGAGCAGCGTCCTCTCCACAAAACACTTCATGATCACCACCCAGGCACATCCAAGAACCTCCAGCCTCCCAGAAAAACTACTCCAGCCAGAGCTGGAAAACTTCCCCCTCCTTGGTAGCACTTCTCCAGTTCTGTTCCCTTCTCTGGACAACCTCCTGCACCACAATGTCTTCTTTGTGGTGAGGGACCCAAATCTGAACACACTATTCGAGATGCAGCCTCACCATAACCTTGAATGAGATCCAAGTTGTGCATCCTCGTAGAGGAAAAAAAACCATGTACTGCTGACTGTTTTTTCTTAAATCACTTGAATTAATAGGCAAGAAATGCGTTAAGATGAAAAAAAATTAAAAAAGTAATGAAAAATTATAAGTTCTGGAAGAGATGAGTGACCTAGGAAATCCAATTGTCCTCTGAACAGCAATTGCTTTAAGTTTGGAAGCTAAGTTTAATAATTAAGCTGAAAGAGTAGATTTTAGTGGTGCTTAAAGTGCTAATTTCAACTCCTCTTCAAACCACGAATCTCCAGCAAGCGTCTCAGCGATAACAAAGGTTTTGCATATGGATCCGAGTACTGAGGGTCTGTAAAGCACCTCAGCTCATCCAGCAGCAATTTTCCATATGGTCTCAAGAATTTCTCTTTCCTCCAGCTGAGGCAAGAGGGTACCCAAATCACACCCAGCCATCCTCCAAAGGCTTCCATGGCCAGTGCCTTCAGGGTAAAAGCCTGTTCCTGACATTTACCAGCAGCAGAGGATTTGTGGAAATGGGAAAACTTTTACATCCCCCTTTCCATGACATTCTCCTCGCCCTTACTGTGAGACAACTTGTGAATTCAGTCTGGAAGCACAAGAGTCCCTATTCCTTCCAAACACTTCAGCACGTGTGTTCTGGACACCTCAATCAATTCTCCAAGTTTAGTTGTGCAGCAGAGAATATTTGTCATCGAAACCACCAGTCTTAGTGTTTCTGTGTGCCAATAGACAAGAAAAAAGGTAAAATGCAGGTAAGAATTACCTTAGATCCTGGCTTGTGCAGCATCATTTAAAGCTTAACAACGTGTGGAACAACAAAGAGACACAGTATCGCTTTCTGGCCAAGGTATTTTCAGGGAATCACAGCCCACAGTCCATGGAAAAAGAAAATCATCCACATCTCTGTGTCTCCCTGGGGATCAACAGTGCAGACAGGCCACAGGAGCTACACAAGGATTCGAATGTTCTGTCAGAAAATAAAAGGAACAGCATCTCTCAGGTCTGTGTATGATAAATAATGAAGTCCCCAGTAATTAAACTCACCCAGGCACAGATCCTAACCCACCTTGGAGAGGTAGGGACTGCAATGGAGCAAGGTGTCCAGTTTCCACTTATTTCAGGGCCCCCTGTGTCCACAGCACAGGACCAGCAACAGTTTTGGGTGGACAATGCGGACTTTACCAATTGCTTGCACCTTGTCTAGTCATGGAATCCCAGAATGGTTCGGGTTGAAAGGGATTTTAAAGATCATCTCATTCCAACCTCCTGCCATGGGCTGACTCTCTACTCAGTGAGTTTTATTCCTTTCCAGCTTCACTGGGAGAGAAGATGTTTCAGGAAATATCAATCCCACACCCAGGCTAGCTGGGAACTGTTCAACAAACACAGCCACAGCCTCAACAACCTCATGTCTTCTTTCTACTCTGTTGACACAACGAACATTAGTCATATCTCAAATATGGGGCAGCTCTATCACCTAACATGGTAACAGGTAATTTTGGGTTCAAAGAAACCCTCTTGGTCTTGGAGTATGTTCCCACTGAACTTGTCAAAACACACAGCAGGATGATTACTATTTGCTCTCACATTTATTCAAAGAAAGAAGAAACATCACCAGAAAAACCGACATTTTATGCAGCAAAACCCTCAGTAAGAGATTCAGCACTGCAAAGATAACATTAGGGCAGAAAAAAACCCCAGGAAAAAAGTAACATTAGTTGATCAAAGGGGAAAGAGATTGTTTTTCCTCCTCTTTTCAATCCAAGCTCAGTATACCAGGTTGTAACCTCTGCACTGAGCTTCCCATTAGTGGCAGCCAGTCTATAAAACCTTGACACAATGACCCCACTTCTAGTCCCAGGAGGATTATTAACAATGGGAGCACATCACCTCCATGGAGCACAATACAAGCTCTCACTCCAGTACTGGAGATTCACATCAGCCCGACTGAAAGGCAATCAGATTCTGAAGAAACCATTGCTCAGGAGGGCAGCCTGCTTTAGAACCCCAGTTAACCATCCTCTGTGTGTGGGTGCCAAATATGGGAGCCCAAAATACTGCACTTACTTGGTTTTTTCTGCTCCTCAAGGTTTTTTCCTGGACAGCTGCCAGCAATACAAAGCATTGGTCTTCTTCCAGCCCTGCTCCAAAAGGAGAAAATATAAAAATAAAATACAAAAATAAAATACAAAAATGCCAAATAAAAAATTAAATAGGCAATACTCACTCTTCCAGGGAGCTCCCATTGGGCTGGGAATTGCAACTGATTTGAGCCAGGGGGGATCTTTCTTTCCTCCCAGCCTGTGCAGCCCAGCAGGCATGTTTTCAGACTAAACTGGCTCTTGAATTTCTTAGGGGAATACAGTAAAGGTGTTGGAAGATAATAAAATCAATGCTGTTTGTGCTCCCCTGTTCACCCAGCCCAGCCCTCAACCAAGGACATGGCACAAACATTTTAGATGTTGATGACGAACTTTTGGACGATGATTAGTGATGTTCTTTCACTAATCCTCCTAATGCTATCTTTTAAATTTGGTTTTGTTCTCAATGGCAGGAAGGATCTCCCCACACCGTTCTGCTGCAAACAAAAGGAGATACCAACAGCAAGGCAGACACCCATAATGGGAAGGTTTTGTTTGGAAGTGACCAGCTCCAAGGGGGAAATAAAGGTTAGAGAAAAGCTGAGATCACTGCAAGACTCAGAGACTTACCAAGGCCATCCATACACTCACCCCCAGCCAGCTGAGGGTCTTTATCCAAGCTGAGCCTCCTGCCCAGCAAATATCCCATCTCCCAGGACCACCACACCCCTGGCTCACATGCCTAACTCAGCTTCTGATGAAAAACAAGCAGGAGAGCAGCTACCCTCCATCATTTCCGTCCACTGGCTACCCACTGTTCCCTGGGCAGATTTGTCCACGTTAAATCACACACGGTCCCACCCCTCCGATATTTCATCCACCACCCAAACCACTTTGAAGCCAACATTGCCTTAGCCTGCAGCATTGTGTTCAAGACATCCACGGAGGAGGTGTGTTAAAGCACTTTATTGGTGATCACAGGTACTCTGTACATTCAGCTGTGTACAAAACCCTCTCCATTAACACCAGAGTGAGCAACAGCCACCAGGAGCTTTGAATGCTGGCTTGGCTCCCTTCTGAGGAAGCAGAAGGGAAAATAATGTTAAAAAAAATACTCAGATTTGCCACACCAGTTGGACCCCACCAGCAAACCAGTCCTGCAGTCTGCAGCCTGGGCTGCAGCTCAGAGAATTAAAAACTTGTGGCTACCAAAGGGATGCACAAAGAAAGGCTTCACATCCCCTGCCATGCTCCGCTCAGGGTCCTGCCTCCTACTTCTGATGCTCCACTGTCAAGTGCCGCTGTAGTTTATCAAGACTAATTCAAAACCTCATCTCAAGAGCTCTAAAACAGCAGGGAAGAGATTTCCTTGCCCGCCATAGCCTCATTTGTCATCCGAGCTGCCCTCTGGCAGCAAGGCGCCACTGGAGCTCTTCTTCCCTCTGTGGAGGCACAAGCCACAGTCCAGCTCCACATCGATGTCCCCGAATTTCAGCTGGCAGGACTCATTGCAGCTGCAGGAGAGACAGTGACACTGTCAGGGATTTGTGGGTAGTGAGAGCCACTGGCTCACCCCACCCTGCTCGGAAAGGCTGCTCTGTGGTGGCACGGAGCCCACCCTTTCCAGCCAAGCCATGCTTGGATACGTATGGACACCCACACTCCTTATCTCATGACACACTGGTGCGTGGATTTCCCACCTCAGTGTTTCCCACCCCAGCATTGCTCTTGGCCACCTCAGCCCATGCCCTGTACCAGGATCCCTCATACCAGTGGGTCGCGGCAGCGTTGGTGGCCACCACGGCGAGAGCACCCATGTAGTGCCAGCAGAAGCACATGGTGAGGAACAAGAAGTTGCTGGGGTTGCTCTGATCCCAGCCTGGTCCTCCCCACGGAGGCGACAGCACAAACCCAATCTGGCCACAGATGAAAAAGAAGTTAGGCTTTAGCACATCCCTCCTGTTTTCCTCCTGATTTCAGCCCACCTGCTGCAGCTGACTGTGGACTAGAGGCACTATAACCCCAAGCAACACCTGGGGTGCTGCTCTTGGCTTCCCCAAGCACCCTTGTCCCCTCAGACTGACACAAAGGTGTCAAGAGGAGGTGGATTCTCTGCAGACAATCCTTAGGGCTTGCAGTGCAGCCCAGCATCCTGGAGAAAGGTGACGCCCCAAAGGTGATGTTGCCAGTCTGTACATTTCCCCCTAGACCAAAAGCTGGGTGATTAGATGAGAGATTTCCAGATGTTTCCAGTTACTTGGAACAGACAGAGGAAGAAAATGGACCTAATAAAATTAATAAAAATTCATGATTGTGGTTTCCTTCCCTTGTGAGCTCCGATTTCCATTTTCCATTCATTTCCAGGTCTGTCCATGCTGCTACACTACACAGGCACTTCTTCACAATGGCAGCTCTGGCACTGAGCCTCATTTCCTCTTCTTATTTACAAAGATATTTGAACAGCCTACAAGTTTAACCCCAACAGATGCGCCTAAAGGGGCAGAGCATCTCCGCTCCACTTGCCTTCCTGGATGCAAAGCTCTGAGGAGAACGCTGGACACACACTGACCTGCCAAAGCCAAGAGCCCTGGAGAAGGAAGGAGCTGGTCCTGAAGGTCTCCAGGATGATATGGTCTCGGAGGAACACCTCTAGGAGGGCACAGAAGGCTCCAGCAAAGATAGCCATGGCCAGCAGGGAGTGGAGGTGGTGGTCCAGCACAGCATCACTGTAGTCACGGAAACAGAAGAGCAAACCTGCCAAGATCCACCCTGCGTTAGCAAAGGACACTCCGGGATTTGTTCTCTTAAAAAATCATCTGAAAACTCAGACTATGCTCCAGGCCTTGCCATGATCTGCCTTGGGGGGAAGAACCAGAGAGCCACCAGCTGCTGTCACCACCTTCCCTCTGCAACGACCAGGCAGCCCCAGCACTGGCTCTGCTCTGCCGCGAGGAACCCCTGTACCTACGGAGCTCCCTGTGCCCCTGTACCTATGGGGATCCCTGTGCCCCAGCCAGGGCTGCAGGAGGAGCACAGGGATGTGCACCTTGAGCTTAAAAGATGGTGGGGAGCTTTGTATCAGGGTCTGTCCCTCTGCATCCAACCAAGGTGGTGGGATGACACTTTTTTGTAACTCCAGAGTGAGCGAGTTGCTGGCCACCAGGAGAAGCACAGATCCCTCAAGCATCCCCTGTGGCATGCAGCTATGGCTGGATCCATATTTAGGAGGAGCAAGGAGGGGGTGACATTGTCACACAGCCAGTGCCATCATGCATCCATGCCCCCTCCAGCTCTGCCTTTGTGGCCCCCAGACTGCCCAGGAGCTGTCTCACCCATGAGAACTGCAGCAGCTCCTTATTCTGTGTCCCCTCCTCCCCCAGCACCAAGTGCGATTCACCTTCCACAAGCAGAGCCAGGGACAGCGAGAGCCGATCCAAGCCCAGTGGCAGCTTGAGTGGGGAGTGTGAGACCACGTCTGTGATGCCAGAGAGGAGGAAGAAGAGGTAGATGGTGGAGTAGTGCCAGGGGGTGAGGTCAGTCCAGCTGTGCGTCTTGGGGCTGTACAGCTGCAGGTGGGGACCCGTGGGGACAAACTGCTCCACCAGTATCCCTGGGCAAAGAAAGAAAAGGTCACTTTTCCTTATACATGGGGAAATGACAAACCTGAGGGAATGTTCCTTTGCAGGGGTGAAGCTGTAGTGGTGTTTGCCCAGGAGAATGACAGCAAGGTCCCGTCCCAGGGCATGCCACAAGCGTGTCCCCGAGCCCTACTGTGCCAGAGGTTTCCCACTACAAACAGCTCCAGCGTTGTGGGGGAGAGTGGCTGCTATGCTAGTAGATATTGGGGTAGGGACTCATCACCATAATGTCTTACCTACTAGAGCAAAGAAAGCTTTGACTGCCCCTTCGAAGAGCTCTGCACGCCCATGGCCCGGCTGGCCCTCGGTGTCACCTTTCCTTCTGAGGTACTTCAGGGGGTACCGCACTGACCACCACAGGCCAAAGGCGAAGAAGAAAGTGCCCCGGAGGGCACTGCCCAGAAAACTTGTTGGCATCGGGCTCGTTCTCTGGACCTGCAAGGACAAACAGTGCCTGATGGCCAACTTAAAGCATCCCCAAGGGAGCTGTTGGGCTGCTCAGCATCCCCAGGGATCCACATCCTGACAGAGCAGGTGCACATGGCTCAGCTCAAACAGGGAGTACCAGAGATGGATATCAGCACAGGGAAGATGCCACTGTGCACCACTGTGTGTATGTGTGTATATTTGTATTTCTGTGGCTGCACATAAAATCATCGTGACTTCATGCCACACAACAATACATTAGTGCCCAAGAAAGCGTAACAGCTATTAGGAGAGGAAACACAACAAAGTTTTTACCAATAAAGCAACATTATTTCCTTAGACCATGAACTTGCTCCAAACGAGGCAATTACCAGGGTGTGAATCCAGTGCTGGATTAGGAGCTCCAGCCAGTGAAGGCTTTTCTGGGCTGTGCAGGAGGAGGCAACCCAGGAACCATTAACATTTGGAAAAAGAGCCTCATGCATATTCCACATAACCTTTGTGTGGCACACAAGTGGTGATTTGACACAAGAGATTTCCTCTCCATAGGAAGAGCTCAAAGACTAAAGGCATAAAAAAAGCCTTGACTAAATCAGATCAATGCCAGAGTACCAACCAAGAAGGATGGAGAGGAGCAAAGGTACAGCAAATTTATATCCTGCAAAGTATTTCAGCCCATACCAAAATTCCTGAGAAAAATCCCAGTGTAGCAACCACAGAAAGGAATAAATAATGATCTAAGAGTTTCTAGCGTTATTTTACCTTGGGATGGTCTTGTTCCCTCCAGAAAGACCTCTCTCCTTGCTCTCTGTAAGCTTCTACCAGCTAAGGAGGACTCGCTTTTCTCCTCCTCATGGGCTTTCCAGTCCTTTTCTGCAGCTCAGATGTGCACAGAGGAAGGCATTACTCATCCCAAAGCTTCCACACCGACCTGCCCTTGCATCACAAATCACATCCTCGCAGTGTTTATAAATACCAAAGCAAATTACAGAGGCTGGATGAACAACTCCAGCACGTTCTCCGAGTCCTCCCACACTAGAAAGTAATTAGGCACTGCAAAACAAGGGTAGGATGTGGTGTGGCAAGTGCCTGAGGTGAGGGAGAGATCTGTAAGATGTTCCAGGTCAGGTTTTGGCTGCAGAGCCGGCAGGGGTCAGACTGGCTCAGCTCAATGTGGCAAACACAGGACTAGAATGTAGAAACCATCATCATCCTTTGCATCTCTGGGGCACAGGCAATCTGGGAAAGGCTCAAATCTGTGCTAAGGCTTCCTTTCAGGATGGAAGTTACTAAACAGCCTTTCAGGTAGGTGAGAAATGCCTCACCCAGGAGCTGGGGATCAGGGATGGTTCTCTGCTCTATTTTGGGTGCCTACATTAGGGTGAGGTGGCTGATGCCCCAGGAGAACCTACGTCTTTCCTGATTATAGCCTGGACATCCCAGCCAGGACACTTATTTTTCCTGCACAGACATCTACATCCGAAGTGACTAACAACAAAGTCCGTTTAAGCACAGCACAACTGCATGATATATAATCAAATTTTACCATTGTCCTACTTGTGACTGCAAGGGCAACAGCCTGAAGCTGGAGTGCACCCTGATCGAGAGACATGTCAAGAACGTTAATTTGACACGATTAATTGGAGGAGAGAAGCAGAGCAGAGACATCCCAGAGCCCAGAAATGACAAACATGTCCCACCTGCAGCTCCAGAGGCTGCTCCAAGCCATGCCAGCATCTGGGATTAACCTGGGGATCTGTCACCCCACACCCACCTGCCATCTCCCCCTTCACCTGAGTTACCAGCAGACCCAACCTGCTGTTTCGGAGCTGTCCCTGGAATCTCCTACCCTGACCATCCCCCTCCCCAGCAGAGCAGGCTTGCTCTTCCTTGCAGTGCCAGAGACCCTTTTGCTTTGCAACCCCTCAGCAGCCCAATCCAGCAAGGCTCTGGGGAGTTGTCACGAGTCTCCTTTGCTTCCCAGCAACTGGAAATAGCCCTTCAGCAGCCACCATGGATCCCAGAATGGTTTGGGCTGGAAGGGACCTTAAAGCTCATCTCATTCCAACTCCCTGCCACGGGTGGGGACATGTTCCACTGGATCAGGTTGCTCCAAGCCCTGTCCAACATGGCCTTGAACAATTCCAGGAATCCTGCCATGTCCTGGGGCATCTCTCTTGTAGCAGAGATGTCCCAAACCACCATCAGACAAGCAGAAGCTTGCATGTAACTCACTCACCAAAAAAACCCAAAAAACCAACAAAACAAAAAAAACAAACACCAAAAAAACCCCTTCCTTCTTTTATGAAACAGCCACTATTCTGCAGCAAAATCAGACGTTTCCAAGCAACAGTCCACTAGCACATCTCATGTATTTGAGGCATGGAAAAACAACCCCTCACATTCACAGAGCCCCTCGACCAGCCCAATGAGCCCAGCCCTGATGCCCCTCACCCACTGGCTTCCCCCACTCCAGCTTTGGAGCCCATGCTCACATAAAAGCTCATTTAGCTCCAAGTAAGTGGCAGCCAGGAAAGAGCAGAGACACCAGGATATTTATTCCTCCTGGGAGCTGGTCTGTCTGTCAGAGCACTTGAAGTATGGCTGCAGTCAGAAATTATTATCTGAGCTGCCCTTCTCCCTCCACAGCTTCCAGGCTGTGAAGCTCCTGCTTAATCGCCATCGGGGAGCTGCCTGCTGTCCTGACAGAGCCTTGCCTGACTGCTTGCAGCCTCCTCAGGCTCAGCTTGGGAAGGACAGTGTTCCTGCCCAACTTCCAGACTCTCCCCTGGAGCCATTGCAGCTCCAGACCCATCACCATCCATGATTTTGACCCCACTTGCTCTCGTGGGGTGATTGCTGCTGTCCCTCTGGACACACCAGCATTCCCTACAAGGACCCAGGGGTGCAACCATCAGCATTCCAGGACAGCCAACTTGTGTGCAGAGGCCAAGCTCAGCAGCTGGCCACAGATATTTGGAGGGTCTTCTCTTTGTGAATCCTCCTCCACCCTTGGACACTTCCAGGCGTGGGGCAGCCACAGCTGCTCTGGGCACCCTGTGCCAGGGCCTCCCCACCCCCACAGGGAAGAATTTCCTCCTAATATCCCATCTAACCCTGCCCTCTGGCAGTGGGAAGCCATTCCCCCTTGTCCTGACACTCCAGGCGTCCCTCTCCAGCTCTCTTGGGGCTCCTCTAGGCACTGGACAGGGCTCTGAGGGCTCCCCAGAGCCTTCTCCTCTCCAGACTGAACAACTCCCTTCCTCTGCTATGATGCAGCTCCAAAACACAATAACCCCCCTAAAAAGGGGCCAAAGCCAGAGATTTCTGGCACCATCAGAACCACTTCCACCAGCCTCACCCACAGCTGTCATCACACTGAACCTCTGTCTCTCAGAGATGTTCTCCCCATGTCCCTTCTTCCCAAGTTCCAGCAGCCATGTCCATTCCATGGCACAGCTGCTCACCAGTGTGTGGATGGAAGAGTTTACCTGTGACTTCTGCTGGTCCTTCTCCCTCTCCAGGTGTGTCAGCAAGGAGGTTATTACTCAGAAGAGGCAGATAAAGGGAGAAGCCACCACGGGGAGGTGCCCCTCAGACAGGATGTTTGGAGCTGAACATCCCGAGGGCCAGTTCAAAGCACCCTGAGTCAACCACCTTTCACAACCTGGGCCACCTCCTGTCTGCTATTAAAAAAACAGCAACAACTCTCCTGGAGTTTGCCACAAAAATCAGCATAAGCAGCCAGTTTCTGTTCCCATGGCAACCACATATATTCAGTTGTTACAGCGGGGTTGGGGATGACTGGGGAAAGAGCCAAGAAGAGATAAGGCAGCAGCAAGGTCTGACAGGGCTCTGCTGGAAGTCTCTGAGCTGGGTTGCCAGGGACACGATAACCCTTTTAGGGGGTCCAATCTTATAAAAGTTGCCTGAGGGCAGGAGATTTTGGGCTAGGAGCTCGCAAATCAGAGCAGAGCCTTTGTGAGCTCCACCTCCCAGCCCACAGCAGCTGAGAAGTGGGGGGCCATGGCCCTCTCTCCCCCAAAAGATGGACAGGCAGGACACAGCAGCCTGTTTCCACTCCTTTTTTCCTCTCTAGAACACAACACTGCCCTTCACCAAGCAACCACAGACAAAAGCCACCTCGAAGCTGCTGCCCATCCCGCTGATGGCTGCAGAGATGAGCAATGCAAGTGCTTCAGGCAAATAAATACCTCAGGCCACCCGAGTGTCCCCATGTCCTTCCACAGCACTGAGGTGATGGTGCCGAAACACCCAGCATCAGCACAGAGCACTGCCCAGGCCCCTGACCCCAGGGCAGCCACATTCCCAATCCAGCAGCTCTCCTAGGAAGTTGTGTATTTCTCTCACTTGTGCTGCCAAACCCACCCTGAGCAAGCCTGCAGGACCAGCCCTGCCCGGAGCCACACGTGTGAGCCAAGGCTGGAGCAGCATGGAAGCAAAGCAGCCTCCCCAGGGTGATGGGCTGTGGTCCAGCACAGCCAGAAAAGCCACCAAGCCATAGCCAGGAGCCTTTTATTCCCATTATCTTCATATCAAGTGGGAGGAAGGAAGGAAAACAAGAGGCTGTGCTGTGCACCCAGCACTGCTCACTTCCAGCGGTGCCTGAGAAGCAGGATGAGTGGAACACAGAAGAGCACACCTGCAAAAGGGTCCTGGGAAGCCCAGAGTAGCAAAGGGGCTTCCACAAATGCAGTTTCACCCAAGCTTAAGCTTAGGAACTTGTTACAACATTAAATCCAAGCATAGGGAGAAATACAACCCTCACAGAAGTTCTTCCTTACAGACCTACCCCTGAAAATAATGCAGGACAAAAACCTTACCTGTTTTGCTGGAAAAGAAGCAGCAGCACCATCCACCAAAGGGGACCTCTTTCAGCTTAGTTTTCCTTTCTGCAACCACCCACCTCTACAAACCACTACCCCAAAGGGCAAGAAGCTGCCTCCCAAACAAGAGGACTCAAATCCTTAGAGAAAGTGGGGAAAAGTGAGGTAGGAGTGCAGCAGCTGGAAAGTGATGGGAGGAAACAAGGCCCAGCTGGAAAGTATCTACTCACAGGATCAATGTACTTTTTTCCATAGAGGGCCAGCAAAGAGTAAAGGCCAGAGAGTAAGCTTCTATGAAAAGGGCATCTTAAGTTACAGATGGAAAGAAGTTTTCAGTGCCTTAAATAGTCGAGAAAAAGGGGTTTCTTTTGAACCATCCCCATGAGAAAAATGAGGATTTAACTCTGATAGGTGGTTGGGAACAGCCCAGTGAGGGGGACCCAGGAAAAGATGGCAAATGCCCCCAAATCCCCGTGCATGGTAAAATCACTGTGGGCACAAAGGGATGCGATTCCATTCCAGTTCCTTAGGGAATATACCTATTCTTACTCCTTGGAAAAGCCTGGGAGTGGCAGAGCTGTGTCTGACCCTCTCCAGCTCCTCTAATGTCCTCAAGCTAAACCCTGAACTGAATTTGATTTCATTTCTTTTTCTTTTTCTTTTCCTTTTTCTTTTTCTTTTTTTCTTTTTTTCTCTCAGCTGTAACTGCAACATCTTCGCCCTGAAGGTTCATCATCAGCCTCAGTGCTAATGAAAAAATGTGATAATGTTTGTCTCCTTCCTGGGGGTGGTGGGAGGCACAATCTAATTAAAGGTTTGCCAGCAGCTCGGGTGCTGCAGATGGATGGCTGTTTGGGAAGTGCAAAGTATTATTACTATTATTATGATGAATGCTAACACCAGCTTTCATAAACAGGCAACAGGAGGTAAAGCAGGTGGTAAAGGCAGAGGCAGGGCTTGTTCTGCTGCTACACCTTCATTTCAGCCTCATGCAGAAGTGGCTGTGTGGGGTGGCAGTGGGAGATCCTATCTCTGCCCCAGGAATGAGTGGCTCGTGGATGGCTCCTGATGAAGGGTTTGTCTTTCAGGAAGAGCAGCTGCCAGGACCTTTGGCTGCTCTGGGGGTGCTGTCTGGGCTCCTTTGTAAGAAAAGGGGAGGATCAGCAGCTCCTTCCGGCCGTGGATGAGCAGGACACCGAGTGACAAAATCGAACATCAGGCTACAATTACACAAGGAAAAAACATCCCTGAAACACCATCCAGAGCATCCTGGTCTTTTTAAAAGCAGTGTGGATGTGGATACAAACACAGCCCCAGCCCACTCCAGCTGCATGGCCAATGGGTCCAGTACAGAGACACTTTAACCCAATTTATAGAATCATAGAATTGTTTATGTTGGAAAAAACCTCCAAGATCATCAAGTCCAAACATTATATGCTGAAAAACATGATCCAGAACATCTGTTTGATGTTAATGTTGTGTTAAAAGCAAGTCTCTATCTAGACCTGTCCTAAAATATCCATCACTCAAGAAATAAATGTAAGGATGGCTTATGATTGCACCACTGTATAATAAACCATCTCTGTACCACTGGTCCAGACACCTTCATACCTTTTTTGGGTACCTAAACTATTTACAAACTGTTTTTAGTAAAAATGAAAATCATTCATTCTCACGCAGAAATGAACCCCAACTCTATTTCCTTCCTTAATCACAGGCTGGATGTCTCCTCCTTTGCTGACCTTCATACCTTGGAAAAGAACGTGCTCCAGAGCTGGAAAACAAATTAGTGAGTGCTCTGCTGACAGTCCTGGGATGTTTGTAGGCGCAGGGAGTTAATGAGGCAAACAGAAACTATTCCAGACACTGGGTGCTGTGGAGGGAAAAGGTGTTTTGTGGCCATACAGTGACAGGGGCCAAAGAAAGGAGGGGAGAATGGAGACAGCAACTTGATTAAGAGCTGTGAAGAGTTAAATAAACCCTATCCAACTTCCAAAAGCAAGGAGTGCTTTTAAAACCCAAAGTCAGCTCTCATTTGTGTGCCCTGAAATGGAAAAAACCTCTGCCTTTTGGGAATGGGAAGGAGGAAGATGACTGCATCCAGCTCGGATCCGTTCCTGGTCCAACTGCAGCTGCTGCCCTCCCCTGGCTGTTAAGTGAAAATAGGGATGCTTGGGCTGTTTCCTAAAAGCAAGAAATTCAGAGAAGACCAGAAATAATTCAGAGCATGACACAAGGCCTTTTTGCTCTTCAATGAACCCATCCCTCTCCTGCAGCATTCCCGTTAACTCTGTTTGTGCCCTTCCTCACAGGGGGCTCTCTGCCATTAGCATGTGGCATCTGCAGAATGGGTTGTGTCTCCCCACAGCAGCCAGAGGAATTTGTGATGTTTGGAAAAACTATTCTGCCTTGGCAGAAAAAAAAAATCTACAAAATACTCCTCATGTTCAGTGGTTACGACTCATGAGACCTAATCATGAGTTTACGAGATGGATGTACGGAGATGCAGCTCTGCTGCTTCATTCTCATCATGCCCAGTCTGTTTACAGCTCCCAGTATCCAGCCCTGCAAAATAAACCGGCTTAGCAGTGGATGTACAGGAAAACTGGCATTCAAGGGAAGCTAGTTAGTCTTTGTAGCACTGTTAATAAGCAATACAATCCAGGCTGTAGTCTCTGCAGTCTGTGACAGGCTCTTTGCACAAGGGGAAAGGGGTTAAAAGACGAGCTTTGATTTCCCTTGGACCTGCCAGGAGCTACTTTTCTGTACAGTCATGAACATGAGCACAAAAATCTCCTTCCATCCATCCCCCACTACACAGAAGGGAGAAGATCTCAGTGCAGAGCATCCTTCCAGACCCGGGGTTTGAGACATGAACAATTGCAATTTACTTTGTGCTGGTGGTTATTTTATTTTTATATATATATATATATATATATATACACATATAAAATTTTTTTTAATCCCCTTACTCACTACTAGCATATTTTCCTCCTGTCTAGGAGGTGACATTTCCAGTCACTTTTTGCAAGAAATTAGCTAGCAAAGGCAGCCTGAAAACAAACCATGTGCTTGTTTCATCTTGCTTTCCAAGCTGAGGTGGTTTATTTTCAATGGAAAACTGGGACATTTAATGAATCTCTGCTGCTTAGCTATGTATCTTACAGTCCTTTAGGCTTTGCAGGTCTGAGGGATGGATTTTTCTAAGCTATTATTACACACTCTATAATTTATCAGTCTTAAATTTAAGGATATCAGCTCAGCAAGGATTTTTATTTCACATTTATTCACTCTCTTAGCCTTTAAGTGAACATGAAAATGATTAACAAAACCTCTCTTTAGTTCAAAGCTTCAGTAATAATATTTGTATTATGTGCAATCAAGCCCTGGTACTGCAAAAATTGCCATAATCTCACATTCAACACTCTCTTACTCGTTCTCCTTGGGATGATGCCTTGCTCCAGAGATGCATGACCTCAGCCTGGAGATTTCCCTGACTTCAGTCACAGCAGGTCAAAGCCTCGAGGCTCTTGGAAAAGTCAGCTGGCCAAAGGATGCCCTCCATCCCTATGGGAACACACGGGGGAGCCCATAGGATGCAGCAATCTTGTCATGTTAATTTCCATGCTTTTTTTTGCTGCTAAAAATCACTTCAAGCTGTGCCTGTGTCCGAGCCAGAGATACTCGGGTATGGATGGAGGGCAGCCACCCCTGCGTGCTCAGCCTTCCTCCCAGCAGCACCTGGGGAGCACCTCTCACTCTTCCAAAACATAAATATTTCATCAGATTTCTTTTTTCTGGAAAAAGGACTGTTCATGTGTTTGGAGCAGGAGTTTGCACCCTCTTCACTCTTCATCGGAGCCATTTAAGAAGGCAGCTTGGGAGCTGCTGTCACACTTCTGCTGCCGGACCCCCAGGCTGATGTAGGGCTCTCCACTGCCTCTTCTGAACCTCTGGAGACAGCTGTAACACAGGAGCAATAAATCATTATTAGAAAAATCCCCAACCCAATGCCGCTCACCAGAACCCTCATTCTAGAGGTCCTAAAATGCTGTTGATGGGGGATTGAGTGGTTTTTGGTCTGTATAAAGTCTATTTGATGGCATGGACTGAACTGTCCGTTCTGTAGCTCACACAGCATCCCTCAGAGAATCCCTTAAAGTGGGATAATCTTCCCATCCCCTTGGAAAAGCCAAACTGGAGGCTGGTAATGTTTTACGTTTTGCACCTCTAATAATTCAGTGACCCTCAACCACTTCGAAGTCCTTGTGAGGCAGGGGACAAAGTGTCAGGGGGTCCTGGTAATGCTTTGATATCTCTATCAAATTAAAGTTTGACTTCAGCACTAAGTGCAGAGGAAAATAAGCAGTGTGACTTCCAGGAGCACCTCTAGGGACTCAGTTGTTTGACTTCTCCCCATTTAATGCCTGTGTCTCTCACTGACACTGTTTTGCATTCTGTGCACTCAACAAAGACCGTGCCCTGAAACCTGCAGTAGTCTGGGACTGCTTATTCAGCTGTGACTTTATACTGCAGGAAGGGCTGGGGTACCTCTGTGTCTCACTGCAGAAATCCCGCCCTGCCTGCCCACCCCAGCCCTGCCCTAGCCCCTGTCCCAGCCCCCGTCCCAGCCGTACCAGTAAGTGAGGGTGTAGTTTACAGCCAGGATGGCCGCAGCAGCTGCCCAGTGCCAGAAGAAGCACATCGTGAGGAACATGATGTTGCTGTGGTCGTTCTCATCCCACATTGGACCTCCCCATGGCTGGAACAGCACAACCCCAATCTGGGTGGAACAAGAAATTTATTATGTTGGGAAAAAAATTATAGAATCCCAGAATCCCAGAATGGTTTAAACCACCTGTGCCAGAGAGTCACCACCCTCACAGTGAATTACCTTTATTCATGTTGTGACCGAGGAACTTGAGCCCTGACCAGGACAGAGGTTTTTGCTGAGAGAATGAAGTCCATCCTTGCAATGAGAGGCCACACAAAGACAATCTGTGCCCAAGATATCTCTTTTTCTGCTCAATATGCAGACACAATTGTCCCTCAGCATTCCAAACTCCAAGCATTCTTTAAAAACTCCAGATTTAGTATTTTACAAGCTCAGCCCAGTTAAAAACTGAATAAAGGCTGGTTTGAGCTAGTGCAGTCTTGAAAAAGAGAAGGGAAAGGGGTTTGGTTTTGGGGTGGTTTTTTTGTTTGTTTTTTTTGTTTGTTTGTTTTTGGTTGGTTGGTTGGTTTTTGTTTCTTTTTTTGTTAGTTTGGAGTTTTCTTTGACAGCTTAGTTTTGAGAGCAATTAACTCCAACTGATTTCTTTGCTTCTCCAATTCCTACCAAAGCAAGCAGCTGGCTGTATTTTAACTCAGCTGTTTTATTGCTGGTGAGGTTTGTATCTTTCCACTAAACCAGAGGGAGGGCTGCAGGGTGCATTAGACACATTAAGCAATTAGTACTTAGTCATTAGATACTGCAAAATGTTGCTCACTTGCTTTCAGTCTTCCCCCTAGAGGACCAATAAGCCAAGACAAACAGCTCTTGCAGCAGGAGCAGCCATCAGAGATGACCTGTGATAAGTAAATTTTCATTCTGGGTTATGAGCTATTTATGAAGTGAGTCCGGCAAAATAATCCTTGGGAGATGTGTGATTGATACGTGATGTACGACTCCTTCTCCTCTTTTCCCTTTGCTTTGCTGCTCTGGGAAGGCAGAACTGACCTGCCAGAACCACGTTCCCTGGACGATGGTGGTGCTGGCTCGGAACATCTCCAGGACAATGTTGTCACGCAGGAAAACCTCCAGCAGGATGCTGCCAGCCCCGGCGAAGACGGTGATGAGCAGCAGGGCGTGGATGTGCTGGTCCAACATGGGGCGGTGAAGGACGTGGTAATAGAAGAGACAACCTGTCAAGGCACAAGCCCTGCTCAGAGCAGCATTCCGAACAACAGCCATGGCCACTGAGTCGAGTAAATCACCTGCCTGGATGGCAAATTGAGACAGGCCACCATGAAAAGAAGGGACTCCACACAGAAACATCCCCTAGGCCTCCTGGCATCCCAACATCCTGGAAGGATGAGATGCCCAACCTTGGGGCAGGAGGATCTGAGCAATACAGGGACCAAGAACAGGGTAGTTTTCTTCCCATGTCTCTGCCATCACCTCTTCAGACAACCCCTCCCTTCTAGCCAGGCTTCTGCTGTGTCCTTCTTTCTTATTGCTGAACATCACCATTTTTTGGGAGATGTAAATGATAGATTTCCTTACATGCCAAACTGTGCATGTGGACCTGCCCCTGCTGCTGCTGCCTCAAACACTGCTGTGATCGGGAAAGGAAAAGTTACAGGAGCTGTGCCTTCATTAAGGAGGTTTCTATATAAACATGACCTTCTTTTCCCATGGCAGGGGGTTGGAACTAGATGATCTTTAAGCTTTCTTCCAAGTCATGTCTTTCTATGATACTATGATCCAAGAGGGGTCTGGAATCCTGGCTGGAGACTTGCAAGGCAGCCTGAGGACAGAATGATATTCATGATGTGCTGAAGCCAGAATAAATCACTTCAAATTGCCACGTGCCACGCAAGCAGATGAGGCTGATGGTGCCTGCAGTGCAATTAATGGCTCTCGGGGGGAATGTGGGGCAGGAGAACAGCCTGTGGATAGCAGAGGAATGCAGAGTCCACTGGCTGCTTATCATAACAAGGAACCTCATTCTGCTGCTTTGCACCGTGGTAGCCCCAGAGATCCCAAACCTGAATCTATCTGTGACTGTATTTCCCATCTCATTCCATCCCAGCCTGCCATAATATATCCCCTACAATGTGTCTTACCTCCAAAGACACCTGGAGCAATACCTCAGTCAGGCAAATTTTAGCCCTTCTCTGACTTGGTCCCCAATATCCCTCCCCAAATTAAGCACCACCTTCTACCAACCTTCAACGAACACGGCCACAGCCAACATGAGGCGATCCAGACCCCGCGGCACCGCCTGGAAGATGTAGGTGAGGACATCCACCACCCCGGAGAGGCCGTAGAAGAGGTACATGGTGGTGTGCTGCCAGTTCATCAGCTTCACCCAGTCGCGCTTCTCCCCACTGTACAGGTACAGGTGGGGGCCATCTGGGACAAACTGCTCCGCCAGCATCCCTGTAGGACACCCAAGAGCATGGAGTTTCTGGGAGTTTATTTGCAATGGTTGAGACCACTCCTTGCTGCTGGGGGTTCTGAAGCAGGAGCTGGTGAGTTTGCATTCGGGAGAAAAGACTGGATAGAAAAATCGGGCCTGTGTTTAATGGCAGCTCAGCTTTGGGAAGGGGTATGAGACTTGCTTTTCCACATCAAGCTACACCAGAGATCAAGGCAAGATGGACATCAAGGATGCATCCAGGCTGCCCAGGCAAGTGCTGGGATCACCATACTTGGAAGTGTTCAAAAACATGTAGATGTGGTGTCAAGTTCATGGTTTAGTGGGGGACCTGGCAGTGGTTAATGGTTGGACTTAATGATCTCAGAGGTCTTTTCCAGCCTTAAAGATTCTCTGATCCTTCCACATCTAGACCAGTTCCTCTGGAGTCAGGGCTCCTGTACAGTCATCACTGCAGGCTAGGTGAATACTGGCATAGCAAGTTGTCTTGGGGTGACCACGACACAAGTGAAATATAACCCTTACCTACTAGAGAAAAGAAGATTTTGATTCCCCCTTCAATGGCATCCACACGCTGGAAACAAGAAGTCCTGTGGGATTTCTTATTTACTTTCTGGCTGAGATACTGCAGTGGGTATTTCACAGACCACCAGAGCCCAAAGAGCAGGAAGAAGCTGCCTGGAAGTGCGTGACCCTTAAAATTCGCCATCCTGTCAACCTTCTCTGACTATAAGGCAAAGAAAAACAATGTCATTATTCAATTTACACAAGTTATTTGGCATAACACTGGAAAAAAAATAGGATTTCCCTTTCAGGGAGAACTGGAGAAGGCTTGACCAAGCACATGGGAATAGGAAGGCGCATTGGGAACACCTGGGACCTCTCTGAGGTCCTTGCCCCAAGAGTAGGAAATGTCAAAAAAAGCCACAGTTGTTTCAAAAAGGCCCCAAATCTTCTGCAATTTCTGACACATCCCAGCCTGAACCCTTAAATCCAAGGATCCCTCCCAGCAGTAGGTTCTGCTTTTCTTGCTTTTCTGCAAGTATGAGCATAAGGATCTGCTGCAGACCAGGGTAGGGTGGGCTTTTTGGGACCAGGTAGGAGAGACAATACACAGGGAAAAGAGGAATGTCTAGGGGTAAACACCAGTGTGTTTCTTTAGCTCCTTGAACAGCCACAGAAGTGGTGTGCAAAGTCCAAAATTTTTAAAAATCTCTGGAATTCTTTCAGGCCATGGAAGAGGTGAAAAATACCCTGCATCTATTCCACAAACCAAAGCATTTTGTTAAAAACATACCTTCAAAAATACCCCAAAAGCTGCCGGAAACAAACATTGTGGGTTTGGGCAAACAAACCAAGTTGTTCCCTGCATTCCGATCTGCTCACACTCCTTCTTCCTTCTCCTGAGCATCCCTAAACCAGGATTTGCACCAAGCTGCTGGAGCCTCTGTGCTGGAGTGCACACACACACGGTTTGCAGGATGCTGGGGGACCCATTTCCTGGGAGAATTACAGCAATTAGACCCAGCCAGCTCCTGTTTGCTGTTTGCTTAATTAGGTTGAGAACTGATCAGCTCTTTCATGTGGGCTCGACCATATGTTTGAGGGCTGCCTTGATGTGAGGTGGTGGCAGGCTGGGCAATTACGAATGTTTTAATTGATAACAAAGGCTGTGCTGCTGGTGCCCAGGACTTCCTTCTCTGTTTAGTAACTTCTCTGTGCCAATCCACACTTAACACTGGGCAGAAACCATCACCCTTGTGGAGTGGATGCTGTCCCTCCACGTAGCAGGAGTTGCATGGTTTGGAGCTGGATCTGACCTCCCCATCCCAGACACCCTGATTATCCTGAAACCGCCTTCCCCAGCAGCATTTTGGGCTTCAGTCCCCACTCGCTGAAAATAGAAACCAAAAATGTTCTTATTCTGCTGTTGCACAAGGGATGATTTGCATGTGGGGTTAAACATGAGTTGTTGCTGTCAGCCTTGGAGAGAGGGAGTTGTTTCTTTGGCTTTATTAATATCTGATTTCAGGTTGGTTTGTCCCAGGGACACCTTGTTTCATCCCTTGAAGTCCATGGCTGTTGTGGATACCATCTCCCAGAGGAATCTGTCCCCGAGCAGGAAAATCCACTGGGTTAGAACTAGTCTCCTAAATCCCTGCAGCCAACCTGCCTGATCTGAGCTGGTTTAACCAAACAGCTAGTCCAGCAGCTCAAGCTAAGCAAACATTGGCTCCATGTGCAAACATCACCCTGGTACATGCAGCCACACATGGCAGCGCATGGGGCCGATGTCTCTGCAGTGCCACCAGGCTGGTCTCCATTCCTGCCTTCACCAAGCACCTCTGAGCTATCCCAGTGGGTTCACGAAGATGAATTTAGGGGTGGTTTAATCCAAGAGTGGAAAAGCTGTGCATGGAAAGGGTATGGTAGGGGCTGGCAGCTTTGCAGGTCACTATTAGCACTCCAAGGTTCTGCCTTATTTCATGACTTAAAAGATTTATTGACAGTGGGTGCACTGGGTAATTAAACAGAAAATCAAAGCAAGATGCTGTTTACCAGCAGGGCTGGTACAGTCCAGTGGGTTAATACAATCATCTCTGTAGTCTTTTGAAAGGGGCAATTGGGGAATGGGAGCATCCACCTGTTTCCCTGTGATTCAGGGAGCAGCATTCCCAAGCCATGGAGAGGGCTGAAAAATCTGTATTTTCTGGGTGAGTAGAGAATCTCATCATATACATGAAATGGGGATAATGGCTTTAAACGGAAAGAGGGGAAATTTGGATTAGGTACGAGGAAGAATGGTATAACATCAGGGTAATAACTGGAAGCAGAACCAAACTCATGCAAGAATACCACAACAAGAAGGATTGCAGCCATATCATGCCATATTAATGCTATAATTATAACATGACCACAGCAATATACAGTCAAATATATAACTGATGGAGCTGTTGCAGTTACATATTAAAGGCTGATATCAAGTGCGGCCTGCTGGTTTCCCACCTGAGATCGATGCAGTCGAACTGGGATGACCTGAAGAATACACTGATCAATCACAATTGAAAGATCAGCTAAATGGGGTATGCACAGCCACCTTACAGTGCTTACATGATCTGGGCTGAGCTCAGGGGGTGATGGGGACTCTTTTGGGGTTCCTGGTCTCCATTCCTGCCTGATAGCAGGGAGCACATGGCTCAGCTGGCACACGTGACCAGCAAAACTATTTCTCGTGCTTCTCTTCCTCCTCTGAAAACATGCAACGGGCAAGCACAGGGGAAAAAACCAGCCACAGTTATGTTTGTGCCCTGGGGCATACAGCTCTTGTTTATCCCTGTAGCTCCAAAGAAGTGAGACATGCTTACAGCCAGCAGGGAAAAGAACAAGCTGAATGTCCAGTGGGTGCTGGTGTTGGTGGCCACAGCCACCATCCCAGGGCATCCCTGCTGAGCGTGGCTTTGTCCCTCCCCCCATCACCCAGCCTGCATGTTTGGCAACACCCCCATGTCCCTGCTGGCTTGTCATTAGTGCTCTTTGCCCCCTGTTTATTATGGTGCTCTACGCTGTGTCTGCTTAATGATTTACTGTTTCATCTGCTCTTATCACCTCCCAGAGGAGCTGGTTTTTCTTGGTTTATAGCTAATGCACCCAACCACCTGGGGAGGCATCTGGAGGATGGTAAGGAGCCCAATTAGGGTTTCACCTCCTCCTCTCACACTACCCTGTCAGCCACAAATTCTATTTTCAGCCAAAACCTGGGCCATTTCACTATTCCAAGTGTCTCATTTGCTTTCCTGAGGTTTTTTTGTTCTGGTTTTTTTAAGTCCACTGATAATGTATCAGTCAGGGCATCAATTCCATTTTCCCCAGCTTGGAAATTACAGTCTAAAGTTCACCAGTAGGAAGAACTCACAGCCATCACCCCTACAATTAACTTTGCCCTTCAACCTCGGTGAAATCAGGCAGTTCAGACACACCAGAGCTGGTTTGTTCACCGTGGGACCTGTTCTTGACTCTCAGAGCATCAGTGGGTAACAGGGATGGTCCCCAGGGAATGGTTGACTCAGGGAAGAGGAGAAATGTCTTGGCTTGCAAAAAAACCACTCAGGCTCAGCTCAGGCTGAGCTGAGGAATGCCACTGAGATGTGTATCTGGAAATAATGAAGCTATTTCCAGCCTTCCAGAGGGGTTCTCGTGTTGAATCTGCAGCTGCAGGAGCACATCAAACCCAGACCTACAGACTGACAGCAGCTGAGGTGCTGTGCTCAAAAAACCATCCTCAGTCAGCCCCTTCCCTATCCTGCATGTCGTCTGTGCGTATCCCTGAATACAACATAACCACACAGCCCAAATCCGGCACCTGATGGGGATGGCAGTGGTCTAGACACAGGGGTGAGATATCTCTGCCTCTGAGCACAGAGAGATGGCAGGAGACACCCAAAAGGTATCAGGAAAGGCATCACTGACAGTGATAATCTCTCCTGTGCCCTGCGCTGCCTCACTCATTACCAGCATTGTCTTATTTGTCTGCAGAGGCACTTCTAACCATAGCAGCACTTCCATTAGCTCCTGCAGGAGCTGGATCCCTAATGCATTAATGTCAGGCTAAAACCCCACTCTGAACCCTTTCATCCCATTATTGTCAGGTTCTCTTTTCCCTCTGTCCGCACCAGGGAGTGTTAACAGTGACACTGAGCAATCATCTTCCTTATACTGGTGAGCTCAGCTGTGTCTGCAAAAGCAGGAAAGCAACTTTTCTGCCTCTAAAGGATCCTCACGGGGTTTGGACTTAGGTTAAAAAATTATCATCATCATTGGAAACTAGGCTCAGTTGCCAGGAAGTATCTGAAGGACCATTAGGTACTGCAGGAGCTTGTACAATGGCTACACACAGAGAACACAAACCGAGATAACCCATCCTCCTGGAATGGGAATGTTCAACTTGGAAGTTCAAACAGGGATGAAAGCTTTAAATTCAGGATACTGGACTAGAGGTCTATTTAATAGACACAATGGATCCACCTGGAAAGAGATACTGAGGGAGAGAGAGAGATGTAAAAACTAGTGATGGAATTACACTGCTCTCTGCTTCCTCTTCCTTATGCTGCCTCCTTTTGCCTCCTGTTTTATAAGCCCCTTTTGAATTCTCCATCCCTATCCTTGCTCTGAGCCCTACCATCAAGGAAGCAGCAAGAAACTACATCCCAGTAAAGAGAGCTGAGAAATAAAATAAATTAGCCAAAGCCTAATTACAGGGGCCCAGAATGGGCACTAGACCAGGTTGCTCCAAGCCCTGTCCAACCTGGCCTTGAACACTTCCAGGGGTGGGAAAGCCACAACTTTGCTGGATTCCACAACTTCTCTGGGCATTTTCCAAAAAGGAGAAGAATGCTTGTCCTCAAATTGTCCCAATTGCCCCAGAATGTGATACAGATTAAGCACTGTGTGTCTTCAACACCCCTCAAGGAAAACTATCCAAGACAAAGAATTAAAATCAATTTCATTGCAATATATACCCAAAATATCCATAAAACACGTAACCCTTAGTCTGCTGAGTATCACAGCTTGTTCCTGGGTACCACAGAGCTGTGGTCCCCAACATCCCCCTCCTGGAGCCCCTGGAGCCTCGGCCATCGCACCCTGCGCTGCCAAGGTGAGGGGTCGGTCGTTTTTAATGACGAGCTGGTAGGAAGAATGGAAGAAAGAAAGTAAAAAACCTTCCCCTGCAGCAAAGGTGGCCCTGCTCAGAGCAAGGGATGTGGCACAAGGTGGGCTTTAAGGTCCCTTCCAACCCAAACCATTCTGGGATTCTATGATTCCAGTCTCTGCAGTTTTAGGCACTAGAAGTGACTTGTCCAGGCATTTCTGTGGGGAGAGGAAGGTGGGGAGGGAGTTTTTGGTTCAGTGTACACAGCAGTAATTTCGGTTTAGCTGTGAGGCAGAGTGTTTGCATTTAATTTGGCTGGGAGTGGAGCAGGGAGCCAGCAAGGGCTCTTGCAGAGTGGCCAGGGGGTTTTGGGGCCCTGCTGCCCCCAGGCTGTCCTGCTCTCACCTCTGCCTGCTTTTGGGCCCCACATATCTTGTTTATTTTTCAACTTCCTCCTTGGAAAAAGTTGCTGTGGGTTTGCTGGGCTGTCCCATTGCCTCCCAGCCTGGCAGGGACAGCAGCCAACCCGCCCTGAGCCCCTCCATGGGGACCCCAGAGCAGGGGGACACCCCGGTGGGCTGAGGACACCTAAATCTCTCCCAAATTTGCTTTCCTAAGGGGAGCGGTGGTTCACCCTCTCTTCCCTCCCTATGGAGTTTGGATGCCAAGTTGAGGGGTCCCTAAAGGGCAGGCAGGGGGTTCCTTCCCATCTCATGGTGTGGGGTGACCTACCCCCTCCCCTTCCCAGCCCCCTCCCAGCAGAACCCCCTTCCCGTGCCAGCCCCGGCAGCAGAGCCTTACCTGTGCTGGTGATCCCGGCGCTGCACCTGCTCCCAGGTGATCTGTGCTCCTCCCCTGCCTGTGGCACCTCCCTCACTGGCCTCCTCCCTGCCTCCCGAACCCTAGCTGGGAGGGAAAGGTGACCCCGGACACAGAAACCCCCCACTCCTGGGCACACCACGTGCTTTGATTTGCAGTTTTCTCCCACAAAAGTCATCTGTGATTTGCTGAATTCTGGCTGTCTCAAGGCTTTCCCCCCCTAAATCTTAATTTTCTCGGATTTTGTGCAATGATTAAATTTCCTTCTATCAGAGTCCTCCATTACCCACGTCATGCAGGGTGGGACACAAGAGAGCTGTGGGATACAGGGGAGCTGTGTGGGGCATTACCCCTGCACCCCTCATCCCCAAAACACTGCATTAATTATTAACTGGATTAATTCCTCCAAAGCACTTCATTTTCCATGTTTCCCAGGTTTGAAGGATGGCCCTCCTAGGATCCCCACTCATAACCCATATTTCAACTCCAAATGCAATTCTCTGACAAGCCTCCTATAAAACTGAGTTTATCCTTAATAATACTTTCATCTCCAGTCCTGCAAGTGCTTTACAAATGTTAAATAATTAACCCTCATGACACCCTTGGGAGGGAGGGAAGCGTTATTATGGCTATTTGTAAAGGAAGCTCTGACAGGGCCTTCTGTGCTCCAGCCCTGGGTTTTACTCACTTTTAGGGAGCAGTGCAGCTACTTACAGCACTGAGAGCGACTACACCTGCCACAGGGAATTTGTAGTAAGAAAGCTGGATTTTAACATTTTAAATATATCCACCCTGATTTATAAATGACTTGAGGGTTAGAAGAGCTGTCTGGCTCTTCTTTTTCTTTTATTACTATATTACCATTTTGACTTATCGACATAAAATCTATTCCCTCTCCTGATCCCACAATGTTGTTTAAACAGATGGGCTCTTAAATAATAAATAATTCTCAATTAATCCATCCTTTCTCACCTCCCCGAGAGGTAAGTGCTGCTGGAAGGGAGGAAGCATCTCACAGTCATCCTCTCCTTTATCAGTGGTGGGGCTGGATGCCCAAATCCTCCGTGTTTTTCAGGTGAGATGATTCAAATTTTCCAGAGGCAAAAGCCAAGCTGCAGGTATTTCTTGTCTCTTCACTAAATTGTTTCACAAATGCCACAGGGAGCCTGATGACATTTTGTGTCCCACAAGCCCTGGAATAAATCACCCTGCTCCAGGTACATAGAAGGATTTATCCCCAGAAAATTACCCCCAAAACTGAGGCTGAAGGAAAACAACTGGTGAGATGGAGGGCCTGGGAAAAATGAAGAATTATTTAGCTGGGGAGTTGGTACAAGTTCATGAAAAAAACCCCAAGGGACGTCCAAAAATGCAAATGAGACCCAAAAAAATGCCATGGAAAAGTCTTGGTCGTGGATGATGAAGTTGCTGTATCTGTTACATAAGAAAGGCTGAGTTTAGCTGAAAACTAAACCTTCAGTTAAACCTGACTCTGAAATGGGAACTTGTTCCGACCCAAAGCTCTGCTGAGTCATGTTGGTGTTTCTTGGCTACCAGGAAATTTGCACCTTCAAATATTTGCAGAACAAAATCACAGGGTGTGTAAGGAGAGTGGATCTTACTTTAAGGAAACAAATAACCTCTCTGGGTGTATTCATTGTAGTAAAGACCATCCCTGACCTTGGGCTACGCAGAACCCTAGCAGAATGTCTCATTTCCACGTGGTCCTGAAAAATCATTTCCTGATAAGACACACCAAAACCTGACATCATCTCCAACTTATATCCATAACTTCCTAGAGCTCAGCCACCTTTAAAACTCTCACAGTTCCTTAGACAGCCTTGAAACAGTATGTAAAGGCTGTAAATTCATCAAACCTGTGTCCAGTTCAGGCTCTCACCATCCATAGGCCCTGGGCTGCCACTGGAGGTGGGAATCCTGCTCAGCACAGCACATCCAGCCTCAAAACCAGTCCTGATCAGCAACTTTTCTAAATCTTACTGCCTTCCCATGAAATCAGTCCTGAAAAAAATTCAGAATTTCTATTCTAGGAATTTTTGAGGCCTCAAAAAGCTCTTTTGTGTCCTGCCCATCTCTAATTTTCCACCTCCTGATGTCTATTTTCTCTCTGCTTATCTCACGCAGAGCTGCAGCTCCTAAACATATCCACAGGAGATCTGGCAGCACATAACACCCTGGCAGTCTGTTCACATCAACATGCAAAGCTGGGAATGACCAAGAAAACAGGAGTTTGCTACTCTGGGAGTCATCTCAGTATGCCCTGTGGTTAGACAATACCTGCAGTCTCCATGGATGCATTTGGGCTACAGGCTGGAGCGTGCTGTGGGAGTGATGCTCAGAGAGAGCTCAGAACTAACGGCTCAGAGAAATGGGGGAAATGATGGAGTGTCAGAGCCAGGAAATTAGTTCCCTCATTTTCCTGTGCTGGCACAGGGGACAGGTGAAGGAGTCATTTGCCATGTGGTCACACATCTGGAAAGAGAAGCTGCACAGGCTGCCTGCAATTTTAAGAGGCAGGAAAATGGGAAAGCAAGCTGGCACACTGGCCAGACACAGATATTTGTCTGGTCCATCGCTGGAATATCGATGTCTTTTCCAACCAAAATGATTATGTCTCGTTTTCCTTCCCCTTCCCCTGCACCCACAAAACCTGCCTGTGTAATGCAGGCAACGGATCTGCAGGAAAAAGATGCTCCCTTTTCTATGTGAGCCACCTCCTGGTACCCAGGGAATGATCCCTCGCAGCATCCTCCCATCTCAGTGTTGTTTGTCACCTGAGTGCTCACCCATCGCGTGCAACCCAGATCTCCAGTGATGCTGAAGTACCTTGGAACAGGGGAAGGGGCAGAGACCTGCAGCTGCTCTATAGTACCATCACCTAAATTTATTCCTCTCCATGGGCTGCTTCAGTCCCCACATACAGTGAGATGGGGAGTTCAAAGTGCCCTGGGGAGGCACAAACTGGGAAATAACAAAGGACATGGCAAGGGACCCACCAGCCTCTGCCCAAAACGTGACCTAATTCTTGCAAATGCCCTGTTCCCATGCAAAGATGTCCAGGAAGGAGTTTGCCATATGGCAAAAGGAGGAGATGAATAAATCCAATATGGCACATCTGCAGCTGCAGAGAGCAAACAGCATCCGTGCACAGCCAGGAGGAAAAGGGACTGCTTTGGGGCAGAGCTGGGCAATGAAAGGTGACATAAGCAAAGAAAACCCCCAAGGTTTCTGTTACACCCCCTGTGAACAGATCTGAGACCCCAGCTGGGTAAGAACAGGCGAGAATTAAATAAAAGCAGGGAGGGCTCAGCCCTGACGTGATTCCAACTGCATCAGTCCCAGCTGGAGGCCAGCACTGTAGCATGCCTGGACATGGCAAAAGCATTAATAAGGGACAGAAGATCATTAAAAGGAAATTTGTGTAGCCAGACAGTGGAAATAAAAAAAAAGAAAAGAAGTGGAAGAGAAAGAGAAGGCAGAGTGTGAGAAAACATTGACAGGCAACAGAGAGGGAGGTTCAGTGAGAGGTGGTGAAGGTTGAAGATGAAAACAACAGCACCTAAAAGGAAACACAAAGTAGCCAAACTCAGTGGGAATTTTTAACAGGATAAAAAAATAACTCACAGTTGACAAGGAGTTAAAAAATATAAGTGGGAAGGCAAGGAAATGCTCCCCTAAAACACCTCACACGGAGAGCGACCCATCCGGGAGAGGGGCAGGGGAGCTCCGCAGCCCTCAAGGCTCTGCCATCAACATTGTCCCTGGCAGCCATGAAAGATTAAGCCTTCACATCCTGGGAGGTTTGATTTGGGGATTTCCCCCCTCCATTCAGCTGCCATTCAGCAGTGATGGAGCAAGGGCACATCTCGGTGGCAGAGGGAGGAATGCCACCTCCCCAGCCGGGCTCACCCTCGGTACCCATACCCAGATCACCTAATAGAGCAAGAGGAATTTGGGGGGAGGAATTCGTTCATCTTCAACACCTGGAGCTGGAAGAAATGTCTCTGAGTGATGGTGGGATTGCTGGGGACATGAAGCTGTGAGGGACCAGAAGATTCAGATGTGGTGGGTAGTTTCATCTGAAAAGAGAGAAAATCAGTTCATCACCTTGACATGTTAGCACTGAGCCCTTTGCTTTTGAAATTAGAATTGAGAAGTGTCATTCATACTGATATTTAATTTTTTTCTTCCTTGTATTCATCATCTTTACAATCTTCCCCGCTCTTATCTTCCTCTCCAGCGCTCCTGCTCCAACTACCTTTCCCAAGCAAACATTTATAATTTCTGTTACCTTTCATTTAATTTTCAATCCTGAAAGTTGAATTACCATAAAAAGTTACCATGAAAAACCATACCTAGGGTCAGGGAAGAAGAGCAAGTTCAAACCCTGGCATTCATCGACCTTTAAGCAATGGAAATACAGCTCTGATGTGCTGCAAACCAGCATCTCCCACACTCTGCAGAAGCAACTTTGGATGCCAAAGCATTCCAGCCTTCCCTGTAAATCCATCCCCACAGAGGAGGATGCTTTGTGAAGCAGATGCTGAAGTTTTTGGGAGCAGCCTTCACACCTGAGAGCTTGCACTGGGGATTTGTGTTGTTAAACGGCTGAAGAGAGGTGGCAACTGGGGGTTGGAGGGGTTCCTTGTGGATGTAGGGATGTGGGATGCTGCCCCCGCCTCGGACACCAGCTCAGACATGTCCCGGATGTGCAGAACGGAACCCCGGGAATAACTGGGAACACTAGGTGGTGCTGAGGGCTCACGGAAAGGATTCCACGCTGTCACAAAGGGATGCTCTGGGGTGCGGGGGTGAAGGCCTGGGAGGCCAGGGGCTGCAACCCCATTTTGGGGTTGGTTGGGAGCCCAGCTCCAGGGGTGAGAAGCTCTTTGTGTCACTTTGTCATATTCCTCCCTCTCCAAAGGCACTTGGCGGCAGCTGGACTGCCGCACAGGTTTCTGGAAGACCAGCTCTATCCCAGTCCCTTCCCTTACTTTCCCGGGGTTATACCAGACCTCACATCCCTGTTTTGCCAATGGTAAAACGGTGGCCCAAGGAGAGGCATTACCCAAAGCAGTTCCCAACCCACCTGGCAGCATCTCTTTTCCAGAAAGGAGGTAGAATTGCCTTTTGGGGAGCCCTGAAACAAATGTAAAGGGTTCAAACCGTCCTTTAAAAAATAAGTATTGTGACAAAATGACAGTTTTCACCACGGATCTCTTTGCTGCTGCAGATTTTAGGGGCATGGATGAGTTTTCCAGCACCCGGTGAGAAACAAGGGGGCTGCTAATTAGGGTGAAACCCACTTAGGGCTGCCGCCTTCTCCCCCTTCACCCCCATTCCTCCTCCTCCGCGGGCTCCGGTTACGCCGCGGGTCCATAAACAGCGTCTGAAATAATTGTGCAGTTGTCACCGCCGGGCAGGCGAGGGGGGACTATTTTAAAACGTCCGGCTTAGCCCAAAGGGCCGAGGGGATTGTGGCACGCCCCAGCTGTCCCCGCCGAGCGCGGGCGGGGACTTCAAAGTGCCAGGCAGGATGTGTCAGCGCCAGCCTGTCCTGGCCCACTCGGCCGGGGAAAGGAGCCAGGCTGGCCCGGGACGGGCTAATGGTGTTTTGACATGTTTCAAGAGCAATTGCTGGGACTCGGGAGATGTGGGGAGCAGCTGGAAGAGACCTGGGGGTGATGGAGGGAGAATGGGTGGGAGGTGGGAGGAGGGGGGTTGGGAGGGGGATGCAGACGTGGTGAGATTGTTCATCTCTTTTGACTTCAGAAACTTGGGGGGGGGGGGGGGGGCGGGAAGCAAAGCAGGGAATGCTGCAGTGCCTCCGCTCTGGTGCTGCAAGTCCCAAACGGGGAAAACAGGGACATATGGGCTTCAAACTGAAAGAGAGAAGGTTAGATTGGCTATTAGAAAGTAATCCTTCCCTGTGAGGGTGGGGAGGCCCTGGCACAGGGTGCCCAGAGGAGATGTGGATGCCCCTGGATCCCTGGCAGTGTCCAAGGTCAGGCTGGACGGGGCTTGGAGCAGCCTGGGACAGTGGGAGGTGTCCCCGCCTATGGCAGGGGGTGGCACTGGATGATCTCTAAGGTCCTTCCCAACCCAAACCATTCATTTTAGGATTCTATGAACCCAAAGGGAAGCACATCTCGTCAAAACATTTCTCCTTGTCCTGTACCACTTCTGACAGTGACACAGGTGACATCTCTGCTCACTGGGGCAAAGCTCAGAGTCTGGAAGAAGAGAGAAACACTAACAACTCATAATCTCATAGGATAACCAAGCTTTGGCCATGCCTTGGCCATCCAGGCAGGGCTTCCCCATAGCTCCAGGAGAAGAGAGAAAACTTTGATGCTGCCTCTAATGTAAGAGCTGATGATTAAAATATTATCAGTGCCCAACATGCCATTCCCTCTGGTTAGCGAAGGGCTGGATGGCTGAGAAGACGAAGATGCTGTTGTCGTTTTGGCCTCTTCTTGTTCTACTGCTCTGCCTTCATGTGGGCGGGACTGTCCTCCCAGGGTTGGCATGGTCACTGAGAGCTGAATCACAGAACCACAGAATGGTTTGGGTTGGAAAGGCCCTGAAAGATCATCTAATTCCCCTCCCCTGCTCTGGACAGAGACACGTTCCACTAGACCAGGTTGCTCAACGCCACATCCAAACGTGGGCACTTCCAGGGATGGGGCATCAGCCTGCTGAAAAGGGGATGCTCAGCTGGGGCAACTCTTCCAGATCTATCACCCAGCTCCCTGTTTTCCATCACTTCTCTGCAAGCCACCAAAGCCCATTGCCTGTACACTTCCCATTCAGCTTTCCAGAGATGGTCAGCAGCAGATCCATCCCAGTGACCTTCCTATTTACTGTGTGGCACCACTTGGCCATCCCGGTGAATTTACCCTCCCAGTCAACCTCCCCAAGAGCTGAACAGCCTAATGTAGAACAGCTCCTCTTGTCTGTGTGCTTCTTGTGCCTGCGAGTGTTCCATGCACGGGCAGATGTGCGGGATGCCTTCAGCCTTGCACCCATCAGGAACAGCTTCCCAAAGCCATCTCCCATCCTTCCATGAATAATCAACTATTTCAGATCTCATCTAAAGACCATCAAGGTTTTTCCTGCATGTCCTGTACACCCAGAATTTCTGGATAAATGCGATGTCCTATCCTAACCATTTGGTTAAATAGGCGGAAGTTCAGCAAACTGAAATGGGGCTTTACCTGAAGCCAGGACAAACCACTTAGGAACTTCAAGACATCTCAGAGAAGCTGAAGACTCAGATCTCCTGCAATGTGAACTCTGAGGATTCCCAGAGCCAGGCAAGAGCCGTCTTTCAGCAGCTGTGATCCATTCATTAGGCGGGTTTGAACACCTCTGACGGGGGGATGGAGGCAGAGGGGGCAGACAAAGGTGGAAAAAAATTTATGTCAATTACCAGTCCATTTGTATGACGTGAAGCTGCCCCGGTCCGTCATCTCATCCTCCTGAGCTGTGGTTTGCCAGGTTTTAAGCTTTCATTCCGAGATCCCAGCGGGACCCGCGTTTCTCCGCATCGCCACAGGGATGGCAGCTGCAGCCGATTGCTCCCGTTAGAAGGGACCGCCGGCCCTCCAGAAACCATTTCGGCAGCATTTGTCGCAACAGCCTCTGCTAATCTCTCTTTCATTTGTAATTATTTTCTCACTCCGGCGCTCCGACACCGGAGCCGCCCTCCCAACCAGCCCCTGCAGCCGCGGGGGCATCGCCGGCCGCGCTCGGGGGTGTCAGGGCGAGACAAAAAGGGATGCGGGGGCGGGAGTGGAGACGCTCCTGCGAGCAGGACGGAGGGCTTCAGACGGGCTGGGGCTCCTCAGGAGGCGATTGAAGTGGGCCGAGGGATGGAGCCGACAGCTTTGAGGCAGCCTGGGCAAGCATGGCCAAGAATATTTGAACAAATAGTTCATCTGGTGACCCAACAGCTGTAGGTAACAGGCGATTTCCAAAGGATTAAGGGGCAGCTGTGAAAGGGAGGTCCCACGAGAAGCCTAAAACCCTCATCTTGAATTCAACCAGCCAAGAACACATGCTGGAGCCTTTGACTTACTTTTTAAGCAACTTTTCTTCCTTCACCCCACCTCCTTTTTATCCAAACTATTCCACAAACCAGGACGTTTAACTTGTTGAAGCACAAGGCAGGAAAAATGGGGTCCATGGCGATGAGATGAATTAACAAGTGGTAGTTGGTTCCTAAATGGGGTTTTCCTATTTTATTTTGATCTAATCCTGGCAGTAGCATTATAATTTTTGCCCAGAATTTCCACTTTGAGTGTTCACAGCAGCCACCAGCAAAGCGAGGAAAGATTAGAGATGACTTGTCAAGCAAAGCTGAGCCCTGACATGAAGCTGGGTTGTGCTTTACCTTGCAGCCACTTCACATTGCAGCCTCCTCTTCCTCTGCCATGGCACAAGCACCCAAAACAAACACTCTACACCCAGCTGTTGCTTCCCCCAGGGGAAGTCAGAGCAGGTTTAATCCCTAACCATTCTGCTTTTGATTGCATGTGAATAGATACAGTGAGAGATGAAGATAAGGCATGTTGGGAGTGGGTTGCAGCTCAGCTATGGAAACTGCTTCTGTGTCCTGTCCCACGGAGTGCTCCAACCTCAACCTGAAGGATCATGTCTGGGAGAGATCACTCCAACTGTACCTCACGTTACCCTCTCTAAAGACAGAGGCTTCATTGGCTCTGAACCAGGCCCTCCTAAACCTGTCTGAAAGACTGCTGGTTCTGACTCGGACCAAGATTATGGATTTTTCAGGCACAGTTTGCAAGGTCAGGAGCCTTCAGTAGCCAGGTCTCACATTGTTCAGAGGTCAAGTGACACAGAGATGTCACTGTAGAATCGGGGATTGCCCAGAGAAAGCCTCCAGCACACCTTGTACCTGCTCTCAATCCACCTGCAGACCACCTCAAAACATCTGAATCCACTGCAAACCCATCTCAATCCACCAGCAGACACCCAGAGGAGTGAAATCCACTGAGCATCATCAGGGATGAGCTCACCATGGCCAGACAGACCCAGGATGTGCTGCCGGCTTAACCTCCCTCTCTCTCCCTTTGCTGCAGAGTCAAGACAACCAGTTTTGATTAAACAACTCATTTTCAAACAGCAATGAGATGAAACCCCATTTCCCAGCCACCGGCAGGCTCTGGTCACCCACATGGCACAGCAGACCCTCCAAACTCAATGCCAAAATCATGTACATGTATTCACCCCAAAACAAACCAAATCTGAAGTTCTCCCCATTTCCCTCCTTTGCCTAAACCACACCATATTTATAACGATGAGGTCACAGCAGGTTCCCTCCAAGCCCTGATCTGCAGGAGACAAGAGGACAGAGCTGTGGGAAGTGCTCAGTGGCATCCCCTCATCCTTTCCCACCACTCCAGATCCGTCCTCAGACTTCATTTGGACCAAGAGAGGGGGATGGAGTTAATGACCTAATCATTATTTTTAGAAAACTAGTCCTCTGTTGGGTATGTGCTTGGCAATCCACAGAGCTGCATCACCAGCAAGGAAACCTTTGGGGATTGGCTTTGCCTAACTCCAGTCACTCAGCAAGAAAATAAACTTTCAAGCCCCGCCTTGCTGGTATAAAACTATTTTTTACTGCCTTTTCACCAGAGCATTATTCAGGCTAGTTTTAAATTTATAGGCAGTGAGATCTCCCTGTAAAATTATAGCAATTTCAAATTTATTTTTATTGTAGAGGGAAAAAATATGACAAATTCTGGAGGAGAGATTTGCTGGGGGTTATTAAACCCAGAGCTCTGCAGGCAAAGTTTGGTTTAGGGAGGTTGTAAAACATTGACTGCTGAAAACTGCACAATTTACCAGAAAAATGTTCTGTGCCATATTTTACAAGGATGCACAGCCCAAAATTGTCCATTTTCTCGGTGTTCAGTGAATCTGCAGTTTCTGCTGGCTCTCAGCTTGTAAGTAGAAGGGGTGAGTGTGGAGATGCTAAAGATCCTCAGAGCCTTGGATGAGTCACCCAGCACTAAGCCCATTCTTGTCAACTTCTACGTTTGGTGGATAGGGGTGATTTCTAGAGAAAGCCAAGTTTAAGGCAGTTCTAGCAGACTTCAGCACATAAACCACAGTTCAAGTGGAAAAAGGGGGTAAAAAAACCCCACTTTTAAATTATAGACTGACAAGAGCTTAATGATAAGTCTCATTTGTTGGATTTATTTTTTTTTTTCAAGTACCATTCAGTCATTCCACTCACTGGAGAGACCTTAAATTGAATCTCAGCCCTAGAAAATGCATTACTTACTGCGGAGTTGATGTCACTGCCAAAGAATTTTCTCTTGGCTTAAGCTGTCTGCAGCAACACGCCAGTGGCACACTCAAGATCTTTCCCTATTTGTGGAGTGAAATTCCTTGTGTTGGTTCCTCACTTTTTCCCCTTTCCCCACGTTTTTATTGAATTCCTATTTGAGGGTGGGATGTGCTGCTAGAGCTGAGGGGATTGAAGGAAGTAGTGGTTCCTTGCAAATTTCTGTGATTGATACAAATGGGAAATGTTCATGTGTCATGGAATGGTTTGGGTTGGAAGGGACCATGTGCAGGGACACCTCCCACTATCCCAGGTTGCTCCAAGCCCTGTCCAACTTGGCCTTGGACACTTCCAGGGATGGGGCAGCCACAGCTTCTCCGGGCACCATGTGCCAGGGCCTCCCCACCCTCACAGGTAATGATTTCTTTCTCATAGGCAACCTAAACTTATGTTTTTTGGTTTAAAACCATTCTCTCTTGTCCTGTCAATCCAGGCCCTTGTCAAAAGACCAGGCAGATTGAAATAATTTGAAGGCTTCACTTTAAAGCACCCTCAGCTTTGCTTGAGCTTCAGTAGAAATGAAGCATCCCCATTACTTCATGAGCCCAAATCTTAATTTCTTTGTTTCTCACTGTGGATTTTTCCTGTCTCCCCATTCTGGTACCCAAACCCCAGCAGTGTCCCCTCTTACCATCCCCCTTCATCTTCTGCCAAAAGGCAGCCAGGACACTACTCACTACTAGTTTTTCCCTGGCTCTTGAGACTCATCCACTTTTCCTCTTGACAGTGCTTTCAGATCAGGACTTTTCCCCATTTCCACCCCAGTTATTCCTTTCTGCAACTGTAATAGCTGTGCTTTTCCCCCCTTTTGCACCAAGTGAGCAAAGAATGGCTTTTTACCATTTCAATCTTTTGAGCATTGTCTTCATCCAAACACCAGTTTTGTTTTTTAAAAAAAAGGATGAAAAAAAATTCAGCAGGTGTTTATCGGGAACTTTATGCCACCAAAATTGACAGAGAGGAAAAATTGCCACAATCCCACAATTTGCCTCCAGGGGATGATGGAAGAACATGAACCCAGTGTGGGGACCAGAACCTTTCTGATTAATAAAGTTAATTAACTTCAATAAAAGGAGAAAAGGAGGTCAAGAAACTTTTGCCCCAGGATATCCCACAAAGCCACTGAATTACCTTTATAGGTACTTTCAGCTTACTGAGGTCTGGGAAACACAAATTCCAGCCAAGCACAAGCAGGGAAGGAGCGGACACGGGTTCCCCTTCCAGCCCCAGAGGTGCCCTGTCTGGGGAGTATTCACTCTGGGCAGGGACAAAACTGGCTGCCTACCAGGTTTCTTTCAGCTCTTGCAGGAAAGGCAGCCTGTAGCTGACTCATATTTTAGTAGCTGTTACCACAGAGGGGTTTCACCTGGAGGTACTTGGAAACACAAAGGCCATAGACCCTGCTCATCTCCTGTCCCCTCGAAGCCATGCTGCCCTGGCTCAGAGAAAACCCTGGAAATCAGCTAAAACTGCCAATATTCTAGGATTATTGCATATTTTCAGCCTAGTAGGAGACAGGGGGTTCAGTCACAGTACAACCTAGTGTTTTTATAACACCCCTCTCACCCACCCCTGCTTAACTTTTAAAAGGACCCATAAAATCTGCCTTGACTTGGATAATTTTCCCAATCTCCCAAGCCCTAAAGCCTTGTAGCTCATAGCCATTAAACAGGGCCAGCATGGAGGTAACCCCCCAGGTGCCAAGGGAGAAGCTCTGAAGAGCAGTTATGCAAAGCCCAGAAAGGTTTCACATCCTAGTGAAATTAGTCAGATTTACCATCACAGCAGCGTGTGAGCACCTGGTGTCTGGCCCCCAATACATATTTGAAGTATCACATGGAATATAGGAAATGTGCTGAACCATTTCTATAGTGCCCTGGGCTCTTTTTGTGTTCATTTCCTGAAGCCAGATCAATAAAAATGCAAAATAAGAGGGTCTCAATCTACTTTTGGTAACACAGCTCGAAGCCAGGGCTTTGCAAACCCTTTCTTCCCATCTCCAAGGAGGACAAATGCATCAAGCCAGCATTTCTGCCAACCCTTTCACTCCCATTTTATTTCACAACCCCTCTGTCTCCCTCCTATCATTTTCTCTCCCTGCACGTACAATCGCTGGTGTATTCCCAAACAGATGCACACCTGCAGGAAAAGTTGGCATCTTCTCTTTCCAAGCTGTCATAAAGTCAAATAGTTTATGAGTCTATTGATGACAGATAAATTAATTGCAGAAAGTATGAATGACTTAATATTTTGTGTGCTTATATCTCTTTTTTCCCCCTTCTCTTAAATCCACATCATGTATAAGATATATCTCAGGCTATTTGGGTTGTGTTCAGATTCCCATGTCTCACCAGCTACTTAAGGTGGCAGAAGATACCCTGTGGCTTTTGAGCTCCTGGATTTGATGTTTTAAGCATGCAACACAACTTTTTTGGAAAGGTTCTTAATGAACTTTGATAAGTCTAGACTAAGGATGAAAGGAGCAGGGACTTTTGGGGAAGATTTTTGCTGGGTGTGAAAGCACTCCCAAATCCCATGGTTCTCACCAGGTTCATGCTACCCTGCTTAACCTCAAGGCTTGGGCTCTCTTTGTAGCCAGCAGATGGACAGGAGGTAATTCAAACTGCCCTGATCATCTTTGACATCAGCAGTTGTCTTTTGGTGGCAATCAGGTTTTGGTTTACCCCCATCCCTGGGCAAGTCCTTGTGGACTCAGAGACAACCCAAATCATTGATGTGGATGACCTGGATAAGATGGTGTAAGCCCAGGTTGGATCTGACCACAGCTGCCCTGTCATTCCTGCATGTATCGATGACTAACCCATTACTACGCAGACAGAGGTCTCTAGTCAATATATTAGATCATTGCCTGATATTAATCCAACAAACCTCAATTATCTACTTAGATTTAAATGAATTTCAGTGTGTGGATTGAGGACAGTCATCCGTCTGTTTTGTGCAACAGAGTATTGATGAACAGTCAGAAAACATCTGAGTAAGATGGTGTTGCTCAGCTGAGAAAAGGGTGGCTGCAGAGGGAGGGCTAACTAAAGCCATGCAAAAATATTTACGTGAAGTAGTGAAATAACCTCTATTGACTCTCGATAAGTTGAGTAAGGAATAAAGTGAAAATGGAACAAAGGGGTTGAGACTGAACTTTGAGAAACATCTAAGTATAATGAAGAACAGAAGAGAGTCATCATAGAAATACGGAATTTGAACCATTGATGGGTTTTAAGGATAGGAGAGACAAAAGTGTCAAACACAGGGCAGGTAGGTTAGGTAGTGTTTCAAGGCTGCTCTCCACCTCTGCTTTATAAAGTGGCTAGAAATCATTTGGCCACAACACTGACAATATCGGGACTGAAGTGGATATTTATAGATAGACATGTTCTTAACTGGTCTGCAGATCTTGCACTGCTAATATCAATGGCAGATATTATAAAAGCAGCCCTCCTCTTTCCTTTGATCTGTCATTAACGTAGGAAAACACAGCAGGAATGTTGCTGAGAAATAAGAACTAGGATGGTTATGCTGCCTCTGACCCCAAATCTTCACTGGACTTTAGAAGAAGTTCTGAAACTGAACACCCAGTGATGTATTTGGTCTGCAAATGTGATTCATTACTCGAACTGAATGATGTCACCCTGCCATTAGGGACAGAACGAGTTATGAGCAGCCACAAATGAGAGTGTTGCTCCTACACACCAGCACAAGATTGTTGACTCTGCAGTGCTACCCAAAGTGGACTCCGACATCATCGTCAACTCTGTTACTAGTGGATTCCCACTGAATTCTGCCACTGATTCCCACAGTCCTTGTCAAACCACTTCACTTCTCCTACTTTCCAGACTGGAGGTGCATTATAAATCTCAGCATAGCTCCTGGTTTGGGCAGCACTTTACCATTTGGGCTGAAAGGAATCTCATTTCTGTGCATTTGCAACAGATTTTGCCCAGTGTGGTAACGCACCATGGGTGAATTCCACAGTTTTGTTGCAATAACTGTTAATCAGGTCTGGGCTTTTCCAAGGGAATAATTATTTAAACGAGAAGGAGCAAGTTCCTCCCCACTTGCTATTTAGCCTTTGGGATGTCAACAGAAAACAAGTCCCAAGTGGCAGAGGCCAAAGCACGAGCCAAGCAAGCACAGCAAGGTGTCTGCCCTGCTTCCAGGAAGGACAATTTGTTCTGGTAGAAACATACTCACCTTAGGGATGTTCATTTGGGCTTAGGCTGGAGGGGTCTGGAGGGAAATAAGTGTCCCTGCCTTTAGAGCCATTCCACCTTAAAGGAAAATAAATAAAGAAAAGCTTTGAAATCAGATGAGAACAAAGCCAATGGAAGAGAATCTGGAGGACTGTGCTGTAGAAGACACCCTTGCTATAAAAAGTGACTTTTGATAATTGCTGGAAAAGTGCCGGAGTGTATTTTGGGAGAGAGGGGAAGAAAAAAAAATCTATGACCTAATGTTTCTGGAACCCATCCGCCAACCTGGGTGCCCTGTGGCTGTTTAAATTTTTTATCTGCCTTTCCAAAAGGCATTTCACAATGGGGATTGTTTTGTGTGTGCAAGGCAGAGAGTGCGAGGCTGCACCCTGTCAAGGGCCCACTCTGGTCTCTGGCTTGGATGGCTCTTGTTCAGGTGAAGAGTAGATAACACCTCTCCAGCCACTTCGTCATCAACTGTCACAACCTGAAGACCTCATTAGAATGGAGACACAAAGAAGCGCGATAATTAAATTGAGATGTAATTAGAAAGATGCGCTGTAGATTTACTGCTACTACTCTGCTACTATTGTAAAACAGCAATAAAAGGAGAAAAATTCCAAAGGCAAAGTATGAGTAATGAGAGAATGCAGTTATTTATGTGAGCATTTGTCATTTCTGCTATGTTTTAATATATAAATATATCTGGGATGATCCTATGAAGTCTGTGTCTGGATGAAGTTTCCTAGATGTGTTTTCCCATGGGGAATGATGCTGTGATCTCAGCTCCTCCTAGCAAATGCTGCTGCCTTTGTGCTTCATGCCATGCAGGATCATGATCCGAGTTTCTTGAGGACAAAAAACCGAAGCAGGAGTAGCAATAAGATGTAAGTGGTAAAAGACAAAGTAATACAGTAATCAAGAGTTCATGTAGCACAAGGTGCTTCTGCCAGTTTCCAGAAAAATCTTCTCTTCAAATGTGCTACTATAGATCAATTCAAAGCTTTTGGCTTAATGTAGAAATTAATATTTTTCCTTGCTGGTTGGAACTTAGCAAGAAGCTGGTCTCGATGCCAATTACATTTGCTTCTGGCTGTAAAACCAGGGTGACCATATTAACCACTTCCTGCTCGCTGAATTGCAAAGTCATCCGTGATCCGGGGAGGGTCAATGCACTTAGGGAAAAATAATCTGTGCACTTTTGAGTTAAAAACTTTCAGCTTGTCTGACTTGTCCTGGCAAAGAAATATCTATAAACTGGTGGTCCGAGTAACTCCATTGGTTATAACCTGCTGGCCCAAACCTGCTTCTCTGTTGTCTGAGTACCCTGTTTGTAGGAGGGGAGCGGCCCAACCCAGGTGCCCGGTACTGTTACTGCTCTTGCCCTCTTTGCTCTGGAAAACAGCATTCATCTCCCTAACACTCCTGCTCCAGGATGACGCTGTTCTGGAATTCATCCTGTGGGACAGAGGCTCTCCCCTACTCTGCCGAGACTCCACCTGCAGAGCTGCCTCCACCTCTGGGGTCCCAGCATGGAAAGGACATCAACCTGCTGGAACGAGTCCAGAGGAGGTCACAGAGATGCTCCAAGGACTGGAGTCCCTCTGCTCTGGAGCCAGGCTGGGAAAGCTGGGGGTGTTCACCTGGAGAAGAGCTGGAGAGGTGAAGAGCTGAAGAGCTCTCACCAGGAGAGCTGGAGAGGGACTGGGGACAAGGGCTGGAGGGACAGGACACAGGGAATGGCTTCCCACTGCCAGAGGGCAGGGATGGATGGGATCTTGGGAAGGAATTGTTCCCTGGGAGGGTGGGGAGGGGCTGGGATGGAATTCCCAGAGCAGCTGTAGCTGCCCCTGGATCCCTGGAAGTGTCCAAGGCCAGGCTGGATGGGGCTTGGAGCAGCCTGGGACAGTGGAAGGTGTCCCTGCCCATGGCAGGGGATGGAATGTGATGAACTTTAAGGTCCCTTCCAACCCAAACCAGTCTGTGTTTCTGCCACCATATCTGTGCTCTGAACCAGCCTCAGCCCCTCCTGATTCAGCTTTACAGAGATGTCTCAGGCTGAAGCTCTGCTTTAGGGATGAGGTTGATGAGGGTCTGCTGTGTGGGGTGACACAAAGCATCTTCAATGCCCAGTGCCCGCACTGAGCCACTCTGTGATTCTCGTGGGGCTGGGGGACACTGGCACCATCTGGATGAATTTGTGGGTCTCAGGGGTGCTGGGCTTTGGACCTGATCTCCAGACATCTGTGACGGTTCAGCCTGGACATGTGCAGAGACAACTTGGAGCACGAATCTTTACCTCGTAACCTCCCTGCCCTCCCTGTCTTGCCCTTTCAGCTCAGACTTGAGCTGTGTGAGCCCACATTTTCCATTTGATTTTACAGCCTGTGGGGCTGTTTGTACAAGATTGGCTGGTAGGGATGTGAGCAGATTACAAATCAAAGGGAAGGAATTTGCTCCAGAAAACTCAATGGCAGAGGTGGCCCCCACTGAAATCTTCATCAGATGTAATTAAACAAAGCTTCATATTAGGAAAATGCTTGTACTTGCTGGCTCCCCTAGGCTGAGCTGGCTCTTGTTTCCCCATCAATTAACTCTTTCAGGCTCAATCCATGCACAGACAACCAGTGAATCTCCCTGGCAAAGCACAGTGAGCTGCTTTCCTCAGCCCAGGCACTGCAGCAAGCTCAGTCCTCTGGTCTCCCATATGAAATGGGAGTGACAGCACCAGCTAATGCAAGACCACAGGAGCCTGAAATAGCACCTTTCATCCCATTTTTAAATTCCATGACACTGGTAAAGCAAGAGCAGTGATGGCAGTTTCAGCCACCACTTAAAGACACAGGAGATGGAGATGGCTATGACATCGGAGACACTGGACCCACGCCTAACTCTCTGCAGCTGATGGAAAGCAGCCAGGACATGAATTATTAGGTGCAAATGTCACATTTTCCAGCTTTCCAGCACTTAGTTTCTCCGTGCAGTTCCACGGTTTTCCCTGTTAAATGGGGGCAGTAGCTCATTGCTACCGCAAGCTGTCCTCCTCCTCCTCCTCCTTCTCGGGACCTGCATCCAGGGGATGCTCCAGGGGAAGGCAAAGGCTTCAGGCAAATCATTGCTGTTGGGAGAGGGGCAGGAGCGCTCAGGGATGATTTATGAATGCCACCCGGTGAAGGGGATGCTCAGCATCTGCCCACGGCTGAGAGGAAAAGTAAGCTGGGAGAAAACGACATCTCAAAGTCACCCTGCAGCAAACGACTGAGGGCTGTGTCACTGAGAGACCTTAAGGGCTTCCCATTTCCCTCACCAAACTGCAAAATTTGGGTCAAAAAGGGTTGAAACTTGAAGGATACAGAAGACCAAAAGGATGACAACATTCACAAAGGAAGAGTAGGGACCAAAGATGCTTGGGGAGCAGGCTGGGACCAAAGCAGCCCCGGAGCATTGAAAAAAAGTTGACAGGCAGTGAGAACAAGTCCTTTTTCCTCCCAAAATACCTTTTTCTCTAAAAAATTAAATTGATAAGTAAATGTCACCTTCCTGCCAGAGCTCCTCACTGCTGCTGGGTCTGGCACGAGTTGCTGTGGTGCAGAACTGGGGCTAAGAGTGGGAGAATTAAGCAGCAATGGGCTCCAAATGTGAAGCCCAAACAGGCCCCAGGTTCAAGCAAGTGCTTGTGAGGGGGATTAGTTGTGTGACATGAGCACACTGATCCTGATAACCCCTGGGAGAAGGGTCAGGGCCTGTGCTCCCACGGAGCCCACATGTCCCTGGATGTTTCTCCACTGAAGGAAAGGAGGCTGTGGGTCAGGTCATGGGCGCATGACCAGCCAAGAGAGCAGAAGCTAGTCCTTAATTCATTGCAGGCTTTTCTGGGACCTCTTAGTCATTTCATCTCATCCTCCTCCATATTTCAGTTACTTTTTGTAAACTGGTGGTACACAAGCATTTTCTACCTCAGAACCATTTTGCCTTTCTGTGTGGTCTGGGGCAAACCATGTAACCTCTCTGTGACTCTGTTTACCAGCTGCCACAGTAGTGAGCACAGCGTTTACCTCATCAGGGGTTGAGAGGCTTAATTATTCCCAGACGGATGGATGCTGCATAAGTGCGAAGTGTTACAATGACTAAATCTTCCTGGAGGTGCCTTGAATATCTCTGATTAGTTTGTTTATCCCCCAGATTCTGTACCATGGGCATGACAAAGATTACAAGGAGCGTGTTTAAGCAGGGGCACTGCTGCCGTGCCAGATACCTTCAGGTCAGAGGGAAACAGATGATGGAAAACCAATTAATTTTTTACAGCAAGAAAAATAGCTACAGGATTGAGAAACATTAATTATTTATTGAACTGCTGCCTTAGCAGAAAAAAAAAAGAGTTTATACATACCTAGATCTCTCTACATATAAAATAATCACTCATTGCACATAGCAGGGTAATAACTTCAGTAATCTGAGCTCCTGTTTTGATACCGCTCTTTTTTCAGAGGTCAATTAAAATAATGACAGCAAAAATACTTAGGAGCCTCAGGAAGAAAAAAAACTAGCACAATAATGGCAGGGGGTTGAGTTATGGAATATTTAGCCCACGGTGCTTGGTTCTAGTCTGCCTGGTATGAAGTGCTGAACTTCTGTGTGTGTCTAAGTCAGTTCCTGGTAGCTGTGGATCTGCCCCAAGATGCAGGTGAGATCCAAGTATCAGAGACGGAGAAGAGCCATGGCAACTTAGCAGGTCAGGTTGCAAGGTGGACAGTGGCCATGAGTACCTCATTGTCCCAGAGATGGGATGCAAACACCGGATTAAATGGATTTGCTGCAGCCACCTTCCTGCTGGTAGTCCTGGAATCCCAGAATGGTTTGGGTTGGAAGGAACCTTAAAGATTGTCTTGTTTCAACTCACTGCCATGAGCAGGGACACCTTCCACTATCCCAGGTTGCTCCAAGTCCCGTCCAACCTGGCCTTGGACACTTCCAGGGATCCAGGGGCAGCCACAGCTGCTTTGGGCACCCTGTGCCAGGGCCTCCCCACCCTCCCAGGGAATAATTCCTTCCCAGTATCCCATCTAACCCTGCCCTCTGGCAGTGGGAAGCCATTTCCCGTTGTCCTGTCCCTCCATCCCTTGTCCAAAGTCCGTCTCAAGCTCTCCTGGAGCCCCTTTAGGCACTGGAAGGGGCTCTAAGATCTCCCTGGAGTTTTCTTCAGGCTGAACCTTGGTAATTCAGCATTGCTAAAGCTTAATCACCTCTGATTTCCTGCCTGGATGTACCTTGCAATGTCACTGGTGTCTTCTACAGACCTGTGCTGAGCACCTCATGCTGTGGTTCACAGGGTGCCCAGAGCAGCTGTGGCTGCCCCATCCCTGGATGTGTCCAAGGCCAGGCTGGACAGGTCTTGGAGCAACCTGGGACAGTGGAAGGTGTCCCTGCCCATGGCAGGGGTGGAACCAGATGGGTTTTAAGGTCCCTTCCAACCCAAACTATTCTGTGATTCTGAGTCCTGCCCATATATCTGGGATAGGATTAGCTGTGCAAGGCAGATCCCCTGGGGATCCTGTTGGTGTCCTTGCCTACTATTTCTAGGTGCAATTCACAAAATGCAAACTTAGAGGGACATGAGAAGCAGAATATGTTTTAATCCAGGTCCAAACTGGAGTTTGCCACATGCACATGTGCCTGGGGAGAGGGGCACCTCCTAGCATTTCCCAGGAATGGCCCTGACCAGAGGAAACCAAGCAGCAGAGCCAAGCCAGGGCCATCACGACAGTGACTGGGCACAAGACTGAGGTGAGCAGCAATCCCCTACAGATCCCCAGCGAGCACACCCAAGCACCATTCATCTCAGAGGACCCCTCACCCATTAGGACTTCTCAAGCTATGTGGCAATAACCCTTTTATCCAGGTGCCTGGTGGATTTGGAGACTCTTCCCCACTGGAGCTCCTGTATGAGCTTCAAAGAGCTGCACTAAGGTCACCTCTTGGTCCAACCAGTGAGTCAACAGGTGGGACTTTGTATGATCCCATCCCATAGGAAAAGAGTACATCAACTAGGTTCCACAGCCAGGGCTGACCTGTTCATAGATAAATAATTTATTTGCAGAAAACCTTTTTTTTCCCTAATCCAAGAGAGGAAAAAAATCAGTTTTCCTTCTCTGGGCACCCACTGGAGCCACTTCAGCAAGTTCAGTGCTTCAAAGAGCTCAGGTGTGTGCAGAGACCTGTTTGCTATGTTTTCAACCCAAAACTCCACTCTGCATCCTCTCTCGTGCCAAGCTCACCATCCTCAGCCCTGCCCATACACTCCATGCCACAAGCAGGAGGCTTCTCTTACTCTCTTTCACTGCCTAAAAGGGCTTAAACCAATCCTCCTACTGACCCTGATTATTTTTGGACAGAAGTAACACAATAATTTGTGCAGTAACATCACTAATTATCGATACAGAACTGCAGTAATGAACAACCAGGGACAATATTTAGACACTTTCCTCCCTATGATGTGAAATGGTAAAGAACAACTGGGTTTGCTCAGTCAAGTTGAAGACCATGAGGATGAAGGTTTGATGACTGGAGCAGAGCTGAACACTTTGGCTAACTTGGGAACAAACCTGGCTTCTGAATTTTTGGAAACCAGACCCACATTTCAGCATGGTGTCTCTGACCACAGGAACTTCAGGTTTCCTTCCCCTCCAATCAGGATGTGCAAAAGCCAAGGAAATGCCCCGAAACTCTTAATCTGTTTTTGGTTTTTTTTTTCAGACACACTGAGATGGTCTGATTTGAGCCTGGTTCAACTTTGGGCAAAGCTGCCAGGAGGTGGAAAAGATAAAACAGGAGGAATTTCTGATGGCTCTTCTCCATGAGTCTTTCCAGCTCTGTCTTCACTTCCCTTGCAGTTATGCAGCAACAGAGGTTTTCCTCTGTGGTTTTTTAATGCACTGCCAGGAGCAGGGCTGTCCTGAGCATAGAAGTCCCTGTGACCACCTGCCTGTCACCCTCTGTTACACACAGATTTTGCATTTTATAGCACCAGGTTTTCCTACATGTGACCAGTCTGTTTTCCAATGTGCAGGCAGGGAACCCACTCACCCCTAAACCTGCCAACCACACCAAGCTCCCAACAGCTTCTGCCAACAGTGTCTGGGCAAAGTCCACCCTGTGCTGTTTGCCAGGGTCAACGAAAAAGCCAACAAGGAGCTTTTTTTATCATCATGAGGCTCTGGGTTATCCCAACAACCAGTGGGGCACTCAAAAGGCTCCCACCAGACTTTTCTGGGGGGAAAAAGGTAGAGACCGGGAGGAGGCTGTGTCCCATTAGAAAAAGGAATTAAATGTCAGACTATTTCTTCTCCCTATCAAGAAGGATTAATTTCCTAGGATTCCCCTGCAGGGAGAAGCAAGTCAGTCAGAGCAGTCCTGGTCTTGATACAGAGGCACAATCCTGGGGTTTCCAAGGAAACAACAAAAGACAAAAGTTTGATTCATAAAAGCTTCAGGAAGAAGAGGGGGGAGAGGAGATGATGATGATGATGATGATGATGATGATAATAATAAATGCCTCAGGGTGATTTCATAACATTAATAGGTAATGTAGTCAATTATGTAGGCTTATTTTATTTCAACAAAGTGCAGGTGGTGAGCAACATCTCCTCGCAGGTGCTTTTCCAATTAGCTGTATGTCTTCTAGGTGAATAAATGGCCGAGTGCCAAAGCTCCATGCCACTGGCAACAGACTAATCTAAACTAATCCCGAAGACTCATCTTGCTTCATGTTAAAGCAACTAGAGTCTCTTTTATTTGTTATGTCTTGAAAGATCTCTCCTCTTCTTGGAAAAACAAGGAGGACTATTTCACAGTGCAAGCCATAAATGCACTTCACTTGGCATTTGGTAAGGGCTGGAAGACTATCTCTGCCTGGATTCAGTTGCTTATTACCATTATGTAATAGCAGATGAATATCCTGTTCTGCATTTGCTAAATGTTTTCTTTTAATAATCAACTCATATCCACATAATGGGGCAGCTTATGCAATTGGCTGCCTCATGAGCTCTTCGGGGAGACATCTGTTTTTCAGCATTGTTAATTACCACCATGGGATCATTAACATGTATTTATTTACTTTTGTTATTACAACTGGGCGAGCCCTACTGCTTAGCAAAGGGGCCGGCTGGTAAAACTGCCTGGTGTAGGCAAGGTGTGGGCAGGAATTATCCCAGGTAGCCATACACACACATACACCAACATCCACCAGGCACTTGGGGCTTGATGTGATGCCTTGCTCCTCCCAAAGCACGGATGGTGATGTGGGTACAGAGCAGATGGACAGGAGAAACAGGGGACAGCCATCCCTGCTGACATGGTTGTTCATTTTACATTCAAACCCAGTAGAAACAACCGTGTTCATCCTGTAGGATGGATTTTGTGGAGCACCACTACCAACCTTTTGACTTCTGGAGGTCAGACACTGGGAATTCTCACAATGACAGTTCAGTGCTGAGGGCTCAGCAGCTCCCTGATATTTGACCTGAGGAAAGGGCCGAAAATGCTCAGTTTTGACCTGATGCAGGGAATTTTACCACCCACCCACATCTTTGGATATTCTTTGCCGGACCTCTGCTGTTTCTTAGCAGCATCTTTGGGGAAAGGAAGGTTTTCTTCCCAGTTTTGCAAAAGAGCGAAATTATCCTATGACTAAGCAAGTTGCTGCCAGAGGCTCTCAGAGGACCTTCAGTCCCTAATTCCCATTAATTTCCCTCAACTCTCAGCCCCTTACACCATGGACCACTTGCTCAATGTTGAAACCCTCATGCTGGAACCACAGTGCTGGGGGCTGGAATAAGATTCTCTTTGAGGTCTCTTCCCACTCAACGCTATCTAGGATTCTGTGTTGGTCACTAAAATCCCTTAAATCCTCCTTCTCTCAGGGTTTACCCAGGCATCAGCTCTGGGTCACCTGCAAATCCCCAGGGACTCTACCCAACTTTGGACACTCCTGGCAGTTCCATCAGTTCTTGGAGAACCCTTTAAAAAAATCCAACCACCTCCCCAGGCTTTTGAAATGATGACCCCTGGTTGGTGGGGAAGAGGAGGCTGCCAGGATAAGGCTGACTGACATCATCTGGATGTGGTCCAGGACCATCAGACACCTGTTGAGCCTCCCAGTGTAATTCCATGGCAGCTGCTGCCCTAACCCACAAGTGCACAAGCGGGAACATGAGTTGTTTGGATCACCTGCCTCCAACATTGTTCTCTGAAGTGTTTGAAAAAGCCCTAATGAAAAGTGACTCAGAAATAACTGACAAGTGCCAGCCTCACCTTTTTATTGTTTCATCAAAATGGGAAAGACAGTGAAGGAGAAGAGTCAACCTTCTCTATAAGAACCACTGTCCCAACTTGCCTGCAACTTGCAGGCTGAGTGAAATGTTGACACAGGGTTGACAGGGCTGCTTGATTTATGAACAGCTCAAGGAGGGGGAAAGAAAGGGAGAAGAATTAAACATTATAAATCAATGAGTAACATCCATAACCCTGAAGTGCTTGTTGTAAACAATATAAAACACCGGCCTAATTTTTATAAGTGTAATTTATGACAAGCAATTCCTTCCAAATGAGAGAATTTAAAAGGAAAAAAACGTCACTTGTTAGAATATCATTAATTCAATCAGATGAGAACTAAGCCAGCCATTGTTCCTAATGGTGGAAAATTTCATGGGAGCTAATTTCTCCTCTGTGGTGCCTCTCAGGGTGTCTGCATTGACGCCTGTTGGTGCTGGAGGAGAACCAGGCTAGAGATGAGAGCGATGAGGGCACGGCCAGACCCTCAGCTCTGCCCAGCCCTTGGGACAGCCCTGGGTACCACCCTGCCTGGCTGAAAATCTGCTCCCACGTGTGCAGCTGGCTTTATCCCAGCATCTCCAGCTTGCTTTCTCTCCAGTGACTTCTCCAGAGCCTGGAGAAATATGTCCATGTTGCCCTCGTGGGCAGTGAGGGGATCCGGGTAATACCAGGTCAGCTAACTTCCAGCACAACCTGAGTACTGTGGGAAAGCCAAGGGTGCTTAACCTATTTCCAGATTCAGGAGTGCTGCCCATTCTGACAGTCGAGGGGTACTTTGCAGCTGCAGCTGCGCTGTGCAGCTCAACAAACCCTGCTGACATGGGAATTAAAACTCCTGTGGCAAGGAGATGACATAAAGCCAACCCAGATAATCCTGCTGTTACCCCTGCCTGCCTCACTGCTCGCCATCAACCAAATCTTCTCCAACTGGTATTCCTCACCTTCAGTGCTCAAAGCTGGAAGATTAAAGCAGCAAACGGTACCATGGAGAAACAAACGCAAAACTATTTTCCATGTTGTGAAAGCACAGAATAAGGAATGGCCTCTTCCCATCCCAAAGACCTTTCAGTGCAAACAGCAAAGCGAGAGATAGAGAGAAAAAGGATATTTTCACACAGACTATCATGCCAGGGATGAACCAGTGGTCTGGGAAGTTACTGTCCCAGCTGTGGTTTAAATTAATCTGTTTTAATTTGTGCCACAGCACATTAGGAGAGTACATCAGAGCACTTTGGACAGGGGATGGTGCAGAGCACCATCATCCTCTCCAAAAAAACATGTCCATTTACACCATGGCAGGAATCAAGTGACATGGTTTGCAGAAGCAGGAATCAAACCCCAACTGAATTCCTAACCCAGAGCCTTGCTCACAAGAACGTCTTTGTGTTTATCCCCAGCGTTTTCACGGCAAAGCTCATCTCTCCAGGCCTGCTGTTTGCCTTCAGGTGATTAACAGATGCCAGAGTGCTTGGGGATGGAAAGTTCTTCATATATAAACACATGGATCTAACAGAGATGTAATGAGACTGTAATTAATTAACGTTTCCAGAACACCGTGAGAGGCACAATGAAATGCACTCGCAAAATGCAAGGTATTAAGGCAGAAAATGTATTATTGTTGGCACTCTGAGGAGCATTAGTGCAGCTCTTTGAGCTCTATCTTCTCACCTTCCCTGTTGTTTCACAATTGTTATTCCTCCCAAAGGGAAGTGGGGTGCGAAACCTGATGATTTGCTTGCCAGCAAACTGCTCCTTCATTACGGGAGGTAATGACAGAGCTGCACGAGGACAAGGAGCAGGGAGGGTGGTGCTGGGGCATGGAGTGCTGGGTGTGCAGAGCTCAGGTGTGTGGCAGGACCTGGTCTTGACTGTGGGATAAACACACAGCCAGACCAGGGCTCTTTCACTTTAAAATTAATCCTCAAGAGAGCAAGAAATGCCTTACCAGGGACATTGCTGATCTTTGCCAGAGACATCTTCACTTCCAAATCAGCAAATCATCTTCAAGCAGCAAATTCAGCATCAAATTTTAGGGGTTTGGCCCTTCTGTCCCTGATCCCCTGTTTAATACTTGCAAGCTTCAGGCACTGCAAGTGATTTACATAGGTCCCTAAAGGTTGGACAGCCTCAGTACACAGAATCCCAGAGTGGTATGGGTTGGAAGAGATCTTAAAGCTCATCCAGTCCCACCCACTGCCAGGGGCAGGGACACCTTCCACTAGACCAGGTTTCTCCAAGCCCCATCCAGCCTGACACTTCCAGGGATGGGACAGCCACAGCTTCTCTGTGCCAGAGCCTCACCCCCCACAAAGGGAAGAATTTCTTCCCAATATCTAACTCAGACCCACTCTCTTTTAGAATCTCATACCCTTTTTTTATAGTCAGGTGTGACAATGGTTCAATACAGGGCAGAAAGCTCTAGAGGCTGGGGATTATCTAAGCTGCTCCCACACATTCAAGTGCAAATATCAGGACTGAGCTAATCATGACTGAGTATCAAGATGGGGGGGAAACGCCTCTATGGACTGTTCAGCTGCACTGAGCCAGAGTCTGTCCTTGTGCAAATCATAGAGGCACATACATAGCAAAGTTAAGATTAAAGATTTCCTACAAACAGCTAAGACTAAGTATTTGTTTCACCAGGAGTATTTGGAGAGTGGATGAAAGCACTCTTAGTAGGTGCATGCACATGTGCACCTTACACACATACACAAATACACACATAGATGCATTAACACTGAAGGTGGGGACAATTGTGACCTCTGGAGGGCCTTGGAAAGCAAAATAAATCTGTTTCCATTGTATCTTGGAGGGAAGGAACTGACACAGCAAGTTGCATTATAGACACTTCACAGATTGAGCAACGACATTTGTTTTTCTGGTAAGCTCTTAAATGCTTTGAAAGAGGTGAAACATGATCCACCTAAAACACGAGCTTAGAGTCATCAACTCTAAAGCCACCCTCTCAATTACACTTACAAATAGCATTTTCCTCCACAGAATTAGAAGCAGTCTCCATAATTCCTTGGCCACTGCAGCACAGCGATCCCACGCCTGCATGCAGGGTGAGGGATTACTTGGATGAGGGAATTGCACAGAGATAACTCGAGATGACACCAGAAATGCTGCTGGCAAGAGAGGGAAGACTTTGCCACAAGAGATGTGCGGACCACAGAGCCTGGTCACATCCCCTTGCTGGGTATCAGGGAGCTCCTCTGCCAGCCTGATCACACTCTGCTGGCCCTCATCCCTGCCCTGCTATAATTGGGAGGGATAAAGTAGGAAGGCAAGGAGGAACCCACCCAGACAAACTAAAGCATTCTGTGCTGTCAAAGCCTTTACCAAGTTGCAAAGCCTTCAGTTCATCTTCCCAGCACTGCTAAGATGGGGCTTGGAGCACCCTGGTCAAGAGGAAGGAGTCCCTGCTCATGGCAAGGGGGTTGGAACTGGGTGGTTTAAGATCCCTTCCAATCCAAATTGTTCTAGGACCGTATATACTGGGAGGGAGCAGAGGAGCCCAACAGACATGGTCAGAGGACTAGGGAACACGAAATATGCAAAGAAATGAAAGAAACTAATTTCCACTGATCCTCAATTTCAGACCATGAAGCTGCAAAAAAGCCAACACCACAACCTGGCTGCCAGAAGAAATCTCTCCCAACCTGCCTGCCATGGCAAATGTTGCATGGGAAACCACAAAACCTAAGAGCTGCAAGAGCTTCATGGCCACCATAACTTAAACGAGGGATTAGGATGTGTAACACATCCGATGGCTGTACCTGGCCAGCCTGGGACAGCAAAACAACCCCCAAATCCATGTCTGAACAAGCTTCATGGAGTCCTGCATGGCCAACTACACCTTTTACCCATGAACTACACCTTTTACCCATAAATTTCTCCTTCTCACACGGGTCTTGTGTCTCACCTACCCAAACAAGCCTGTTTTTGGCAGGCCAGGGCCAGGAGGGAGAGTGCAAGACAGCTTGATTGCCAATATCTAATCATAATTCGTGATCCAGAAAGCTACTTATCTTAGGAATTGCTTAATAATGCACTTAGTGTGTGAAGTATTACCACTGCGTATAATTAAATACAGAGAGTTACAGGCAGGGAGATAAGGATCCTGTGCAAACGGACAAGGAGGAAGGTAACTGAGATTTGGGCTTCTGTTCTGCCAACTCCTCACCTAGATCACTGTGAATTGCCCCAACATGTGTGCCTGGAGAGAGAAGGACTTGGAAAGTAGGAAGGAAGACGGGGGAAGTCACTCTCTCTTGCCCTATCTGTCCCCACTCCTTCGTTTCCATGAACAGTGCTCACAAAATCCAGAGTGTATTGGTTTGGCACGGCCTGGTTTGAGGTAGCAGGGGGGCCACAAAGAGGGCTCCTGTGAGGAAGCTGCTGGAGCCTTCCACCATGTCCGGCAGAGCCAATGGCTGATGGCTCTGAAGATGAATGTGCCACTGGCCAAAACTGGGCCAGTGAGAGAGGCTGATAATGCCTCTGTGATGACATATTTAAGAAGAAAATCAAAACAAAGTCACAAGATTTTGGGATTCTAGTTGGAGAAGAGGAGGTGGTGAGAACACATGAGGGAAAACAACATGGAGACACCAAGGTCAGTGGAGAAGGAGGGGGAGGAGGTGCTCCAGGCCCAGAGCCGAGATTCCTCTGTAGGCCGTGGTGAGGACCATGGTGGAGCAGCTGTGCCCCTGCAGCCCCTGGGGATACACGGGGGATGCAGAGATCCACCCACAGCCCCTGGGGATCCACGGGGGATGCAGAGATCCACCCGCAGCCCCTGGGGGAGGTGCCCACGCCGGAGCGGGTGGATGCCTGGAGGAGGCTGTGATCCAGTGGGAGACCCGGTGGAGAGAGGGCCCTGCTCCCAGGCTGGAGCAGCCTGTCCTTGGAGGACTGCACCCTGTGGAAGACAGACCCACGGCGCAGCAGTTTTGGGAGGGCTGTGTGCCCGTGGGAGGGGCTCACGCTGCAGCAGGTTTGGCAGGGCTGCTGCTCGTGAGAGTGGACCCACGTCGGAGAGGTTCACGGAGAACTGTCTCCCGTGGGAGGGACCCCACGGCCTCACAGGGGAAGGACTCCTCTCCCGGAGCAGCGGAAGGAAATGTCGGTGATGAACTGACCAAACCCCCATGCCCTGTCTCCCTGCGCTGTCAGTCGGAAGGAGGGAGGGGCTGGGGGGGGCGGAAGGTGTTCTAAGGGCTTATTTTACTTCTCATTATCCTCCTCTGATTCTGTTAGTAATAAATTCACTTAGCAACTTAAGTTGAGCCTGTTTCACCCTTGAAATGTTTCTCCCGGTCCTTATCTCACTCATGAAGCGTTCGTTAATTATTTTTTGCCTTTTCTCTCCTCTGCCCAGCTGTGGCACGGGGGAGGGTGAGCGAGCGGCTCTCGTGGTGCCTGGCGCTGGGCCACTGTCAAACCACGACACACAGGAAGCCCTGGAGTGCAACGGGGAAATTGGTGCGCAGGAACAATGAAGCCCTGGGGTGTGAATTATTTAGTGCTGTGGAAGAACAATTAAGCTCTGTGAGGTATTTAGTCCAGCCCTATGGCAGATGGAAGTTGGAAAGCTCAGGCAAGGTGTGACACAGAGGGGATGAGGTGTGACACACACAGGAGATGAGTCGTGCCCAACCTCCAGCAGCCCCAAATTGCTGCTTTGACTCAAGAGACAAAAAAAGTATCTGTTGTGATACTGAAAACACCCCGAGAATTTGCACAGGGGATTAGTGCCAACCTGTAGTTGAGCATTTCACCCCCTTTAGGAAGGGGTGACGTAGAATCATAGAATGATTTGGGTTGGAAGAGACCTTAAAGCCCATCCAGTCCCACCCCCTCCCCTGGGCAGGGACACCTCCCACTATCCCAGGGTGCTCCAAGCCCTGTCCAGCCTGGCCTTGGACACTCCCAGGGATGGGGCAGCCACAGCTTCTCTGGGCACCCTGTGCCAGGGCCTCCCCACCCTCCCAGGGAACAATTCCTTCCCAATACCCCATCTAACCCTGCCCTCTGGCAGTGTAAATGCAACACCCCAAGTCCTGCTGCATTTGAACTGAGCTGGCAGGTTGCAGGAGTTTTAACATCCCTTCTTGAAGAGAGAGGAAATGCCACCAGTGCTGATTTATTTTGTTGCTTTGCTGGCAGGGGATGTGGAGAAAACAAGAAAAAAAGAAGGGAAAAGAGCAGGAAAATGGAGGAGAATACAAATGAAGAGTAGAGGTCCCAGCATGACATTTCTGCCACAGAATCATCTACATTTCTGCAGTGGTGCTGCCAGAGCTTATGATAACATTGCTCAGCTCATGGCAGAAAGGAGTTCTCCTCATACCCCAGTTCTTGGTTACATGAGCATTCACAGCACTATGAGTTATGATATTGCTTGTGGAACCCATAAACCTTTAGAGACCCTCTGTGCCAAGCACTGAGACAACACAGACCCAAACAAGCAAATCCCTCTTCAGAGGGGCAGCGCAGAGGGAGCAGACAGCCTTTGCATGTGCAAGGAGGAGAGAGAATGAAAGGAGAAAAGCATCTATTGCTCACAATTATTTTCCAATCTTTTTTGCTCATGGAAAAAAAATTAGAAAACGTTCCTGGAATGGCACAAGGAACACTGGAAATGCAGCAAACAACCTGAAACTTATTTCTCCAAACCCTATATTGTCTCTTCCCCAGTATTAGGTTGCATCTCAATTGACACCTCCTAATTACAGCATCCAGCTGCAGCATCATAATCAAGGTGAGCATTGAACCTGAGAGAAAAGCTCTTCAAACATAGAGGCTCTTGGCCAGTCTCCCCAAACATCCCCGAGAATGGTTTGGGTTGAAGAGGACCTTAAAGCCCATCCAGTCCCAGTCCCTGCCATGGGCAGGGACACTGTCCCAGGTTGCTCCAAGACTTGTCCAACCTGGCCTGCAGAAGCATTTTGAAAGCCACAGGATTGTTCACCTTTTCCTCACCCAAGGACACTGAAAGAATAAGCAAACAAAAAAGTCACGGGAGGAGGAAAATGGTTCAAGACCCCTTGGCAAGACAAGCAGCAAGTGAGCACCAGGCTTGCACAACAAATGCATCAAGGAACAAAACAAAGGTGTAAGACAGGAAGGAGAAAATATTTATTTGCCTTTTTTTCTAGAGTCCTTTTCCCTTTCAGGCAGATAATATTTATGCCGTGGGATTTTGACAGTACTCTGGAAAACACACAAAGCCTTTTTGTTCCCACTTGCCTCCCAGGTGGGAGGACCGGTGGAGCAGCTCTGAGGAATGAGGGTGAAAACCAATGACCCAGAGCCACTATTTAAAGGGAGACAAGGAAAAGGAATGAGGAGCAGGGCAGGAGGGCCAAAGCTCTGCAAGGGAGGGAAGAGGAGAGTTTCAGAGCTAGGGTTCCTGGACGTGTCCCTTCCAAACCAGTCCACTCTAACTTGGAACAGCATCCCATCCCTCCTGACTCCAAAGGACCTGCATTGCCTCAAAACCCACTCCTGAGCCACCAACTAAAATTTACCTTCAAACATCATTGGGTCAGGATTTCACTTGCACAACGAATTCCTGGGAATTTTTAATGGTGGACTTTAAGCCCTGTTAAATCACAAGGATCTGCAGGAAATCTTGAGTGACGACGTTGGTTCCTTCCAACCAGGCATTTGGGACATGATAAATTTGGTCTGAACTTAAACTTCCTCCCACGGGGAGCTCAGCAAGCCAAAAAGCACTTTTAAGACAAATTCAGAGTGATGTAATGGATATATGAGTAAAGTAGTGGGGTTTAGGTAAACCTTAATCCTTAATAAATTACAGATAATTCATATGTAAGGGGTTATAAAGACTATCTAGATACTTCTATTAACTAAATGGCTGAGTGAGAAGAGGAAAGAAGAGATGAGGAAACCAATTAGATGTAAATTTAAATAGGAGACCAGCTTAACAGCCCCTAGAAATGCTCATTATTTTGGGAAACACTGGCCTGATGGAATTAAAATGCTCTGTGGGAAGAGGACAGGTTTTTAAAGCATGGAAGAGTTTTGAGGTGGACAGAAGGAAACAAGGAACTGGCTTGAGATGAAGTTTTTTCCTTTTGTGGGGAAAATAAAAAGATCATTCTATGAAAGTTAAGCATTTTGAAGGGCTCAGATTGATCCTTTTTCAACATTTTGAGGCTTTTTCTACAGCAGTGGCTTTTAAGAAAGTTATTGCTAATGGCTTTATCAGTAAAGCACTGACTTATCAACAAGGATTTCTGCTTGAAAAAGGAAGCTTTTGGTGAAAAACCAGGGCTGTTAATATTGAGCATTCATTTTTTAAAAAAGGATGTTTCAATTTATTTTTTTTTCAGCTTGATTGCCCAATAATTCTCAAATGCAACATAATTCAGTTATCCCAGAGTCCCAGCATTCCTTTACCAAGTGGGATGTCTAGAGCATAAATGGTCATGGGCTGCTTGCCCCAGCAAACACCCACTAAGGAAAGGTTTTCCACTCATTAATCCACCCTAAAGTCCCTATGCAGAGCAGGGGATTTACTGTAACCTGGGCAGGACATCACAAAGAGGTTTGCAGGATTTGGGATGTGCCACTCAACATTTGACTTTCACCCTTGGCATGCCGGGCACCCGTCCGGGCCCACAAGGGCTTTGCCTCACTCGCGGCATCTGGAACCTGGAGTCTCTCCAGTGCCACTGAACCAGGTTGGTCACCCCATCATTCTGCAGGAAGATTGCTCCGAGGCACTGACCCATCTAAGACTGGCAGGAAAATAAGCACAAGATTTTGAAAAGCACCAGACTTTGCTTTCTGAACATGGTATCACAATCAAAATCCTGAAATAGTTTGTGCTGGAAGGGGTCTTAAATCTCATCCAGTTCCACCCCCCTGCCATGGGCAGGGACAGCTTCCACCATCCCAGGCTGCTCCAAGCCCTGTCCAACCTGGCCTTGGACACTTTCAGGAATGGGACAGCCACAGCTGCTCTGGGCACCCTGTGCCAGGGCCTCACCACCCTCACAAGGAGGAATTCCTTCCCAATATCCCATCCATCCCTGCCCTTCGGCAGTGGGAAGCCATTCCCCATGTCCTGTCCCTCAATCCCTTGTCCAAAGTCCATCTCCATCTCTCTTGGATCTCCTTCAGGCACTGGAAGGGGCTCTAAGTTCTCCCTGGAGCTTTCTCTTCTCCAGGCTGGACAATCCCAACATGTCTCTGGACCCCCTGCAGCAGCTCCATGTCCCCCTGCTGTTTGGGGTCGCAGAGCTGAATTCAGCTCTGCAGGAGGTCTCCCCAGAGCAGATGGGCAGAATCCCCCCTCATGTGCTGCCCATGCTGTGGGATGAGTTCAAGTCATGGTCAGATTTCTGGGGTCACATCAAGTCTCTCACCCACCCAACACCCCACTCCTTCATGTTGCTTTCAAAATCCGCCCCTTTCCTTATGTGTTACAAATCACCTTCTTTCTTCCAGGCTGCCCCTCCTGCCACTGCCAGGGCTGGGGAACCCACCACCAAGACAGACATCGACACTACGAGGAAGGACAGTCAGCACCCCTTCCTTCTCTCCCTCTCTCTCTCCCTCTCTCTCCCCCTCCCTCCCTCTCAAAACTGATCTTTCATGACCCGCCGGTACATTTTAGCAGGTGATGGATCTGGGGGCAGATAATTCTGCTTTCTGGTTAATTAATCCAGCATTACAAGAGCAATGAGAGTCTAATGCCCAGTCCTAATCCCCCTGCAATAACATTGCATTCCGCCTTCCGAGGCAGGGCCACTTGTTGGGGTGCGACTGGGGTATTTTGGATCACAGAGGCTGCTGGTTCCTAGTGCCGTTCCTGCTGCTCATGCTTTATTAGCCATAATTTGATATGTTACCCACCCTGTACACTTGATCTAAGCCCAAAATATTGTTTTACAACATTAATTAAAAAGCATTGACTCTGAATGCTTGGTTCACATGCTCCGATGTGATTTACGGGTTGTGTTTAATTACCTGACAACTGTGATTTACCACATCTACCTGGTAGGTACCATGTGGATTTAAATCAATTAATGTTTGGTGGCTTTAGTGTACCTCACTGGGGAAGGAGGGAGGGTATCTCACGAACACTAAACTCCAGACACATGAAAAAAAAAAATATATTTCAGGCATCTAAACTGCAAACAAGATAATGTGACCTGGGCAGAGTCCCACAGCAGCTGTTTGTGGAGCATTGCTTTATTAAGGATCTTGGTGACTTTTCATGGAAGGTTTAACTAATTAGTTGAGTAGGCCTTCAATAAACAAGACACCAAGTTATGTTTAGCTTTAATTACACAGTAGCCCTGTTCAGTTGCTCGAAGTCAGACATGTGCTTAACTGTTTTGCTGAATTAGAGTCAATGTGAATACACAACTCCTGTAAGCATCTAGGAAGGTGTGCTGACATTCATTAATGAGTACAGATTTGCAGCTGGGGAAAAAAATATCCAGAAAAATAATGAAGAAAGAAAGCAGCTGGAGCCTTGGCTCAGAAGGGGCACTGTAAGAGGCACCTCCTGTTGTTGATCCTAGTCACTTTAGCAGGATAACATTCAGATTTGGGGAGAGGGGCAGCTTGCTCTGGCATATGCCCTGGTGGAGTAAGATTTCCTGTGCCAGGAAGAGAAGGTTATTGCAGAGGGCCTGGAAGGATGGAGAATTTTGCCAGGTGTCCTCTTACCAGCTTTGTCCCTCTCCTTCCCCTTTCCCACCTTGTCCCCACCACAGGCTCTATGTTCTCCCACTCACATTCTCTCCTGCTCCTATTTCCACCTCCAGTCCAGCCCTCTTCTTCCAGCACAGCAATTTTAAGTGCAGAGCTCTCTCACCCCGAACACCAACTACTCCTTCCAGTGTAGCCTCCTCCATCTCGCATTGCAAATAGCAATTTGCTCCTTCTGATTTTCACCCTCCACTTTCCTTCCCCGGGAGCCCTGGGAGCTTGTCAAAGCAAGTGGGTCACAACCAGTGTCATAACTCTGTCCTTTCTACACCCAGCTGCAGGGATACCCTGTATCCTTCTTTTACACAGGCGTTGGGTCCTAAATCCAGCCAGGACAGAGGGAATGGGTTCCCCTCACCACTGCAGATAAATCTCTTCCTTGTCACCCCTCCACCCACTGTCTCCAAAGGACCCCTGTGCTGAACTAATCCATTCCCCCCTCCAGCAGAAAGTCCCAGAACCCATTCCCAGTCCCCCTTATATTTATTCTCATGTTCCATTCTTTAGACCCAAATCTGTCCTGGATTTTCCTTCCTAGGTGATCTTTCCAGCTCCTTACCTTCCCTTTACTTTCAGTGGCTCTCACTTACCTTCTCTGCTAGATTTTTCCCAATTATTTTCCCCCAGTCCAAGCACACCCTAATTTATATCCCTTGTCCTTCCCAGCTCCCACCCATCCCCAATTCCTTCTCATTAAAAACCTCCTTGAAAACACTTTTGGCAATTGCTGCCCCAGCTCTTCTCTTCCCTCCTCTGCCATTTGCCCTCCTTTTCCTGACACAAAGTATTTCAATCCCATTAAATCAACATTTCCCAAAACAAAGAGGGTCAGTATTCAGGTGGAAAATTCCTTTAAAAAAATAAACATCTTTTCTCTCCAGATGAATACGTGTTACCGAATTGTTTCCCAGCTACTCTGTTTATGTAACCTTGAAGCTGTTTTGTACAATCCTTTAGTTCTGACAGCTCAAGATTTGTTATGAACTAATATTTTAAAATCAAAATAACTCAGAGGTACAAGAGGTGGTTACAGATCGCTCAGACAATCTGTTCAGGGAGAAGCAACATTTATAATTTATATTTTTTTAAGAGGAAAGGCTTTTCCTGGGTTACCTTGTCTTCAACTCTTAAGTAAAGCAAACCCACTCCCTTTCCAATTTGATGGCCTTTAGGAAGTTGAAAATATACACATGGATACACACGTATTGTCTTTCTACCTGGTGTTTCTATGTGAATAAAGGGCTTTGAGCCAAAACAAATCAGATAAAATCTTTCAGGAACTTTTACGATGTCACATACTTGTGCAAATTGCCAGTGTGTTTATAGCAACAGGCACCACAACAGAGCTATGTGCTCAGTCAGAGCGGGCAACCTCCTCCATCTGTTTTGTGCCTGTATTTACGTGTGGCACCGGGCGAGACATCACCTGGCACAGCACAGAGGAGCTCAGAGGCGTGGGGAAATCGCTGCTCTTCACTCACCCCCTGCCTTGAGACCCCGAATGGGCCATGGACATGCCTGCAGGAACAGATGGACTGGCATGGCTGTCACACAAGCCAAACATGATGGTTTAGGACAACAGGAAACTGCCTCAGGTTGTGCCAGGAGACATTTAGGTAACGTATTAGGAAATGTTTCTTCCCCAGAAGGACTGTCCAGCCCTGGCACAGCTGCCCAGGGCAGTAGTGGACTCACCATCCTTGGAGTGATTTGAAGCTGTGTGGACGTGGCACTTGGGGACATCATTTAGTGGTGGGATTGGCAGTGCTGGGGAATGATTGAGCTTGACCATCCCAGAGATTTTTCCAATTAAATAATTCTACAATTCCATGCTTTTGGGTCCTTTTGTAGCAAACTGCTGGGCTGCTGCACCAATTCTTCCCTCTCTGTGTGCAGGAGAGTAAACAAGACTTAATCATGTCACTAAAGGTGCTGTGAACTGTCAAAGACCTGGAAATCCTGGAGCGTAAGATCCAGCCCAAGAAGGAAATATTACTATGCATGATGGTGTGTAACCATCTTGGTGAGGAGTTGCCCAAGGCTGGTATGGAGAAATCATCTTTCAGGTTGTGTTAAGATAAAGGAGAAAAAGACACTTCTTTTAGAATGCAAATGTTCCTACCAAAATAATTATTCCAGAATAGCTAATCTGATAAATAACCAAAACCAGACAACTTCTGTGTCCTGCAAGGATGGAGTTTCATGATTTTTGGGGATTCCTAGGCATGTTGTTGGTTGTTTTGCCAGACAGCACCTAAAATGGTGGTTTTCCACTAAGCTGGGCATATATAAATAACATCTGTGAGGATGAGATGGAAGTGATTAATTTGAATTCTCTTTCATGGAAAATGGGCTGGAAGGATAAAGCCAAAACATAACCATTGACACCTTCCTACCAACAGTGGGAATTTTACCCAATACATTGATTTCTTCAAGGAATAAATGACCTGCTCTGATGTTTCTGTTTGTCAATGGAAATTACTTTCCAAGAAGCTGAGTAGAGTCTATTTTCTTCTCAAAGGACAAGTCCTTTCCCTTTTGCACATTTCAGCGAGGCAGGAGGTGGAACCTTTGCCAGGGGTAAGTGCTGCCAATGCAGATGTCTATCAACAGGTAAAATGAGTCCCCAGGCAGTGCAGGCTGATGGGAGCTCAGCTCTAGGCTTTAAAATGGGATGGAAAAGTGTCCGGATTGCATGGGGGAGCCTGGGAAAGACAAGCATGATTTATTGCACTAAATCACACAAATAAAGGTGAGTGACTCAAGCATGTGCTTGCCTTCGCAGGGGTCAGCACAGCAGAGAGGCACATCCCTCTTCCCACCTGGTGGAAAACTGCCCTGGGGGATCCTCCCAGGATCCAATTGCTGATCTGGGGAACATCACTTTAAGCCAATTTATTTCATTTCCAGTCCCTTGGGAATCCAGATGAACAATCAAAGGGGTGAAAAGGGAAGCTCCACCCAAGTTTGTATTTCACAGGATGAGGCACATTATGAACTGACAGTGGAAGGAGCCTGAGGTGCCGATACAGAGCCCACATGAGCCCTGAGTTTTGATTAATTACCCCAGCAGAATTTTCTTTCTCTTGCCATTGAATTAACTGCCTGCACTGGGTGGAGGAGATTCTTTTGGCCAAGAGGAAAGGTGAGAAAGAATCCTCCCCCACAGCCTGCAAACTCCTCTCCTACTGAAAAACCATTTGCAAAAATCATTTTTGAAGGGCTCTGCCAAATGGGTTTTAAACAATAATTAGCCAGGGATGGGCCATGAAGATGCAGAAGTGCCATTAAAAGGAGAAATGATTCACTCCACCACCTTTGGGAGCAATGCTGTCCCAGTGTGGGAGGAGAGGAGAAAGCACCAAGAGCCTACTCACCAAACCCCGCTCTCCTTACTCAGAGGAAATTTTCAAATTGCCACCTACACAAATTCAACCCCCTGTGACTCATTGCCTCAGAGAATGAGATCAGCTTTAAAGCGACCGGAACTTGAACACGATAAAGGTTGTCTCCTAAGTTCTTCACTCATGGACGGCACCTTGTCCAGATTTTCCCACCTACTGCAAGAGGTAGAAATGTTCTGATTTATTTACTTCTTCATTTCTCCCAGGAAACAAGACTCTCAGGAGATCCCATGACACTTAGAGCTAAGGATTTCTGGGTAAACACCTATTCTCAACACACAGCAAAAGGAATCCCAGAGCTGGCAGAGGCCTTGTGTCATGGGACCACTGCCCACGTGGGAATGAGAGCTCTGGGCTATGATCAGCTTCAACTCGGGATGCTTCACTCATTCCTGGCTCTCCTCCCACTGCTCCATTCCCAGCTCAAACCCAATGGCGGAGGACAGAGAGAGGATTTAACACCTGAACCAACCTCCTACCAGCTGCTGTTGTACAGCAGGATCAGGCTATGCATCGTGGAACCGTCTGGATTTTGGACAAGAAAATAATTCCCAGAGGGATTCTGAAGACCAGCTTCAAGCTTAGGGTCTCTCAACACCTATGTTGCTGGTTTGGGTTTTTTTTTACATTGCCTCTTTGGGTTCAGGGTTCTAATTAATTTTCATTCCATTTTTCTTTAATGATTTGGAAATATTTGAGTGACAGATCTTTTCTTAAAACATTGTTATCACAAAGCATCCAGGAGAGGGCAGGGCTAGAGCTCCACTCAGGGTTTCCATGCCTCAGGGAAGCTCTTCCTGGCTCTCACCTGGCCTCTGAAGAGCAGAGGTTTGGTGTGCAGGCTTGGGGAAAGAGACAGAAAACCATGGTTGTCCCAAAATTTTGGTAGGAAAATGAATGTCCAACTCACCAGAGAGGGAAGTGGTGAGGCAAAGGAGAGATCCTTCAAGAGCTTCTTCCCATCCCTTCTCCCTGGCAGGAGAGCTGTGATCAAGAAGGACGTGGTGTGGGTAGCTGATGCCATATTCACCTTATTCCTTGTCCATGTGGTGACCACCTACACAGCAAAGAGTTGTGTCCTCTCCTGATCCTACGCTCCAGGCACCTGACCAAACCTGGGGGTGGTTGTGTCTTGGAGCCTTCTTTTGGAGCATGGCTTTGCAGGAGTCATTTTTCCATGCTTCCTTCTCTCCTCCTGCTTTGTCCATTGAGACCATGAGTTCTGTGGGACAAGAAACCTGCAATGGTCCCTCATTCCTGGTACCAAGTTAGTGCCATCATGGCATCTTCTGACACAGACACTGCACAGAAAAGTCTGTGGAATATATCCCATGGGAGGTCAAATCAATGGCTCATGGATCTGATGCAAAATGAGGTTTTACCCATCAGTCCTTTTTTTCTTCCTCACCAACTGCATATTTCTTCCATTTTTCTTTAAAGATCATTCTAGCATGAGACTTGAAGCACTGGGGCCAGAACCTGGAATAATTCTGCTTAAAAAGGTCTCACCTGAGGTTGTTATTGGGTTGCTGCATGTCTTCTCCAACCTCTCCCATCTTCCATGGCACGTTCTGGCTGCAATTTCCAAGAAACCGGGCAAGAAAAATCCATCCACTGTTCCCAGCTCACCTCGCCCAGGGGTTTTGGGATGGTGGGATCAAGTGCCCAACACCGACTGCTCTGTGCCAGAGCACACACTTGACATGGCCCCACTTTCCAGCCCTCCTGCTCTGATGTGGATTCTGCCCAGCTAAGCCAATATACACCCAATGGTTGTGGGAAAAGGTTAAAAAAAACCTAATTTGCTCTCTCTCTTGCCTATTCATGAAGCAATTCCAATTATTTAATGGGTTAAATGAGCCTGAAAGCCACAAGGAGCTGCTATGAAAAGAGAGGAGACAGCACTTCAGACAGCACTTCAAATACTGGAGGTATTTAGTGGGTCAGGTTTTGGCAGAGGGGCATCACCAGCATCCAAGGTTGGCTGTGCCATCCCCCTGCTGCTCTTCTGCTGGAGCGGAAGATTGAAAAGGGGAGAACTTCCGATTTTTTTGATTCTGCTGCTGTGAGACTGACTTTTCCTGAAACTGGATGCAGGGTCTGGTTGAGTCATAGGACTAAGCCCCTTTCCTAGAGGCCTGCTATCTTTAAGGAGATCAGTTTTTTGGGAAGCCAATGTGCATCCTCAGTGCTGAGAGATAGGAGCAGAAAGAAAATTTCCGCCTGACGTGCAGGGACCTCGCCGAAGTCCTGGGGCTGTCCCCGCCCCCATCACCATGCCCAGGGCTGCCAAGCAGCAGCTCCATCTCACTTTCTTCCTCTTCAGTGCGTGTTCTCAAATTGTTTTTTCCAAAACAAAATCGATTATTGGGGCTTTTTCCTCCTTTATTTTGCTTGGCTGGGTCACCTCTGTTTATTGCTCATTCCCATGTTTATCTCTGCTCCCAAGCATTTGGAGACAGGCTCTTTGAGTGGGGAGTTCTGGACAGGCAGGATGTGGCACTGCCTGCCAAGGCTCCACCTGAGACCCCAGATGGTGGGAAAAATTCAGCCAAAATAGCCAATTTACTGTGAAGTTTCTTTATTATCATCATTACTACTAGTATAAATATTTTATTAATACTGTTGTTATCTTGTACTGAAATACCCACTGTAGGATTTTTTCCCAACAGAAATAATGTGTCTGTTTTTGAGGGGAACTTGTGGACTAAGCAAGCAATGGGGCAAAAACCACCTAAAAATTTCAGAGTGGGGTGAATCAGTTGGATGGGAAGGAGCCTGGGAGCAAGGTGGTACAAAGGTGCTTAGGCTGGAGGCTTTGAACTTGAGTGACAGATGTCAGGGGAGAAATACAAATAGAGAGGGAGAGAAAATGAATGAGAAGTACTTTTCCTGCACCTTTGTTCACCCATAAAACCAGAGAAGCAGAGTCATGTACACCACGTGTGCCAAGGGAAAGGGGAGGAGAGAAAAACTGACAGCATCGCTGGCTCGACGAGATTCAGTAAAAAAACAAATGACCTCTTGTGCCGTCTGGGGAGAAACTCTTCCATCATCTTTATGAATTTCCACCTTTGGCAACAGCTAAATAGCCTTGCATATCTACCATCAAGACACTAACAGCCATGCCATAAATCTTAACCCCAAACTATCATTATTTGCTGGAGAAAATGAATGGTTTGCTCTGCACATGAAAAGAAGAGCAAAGCTTCTGAAAGAGGAGACCCTTTCAGGCTGAGCGTACTCCCTGGGCTCGCTCCTACTTGTTGGTGGGATGAACACTTCTTACATGATCAGGTCTTAGAAATATCCATGGAAATGTGCTATTTTCTATCTCTTAAAACTGTTATTATCTTGATATTATCTGTCACTTGAAACAGTGAGTCAGGTTGGGAAACACTGGGCGGTCAAGTGTCAGCCACTCATCTGCAAAATGGAGTTAAGGAATAAACATTGGAGATTCTGGGGGTCCCATAAATTACAATGATTGGGGATAAACACATTGATACAGTCAGAAAAAGTGCCCAAAGCTTTTGCCTTCCCCCTCTGCCCCACAGACACAGCCCAGGTAGACGTGGGAGCCAGTCCCCAGTGATGGCTCTGGGGCAGCTGGAATGTGATTTAATTCCTCCCCTCTCATTGCCACTTCCTGAGCCCGGGTGCCTACGAGCCCTGAGGGACAGCAGGGGATGAGGGGAAACATTAGTTTCTTAACAAATTCTTGTGTCATCTTCTTGACAGCACCTATAAGCTCTGGATGACACTCAGGAATGATGTGGCTTAACCTCAAGGGTTCAAGCGAGGGAGCATTTCCCTTTGCCAAGGAGCAGCAGTAATCGCTGGAGGAGAAATCCATTCCAGCTCTCCCTGCCAGCAGCTACTGAGTGCTTTGCTCATGTGGCAGGGACACATCCGGGGCTCCCTGCTCCCTGCAGGAGCTGTGCTACCTCTGGAGTACCACTGATTTTGGAAGAGGGTCAGGATGGTTGGTCTCGATGAGCTTTTCCAACCTTAATGATTCCCTGATTCTCTATGTGTGGATGAAGGGGATATCATACATTCCTCAAAATTATTACCTTTCTATGGAGGTGACGTGACTGACTGTGGACACTCCCGTAACCTGCTGCAAACGGGAAAGGAAAGGGGTTAAAGCACAGGGAAGGTGAGCTCCAGTGGAGGGACTCTGGAGCACCGGCATTCCAGTGGGGTGCAGGCTGCTCCAGGCTGATGGAGGAGTTGCATGCAGAGGCCTTCCCCAGCACTCCCTTTCCACACTTGCTGTCTGGACATGAATAAAAAGCCACAGTATTATTAAATCTGAGGGATTAAAGGTTTAACATGACCAAGAAGAAGAAGCCTGGAGAGCATTAATTAATGTTTATATGTGGTTTCTACCTTCTCTTCCCTTTTTTTTCCACCCTTTGTCTGCCTCAAAAGATAATAGATGGGAACAGCTTCTTCTGCCAAGGCCAGGCTTCACCAGTAAGACTCTTTCTCCTCTCCAAAATGTTTGTAACAATTCAATTCCCAGGCTCGTGATTCATGTGGCTTTTCCAGTGTTTATCTGCAATTACAGCTCCTGTTGTTCCCCAGCACCGGCCTTTCTTGTAGGTTATGTTCTCCACGCGATGATTCCCAGCCCTGTCCCTCAGCCTGGGAAACCCACGGCATCGCTGCCTCCACTGCTGGAGCACTCGCTTCTGCCCCGCCCCCCTCCAAAACAGAGAGATGAAGAACTTCCCATGGATGTGGCATCAAGAGCTGCAAATTCCCACCCTCTGTGGCTCTTCAGGAGCTGCTCTGTGTGACCTTGACCTTTCTTGGGAACATCTTCAGGTCAAGGCTATTCCTTGTTCATGGGGTGAGCCTCTCGCAGGGAGGACAGAAGGTGACATGCGTAATCCCTGGCCAGATGCTCAGAAGGTATAAATGGCTCCCCATTGATTTATGTCAGCTGAAAATACAACTTGACCACATCTCTTGGTTCCTGTACAGCCCTGCACTGTGCTGCTCTTGAACCCAGGAATTTTAGCTAAGCAAAAATTTCAAGTTACTGCAACAGGTGAAAAGAATAAGGGGCTGTTCCCTTCTCCTGCCCCAATGGAATGCATATTACCAACTTAATTAAAAAAAACCCAAACAAACCAGAAAACAACAACTCCCCCCAGATATACAGTCCCTATCAGACTTATACTTGGATAAACTTTCCTGGTTCCTGAAGAAATTTGAACCACAGAATAATCTGAGTTGGAAGGGGGCCCTCAAGGAACATCAAATCCAACTCTTAAGCAAATGGCCCATACTGGGATTGAACCTGCAGCCTTGGCATTATTAGCACCGTGTTCTGACCAACTGGGCTAATGAACTTCATGAACCTGTCAGTGTTTTTGTTGTAAACTCCAGGCCTTGGGTGCTGGGAGTGCTGGAAAGTGGGTGTTGCAAGATAATGAAATGATAAATTAATCTGTTTTTTTCTGGGAACATCGATAGAAATGGGGCGAGATACTACAATAATAACAGATGCTGCCTTCTCTGCATTTTCCATCATTCCAGTCTGCCCCACCTACAGATGTCTGTCCATTCCCTCTTTTCCTCCTGCTGTTGATCCCAAAAACCTGATAGAGATGTGCCGTGCTGGGGGCTGAAGATGAGAGTTCTGTGCCATCTGTTCCTCATCCTTGGCAGATTCACATATGGTGACACCATGCCACAGGCCCAAAATGCTCCTTGCCTGTGATTTTGGCAATCCTGCTGCCTCTATTTATAAAGCAAGATTGCCAGGGAGGCACGCCAGGAGCAAGCACGATGCCAAGACAGCATTAAGCCTCTCTCATTGCAGCAATTCCAGGCGATTCTGCAGGAAAGAGGAATTGTGGATCCCCTACCATATGCAGCCAGGGGCTTGGGACTGGCCACAGACCCAGCTGAGAGCATCTGTCAGCTCCTGGCAGTTATCCCACCCTTTTCCTAAAGAGTCATTGTGATCCCAGCAGCGCCAGGCTGGGAGGCAATGTAACACCCTGAGGGGGAACCAGTGTGATCCCCTCTTTTCATCTTCCTTAGAATACAAGCACAGAATTAATTTTAACTAAAGGAAGTCTCTTAAGAAGAGAAATTTACCCTGGATATCAATATTTCCAGTAATGGAGACTCCACCATAACCTGGGCACACTCTCCATGCTCAATTAGCCACACTGTTAAAACATCTCCATCATCCCTCTTCTCCATTAGGGAAAATCCAGTAGATTTAAAAATGAGATGAATGCCATTTCAGCTTTTAATGCAAACAAAAGAAAAAAAGTATAATGTTCATTAGGGAAAAAACCCTTCCTCAAAGACACGATTCTCCGGAGGCTGCAATTGCAGCTCTTTGTGACTGGAGCCCAAGAGCTGAGGAACTCCCTGACAATAAGTGCCCTGCTTGGAGGGGACTTGGCACAGCCATGCCCTGTGACAAAAGGTTCTGTACAACCTCAGCCATGTTAACACTGCCTCAATTCAAAACTCCTGAGCCTGAGCATGGGAGAATATTTCCAAATGGAATGGCTCTAGCAGCAGGTGATTATTACCCCAGTAAGCGACCACGGTGATTTCTCTGCTCTTTCCCCAAGTTAAAAACAAAGGCTGAGCACAACGTCACCACTCACAGCCTGCTCAGTGAGGTTACCTATTTTTACCGTGACGTCTGTCAATACAATAAAGTACCAAGAGCTCCTGAAAAAAAAACTCTGGAAAAAAATTGATTTTTATTAATTATAAACCCCAGCAAGTACAGAGACGATGGGTTCAATTCTCCTCTCACCCACTGCCAGCACAAGGACACAGTGCCAGGTGAGGGAAGGAGGGCAGGACTGTGACCTGAAGGCACGTGATGGGTTGCTCAGGGCACATCCTTGTCCCCATCCTCAATGAGCAAGAAGTGGATCAGCACAGGAGGGAGGAGGGAGGGTGCACTGAGAGCCTAATGAGGCTGCAGGACTCCCTGCCACATGATGCTTTTGAAACCCAAGAGCCAAAGTGTAATTTCTGTGGATAATGATAGCTAGGGTCATTACAGCCAGGAGTAAGGAGCATTTGGAAGGCAGATACAGTGTCACGTACCAGGGTTGAGCCAGCTGCTGGAGGTCAGGAAAAGGAGGAAAGATTGCTCTGCATCTGTCTGAACTGCTCCTCGTATTCCCCTTGGCACCCAGTGTGACACGGGCTGGACACACTGGAGTCTGCTGTTGGGACAGCCACTTTTCTAAACTACTCCCTATTACTCCATATTCTCCATTCCCACAGAGTGGTTTGGGTTGGAAGGGACCTGAAAACTCTCTCATTGAATCCCCTGCCATGGGTAGGGACACCTTCCCCTAGACCACTCTATGCTAGTCTTCAGCTAAAAACAAACTCTAAGACATCTGCTTTTGCTGAAAATGCCCAGTGATCATCAATTTCCACTCAAGTCAAGGTCTGGTGGCTTCAGCTGTTAACTAGAAACATTAAGGAGATTAAGAAAAGGATCTTAACTCTGTGTACAGTTAGTGGGGTCTCCAGAGAATGATTCCCCTCTGCAGGAGACAGGATAAGTTGTCTCATTCTCCACGCTGGCCACAGATGGAAGGAGATGATCAGCTCAGACTTAACAGCAAACTTTAAGATGGTCAAAGTCAGGTGGGTTGAAGCCCATCCAAAGGAAGAAATGTTTCAATCTGCTGTTGTGTAGTGTTGCCTAACAGACTATCAAAATGAGAATAAAAATATCTGCTTTAATTTAAAAAAATAAAAGTGGACAAAAAGTTGATTTCCTCACCTTTGATTTGTCAGTCCTGAAAGGGCTCATTTTTTGCACACCATAAAAGCAACAAAAATTTGACAAAGTGAACCAACTACCAACCAAAACTGGAGGAGAAGCAAAATTGTGTAAATCATTGGCAACTTCCATCAAGAAATGATGGCATTAAATCCATTAAATCCTGGTGAAATCCACTGGTATTGGCTCATTAGGCTCCAGAACACAACTGACAAGGCGATCTGGAGGTGAGTTATAGCAACACAGCAGTGGGACCTGCGGGACCTGATGTGGCTCAGACCCAAACCGGACAGCAAAGCCGATCAAGGCTTCGCCGGGGGTGGAGATCCAATCTCAGACATTAAGAGCTGGTGGCTTCAACCTGAACCTCTCCAACACTGAAGAACAGCCCCACAGGAGCACTTGGGTGATTTTATTGACACCCAGCTTTGGGTGCCTTCCCCAGCTCACCTCTAACAGCAAACTCCACTTGACTGTGGGGTGCCATGATCCAGCTCCAGACCTGAATTCTCCAGCTTGCTCCCTGGATCAAGCACCTGCTGAATTGCAGGCGGTAAAAAGACAGGCTATTATAGTATTTCCCAGTGCACCAAAAGCACATAAATTTGGGAGAATTTATGAGAAACTCCAGTCAAAGCCTCTCAAAGGAATTAAAATACATTTCTTATGAGCAGCTGAACTCATGTCAATACTCTTACTGCTCTCACAGAGGACCCCCGGGGCTTGCACTCCTGCCACTTTTGTCTTTGTTATTTTGAGAACTGTGTTTCATCTCTTTGTGCCTTTAGTTTCCATATCTATAAAATGAGCACTTCCCCTTACTTAGAAGATCTGCATTAACTAAAGTTGCTAAAGAATTAAAATCATAGTCATGGAGTTCTTGTTTTCTTATTTCACCCTGTAAAGAGAATAAAATCAAAGCAGATTGCTACAAAAAAAGAAGCCTTTGTGTCTCATCTTCCTCCACAGATTGAATTTCTAAGGTATATTAAGAAACGAGACCCCATAGGGGTTAGTGGTGTCCGTTTAAGTCTCTCAAATACCTACACACAAATATTCCAAGTGCAGGAGGATTAACTCCAAATCTGAGTGGATTAGTCAAAAAGCTTCCACGGCAATGTGGAACGGATGGAGAAAAATATATAAAATTGTCACTTCTGTCAGCTTTACAATACAACTTGATCCCCCCATGTATAATGAGCTGTAAGCCTGGCAATATCCCAGGATCAGGTGAAGAGGAAAATTTCACTTGGGAAAAAACCAGTGGAATTCAGAGGGTCAGAGCATCAGAGACATGAGAGCCGGGAAACCTGAGGCCACCTTGGTCCCTCACTCAACACCCCACAGTCCCCACCGGCTGCGCTCCTGGAGCCCGTCCAGCCCTTCTGCAAACCTATAGTCACACACACACACAAATATATATTTACACACTCCCAAGGAATTAAATACAACTCCGAAAGATTAGAATGTGAAGGACATGATTAAACACATGAAATCACATGGGCAAACAGACAAGCTTGCACCATTATTTGAAGGTTATATCCATTACAAGGCTGAAAAAAAAAGGGGAGAAAATTCCCTTGCAAGAGGAACATGGAAAATACAGCAAGTACAGTCCTGCAGGACTTCCCTGGGCTAGGAGCCTGAAGGAGGGCAGAGATAACCCCTTGTAAGAACCATGCACTGACCCGTAGAATTAATACCAGGCTCCACGGGTGGAACAGGTGACCAAGGGAAAAGTCCAGCTCTGGTATAGAATCCCAGAATCCCAGAAGAGTTTGGCTTGGAAAGGAATTAAAGCTCATTTCACCCCCCTGCCACAGGCAGGGACACTAGACCAGGTGGCTCCAAGCCCCGTCCAGCCTGGTCTTGGACACTTCCAGGGTTGGGGCAGCCACAGCTTCTCTGGGCACCCTGTGCCAGGGCCTCCCCACCCTCACACGGAGGAATTCCTGTGAATCTACTGGCAGAAGAAAGAACACACCAGTCTGCACTTGTGGCAGCTCTGGGTCAGAAATACTAAAAGACAGTAAGATTTTTTTTTTTTAGGATTATGAAGGGAGACCTGCTCCCAGGCTCCTATATCCAGGATTGCATTAGATCTGCAAAACTCTCCTGGCTTTTTATCTAAAAAACTTCCCTGCCTGGAATTGGTTGTCAGTGCCTGCATGACTGGTCACAGCTTCTTCATAGCCTTAATTAGCAGGTGTGTGACTGCCTGTTTAGCCACATTTTTAGATGTCTGGGCTCTTGCAAGCTGTCAGAAAAAAAAAGGCATTATTTTAGGAAAAGTAGCACTGCAAAACAGAGTGACATTTGGTTTGACGTGTGAGGATAAATTAAGGATGAGAATATATTAAAGAAAACTCTGAGCGCCTTCGTCACATTCCTGTATTCAAGGAGAAACACAGTTGAGTTTCAGTTGATCTTGGCTTCTTCATTGACCTGAAGCAGTAAATTTTCCCCCCTTTTAGTGTTTAAATAGTTTGTCAGTGAATGATCCCATTCATAAACTGCTGGCAATGACAGTTCTGCAAAGCTAAATGGCACTTAACTGTGCACCTAATAAATCTGCAACAAAAATAAACAGAGAGGAGGAGAGATAAAAAAAAGATTAACAACGGCAGAGAGCTAAAAAGAAAAAAATTCAAAAAAACCCCACTGGCAGATATGAAAGGACATTGTCATTAAAACTGTTTGAGCACCATTGCTCCCATTTCCCTCCCTATTTGCCTGACCTTTGAATTCTCAGAAGAAACAGGGCTGGGCTGATGTCTGGGAACTCTGTATTTGGTAAGACAAACTTGCTGTGAATGGTGCAGATCCATCTCCCCATGCAAGTATCCCCATCCACTGGCACCTCCTGGGTTAGACAAAGAGCATCGCCACGCTCATGGAAAGCAAAATTTGCATTTATGAAATGGTAATCCTAACTCCATATAGGAAAAATGAATGCAAATCTTCAAATTGTTGAAAGCAGGACTCAGGGAGGGAAATTCAGGCAGAAAATTCGGAACTACGACAATCCTGTAAGAAACACTCTCATGTCACAAACAAGATGATTTATCACAGAACCCCCAGAGCAAAGGTTTTAATAAACCAACTTGCATGAAAAATTGTCACCTATATTTAAGAACTGGGAATAAAATTTGATATAACAGACTTTAACAGCTTAGGAAAATAAAGCAGAAGAGATACAGGGAAATGGGATCATGTGAAAAGATGTTTGCTGTGGCTAATCTCTTTTCAATAAGGATTTTCTAGATGAGGGAAATGTCATCCACCAGCAATTTGTATGGATTCTCCAATTCTGCAAAGGCAATTAGTATCTTCACTGACAAAAGCAGGGTTTGTACGAGAGGGTCCAGAGGTGGTTGGAGATAAAAGGAAAACGTGTTCAGAGAGAGGCAAGTGGGCTCAAGAAAGTTTATTAACAGAGTTGTTCAGGATTCCAGCTGAGATTAATTTTATATAAGCCTTTAATTAAAACCCTGGGCAGTAAAAGCAGAGTTGAGCCATCAAAGTTTGCTGATGACGAAAAGTTGAGTCAGATTGCCATTACCAAAGGAATTGTACAATCTCCAGGAAAACAGGAGATTCAGGGATGAGATATGGCAGAAGCAAACCATGTGGAAGCAAACCACTGAATTATTAAATGAGGTCTCTGGCTACCAAAATCAGGTGGCCTACCTTAAAAAACCCCACAATTTTAACTCCAAAATGGGCCAGACGAGGTATCTGGGATGGAGGTGGTGCTGCTGTAAGACCTTCACTACAGCAACGTGTATGGTTTTCATCACCTGTGTTCAAGTGAGATAAATCCAGCCTGGAACAGAAACAGCAAAAGGATATGGGAGTGATCCTGGGAAGGAGATTATCTCATGGGACAAGCCTCCAAGAGCCTGACAAGATCAAGATTGCATGGAGATCTGATCCCCAGCTTTAAATACCTGAGGAGAGAAGCAGCGGAGAGGGAGAACTGCTTGTGGCAGTAGACAATGCTAGGAAAAAAAAAAAGGCCATGAAATGGGACACACAGAGACCTCAACAGAAAATTTAATGAAGGGCTGCCACAGGAATTGGCCTCTGCCACAGCTTTCCAAGAGGAGTAGAAACCTAAAAACCCCTCCATTTGTTTTTATCAGAGACAGAAATATTTATGAAAGTATGAAAAAACATGGAATTGCAACAACCTGGTCTTGTAACCCAAACAACCCTGCTAATCCTGACTTTTATCCCAGCTTGAGAAGGCACCCCCAGCGCTACCTGCACAGAACCTGCACAGGGAAAAGGGGAATATTTGTGTTCTGTTTCACAAGCATCCATTTCCTGCTCTGCTGTTATTGTAACTACACCAAGTTGAATCAATGTAAGCTGTTAGGAAGAACAAGCAGGAAATGAAACTGATCAAAATAGGGTCCTCCCAGGAGGACACCCAGCTCTGGGAAGCACTTAGAGAGCATCAATGGTTTGGCAACACTCTCCTGTTCACCTGCTCCAGATTTATTGTGCACAACTAGAGCTCAGTTTCTTTGCTAAGAGCGTATCTTGAAAAAGAGCTAAAATGTAGAAAGCTTTGGGTTTCTGAAAGGAAGAAAAGCATCCTGCCTTTGCAGACAAGGGGCTGGATGTGCAGTAACTCCTGATTTTGGGGGACCAGGGCTACGGGAGGAGTGTGTGACACGCTCCAAGGAGCTTGGCACCTTCAGAGGGAGCATTATCTGCTCCTTCAAAATCAGCATTTCTTCCAAAATGTCTCAAATTCAGACTTTGAAATCTTATCTTGGCCCTTGTTCAGGGCCCGTGTCCCACACAAGGTGCGTAGAATGCTGAGTAAATCACGAAAATCTCACTCTGCTGCCTCGGGCTCCCAAATTGCTGCTGGAGCAGATGGGCTCCATGCTGTGCCCGAAAGGTCAGCACGCTTGGCCTAATCCAGCCCAGGGCTGGGAGCCAGGGGCTGAGCATTCCTTGGGAAAGGGTGTAGGGACTGTTCCACAGCTTCTAATCAGTTCCTAACAAGGGGAGGATAAAGTTCAGGGGCTTTCGCTTATCCCAGGGTGGTAACATGGCACAAGGAGGGGGGCAGGGCCTGGGGAAGGGGAACAATGAACCTCAGATTTAGCAGGTAAAGGACTGGCTGATGCTTCCAAAATGAGCTGTTCCCTCTCTCCTAGCAAGAGCCTGGAACAAACGCCAAGCCATCCTCTGATCTCTGACATCTTCATCTCACTGCGCAAGATGGTGACTTTTCACTGCAGGAACGGATGTAATTATTACCTCAGGGGTAAATATTTGCTGAGGCACATGGAGAATAAGGCAGGCAACTCCCAGTCTGGGCTTCTAATCCCATTATCAGGGATTATTATCAGCATCATTATCCTAAATAACACAAAATGAAAAACAGGGGGGAAAATGCCATTGTCTTTCCAGTAATGAAAACCATGGACAGGAGAGGAAATAGTTTCTCTGAGTCATGCTCCCCACCCAAATAATAGAAATATCTCCATGTGGAGGAGCAGGTGACGTTATGGATTAGCTGCTGTTAATTTTCACCATGAAGCAGCTTCTGTGTGCAAATCCCAGCACGGAAAGCTGCTGTCCTTCCTGAGGTGGCCCAGACTCCAGAGCTTTGTTCTCGTTGAGGTTTGCAGAGAGCTGATGCTCTGCATCCCTTGTTTGGCAGGGATCATTCCTCTGAGACTGAAGGCATGCTTCCCGATCCTCCCACACCAACCCGGGCATGGGCACAGCACAGGAAAAAGAGAGCAATTGTTCTGAACGTGGAAAACAGCCCTGGTGTGGCAGCCTGTGGTTTGGGAGCACACTCGGGTGTCTGCTGCTCTAAACCCGGCAGCACTGGTGGATCACAGCTCTGGGAATCCCAGGAGGTGCAATTCCCCAGCTGCCAAAGGACCTCCTGTGGGAGCAACATTGATCCAGAAGTGTCCAAGGTAGGAAAGGTGGGAAGAGAGACAGAATTAAGGGCTATCCTAAGGTCCATAAGAAGAGGGAAATTCCCATCCCTCCTGGCAGGACCTTGGACCCAGGGCACCAAGGCTTGTGCACGCATTGACATGCCAAGGACAGGGATGGATGATGGAGGAGAAGTGTCTCCTCACTGATCTGGTGCCACCACCTCTCAGCAGAATCACAGTGAGCAAGAATTCCCAGCCTGTGACCTACTTGTGCATTTATCACTTTTAATCCACCACTTTCAGCTTGTTTGCTCCTCATTGAGCTACCAGATCTATAGGAGAATCTGAATTTTCCAGAGGCACCAGGAAAGCGCCACAGGGAGCTGCGTGACCTGGCTTTACAAATAACCCCCCTCCTTCAATGTTGGCTTGCTAAAAAGTTCTTGAAAGCCACAAAAAATCTGCAGGGTTTGTATCCAGCAGCCTCAAGGATGGAGCCCTGCTGTTTTTGTGGCAGTTTACTACTCTTTTTTCTCATTACTTTTATAAGAGTAAGTGTAAGTAAGAGTACTACTATGACATTGTAATGAAGGTGACACTGCTGGAACAGCCACCCAAGGTGGGACAGGAAGGGATGCTGCTGAAAGCTTTCTCACAGTGAGTTCCTTCTAGCATAAATAGCAGGACTTGACTGATTTCAGACAGTTCTCAGACCTGCTTTCACTTAATTCCTTTTCTGTGGCAGCCTCTGTTACACCTTGCTGGGCTTCAGGGTCACTTGTACTCTTTGTCCTCACCAAACCCACCTGAACTCATCGTGGTCTGCAAGGATCAGCATCAGAACTGGGTATTGCAGCTAATGAAGGTTTTGCTTTGGCTTAAGTGAGAGCTGGCTTTGGGTGTGGTGAGAAGGGTGAAGTCTGAAGGGTCCAGGAAATTGGAACCTTCTCCACCTGACAAGGCTGACTCCTGCTTGGGAAGGACATTAATTGTCCATGCGGGAAGCATAGAAGGCCTGAAATATTTCACTATTGTTTTCTGTACGAGGGTTTGGTTTCTTTGGTTTATGCAAATATTAGAAGCATTTGCCCAAGGGGTACCATCACTTCCTCTGCTTTTGTTAGCACTCAGCAGCCTCCGCCACCTTCTTCCCCAGGAAATTTTGGCTCCTGAAATTTCTCCTTGATAAATTTGTTCCTCAGTAATCTCTAGAGGGAAAGTCCCCACTCCCACCTGCATGCAGGAGGCAGGCTGTCTATGATTTCAGGAACTTCTCCTAGTGAGTAACACTTTCTATTACTCTCAATTGTTTGATGAAACAGGAGCTCCAGTGTTTCCAGCTGTGAAGGGACCAGTCAGAGCAGCCTGCAGGGGGTTCCCTGTCCATTGGCAGCTGTCCACACCTCTCCCTTTGGGACAGGATCATTTTACCCATGGATCCCAGCAGATCCAGAGGCTTCCTTTCGAGCAGTGACTATAATTCCACTGCATTGGGACACTATGTTCAAGGAGGTTCATAATACAGGAAGGGACTGGAATTAGTGGGGAAAGCCTAGAAACCACAGGGTGTCTGGTTTAAACAAAAACAACTACCAGACTTGATCTATTTCTGCCAGGGAAAAATATATTTAGATTTTAGGGTTCAAATCCCTGCATTGAAAATCACCCTCATGAACTTTAACTCCAGGACTTCAAGGTCGGAGGCTTGTACCCAGTTGTGGATTCCTAGACACAAGACAAGGGACAAATTGGGGGGTTTTTTTAGCCTGTTTTTAGATTGTAATTTAAACCAAATATCACTAATTTAAGAGATTTAAATTGCAGCTACAATATAATAATGGAAAGTTACTGTGCTCCAAAGATTGATGCCCCCAAACCACCTATACTTCAGTTTACAATAAAACCTGATAAATCCTACCTGGCAGTACCAGACCTTGGGAAGAAAGAGGAGCGAGGTTCTTACAGGATATTCATGCTCAACATTTAAGATTCTACAGGATCTAGACTTCACCAAACCTCTGCCTTTTTCAAGATTTGGGCCCAAATCCTGTATCGTAGCTTAAGTCTAATCCAAGAACTGTTCTTTACCCAGCTATATTTTAATATGTAGTGCATAAAAGGAAACTTATGAAAAACCTGTCATTCATCATCCTTACGCATATAGCTAAACCGCAGAAAAATACCTCTTTACAGAACTAGAGCTTCATCTGTCCAAAAAAAAAAAAAAAAGGAGGTTGACTTTTCACCATGATTATTTTTCTTTCTGGCTTTTATTTTCCATGTAGGTTGATGCAGTTAAGCTCTTCTCCTTTGCTTTTTCTTTCAACTCCTTCTTCTCCCTTCTTCTTTTCAGTCCATTCTTTTGTACTGTCCTTTTCCATTTTGCTGCTGAGGAAAGATGATCGAGAGGGGGAAAACTGAAAACCCACCCAAACGCCAAATTTCTTTGTACTGGCCTGAAGTTAAATGAATAAAGACTATTTTTTTTCCTTATTCATCCTTGCTGGGACCTGGGGGAACCATCCTGCAGGATGAGCTCAGTGCTTTGCAAAATTATCTCAGCAGTGGGTACAATAAAAGGTGGGTCCCAGCCAGAACTCCGGATATGAGCACTTCCCATCCCTGTAGGGGAGTTGGGATTTCGACATCGGGGCTTGTTCCCTTCTGTCAGGACTGGAAGCAAAATACCCCTGAACATCATCAGGGCTCAATCCCAAAGGCTCTTGTCTCCGGTCAGATTTCTGGGATGAGCAACCAGCAGTCCTGGGACAGCAGATCCTGGGAGGCACAACAGTCAAGAGGCTTTTGAAGGACTGAAACCATCTCCAGGACTGGCCCAAAGGCCCCCAGGCAGCCCTTGGCTGTCACTGGGGGTGAAGATGAGACTGTGCAGATTCCCTCAGGGGGCAGTTCCTTGTGGTTCACCTCAGGTGCCAGAAGTCAGGCTTGTGCTGTTCTTCTGGGTCTTAGGAGCACAAGGCAAACACAACTTTCAGCTCACAGCCCCTGATAAGGGCTAAATCCCAACCCAGCCTTCAAACCCAACTCAGCTCAGCCCAAGGGCAGTGGAAGAGTCACTCAGTTCTTGGCATTTCAGTGACCAGACCAAAAATAAGCCCAAAGCAGGAAAAACCTTAAAGGAAGAAGAAAAGGAGCACTTGCCTCCCAAGAGCAGCTGGGATCCCTATGTTTAGTCCTACTAGAATTTGTAATTTTACTCCAGTTGCAGACGTAACATGGAACAGACAAGAATGAAAGGATTTGGCCAACAAGTAATTCCAGGATTTCCCCACTTCTTCCCTGCTGTTTTCCCTCCATCCAAACACACGTCCTGAATGTGCTTTCCATGATCACTCAAGAGATTACCAGTGAAAGTCATTCAGTACAAGCAGCAGCAGAGAGCGTTTTGAGAGCTAATTCTGCACTTAAATAATCATGTTGAAAAATAAGACGTTAATATTGCTCCTCAGCCAAAGGAGGAACAAAAACATCTTCAGTGTCTTATGGACTCATTAAAAACTAGCCCAGACAGTAAGAGAATTGCATTTTTACCCAGATTGACTCATAAGTGATTAGAATGGGATTAACAAGGGAAAAAAAAATTAAAAAATCACTGGAACTGTTCCCACTGTAAAGTGGGGCTGAGTCAGAAACAATTATTTTCATCTGGGAAGTGGGAAATGTCCTTGCATAAAACTTACTTTACCCTTTGTTGGAAAATGGCCAGCTTTGCTTTCCTTGGGACTTCGAAACCTCTCATTAAAATTTTTGGAAATTTTGTATTCTCATATTTATCAATTTCATAGGACAGCAAAGAAACACCACACACCACTTCCTATCTCAGGGCAAGAAAGGGATATTTTTTCCTGTTTCTACTTTTCTTTCCCCACCTTGTTATGTAAATCTATCAGAATTCCTCAAGTTGGACAAATCCTCTGGGTACCAAATGCAAAAAACCCCAGCAAATGCATCTGCATTGTCCATTTTATGAAAACCCTTTTGGTTGAAGAAAATACTGAAGTTTCCAAATGCTGTGCTCACAGTACATCTCTGATTGCTTGGGGGTTTTTTTCAATTAAAAAAGTCCCAGGATGGTTTGGGTTTGAAGGGACTCTAGAGCTCATCCAGTGCCACCCCGTGCCATGAGCAGGGACACCTTCCACTATCCCGGGTTGCTCCAAGCCCCGTCCAGCCTGGTCTGGAAGAGAACAGATTCATTGCAAAATATTTCACTTTGACTCAGACAAGTTGAAATATCTTTGATGCCTTCCCTGACAGTCAGCTTTTTGTTTCTAGAATGATCTGCACACAAAATTTGATTTAATCAGCTGTTCAGGCTTACAAATCAACTAAGTAGAAACTCTTGCAGAGTTTTTTTGCAACCTGATGGTGAAACTCATCATTAGACAAATGATTTCCAGTCAATTGCTCTCTTCACTCTCCCTGAGTACTGCAGCACTTAAGACTTGTGGAAACATTTTCTGTGCAGATAAGAGTGCTGATGCCACTATCCAAGAACAATAGAGGCTGATTACAGATTTCATAGACCATCTAATCTAATTCCTGTATAAACAGGCCATAGGCCTTTTTAAATTAAATGTCATTTCTAGTCAAATAGATACGGTTGAACTACAGCACAATTCTGGAAAGAAGAGGGAAAAAAAAGACATCCACAGATAAAGAATGTGCAACAACTCAGACACTGTATCATAGCTTCAGACAAGCAGCAAAATCCTGCCTCGGCACCTTTGCCTCTCACTGGGGCTGTGTCACGAGCATGTGTCAGGGCTCTGTGGAAAGAAAAATGTTCAAAGACAAGTAAATTTTGATGCATTTAATGCAGAGGAAACACTTTGCAGCTCACAACCTGCGTTTCCAACACAACAGGCAAGAGGGAAATGTTTCATCCCATTTCTAGCTCACTGTGACACAGAAAAAAGGAGCTAAAAGGTAACAGATCCCTGGTATTTTCCAAGTTCATTGCAAATGAGTGTTGCCCAGTTCTGGTAGATTTGGTTTAGGTTTAGGTGCAAACCTGTGGATGCACTTAAACCAGTGGCTGCCTTTTCCAAGTTGATTATTGTGTATTGGACACACAGGGAGTGGAGCATGTCCCACCCTGGCTTGGCTAAAGCTAGAGTTTCACCACATGAAACTGTAATCTCTGTCTCACACACTGTAAATACACACGGAGAGCAGCACAGAGAGGATTACCTGGAGAGCATTTCTCTATTAAGCCATTTCAAAAATCAGTCCCCAGGCAGGATTATACAGATTCATTTCTTCAAGGAGTTACCCACATTTTATAACATTAGCACTGTTCTAGGACAGGATGCCCCACAAACATCACTGTGGCTTATATGACTTGTTTATTTTTGCCTTTCTGAAAGCCATTTTCAAGTTTTAAAGCACATCTTCAGTCACTGACAGGATGGAGAACAAACAACAGGAAGGGTTTGATGCATGGCAGCCGTGGAAAAGAGTCTTGCCAGGCTGGGACACTCATCCATGAAAATAAACTGCACAAATCCTTTACCAAATACCTATTTCAAGTTACCTGATGCAACACAGAGCTAATGCAGAGCTGGAATCAGACACTTCCAAATGCCACTGAGAAAGAAACTGGGGGAAAAAGAATCCCTTTTTCCCCACTCAACACTGCTTGGATAAGCAGTTTGAGAACTGCGGGTGAATCCTTGCCACACCAAAAAGGGGATATTCAGAAATCATCTTTACAGGGCCACAAAGAGCCAATAAACGTGTGTCCAAAACTGGAGAAGGTGACAGAAAATAGTGCCCTCGTTCTGACACATTCACCCAGTGACAAGGTGGCATTTACAACACCCTCACCTCCCTTAGCAAGTGCTACAAATAGTTTACACAGAGCCTGTTGTGCAGTGATGTTAAGGAAAATGTGATGACTTCCATTTTCTCCAGATTTTGTTGGAATAGAAAAACCCATTCCAGAAAAGCCCCTGCCTGATGTTCCGAAATGAGAATCTCTGGAAGAGAAATAAAAGCAACAACTGTTTGATTTATACATTTTATTTTTAATTAAAAAATAAAGGTTATCTTAATACATCTCTTGCAGCCTTTGGGCAAAATGCACCCTTAAAAGGACTCTATGAAACATGATGCACATCTTTTCTTGGCACACATCTTAAACAAATGCCAACTTCCTGCAGCAACTTTGGAAATCCATCATTTCCCCCAAACCCTGAAAACATTTAATGGTTCATTTAAAAAATCCCTACAAAAATTAGAAGTGGGCCCAAAGAAAAAGTCCCAGATCCAAGCATCCCAAAGCTTTTGGAGCAGACTTATATCCAAATGCTCATCTCATTCCAAGTTTTATCCCAGACCACTGCAAATTCAGACACGGCGCCCAAACAACCCAAGGAGAGGCAATTGGAGCTGACCCAGGTATGGATCTCCCTTCAGAAGTTTTGATCTTAACTGGGCCAAAGCAAACCTGGGGGTCTGAACCATTTCCTAAAATGGTTTAAGTTGGGCCCATCCCTAAAAGAATGAAGTGCTGGTTACATGAGGAAATGGTGCTGTCAGAGCTCCCATTTCTCAGCTGTCCCTGATCTGAGCCCAGACCAAGCTCTTTGTCCACTGGCACCACACAAGGCAAGGATAAAGCCAAGGGAACACACTGATCCTCCAATACAGCCACACACCTGCCTCCCACTGCCTGGGAGAGCCCTGGGCTTCTCAAGGAGCTGTCTTGGTGTTCTAGGTGTGATTTTCCCTGGAAACATGTCCCAACCCTGGCCCTCTCTGCAGGAAGGCTCAGGCACCCACCAGAGGAATAAGCTGGCACCACCCCCACAGAATGTCTTTGTTCCACCTGGCCCGTGATGGCTGAGTCCCAAAGGCACAAAGTGACCAATCTTTAGACTTATACACAAGATCTACATATATATATATATATATATATATATATATATATATATGCACACACACACCATTACATACATATTTAAATATATATATACATATATATATATATATTTGGTTCTTGTTTTTCTCTTTTATCTTTTTTTTGCTTTTCTTTTCCTCTCTTTTCTCTCCCTTTTAACTTAATGGTGTAGTGTCCTCTGAGGAAGGCTCTGGTATATGTTCTGGAGACTTCTCTGTCTCCAGCGGAACTTCTTCTGGCTTCTCCTCTGTCAGTTTTGGCTCCTCGGAGGCTTGAGATCCCTTCAGCTCCTGACTCTGAGCCTGGCTGTTCATTTTCTCCTCTGCTTCGATCTCCTCTGAGGTGGGAATGGAGTTTTTCTTTGGACGGCCTTTGGGCTTCGTTGGAGCTTCCTGTCCACCCTTCAACACCTGGAGCAAAGAGATGACCCGTAAGGATCCTGAACTCTGCTGGTCTCAGACATCCTCCTGTTTCTGTGTCTAATTCCCTCTCTCTTCATACCATCCCTGCAGCAACAAGACACTCCAGCCAAGGATCTGTATCCAAGCTAATCCCAAATTTGTTTGAAGTGACAGTAACTTCTGCAGGTGCCACATACATCCAAAGGAACAGCGTAGAACTGCATCTCCTCTCCCAGATCAGAAAACATGGGCACCTCCACTAGATAATGTCACATCATCATGTTCCCACCAGCATTTACTGGGTGGTTGTCCTTTATAAAAAGCATTTTAACTGGAAAAGGACCATGAAGATGAGAATAAGTGAAAGGTGAAAGGAAGATATTAGAATCAAAAATTAATGATATCAGCACTCAAAACTGCTCTGTTTCCATAGAGCAACATAGTCTTTTTTGTCTATGCACAAAACCAATCCCAGAAGCACTGAGATCACACGAATGCCAAAAATGCAGGAGATATTTTGGTTCTTCCCTCAGTTCTATTCTCATTTCTTTCACCCCTTTGCTTTGTTCTTCTCCTACTGCCTTTGATCCCCTCTAGCCCACCACATATGCTGCAGTATGAACACTTTAAAAAAAGAGACCATCTCTGTGAAAAGTGATCAGGAATAAAACAAATTTTGGTATAAATAGACACAAGTCACTGCACTATGTTCAGCTTCCAAATCTGTTCTTTGCAATCAGTTTTTAAGAGCCATGGAGAAATGACAAGGACCCACTCACCATTTTCTTCCACTTCATCCTGCGGTTCTGGTACCACGTCTTCACCTGGAGCTGAGTGAGCCCCAAGGATTGGGCTAAGTCGAGCCTGGGAGACAAACCAGATAACAAAATGAATTTATAGAAGCCAAGAGGAGCTCAGGTGCCAGGTCCAGGCAGTCCAACACTGTAAGAGCATTCACCAGTGTCTCTCTGATCAGTTGTTTTGAGAACAGTCACACAAAAGTGGTAAAAACCATGAATTTAGGATGCAAAGAAGATGCTCCTATGGAAGATGCAGGTGTTTGCAAGCTCTCTATTATCTTTTCTCCTCATAGAAGTGACAGGGTTTCTCTGCCCTCTTGGAAACGTGAACCTGCTGCACTCCCACTGCTGACACTCCATGTTTGTCCATGAATTAGGAGCTACTAGTACAACATGTACGTGAAAAACAGGTCTCTGGTGTCTGAAGCAAACATGTAGGAACAGACACCCAGCATCAAAGCCTGCCTTTGAAAGTGCTACTCTTTGTATCACATTTCTTCTTCACTACCTTCAGAATGGAGATCATAGTACCTGCCCATTTTTTATGGAGTAGTAGTACGTCTAAATCTATTAATTTCATATACATTCTGATATTTAGGCAATTTAGGCTACTAAGTGAACTTATTTTTTGCATGTTTAGCTGCACGGTGTATGTGGCAGACAGCCCTGATTCATCCTCTACAAATCTCCAACCCATGCAAGTTCATGTGAACTCATTCATTATTTCTGTATCAAAGCCCAGGATGTGAAGAAAATGTGGCTCAGAGTAGCTCCTGATCCTTCCCCACAGGTGATAGCACCGTGCATCTGGCAGTTTTGCAATGGAGTTGCACAAGGGATGGAGTTGGAAATCCTCAGCCATGCTGGGAAAGTGCCCCTGAGAGTCATGCAAGTCCTGCAGGTGGGACAGTTCCAACTCAGACCCACATTCCACAGTGTTCTGGATTCTCTATCTTTTTGGCAAATATCTCCTTGCCTTTGGATGGGGGAACACATTTGTCAAGGCCAAGTTTTTCATAATAAAACCTTGGTTACAGCTGGGCTCCTTGGGCAACCAGATTTACATTTGTAAACACTCACATACCCCACACCAGCTCTCTGGGCTCCACATTACACTCAAGGATTCATGCTTCTCCCCAATTCTGGATTCACTCTGGACCTGTAGGCTTGTTATGCCACTACCTCACATCTGAAGCCATTGATTTAAGACACCATTACTGTTAAGAGTAGAACATGTCAGAGTCATTACCCTGATGTCCTGCACTCCCTCACGATGGATAAACCAGGGCCTTCAGGTGCCCTCCCAGGGGTGCAATCTCCTATCCAGACCAAAAGCTGCAGGAGTGAACACAGACCACAGTCCACTGCTTTGCCATCACGTTTCCAGCCATGAGCTGACAGAGAGAAGCACGGCTTAGCCAACCCTTCGTGCCTCAGTGCACATGTCTGGTAACACCTGGATTACCTGCACCCAGCTGCCATCTCTTGCCACACACTTCAGTGCAACCAGCACTGCCTGGAAACCCAAGGAAACAAACACAGGGGAAGTGGTACATGGGCAGGAATTGCTCATCAGCCTCAGTGAAGCCAAGGAACAGTCATATGAGATTATTAATTACCAGCCTTGAGTGCTTCAGCATCTGGTGATGTGAAGCTGTGAGGAGTCAGTGCAGGCACAGCAGGAGCTCCGAAACTCATGAGACAGGCTGGCCATGGCCAGGAAATTTGGTCTTGCTGCAATTTGGTGACAGGCAGGTAGAGCAGAAAATGCCATCTTCAAAATCAATTTAAATATTGGGACCCTGCCCTCTGTGGAGTGCAGGGACTGATACCTTTCAAACCTTCTCCAGGTTTACAAACTTCCTAGGAATTGGATGGGTCATTTTTCTATAATTTAAATTTACAGAGTAGGATTCAAAGCCCTTAAAAAAGCTAAAACCTCTCTTAGTTTGGTTTGCCCATGTGGTACCAAGTAGTGCCTAAGAACTTGCCTGTGCCTTTGTAAGGCAGCTTTCAACCCCAGGCTCTGTTTTCCAAGCTTATGGACAGGCCACCACCTTCCCACTGAATTGCTGCCCAAGGTGCTGGATGAAACTCAGCTTAGGAGGCAGCTGAAGATACCATGGACACACAGCAGCCATGGACACACAGCCATCCACCAGCAGATCCCAGGGGAGACAGGCTCTGTCTTTTTTCAAGTGTGCAGCAGGAATGGGAAAAGCAGAGATCCTTCTGCTCTGAGAAGATCTCTGAGCCTGGAGACCTGCTCCCAGGCACGTGTATTGTCATCTGGCATTTCCACTGATATGATCTATTCGTGTCACCTTTGATCCCAGGAAAAGTACCCTTGAAATTCCATCTGGTTACCTGCCCATGGCCACGGCCAATGGCAGAGGCACCTCAGTGGAGCCACAGGCAGCATCCCCCAGCCAGGGAATGTTCAGTGTGGAACAGTTGAGCAGGGCTGGAGCAGCCCTTTTGCTCATCCCTATTCCTGGTATGAGCAACCGATCTACCTGTCAGGGGTAGAGAGGTACTTCTGCTTCTGGAACTTCTTCTCCAGGCCCATGAGCTGCATCTCGGTGAAGATGGTCCTACTCCGGCGTGGCTTCTTCGAGCGTGGTGGGGGCTGCTCTGCCTCCGACTCGCTGCTGCCCTGGGCCTCGGTGGGAGAAACCTCCGTGCCCGTGACCCCTACGCAGGGCTGGGCTGGCAGCACCCGGGAGCTGCCGGTGGCTGGGAGCAACTGGGGCACCACGGGCGGCTGCCGGGTGATGACAGAGATGAGAGGAAACGCCCGAAGAGAAGGGGAGCCTGGCAGGGAGGAAGCAGAGGTGGATGAAGGTCAGTTCAGCGCTGATGTGTTTGAGCTGGGGAGAGCAGGGAGACAGGAATAGCTTTCCTGGGTTTGCCATTCGCTTGCTAAAGGACCATAAGGCATAATATTCCACTCTTTGGACCTGTTACCTTCTCCCAAATTGCACAGCTTCCCTTGGGCTGGGGAACCCTAACCCTAACCCTAACCCTAACCCTAACCCTAACCCTAACCCTAACCCTAACCCTAACCCTAACCCTAACCCTAACCCTAACCCTAACCCTAACCCTAACCCTAACCCTAACCCTAACTGTGACCCTAACCCTAGGACAGGGAAAGGAAGGACTGCCTTTTCACTCCTTTTTTAGGAGCTATTATAGCACACACCATTGAAATCATCTGTCAAATTACTGCAGGAGATTAAACTCCAAGCAAAAGATGAAATGAATCCCCATTCTGTTCCCAACTTTGTTTCCCTGGGGAATGTAGGACAGGGTTCACTTGAGACAGTCACCTCCCCTCTCCTTGCAGGTAACAGACAACAGAGTCCAGTTCGCAATTCATCCCATCCCCTAACAGGCCACTGCATCAGAACCACTTTCATCCTCCATTGCCCACACTGATCCCGCTGACCATGCGGGAAGATGAGGATGCATAGATCCCAAGAGTTCTTCACTGAGTGAACTTTGCATCTTACACCAACCAATTGATACCAGCCCTAAAAACAAACTAGTTCTGCTCCAATCCTTTCAGGTCAGGGCTGTTCTGGGATTACAAATCCAAATATTCCCAAACACTACAGAGGTTCTGATTCACATCAGGCCTTCTGATTTACAGCTATAGCAAATTCCTGCTCAGCCTTAGCCCCTGGAAAACGAATATTCCTTTAAAGTTTGGGCAGGGAAATTGAGCTACATAGGAGAAATGTAAACTCACTGTAAAATACACAACCTGCAGAGTCTTGGGCAAGTCACTTTCTTGCTCCGTACCTCAGTTTACCTCATTTGCAATATGGAAACAATCCTCCATACCTACATCACTGGTGGTAAAACATGGATTAAAATTTAATGTACACAAAGTATTCGGAGATCTTTAGATAAATGGTACTGTGGAAAGGAACATATTACACCAGCAGGCTTGATTGTGAAACCCTTCACATGAATCACCACTAATGAAAATAATGATCTCTAGACCTCAATGAGTGTGTTGGGGCGAGTAACTCCGCACAGTGGAAGAAAGGAGTTGCCAGGCTGGCCTGCTGGTGACCTGTATTCCTCAGCTCTCTCCCCAAATGTAGGGTTGTGACCACAGGAACCAGGTCCTAGGTGAGCTGTGGTGCCCAGGGTACATCAAAGAACTACACAGGTTGTTGATTGTCACTCCTCTCCTCAACCACAGCAAGTCGTACAAAATCCAGCCACTTACAAAGCCAGCTTGGAAAACTATTGTCAAAACCCTAAATCCCAACAGACTGGGATGTAAGGACAACTGTGACTACAGACTGGGGTTTATGCAGACTGTGGTTTATGCAGTCTTGCTTTCTCCTCCACAACTCTGCAACACTAAAAATCAAAATATTGCCATTAAATGTAAAGCTTTCCACTTAAACCACCAAGGAAGCACTTGAGAGATGAGATCAGAATTGCCAAGCCAACCTTTAGCTTGTGTCAAGCTTTATCTGCCTTTTCTTTCTGTGGATTTTTTCCAGCTGAAGACTGTGCTGATCTACAGCACCACCGAGTAACCTGGTGGAAATTCTGCCATGATTTACAACTTCAATGGCTGTCCAAAGATCATAAATTAGGACAGAGTGTGCTGTCCTTTGCTTTACACACTAAATCTGTGCTGGTATTTATGCACCCTCTGACACCACCCAGCTACACAGAAGGTAAAGCAGATGCTGCCCCCATAGCCTATGTCCTCCTTGTCAACCCACCACTGTTAATTTCTGACACTGTGAGATAACAAAAACTTGCTGACCCACCTGTAGAACAGATTATTTCTTCTCTTTCAGCCAAATTTGTCCAAAAATCATCCCCTCTTGCCTCCTTGAAGGGTCCCTCCATTTCTAGAGTCCTATGCAGGAACATTGAGGCCACCTCCACCATTGGAGGTGTCCCTGGGTGAGCCATGAGGTTCATGAGGACATCATATGTTGATGTCTTCATTTGCAGCAGTCCTGGGACTCAGCCCCTGTACACAACTGCTCTTGGTCACTCAGGCTCTAAGAGGCTTCTTGGATCCCAGTTCCACCCTGTTCTGGATAAGGAGACTGAAAACTGATACCCGTTCTTAGTCCATAAGCTTACTCCAGAAAGGAGTGGGTCCAGTCTTGTTCCATCCCCTTATCCTGCTGCTATGGGGTCCTGGTTCAAACCTGCCCATCCAAGAGCTCCTGCTCCTCTACAGTTTCATCCTCCAAGCCTGATCCCATAGCCCATTCCTGCCCTCACTCATGGGTAGCTTTTGACACCAGATCACTGGTTAATCAATACTTTTGTACCTCCGTATATTTCCAGCAGGGCTCTCCATAAAGCACAAAATTACTCATGAATAATAAATCACCAGAGCTCAGAAACCCCTGCAAGGCTCCAAGTGACTGAAAGCTCTGGATGAAAGGATTTTTACAAGGAACTCTCTTCAAGGGAGGTCAGCAAAGTTATTTGATATCAGAGCAACCAGGGATATTTGCTTTCCTGTATGGCATGGCACCAGCACATGGGACTGTTTCAAGGGAGGAGAGGATGGTTACAATCGTCCCAGAGCCTGCCTTCATCAAACAGAGAAAAGTCTCTTCAGGCTATTTTTCTAATAGTCAGGTAAGATCAGGATTAAAGGAACTGCTTTCCCAGATCAGCAGCAAGGCCTTGGCTATTTTTACAGGGTACAACAGTGGTTATTAGAGAAGCAAATGACACCGGAGTTGTTTGGGTCTGTGTTTTCAAGTGCTGAGCACCTGAATGAGGGGATACATTTTCCAAAATGTTCAGCAGCCAGCAGCTGTGCCCTGACCAAACAGTCAGAAAAGCTCAGCACATGCTTATTTTTGGTGCTCACGTCAGGACACAAATTTATTTTCGGCCCTTCTGAAACCGCGGTGCTGCTTCTGCACAAGTTGAGGTTCACAACTGCCAAGCTGATTCGAGTTCCAGGTGCTGAACAGATTTGTGAGGCTGTGACACTAAGTGTCATGTATTTGTTTATCATTTGTGCTTGTAAGAGTAACCTTTGCTTATGGTTTGACACCAACAGTTGTGACAGTGCTTTTAGAAACCATCGTAAGTAACGAAAGCATCATGATCAGCTCAGCTTATACAAGTCTGCTCAGCTTTGTGCCCTCGGCTTGGTGAGGACACAGGATGGTTGTGGCACGGAGTAAGGAATAAAGATGGCATCTAGAAAAGGCATGGGGTTCAAGGCTGCAGATATTTTTGTGGGAAAGCTACAGGTCAGAAAAGGGGCAATGCTTTAGCAGCCCCTTGCACGCAGAGCAAACCAGAAATAACTGACCTCTACATTGCACAAGTCAGCTTTCAGATCCCAGAGAAAAAAAGCCAAGTTCAGTGTCCTGCTCTAGATCTAGTTATCCCAAAGTTCAAAGCAGCTGAAGCTGAGCCAGTCCATTGTCTCTAGGTACACTGCTAACGACTCCCCTTAAACCATCCATACAGTTCCCACCCTGATAAAGCCTTGCCTTCCAAACACCATGAAATCTGAGGCAAGATCTAAACTTCACATCCCCCAGAGTTCAAAGGTACTTCTAGACTGACACAGTATTGTAAGAATGGAATAATTTCCTAATCTTCAGCAAATTAAATGTTGGCAAGCAGCTCTTGTCTGCTCAGCACTGTTGTGACACGCTCTGTCTCCCAAATTGGGATGAATGGGAGTGAAGAGCTCTTTCCTTTCCATACCTGCCTTTCACAATGGTTCCACTGAATGCGTTCTCACCTGTGCTGATGTGTGAGCATCTTTTCTGACCCACTGCTCTTTTGCACATGAAAACCCAAAAGCTGCACACATAAGCCAGAAAATGAAGAATTTGCTACCTTAGAAACACACCTAAAGCATTTTACTATTTCCATCTAAAACTGTCAAGAGGCCCCACACTCCAGCAGTGGTGAAATCACCAGTGGTTTAGGACTCAGGAGATCTCACTGCTCTTCACAGGGACAATGGCCTTTTACTATGTGGTTTTCTACAGAAAAGTCCGAGTTTTATCTACTAGAATAATCCTAATCACCCCAAAGCCTAGGGTAGTCTCGGCCTCACTCTGCTGCTGAATACTTCTCAAATACTTGAGAAGCATAAGTATAATCCCATATTTCATACCATGCACAACTGAAGGAGTGCTGCCTAAACAACAGAATTTTTCCTGTAGTTCTTTTCTAAGGATTTGAATAATCTCAGTTTCAAGTAGCAAGAAAGCTCCTATTTCTGTCCACCCCAGAAAGCAAACATCTGGCCACTCTTGGTAAAACTAACCAAGGGCTAAAAATAAAAGACATTGGATCTGCAGAGCATTTTCTATGATCTGAAAACATTTTGCTTTGCTATTTAAATCTGCGTTGGCAGCCACTGTACAGTGAATAACAGATCTGCAGTAAGCACTGCCCACTCCACCTTGTCTTGGAATTGAATTGGCTTACTCAAGCCACACAGGTCTGGGAGAACCCTGGACTCCTGTTTCCTAATTATATGTCAAATATTTCTGCTACAAATGTATCATGATTTGATGCATCCAAAGATTTTTCTTCTCATTTGTTTTCCTTTTCATCAGCAAGACCAAGAAGATGTTACATCAAGAAGACCAACCTGAAGCCATCTCTACTCAGCTGCTGGGATGTTTCTAAGAAACTTCTTTTAAACTACTTCTGACCACAATGTAAGACACAGTGGATACACCACCACTGCACCAGATCACCTTGCAGAAGTTGTAATTAAAAATAAATACTTCCAACAAATCTTTTCCCCTTATTTACCCCCTCCTCCCTGGTTTAATTTCAACCCCAGCAGACACAGAATAGAAGGAAGAGAAAAGGGAAAGCACTAATTAGTTGCATGGTTTGACTGCCGGCAATGGAAGAACAGTTTTCCTCCCAGGGAAACTCAGTTTCCAAATGTTGTTTTGGAAGGCAAGAAAAAAAAAGGAAGGAAAGATTTATGGATCAGCTCCTCTTGGCAGGACAGCCCTGCTCGGAGGCAGAATGAAATCTCACTCAGAATGGGCTGCTGCGAAAGGTAAGTAATGAAAGAAAATGAATTTATGACTCAGGAAGGTCTATAAATCTCTCATCTCCCGAGTGTCAAAACAAAGGGAACCAAGAAGGAGTTGAGTTCATTTAGGAAAGAACTGTATTTTGCTGAAAGAGCAGGCAGTCTACTGAAAGGAATAAGCAAACCCTGAGTGGAGCAAGGAAAATAAAAGAAGCACGGAAATGTGGAGAATTAGTTGAACCACACACAGTTTGTTTAGTGGGGAGGGCATTACATTGACTTTTTCCACCATAGATCCCAAAAAGCAGAGATTTTCCAACCATACCAATTCCATGGATCTCAGCTGGACTTTACTACCGCATCCAGAGCTGAGAAGGGACCTGGTACAATCCAGGAACTCATTGTGGCCCAGGAGCCAAGTGCTTAAGGACAAAATCCAGGTACTCAGTGTGTGCTGCAGGACACAGAACATCCCCTCAGTCAGAGTGGGCTACTTTGCCTTATGGTTGCCAGAGCTGCCAAAAGCTGACCAGAGAGAAAACCTGACCCTTGTGCAAGGGCTGTGTTCCTCTGCTGAGCTTCCTCAGGTAGCACATGGACCTGCAGCACCCCTCTTGTTCATTAGAAACCCCACTAAGTGCAGAAAAGCAATTCTTGCACTCAGGTTAGAACCTACCCCATCTATTTTTGGTGACATCGGATTTAAACCTTCTCTGCTCCATTTATACCAGGCTTAGGCACTGAGAAGTTCCCCAGACATGGGAGATTCTTCCTTATTAACTATTAGAAGTTATTAGAAGGCATCAGATTCTTCCCAACACCAATGCTGTGCTCCACCAAGCACCCTGAGATGGACATAAAGGCAAGAGGAAAGGGAAGAACAGCAACAGGCTGTGCACGTATCAGAAAAATTCATATCCTCTCAGGAACAAGTGCTTAGGAGAGGGTCGAGGGGAATTTCCATGTGTCCCAGACATCCTTGATCCAGCCCTTTCCAAGATGCCTGGCCCACTGGAGCACTGTCATGAACACTTGAATCCCAAGTTTAAAAAATGACCTGGGTGATGTTTCTGCCATGCAGCATGGTGGGAACAGATCCCTCCGCTATCTCCAGAATGGGAAGCAGTAGAGCCATGCCAGGGGATGACTGCTCCTGAGCCAATTATGGCCTGGGAAGAGGTGGACTAAAGAGGTTGTGATCACTGTGCTGACAGCTTGGCACTTCCCAACCATGAGTCCGTGTATGTGTATGGAGCAGCCCTTGGGACACACTGGCACAGACGGTCCTTCAGAGCTGGAAGTCCAGCCACAGCAACAAAGCCTCCCTAAGCTGTCCCCGAGCAAGGCAATGGAGCCTAGAGGTGGTACCTAAGCATGGAATTAGATGTTTCTAGAACCCCTCTCAAACAAAGCTTGGCCAGAGAGGTGGAGACAGGTAATTTGTCAGAAACCCTTTGTATCAACTAGTTCAGGCATTGATTCTCTTCTCATCCTTTCCAGTCTTTCTGTAAGACAACCATCAGATACTCTTTTACATTTCCTATACCTCCTTTAGTATTGGAAGAGCTGGAAAACCTGCAGATAATCCTCTGAGCCTTTACAAGTGCCATAGCTCAGCTCTATAAGCAGATTTTTCTGTGACTATTGCATATTAAATGGGAATCCTGGAGCTGGGAGTGCTTGAAAACGCTCTTTGTTGCCATTCTTCTTCTCCAGCACCTCAAAGCTCAGTGACAGAGTTAGCTGTGTTTCGGGAGAGGAGAATTGTCTTTGGTTTGGTTTCTTTTTCTACTTGCTCTCTTTCTTTGGATACGTGTGGAAATCAGTTGTATCCAAGCTAGAGCTAAAGTCTCTGCATAAGAGCAGAGGTGAAGGGTACTTCTGGGACATTTTGAAAGCTTCCAGAAATAGTCTCAAGACTCAGCCCAAATGCACAGAGACAAAATTTCCATAGGAATCGTGTCACGGAAGCTACAGGAAAGCAGAGCAACCAACCCTGAAATCTTAAGTGCAGAGCTGGAATACAAACAAACACTGCTGGTACTCCAAAATAGCACCAGTGAGGCTCCTTGGAGCAGAGTTTAACTGCTCCTCAACCAAAGACTGCAGGTACTTTCACACCAGATTCTTTTGCCACTTCAGTGAACTCTATTAATCTGACAAGGACCATGAGTCTCGCAAACGTTAAATGTAACTCAGCAACACAGCAAAAGTGTAGCAAATGGCTTCTGTTCATTATGGAAAAACCCAGACCTAACTGATGTCCATAGCAAAATGCCCATGCTTCAGTGGAGCCAGGATTTCACCCGCATGTGCCCACAGAAAGAAAACAGAAAACAAAACAAAAAAAGAAAATTCGTGCAGCTAATTTTACCACAGCTAAATGCCTTTTTTTAGGCATTCTGACTGAAGGCCAGTTCTTCAGGAGTCTATACCTCCGTATGAGCCAAGTGGGAGTGGGCAAAAAAACTGGCATCTGATCAAATGGCAATTTTTGACCTCGGATTTTCAAGTGGGAGAAAATTTGGGCTCATCCAGGAGTCATGTTTAACCTTCCCTAAGAGAACAGTTCCTTTTCTCTTCAATCACTTTTTTGGAGGGAGCAGGTTTTTAGCTAAATCCGTTGCAAACAAAAACACTGATGTTGCTAGAAGTTGACTTAAAAGGTGCTCCCCCTCAAAGCATCTCCCAATCTGCAAATCCCAGAACAACTCCCCAGGGATGACTGGCACTGGACACAGCTCCAGCTTCCGTTCTCTGTGGTCTGGGACACTTGGAGCTGTGGCTGAGTTCAGCCCAATTTCAAAGCCACAGAGGAAATTTCCTCAGCTCTTGGAGCTGTAAGATCCAGGTTTTCCTTTTCAAGTCTGTCCCCATTAGCAGTTGCTGTATAACTTCTCCATAGTAACAGCAATTAATAAGTTTGAATGACGCAAGGCGTGCATGCTGCAGGTCTCCACAAAAACCAACAGAAAAATAATTAATCCTTACTTATTAATGATAGTTGATATTCATATTGTGCTTTTTTGTATGTTTAAGTAAGTAATTTGCCTTAAACAGCTGAGAAGCCTGAGAGCCTCCCTGAACAAGACCTGTCTCACTCCTTGCTGCCACAGGAACATCCTGCCTTGGACAGGGCTCGATGTGGGGCAATTATCCATCTTAAAAACACAATCCAAAACTCACCTAGAGCATCAGTGTCTCATGGGATGCCAGATCCCTGAAAGATGGCACCAAGGATCTTCTGGCAGGGCTGGCGATCACCATTCTGACAAACTGGCTTTGTTCAGGGCCGTTCAGCAGGGGAGGAGGTAGTGATGCACCTTGAACCTGGAGTGGAAAGGCCTGGCTGTGCTGTCCTGGGGCAATCACTGGGATATCCTGGGATAACAATGCCCAGCTGCCGAGTTTATTCCCAGTTGCTGGAAAGACACAAGCCAGCACCACCTGGTGCTATAGGCTGCTGTCCCTGCACACAGCAGCCTTTCTTCCAGGCTGTCAGTCAAGCAGAGGAGTGTGCCAGGACCTTGTCAGATCCTCAGTGAAGAGGAAAATTTATATATAAAGAAGATTTATTTTGTTTTAAAGAAGCATTTAGAGAATCTATTTGGCCAGCACTCAAGAAATTCTTTGTGGCAAATGTAATGGCATTGTGGCTTCATCAGCAGAGAATGAATCAGAACAGACACCACTTCTGTACTTTGAATTATTCTGCTTCACGTACTCAAATGACAACCTGCCTTTTTGATGGGAGCCCCCCTTGACTCAAACCCACCCCCTCCAGCCAAACTGAGCATGACTCAGAGAGGTCCTGCTCATTGTCAACGGCTACACAAAAGGGACTCTGTCTGGGACTCCTCATCTTTAGCTGATGATTCCTTTAAACGCTACTCAGTGGGAAAGGAGGTGCTCTGAACACAAGCAGATCTGCCCTAATATTTATTGGATACATGAGCCCAAGGCCATCGTGACTGCAAACAGCTCCCCAGGGAAGGCAGGTTTGGAAGTGAACCTCCATTCCAGACCCTTATTGCTTGCACTCAAGAGGGAATTCTAAGCCCAGACCACATCAATCCCAGAGAAATAAACACCAGCACATCTCCATAAAAAACAGCACTCCGGCAGTGCAGGGAAGTTCCCGGGATACAATCCACCAGCTCCCTGCCCAGATCTGCACCAAGGGACACTTTGGCTCCACTAAGCCAACTTCAGTTGAAACTCTTTCTTTTGAATGGAGTCATGTTAAATACTTCAGCCAAGAGTTCCCTCCATCACTGAGGAGAAGGCTCAGCACCAGAGCTCATCACCCACTGGACCCAGACTTCATAAGTGGAGCAGCCAAAGGATGAGAGAATGGAACAGCTCTAAGGAGTGGATTTACAGGAAGTTTCTCATCTTGGCTATTGGGGATGGAGGAGGAACATGGCACTGAGATGCCAAAACTCTCAGGGTGTCTCAGCTTAAGTTGCAACAATTTACCAATGACAGACATGACCAGATATCGTGGGACACTGGGAGAGGCCAAACCAATTCCTCTGTCCAGATGGTGCCACTGGTCAAGGAGCAAGATTTGGACTTTGATGGAGAAACAGCTCGTCCTAGCTGAGAGGGTGGAGTTTGATAGAAGGGTAAGTCCTGTCCTGTGCTCTGTTCTGCTCCCTGAGCATCTCTCCCTGGCCACTGCGAAAGCTTTGAGTCTATATAGACCTTGGGCCAACACATTATGGCCATTTTTATATCCTCACACATCTGACAAATGATTGTGCCTTCTCTCAGGATTTCATTGTTTCTGTCCAAGTTCAAACACATAATGCCATGGGTGCATAAATCAATCAGTCCCTCACTTCCTGCTCTGTTAATTATTGTCACAGCATCCATAAGCAAACACCAGCCTTGGCCAGCTGACTGGCCATGCACACAAAAGCACTCTTCAGGTTTCTCAAGCCCACCCTTGTGTGAGCTCCAGCAGAAAGCTGGCCATAAATATCACTACCTCTTCCTGCCCCGAGCCTCTAAAACACATTGATGAGTGACACATGGGAAGAAAGAGAGTGCAATTGTTTCTCAGCACCAGACTGTGTAAATTTTGCTGGATGGATCTTTTGGAAAACGCTTTTTCCTTCTCAGGAGAATAGTGGATCAGTGTTTAAAATACACGGACATCCCCCTCTTTTCTTCCCCGCTGAAATGAAAGGGGGACTTCAGCAAGTACCAGTGTTAACCTGAAACGGACTTGTCACAGAGGCAAAGCCTCTGCCTCTTATAGCTGTGGCTTATAATCTCAAGGGTTGCTTTATTAATAATTTTGCCCCCATCAGGACATATTCAGCAGAGAGCTTGGTCTCTCTGAGCTGCATATATGATTCTTTGATCTTGCATCTGCCCTAACACAGAGAAAACCCATCTCTGTTTCCTCTATGGACAAAAATAAACTCTGTGGATGATTTGGCTGAGCAGCTGCACAAACAATGCAATTTAGAAGGATGCAAATGATACACGAGCAGGTTTTGTTCACAGTCTGCCTGTCCTTTGTGGTTGCCAATTAGATCAGTGGTCTTAACCCAGCTCTGGTGGCTGGGGTGAGGAGAGACACGTACAGGGAACAAAGCCGAGCATAATGCATATCCCAGCGTTATTCCAGGAAGCTGAAACCCTGTTAACAGAATCTAGAGCACCCTGGAAGAGGATTTCCTCCAAACCTGATCTTTTTGTTTGAATAAGCTGACTATGTCACAGCTTCCATGAGCACAGGGCATGGCTATCTTTATCCTCTTCACATCAAATAACAGCACACCCATGTCACCTCACAGATCCAATGTTAACCGAAAGAGAATGAATCGAGGACAGCTAAGCTTTCACTTTTCGGATGGGGGAAAATATACAGCTGGATTTCCAGGTTACAGAAACTTTTCACTGCCAACCATTCTGCAACATAAAAACCAGTGCTGGCAACTTCATTCCCAAAGCAGCTTCCTTGACTTCAGGACTCTCCGTATTATATAAAGTCAGTCATGAGCTGAAGATGTTGTAAGAACCCTCAGTCATGGCTCCATCTCCACCTCTACCTGCAGCTGTGAGTGTCCCATATGGACACGGGGAGGTGGATGTTCCCACCAGTTACTCCCCAGTCTCCCAGCAAATTGATTGATGGGAGCCAAGACCCAGCGTCTTCATTCCAGGGTCGGTGGCGTATTGAGGTTTTTCAGCTGAAACACGAAGTGAGTTTCACTCTTACAGAAATTCATCTAATCTCAAAAACAAGACGAAAAATGTCTCAAGGATGGGCAGTCCCCAAATGGACACACCCAGAAAAGGCAGTTCCATGAGAAAAATGTCAGTCTCGGAGTTGCAAAGCGCTTTGGAGGCTTGAAACCAGGTATGTGCCAGAAAAGTGATGACAAGGTTTTCCCAGATACCAGGCTGTCCATACCAAAGCCCTGACAGAAGGATGAGCCAGAAATTCCAGCTGGTGAGCTCTAGCTGTCCTGACCTCCTCTTGCTCAGAGGAGCTGAGGCTGCCCCATCCCTGGAAGTGTCCAAAGACAGGTTGGATGGGGCTTGGAGCAGCCTGGGATAGTGAAAGCTGTCCCTGCCCATGGCTGGAACTGGATGAGATTCCAACCCAAACCATTCTGGAATTCCACGATTCAATGATCTCCAAATGCAAACCGTCACTCATGTCCAATATTAATCTGTGTGATTTTTTCTGTTCTGATAGGAAGTCAGCCAAGGAGACACTGTTTTCACATCTCCAGACAAATTTAGATTAGACTTTGGGTGGAGATAAGGCCCTAATTAATCATAATGGATGGAATTAAGTTTCTACAGTGCTCAAATTCAGCCTTGATTGTGAATTAATGCCCTTATGGGCAGAAATGTTACAACTGTTCCAAACAGGACAACTGTTCCAAACAGCTCCAATCCAGAACTACAAACTTGCCCCTGGAAACGCTCTGATTTAGGGATCCAGGTGGGAAATTTAGGGATCCGAGTGGGAAGTTTAGGGATCCAGATGGAAAACCCTCCCTCAATCTAAAATTTGGAGTCAAAGCTTTGGTTATCACCCACCTCTGCTTTCATCACCCATGGATTCTTCTGTGAGTTTCCTACAGCCCCTGTCACTGGGAAATGTGGTGTTGCTGTGTTCCACAGGGATGTTGGGGCTTCATAATCTCATTCCAATGCCAGTTATAAAAGTCAATAGGCAAGAAACAACACAGCCCTTTCTTGCATTCACACGTGGGCGGGTGTATCATTCCCACTAACATAAGAAACAGCTCTGGGCTGATGGGAATATTGTCACATTCTCACCAAATTTACTCTGTTCCATAAAGCACCAAAAGAACAAAGTTCTGTTCACATAGGTGTAGATTTTGGGGAAAGAGGACCTCAGGCCCAGTATTTCCATCCCTGGCACTGCCTTAATGTTCAATCTCAGCCAACTGCCTGAACCCCACTGGACTTCTGTTTCCCCCACATGCAAATCAAGGGAGATAACATCAACCACACCAGTTATATGGCCTGGAAAGGACTCAACAGCAGCCCTGTGGCGAGGCAGAGGTGTTGTTAACTCCCAGCTCGCTGCAGACACTGCCCATTAATAGACTGCACGAGTGCTGTGTTGAGAACTCTCTTTTGTGCCATACGATTATGAAATTCCTTAATGTGCCATTAATATATATGTTAATTTTGAAGCAACGCATGTGTCCTGCTCTTGTGCAAGCAGCAGTGTTTCCACGGGAACTCCTTCAATAACAGCAGCATGTGGCTTTTCCAACAAAAATAGCCTTTTCCAGCTCAACTTTTTTTAAAGTTCTCCTCACCCAAGAAAGACATTCTGCCCAGGATCAACCATGACTGCCAATTTTAACATGATGCTGATCTAAATAACTCTGCAGGGAATATTTTATGTATCTCCCAAATCTCACCAGACTCTGATTTGGCACTGCTGGGATGAAACTCATCTTAGATTTGGCATTTCCACATGCAAAGAGACAAAATCTTTACATTGACAGTGTTTTCATTAAGCTCTGAAATAGGGGCTGCATCCCACCTGGAATGTTATTAAGCTGTCCAGAGAGTTTAGGCAATTATTGGCATTTACTGCTCTGTGATGAAAACACCCAACACTGCTGACCCGTCATGTGAATTGGTTCGCTCTGCTCTGCAATGGTGTGATAGTTCTGAGGGAGCTTTTATATTCTGAGACCCACAGGAGCCTTAATATGAACCACACATGAAAAACTGTTTCAATTTTAAAATTTTTTAAAAACATCCTGCTCATTTTTGCCTCTCTGTTGAGGTATTGATGCCATGCCCACAGCTGTCCCTGTTTCCATCCCAGGAGATCTGCTGGGAAGGAGACCCAAGGACTTTCAGTTTATGTAGATCTTTTGAAAGATTTGCTTGGACACTGCAACCCATTTCACTGCCTTGAAATAGATTTTCTCCAATTAATTAAAAAGTGCTTTTTAAAGTCTTTTTCCTCCTTTCTTTAAGCCATTCCACAGCAGTTAAAGCCTTGACATTAGATGGATGCAATGTTGAATCCATATGGATATAAAGATATAGTTGGTTAATAAAAAGATGAGTTCTGTGTCTACTCTGTGTATTCCAACCACCACAAACACTCTACCACTACATCCTTTACGTGTACAAAATGACAAAGTGGAGGGAAAAGTGCAATTGAAACTGCAGCAAAATAAGAAACTTATAATCTGATACAAAAATTGGCTCAAATACCTAAAGATTTCAAATTATTTTCATCCTTTATTAAAAATAAATTAAGAAAACAAAGTTCAAGGCATTTGAATAGCTTGCCCCTTCGAAATGCATAAAGTTTCAGAATGACAACACATTCCTACTTCTTTCCAATTTGGGGGGAACAAAGTAAGAATCTTGAAAGAAAAAGAAAAATCCCGTATGAAAAAATAATTTTGTAAGTTGTCTTCTCACACATTAAAAAGAGGCAAGGAAAAGGCACCATTTAAATTTTCTCCTCTCAGTGCGTCACCTTTCATTAACTTGTTGAGAATGAAACAAACTCCCACCAGGACGTTAACATCTCATTTCCAGTGCTGCTGGGGTGAGGAGCCTGAATAAAAATAAATGGCTTCTCCAATGAGACACATCATCCATCGTCAGCATGTAAAACACAGTCATTAATCACAGCACAACCTGCTTATTATGGGCATTCAAGCACTGGCAATACAAATGCTTATAAAACAGGGGCTCCTTTCATAATTCCCTGCCCTTGTCTCTCAATAGTTTAGAGGATTAACCCTTTTACAGCGAGGGATGGGCAAACTGGTTTTGCCTAATTCCAAACCAACCTGACATCATGGGTTCAAAAGTTCGACTTGAACTCGAATGTTCTCAGGTGCAGTTTGTGCTGAGGGAACAAAGAGCTCATGGGGAGATAAGGGAAGGAAGACAGTGAAAGAGCAAATTGAAGAACCCTACAGGGCATGAACAGAGTGTAAAACTCCAGTAAGAACCAAAGGATGGATAAAAATTGGTGATGAAAGAGTTGAAACTCTTGCAAAGTAATAAACAGGGTTTTGTCTTAACACCTATCTTAAAGTGATTTGTGAGGAAGTCTGTTCCTTCCTACAGAATTCCCTCTGCTGGGAAAAAACAACAAGATTTTATTTGTACTTAATTAATACTCATGAAGCGCACAGTTACCCACACACAATTACACATACATAGTCCCCACTGGCCATATGACTTTGGGCTTCTCTTGCATTTCTTAGCAAAGGATTTTAAAATACTTGGCACAAATATGTAATGAACCACCAGTTTTCTCTAAAAAATGGGAAGGATGAGGAATTCAGCTGGCTCCATGTCATACATGAAGTCAAGGACAAAGCCAAGTAGGGTTGGCCCAAGCACCAAGTGCTGCCTGCAAAGATCTCAGCTCTTCCCCGGCCTCTGCAAAACCCAACTCCACTCAGTTATCTCTGCTTCCAACATGGTGTGTCCCAAGCTGCCAGATAAATGAATGCTCAGCAGAAAATGGTCATTTATTTGCAGTCTGATGCAATTCCTTTTCTTTTTCTACACACCCAAAACTTCTATTGACTTCAAAGAGAAAATAAGTGGGGACAGGAGGAAAATCAAGAGGTACTGAGAAAAGCAGTGTTTGGACATCATATGCAGCAGGCAAAAATACCTAAGGCTCACTATTTACTGATAGTTGTAACAAGTGAGACACCCAAACGAAGAAAATTCTTATGGAGAAAAACTAGATGAGGTGTGTATTTGAATTTTCTCCTGAGGTGTAAACTGGCCCCAGGTTAACTAGAGTGGGTAATTTGTCAAACACTTCAGGTTGTCATCAACTGGACAAATATTTCCAATGTTGGTATCAATTACTGGAGGCAAATGACCCATGATTGACTTTGGGGAAAACAAACATTTTGAGAAGACAAATTAATAGTCCATCACATTTTAAATTACACTAAAGCTACACACCAGGTACTGGAAACGAACACTTAACTTTCTTCTGGGCGGATTTTTCAGTTAATTAACATTGCAGCAATGGGTGGTGGCTGTAATTCCATTATAATTTACTCCATATGTAAGAAATACTCAGTAAATACTTCATAGGCATGACTGGTTCAGAGTAAAGTGGGATATGTCCCAGCAAATCATCAGCAAGGAGTTAAAATCAAAAAATATCCTGAGTTAAAAGGGGCTCAAAAGAATCATCAAGTTCAACTCCTGGCCCTGCACAGGGCAACCCTCAAAATCACACCTGAAGTACTCAGAAATTCAGCATTGGCTCTACTTCCTAGAAGTAGAAGAAATATCAGGAGTTTTCCCAAGGTATTTCTTCTAAAGGAAAGGTTTTCTTCAACCAAAATCACCACCGAGACACTGTGATGAATGAAAGGGTTCTCACTATCCTTCACTGCCAGAAGGATTTTCTATCCTGTAATTTACTACAGGAAAGCACCTGTAGTAAATTTTGTGGGTGGAAGCTCAGAGATAAAAACCACCAGCAGGTGAGAACTTTATTGCTGGGTTTGCTTTTTCAAAGGCACCCCCAAACTTGAGCTCAATCGTGAGTTAATGAGTCAAACCCCCATGCCAAGGCTGTGCTGAGCAGTGTCTGTGAGGAGGGAACAGCAATGCTCCGGTTTTGAAAAGCTGCCAACTGATTTTAATGCATTTTTACAAGTTTTATCATGATTAATTGTGCTAATATGGAAAAGGGAGAAATAAGGCCTGGATCACAGAAATCAGCTTTTTCAAACACATTAAAGCCACAGAGTCACCAGTTGCTACAAAAGTGTCTCGTTGCTCTCATGGTAGTGGTTTTGCTTAGTGACAGGGAAGAAAAGGGACAGTATTTTTCCTTGGTTGAGTATATGCCACAGAAGTCCTGCACTGACATTTATCATGGTTCTGTCCCTTTTTCCTGATTAAAGCTGCTGGATGGGTATAATTTTTCCCCTTCTCCGAAGGCCAAATTTCTATTTCATAGTTGCCAGCTCTGTAGAATGTGTCAGTGGAAGCTATTAATTGATCCTGCTATTAAGAGAAAACATGGAAAACAGAAAGGCAAAAACAATTACAAAAACTGTGACAGCACAAAAGAAAAGGAAATGATTTGCCAAACTGAGTTTTCCAGACCAAAACCCAGTCCACGGAGCCAGGTACACAGCAATAAGACACTCCAGCACTCCCGTGCCAGCTAGGCATGCAGTCAAATCCATCTTTTCCATTTCCACACGTGTCCAGCACCTCCATCCTCCACAAAGAACCTCTCACAGAGCCAAAGTGATGTCATGCCATTAAAACCAGGATCAGGCCCTATCTTTCATTTTAGCACAACTGCTACAAAGACAGACACCAAGCCAGACCAATCCCACACCTGCGGAAGCGCTCTCAGCACTTGGCATGGACTGGGAGATTGTCTGTGCAGAGATTAATTTAGTTCACTTGGAGGTGGGAACGATCCCAGTGAACAGACATTCCCTGCTGTCTGCACAGCTTGCCATAACCCAAGGTTTTGATGGGATGGCACTTGGGATGTGGAGCTCTGACCTCCCAAGACAGTCAGACAAATGCAAGCCAGGAAAACCCTACATCTGCAACTTGGAGCTGCTCCCTGGCTCTGCTGGAAAGCAGACAGGAAGGAAAAATTTTGAGGACAGAACAAAAAGAATCAATCCAGAATATATTAAAAATACATAAATTGTCTTAAAGGAAGCCTGTGAATCACAATTTAAAAGATAATAATTATTTAAAAGATAATCTGCCCAATTTTGTGAAAACACCACCATACTTGAACGTATTTATAAATCCACCTTTTTATCACATAGATTATTTCTTTTAAAATAATATTTTGGATGCTGTACTTTGTTCAGCTGAGAAACAGATGAATACCCATAACCATTCCAGCTTTGGGATTAGCTCGTGTAAAAGTTTCATTAATTTATGAGCTGATACTTACACAAGTAAGCTCTCTAAATCTTGACAATTAAATGAAACAGCAGTGGGATTTCTACAATCTCCTTTCAGTCATCTTTGCTGCCTCTTCTGATGCAATCGCTTCAGCAGCGAGTCTGTGATGGGCAAATTCATCTACAGTATCAATGGCTGTGACATCTCTTCACAACAGATAGGTGCTCTGGGGATTAGGCACCAGCCAAAGAGGTCTCTGTTGCAGCCACAAGAAAAAGGGCTTTCAATAGGGCTGTACAAATAAAATAAAATCAGTCGGGATTTCATAAATGCTTTTGTTTTAATGTAATTTAAGGGCTGAACTACCTTACAGTAATATGCTTTAAAATGTTTACAGTTAAGGCATAATTGAATTTGACTCATTTTGGCCCTGATCCAGCTACAATTTAATTGACTTCAGTGGGAGTTGGACTGGGCTCTAAGTAATTTTAACAAAAATAATCCATCAATTGTTCCTCACCCACTTCATCAAACTCCTTCCTATCATTTATGATTGCTCTGTAATTTATTGCAACAAGGTGAAACCAACCCTTTTAACTTCTGGCACAGCTTCCTAACCCTCAGTGGAGAATTTCACCATATGCAGCCACCTAAACCAGACCTGCTCGAGGAAAGCCAAGAGCATAACACAGCTGAGCCCCAAACCACCTGGTACTATGCACAGAAACCTCCAAATATCAGCTCCTCCACAGCTTAGTCACCACAGGAACAAAATGAACTGTTAGCAAAGCTGTCAAGAGGAGGCTTGGAACAAAACAGGCAGAAGGGTGAAGTGAAATGCGTTCACAAACACTCGCTAATTTTTTTGGCCAAAAAACCTCCCCAATTGCTTCAGACTTCTCACCATTTTATTGTATCAATGATTACGTTACTGGTTTCTATTTCAGGGTGCCTTTTCATATTTTTCCTCTTTGAGCCACAGGAATAAACACCACCCAGAGCACTAGGCCTTCCATAAGGCATATCATGTTATGTGCAACATGCAAGGAGATGTTTTCCATAATAAAGTACCACCACTGCTAATTTTATTTCAAAGATGACAGGTTAATCTGTCATAGAATACCCTGTTTAAGTAACCACAAACATATCACACACATTTCTCTGTCTTCTAAAAGAAAAGGACATGTTTTTATTAAAGCTTCAATCCTTCTGTGCTTACACAACAGAGCTCTGGTTTTTAATGAATCAACGTAGGCAGCTCTACACTGGATGTGGCAATAGGCACCTGCATACTCAAAGGTACAGGAACTTGTTGCTTCAACATTAGTTCTCAAGATGTCTATTAAAATTTAATTCAAATGAAATTCAACCCCTGTAAGGTGAAATCCCAGTTTGAAAAAAACCCAAAAATTTGCGCTGGCAGGAAAAGTAGCCTTTAACTGCTCTGTGACTTGCAAAATAATCATTAAAAGAAATATCCAAAGGCAAATGGTGGCCAAGTGTTTAAAGATGACTTAGTGACTACATGGAAAACTCTCTTATTCTGATGAAAATCCAAAAAATGAGTAGTAAGATTACCCAAAATACAGGGCAAATACAAATACTTCCAATTCAATCCCTTCTCTGCATGAGTATTCCTGCTGGAGTCAGACAAAGAACTATATGAATAGAAACCACCGGCATGTCAAAGAATTTACAAGATAAGACCTGAACATACAGATCCAAACACATTTTAAGGCCCCTGAAATGTTGTTGCTTGGAGAAAAAGACCATATATTCGTAAATTTTCTGTCACCACATCTCTAAAGGGAATTGTAATTTTGTTGTATAGGAAGTTCTTGAAAACTGTTTTTTTTTCTCTCATTCAAAAAAAAAAAGTGTGATTTTTTAAAACAGAAAATGAAAAACAAAGCATATTTGTCTGTTAAGGTTCTTTCAGGCTCTGTGTTTTAGACAGAGCTTAAATATTCTGGATGGGCTGCCTGCAGTCCAAAGATTTTGAATATCAGTGCAGGGGTCCATGTGTGGGAAGATGGGGATCTTTTTTTGAAAGACTGTTCTTCACCCTTCTGTATAGTTACTTAAATGGATCTCAGCTGTTCCCAAACACCTGAAATACCAGCAGCTGGTAACTGAGTGTTCTTCTGAGCTGTGTTCTGGCCAAGAATGGGTCAACATATAAAGGTGCATGAGAGGAAAAGAGAAAATACTGTGTTAGCCGAGTCCTAATACCAAATCTCTGTATTTTTAAAGATGTTGTTTAAATGTAGCTTTGGGAATTCTGGGCTAGAAACCTCTCAGCTAAATTCTCCCACAATTCTGGGAACCCAAGAAATAATGGATAATATCAGACTTCTACTGCTCAGCTCCCATTAGCTTGTCACTGTGATCCTATTCTATTACAGACTTTACACAAATACAACTGACATCTCAAAATACATCCCAAATTTTCGAAGGAACTGTTATTTCCTAGGAAGTGAAGCTCTTGTTTACATGTCTTGGGTTCTGCAATCTAGCTGGAGCAATTCTTACATAGAAATGACTGAAAATGTTTGGTTGTAACTTTCTCTCCTTGAAAAAGAAATATAAATAAAATTTTGCAATACTGAAAGTAACTTCATTGCTTTGCCAAATGTCTCATTAAAACGAAAGTGCTATAAAGTTTTGCTTTAGCCTTTAGAAGATAAGTTTTCAGTATTTTATTCCTGATTGAGTATTTTTTCTGATCTTACACATACACACACTTTTTAAACCTCTCCCTTGTCAAGCTTAATTTATAACATTTTGCTTTGCTCTGAACTGAAAAGAACACATAATGATTATTTTTTCAATCTACCAACAATCCAAAACATCAATTTTTCTGACTTCTCCTATTTTCACTTGGATGTGATGAGATTTTGTACATGGCCTGCAAATGCAAACCCAGGTTTCCAGTGGCTCCAAGCAGGGCCGCAGTCACCTCTAACATCGGGCAAGTTATCAAGGGCTGAGCAGAAGAACCAGATTGGCAGAATCAAGCAATTAAATCATCTGAGCAACGAGAGCAGAGCCTTTCTCCAACCCAGCGGTGGATTTAGAAACAAGCCACTGTATTGAGCAAGCGCCTCCGGAGCTCAGTTCCTGATGTGAAGATCAATTCCAGCTCTGCCATCCATTGTGTGCATTCCATGCAAATCTTCCTTCCCCAGAGGCCTCCATTGAGGGCATGGAAGTGGCTTTGAGCTGGAAAGGCACAGATTTTGTTCCATCACCCAAACCTGCTTCCCTCCTATCAGCAGGAAATCCTTCCTGAAGGTGGATCAACGCTCCGATCCACACGCTACCAGGGCTGTGATCCAGGGAGCTGTCTGTCCCCGTGCTCAGATGGCAAATAAATGTACTGCTCAGCACAAGTAAACAGCAGAAAAACCACAAAGTCTCCTAAGTTACTGCCCTGCTCTGCTCCCTGAGCCTGGTGGGATGATAGGAGCTCCACACAACACATCAGCTCCAAACACTTTTGATTCCTTTTCCTCACCTTCGCCAGTGAGGATTTTTCCCTTGTTCATGCCCAGCTTGTCCTGAAGGCAGCAATGCTAGGGGTCATTGAGTCTACAGGATGAGATGGTCTTTTCCTGCATTTTAGAGCAGCAAGTTAAATAAAAGTCCTCAAAATAATAATGGCACTAGGTCTGCACTGCACAGTCTCCATGAGCAGTGGCCAAATGGAGGACATTTTTAATGAAAGTGCTGCATTTAAACCTAAATCACTGAGCAGATGGATTTAAACTGTGCTTCCAGTGCCAGCTTTGAAGCTTTAGAAAATGAGGCATAGGTGTCAATTTTCCCAGTGGAATCCCACATTCATTAATGCCTCCCATTATAGCATTCCTCCACAATGCTTATTCATGCCCAACCACAACCACAATGCTGATTACTTGCCACAGTAGGTTTTATTGCAATCACTGGGGTGTGATATTCTGGTTTGTTCACTGTAGTTTTGCCTTTCATTAATTCCTTTTATTCACTATTAACAGTACTGAGATAAGACAGCAAAAGTAAGTCTTTATTACAGATATTTTAATATCTAGCACTGAAATTTCTTTAGAGACAGATTTGTCTGCTCAGTCCAAGTGAGATCTGCTTTCAAATCCAGATTCGAATCTGAGTTTCCTTCTGAAATGCCACGTCTAGTACTGGATATAATCCAACAAAGAAAATTAACAGGCACTTCTCCAAGTATCTATTTATCATCACCCAGCCTGTTATTATCCCCCATACGCCACTTTTGGGCATTTCTGAACTAGGTTTTCTGCTAAAGACATCAAAACACTTAAAACCCAAGGTGGCCACCCTGAAAAACATTAAGCTCTTTAAAATTAACTGTTGTGCCCAATCTACAGCAGTTACAGAGGAATCCACTTTCAGTCCATAGGTTTGTTTCATTTACCTTGGCTGATAAAGTGCTCCTCATCCACAGACAGGCTTTTCCTTGTAGGGCTAAAATGGACAGAGAGTTATGGAGAGTTTGAGAAAACTCAGATTTTCCCAATGTTGCAGCTGAATAAATCCCACTACAGGAGCAGGGACACAGTCGTGACAGCAAATCCTGACTTTTCTGGGTTTTCAGAGGAATGCTCAGAGACAGCAGTGTTACTGTGACTGCACCTTCTGCCATCTCTAGGCAGAAATGTTGTCTCTGAACTATCTTACATCTGTTAAAAATACTCAATAGCTTCACTAATACTGGATCAAAGACATCTACAGAGGAAGCACTTTGTATTTCTCGGGATTAATAGAATTCCTTTCTAATTTTGCCTTTACTTCTTGCTACCTAACTATAGAATTCTATTGATCTTTGTAAGCTAGTTTTCAAAGCAAGTAAGACAGTTTTGAAAGTTTTTTTTTTTGTTCATATGTTTGCACAAATAATCAGCAAAAATCCCAAACAGCCTTGCAGCAATGCAGATTTCTATATGGAGACAATTTCAGCTTTGCAATTTAGATTGGCACCTATTGTATAAACACACAGATTCATGTTGGCCTGCTTCGCTCAGCATTTTGGGACACAGGTTTTTCATGGACTGAGGAGCTATTTAAGACATGTAAATCTCCTGAGCAATCACTTCACACAGCACAAGAGCAAAACCCTTTCCAAGACCTTGTACTATTGCCTAGGATGCTGTTGCATTCCCGGCAGTGTCCTGGGGACGACAATCCAAACCCAGCTTCAGATGCCAGGCGCGGGGAATGCGGGACACACTCAAGTCCAAGTGAGTCTGGCAGAAGGTGCACCCACCACTCCACATCAGCTTTATTCAATGGGATTTATCCAGCTGTCATGTTTCAGACTGGAAACATGATGAATGGATGGCATCTCATTTTTCCCTGTGCTGGAACACACGCACTATGTGGATTCCCTTTTCCTTTCCCAAGCGTCCTGCCTTCTCCCCGGAATTCCTCCAGGAATTGTAACAGTATCTGTTCAATTTAAAGGAAAAAGTTCAGCAAATATTTGAGCAAAAGAAATGGCTTCCACCCCAATATTAAGTAATGTCCCACAGCAAAATCAAGCCTTGCCATCAAGCCATATCAAGACCTTTTGGAAGAGAATCAGAAGGAATGTTGTTGTGACGTCTCACATAAAAACTGAGCTATTTTAAGTCACAATAAATCTACTTTCTCACCATGGTTTCCTAAAAAGGCTGAGGAGACTGGGTGAGGACCAGAAGGACCAAAGCTCACACTTTATCTCCCAAGTAATGATTCTCCAAAGGCCCCAGAGGCTGCAGGTACCGCTGAGTTTAATTCAGAAAATACCATGTATATGAGGAAAATGACAGCTCAAAAGACCCCTTTGGAATAACCAGCTCCCAATTTCATCCTAAGATAAAACAACAGAAGACAGACATGGAACTGGAAGAGAAGAATTCAAGATTTGAACAATTCTGTACTAGATACTTGCTTACATTAAAATACTAATTACACAAGGCTTGAATGTCTCGAACTCAAAAAAACCCCCCCAACAAACCCAAACAAACCAAAAAATCCAATCACCAAACCAAAAATCCCAATAATAATTTCAAGGGAGCAAATAATAATAATTATTAGTGTTCATTAAAGGAAACTTTTTGCACAGACCAGCAAGCACAGTAATAAATTTTCAAAAAACCAAAAAAAAGTGGACAAACTTGAGATTGCATTCACTTCCCGAAGTTGTGGCGCTTTTAAATGTACATAGAGCAGCAGAATCCTCTTGAGCACAACTCCCCTAAAACATGGGTAAATATTTTATATCTCAGCAGACAATTGTCTCAGAAAACAAGCAAGGGCACACTGATCCCACGTATATATTTGCCTTGCAAGGTGTTGTTCTGGTACAGCAATTAAAGAGAAATCAGCCCTACCTGAGATATGGACTAGTAAAAAACCTTGGCGTAGAATAGACGTAAATTACTCTGCTGCTCATTAAGATTTAAATTATAAACCACTAAGATACATTCAAATTTGAGGGTTTTTTATGAGCTCTGGAATAGGGCCTGGTACAAATGAATATATGGCACAGACAATTAACAATTTGTACTCCCAAGTTTGCTGAAATAACTGAACTCTGCAACTGAAGGCAATGTGATTCTTTTTAATCCAGCCATCTCAGTTCATTTGGAGAGTTTAAAAAGGCCATCCAAGACCAGTATGATTGATTGTTAATACACAATGTCATAAATTCCACTAAGACCAGGGATGGCACACAACTCCCCTCCACACCCCAGCCTGGTTTTCATTTTCAAACTATTTTAGTTCCTTTGATAAATAAGAAACTTTTCTAATTTGACCTTGTAACATCGCACGCTGACAGTGTCCTTTGATTCTTTATCATGCCCAACACTACCAATAAGGCAACTGGATTTTAAATCTATCGCTAAAGCAAGATAATGAAAAATACAGGAAACAAACTAGAATTGGAATAGGCTCGCCTACAAATATTTTTAATTGAAAAATGATATAAAGACAATTTGAAAAATGATTCCTATAGGACTCTGCTAGGTCAAAAAGCAACTGTCAGCAATCACTGTAACAAACCAAGCATATGAACACTGTATCGTTACTTATACAAATGAATTAATTGTGACATAATATGAAAAGCCAATAAAAATATAAATACCATGAAACAAGATAAATAGTATTTTCACTCAGCCATCACAGCCCAAAAAGTCATAAATCAAAGTGGCATTAATCACCACCTGAAAATACTTCTAGTTTTTAAAATTTTAATCATAATGGCTCTGAACCCACACTAGCATTTTGTTACAGGTTTGGTATTGGTTCAGCCTTGTTTTTTTGGCTCAAGAAACACCACAATTCATGTTCATATACCAAATTTTAAACTAATGATGGAACCTTTTCACAGGGAATTGCAGTTTTCTTTCAAAAAACCACAATTGGGTTGGGGCTTATTCCAAGCTCTTTTCAATGGGAATCTCCCCCGCGATATTGGTGAGCTTTGCATTAGACCTCACAAACGCTACTCACAACTAAAATGTCGATCTTCGACCCCAAGATGCACCGGAAAAGTCTCAAATGCTTCTTCCACCTCCTTCTGCCTCTACTTGACAAACTGCACTCAGTTAAATATTCAGCAATTCATCACAGCCAAAAGAAAAACTCTTTTCTATCGGGTTACCAAAGTTTTCCGATCTCTCTTCACTTAACCAGGGATGTTGTTGAACACACATGCTGCACATGTACAATGTTTTATGTCTTTCAGCTCCAAATAAATTATAAAGGCATATCAGCCTTCTCTGACTTCACTCAGGGTGAAAGAAATATTAACTCTTTAGCCCATGAAAACGCCTACAAACCCTGACTCCTGCCTTGAGAATAAGCCACGGAGAAGATGTTCAGCTGCAGTAACTCATTACTCATCGCTGTTTCAAATGCTCCCAAGTCCCAGCTACGATGGTACAGTAACAAATCTCTGTGGTTTAGGTTAAGACTCATTTTCTTAGATCATGAAGAGACTAAGTGCTCACTGCCTTCCTGATTAACTCTGGAGGCAAAGGAAATTCAGGCAGTAGGTTAAATGCCATACAGTATTTCTATAGTGCTATATTTCTGCAGTCTTTAGTCCCCAAGTAGTTTGGGAGGGGGTTTTTTGTTTATTTTCACTCTGTGTGTCTTTATGGGTTTGGTTTTTAATTTTATTTTATTTTAGTTACAGATTTATATTTTGTATTTTTCAAATTCTTTCACATTTAGGTATCTTTTGTGGTATTATCCATTTCTTAGCCAACAGTTTCCTTTCATAAAAAAACCATTCCCATTGCCTAATACATATAAGACTTTAATTGTGCCTGTACACCTTAGAATCTGACAGTTTGGAAGTGTGGACTTTGGTAGCAGTTTCCTCTACGATTTTAACCCCACAAGCAAATCTCTCTCTGTACTTCACTTCACAAGCACTGCAATTCCATAAAGCTTAGTCCGTTAGAAGCAGATATTCACAACCCAGCCTGACACAGGGACAGGCCAGAGCTTGGGCTAGAAACACAACCTTGAGGGCGAATTCATTAAAGATCCCAGACACAAAGAGAAAATAAGGCTTTAACTGAGGAGAAACCACAAGAGACTCACTAGCATCACTCTGAATCCACTGCTGAATCATACGAGGATTATTAATGATTATTTACTGAATATATAATACTCTTGCAAAGACAATGCTTGCTATACTTGATGAAGAACTATGTATTCAAAGAATTTCTCTCTTTTTTTCCCATGGAGGGTGGTGAGAGTCACACCAGCTGCTGGGGAGCACCTCACCCATCCAAAATCCCAAGGATCTATTAGGTGACATTCAGACTGTATTTTTTTATGCCGAGGTACTTGTACATGCTTCTGGACATTGCTAATATCCAGGTTAATATTCCTTTTGGGTGCTAAAGGGACTCTCTTTTCTAATTCTTCCTCTTTCTTTACAGAAAGAGAGAAAAGCCTCTTTCCTTGTCCACATGGATTGAGGTCTGCAGGCAGAATCGGGCACTCTGTGCGTCACTGCCACACACCAAACCCCTTCGGGACGTTTTGGCCAAGCACTGAATTTCACTATGCAGTAGTGAGAGATCAGCTCTCAAAAATTCCCTTGTCAGCAATATCTTGATTAACAACTAGTTCTTCTATAAAATATGTCAGCAATTAGTTAGGGAAGGCAAGGGACGTCACACACAGATCAGCTGGAAGAAATACATGTTGATGGAGGATCACACTGTTCATGCAATTTCTTTCCAAAAGCTGGTCATCGTGGGTCTTAATTCTGATCCAGCCTCCTAATCCCTCCTGGATCTTTAATAACTGGTATTTACAATATAAATATTGAGGTTGAAGGATGATTTATGCTTGGACCAAGGATTTACTCTACTTCTCAAACTCTTAGGGTACCCTAACAGCAAGTTTTCTATCAGCACAGCTCTGCTAAGAGCTGAAAAGATCCTCCTTACATATATTCAGCAATAAAAAACCACAAACCAAACCAACAAACCTGAGCCAAAGTACAGGCCTTGAGTTTTTAAACACAATCTAATACAAAGGCAAAATGAACTTTTTCCAGCAAAGAGAAAGAGGAAAAATAGAATTCCGTGACCTTGAAATAGATATTATTTTTATTGGTAATTAGTCCTTTACAAATATTTTTCAATAGATAAGATTTTTTGAAGAATGCATTTTTAAGTTGCAGTTTCATCGTCTCATTTCTCTTGAGACACTATGTGTCACCATTGGAAGTGTGGCCTTATGGGAAGAACAGAAATCTGGAAAACTGCCTGCTTCACCAGAAAGAGGGATTTTTAAAAATATTTTTAAAAATCTGGAATGCATTCTAAGAATACTATTTTTATTTTTTAATGTGGATTTTTAAACGCGCACATTAGATCAGTCCGCTTGTGAAATTTTATAATGCCCACGGTCAAGACACAATCGCTAATCGTGTTGTCTGTGCAGGGCAGAGCCGCTTGTGTGTATTTATTTGTGGTGTCTGCAAAATCTTTACAAGTATTTTCCCATCTTTGCTGTTAGAAATAACCTACTTCCTTTCAAAGGAAATGAGAATTTAGGGTAGCAAAACTGTGCCTCTATAGATTTTTTTCTTCCTTTCACAATATTTCTATTAATTTGTTTGTACTTACTCAGATGCAATGAAAAAACTACCAGAGGTTTCAATGAGCATAAGATGAAGGACGATTTCTACAGGACCTGGACTCCTGTAGAGCTCCTTAACTCATGATCATTAGCACTGGTTATGTATTGGCTCCAATGAACACCCCGACGACGATTAGGCTGAACCCCACCACTACACACTGATAGTAACAACAAACTGATAGTAACTAACTGATAGCTGTTACTTACTGATAGTAACTAACAACGATCCCTGCGCTGGCAAACCCAGGGAGTGGGAGCAATCCCTCCTGTGGGGATGGGGTGTGAAGCCGGGCTTCGTTCAGGCAGGGTTTGGGGGAACGCAGTGGGAGATGCAGGAGCCGCTCTCCCGAGCCCCCCGACTCCGCGCCCGCCGCATCCTCGCTGCGGCATCGCCGGGGTCGCGCTTACCGGCGCAGGAGTGCAGCGGCTTGGGCCGGACCAGGAGCGACGGGCAGACGGAGTACAGGGAAAGTTTCTCGAAGTAGTCGCAGGTCTCCTTGGAGAGGATCTCGTCGATCATGAAGGTCTTGTAGCGCCTCCTGCCTGCCTTGGGCCGGCCGGGCGCGGGCAGCCGCGCCGGGGGCTGCGGGCCAGGCTGGGGCTGGGGGTGGCCGTGCATGGCGGGACCCCTGCGGGGCGGCCAGAGCCGCGCCCGGCTCGCATGGGCGCCCGGCGCCCCGAGCGTGTCCCGCTGTGTCCGCGCTGTGTCCGCGCTGTGTCCGCCGGTTCCGCCGCCCTGCGCGCCGCCGACTCCCCGCTATATAAAGCCGCCGATAAGCATCTCTCCCATCGCTCCGCGGCCTTTTTAGGAGGCTCAGGCTGTCAATCAGGGCGCCCGCTGCTCCCCGCCAGCACCATTGTTACCCTGCGCCGGGCTGGGAGGATCCGCCGCTCCTCTCCCCTCCCTGCTCGCTATTTTAAGATACTGGGGTGTGTGGCTGGCTTTTTTTTTTCTCTTGGTGAAAGGTTCCAGATTGGGGCTGGCTTCTTTCTTCTTTTTTTCCTTTTTTTTTTTCTTTTGCTTCTCTCTTTTCTTCTCCCCCTCCTCCTGTTCTCTAGATTGTAACTACCTAAAAAAAATTAAAATGCGGGCTGCCGGAGGAGAGTGCCTCATCCCCGGCCCTAACAGCTTTCCCCGACCAGCACCAAACCTATTCCCGAGCCGCGAAGTGCTGGAGAGTGGCAGAGGAGAAAATATCCTATTTACCTATTTATAGGTGCCTTGCAGGAGCACTGTGTAGAAGATATTTTTCTCCGGAGCAGCGTTACTGGGACCCTGAGTCTGAGATGATTCTCTGGTGGATCCCTGCTTAGTTCAGCTGGATGTTTGCAAAGCTGAGCTTTCAGCCCCTTCTGCTGAGGGGTGCTGAGGCTTCCCCACTGGAAGAAGTTTTCCTACCAAGCTGAGGTCTGAGTTTCATTTGTCGTCTCCTTGGCCTCGGACACGAATCACCAGGACACCCTACTCAGGGAAAGGTGTATCCGGACGAATCCTCTGGATTAACTGGTTGCTGCAGGTTTTCCGGAACCCACAGCCAGCTCACAAACTTTAAATGGGTAAAGAGAGGCTCATTATGGAGATTTACCACCTACCCCCCAAAAAATATTATTTGCAGGTTTCACACAAGGATTTAAATATAATCTGCAAAAAGTTATCAGCCATCCTTCAGTTCTCATGCTTTGGCAATCCAAATGGCAGCAAACTCTTATTTTAGTAACAGAAAACTCAATCTGTTTTTGCAAAAGGCAACAACCATCTCAAACTTTCATCAACGATTTGAACAACATTTATTTTTTCAACTGTATGTTTTAAAATCTTTCAAAACACTATAAGCTATCTTCAACCTCTTTTGTAAAAGCACTATATTTCTTTTTTCAATTCAAAGTTTCATTTGACTTTAACTTCAGCGATACAGTTTCTCATTTATAGAGACTCAAAATCAAAATAAGACACTTGCATTGTCCACACACTGTCCAAACTGGAAGGCAGATGCAAGGATATATCAGACTTTCGATATATCCATTGCACTTTTTTTCTTAAAACCTCATTACATTTTTTTTTTAAAACATGGCACAGCAAATTATATTAAAACAAATGTAAAGCAAAGTGTTTTGCTCATTTTAAACCCTTGGGACAACATTCTCATTTAAAATAAATTGGTTGGAAATGGTTTTATTTCTTTTTATTTTGAGAAACTAAAGTGATCTTACAATGAGGAATTTAACTAGAATGATAACAACTAAGGAGTTCAAGGACGTCTCTCCTCCACGACGATATAACTCTTTTTAAATTACTTAAACTGCTGCTTTATTTCCTAAACAAACTACGGATATTTAAGCAGATGAACTGACTTTGTTATTAATGTAGTTTTATGAGTACTCACCTCTTCATTCAGACATAAACCATTTCAGGAGCACATTTTCTTCGCCTTTTTCAGACACTTTTTTTTTCTTTTTTTTAGGAAACAAAGTAATTACCAGCAACATTAACTTCAGCAATTAGTACTTGCTGATAATTATTGCAAAGAATATTTCAGAAGCAACAGCCTGAGCAAGCCACTGATTTAAGCCCCAAAGCAGCAGCAAATGGCATTTTACTTCTCTGTGTTTCCTCGGGGTCCAGGCAGGAGCTGCAGCACCCCTACTCACACTTCAAATTTATCCTGCTTTTCCTGCCTTTGCAAAACCTGCCACGACGCAGCAGAGGAATGTTTCCTAAAGAGTATTCCAGGAGCTTGACTAGATCCAGCCCAGAAATCAAGAGGGAAAGCAAACCGTGAGCTCGCCGAGCTCGCACACAAGTGACGGCGGGACAAGAGACTCTGCTTGTCTTTAAATGTTTCTTTCTCACATCCAAAGGGCTGAATATCCAGAGGTGTGTGGCTGGCACCTCTGCCCATACTCTAGAAATGTGATGCCCTCACCTGAGCCCAAGCAGATGAACTGGCAGGAGGTGGGATTAGCCCACACTGACACATCTCTAGAAACTTTATTTCTTTTTATTAATGTTTTTTTAAGAAGTAAGTGGCCAGAGCAATACGGTGGGTTATGTCATATGAAACACACACTGGCTGTCAATCAAAAAGGGGTGCTTTGGTCAGGAATAATCAGGGGTTTTGTTTCCAAAATTAATGAAGCGGCTGGAATAGCGAACATCTGCCAAGGGGACTCAAACCCCGAGCAGCTGTTGGAGTCCCAGGACTATTCCCATGTAGGACAGCCTTGCTGATAAGTTCTTCTCCCTGAGGTTTCTCTTGTGGCTGAGAGCTGGGGCCGGACGGGAGGCTGGGAAGTGAAAGGCACATTCAGGAAGGTTTGGAGGGCAGGAGACTCGATGCAGTCTGTGCACGCCAGGCCGCCACCTGCACGCCACAAACAGCAGCCAGACAGCCAGGGACCAGGACTTCTGCCCTTTTCCAAGAGGGAATTAATCGAAGGGACATGTTCCTGCATTTCACTGACTAAAGCATTTTTTCAATCAGAATTGGGGAGGAAAATAGCACTGCTGTGAGCCTGTCAGTCAGTAACAAGTCATTTCCAAGGAAAAGCAGGGAGGTCAGCCCAGCACCAGAGAGCTGGAACTAGATTGTCCAGGAGGGCAGTTGTGTTCAATCAGGAGAGATATGGCAACAGACTCTCTAAACTGGGGTTTCTGGAGACAACTGGTTTTAATTTGGAGTCAGTTTGTGCTACCAGGCCCTTTGTGTGCAGTGCCAGAGCCCCACAGGTGCAGTGCACCTTGGGAAAATGATTAAGCACCTTGAGTTGACTTGTTTAGTCCCAGCACAACCATTACCATAAGAGACAGTGATTAAGGCAAGAGGAATTAAGCTGCTGCTGTATTACTAAATTTGTGGTTTAGGTAGTACCCAAGTACCTGGCTCCACTTAGGGCAGAGTCAGCTGGTTGTGATCACTTGCTGCTGTATTTGTACATTGCTGAGCACACTGGGATTGTTTGCCTAAAGAGAAGAATTCTGTCTGTTGGGTTTTCAGCTCACCAGTGTCCACAAGAATTCAAGATGCAAACCCATTTTGACAGAATGGGCAGAACAAACTAAAGTGCCAAAGCCTGAAAGTGCATTGGCTCTCAGTCTGAATTCCTGTTTCCATATCGAAAGGGCATAGATACCTTTTGCAAGCCCCTGCCATTACCATGTTTAATCACTAGAAAATTCCCTTTTCCAGTGAAATCCAACCATCTTTGAAAATAGATCTGTACAGACATAATCAATCCTGCTAAACACTGAGACTCTGATCTCAAGTGTATGCCTTTTTCAGCATGATATTTGGCTTGATACTTGATCCAGTATAGAAAAATCAAATGTGTGGCTAGAAAGAGGAAGGCACAATTTGGGCCAGTGCTTCGCTCCAGGGAATCCAGAGGCTTTGTCCTCTCAGTGTGAAAGGTCTCAGTGCATCAAAATCCCTTTGAGTAAAAGATCTCAGCATCTGCTTCACATAAATAAAGTGAATTTCTAGTATCTGCCCCATGCCAGAGAAAAAGGCATTGCCCAGGAAGATTTTTTCTTTAAGCCAGGGAGGGTGTAAAACATCCCACACATGCAAATAGAAGGCAAACCCACCTGATGGGTGGCTAAGTGAGCCCTTAGTCCTGTACATTCCCCTGACAGAAATGCTCGTTGAGAGAAAGACACCTCTGAGCAGGGTCTCCTCCCCATCTCCTGGAAAGCCTTGTAAAGGCAGAGGATGGAAAAGAAACTGAAGTGTTTGTTGACCCTGAACTTTACCTTGGCCCCTTTGCAGATGATAAGATGATACCTCTGGGCAGCCGAGGAAACAGAAATTGCAGAGCAGCAACTGCACAAGCTCACACACCCCATCGCCTTCAGGCGGGCTCCTTGCTCCCAGCTTATCTTTACAACCAAATTTCACTCCTGGCCTAAGTGACTACGGAATAAGACTGCTCCAAGTCCATCAGTTTCATTTGAATTTCTTTTTCAGCCCCCAAAGCTATGGAGCCTGTCTCGAATCCTCAATTACATTATTACCCCTGTCACCTTTAAATCTGTCTGCAGCCTCTTTGAGTGTCACCAGACTTCACGTCGAGTCCAACTGATTCTCATCCTACTCCCTATCCCCCCACTGTGATGCTGCAGCATTTGTGTGGTTCCAAACCATTCCTGGCTCCACCAGCAGGTTTTGTCCCTTAATGGACAGCCCTGGGCTTAGGGCAGCAACCCCACAAAGGTGTCTTTGATGTGCTCAGAATTAACCAAAGCTTGAGTTACTTTCTTCAATAAAATTATACTGAAAGCTGAACTATCAATTGGGACACCTTTGTTTTATTTCCTGCTCTGCCTCAAGCCCTAAACCTAATCTCCCTTGCCTAGAGCCAACTTTGAATCATTCAGAAATAGAGTATAAGGGTATTCATCATGTGACTGGAGCCACTGGCCAGTCCCCAAATTAGTTAAAAGATGCTCTGATTTACAGTAATAGTACAGCTAATAACCATTTTTATCAGTGCTGATGGCAGGCTCAGAACACACAAGCCATAAAGCTCAAGACACAGTTGCAAAATCCCTTAAAAAGGAGACTTCAATACGGCCTCAGATCTACATGCAGAGAAATTGAGGCAAAGTTTCCCTCTGTTAATGCTTGGGACAGAAACCAGACCTCACTCACCATCATGTCCTCTCCAGGCAGAGCAGAATCTAAATCCCAGAATTCTCCTCTGTGACCTCATTTTTCCCCCGCAGCACACTGGGGCTGTGAGACAGTGTGTTAATTTTTCCAGTTACCTCTTTGCAGGGCACACAGCACCTGAGCAGTTAGTTTCTCCTTCCCGAGGCTCTATTGCTACCAAAACCCAACCAGGCTCTGGCACTGGAATTGGAGCATTTTCATGAGCTCCCAGGGTGTTGCTAGGCCACTACACAGGGCACCAAGGCACCAAACCTGAAGGACTAAATCTCTGTGAATCCTGAGACAGACCCACTGGCAGAACTGAGGGCATTTAGAGGGATATTTATGGGGTGTCTCTGATTTTCTGGGAGTTGCACAGACACCACGTACACCAGAGGCTATGCCAAGGAACAGAGCAGATCTTTCAGCAAGTGGGATTTGTTTTTCCAGGCTATGGCTAAGAGGCTGCATTCTGGACGTATAAACTAGGGCTAAGGAGTTTGGGAGTGACAACCAGGAATGCAAAGGAGCATTCTGTGCCACCTGAGGGTTCAGTTTGGGCAAGACAGAAGCACCTGGTCCCCTACTAGTCATCCCAAATATCCATGGGACAATAAACAGTGTTTTCCCCCTTTCTCCAGTGAATTCCACACTGCTGTGACAACCCACCCTTAAGGGGAAGGAAGCATCCAACCATCATCCTCTTCCTACTCACACTACTGTCCTCTCCAGAATGCCAGTGAAAACAGAGACAACTATTTTAATAGGGCTAAGGTAACAAAAATCTCATTTAACTTACTCTCCTAGAAGGACTGGAGCCAATGGTGAGGGGAAGTATCTAATCTCATGAGAATGAGAGTGTTTGGAATTGGAACATCTTTCAAAAAGCACCCCCAATTTTTGGCAGGGAAGGCTTCCCAAATCTAACACTGCTTCACTCTTTAATCCATGCTCCAGCCTCATTTGGATGAGGATCCACATGTGAATGCTCACTTCTTCATGCAGCTTTGCCTAAGGCCAATTATTTTTTGCACAAGTCTTGCTAAATCTCTGCCAAGCTGGTAGCGTGTTTACAAGGAAAAATCAAAATATTTGCAACTCCTTCTATAAAACAACCAGGATGTTTTGGTGTTCTGTGACTGATGCTTTATTCATTACTCAGAGGATTATCTCTGCTTTTTTTTTTCTACAAGACAACTTACCTGAAAGCATCAAAGAAAAGATCCTCAACCAATAGACCAGAAGAATGTCTCCAGTCTCCATAGAGACACCAGGAAAATACCAGGATCATGTGAGTTGTACACAAGAAACCTATTCATACTGGAATGGGTGGTGTTCCAGGATGTTAAGTAATTTTGACAATCTGCCACTATCTCAGCCTGCAAGAAGCCCAAAGGGAATTATTGATGCCATCAAGTTCTGATGTTTGTTAATGGTTTCTAGACAGCCTTCATCATTCTGGGGTCTGCAGGACCCCAGTCCAAACCTGCAGATGGATCTTTGCACAGTCACCCAAGAGAAACCAGGACCACCATTCCCAGAGAGCCCAGGGGCTGAGTGTCCTACAGGAACTGCTCAGGCTTCCCCTCCTGACAGGCTGCAGAGAGGCAAGAGCTGCCAGCCTGAAGCCCAGTTAACCCTGCTGGAACAGCCCAGGACTTGCTCTTCACTGCCCAGGTGCTGTGCTGCTGCAATTCACTGCTGTAGATAAACTTGTACTTAATTAATACAAGGACAAACAAGGAGACACAGGGGCTCTGGGACTCAATAAGTAACAGAACATACCAAAATTAACTGTAGTATTCCTGCATCCACAGGTAAGGCCAGGACTTTCATTGCCCATTGCTAAGGGAAGGACAGAGATGCAGAGCCTGATCATGCCTATAAATAGATTAATTCCTTCTAAACAAGGAAAGAGGAAAACCTCAGCCACAGTGAGAAGTGCTTTCCAGAGGTCCTGGCCAAACCTACCCTCCTGAGGAGCAGGCAGAGGACTGGCTGTGTGCGTGGAAGCTAGCCAAGGCAGGGTTTGGGGCTTGAAACACAGAGGAGAGTCTCTCCTATTAAAAGTGCCTAATTTGGCTCCCTACGATGCTCTGTGTCATTCCTCGACCTTCCACAAAGTCACAGAATCCTTACCTGTGGAACAGCTCGGGAATCAATTTCATCGCCAGAGCTGGAGAACTGTGCCATTCCCAGAAGGATTTGTTGCCTGGGTTGCAGCAGTTGGGTATTTCAACATCAGCTGGGAGCCAGCACCCAGCTCCAGGGGTTTGGGAATGCTGCAGAGGACACTGCATGACAATGGGGCTGCTTGCAGAGCACTCAGCTTCTTCAGCCCCAGCTCAGTCAGAACTACTCAGAACACTGAAACCCTCAGAGCAACCCTGGACTAAAAGGTTTGACCCCGAAGAACAACCTGGCTGCACCAGTGCCGCTCTGGAAGCAAATTTGTCACACTCCAGATTGCTTAACAGCACCGAGGCACCCACAGGAATCTGCAATCCATCAGGTTGTGCCACTGCTCAGCTCCAGGCTCTGCCTCACTTCCCTTCCCTGCAACACAGACAGATTTTTGGGTAATCTCAGCTCCACGCAGAGACAGGCCCTGACCGCAGCCTCGGGATCAGACAAACCAGCCAGTGAGGAACAGGGAGGAATCAGCTCTAATTCCATTGCCATTCCCAGTAATTAGGACATTCAAATACATGTAGCTGTTAAGACCCTGGTGCCAATAGTTAAGCCCCAGAGCTTTCACTTTGTTATCAATGCAAGGGGGGAGTAGGACATCAAACAACTGGTACATGTGTCCAGGGTGTCCAATCCCCTTATTTAAGGAGCACCCCCAGGTCCCTCAACTCAGTTGTCCCATTTTTCTGCTCATAGTCTCAGCCTTATGCTTGACCCTGAGCTGTTTTTCTTCTCACCGGTACCTATTTCCTTGCCCACTCTCCCCAGTCCTTTTCCAATGGCATTCTGAAAGACTTTAATCCCTACTGCCAGGGATCTTACAGCTCCTGGGAGCCTCAGGGCTGGTAACTAAGCAGTGTCTTTCACTCAGGGCTTAACCCAGACTGCACAGATCCTCATCGTGTCTGTTTGCAAGGCAGAATTGTTCCCATTTGCCTTCCACCCAAAGATTTCCTGGGGCAGATAAAGTTCCACTTTCTTGCTGGAGGAAACAACAGCAGCAATTGAAGAGTATCTTTAACACAGAGAAGAAAGGTCTCTAGACCCAGCCTGAAAGCCTGTCCCTGCTCCCTGTCTGCCACCAATCTGCCATTAACATTTCTTCATATTTCAGATGTGCTCCTACTTAACTACACTAATATTTTACATTTAAATTCTTCATGGCTTAGCTCCATTTTATGCTCTCATTTTGGGGCAACACCTTCCTTTCCCAGTCACGATTTCATGCTTTGCTGTGAAAGTCTTCCTGCTATAAGGAGGAGAAGAAAAAAAAGAGAAATAAACAAAAGGAAAGCTCATCTTCCCCTTTTTATAAGATGTCCAAGTCCCTGCACTTACTGGGGGTCATTGTGCTAAGTGCCCTCTGCACTGTAAGAAGGGGACAGGACAGTCTAAGAGAGCTGGAATAGTTGCTGGTTATATTGTGTTAGTAGCTCAATATTAATCTCAGCAACCAAAAATAAAGTGTTTTAACTGTTAAAATAGGCAAGGTTAATGTAAAATGAGCTTATATAGGTTATAATTGCACAATGTTTGCCTAGAAGGATGCCATGAAGAAAAAAAAGGTTTGAGCTCTTATAGTAAGGGCGTATTATTATAGCTCATCCTTTGTTATATAGAGCACTTTTTTCTCAATTCTAAATTTCTCGTGAATGTATTTTTTTAGCACAGAAAGAAGAATGTTCTAAGACTTCGTTTCTGAAGTCTTTCTAGCTCACACGAAATTTTATTTTCATCAGCTATGGATCCCTGTTGTAGGCAGGAAATCTCCTTATGAGCTACAGGAGTCAGGGAGCACTTGGAGACTCCCTAGTCTTAATTCTTCTCTGTGTTCTATTCTGTGCTTTGTGTATTAAAGAAAATTATGGTTTCTACAGTTGTAGCTCTAAGTCCAGAAGAATATTAATACAGAAGCATTAAAGTAGGTCTGTACATTAACATGCGGAAGAAGAGTCAAGGCTTATGGAAAGTCTCCTATTAAGAGAGCAGAAAGAAATGATTCAGCTGCAGCTAGAGAATAAATCAAAATACACATTTTTTCATGGTAAACCAAGTTTCTTTTCAACTTATTACTACTCCTTCATAGCCTGGTAGTGATTAATAGTAATAAAGTAATTGCAGTGAGATGTTTCTGCAGACCTGCATGTGAAAACCCCCATTCTTCCAGAATATTGGGATTGTGAACAGGATCCAGTTTAACAGATGATTCCTGTTCCATTGCCTGCAATGGGGTTTTACTGATAGAGAACAAAGATCTGTCTTGTGATCCAGATAAGGCAAAGCTAGAGAATAATTACCAGCTAATTAGGTCTCCATGGTCCAACTGTTTTCTTGGTTGAAAAAGTAATTGGTTAACAATAAAGACATGCATCCTTGAGAAAAGTTGCTCCTTTCAACTTAGTGTGATTTTTTATTTATTTTTTAATATCTATACTAAAGGCAGGACAATGACATCTTCATTCAGGCTGGTGACTGGGGCTGTCCTGGTAAGCCACAGCTCGTTGCTGGGAAGGCAAAGAGCAGGTTAAAGGGTTTTCTGTCCCTAATTGTTCTCAGCAGAACTGGTATGGCCACATTTCTCCAAGATGCTCCTTGTGTGCAGGAGAACAAACAACTCTGCCATGTCCTAAAAGGCTCTCTGTGTCTGAGGCACCACTTCAGGCAGAGAAACTTTGTTCCCCTCTTGCCCAGTTGTCACTTTGCACACACGAGAACAGGAGATGTGCTGCCTGGCCCATGGGCTGGGATCAATGAGGCTGGTTCTGTTTGGTTCCACAGGGCTTGGCCAGCTGATATTGGGAGGTTCAGCTCTCCTGGGCAAAGGTTCACGTGGGCAGCTGCTGCTTTCTGTCCCCTCTGCAGGGATTTCTGAGGGTGATGTGCATCCAAGCAGGAGCAGAGTGGGTAAAGGTGAGTGTTCCTGGGCTAGTGGTGAATGCTACCCCTTTGTGTGTCACAAACAAACAATTTCAGCTCTAAAATGAGCGTGCAAATAGAAGAGGATGACAATCAGAGACTCACAGAATGGTTTGGGTTGGAAGGGACCTTAAAGGCCATCTCGTTCCACCCCCTGCCATTGGCATGGAGCCTTCCAGTGTTATCAAAGATCAGGAGTTCTGGATTCTCTGTGACCTTTTCACATCACACTGCAAATGTGGAGAACCCCTTGCAGGTCAGAGTGACAGTAATCCATCTTCCCTAACAGACTGCAGTGGGATCTCCAGGGCCTTGCTCCCTGCTGGGTATGGAATCACTGTACTAGTAGAGGAAGATCAGCAGAGCTTCATTAGTTTATCAATACAGTTATCAAGTCCCTGTTTTGGGAGTCTGCTGCCACGGGGGAGGTGGGTGCTGACAGCCTGTCTGAGGCACTAATGACCCGGCCATTAACTGCTGAGTTTGAGAAGCCTGTTTGTCCAACTCAGGGCTGTGTGTGCAGTAGACTAGACAGCAGCACAGGAACCCAGATGCTGGCTGGAGAGGCAAGAAAACAAATGTGCCTTTGGTGTGCTTCGGATGCCATCCAAGCCATGTTCAAACAGCCAGACGGGGCTGCTGTGTTCTCAGAACCAACTGACCCTTCCTTTGCAAGTGCTGGGTCACAGACATGCGGGTTATTCATGTTAAAAGACAGGCAACACAACTCTTCCATAAAAGTCCACCAGACAGACACTTTAACCCCTGTAATCCCTTCCTGTGGTGTATGTGACGCCACATAGATTTATTAATTAAACCCTGTTATCTGGTGGCCACTGTCAATTAAGTGTTTCCTTGTAACACGCATAACGAGGGCTCATTTATTAGCAAATGTTTCCATTACATTTAAGGCTGTGAGTCTCTCTGAGCACTTCTCTTCCCCAAAAAGAGGTACAGAATTGGCTGTGGTTTGAGATTCGAGGTGAAGGGAGGGGAGAGAGAAGTAAAAAACAGGAGGGACAGATAATGGATCTGTTGGTAAACTGAACAATTAGTGAATTATAATTGCCCTGGGAAGGCACAGTTCTGTCTACAAACAATTCTGTTTCAGGAGATGGATGCAATTCTTGCCACTTGCCAGCACTGTGACCCCGGGAAAGTTGCAACACACCATTTTTGTTGCTGTTCTCCGCTTTAACAGCTCTCTGGAGAACTCTGTGTACAGCTGAAAAGGAACAACCTCACATGCAGGGCCTGCATCTTGATCAGTGCCTCTGGAATGGGCTCTCACGGAATAATATGATCCAATAATTCATTGCAAAATGTGCTGACACTCCACTAAAAGTACCAGCTCCCTGGGTTGTGTTACTAGAAATAGTCACATCTCTGCCTGATAAACTCTGACTGCTGAGAAACTAAAGCACCAAAAGACTGAACAAAAAAAAAGCTTCTTTCAGGAAGTATCTGTACTAATAAATTCTTCATGATTTTAAATGAGTACTAAAAGTCCCTTCAGACCTGATATGATGTTTAGATCATTAGATTTTGGTTAAACAGATCTAATAGAATAATTAATCCACTCGGAATGTTAGACAGAGTTCTTTCCAGCAGCTGCCTCGAGAGAAAGAGAGAAAGGACTAACTTAATCCAAGGCTTTTAAGTGCATTCCTGTCAGTTGTGCAGGAGCAGCTGCTGGGAGATGGAGCTTTAGTTCCACCTTCTGGCAAAATTTGCAGTTGCAAGTCTTTTCTAAAAACAGGATTTAAATTAAAAATACATATATTCAATTAATCCAAGACTGGGTTAGGGCTCATTCTAAATAAAGCTCAAAGCATATCAGACAAATCACAAAGTCTGCATGCCAAGGAAAAAAGCAATCAAAGCATATTTGGAGATAATGACAAATAGTCAAAGAAATTATACTCAGCCAGTAACTTGTTGGCTGCCTTAGCCCTCAGAACGACATTATTAGTGCTGCAGTGTTGTTAGGTCTTTGTACAGTGATCTCACGGCTTTAAATTTGTTACACCAGCAAAAGGAAGGAAAACCTCTTGTAGAGATTCATTAGCTGCCAGAGAGCCTAGAAAAAGATGGGAATGGAAATTGGGCTGTCAGGCTGAGAAGGTCCTGAGTGGTGTCCCTGTGCTGTTGGAGTGCTGCAGTAGGTTATTGGATGCCAGCACTGGGGAGTGGGGTCAGCAGCAAGAGAGAATCCCACAGCAAAGATTCAAGTCAGATGTTCCCCCTCTCCCAGGTCCTTTGCAGCCAGACTGAGGGAGCACATGGAAAAGGCAACCTTATCGAATCAAAATCACTGGGAAAAAGAGACAATGCCATCTGGCTCCTCCGGAGAGAGCTGGAGACCATGCTGGCACTATCTCAGGCAGGCTGTGCACTCATCCTTCCCCACACATTCCTGGGACATTTCTAATCATAACTGTGAATGGCATCCCGCAGGGCCTTTCTGGGATCAGGTTCCCCTCTACAAGTGCCCAATCCTGTGTTTGGAGGCAGCAGAGCTCCCACTAACATCCATTGAAACACAGCCTGCCTCGCTGCCATCAGAGCTGCTATTTCATGGAAGGCCCATTTATAAAGTTTTTAATAGAACATAATTTAGACTTTCAGAGTATGATCATGTCTATTCAAAGCTGCAATATTTTAGGAAGCCAGCAAAAGACAGGCAAGGATAAAATGACATATTCCTTGTCCTGTCTTCTGGATTGTTCTAGAGTAATGTGTATATAATCAATTAGGGAGAGCAAAAAATAACATTATTTTTAAGAAGCCCACTTTACTTTTCTGCCTTTTTAGTGTTGGCGTGTTCACACAATTCAGCCTGGATTGAAGTGATAATGAGTAACTCAGCACATGGCCCTGTCTGCTCAGTTTATTATCGTGCATTCCTATCTGACTATCTAATCTAAGATGCTTTTAAAGGACCCATCATCAAAATATTTAAATGCTGCCACAGGATCTAATTACTAATCTTCAGGAAGAAACACTGGCTTTGCTGCAGATGTGGAATAAACCCCCCTTAAATCTTTCTGAAGGTTGAAAAGCAAACGTGTATAAAACATAAAACTACCTTTCCTTGTGCATGTCTGGGAGCACTGGATGCAGGATGCAACATAAAACTATTGTTCTATCAGAAACCGAGGTGTTGTTTTACACTGCACGAGACCATGAGTCATTAAAACTGAGCTGTACCATGGCCAAGGAATGGTTTACATTGGCCTGTGTTCTTCATCACTCTCTTTATTGGTTGGCTTTTCTTTGAGCTTGTTTCCACAGCATTTGAGTGCCCTGCAAGTACTTGCGGATTCATTCTCCCAACATCCACAGATCAGGCAACATTATCGTTTTTTTTACATGTGGGGAATTGGAGGCCAAGATGAAGGATGAGATTTGTCTAGGGAAATAAGAGTGATTTTCACGGCAGCATTCCAAGTGTAACCAGATGTCTTATGTCATAGTCCTTCCCTGAAGGATCTCTACTCATCTAAATAGAGCATTTTCCCTTATCTCCTGACACGCCAAGGACAGGTTCACCAGCTGGACCAAATAAAATCACAGCCAAAGTCTGCATCCTTCTGCTCAAAGAAGTTATGAAAACACTTAAGGTGCAATTGGCTCACAGTTTCAGTGTTGAATACAGACCTACCATAGAAAATTGCGAAATAGAAGACTAGGGAACGAGCCTGGGATGAGTATTTTATACTTGTTATAGAAATCATCTTGCCTAAATCTAGGTAATTCCTTCCTTCTCTTCCTAAGTCACTACCAGCCTTATCCTCAGTTCCTGCCCATCAGGAATATCAGGACTGTCCTGCATATCCATGTTTCTGGATAGTTCTTCATCACAGACAGGAACAGCCTCATGAATTACATTCTTGTGTCCCAGGAAGAGGGGAAGACACTAATGGTCTTCAGTTCAGTCCACAAAGGTTTCCTCAGCTCTGTTTGATTTCCATCAAAGTATGATTTTCCTAAAAGCACTGGAAAACATTGTGTGGGCACAGCCTGATTTAGGGTTTGGGAGGACAGGTCAGTTTGTAGCAGTACATTTGAGCTGAAAAGGAAACCATTAGAGCCAATTCCATTGTAACTGTCCTGGCACTGTGGTGTTACTGGCGTAACTGTGTTTCTAAACAAACATCCACAGACAGGGCTCCCCAGGCTCACGGAACAACCACCAGTCACTTCCTGTCATGGACAGAAACATAAACCACATGATCTGAACTCCAGCCAGCCTTCTCATCCCATTTTTCCAGTCACCCTCCTACCAAGCAATGGCAGCACATTCACAGAGACAAGGCACGTACCATAAAGTTATCCTCTGGCTCAATGCAGATGTCCTTGGACTGCTCTGCTTGGTGATTCTGGGGTGAAACAGCATCTTTAGAAAACCATCCACAAATGGTTCACGTGATGGCACCTGTAACAGGGAATTCACACGTCTGCTGAGACGTGCCACTGCAATATCAAAGCTTTATATCTAATTTGAATGCATTCAGCTCTAGCATCTAAGTGCTGATTTAATAAGATTGTTTGGTATTTTATTTGTAATGTGTCGACTTCTACTTATTATTTTGCTTCATAGTGCATTTAGTTGTTTCTTTTAAAAGTGGTTTTACTAGGCTGGCACGCAGTTGGGGTGAACATCCTTTGTGCGGGATGGTGAATCCCTGTGCAATAAAAATGGTCCCTTTCACCAAGATTTTACACTCTAATGTTATTCTGTTTCTCTGGGGCATCCTCATAGATGATGAAGCCCCTGTCACCTCCTGGGCAGAGGTCAGAGGGAATACTGTTACCCTGCACACTCCTTGGGAAAGCTGCCTGCCTGCTTCATACTGGGTGGTTTGCATGGTGCAGTGAAGGGGCTGGAATGAGCACCAATAACACTCCTCTTCCTCCCGATATTCTCCCATAATTATATAATTCATTACATTTGTTACTTGAAAGCCGCTAAAATATAAACCTATAAAAAAAGCCTAGAAGTGTTCATGCTGGGAAGGACAAAAGAAGAATTTTAATGACACTGGGACTGAGCACATAAACTATCATTAAAAAAAAATCAACCATGCAAAGCTTGGGAAATCTCTTAAATCCAGCATTAGGAGGGAGATGGGGAGGTGGTGTTGTCCTAAAGGTGGGGAAACAGAGAAGTGCCTGCAGCCAGTACCAGAGTGGCCTTCATCTGCTGAGTTTGGGGTTTCCAGAGCTGAGCCCCCCTGACTTCTGAGTCCTTCCCCATTCAGAGCTCGTTCAGAATGCCAAGCCCACGATCTCCCTTTAAAACCACTCTCCTGCTCTGTGAGCCTCACCCACTGCCCCGCATTTGCTCTCCTGCCACGCCAGGGTCCGACCTCAGCTCCGCAGTTATCAGAGTTATCAGCAGGACTGAAGGAGAGCTGGGACAGAGCTGGATGCCGAGTGCCAAAAATGACAGGGAACAGCAGGGGGAGGTATCAGGCCAGGAAAGCCAAGGATATGCGGGTAACCAGGAGAAATTCCTGCCTTGTGCTGCTAGACGAGAGAATCACTAAGGTCGCTTTGGGCCTGCATGTCCCCACGGTGGGACACAGTGGGCCCTAAAAGTAATTGTGCATAAGGTAAAGGGTTTACAAGTGACAGGCAGAGACAACCTTTTGTGCCCTGCACAACTGCACAGCTGTGCACATCTGTGAGCTCTTGGAAGGACAGAGGCACTGGAGGGACAGGGAAATGTTTTGCCCTGTGGGTGTATTTCTAAGTGCTGCTGACCTCTCTTGTCTAAGGCAGAAAGGCAGGGATGCCACGTGCATCTCGGGAAGAGGATGTGCTCTCACCCTGCCAACACACGGGTGCTCTCAACAACCAGATGTTCCAAAGAACACATCTGGAATCACTTTCAGCAGCATCTGGAAGCTGTCATGAGCTGCGATGAGACACAGTTGTTTAATTATTCTGGGTCCATATCCTTTGCCACTGTGAAGTTGCCAGTGGCCATTCAACCGCCTCAGCACAGATCCCAGGACACCAGCCCTGCGTGCTCCTCATCACATGGAACACTTGTGATGGCACAGAGCATCAGCTTCACCTTCAGCCCTGCCCTGATGGTGTCCAGCACAAGGAAACAACCATGGCAAGTTCACTGTTACAGCAAGAGGAATGAAATGAAAAGGAAAAAGTCTTACGTACTGAAAGAGCCTAGAACAACACTCTAACAGAATCATAGAATATGAGATGGAAAGAACCCACAAGGATAATCAAATCCAACTCTTAGCCCTGCACGGACATCCCTAAGAATCAGAGAATTAATCTGTGAGAGGAGAGAAAGGTTCAGTCATAATTTGTCTCACCACCAGACACAAATGAAGATTTCATTCCCAGCATCAATCCCTTCTTTCATGAGAAATCCATCAAGAAATCAATTTCCAGCAGCTGTAGGGCTAACACTCTCTTGTGAGATATGCTGGAAGAGGAGAGGACTATGAAAGTACCCAGGACAGACTTCGATTTCATCATTATATTCTCAGTATCTCTGCTTTCTTACCAATACAGAATGGATGGATTTTTCATGGAAGATGCTCCTTTTTGTTTCCCTATCTCTTTACCAACATCTTTGCTGCTGGCAGTGAAGGAGTTAAGCAGACTGTACTGTGCATTTTACTCATAACACAAAGGGAGAGGGCTAAGGAGTCTTGCTGATTATCCCAGTGCTGAACTTTTAAAGCTTTTAAAGCTGAACTTCCTCTGGAATCGTTTGCATCTTCCCTTTCCGCCTCCAGCAATGCCTCTGAGGTCAGTGTCTTGACCCAGGGTGGATGGGATTAGAGGAGGAGAGAGGCTGATGCCTACACTCAGTTGACTGTTTCAGAGTGGGATGGTGCTCCCTGTGCTAACAGGAAGCAGAGAAACATGAGAAAAAAATCAAATAAAAATAATAGAAACCAAACAAGAATATTGAGAAGTTCTGGGGGAAAGAGGAAACATGAAAGTAACGTGGGATACAAAAGGACAGAGTGCACTCACACAGCAGTGGCTCCGGGGGCGTGAACAAGATGTATGGAAAATGCAAAGGAATGACAGAGAAATCACTAAACCAGGACCAAATTCCAAAGGATACATCTAAGAGTTCAGCTCATGCTGCAATAAACAGCCAGATGGCTGCGTATCCCAGAGAGACGCTGCTGGGAAAGGAAATGGAGAGGGAAAGAGAGGGCAAGCAGGGTCACCTACACATGACTCTTCCATTCCCAGTGAAAGAGGAAAAGGAAATGTAGATTAAGAGGGGTCTTCATGGCCCCAGCAGTGGCTGAGCCAGCACAGGAGGCAGAAGAAGCCAAAGAATGTCTTTGAGCCTCTTGTGCTCACATACTTTTCTTGCCCTCTTCCTTCTCATTCTCCCCCACCACTCCAGCTCCCTCTTCCCTGCACACTGGCCTTTCCTCCATTCCTGACAGTCCCTCTGCAATTTTTCAGAGGCCCAGAGCAAGGACTGGTTTCTGGCACCCTGAGCTGTTTGTCAGGGGCTCATGTCCTGCCTTCTTTTGGAGCTCTTGAGCAGAGTCTGTCTCAGGTCACCCAGGGGAAGCAGTGAGACAAGGCTTTATTCTTACAGAAAGTGCTCTCTGCCATTCCCAAAGATCCACAGGATCTCCCAGACTCATCTTCGCCATGAAAACAGGAAAAAACAGCTCCTCTACTAATACAGCAATGCAGGCTGGAGTTCCCACACCAGGACAGTTATGGAAAATAATGTGAATTTCAGATTGCATCAATTAGCTCAAAAGCAGGACATCTTCTTGTAGTTGTCTCAGAACTCCCTGTGTGATCTTGCATAAGTCATCCACTCAACCTGTGTCTCAGTTTCCTCAGCTCTGAAACAGGGAAGAATGCTGACCTTGCTTTGTACAGGACCCCAAGATTTTGTATTGAAAACAGGAAAACAGTTTAAAGAAGCATTATGGGATGAATCAGGTGCTATTAGTGTCTTCTCTAAACAAGATTTTAAAAGCTTTGGTCCTTCAAGCAGTTGTGAAGGTAAGAAACATCAGGAAATTTCAAAGAAGGGGTTTGTTGTTGTTTGGGTTTTTACTGGGGTCCTTTTCTGGCTTGAGCTGTAGTGTTCCACAGTGAATATGGATTATTTTATCCCATTCAGCTAGGATGCATCAAAGACAAGCTCGCACTGAAGGCAGAGAGATGAGAGTGTTCTTGATACATCATTTAGTGGTTCATAGATAGCCCTGACCCACAGTGTGAAGGGCAGCAGCAGGAAAGGCAAAACCTGGTGCCTCAGTCAACTGGCAAAACAAAAGCAAATAAAACAGAAAAACCCCACAATATTGTTCTGTTCTGCTTTGATAAAGCTCCTTTTCATTGAATAGTACTGTATTACCTGTACTCAACTATACCTGTACAAATGTACAATTGAGTCTTCAATTAAAATTAAATTACTCTGGGAAACGAGGGAGCTGAGTTACATAGAAAGAGCCTTTCTAAAAGGCAGAAAAAGTTTGGACATTAAATCAAGATTAACCAGGCTTTTTTACTTCTGTCTGCAGTTGGAAAGAGTCTCACATGGAATAAATCCAGAAAGCTGAGTGTCCCATGTACAAGTACAGATGGAAAGCACTCCTGGAAAGCCAGTTCAGGATGTGCAGCCTTAGATCTCCTCTCTGTTCCACCACGGAACTGCCAGGCTGCCCCGAGCCCAGGCCAAGGGGACTGGAGCAGCTCATGGAATGGAAAATAGTAGGAGCAGTATGATATTATCACTGGGAATGCCAGTGGGATTCCTGGAGAAAACAGTACCAGAAGCCATTCCTCAAGACCTATTCCCATTCCAGCTGTAAAGGGCTGACAGTTTGTTCTGCCCAGGAATACAAAACTCTGAGAGATGTGACCTGTGAGAAAAGGCTCTTGAGTGGAGTGAGACACAAAAACCAGGCTGCAAGTTGCACTCCCTCCACCACTCTGGAAGGTTAATACACCAGGCTGATTTATCCCAGCTTTAAAAAAAGTAATATATTCAGAAAAGGGAAAACTAGACTGGTTTTGCTTTTTTCCTCTTTCTTCTGTATGCCACCTACTTCAGGTTGAATAAGGAATTATTTCTTCTAAGCTTTTAATTTTAGCATCACTGTTTGTAAATTATTTTCCTTTTTACATGTCTGCCTTTAGAAGGAGATGAAAGTCTGCTGTGAGGAAGATGTTGGTAGTACTTCTGTTCCTGGGTGCCTGACTGACAGGGTGCAGCACTTTGAGAAGTCAGCATTTTTAGGGCTGTTTGCTTTCATCTGGTTTAGAACCTGCTGACTAAGCAGGGGAATAAAGAGACTGGGGTGGAGGGGCTGGCTCAAGCAGGAGGGAGACAACAGACTGCCACAACACTTTGCTAAAGGATCCCTTTTACACTGAGATTGCTAATAATGCTGCAGACGCTTTTCACATCCCTTCCACCTCATGAGCAAGAGCTGAATATTAAAAGAATGGTTTCATGGATAAAATAGTAAACCAAATCCTGCAAATTTTATATATCATCTTTACTAAGTCCCTGTGTGGTAACTCATCTGTAGAAAACCAATTTGCTTTTCCGCCTTGTCTTTTGAGGCTGTGTTTCTTTGGTGACTCACGTGACCCACCCAGCATCTCCCCATGGGGATTTCTGTGCCTCTGAACACCCCCACAGTGGGAAAATCACTGGCTGAATCCTGGGACACAAGCCTTGGCCACCACTCTCATTTCCCCTCAGATCACTCCTGGCACCTGGAGGAGCAGGAGCCTGTTTCACTGAGTGGCTCAGATTCCAGAGCCCTGGAGCAATAGAAATTGAAATGCACAGTCCAGAAAGATTTAATAAAACAGCCTTTCAGCCACAAAGATGGGCACCAAGCCATTCCCCTTTGCCTCTGCCGAGCAACATTCCTTGGCTGACAGGCAATCAGAGTCCAGAAGAGCCAGAACACAGGAAAGAGAACAATTCTCCAGAGTCAAAACAATTACAGCATGGAAACCATTTGTATTTCTGGGCTGTTGCAGTAACTGAGACAAATGCACATCTCTACCTGCCACAGCATTTGCAATATCTCATACTACAGAACAGCCCAAGGTAAACAGGAATTCAGTGGAATTTGCCCTAACTTCCTCCCCACTCCTGCTTTTGGAGCCAGAAATCCCTACCTGCACCATCAGAACATAAAAAAAAATTTAACTGTATCTTTGGTGGAGTTTTCCTTGACTCACTTAATGACATGTGGGGTATTTTTATTATCATCATCTGCATTGCAGGAGTATCTCAGATCCCAGTCATAACCCAGCAGAACCAGTTGTTGTACAGAAAAACAGCAACAGGCTTCACCCCAGGAAATTTCTCTGATCAGACTTGCTGAATCCTCCTTGTGTCCCATACACATATACACAGCTAGTTCCTACAAGTGGAAAGGGATTTACACTCACAGACATCTTCACTCTCTGGAAGTAAAGCCAGTTCATACAAATAAATAATAAAATAATAAAATAAAAACAAAATAATAAAGCCAGTTCATACAAAATTAAGCTCCCTGAAACCATCAAGCTGGAAAACAGGCCCAGATATTTTCTTACTGAGAACAGGAAGAGGTCTAGGTCCATTAAAACTGGTGAAAACTTCCTAGAGGATAATACCAGTTAATTGGGAGGAACCTTTTAGACAGTCTTGCATACTTCTTAAAAATTGTCTTACTTGGATGACACAATTCAGGCCTAAACTAGACACTGCACAGCACAGTGATGAAAAAACAAAAAAAACCTGACAAAAATCCCCAAATAAATCCCCCAAAGCTGTGCTTTTATCTAGGGCTCTCAGATACATGTGATTTTTTTCTTGTTGTTGCTGTAGTTTTTCCTTCCAAGAGATTTTATCCAAGCAGAACTGAAGACCTCATGCACTTTTCTGAGTTTCTGGAGATTCTGTAGCAGCTCTGATCAGGCAGTTCTGCATCCAGGACTCCTGAACATATCCATTGAGTATGTAAAGGTCATCCCTGCAGCACTTGCAGAGCAAGACTAGGGCTTGCAGGAACTTAGGAGGCATTAAGCATGCAGCTCACAGCCCATGCATGCAGAGTGACTCATGGTGCTCAGAATGTGCTGCACAGAATACCTGAGCAGAAACGTGGCAGTTCTGCACCTCTCTGGCAAGACAAACACTGTCCTTGTGACAGGGACTTGGGGAAAGATTGTAAATGCACAAACCTAAAGCACTTAAGATGTGCAGCAGCTGGAAGACACTCTGTTGTAGGGCTCCAGCTCTATCTAGAGGTTGGTTTAGACAGTTCACGAATTTAGAAATAGGCTGCAGGGGTCCATTCCACCCTCTGGCAACTCCTTTGGTTCTCTTCTACCTAGATCCACGTTTGAGCAGCCCCTCCAGTGCAATTCAGCAGGAACTGTGGGCACTGACCCCCCCCGATCACACCCTTGCCAGCTCCACTGCCTGGATTCCCCAGCTCAGGGGATGTTTTAAGGCACCTGTACTCACACCTTGCCCAATCCTCCCCTCTGTGATGGGTCAGCACCCTGAAGAGCTGCTACTTATCCATGTCAGTGATAATTTCCTAGAGACAGACTTTAATTTTAATGTCAGTCATTTTTGCTTGGCACAGGATTCACAGAGCTCGTTTTGTGTTTTCCTCCTTCCTCTCTGAGGCACTGCAGAACCTTCACACAAACGCCCCCGGTCAGTGGGCTCATCTCTGGGATGGAGACAAGTACTGAACTTCCAGGTATGGAAACAAGCCTTAAAAGGCACTTTGTGCTCCTTCATGGGAAGCAACATGAGGACAAAAGTCTGTCTCTTCCTCCTCTCTCATCAGTAAATAAGTTTATTCCTCAATATAAGAAAGAATAAGTGTGGCAAGAAGGAGCAAAGGGAACAGAGAGCTCTCTGAAATGAGTAAAGGAATTCCAGTAATTGAACAGCTCATATTTTGACACACTGAGTTATTAAATTTTGAGAACCGATGAAATATCTCTCTAGACATAGCACTGCAGCCTGAGTGCCAGGATAAATACCAGAGCTTAGGCAGCCTGATTTTCCACACAGATATACTGTCCATGGGCTCAGGCAAGCCTACAGCTGCTGCTGGTGGAGAAAATCTTTAGGAAGAAGCCTCAAGAGGAGAAGGTGGCTCTGAAGGCAATGGATGCTGTTCAACAACCTTGGCTAAATCATTAAATTAGAGCCTGTACATCAGTATTCCTGCAAACTCTTCCATTTCCTACGGATTTTACTGAAAGCTCAGGAACCTCTTCCCACACCATCCTCTCCTCCAGTTTCTCCAACTTGCTGCATTTCCAGCTCCTTTCTGTTCCAACGGGAACTGATGGGAACCACTCCCACAAGCCAAATTTGGCACAGTGCATCACTACCTAAGTATATACTTGGCTTTTCACTTGCAACCTGAAATGCACCATGGACTAGACTGCAAATTTAATATTTCACAATGAAACTGAATTATTTTTACCCTCCAAATAGCTGGGAGCATTGCTGTTAATAACTAATAATCATCCCTTGCACATATGTAGCATCTCTCATTCAAAGGTCTCAAAGCACTTAGTAAGCAACAATTAATTAACCCTGTAACATCTCCCTGCTGTAATTAAATCATCTATATAAGGAAAAATTGCACCACTGGTGATTCTGGTTCCAGTAATTTCATCAAAATGCAGCAGACATGTCACAGCTGTTGTAGTGCAATGCAACAAATGGTGGCAGCCTGAGAAAGAGCCTAAAAAAGTTCTGTATGAGGCCCTGGAGGGGGATTAAGGAAAGGAGAATGTATATAGGTAACTCATAATATTACAGAGCAACGTGGTTTAATACTTCTCTTTTATAGATCCATTAATCACCAGTGTAATTCTGTTCATCATGTTCACAATTAGGTTTAAAGTACCCTGCAGAATCCTCCCAGGAGCCTTGATCTCCAATTCCCACAGAAACAGTCAAGTCAAGGCTTCCAGCCTCTGAAACAAAGTTTATGGATCAGTCGGACAGAATTGCCCGAAGAAGGCAAATGAGTTTGTGTGTCCAGCTGATGCTTAGAACACTTTTGAGACTTTCAGGCTAAAAAAAGAAGAGCAATAAGTGCTAATAGCTCAGACTCCAGGGTATTACATTTGCATTCAGGGAATAACAGCCATTGTCTCACAGCCCCTTAATATCTAAATGTTTATGGCATACTCTCAAAAGGCCAGTTTGAGAATAATTTATTTTTCACTATCAGTTTGGATGAAGCTGTCTCCCATCTCTTCTTTTTCAGTGCTGCATTAGCTTCTTTCCTACCCTTTTGTACCTCCCTTTCAGTAATAGCTGTCCTATCTTCACGTACAATTATGATATTTTAGTCCAAGACAAAGGAAAATGGAATATGTTCCTTTAGAGAGCTTTCCTCTGCACACAATGCCTTAAGGCATCTGCCTACATTTATGTAATCTGACAGCTTAAAGATGGAACAATACTAATACTAATACTAATAATGATGGCAAGACTTGTCCTTTTTTTCCAGCAGCTCTCAAAGCAGTGCAGTGCTCTTCATCAATAATTAAGTTTTACACCATTGCCAGTGTTTTTGTAAATGCAAAATCTTAAGCACACAGTGTTTAAAAGGACTTACGGGTGTCACGGAAGTTAGTAACACATTTAGACAGAGTCCAAATATCCAGACAACTGTGGCAAGGCCTAGTTTCTCCTTATTCCTCTCCACAACGTAATTAAGTGTGTTTCTAGTGTGCTGATTTATAAGAAGCAGCTGTACTTCATGCCCTGCTGCTCTCCTTTTCCTTCCAAGCCCACAGACCATCAGACTGGGTCAATACCCAACACTGAACTCCAAAGCAGTGCTTGAAATGCTAAACCTTGCAATGTCATACCTGAGGTTTCACAGGGTGCTGGACCACAGACTGCTGAGACTGAGTTACCTGCTATTGTCAGGCAAAAATCACACATCCATAAGGGACTAAAATCTTACCAGGTGTACCATTTTATTGAAGGCAGAAACTCCAGATCAACTTAAATCAGTCAAAGCTGAGGTAGCAAGACTCGAAGGAAGCCGTCAGCATGCATAAAACCATCAAGATCTGGAGTTTCATCATGATAAAAAGAGAAATATTTTGCTTCAATGTTTATGGCAAACTTTGGAAGAGACCCAAAACAAGACTGGGGTGAGATTTTCCCCACACACTCACTTTATTGCCTAAACAAAGGAGAATCAGGTTATTTCCATCAAAGCTCCATCTTGTGCTGTACTAAGAGCAGAGTTTTGGCAGAGCTTGGAAATGAAAGGCAACACTGCCAGAGTGACAATGTGGCAGCCAGTCAGCAATAACAGTTTTAACCTAAGTCTGGGCTTGTATTGCCCCAAATCGCTGCAAAAGCAGCAGGAAATAATCAACTTCTCAGCTCAGAAGGCTGAGGATGATGCCCCAGCTGTAACTTCAGCTGTGGAGGCAACCACCCCTTGAAACCTTCAGCTTGTTTCATACCCCAATTCCTCCTGAATAGGAAACTAATGAGTGGCATAAAAGGCGCTGTTAATTAAAAGCTTCTAAGATGCCAAACCTTCTCCATGCTCAGGCTCAAGTCAGCAGTTCTGCAGGGTTTGGTTCAGGCTGCACACCAGCCCACAGCCCCTGGCAGCAGCAGTCAGGTATTTGGGAAGACGTTCAGCCAGTATTTAACCCACTGCTAAGAGAAGTCCACATCTTGTTTAAATTTCTCAGTTTGCTCCTACTAAGAAACATTTGACACGACAGAGCTCTGTCAAACAGCTCAGAGGTTGTGGTTTCTGTCTAGAGGACCCAAGCCAGTGTTATAAACATGCAAGGAGCACTCCAGCTTTGTGAAATCAAAGAAAATGTAGTTATTCTACCTCAACAAAAGTAGTGCTGTGCAGAAACAGGCCCCAAATTCTCAGGTCCCAGCAGAATTCCTACCACACAGGGCCTGTCTTACAAAAGGCTGTGTGTCTCTTGCAAATTAAGAGGCACTGCCTATGTTTGCCATTAAGGCCTGTTTGGTACATCAGAAAAAAACCCCAAACAATCCAACCAAAAAAACATTCTGGAGGAGGAGAGTGTTCTATTTTACAGAGCTTTCAGTATTCATTTCTGCCTTGATACAAATGAGGCAAGCAAATCTCATCCAAATGGAAATCCATTTCCTTGCTGTTATGGTACACAGGACAGAGAAGCTCATCAAAACTAGGAAAAAAAAGGGAGAAAAGGAGACCAATTCACAGCATGTTGGTCACATCTCCCAGGCTCCTAGTTGCCAAAAAATTAAGCAACAGAATCTACTTGTTATTGCCAAGCTCCTAATGTCCTCAGATGAAATAACTTCGCCCTTACGAATTGCCCTTATATGAAACCTTTGGGACGAGAATCTCCGTATTTCATGTAAAGCACCTGATGCTGCAGCAGTGACTGAGAGCTGTCAGCAAGCACTGCCATTGCCCCAGCTGCATCCTTCACCTACACCTAACTGGGAATTACAGCTTCAAAAATGAAAAATCTAAAAGAACTCAAGCAAGGAAGGTGGGTAACTGTTCTGAAATGTTTGTTCTCATGACAATTAAAAAAGGTTTCTCCAGTCCTCTGTGGCTGGCTGTAGAGAAGACCAAATATTAAATTAAACACATAGCATGGGACATCCTCCTCTAATTTTGCTCCAAATCTGTGCACAGGATGGAGAACTTGCTTTGCAAGGAATGCTCTTGTTTAAATGGCTTGATAAATTGGATTCCTTTGATGCTGTTTGCTGTTGCCTTCCCTAATCTCTCCTAATCACAATGATTTTTTTTTTGTCTGCAATTCATCTGACCTACTTCCACATTCCCCCCATCCTGCTGTTCTTTTCTATCTATATTCTCTGTGAAGGATCTGTATTTTTCTGCCTTTTCCATTAAATTTATTCCAAAAAAATTAGGATCCTCAGGCAAATGAGGAGAGGTTTTGATTCTCACCGGCCAATGAATGCTGGAAACCACACGCTCGGATTTTTCCCCTTTAACCAGTCCAGGCATCAACTTTTATCAGTCCCAAGACACCGTGAGTCTACATGGAATTTGTTGAACTATTTGAACCACAGGACTCTGACAGAGACCTACAAAATGCAAGCAGATGCAATTTTTAATTGCTCCAGCAAAAAATGAATTTGGCAATTAAAGAAGTAACTTTGACACAGGGACAGAAGGAAAATAACTGGCTTTAAACAGTGGCAGGTGCATCACTTCAGATAAATTATACACCATCCATCCCGAATGCTGCCTGAAGCAGAAGGATAGCCCAGGGATTAGGGTTTTAATAGAGAATTTAGAATTAGGGATTACAGTCCCTGCTCCACTCCAGCCAGCCTCTGCAGCTTTGGCCATTTACAAAACAGTGTTAACAATTTTCCTCCTCTCTCAGCAATATTAAGAGACCAGAAACGCCAAATATTTTCAGGCTGTTAAGGCTAAATACAACCTAAAGTAAATAATTTTTGGATGGGATCTGCTGTAATTTTGCACAGACCTAAAGAGGCCCTGACGTGAGCAGGGAAACACTTCAACTCACATGTGAATTCTGGTATAATCCAGGAGAGAAGAGCAAAGCCCATTTACATCCCCATCTCAGCAGTCAGATTAGTTTCTACTGGATCCCAGAATGGTTTAGGTTGCAAAGGACCTTAAAGCTCACCCAGTTCCACCCCCTGCCATGGGCAGGGACACCTTCCACTAGACCACCAGACTAGGTTGTTCCAAGACCCATGCAACCTGGCCTTGAGAGATACCTCTCTTTGTGTGTGTGTGTGTGTGTATGTGTGTGTCTTTTTGTGCTTATTTGTGGTTTGGGCTTTTTTGGGTTTTTTTCTGTCTGAGACTGAGACAGTGATGCAACATCTGCCATAAAGCCAAGGAAAGAGCAGCTGGTTGAATGCAAACCACTTCCAGGACAGGTAGGTGCTGATGAGGACCAAAGTGCCACAGTGCAACTGAAAACAGCATTTTAACCCAAATATCAGTATGTGAGGTTATCCCTTTTTGACACAGAATTTAGCAATAAAATAGAAGAGGGACTCAGTCTGAAGAAAGCTGTGATAAAATCACACCGAAGACCTCAGGACAGTTATTATTTCTGTTCAGACCTTAATTATTTTCCATTTTTTGCCACCTCCACTCTTCCCTGGAGATCAGGAGAGGTAATAGAAAAGCAGCTTTTACATCAAGAAAGTAATTTCTTTCCTTCTTTCTGGCAAACTCCACTAGGAAATATTCGCAGAGGTCTCACCTCCAGATTCAAATTTGAGAGCCAGCCCTGCTGCAGACTCTGCACCCTTTTGTACCAGTGACACCCCAGTCTTCACTCCATGTTTTGAGTGTCTTGTCACTAAATAAGTAAGTTTTCTGTCTGCCCTGGGAACATGGCTATCTGGACATACTTGTCTTTTGGGATAGCAATCCAGCTGAGTTCAGCAGGAGCCAGGCAGCTCCACTGGTGGTGTGGCTTGTGCTGTGACTACAAGGCAGTGAAGGACGATCAGGTAACTGGAAATGCAATGTGTGTTATCACCAGGCAAAGTGTAGTCACTTAGTCCTGGAACTAATACTGGAAGATTTGGGAAAAGCAGTACAGAATCCTTGACAAAACTTGGGAAAAAATTAATAATCAAGAGTCCTTATTCCCCTTGTGTGTATCAATGCTTCCTAACTAATTGCTTCAGAAGCAGTGTTTGGTTTGCTGCAGCATGGGAGAGTTGAGAACCTGGGCCCGTGTTCAGGGAACAAAATGTTTAGAGCCAAGTGAGCAAAGACAAAAGGACAACAGGAATCAAAGGGGGTTGTATCTGATCCAAGAACACAAGGCAGTTGGAAAACAGCCTCCAAAGAAAATTGCAAGAAATGGCAGGTACCATTGTAGCCAGAGAGCTGAGAAACAAAGATATTTCCTGAGCAATAAACCAAGTAGCATTACATAGAAGAAGAACTTAATTGAAAAGGACAACCATCCTCACTCCAGCTTCCACCACCTTTAACATTTTGTGACAAACCAACAAGACACCCTAACACTGCAGCATCCAAGGGGCTCATTTTACCACCAGAATCTGTGAAGCTATTTTCATGGATGCCAAGACAGAGCACAGTGACGATACGTGACCACATTCAAACAGTTTGTCTCTGGCAACCCCCAGCTGAATCTGGACCTCCCACAGTTCAGGCTCTCACTGCTGGACTCCTTTTTAAGACATCACCCCCTCAACACATGCACACCTACAAAAAGGGGCGGGACACTGGGCTCAATTTATTTTTGTTACTAGAAAGCCAGTGAATCAGCTCTCGCTGAGAAAGTGCAGAGTCATGCACATGTGACTGCTCAAAATTCAGGGGAATAGGGAAAGACATAATTTTCCCTGCTGTCCTCAATAAGTTACATGAAATGAATTTGCAGGGTGTAAACCCCCACATATCACACACTCCACCATTCGGACTGTGTTGCCCTCTTGTCAGACACCTGACAGAGCCAGAAGAGCTTCTTCATCCAAGAGCCTTCTGCTCGCACTGAGCATTCAATGCATTAATTACAGGTCTCATTCCCACTGGCTATCTTGCACTTGTCAGAAGAACTGTGCAAAACTCCCCTATAAATGAGGAAAGAAAGTTTCCTAGATTAAGCAGGCTTAAAAAAAATTAAAAAGCAGCTCTTGAATGGAGTATATATGTCTAATAGCTAATTATGCTGCTAAGTCGTGGAATCTTATGATAAAAAAAAAAAATTAGCTATCCCCAGAAGACACACAATCTAATAAGTATTCATTGCAATTCTAGCTCCTAAATCTGCTGCCCACTGAGCTAATGAGGAATGATTCAGTCAACCCCAGACATGTTTTTAATTTCACTCAGTGTTGTGTGAGGCTGCTACAGAGAGCACAACTGGGGAGGACAGTCAGCACAAACCAGCCAGCCAGGAAGAGCTCCCCTGCCAATTCCTTCAGGGCTGGAAGACGAGGAAGAAAATAGGGCGATAATGAAGGCTTGGGGGCAACAATTGCCAGTAGGATTTCAGGCTTATTTTTTGGTTTGATATCACTGTGGAGAAGCACTTTGGTTTATGTTCAGCCGATTTATAGAACAGAGAGAGATTGCGAAGACTTTGCTGCTTGTTAGCAAATCTTCTCTCAGGGCAATTATCATCCTTATCCCCTGGTAGGTATTCTTATTTCTTCATGCCACTGAATCATAGAATCCCAGAATGGTTTGGGTTGGAAGGGACCTTAAAGCCTGTCCCATTCCACTCCTGTCATAGGCAGGGACACCTTCCACTATCCCAGGCTGCTCCAAGCCCCGTCCAATCTGGCCTTGAACACTGCCAGGGATGGGGCAGCCACAGCTGCTCTGGGCACCCTGTGCCAGGGCCTCAGCACCCTCATAGGGAAGAATTTCTTCCTAATTTCTTATCTAACCCTGCCTTCCTCCATCTTAAGGCCATTCCCCTGAGTTCTATCCCTATATAACCTGCACCTGCCCTTTGGGAAGCAATACCTGGTGACCTTCCTTAATCTCTGAGCTGAGAACAAAGCTATTACCATATTACTTTCAAAAACTGATCAGCAGCTCCAATGATAGAGCACTAGGCAACAAAAGTCCCATCTACTAAATAAATTGGGACGTGCTTTCTGTTTTCTGACCTACATATTTAATCAACATGTATTTTCAAGGGGCTGGTAGCACATGGCTCTGCTCCAAGGACAGCCGAAGAGTTTCCATATCACAAATGAGCTCCAAAAAAGTGCCACAACTCATGATGCAGCATTTTTAAACAAAATTGCAGATACAAGGAGGTGGGTGAAATTCCTATTCACCTCCTAACAGAGGAGCCCAGGGGGTAAAAAAGACCCACAACTCCTGAACGGGCATGTAAAGGATATATTGGGGAACTGTCCTTGGAAGGGACATTTCTTATGCCTTTCTTGTTTGCTGCCCACAGGCCAAAGTGCCTGGCCCAGCTGTCATTCCAGGATGCTCAGAGAGAGAGCAATCACATAAAAGCACTGCAGACTTGACCTAAGGCCAGTTTCTCTCCAGCGTAAGTTCAATCAATCAGCCAAGGAACCTTTTAGCAAAATTCCCTGCTTATCTCTCATACTTCCTCTGTCCTACCCATTGCCCAAAGCGACCCTCAAATTCTCCCTTCCTTCCAGTGTTCCCCCCCCCCCCCCCCCAGGTTGTCCCTTCTGGCCCCAGAAGCTCTCTGGCTCTCTGTGATGTTTCCTCCCCTCATCTGGGATTCTTGACCAGTGCCCAAGGGACAGAGGAGCCTCTGTTGGCTGCACACAAGTCTGGAACACTCAATCTGCTGGTTCCAGCTCAATTCCTGCAGAAGTCTTCTCCAGGGGAACTTTACTCACCCTGGAATGGCAATGCCCTGTAGGGACAGAAAGCTGGAACATCTTCACCTCTGCTATTGCACTTGCCGCATCTCTTGTGCTTGATTCTTGTTACCTTTTCTACTAACTCACAATTTAGTCCAGGTTGGTGTTCAGGACTTCTCCCTCTCCCATTCCAGACTTTCAGGCTGGCTAATACCAACATCCAGAAGTCTGACACACACCAGCAATAATCACATTTTTTCCCAGCATTGTAGTCCTGGTATCTGCCAAGCTCTCCAGCTCAATATCAACCTGAAACTGCAGAGCTGTTAAATTCAGTGTTTATAGCCGGAGCTTTCTATCTACTCTCTTCTAGCTCATTCATTCAGGTTAAACTTTGCAGCCTTAACCTTTTTTTAATCTACAGATTAAGGTTTTTATACAGTATTATAAGCGAAATAATGTCTACACAAGTCTAAAAGAATTATGTGTTGAGGTCCAGCCTGCCCTTAAAAATAAGTGTGATTTCTGGTTTTTACTGCAGCAATATTACAAATTGACTCTCAGCAAAGGGCAGGGTGAAGTTTTAGATCATTACTAAGTAATTCAGTAGGTTTTTGCTATAAATTCTGTGAAGGTAAGCACTGAGTTTTTAGCTGTTCTAAAGGCTTCAGCTTTATAGTTCTGTGTTAACCTTTGTGAGGCCCAAAGTCAGGTACAAGGAGCCTGTGAGGCTGAGAGTAAGTGATACTCACTTTAAAAGACTCTTACATTTAGTTGTAAGATTATTAAATTCCTACAGTATCATTTATTTGCTTAAACGAATCACCACCCAGTATCTTGGTTTAACAAATGTAGTTTTCCTAAAAAAAAAAATTAAATATGTAAATAACCATTGGTTGAGTGCTAGATTAATTAGTTTTGTTAAAGAATGTGCCCTAAAACATCAGCAGCCTTCCAGAGCTTTTCTGTCATTGTGTAAAGGTCACACAACACAGGCAAGTTGCCACAAATATTTACACTTGTGAAAAAAGTTTTGTGGAAGGTGAGATGAATAGTTTGAAATGAGTGCCCTGCCCATGAAAACTGCCCTGAAGCAGCAAAACTTGTGAAAAATTACCCAGCAACTCATTTGCAAGAGGAGGTTTCCCTTCCATCAGCTGATATCTGGGACACCCAAGCACTAGAAGATTTAAATACTACTTCTAATAATAACTGAGTATATTTATAGATATTTGTAGATATTTTCATCCTCTGGATAAATATGCAACACTAACTCCTGTTTAGCACCAGTATCTTATGGCAGCAACTGCTGCTGATTGTAATTACATAGTTGTCAGAAGTCAGGATCAACTTGGGCTTCCCCCAGCTCCGAGCTGAGTGTAGGAAAATAAAAATCCTGCTCTCAGTTGTAAGTCTATAAAGACAGGAATTCTCAGTTTGTGCATTTGATGTAAGTAAGCACCCTGAGCTTTTGGAGAGTTCACAGCCAAATAAAAGAACTTGGTTCAGTCGTGGCTTTTCTTACTGTGTCTTCTGGGAAGTTTTACCCACCCCTGAACTTCACAGTAGATTTTTTAACAAGAAAAAAAAAATAAAAGCTTGAAAAATAATCACCCCTTTTTCCTTAGATGTGGGATCAGTTCCCTCAAACAACAACAGAACAGCAAAAGAGCTGCCTCAGCACTTGAGTTCTAAGTTAGAGGACGATTTCACTGAAGATTTCACCAAAAGTTTCACTGATTTCCTCATGCTGATTAACCAACCCAAACATCACAGTGCAGAGGTGAGCTCGTCACATCAGGATTACACGGTGATCAGATGAAGTGTTCCAGTTCAGGAAAGGAATAAATGGAAGATAAATATGGGACACCGCAAAATAATGAGGTCTGGCTCTGTCCTGCTTGCTCATGAGCCCTCATGACAGTACAGCCTTTTCCTTTGTTATGCATTTCACTAGTTCCTCCCCAAAATCCCTCTTGGATCTGGCTATGTCTAAAGTGCATGTGAGGGAAAAAAGCATCCACAAGTTTCCATAAGCCAGAGCCTGCCAAGCATCTGTATCGTGTGTGACATGTCCCCACTTGACAGCTCTGTCAGTCTCTCCTGGAGGCTCCTCAAATGCCATACATCCGTCCCAGCTCTAGAGAGCAGCTCTGCTTCTGCCAGCAGGAACCAGAGGCCATTTCTGGCACCTGCTCCGTGCAGCCCCTCACTTCCCCTCCTTTCACTTGCCCTTCTTGCAGGAATGTAACTCGGTGGGTGTGACTGGGAAGGCAGAGTTCAGATCTCATCCCAGTTCCAACTCTGACAGCCATCACTTTGTTTTAAGCTCTCCCCATCTCAGTTCACCTCCAGATTCCTTCCCATGATGTTTTCAGGCCCCCATCTAAGTCATCCTTGCAACTTCTTATAGTTTTTCCAAACTAAAGAGCCTCTAGACTTCATCCCTCTTGCTCAGGGTTACAGCAGTCCAACTCGAAGCCGAGCCATGTCCAACATTTGGTTATAAGGAAATGCCACAATTATCATCATTACAACAACTGGGTGTTACAGCTCCTGCATCAGGGGTTAAGCCACTCTCTATTAGAGATGGACAAAATCTAAGGTTAAAAATGCAAGATTCGGTGCACTTCTCACAGGATACTTGTCCAGCTTGTGTAGCTAAACCTCCGGCCTGCTCCAATCTCCCACATTCACTCACTCCAGGCAATGGAGAGACAGGAATAGGAACAGTCAGCTCTGGCCACACACAGTCATAAATATACAAATTATTACACAACAGAATTTGCATGAAATATGGTGGGGAGCAGCACTGAATCAGTCTCTGCGAAAACAAGGCAGGGGCTGATCTACCCTGCACTTCTCATCTCCATCCCACAGTGCCTTGGATATCCTTTTCCAGCTGCATTCCAGGGCCTTGCTGGGTTTCCCTCAGCCCAGTATCTTTAGTCACTCAGTGGTGTACACGATGTTTTACGTGTTCTTTCTCAGTGCTTTCCTCGCAGGCTGGTGTGTAACACCAGTGTGTCCTAATTCACACTTACTTCCCAAACCCAGGGTCAGCTCTCCACAGAAAAAATACCCAAGCATCAAGTTAGTTACTAAACAGAGGTTTTGAGCACTCCTTTAGCACATCACAGAGGTGCCCAAGTGCTAAGCCTTGCAGGGTCCTGCTTCCCTGACTCCTCTCAATCTCTGCTCTCATTACCACAGCGAACTGTGCCAGTTCTCCACCCATGCCTGCAACTGCCTGGAAAACTGGTGGTGCAAACCCCTCCCGCAGCGAGGGGGTCATACTGAGGGAACTGCAAGTCTGCAACCCCCAAGCAAATTCGGCACAAGTGGCTCAAAGAGAGAAATTGTGTGAACAAGTTGTAACACATTCCCACTTCCCTGTGCACCAAGGTCACCAGCTGGAATGCACTCGCCCCAAGTTTGCTCTGGGAGAAACAGCCTGTGATTGACCCAGTGAGTCACTTGATTTCACAGATGCTGCATGGCAGGGTAGCTCCAGGAGCATTTGTGAGACTGTGAAGGAAGGATTAAAGAGAAAGCAGTCAAAAGAGCAGTTTTACTCTGTCCCAAGCACAGCATCATATTTGCACGCAAGGAGAAGCCAAATAACCAGAAGAATTCCATTCAGCAGCCTGGGCACTCGTCCGGGTGGATTTGACCATCAAAGAGACAGGCTGAAAGAGAAAGTAATATTCTGCTCTGCTTGTATTTATACACAGCTGAACTTTACATATGCACAGGCCCAGAGACAGTGTACACTAAGAGTATTTTGTAAACATTGAGGCTCAAAGTTTTAAAAATCAATTTATTCAGTTACATTTCTAATCTTTCTCATTGTCTCATGTGACCAAACACAATGTTCTCCACAGGGATGACAGAATAGTAATAATTTTAAAAGGGTGGAAAAATGTCCAATTCTTGGGGTAAACACTACAGAATATTGCAAATTTAGACTGTTGTTTGCAAGCATTTTGAGTATTTAGTGACTATTTCAGCCAAACCAATTCAGAGGATGGTAATTTTGTTGCTAAATAGTCTAAATGGTTCATTAAAAATCTGATCTCAGTTTTTCTGAATGCTTATCTTTGTGAGTCCAGAAGTCACTTGCATTCACAGAGCTGCGTGTGTGTACAGAAATGTGCCCAGCTAAAGGGTCTGTACCAATGACGCTTTCAAATTTGGTGGCTGTTTTACTGTGGGGAGTCTTCCCCACCAGTTTTTAATCCTAAACACCATCTCTGAGTTACTGAACTCTTGTTTCTAACCATGCACAAGGCACACACCAGCATCACACCTGACATGGCCATTGTTTAGCTATCTTCCTGTTTATGACTGCTTTTAGAAAACATCATGCAACAGCAACAAGCTGTGGCATCATCAGTGACAAGTACTCAGTCCCCGGGTGTAGGAGGCACAAAAACCAGTCACAGACTGATATCTCTCATTTAGTGAGCACCACACCCTTTCCTTTTCCAAGGATGAGCAGCTTTAATAATATAGATATGCTGTTGGGTTTGTCCTGCATGAGTCAGGGGGATTCTCATATTTAAAAACAAATATTCTAGCCATAAAATACTGCAGGGAAGAAGAATCTACTGTATCTGATGACTATGAGTTGAGATGTCTGAAAACAAACCACTGGGGAATGGAGCACGGCCTGTCACAGAGTGACCAGCTGAGCAATGAGCCAGACAGAGTCAATACACCCATTGCCAGGAAAAGATATATTTATTCTCTGAAAACATGAGTTGGAATATTGGTAATGACAGAGCCTTTACCTCTCCTCCCGCAGAGTCTTCTCAAACATGCCAAATTTGCTGCTGAAGTTACTTGGATGAAATCTCTTGTTCTTATCATTAATATCTACTTTTGGGAAAGAGTCTGGCTTCAATTGTCAACAGCAATGTGCCTGGTGGCTTCGAGAGAGGCAAGATTTCACACTTGATATCCCAATCCTAACAGAATTACTTGCTTTTCCAGCTTCATTCCAGGAATGAAGATTAGCTCAAAACTGAAGTTAATGAAAGTAGTCATATTTTTATGCTCATGCTTTTTTCTTGTAACCACTGTAAGGATTCTGTTCATGTCTCTGCAGTGATTATCTCGGAGCCCCAGCCCAAATTCACCATCCCTAGCACAAGCTGCTACAACCCCGCTCCAGAAAGGACTTACCTTTTCCCCTGGGTTATTCATATCCCCGAGACTCATCCTCTGAAGGGTGACAGGAATTGCCTCACTCGTCTCCCAAATCTGGCATGAGCCATGACTAATGCTTGTGCTGTGCCCTGAAACACTGGGAGGAAAGGTGCTATAGAAATGCAAAGTGGCTTTCAGGAACAGAAATATATCGTCTCTCACTCTCCCCTTCCCCACCTTTTATCCTTTCACATGTCTTCGTTGTGGTCCCAGTTTATTTTGTAAACAGAGTCTAATACTGTCTGGCATCAGCATCTTCTCAGAACAAACATACAAAGCTCAGAAGTCTCCAAATGCAACTGATTTCTTAAATATTTATCATTTCACTCCAACAAAAATATTTAAGAGAAGAAGAACATGAAGTAAAGGAAGGGAAGATACAGTTATCTCACATCAACATCTTCTCAAAGCACAGCCAGGCCAGCTGATGTAAACCAGAACCAAATTCTGTACTAGCTAGCACAGAGCTGCTCTCTAGACTTTCTCTTAACAGAGGCATCTTGCCATTGACATTTCCAGACAAAAAAGCCATCCCCAAAACTGCAACAATTCCAAGCTAGGCAAAATCCCCTTCAGTTTCCCTCACCTTCTTCCTCAGTGGAAAAAAAATATACTGGAAAAAGAAACCCACATGGATCAAAAATTGTCACTCACAATAAAAAAAAAAATGGTACCCTTGCCAACAAATAGATATGCACCAGTTTTTAAAAGCTGAAACCAAGAAATCAGACCTGGAGGAACTGCCACCTGGTCATATCCCTTCCTCTCATCCTCTGGGGAAGTTTTCTCCTGAATGCCCTGGCTAACTTGTTGATGAGGTGATGAAGGCCAAGTGACCTTCAGATCCATGGAATGGGCAGACAGGCCCTGTGGACACACAGCAGCAACCTATAACTGGCAAGGTTCAGACCAGTCCTTTCCTGTTTAGGAGAGCTGGATATCAGGGCTCTGTGCTGGTGAAGCATTTCCTGGCATCTCCAAGAGCCATTAAAGTTTTCCAGAAAATTAGCAAGACCAAGAACTGACAAGAAACAGACAGTTTGGGGGGGGGGGAGGGGGGGTAAATATTCTCCCCTTATTTATTTATCTTTTTAAGCAAAGATGTTGAGACACATAAGTGAAGGCAGTGAGACTCAAATCACAAGGCACAGCTTGATGGGAGGCAGTTAAAGGGAAATTCAGGCGGGACCCTCAGCACTGAGTCAAGACCTTTCTTTGATCTCCAGTTTTCCCAAGCTGCATTCCCACATGCAGCCCACCATTTGTTTTTAGTTAGACAGGCATAATGAAAAAAGCTCTGCTAGGGAAGAGCAACAAACAGGCCTTGCAAAAATAATGCAGCAACAGCCAGTCAAAATCAGGAAGAGGCAAAACCACAAAAGTGAGATGATGGCATCTATTACAGAGAGAAAGGCTCATCTGCTTGGGGATGCTCCGGGTATCTTTCCTCCAGGAATTTCAAAGTCACCCAAATCAGCAATGGATAGATAAGGATCACCTCCTTTCACATTATTGAATCTTCTCTCTCCTAAATACGGAGCCAACAAACCGCTTCTGGCACCCTGAGGTTTATCAGCAGTGAGCCATGCAGGGACTGTCCTGCCTCGTCCTAATTCACTTGTCAGGTTTGACAGGACCAGAGTTGTAGATAGCACAATACATCACATCATTTTGCCTTGTCATCACTGTCATTTGTATATTTTCTGCTACCTTTTTTGTTTATTAGCCCACATAATTATGCTTTTCCCTGTTTTAGGGACTACTGTGCAACATCTTCATGATTTGCTGTCTCCTTACCCGTGGAGCCCCAGTCCCACCAATGTTCTTAACTCCAGTTTTGTTTGTTGGCATCTGGCACAGCATATGCTGACGTGGAGCAGTTCACATGTCTCAGAGCTATTGTCCCAGACTCTGCACATTTACAGTTACCATCAGTTATTCACAATAGGCTCTGAAAATTTTCATCACAACAACTAGAAATTCTTCAAATCCTTTAAATTAAAGCTCACAACTTGGAATTTCTGCATGCCTAGGCTTGCCTTTCTTAGTTACCCAATACATTAGCAAACAGTGGTATCATTTATCCAAAAACTGGGTAGCTGGTATCACCATAGCCCTAAGGTAGACTATATACTTCATTTACAGTGTTTCACAGATGGAATGAAAACCAGAATGCATCAAATCCAGCTCGTGGAACAGTTTCAACTATGCTTTTCATTTAGAACATTTCTGAAAACGTACCAAGTGGGCCATTTCATATTTGACTTCACAATGCAAATGTGGCTAAGCCCAGGCACACCCCACACACAGCTCTCTGTGAATGCCAGGTGCATGATCCACACCCCCACTTTGTGCTCCTCACCCCATGGCCCTGGGCCCTGGCCAAAGGCAGGGAGTGCTCCCAGGATAACTGCCTGGCAGTGCCACTGCTGGAGGAGTAAACAACACCAGCAATCAGACTCGTAACCTCTGCAGTCACCAAATGCCATAATTATCAGGGAGGGGTTTCCACATGTCCTACTGACAGCAAGATCCAGCCGTGTGTTCCTGGCTGTGCTAATGAAACAGTAAAGCACACAAAGCACACTATGAAGTCGTTTAGGGTCAGCCATAGAAATGCAACACGTGGGTAATGGCTCTATCCAAAAGATCCTCTACTAAAGCACAGCAGGTCCTTGCAGTCACAGAGGCACTTATCTGGAGGAAGGAGTTTGTGGTTGACACTTAAACCTCACTTAAAAGTGTGAATTAACTTTTACTGATAAAGCAATACTGTCTCATACAGGTTTAATACATTTGAAGCTCAACTAGAGGGCAAGGTTTTGCATTGTGAACAGGGAGTGCAAGTGGCCTGTCCACAGATAAACATGTCTGTGACTGCAATAAAACACCTTTCTTGGTCTTGCATTACCGCAGTGAGGTGGGAGGGCTGTGGTGCAGGCAGGTACCTGGTACATCCCTCCTGGCTGGGACCCCCCTCGGAGGGGGTGTGTGCCTTAGACACAGTAAAAAACACCCAAACAAACTTCAGGACACCTTTGGTGAGTTTTTTCATATTCAGACATTCGAAACCCATCCTGGACATGTTCCTGTGTCATCTGCTCTAGGTGACCCTGTCTTGGTGGGGGGGTTGGACCAGCTGATCTCCAGAGGTCCCTTCCAACCCCACCATCCTGTGACAGGAGCAGCCCTGGCCTCACTACAGCACACACAGAGCCACTGCAGGCGCTCCCAGCTCCATCCCTTCTGCTGCCTCTGGACCAGCCCCAGCACCTCTCACACCCCTCAAATGCACCTCATCAATGTGTGTAAATATATAAACAGGAGGTGCTAAGAAGATGGACCAGGCTCTGCTCTGTGGTACCCAGCAATAGGACAAACGGAACAGGCAGGAACTGATGCACGGGAAGTTCCAGCTGAACGTGAGGAAGAACTTTTTTCCTGTGCAGTGACCGAGCACCGAACAGATTGTCCAGAGAGGGTGTGGAGTGTCCCTCACTGGAGATATCCCAGAACCCTCTGGACCCAGTCCTGTGCCCTGTGCTCTGGGATGGCCCTGCTGGAGCGGGAAGCTGGAACCTGGTGACCCTCTGTGGTCCCCTCCAGCCTCAGCCATCGTGGGATTCTGTGAAATAACCCCACTACCATCACACACCACCAGCTCAGCCCTCACGCCCTCCCTCCCCCCCATCCTGGCCCCAAACCAGGCACACCTGGCAGTGCCTTCCCATACTGAGGGGAAACATTTCCCTGTGCCCAGGTGCACATCTTCCCCGTCACCTGCAGCCAGGTGTGGTGGCTTTGGTCCCGGAATCTCAGAGTCATTTCGGTTGGAGAAGACCTCGGAGTCCACTCTGTGACCGATCCCCGCCTTGTCACCCAGCCCAGATGAGTGCCACTTCCAGTCATTCCTTGGACACCTCCAGGGTTGGGGACTCCACCACCTTCCTGGGCAGCCCCTTCCAACATCTAATCACCCTTTCTGTGAAGAAATTCCTCCTGATGCCGAACCTAAACCTTCTCTAGTGCAGGTTAAATGTATGTCCTCTCATCCTGTCGCTGTTCCCTGGGGGCAGAGCTCGACCCTCAGCAAGCTACAGCCTCCTGCCAGGGAGTTGTAGAAAGGGATACGCTTCCCTGCCAACCCGAGCCGGCATCCTGAGCTCCCTCCTCCGTGCCCCCCTCACGGCCACACCGAAACCGCGTCGTCCTCCAGCCCATCCATCCCTCCCTTCATCCACCTCTCCATCTCTGTCTTTCTCCCTCTCTCCCTTTATCCATCTCTCCATGCCTCCCTCCCTGGGCCACCGCCTCCCGCCCGCCCTTCCTGGCGTCGGGGCGGAGCCGGCGGCAGCAGCACCGCGCATGGGCCCCACCGCCTGTCCCTGAGCCCGAGCGGGGGGCGTGTGCCGGACGCGGACCCCCCTGGCTGGGCCCTCGCGGCCCCTTCCCAGCCCCTTCCCGGCGGCTCCTCCTCACCTGCGGCAGCCGTGGCCATGGCGCTGCGGGCGGCGGGACGGGGCTGCTGAGCGGCGGTCGGGGCGCGGCCCCGCGGCGGCGGAGCGAGGTGAGCCCGGCCAGCAGAGGGGAGGGCTTGAGGGGACAGGTCGGCATGGCACCGACGGTCGCGATAGTATCGCGATAGTGTCGCGACGGCGCCCTGCAGGTTGTGAGGGCGGCGCTGGGGTGGGTGGTGGGGCGCGCGCCGCGGCCGCTGCCGCCATGGGCGGGAGAGAAAAAGGAAAAAACCCCGAATAAAAGCACTCGTGGGGTTGTCGTGGCCGGGTTTTGTTCGTCCCGCGGCTCCCCCCGCTCCCTCCTCCTTTCCCGCCCCTGGAGCTCCGCGCGTGCCGCCGGGGGTCTCCCAGGTGGATGAAATCGTGTGTGGCCGAGGAACAGTCAGTGGCACGGAGGGATAATGGGCATTGTAGCCCGTGCGGGCCATCCCCGCGTGGGGCTCGGCGTGGGGACGCGGCTTTGTGCCGGCTCCATTGTCTTGCTGCCCTTTGTGGGGCTGCTGGGGGCACGCAGGGTTCGTGTCTGGGGACAACCGTGTCCAGGGATAGCCCTGTTCAGGGACGGTGTGACACGGAACAGCGCCCAACAGGTGCTCCGTGTGCTCACGGAGGTGCTTTATCCGAATTATCTCGGTGGGCTTCCCGCCCAATTGCAGAGAGAGGTGAGCGGTGGATGCCGGAGTGAGGTTGGTAGGGAAGGATCCATAACACTTCTGGACTCCCAGTGAGCAGCTTGGGAAAAAGGTAAATGAACCTTTGAAACTCGAACGTGTGTACTCACCTACGGTGCTCTTTTCCTTCTGCAAGCCGTCCGTCCCATCTTGTTCTCCCTTGGGAATCTGTCTCCTATGGCAAATGGCTGCTCCCGACCTGACCAAGGGCTGCCGGATTGTACGAAGGTGATGGGAACGAGCCAGTTTTTGTTCCTTCTCTGTCCTTTCCACATGAGATGGTGCAGAAAACAGCACTTTGGACAGAGGCTCGGACAGCCTCCGGGAGTGTTGGGCGCCCAGTTTGTTGTGTTGGTTGGTCCTGGCGCTGGGAAGAATGCAATCGAGAGGAATAGGTGGAAAGGCAACAAGGTAGAAGCTTAGAATGTGCCATTTAATTTCAGGAAACACCTGTAAGTGTGTAATCCAAAGGTGACCAGACACTCTTCTTTGAAATGAACCAAATGAGTTGGTTTCCAAGACTCTTAAAACCTATTTCAAGTGTTTGAGGTTGGAGCTTCTGCAGAATAGGGACAAATATCCTGTATGTGCTTATTGAGAACTGTGCAGTTTCTTTCCCACTGCACAGAGGTCTTCTCATTCTGAAATCAGGTTAGCCTTGAGTGAGCAACTTATTTTGACTGGTAAGTAAAATATTACATATTCTTCATGATAAAAGAGCAGTAAATAGTTCTTGTGCTTGGACTGGTTTGTTTTCATGAAACTTATCGGAGCCTTACCAGGGTGTGTGCATGTGGGGCTGATGGGTCTGTAGTGTTTGAACACATTCGAGCCAGCTGCAAGAATCAAAATTTTAGTCATTTGAGAGCATATGGTGATAGAGATAATAAAGTGGGGGGAAATGGGGTCAGTCTGGCAAAATGCAAAACCTGTTACTTAGGGAAACAGAACTGAAAGTGTTACTATAGTATTAATGCTGTGTATAATGTACAGAAGAAATATTAGTCCATTGCCAGAAGCAAATTATTGGCCAGTCTTTCAGCTCGTGGTCTTAATCTGAGGTTTGTTTTTTTAAAGTGCTCTTTGTTTCTTCAAAAACTCGACAAATACATCTGAGGAAAGTCAGCAGACATATCACCAGAGAATTGTTTTAGTATTTGGGTTTTATGTCCAGTTTGTAGCTGGATGTTGCAGTGATTTTGTGCCACTTGCTGCTGGTGGGTTGTGAAATATCAGGATCACAGACCTTAATAATCTGTTTTCTGTAATGCAGAGTGAGGGAAATGATGATGATCATGTTGAATTTAAGGGGAATGATTGCAGTGGTGACTTACTGGCTGGGGAGGAGATCCCAGAGGGAGTGGAGGAAATTCAACAAAAAAGGGGAATAGTGCTACTTTGGCCATTTCCCCCTGGGCTTCTGGTTCTTTTGTGAAGTTCTGAAAAGGAAATGTCATTTTGCTGTTTGAGTGCATTGTTTTGCATGAAGTGTCAGACCACATTATGGGGATGATTCCAGTCAACTTCTCCCATTTCAAAACAAACACATCAAATACCGTAATATGTTTATACAAAAGCTCAGTGTGTTTTGCAGGAGCCCAATATCCATATTTTCAAAAATAAATGAAGTTTTTTCATACTTTTATTATGGCTAGAATAGTTTGTGTAGGAGAGAAAAACTGAGATGGGTTCCCTTGGCCTTTGTGAACCACTGTCCACCAATAAGAGGAAGATACTGGCTTTTTTGTGAACTGGTGGATTATTTTCATTTGCACTTCCTCAAAATATTCTTATCTTTGCAGTCCTTCTGATTCCAGTGGCTGTGACCAAGGGAAGAGCTATTGTCTCGCAGCTGCTGGCTGGTGCCAGAGTAAGGACAGAAAGGGAAGAGGATAGAAGAAGATGTAGGTAAATTTGTAAGTTTTGGCTGCAGAACCGAATTGGTGCCGTGGGACTTTGAGCACGGATGGCCTCTGCCAAGTGTGCTCCTCACCTGCAGCTCCTGGATCCGGTTTCAGCCTTCCCCTGTGCAGCAGCAGCAGCATTGTGTACCAGCAAGGCTGATGAGCTTGCTGCTCCTATGGGTCTGATGATGAACCCGGTAGGTCCGAGCTGAGAAGGGTACTGACAGAGCCATTCTTCGCCACCAGACTTGTGCGGTAATTTGAACTTGAGCACGTTGTGAGTCTGTGTTTCCAACAGTGGAAGTTGTTCTGCATCTCTGTTCGGCTCTGGTAGCTGCTCTTGGGATATCTGATACTGCAGTAAAAGAGAAACAAATTGCAGCGTTTATCAACTTTTAGAGTCCATAACTGCTTTCCTTGGAAAAATAAGTAATTTTGGTATCTGAGGTGAAGCAGGTCAGCAAGTCTGGGCGGTCGGTCGGAGCTTGTGGATTTTCTCAGTGATTTCTATTCTTATGCTAATCCTTTGAGTAGGCTGGCTGAGCACTGTTGGAGAGGAGGGGTATGCACACCGAGGACACTAAAGAGAAGCCATTTTTTGTACTTATTGTTATGCAGATTAGGTTTTCCAGCCAACCAGAATTTGGAGAATCGCATACCCCGAGGATGTGATGCTGCGGGTCAGGAGTCATTGAGCAATTCTCACCCGGTTTGGCTGAGACTGTTTCTTTTCAGTAATAATTTTGTGGGGTTTTGTTTGTTTTGCTTAGGTTTTATTTTTGTAAATCCGTGTTGTAGTTGAAAACTTATTGTTATCTTTGCTGCTGAACAATTAAAGTTGGAAAACTTCTGTTTTCAATTTTTAATTATTATGTTGGGTAAGAAGTGTAGGAAGGCAGCAAAACTGTGAGCTGCTCATTTGAATCCTTGTTCTGTTTCTGTGTGCGCCCTGCTGTGTTTCTCCCACACTGTCTTCAAGCCCTCAATTCCTGCTATGTAAAAGGTTTTAGATATATAGATTATTGAGTAGTCTGTGCATGTTCCTAGGGAGGTGTGTGTGCCACTAGAAGCCAGGTAAAAGATGTAAATCTCACTCACAAGATTTACTTGTTGTATATTTGTTTTCTAAGATTGTTTTAGAAATATGAAGCAATGGAGAAATCTGAAGGAGATGCTACAAGTTAGGATTTTGTGGCACAGAACAGGACACTGCAGCTGTTTGTGGTCTCTCTCCTGTATAATATGCCCAATAATATATGCAGTTTCTGCAGTACAAAGTGCTGGGGCTGTTAAGCACGTTAAGAAGTCTCTGGGTGTTTATTTCAGTGGTGTTTTGTGGTTCTGGGGTCTGCGCTCCCTGCAGTAGATCCGCTTATCCATATTTGTGTGTAGTGTTGGATTCTTTGGAAGTGTGCGAAATAATTAAAAACCGACCTTTAAACTATTTAGTAAATTGGATTTGCTTTGCCAGCAGTGGGACAGGAAGTTAATCGTGTTTAAGCTGATGTTGACTTTTCCAATCTGATTTTCCCTGGGAAGAAACGTTACTACCTAGTTGTTAAATGCACAGCTAATTACCTGCTGATTGGTTAAGCTGATAAACCAATGCTACCAGGTTTACTGTAATCAGGTTGGTAAATGTGCCACCTATGTGCTTCCTCATGCTATTGTCTTGCTTTATGATTAAACCCAGTGTTAACTCTCATCATGCTCACGATTTGAATGTATTTAGTATTGTCAGGTGATGATTGACACTGAAGTTATCATTCACTGGATGTTCTTGCCCTGTGCTTAGTTACACGTGTGATTCTGGAGTTCATAGTGTCATCTCTTAATATTCTATAGGAATATGGCTCAGCAGCTTTTAACCCGTAGTTTAGAAAATAAAATACATCTCCACTTTTTAAAATCGTTGTTTTAGGCACCCTTATTTACTTTCAATCTTGTTTCTGTAGCTGTGTTGCAACATTTTGAGTGTGTTCTGACATGGTATGAGGTCAGTGGTTGAACCCATAGTTGTGCATGAGTTACTGATCGAGGAATCATTTGCTCTCTTGTCATCTCAGTTGCTTTTGCTAACGAAGAAGCTGCAGTTGCTGCCCCTCCATCCCATCCCTGGTGTGCCCAGGGATTTTGCCTGCCCGCATCTCAGTACTGATGTTTGTGGGGAGAAAGCATTGATTTTTAGTGTATCCATTATAACTCATTAAGAATCAGAGGAACTGGAGTTTCTCCAATTTCCACCATTAATTCATTAAATCAGGACTGCAAGCACTTTGGAGCCTGGCTTCCTATGGATTTCAGGGTAAAATTAAATGCTTAAATATCCTTGAGGTTTTTTGTTGGATGGAGGGACACTTGGTCAGCCACAGTTGTGGCCTTAGGTCTTCTGGTGGCAGCTCTTCCAATGGGTGAGTTGCTTTTAAGATACGGGGATGAAAGGTGGTTTTCTAAAAGCTTTGTCATCACTTGCTGGCAGACTGAGAAAATCAGTTTTCCCAAAAATAGCTTTGATGTCAAGGTGTTAGGTTGTTATATGTGGTTTGAAAATTCTTGCTTCTTACAGAAAGACATATTTAATTCTTTGTGTGTTTTGTTTATTTATTACTGACTAAAAACATTTCTATTAAATGTTAAAGTTAAGTTGTTGCGCTTTTTTCTTTAATTTCAGTAACAATGTTTCCTGGCATTTGGGAGATGAACTTTTTGGCCTCCGTACTCAGAATGCTCAAGGTGGCTGTGAGTTCTCTAGGGAAAAAGAGAAGATACAGTGCTTGGTGTTTTGAAAACAGTTTGGTTTTTTGGTGCCAGTATAAAACCAAGAACTTTTCCAAATCTAAATATTATAATTTGGCCATATTCTTATAGACTTCACTAAGGCATAAGCGTGGCTATTATGAAGAATGTAGCTGGACAAACCTGTTTGTGCACAATTTTAATTGTTGCAAGAGCCCTTGAGTGTTTGCTGATATTTACCCTTTTCCTCCTTGTTGTGATTCATGAATGTCTTCATTAGATTTCATAATACCAGTCTTGTGCCAGGCCTTTTGTGTTTGTGTTTTACCAGAAGCATCTCTAGAGTCAGCTCCCACCTGCTGGGAGCAATCAGTCTTTTAACAGGGTGATTTCAGTAGTTTTTAAAATTTATTTTGACTTCAAAAAGACTGTTATCTTGCTTGATAATGCACCTTGCTTGCTTTTCCTCCCAAATTTACATAGCAGCTGATACAATCTGAAGGAATCTTTACAAATTTTATCAACAATTTCCTTATCAACTTTTCATGGACCATGAATACATTTCAGTAACTGCTTTCCATAACTTGCCCTTATGATTATCATCTTATCCCTTACACTCTGGGATAGAAATGAAAATTGCTGTTGGGTATCATGATTTATTTCTAATGCTTATATATGTGTATTTATAGATATTGATGATGGTACCACTTTTGCACTAAAATATAAAATGTAGGTTTTTTGTAAAACTCACAAATGAATGAGCAATAGCTATAAATATCCAGATAAACCAAAAAGAATTCTTTGGCACAATCTGTAAATCAAAATGTGTCGCTTCGTCCTCGCTTCTAGGAATATGCAGAGGTGTAATATGTTCACTGGAGGTTAAATCAGTAAGGAGTAGTTGGTTTTTATTTCAGCAGAAGTTCTGATAATTTATTTTTGGAAGTGTAAATGAGATTCCGTAGTCCTCCTGTTGCATGATGCACAAGGCAAGCTTCAGATGTAAAGTTCAGTCATTGGTAACTGCTGCAGCTTACTTCATTGAAGAAACAGGAACAAAAGTTTGTTTGTAACTACTCTGGAACTGAGAACAAAGTCTGTGGGGACCTTTGAACTTTTGTGGCTGTGCATGTGAAGGAGGAATTGTTCAGGAATGGGAAAAACTGCCAGAAGACTGGCGATCTGCTTTTCCCGACATCTTTCTCCAGCAGTGTTCAATGACCACATTTAAAGCAAAAAAACAAGAACGTGGTTAATTGGAAGACTCCCTGATTTGTTCTTCCCACCAAGCTCTGATTTGATAATCAAGCATGCGGGGATGGTTATTCTTACTTTTTTTTCACCAAGGCAAGCTTTGAACAAATGAGTGTGTGTGCTCTCTTTTTCAGGAGAAATCTTAATGATTGATTGCATCCTTAAACATTTTGTTCTCTCTCAAATGTTCTGTGCTAGGGATTCTGGCATGTGAAGCAATTTGTTTCTCCTGCTTCCTGGTGTTGTTCTGACTTCACAATTATTTTTCATTCACTGGTAGCTGTCTGCTCAAGACGGGAGGGAATTCTCAGTGTTCCGAAGAAATTGTTACTTCTTTGCAAAATGTGTTGACTGGCACGTTGAGTCTCCAGTGGGCTGTCCAGCGTGAAGGTTCTGCTGCAGGCAGCGACTTGTGCCTTATCATTCACCTTCATGAATTTTACAAGGCTTAAGCAGAGGATGGGCTGCACTGGATGAACAGATTCTCCAAATTGCTTCGTGCGTAGGGAAAGAAACCACAGTATTGAGGGTTTATTTTTTTTCCTTGAGTAGTGAACATAACACACCCGCTGGAAAAAACACAGTTGTTCATTTATATTTCTCAGCCTGGACGTGCAGCTCATAAGTGTGCTCAGGCATGCGTGTAATGTGCGTGTCTGCCCCTCTTTCTCCTGCTGGAGGAACACTGTGTGCTGCTCTGCAGTTCTTTGGACAGAAGGGACAAGCTGGGTTTGCCCCTTAGGAATTGAATTAGGTACAAAACAAGTGGAGGCATGGAATGAGGCCTGGAATCTGGTTGTCTTTGTGCAGCCACCCTTGGAGGATGCTCCACGCCAGTTTGCAGGCAGGTGATGTTTGTGGTTGCAGCCACGTGAGTGAGAGCTTTTCTCGGGGTGTTCCTTGCATCTCTGGTCCCCAGAAAAGCACAGATGGAATTGTGAAAGCTCCAGATACCAGAAAGAAGAGTTAGCCATCGGGGATGATTTAGCTGACAGATAAGTATTTTAAGCAGTGATTCTTCTTGCTGCTAGAGAGGAAAAAAATAAATTTCTTTCAAATTATTAGGGGCTTCTAGTCCTTCCCCCCTTTTTACTTTTCCCTGAGGGATGCACACATGGGGTGGCACTCAGGGTGAGGCTGGTGTAGATCCTTGTTGTATGTTCAGCCTGCCTTTTCAGCTGTCCTTATGACAGCAGCTCTCAAATGTCTTGTCTTGCTTCTTAAAACTGTTGATCTCTTTCTAACCTTTGGCTGCAGTTTCTGTGAAATTAGGCTGGGCTATAGGGAAGTTCAGCTTTGCCAACCTGACTCCCAGGAGCATGGGAAAACTGTGTGGTGGTTGCACATGTCTTTGAAATTCTTTGTGGGATATGAGTTGGTTGTCACTGTGCTCTTGACTTTCTCCCCTGTTAAGATGTGCAGCCGCTTGAGCTGCTCAAGTAACCTACGTTCAGTCATCCATATACAGAACAATTGCCAATTGCATAAGGAAGCCAATACACCCGTGGCTATTTAGTTACGTAGCCATACTGTGTTAATTTAAGAAGAATGTAGCTGTCTGGAGTACAGCTTAGGGGCTTTCTTAACAGTTTCACCTAGATTGCAAGAAAACTTAGTTCTGTGATTGCATCCTTTGCTATAGGTACCCTTTGCATTTCCTGTTTGGCAAATGCCAGGGTTAACAATTAAACCACAGTTAACATCTACGATTAAAACTGGAAATGAAAACATATAGATCGGTGTTTTAGAAAACTTAATTTGTCAGTTCTTATCTCTAGCAAACGTGTGGAGGAGGGATGCCATATGGCTGCTAAATATAACTCAACTTGCTCCTGAAAGCAGTTGAAAAAGTACAGAAGTTCAGAATCTGGTGTCATTAATAAAAATGTGCTGCAGACGTGGAGTGCAGACTAAGGTAATGGGAGGAGAGCCAAAAAGTAATCCAATCAAATATAAGTATTTCCTGTGATAGGTGATGGGGGCTGACACACTGGGGAGGTGCTCTGCATCCTGCAGGCTCTGGACCCTTTCTCAGCAGTGCCTGTGCAGTGGAAGAGTGGCAGGAGCTGCCCAGTTACACAAGTTTTCCTGTCCTTGTTTGCTTTAAATATTTGCTCTGCTGCAGCCTGATACTGGGATGGTGGAGAACTCAATCTGCTGCAGCTGTGTGAATAAGATCAGGAAGACAGGGCTGTGGTGGCAAGGCTTGAGAGTAGTTATTCACAACTTTTAATTGTTTTTTAATTTTTTGTTAATACTAACCATTTGTGGTTTTTTGTGTGGACATGCTGCCAAAATACATGTGATTCCATGTTTTAAGACTACAACTATAATTGAACTACAGGAGCATTTCTAGTAAATGTTTTCAAATTGTATCTGTGCATGCGTTTCCAGGAAGTGTAAGTTAGTCATACACTGTGCAATGTGGTATTTCTTTGTATTTTTCAGCAGTGGCTATTTTCGTGAAATACTTTGATTGTGAAATACTAATCTATATAGGAGATTGGTCATTTTCTGATGGGAAAACCTGTGAAGAAAGCAGAACACCAAAATACTTGTGATGTCTTCCCCATCCAAAAAAAGAGAAAATTACCCACTGTGCCATACTGTTGTTCTTGCTCCTCCTTTTGAATGCAAACATCCAGAATAGGTGTTGAACTGATTCAGCAAAGCACTTTAGTATGTGTCTAATGTTATCCTGTGAATAATCCAAGGGCTCCTGATAGGATGAAAGGCATTGCTGATCTGAGGCAGAAATATCTGATAGGAAAAGCTTATCATGGAAAAGAATCAGAAGAGAAACTCTATTGGTTATATTCCTTCAGGCCTTTAAAATATTTCAAAGGAATGAGTATAGACTTTCTGATGGGGTTTTGGTGGCTAAAATGCATTTATGCAAATCGCAGCTTGCTGGGGCAGGGAGAATTAATTTATGCACTTGAACATGTGCTTGTCCGCTGTTTTCTCTGTGAAGTTGAATTATAGACAACAAGAATGCGCTTTGTTGTTCTTTAATAATAAATAACAGCATAGCAGTTTTGATCTTCAAAGCACTGCTCAGACCTTAATTAATCTTCATAACAGTCCTGTGAGAGACTTAAAAATACTCCCTACCCTTTTGGACAAGGAGCTCCTTAGCATGGAGATGTTGGAGGGTTTGCTCTGGGCCACATTGTCAGGGCCAGCTGGGACAGTTGCTCAGAGATTCCTGGCATTGGGAGCTTTGGCTGCTTCTAGAGGCTGTATTGCTTTTCTCATTTATGTGTTAAAATTTCAGAAAAATTTGAATACATAAAGAACTGCAGTTCTAAATTATTTTGGATTTCCAACTGAGTGTTAACTTATGCATATGCATGTTGGAATTTCCCTGTTGAATATTCCTGTAGGCAGAAAGTGCTGAACGTTTGTGTGTGTGCTGTTGTGTGGGAGCAGGTGTGGAAAACTGCACTTCAGAAAGCCTGGGTCACAACTTCGGTGTGACATGGTGGAAAATAAAAGTAGTAAGGCTTTAGAGTCTGTAGGACACAGCATAAATACATAGGAAGTGTCTCTCAGTCTACCTTCCCTATCTTCCTAATTATTTGTGTTTAAAATAAGGAGAAGAATAGGTAGAATAGCATAGAAGAATAGACGTTGATTTTCAAGGTTTTTCCAAGGTAATTGCTGATTGGAGTTTTAGAACAGATTTAGTACATTGCCTGCATTTGGAGAATAAAATAAGAATGGCAAAATTAACTGAGACTGTTCAACTCATCTGGAGAAACAGTTCAGAAGGAATTATAATGTAAAGTCTTGAAATAATCCCGTGTGACCAGTGGGATCCAGGTTTGTTACACATGCATTTTTCTCACAAACAGTGGGAGGGAGTTCATTGAGAACTGGTTACTGCTGCAGATAAGGAACCTAAAACATGAGCTGTCAGGAGAAATGCAGAGATGTATCACATTATTCACATCTGTGTTTGCTTCTGGCGTAACAGACCCAAGGGCAGAATGTTTAATGTTTTGTTTAATACTATGTAAACTCAAAACAGCTTTTCAGAAACTGGGATGCTTCAAAATCATGAGTAGCCCCTAACTGGTGTTTTTGTACTGAACTCTGTGAATGCTTTGACGTTGTAATTTCTGCTGGAGGTTGCACCAAGTTGCATGAGGAATGAACATGGGACTGGCTGTCGAAGCAGAAAGCTGACAACCCGTTAAACAGGTCTGAAGAATTCCTCAACGTGGAGAGCAAAGTCAGCAGAATCCTGGAGCCAAACGCCAGAAAAGCCTGGTGCACTTAATCTGGTGATCTTGTCATCTTGGAGAAACCTGGCAGGATGATGCTCCCAGCGCTCTTCGGGTGAAGGTCTTTTCAGCATCCCCTGCTGGGCCAGTTATTTAGCCCATGGGTTCCCAGGAGGAATCTGTGAAGTGTTTAAATGTCTTTTTAAAATTCATTAGAAATGCAGTGACTTAGGCTGACTCAAATGTCCATATGGATACTGCAGTTTGTTTGGAATGCAAGGTGCAAATAAAATGTCTAGATGGAAAAGTTGTGAGAAGTTTCAAGAGTTCTGAACTATCAAGTCTAATCCTAAATTCTAAATTCTGTTGAGATTTTTATTAGCAAAATTTTGCAAATAACATATTTAATTATGTTGGGTTTATGCGTTCTGTTCTCCCACATTTTTGATACATTAGAGCAGCAAATCGTGATTTAACAGAGGGCAGAATATATCCTCGTTAGGGAACTGCAGCCCTATAACCCATACAATGCATGAGGTGTAAAATCTTCTCTAGGTCTTCCTTCTCTGACTTCGTTACTTCATTTCTGGAGGCTTCTCAGGTGTTCAGAGTGATAAATTAAACATCAGCAAACAAGTTGGAAAATTATTTTTGTGTATTTTAGTTTCCTAGGTACTGTGACAATAAGGAAAGATTTTGATTGCTGAATAAACACGTGGTTCTGCCCCAGCTGTGTCTGATGACTGATAAGTGAAATCCCATGGGATAAGCTTTGGGATTGGCAGAGATCTACTGCCTTTCTGAAGCACACACTGCAGAAGTGCTTCTGGTTAAAAATGACTGCAGTTATTGAACTTGCCTACCTTTCACAAGTTTTTAAAGCTATTTATGCAAATAGGAGCTTCAGAGAGATGACAGTAATACCCAGGAGTTGTTTCTTGTAGGGTTTTCATGCCTTCTTGAACTAATTTCTGGCCCTAATTGTGTGCATACACGTGTAGTGCTCCTGCATTTCCTGAGAAAGGTCTTTTCTTCCCTCCCTGCAAGGCATTCATCATGCTGCATGAGAGCCAGCTTCTGGGAGTGTGGTGACACTCATATCGTCTTAAAATGAAGAAAAATCTCATTCCTTATTAGCATTACTGATAGTTTACCTACCCAGTAAGGACTTCTAGAAATGAAGTTGGAGGTATTTGACGTGTTAATTCATGGGCATGTATAGATGAGTTAAAGTATTCACTTCTAAGCCTTCTGATTCTTGTCTGAAATTTTATTAGCACATCGCTAGACAAAGTGCTGTGTGAGGGGCTAGACAGTGTATGGGTGAGATTTGAAAGATCTCACTGTTATATTTAATTTTCCTAAATAACTTCCTAGGCAACTTGTTCTCTCCCCAAATGCTGCATATTCTAAATCGGACTAATCTGTGTGGTGTTCAAATCCATACAACAGGCCTTGCAGAACTCAGGGAAGCGGTGCATGGATTTTCTCCAGTTGGTTCAGCAGCTCTTGAGCCCAGCAAGTCCAACAAATCAGTAATTCCAAAGAACTCAGGTTGTTATTTTCGCTTAAGATGGTGGCAAAAACATAATCTTTGTTTCAAATGGGAGTAGTGTGTGGGTTCAGTGAGTGTGGTCTTAACTCTGCTCATATCAGGCACTGGTTTTTTGTGGAGTAGATTGACACCTTCCGAGCACTGAACTCCTGCCCTGTATTTGCTTGATGTTTGAAAGGATTAATGCATGGACAGTGTGTGGATTTTTTTGTGTCACTGCTCGTTCCTGCTTGTGTGGGGAAATATGGACGATGTGTAGCTTCAGGGAATGGTTTTTGAGAGATGATTTGTGAAGGTTGTTTGCTGACTGACATATGGCGTGGCATACGGTGCTATTTACCACCTCGGAGTCTGAACTTACAGGGAAATGATTTTCTTTTTTAAACATTTAATTCTATTAAGTACTTGTAGACATCTTCCAACATTGCCCTGGCCAAGTCAATTTACACTTTCCTTTTATTCTGCTTGTCCCATCTGTTTGTGACTGTTTGTTTTCTTCCTTTTTTTATTCTATAAATAGATTTTAGCATTTCAAGGGCTGAGGGTCTCAGTAGCATCAAGCACTTGCAAATCTCTCTTAGCTTTTTACCTGCACCCTCCAAGGTGTCTTGTCTCAGACCTTCCTCTGATGTGGAAATGGAAGCTAGGCCAACTGCTGGACTGGAAAAATGCTCTCTAATACAGCCTGGTGTAACATCATCTTTCCAAGTCATCCTAGTTCTTCCCTGGAATAGCAAACTTTTGAAACAGTGATGAAGAAATGATGTCAAGAGGTGCCACTTTTTTGTTAAAAATCTGGTTTGTAGTGAAAGAGGAAAAAAATAACACGGGACAAATGGGTATCTTAAAACTTGGGCAAATGCAGCTTTGAGATGATGGAGTTTCTGGAAGAGTGCATCAATCCTTTTTGCCCTGGTGGGAGATGTTGAAATGAAAAGGCTTCAAAGGGAGAAAAATGCTCTGGGCTTTTCCAGGCACAACTCCTGATTACCATAGAAGTTGCTGCTGGGTTTGCTGTCTTCCAGCTGGGCCTGTGTAGGTATCGCAATGAAGATACTATTTATTTGCTTTTATATTATTGCTTTTTAAACAAATACTTGAAGGTTTTCCCTTTTATATGCAGAACTACAAATCTTAAGAACATGAACAGAAGTGAAACAAATGCTCAAGTGTAGATTTACATAAAAGAGACATGAAAAAAGAACCTGAAATATACAGGGGGGGATGGCTGGTGTTTTCTGAGCTTGTTTCCGTCTCTCTGGCTTATATTAGTGTCATTTCCCTAGCAATTTTACAGAAAGAGAAATTAGGAATGTATACAAACACTTTGAGAATGTTTCCTCTGCTCTGATTCTACTTCTGCTTCTTCCAGTCTCACTGGGAACATTCTGATTGAAGTGTGAGTCTACATCCCCATAAAACAGTGTCAGGATCTGTCCCACTTCCCTCTGAGCAATCAGTCACCTTGTGAACATTCCTGTAGAGAGAAAGCAATAAATGTTTCTCCTCCCCCATTCCTTGCCTATGCTACTCTGCCTTTTTCTTTTCTTTTTTTCCCTGAGTCATAAGGAAATGGTGGTAAAAGCTCTAAGCAATAAACCTGTACAGACTACTACAGCTGCTGCTTAAATGTTAAGGTGGTAGAAAATTTTGAAGTGAAGGTCCAGCCTCCACCAGTTTCCGGTTTTCCACTCCATCCCAGCTATATGGATAGAGAATCTCATTCCAGGAGGCTAAATGTTGGTACTTGTAATATTTTTAATACAAATGGTAAGCAGCATGTAAAAGAAAGGGATTTTTACTTAGGTTATTAAGTTCTTTGTGGTGTGAGGCTCTTTCACACAGCAGAGAAAAGTATTCTCTACTTATTTGAAGCTTTGCGAAGATTAAAAGATTCTAAATAGAAAAATCTGTGTGGATTTGTCATTTACAAATTTGTTTCTTCAAACCACTGTTTATAACATGCAGAAGAGATTAAGAATGTCAGAACTGCACGATAAGGAGGAGGCAATGTAGGTGTCTAGTCTGATGCTTAAAATACAGAAGACAACTTTTGGAGGCTTTCTTAACTAGGTAAAACATCCTTGTGAAAGTGTTTAAATGAGCGCTGGTTTTGCTTACAGAGACCATACATTTAAATAAGCTTAAAATGTAAACACAACTGCATGCCTTCATGGAGACATAAACCAACACGCCTTACACGTTTCACTCCTCTCCCACTAGGACTTGGTGCCATCCTAAGTTTGCCATATGACACCTTTTTGTTGGTAATCAGGAGAATTGTCAATGTTTTGAGGTAAGAGTGACTGTGTGTTACCCTGCATGCTGAATGTTACGTGATTAAAAACCTGGTGCCATAGTAAAATCAGCTGATTGTGGTATCAAAGGGTTCCCTGCCCGAAGGAATATTGCAGTGTCATCAATCTGGTAGTCTCCTCCTTTTCCTGCCTGTGGATGTTCTTTCCAGGATCTTAGAATTCAGTGGAGGTGGAAGATGGCGCACCAAGTCAGAGAGACCTTGTGCTCACAGCTCAGCCATTCCAAAAAGAGGGATAGCACAGGAACAGCCACCTGCCAGTGGCCATAAGGGCCACTACCTCAGTGCTGCTGGTGTTGAAGGGACTTCTTTGTGATGTAAATGTCACTGGAACTCTGCTGACCCTCAGCTGGGAGTTCCGCTCCGTCCACAGCAAGGAGATCATTAAAACACATGGTCCAGGTGTGCCAGTGCCTAAACCACCCCCCCGGCTTTCTGTAGGGCGTGTATGTCCATGAGGAGGGGATTCCACCAAGGCTCCAGCTGCCTCCAAACCAATGGACAAGCCAATTTAAGATATCAGCAGAAAGGAAATGTTTGAAGTTCACCAGACCCAGTTCCCGTTGGTACTTTCTTGCAAAGCCAAACTTCCATGGAGTTTCAGTTCCAATTCCGTAGCATTGGTCACCAGAGCACCATCTGCCTGCCAGGGGCACAGCTGTAACCCAGCTGGATGTTGCAGCCTTGAACCTCTATCCCTATCTTTTATTCACTGCTGTTCAGTTTTTCAGGATTTATCAGATCTGTGTATTTTACTGAAGCGTGGCAGAGATGTCTCACTCACTTCCCTCGAGATATTTCTTTGTCAAACTGCAGAATGTGCTGCTTTGCTTCAGTAGAAACTGAAGGCTGAATTTGAACATTTTCCTAAGGTTCTGAAAATAAACCTTTCTGAAGGTTAAAAAAAAAAGGGTTGTCAAATTAATTTCATGTTCTTTTAATGTAAAATAATTTATTTATTTAGCCATGTTATTAGAAGCTTTTTAGGTTGCTTTTTTTTCTCTTCCTAGTGTAGAAAGCGGAGATTAAATGGCCATGTTTTGGAAGTGGGGATAAATCTCTCTGAAGTGACCTTTCCTTAGCCTTGATGTCCATCCTTTGGAGGAAATGTTGACAAAGCAGTAACGTTTGTGCATCCTTTGATGTATGAGGGTTTGACATCTCAAACTCACCATTGCTTTAAATAGTCCCAAATATTACTTTGAAGCAAGAGGAGCAGGAAAGGCGAATGACTGATGAGACAAATTTCCTTAATAACTTCTCATTTAGCCAAAAGATAAACTGGTTTTCATCTAACATTCCTCATTTATAGCAAGGCTGAGACCCATGTTAAGTGTTTCTACAACAAGCTCCAAAATCAGCTTCTGAACAAATAAATCACTTGCCTGTGGCTGGTTTGTTTTTTAATCAAGTTACAAATGCAGATTCCTGAAGTGCTTTTATTGAAGCAATTTTATTTTATGTTAATTCGAAATATAGGGCTGCTACTTTATATTGCCAGCTTTTGAGGGGCAGGTCTGCAGTGTAGAATTGAAGCAACTGTTTGGGTTTTGCTTTTTTTAAAATTTCTTGTGGAAATCTCTGAAGCTCTTCTGGTTAACTTTGAGTGGATTTGTGCTGCTGTCCTTTGAAGAACTGAGCAGTGTGTTTTCATAGGTGATGAAATGGGAGTGCATATTTTGGGTGCAGCAATCCTGCACATCCCCTGAACAGCTCAAGCCTGGTCTGTACCATGACACCTCTGTAGTGTAAAATCCACTATTTTAAATACAAAATATGTTAAAGAATTGCTGTTGCTGAGCAGACACCTATCAAGGTGAGTGGCCTTTAAATATGATTTACCGTTGAGAGTATCTGTCATCTGAACATTATCAAAAATATTTCTGAATTACAGAATTGTAGGGACAGTGGAGAGGGTTGAATCTTTGAGTAAGTCATTTTTAACTGTGCTGTTTCTGACAGTTGAAATGTTATTGACCAAAAACATATTTATGTTTGTTCAGCACGAATGTTCTCCTCTGTAAGAGTCACCATCTGTCTCATTTCTTCTGCATCTGTGGGTATTTTTTGTTTTTTCTTTAACTCTGGGTAGACTTATTTTTAGAATCTGTATTAGGTGATTAGTAGTTGTGGTTTGTTGCAGGTTTTTTTCTTTTTAAAAAGAAAACAAAATTTCAATTTATTACTTAATACAATTTTTAACTCTTTCCCCCAGTGGTTTGATACTCCCCCAGTGTTTGGTTATGGTATTAAGCCATGAGCCATCAAGTTATTTCAGCTGCAGTGAGAGATTATCATCTTCTCACTACCTCTTGCTGTCCCCCTAGGCTGGCACATGTTGTCACTCCTTAACCCAATTCTGCCAGAGCTCTCTGGGTTTGAAATACCCCAGACCATGTTGAGAAGTCCAGGGAATAAATCCCAGTTACTCCTGTCACGCTGGGCCAGCAGCAGCAGCATTGAATTCAGTATTAACTTTAATTTCTGTGTGTCTTTCCTGCAGTTGTGCTCCTGCTGACTTCAAATGAGTTTGAAATTGTTCAGCATTTAGGAAGAAGCAGCAGCATCTGGTAAAACCAACACTCAACAGTGTACTGGTTCCAAGGTCTCCCAAGTACTGGAATAGAGGTCAGCGTGGGAAAACTTTTAGAGGAAATTCCAGTCCCTGAAGTGTTGGAAAAAAGCACTTCCAGTGTAAATGGAGATTTGCTAGGAGCAAAAAATCTTTGGTATGTCAAGCAAGATGCTGCAAATAGCATTGTTTATCAATTTATTTATCTATTTAATCTCCCCTCAGGGGATTTCATAGTTATTTGCATTTTGGAGATAATTTTTAAAAGAATATTTTCACTTTTCATGGGTGTTGATGATCACTGGTTGTTTCTTTCTAGAATTGTTAAAGCACCCCTTTTCAAAGAATCAGAGAATATTCTGAGTTGGAAGGGACCCACAAGGATCATGAAATCCAACTTTTAAGTGAATGGTCCTTACAGGGATCGAAGCCACAACCTTGGCATTATTAATTTTGCACACTGATTTTAAATGTCTTTTTCTGCTTTGAGAACAAAGCATTCATTATATGGCTCGTGATGTGAGGTTTGCAGAACTTAGTGGAATGAACATGACACGGCTTGAAATGATACAGTGGAAAAAAATCCCTGGCTCAAGGTAGTTTTAAAACCAAATTAATTAATTTTCTGTGCCTCTGACTGATGTTAATGTGGTGCTTTGGTAGTTTTTCCCCTTATTGTTACTCCCTTAAAAGCTTCAAGGAGCTACCGGGTAACTTGTGGCCTTAGAAAGCACAGTGCCTTCATGTGTAGCTGAAATTTCCTAAGATCTTGTCAGCTTTAAACAAAGAGAGAGAGAAGGCTCAGGCAAGTGTCAGTACTGACAGCTTCAGTCACCGTTTTCATGGCTCCTGTGTAAGTACCAGGAGGACATGTTGTAGAATATTATTTAGGATGATGGACCCGAGTCAAAGAAGGACATTTTAAATTCACTGTCTGAAGGAGTCATTTTGTGGCTGTGAGGATGTTTGGGCCAACATGAACCACACCTGAAACCGATTTGTTTTCCTATTGTAGAGGTGTTGGTGCTTCACTTGCATTTTGTGGCAGGTTAGTTGCAGCCTTCATTAATGAGTGTTTTGAATCCTTTAACTGAGCTCTTTCACATAATTTGAACATTCAGAAACTTTAAAATGCATGGAGGGGATGGGGAACAATGTTTTTCACAGCATTTCAGAAAAAATATAATTACTGTCATTGAAATTTTGCATTCAAGACCAACAGGACTTTAGGGCTGAATCTTCCTTACATGGTTTTAGTTAAAGACTTTTTTATAGTTTGCTCCAGTTTCTTTTCTTTGCTAATAAACTGGTTGGTGTCCAAGTTAAATAAGTCGACCATCTTGTTTTTAAAAATGCATTTTTAAAAATCCTCTGCCTGGTTTATCTGCAGTAGAAGAGAATCTGGCCAGCCCAGCCTGTGCTCCGGGCTCAGCCCTTTCCAGCTCTGGGGATGAGCTATGCTGACTTCATGGGAAAGGGAAAGCTTTCAAGTGAGTGGGTTTTGCTCAGCTCCCTTTACAAGCCTTCACACTTCTGGAGGTGCAGAAAGCCAAACATTTCAGCAACAATTTGCTTTGTTCCCACTGCACATCGAAGTTGCAGATGCACTTGATTTAGGACAGTGCTCCAGCACTGCTGAACCATCAGCACAGCCCCGCGGGTTCAAGGGAGTGCATGGATTTAACTTGAAGCATATGCTGAGCTGAAATGGAATGTAAACCAGGATATTAGTGGATTTTGTCAATTCTACCCCATTGCTCTGTACTTTTAGGAGTAAAAGGGCATTTTGACCGTGCTTGGTTATTCTTCTTTGTTACCTTTTAAGATTTAGATTTTTTTTTTTCTGAATAGGAAACTTTGTAGTTCTTCCCCATTTCTGTAGTTGAACTACATAGAAATGAATTCACCAATATAACATATGGGAAAAAAAGTGGTTTGGGTTCAGTCTGAGCAGGAAGACATCCCAGCACTTTCATAGCGCAGGTGATAAGGGAGAGTTTAGGTCAGAAACCTGCTGGGTTTGGGTGACTCCACTGTGCTGACCTTCCTCTACTCATCAAGAGATGATGAAAATCTGTTTGAGTTCAGGCCACAACACTAGTTCAATTTTTTTCCCCTTCTTTTTCCTTTTATATGAACAAAAATTTGAAGCTTATATTGTCTGGTCTTGCCTCTTTAAATATAGATGATTTTATCTGACAAACGCTGGATTTTGGCTGCACCTTCTCTTCAGCGACTTGTGTATTTAAGAGGAGGTCACCACTTGAGCGTGAGAAAAAGTGGGTTATTGAATTGCAAAAGAGCATACTTGTCTCTTTGAATTCCTTTGAGAACAGCCTACTTTATGTGTATTGGTGTTTGGAATTGGCCCCGTGCATTTGGCAAGCACAAGTGGAAGTGGGTAATAGAGCCAGAATATTGTACTCACTCTTCCTTAGTGCTGCATCCTGGAGTGTGTCTTTGGGTTTTACTGAGGTTATTAGATTATTAAATTAGTGAAATGTGTGTTTGTGTGTATTGGAAGGAGCTTTTAATAGTGCACTTTGTTTCAGTGTTTTTGGTGACTCCGAATTTTTCACCCTATAGTCACATTGAATAAATCATGGCATTAAAATTCTTCTTTTAAAGTAGAATAATTTATGCCTTGCAGCAAATACTTTAGAAAGATGAACTTTTTAAATTAAAAACTTTGGAGACCTGTCTCTGTTTAGCATGTTGTAGTTGTGATTTGTTTTCCATTGATGTTAGAGCAAAACAGTGGTGGCAGTTTATGATGCAAAGGGATGTCCTCAATTACAGAAAAAATAGAACAAGGCTATATATTGAGGGGAGAAGTCTCGTTATTGTAATGAAATTTAGCATTGCTTTCTGCTTCCACTGGAAGTTTTAGGAGGACTTATATTCAAAGCCCACAAAGAAACACTGGGCACACAGAACTCACTGAAAAGAATTTTGAATTATTAGTTGGAAAAGGAAAGTCTGTACGTTTCCTTTCTTTCCTGGCTTTCCTCCAGTGACATCAAAATAAACTCTGATATTTGGGCAAAGGTGGGATTGTGGATTGGATCAGATGCTTATTCCAGCTGTGAACACTGGTTTATTCTGGGGCTTGCAATCATTTTTGTTCATTGCATGAAGTTCCTCCTCTCTGATCTCCAGCTGTAAGTGAGGGTTCCCACACGCCCTTCCCTCCATTTCTGTGTGTGTGGAATCTGTTCCTGCAATCGATGGAGTCGGAAACGCTTGGAAGGGCACAGACTCCGAGCTGCTCATAAAACCAAATGTGTCTTGGAAAATGGGGCATGGAGGCCTTGGAATCAAACATTTCTGTGCATTACTTCAAACGTAAACCTCCAGCAGCTCATCTTTTATGATTCTGCACAGCACACTTCGGGTTTTAAAAGCTCCAGCAGATATGAAAGCATTGATTATTGGCAAGTAATCATCCCAAATTCATCTGGTGTTTCAAAGGCTTTCTCAAATTGAGCTGTTTAGGAAATTGGTTAGTCAAAAGATATGCAATGATAAAACCCATTTTCTTTGGGGAGTATTTTTAATTCATATGTTGTATATTTGATACTTAGAATCAAATAATGGGGAGACTAATAACTGCAGAATGTTCCAAAGGGAACTATAAGCAAAGTATAGGAATTTTCCTGCTTAAAAATTGAATTTCTGGGCTGGCAAATGAGTGTTCTCTTTATTCCCAGACTGATATTTAAAATGTATTCAACTTTGCAGCATCATCCTTGTTTTGAGGCATTGTCTGCCAAGGGCTGTCCAGGTGTTATTTCATCTTGGGATTATTTTTTATGTAAAACACAGATATTTAACTGAAGTCAAGCACTCAATTACCTAGACCGGGCTCAGTGAGATTTTGCCAAAGAAAGGTTTCTAGAGAATTGCTCCCCAGCATAAAACAGTTGATGTTCTATTTCTCAGTTCCTTGTTCTTTGGTTTAAATACTACTCTTTCATATATATATAAGATATCTATATCCTCTCTGTAAAGAAGCTCAAGGAAGAACTACTTAGTTGTAAAACTGCTTTAAATTGTTTGAATGTGGCTTAACAGGCTGCTGCAGCTTCCAGTTTGAAGATGATTTAACAACAACAACCTGTGGTGGTTAAGCTGCAGAAGTCACATATAACTAATCTTTTTTCCAAAGTCTTTCTGTCATATTTATTTTAAAATTGTTTATTTCCTAGTATTTTAAATTCTGACTGTTCGGCTACATCTTATCTTGTTCTTCTGCAGAGTATGTACACAAAATACATAAAACTTTGCAGTTACGACTTGAGTGTGGAGCAGGAAGTGGAATATTCCTGTCTCTCACACAGAGGTTCTCTGTAGTGAGATTTCAATCCATTGCCCTCCCTGGAATCAGATTCCTATAAGTGACCACCTTGTATGTGATGGCTGGAAAAATAAATAGAATAAATAGCATAATGAGAAATTTGGGGTGGAGTTTGGGGTACAGAGGCTGGTAACCAATATTGCTGACTTCCCCCTTACATTTAAATTGTAAGGTCTTTGACGGGAGAGTGGGGATGGAGGATGAGATGGAATTTAGCTGGGCATGGTGCTGTCTCATTTTCCTTGATTTACATTGGATATCTGCAGAGCAGAAGGACACCCGAAGGAAACAGATACTTTCCAGTGATACCCTCGTGTGTTGGTGCCTCCCAGCACTGCCCTGGAGGCACTGCGTCCTCCTGGCAAGGCACCAGGCACATCTGAGTTGTTATTTAATGCAAACTGAAGGTGTCTGAAGGGCGGTTCCTACTCCCACTCTAAAAAGAAGACCAGACCAGTGAGTTTCACGGGCCAGTTGGCTTAAACTGATGCATCTTTATGGATTTTGAGTGGAGCTAAAACCAATTGTGGATCTAGTCCTTGTTGTCCTTAGAAAAACTGCATCGCAGTAGTGTAGGACTGTGTGTATATGTTTATAGTAATCCATTAAGAACCACAAACCACACGCTGTGAATACGTTTACCTAAAGCATTGTTTAGTGTTCTGCTCTGATTTCTCTTAATGTTCCACTCTTATAGTGTTGATTAATTTACAATTTGTTTAATATATCAAGTTCTAAACCCACTTAAATGAAAGGCAGCATAAAGTCTTTCTGCTGAGGTGGCCATTATGCCTTGAAAATACTGGGATTTCTCATTTTGGCATTAAATTCCAAGCTTTGGCATAGGCTGCAGATGTTTTAGAGATGGGTGTGAGATCTTCTAGACCTGGGAGGCAACGAACTGGAGGTTACCTGGAATGTTTTGACCAGAACTCTGTTCCAGATTCTTTATTTAGCTCAGGATTTTGCCATGAATGCGTCCAGACAAAGAGCTTTGCTCCGGAACGGTGGATCCTGCCATCCAGTCTGGCTGTTTTCTGAGAGACCAGATGCCAGGATATAATTCACTTTAACTGTTTGTCTCTCACAATCTGTAAACAGCTCCTTTCACCCAAGCAGTTCTTACAGGAATTAATAACTGAACAGCTGAATTCAGCTTGTGCAGGTAACCAGCATATCAGGAACAGGTACCTTTCAAAAGGAAGAGCTGAAATGCTCTGACCACAGCTGCCAAGCTTTCTCTAGTTAGCTTGCTTTCCTTTCCCATAGGTTTTTAGTTAAATATAAATACTTGGAATTAGGTTTTTTCCACAGTTCAGCCTCTCACTGGTTCTAACGGTGCTGTTGAAAATAGTGAAAAGCTTTCTGGAGAGGGATATTCAAGCAGTGTATGTGTTAAGCCCCTTGCTTCCAAGCTCTAATTCCAAATCAGCATCCTATAGAGATCTGCTACTGCATTTCCTTAATCCTAAGCAGTTCAGGATTATTTTTTTCCCCTTCAGAGGAATTTTAATTATTTTTGGTAGCACATGTGTGGAAAAAAAAGGAAAAAAACCCCTTTTGCTGTAGTGTGAATGCAAAGTCGTTGCTATTGTCAGCTCTCAGTGGGTTACTTGCATATAAATAAATTACGGGTGGGGGGGGAATAATCTTTGTTAACGTTGCATTCTGTTTCTCGTGGCTGCTATGGCAACAGATGAGCCAGTGCTGGCGTGAAAAAGCTTAATGGCACAGCAGAATGGAGTGATGAATTTAGCAGGAGGAAGAAGGGAAGAGCACAAGTCCTTCAGCAGTGCTGTGAAATGAGTCACCAATTAAGCCGCAGATGGGTAAGGGCTTCCACATGTATTTACAAATTATTGAAATCAGATTTTGGTGATTATATTTGGAGCAGGAAGAGTGACAGAACTTTAGGGAGCAGTAAATTAGACTGTGTCGTTTGCAGATGATTCAGGTCCCGTCCCGTCCCCGCCCCCCCCCCCCCCGGCTTGAATCAGCTCCTTTGTGTAGCTGTAAAGGTGGAGTTTGTTGTCCTGAGTGTTTCTTAAGTGGAGTCCTCAATGACATTCCTGCCTCTGGACATTGCCAAGAAAAGGCAGTGAACGATTTCTGTCCCCTGCCCTTCTAAGACTTTGGGCTGTAAGAGGTGCTTTTTCCTGTTTTGTCCTGCTAGGATGCAAATAAAGGGGGTTAACGCTCCTTTAAAGGATAAATAGTGAATGTTTTAACTCTGCTTTTTTCTTTTAGTCTTCAATAGTAGAAAGCACTTCACACACTTCAAAGCTTGGCTGGAGTAGCAGTCTGGGTCATAAATCAGGATTTCGTTGGGAAGGGAAAGTTTTATTGGAATGACTGCAGAATGTCATCTTGTGCCATCTTTAGGTGATACTTTGAACTTGATAAATGTGATGAGCTGGATTCTGCACTTGGCTGGTTCATGGCCCCTACTTTTTAAACTCACAGACTTTGGTTGGATGGTGGGCTGTTTTCCTCCACATCTATTTTGGCATGACTTCTATTATCCTGAGACAGAGAATGATTACTTAGAACTCTTGGGGAGAGTACTTGGCATCTCAAGTTCCTGGTGAAACATCAAGTGGGCATTACAATTGCTGCTCCAGTGGGAGTGCTTGTGCTAAGGAGAAGGTTCCAGAGCATGGAATCTTCTCTGCGGAAACTTCACCCGGAGCTTTAGCATTGTGGATGGCATGTAATGGAAATGGTTCCAGAAGTTAGTAACCAGATTATCTACTGTCAGTAAATAGTGCCAGACAGTGCAAATTGCACAGCTGTGGAGTTTTTAGCAATACGAGGTTTTCAAAAGCCTGGAGCGGAGGAATATTGGGCATGAGAGGAGAGGTAGAGGGAGGGCTTTGCCCAGAGCAAGGGAAAGCTGAAGGGAAGGTAAGTGGAGGATGTTTAGAAGGCTGTCAGAGAAGGGGATAGAGGAGTGACAAGAGGCTTAATTTTTTATTTTAGTGGAGAGACAAGAACACTTCTGACAGATTTTTAGCAAGAAAAGTTAGAGATGGATAAAGGATCTTATGTGAAGAGTGTTTCGGCCAGACCAAAGGATAAAAAAAGAAGTCCTGTAGGGGAATCAGTGGTGCTATGGGTGATGCTTCCCTCTTGAAAACTGGAAGTGCTGGGGGAGAAGGTAACAAGCTACAGGAGGCACAAAAATGCCTTGTTCACTGCAGACACAGATTGTAGGGAATAAAGTATCTTTGTGTACCCTAAAAGGTCCTTTTGGAGATGCTGCTGGCACTTTAAAAGCGTCAATCTGTATTGTCTATTTTCAGATTTCGACTTCGTTATTTAAGGGGGTTGAACAATGTGGCTTGACTCTTGTCAGAGCTGGGTAAGGGCTTTTCTGGGTTGCTTTGTTTTGGTATTTCTGATGCTCCCAATTGCAGGCAGAAAAATACCTGAGGTTGCTTTGTGAGGGTTGAAATAGATGGGTGATTGGAACAGAGTGGGAGAAAAATTAAATGCAGTGGAAAAGCAATTTTTTTGTATTCTCCAAAACTGTGTAGAGTTGTAAATACTGGGAAATGAAATTTGTGCCTCTGCTATGTGCCGTGAGCTTGTTAAAATGAGTCCTCTGTCCCTCCTGGGCAGGGAATGTGTCTTTGCCATCCTTTGGGAAAGAAATTTGCTTTGACAAAGTGGTAGGCTTTGTGGGACCTTACCTGCCCTGCTTGATTATCAACCCCTCTGGGGAGAGATGGAGCAAGTCTGTAAAAGACTGTTGATTTCCATTTCAGGACAGGCCTTGCAATAGGATGTGGGCGGGAAATACTCCTGGGTCCTTTGCAGCCTAATTCTGCTCATGGAATAGCCTTATTTTGCAAGATTCTGTAGTTTGAGATGTACCCTGAAGGATAAGGCTGAAAGGCTTCACTGTAGGGTTGGTCCTGCCTCAGCCGAGGAAGGAGACCCGTCATCTTGCCTGCATCAACGTTGTTAGTCTTGGAAATAATTTTGGTCATTGTTTGAAGGAAAGTCCCATTAAATAATGTATTTCAAACAGTGCTGCTGTGCAAATGATTAATAGTAACACCTCAGATTATTCCTGGCTCACCATTTCCTTTCTTAACTCCACTTGTAAGAAGTGTATTTCACCCCTAGACACTTTTTAAAAATTATTTTCTGCTCCATAAACCAGCATAGTGCTGAATCTCTGATTTGAGCAAGAAGCACCTTGTTAGAGGTGATGGTAAAGTGAAGGTAAATTTTCTTGCCTCTGACAAAGTTGTCCCTTCTCTTGACATCATTATACCATTCCTGCTCAGGCTGGCTTTCTTCCCAGATAACTGAAAAGCAGAATTATTTCTGAAGGGTTGGGATTTTGGCTTTGGAAATAATTTAAACCAAACCAAATTGCAAATTGGGATACAAAATGAAATATTTTTGCAGCACCCACTTCTATTACAGCCTTTAACTCCTCAGTCCCTGTGTGTGTGGATGTGGGATGTGCTGAATTTGTGCTGCGCTCTTGGTGGAGGACAGCTTTGACTGCCAGGAGAGGGGTAAAACCACGTATTGAGAGAGTTTAAGTGCTACAGGAAGTTCACACAGTTACTTACAGCATGTTTTATTTGGTGAAGTCAGGAGTTTGTAATTATTGAGCTGCTAACAATGCTGCGAGATAATAAGGGAGCTGTCTCCAGTCTGGACATGAAAAAGCAAAAGCACAGAGGAGAGAAACTGTAATCATTTGAAGTCATTGGGAAATAAAGCTGCTCAGGGAAGTCTTTCCTGTGTCAAACAAAAAAGTGAGTCTAGAGTTTGAAATACTGAACAGGGATGCCTGACTTGCAGAATGCTCTCTGTGAAGTTACTCTCATTTTCTAGCAAGAATCCTGCTGGTGTCATTATAGTGTTGGTAATGAATTGAACCAGAAGATGTTCATTTCCTGCTTTACAGCCATTGGCACAGAATTTTCTCAGTTTGAGTAACTACTCCAAAAAAATCCCCCAAAACAAAAGGCTGTTTGGTGGGGTTTTTTTGGTTGGTTTTATTTTTTTCTTTTTAATCTGGCTATTTGGAAGTTCAGATTCTGACCCTTCATACAGCACTTCAGGATTTGGGTGTTTGCCCGAGTTTGTTGGTTTTGGGTTGTGTTTTTTCCTGATTGGAGTGAAGGGACTGCACTGAAGTAGTTGTTCTGAATTTTGTTCATTTTAATAGCCAACTTAGAACTCTTCTGACCAAGAGAAACCTTCAGCCTTAGCTCTTCTTGTGCCTGGATCTGCTGTAGTACTCGTGTTTGGCTGTTGCAGGATTACCCTCTCTAGCCTGTATTTCCATACTCTAAATCTTCCCCAACTGCCTGAAATGTGGGTGGACAGCTCAGTACATTTGTTTTCTGTGGAAGGAGAACAGCTATTTTTGGTTCCTTGCCATCCTTGACCTTTAATACTGTGTGGGGCAAACTACAGAAAACCCATTTTGAGCAGTGTACTGTCAGCATTGCTCATAAATGCCAAAAAAGTTCCTTTTTACGTGGCAATTCCTTAATACATAGGTATAGCAGCACACCTGGAATGCCTTAAAAAACCAGGCAGGATGAGACATGGCAAAATCCATTTGTCTGAACACGTTTCAAATTCCGTGCTAAAGAGAAAGTGTTTATATGTTGCTCTCCAGAAATTCTTAACTCTCCCTGCTCTTTCCAGTGCTCCACTGGGCTTTGTAAACTCTCAGGAATATTTTGTTACCAGTTAGAATGCTTTTTATCTTTATTCCATATGTTTTTCAGTGTCTGCAGGTTGGGACACTCAAGTGGATGTGGTTTCTATATTTTTCTTAAACCTTGTGTTCATTAATCGAACATATTTGTGTGGTTAAAGTGGGCTTTAGAGGTGTGATGCCCTCAAGATTTGACATCCCTTTTGGCAATTAAATACAGGATTCTACAGTTATTAAGTATCTCCAAGTGCCATCAAATACAAAGATACGGAAGACAAAACTTCTCTTTCTTCCTGAATGCTTAGAGCATATCAGTAAAAGAAAAGAAAAAAAAAAAGATACAAAGATCAAATATGCAAAATTCCACCCCAGCCCTGCAAATCCCAAAAGGTTAGACCAGCCAACTAATGTATTCCTAGTTCTTGCTAGTCATAAGACATGAAGTTATAAGCTTATGATGATAACTGCTTTGCCCTTTTCCCCCCATGTAATTTTAGCTGTGAGAATCCATTGCTGAAATTCTAAAAGAGCATATATTGAATTATATAAAGCATTAATCTTTAAATCTAGCAGATATACTGAAATTGTTGGGATTATTAGGCTTTTCTGGTAGCACATGTACTCATGTGAATCTGGTGCTCTCAGTTACCAGGCCTTCTCTGATGTTATCAACTCTTTACTTTTGACAGGAGAGAGTTTCTAGCCAAAGCAGTTTTCAGGCTCTGAAGCTTTAAAAAAAAAAAAAAAAAAAAGCTTAGAAGAAGAAAAGAATGAGACCAGTGCTAATTGTTGGTTTCTTACAAGCAGGGCTTTCCTGCAGAGCAGTGGCTTGGGGCTGTTCAGGTGGAATTCTGCACTCCAGAATGCTACAGGAAGCTTTTTTATGGTTTTGGGCAGGTTTTCAGAGTGACTGAATGACCTAGCCTCCTTTTGAAAGGGCAATTTCATTATTTAGTGTGAATTTTATGCATTTTTTAGTGAGAACACATTCAGCAGTACCTTATTATGCTTCTAATGAGGGCCAGATGTGCTTCTGCTGTAAAACCGAGGGCATAATGCAAAAAGGGACTTGCAACAGAAGAAATGCCTTTCCCAGGGAGAAGAGCAGATCGTTTGAGGTGAAGATATTAACTTCTATTAATAATTAGAGGGGGGAATCCATGGGGATTGGTGCGAAACCATGGGCGATACTGATTTGTACAGAGACAACTGCAGGGCCCTTTATAATGAGGAGGAATGACACTGCAACTCTCTGAAGACAATTACATTGCAAATAAACAACTTATGTCAGCTAAGTGGTGTTTATTGCCATAATGGAAATTAATTTCAAGGGCTTGAGGCAAAGTGAATATAGCCCAGCCGAGCGGAGCATTCCACAGCGAGGTGCTCCTGCTCCTGCCAGTCCCAGGCTCCTGAGTTCCCGTGGGGTGCAGTGAGTGCAGTGCTTGCCTGTCAGGTGACATGCTACCAGGTAATTTGGGTCCACTTGCTCAGTGGGGTGTTAAAAACATGCTGGAGGACGCTCAAATATTTTTAATTACCATGCTCTGTGCTGCCATAGAGAGACTCGGACTGGCAGAGTGGCCCCTGCACTCCAGATGAGAGACCCTGATTTTCAACCTGCTTTATGCACTTACCCAAGTTCTCTCTGTTACCCAGACAAACTGCACTTCTCTGGCTGTTTCTGTACAGCAGAGATGATAGCACAGAGTTGCCTGACTGGGCTAAGTGCATTTAAAAGGCTGTAGTGCTCCCATGCAGTGTGGACATAGGGCCTATAACGGGAATTGTCAGCTTTATTTCATTTTTATTGTTCCCATTGACTGTTTCCCCAGGCTTGTGTGTGGGCTGTGTGTCTGTCACCACACTGTACTCCCAGGAGTTACGGTTTTCTTTCTGCCGCTCTGGTTTTTGAGATGCTGCTTTTGCTGTTGTTCTGGAAAACTTGCCCAGGTTGCCTGGATGAGACTGAAGATTTGTGATTAAAGAGAGCATCTCTGCATTAGGGCATGATCAGCATAACTTCAGTACAGAATGTGAATCCTCCAAGATGTGTCTGCTTTGGAGAGTGCTGCTGACTTCCTCATGTCCTCACCAGTTGGAAGAAGTGAAAGTTGTATTTTGAAGGAGATTCATCTGGAGTAACCCTGTGTTTGATTTAACATTGCTGCACTTTGCAGAAACCTCTCATTGAACTGATGAGCTCTTTGACAGCAGGTGAAATTCTCTCCGAAAAGACAGAATTTTGTGTTTCCTCATGGGAATGGTTTGATATATCACGCCTGAGGCTTGAAACATCACCTGATCTTTCTGCAGAGGGCCATACCATCACTGTGTATTTCAGCTGTGCATTAAGCTTGTTTTGTTCTTGTAAAATCCAGGAAGAAACAGTCAAAAGACCAGAAGAGACGTGTTGTTTTATTAAACCTTTCATCTGAGTGGGTAGGAGTTGCTCCTGTTTCTTCCTGTAATGCCAAGGATTTCAAATTGGGAACAGTTTAAACTGAAGATTAGTAGCTGGATCAGGATGCACGTGGATAACAATGTATGCTTTCAGAGAGAAGCAAACAGATGTCCAAGCAAAAATAATAATAAAAAAGATTAAAAATGACCTTTGCTCTGCATTAGCTGCCACGAGAAGAGGGGAAGCCTACACAGGGAAAGTTTTGATCCAGAGAGAGGTACTCAGGAAGTTCAGCCATGTCCTGTTGCAGAAATAGCTCCTGTGATGGACTGGCTGTTTCCGAACTGTGTTTTCAGCAAGTTTTGAATCTTGTATGAGCATTTTAAAGCATTTTCTTGAATCATCACTTGGCTCGCATTCCCCCTTGTTTATTTTTGAATGAATACCTTGATATGTAAGACTTTGGAGCAGGGAGGCATCAGGATTGTCATGGAAACAGGATCTGCAGCACTGGCTTCCAGCCAGGAGATGTGGTGATTCATGGCTTCAATGTGGGTGTCTGGAAATGAAATAAGTTCCAATTCTCAGGTGAATCAATGAAATAGTATTTGTGTTTGTGTTTTTATTTTCCCCTAGGATGTGTTCTGAACATCTTCCCCACATATCCTGTTTTATTTCTACCACTTTAAAAGGTAGGAAGGGTGTTCCCTAAGTATATACTCAGCATCTGAGCAGTAAATACAGCTCTGTGTGGGGAATACTCACCTGCCTCTTGTTTTCATTTTAGCTTAGCCTTAAATTCAAAAAATAGGAAACCTGTAAGCTGGAATTTTGTAATGTAGCAATTTGATTTAATTCTGGATGAATTTGGGAACAGGTTTGTGCACTGTATGTGTGAATGTGGTCTCAGTGTAGGACATGAGAATGAGGTAATTGCAGATCAGGGTTTCTAAACGTTACCTCAATTTCTATAAATGGTGTTGTGCCCACACTGAATCCCACGTTTTGTTTGTATTCATATAAATATAAAGTAAGTAATTGCAGGGCACATACATAAGTGTAGATGTGAACAGCAGGGCTCTGCTGTGAGCACACATAGTTTGAAGCACTGTTGGTGCTGAGGATGAATGAGTGGCTCATCTCTGAGAAGTGCCAGGAGGTTGAATCCTCCTCTTTAACTGCTGGATTCCTTCAGTGCCTATATATGATATATTTCCAGAGCCTCATTGAATCCCTCAGTTGTATTTAATAGTACTGAAATTGGGTGGAATTTTTGCCTCACATTGCGTACCCAATGCATCTTCAGGATTCTCTTTAAAATGAAAGCAATTTATGAATGAAGATATTTTATAATGTGTTCATCAGGAAGAGAATCACTTGCTTATCTGCTTTTATTGGTTTGTTTTTAAGTTGCTGCTGCAGTGGCTAAAGAACTGTGTTGCTGTTTTCTGACCTTTGTGGATGTGTGGGAGTGGATGGATATGACATAAATTTGCTTAAGCTTTGTGAAAAACCTTGTGTATCAAAATTTTCCACTGCTGTCTTTGAGTTAAGGTGCCCTATCAATTAATAAGGAATCACTCCTGTCAGTAATTAAGACTACAGTGAGGTGATTTAATAGGTTTTATGAATTTGAGTGCCATATATTGTTACTGATTGCTTTTCTGTTTAAATCTTCAAGTCACAGACAGGGTGACCTTTTCCTCCATTTCTTCCTACTTGTGCTTTTGCCATCAACTCTGTGGTTTAGGTGATCAGTTTTTCTTTTAATCATTTTTGTTTCAGTGGGCAGTGCTGTTCCCTGGGTATCTTTTTCCTGTGATCAAAGAATTCATTTTGTTGCTGGAGCTGTGGTTTTGCCTTCTGTCAGGCCTGTTACAAATCCACATCTCTGAGCTCTTGGAGTACTTCTTTCACCAACTGTTTGTCAGTGCACAGGCTTTGATGTCTGGCATTTTGGGTTAGCTGCTGCTGAGATCGTTTATCCTGGGGAGGTTTAGCAGGTTTGTGGGTGCCACTGTGAGTTCCACACCCGTGGTGGATCACTGCTCTTGAGGTTTGAAGTGCCTTCTCCAGCTGTGCACAAATGGGAATATTCCTGTTGCCATCCCAGGTGCAGCGGGGCCAAAGGTCCAGCCTGGGTGTCTCTGCTGTGGAGGAGCAAGGAGCTGGTTTGCACTGCAGCAAAAATGTGATCAGGAGGGTTTGCTGGGACCAAATTCTCGTTTGCTTTCCCATCTCGGAATCTGCTTCCAGCCCTCCCCCTCTGCCTTTTAGTTTTAATAAAACAAAAGAACAAATTTGTCCTTTCACACAATTGTTTTGTTGTATTCTGAGCCTCATCTGTTTACAGCATGTGCAACTGAGAGAGATTAGGTATGGGGGAGAGGGGAAAAGAAACCTCTGGGGCCCTTGTGGGCTTTAAAAACCATCTCTTTGTATTTCTGAGGTGCCCTAAAATGCCTCTTCTCTAATATGAGCTGCTCTGTGGGGTATTTTTTAACCTTCTGTTAAATTAGTGGGGCTATTTTTGTTTGGCTTGATTATGGCTTTTTCCATATTTTGCTCTACTGTAGATATTCTTCATCAGGAGGCAAAGCTGTGGAAAAACAGGGAGATGTCCCTCTGGCTCCTTGTTTTTCCTGTGCTGTGTATTGGCACTTCATTTGGCTGTTGTCTTTTATGAATAGTGGGGCTTTTACATCATCATTCCAATTGGGAATCAATGTGGAGGAGGGGAATGAAGTAATCCTTCCTCAAAGGCATCTCTTGCTGCTGAATTAGTCAGTGCTGTGCTTCTGCCTCACCTGGTGAAACTGCTGCCTCATACCTGCCAGGGTGAATGTCACCTGGTACCCATGGGAAGGGTTTAATTTTAGATATTTTAGAGTTGACACTGAATATTCTGTGCCTTTCTCATTTTACTTGGACTCACCAGGATGCCCGAAGAAGCCCATGTAGAAATAGGTCCCATAGAATATCTGACAGCAGCTGAAGGAAATGTGTCTGAAGGACAGCAGTGTCCTATTCTGACTGCTGAGAAAACAGAATAGCAGCACTTATATTCCTATCCCTGTAGTCAGATGGGAGCAAAACTAATCAATGTTTTAGTATGAAAGTAAATTTGGGATACAAAGTAAACAAGACACACAAATTATGGCAATTTTTGATTCTTTCTAGAAAACTTTGGTGATATTTGATTAACATGTCTTGTTAAATGCAGACAGACAACAGAGCACATCATTGTTTTGGAGAAGAGAGCACTTGGCTTTCACAGTTAGGACAAAGGGCAGGGTTTGGAGGCAAAGAAGGAGCTGTGTGTCCCTTGCTGACCACATTTGACAGCATAGCAGCTGTGCTGGAAGAAACTTCATGCAGACAAGTTCTTCTGCAGAGCTTTGTTTTTCTTTATCTCTAAGGCCACTGAATCCACCTGATTTCAGCTGTTCATACCCCACATGTGAAGCTTTTTATACTTTTATAAAACCAAATCAACAACATAAACCCCCTGAAATGTAGGCTAGGAATGGATGTGACCTAACGGAGTATATAAAATTAGGACTGTTGGGTTGGTTTTGTGTGGGGTTTTTATCGCTTCAGCCAAGTCTGTACCAGGACTTTGAGTGACCTTTTATGTTGTATTGAGTCCTGAAATTCTTCCCAAAAAAGTTGCAGTCACTGGACCAGATTAATGGGGTTAGAAAGCTACCTCCTCTGGTAGGATACATCTGCCCCAACATCCAGTTTAAATATTGTGTGGCTGTTGTCTCTGGGCTTCCTCAGTAGCTGATGCTGACAAACAAGCCCCTGCGAGGGTGATGAAGCTGACCTGTCTTTAATTCTTGCCTGAGGATAAGATTAATTCCCCATGAGCAGTGTGTCAGGGTTTTTCCACTGACTCTAAATGTAATCTAGGGTTGAGTAGTTTGCACCTGGATTTCTTACACAAATAGTAAAAAATGTCTAGCATCCCTTTATCTCTGAACAAGGTTTGCAGGTAAAATACAATTTTTTAAACACTATGTACAAAAAAAAAAAGTTCTGGAAAGGCTACAGGATTTCAATGCTAATCAATGCATTTTCTCCTGTGTCTCAGAGGAGATCTTTTACCTCATCTTGAGCTCTGAAAGTCCCTTTTGCCCCTCTTGAGAAGAACTGGGGAGGCTGCAGAGACTGGGATGTGATTGAAATCTGTGGTGGAAGTGTTCTCCTGTGGGTTGAGATTATGTTTATCATCCAGCTTTACAACAGGTGAAGCACAGCAGCAAAATGCAAACTAGCAGAGACGTTGTTCCCCCTTTGCCTTTTATTTACCCCCTTTCTCCCCCCTTTTTTCTCCCTTTCCCCCCTTTTCTTCCCCCTCTTCTCTCCCGTTTTTCCTCCCCTTTCCCCCCTTTTCCCCCTCTCTCCCGCCCTTTTTCCTCCCTTTTTCCCCATGTCCCCCTTTTTCCCTTCTTTTTCCCTTCTTTTTCCCTCCTTTTTCCCTTCTTTTTCCCTTCTGTTTCCCTTCTTTTTCCCTTCTGTTTCCCTTCTGTTTCCCTTCTGTTTCCCTTCTGTTTCCCTTCTGTTTCCCTTCTGTTTTCCCCCTTTTCTCCCCATTCTTTTTCCCCTCCTTTCCCCTTCCCTTTCCTTCCCCTTGCTTGCCCCCTCTTCTTCCTCCCTTTCCGCCCCGTAATCCTGTAATCCTCATTCCTGAGCATCCTTGCCCACCGTGTCCCGGGGGAGCAGAGCAGGAGGAGGTGTTTGGGTGCTTTGCACAGGAGCAGCTCCGCAGGAAGGCACAGACTATTCAGTTCCCTGCTGGAGACTGGCGGGATCGGCCACCTCGCTCCCTGAAACGCATTAAATGCTTTGAAAATGACCGTGCTTGGTGCTTTTTGCCTCTCCGAATCCCGAATACTCCCGAGGAAGCCAGCACAGAGGAATACGGAGGAGGAGTCTCCGGATGAGCCGGGCCTGTTGGGGCAAGAACTTGTTTTGCCTTGAAACTTAATGCAAAGCTTAGGCAGGACTGAAGATTAAAGGCAGCTGGTGTGCTGGGTCCATGGGAAATGATGAGTGTTCAGTCATTTCTAATGTGTATTACTGTATCTGAGGGGCCAAAGTTCAGCAAAGATGACTTTATAACTCCCTTGCTTGTACTGGGCAAGTGAAACAAAGATTAATCACAGGGCAAAACTTTCCTTAGTATTTATTTCCCATGCTGGGGTGGGATGTGTTTGTAGTATCAGTGTTTGGTTGGTTGGGGTTTTCCCCTTCAGAATTCAAGATAAAGTTGGACTTTTGGGAGAAAGGGCTGATCTTGTTAGTATTTTAAGTTGAAATAGAATTCTGCAGGAGGACTGAAGTGGTACTTTACTGCTGTTGTGGTTGACTCCATTCATTTTACAATGTCTATTCTAGGACTGGGAAGCTGTACATTTTCCTTTGCACTTCACTCTAAACAGCTTCTTTTCTTCAAAGGATTGAGTACATCAGAGAGCTTCAGGCTCCTGAGTTACCAGATAGCTCCGGGTACTAAAAATGTGCATGGAGCCACATGTAGTTCAGCTGATAGACTTCATTTAGAAAGAAACTCTAAACTGAGACAAGTCAAACCAGCTCTGAACAGGGCAGTGCCATTGTTTTTCTGTTTTTAATGAGTGATTATTTATTTCCTGGGAGTACATTTGTGAAGGGGAATGTTTTCCATTTTCCAGCCACATTTCAGTGGTGTGGTCAGCGTGGCTTGTGTTTTGGTTGGGCAAAATATGAAGCTTGTTGAGAGCCACATGATCAGTTCGGAAGAGCATGCTGTTTTTCTGGGATGTTCAAAAAGGGAAGCCCCTTTGCCTTCCTTAAACACAGCTATAGTGTGTTAAAGAATTAATGGCACTGCTCTTCTACCTGTCTGTTGTCCCAGTTCTGCAACGCCATCACTGTTACATGGTATGTAAATCTCTACAGTGCAGAAAAACAGCTGAAAACTCATTTGACTTGGATGAAAATGCATTTATGTGGGTATCAGTCTGAAGGCTGGCAAGAAAAAAATCTTATCTTGGTTGAGATAAGGGGGTAGCTGGAATTCAGAACAGGCAGCACTAGTTTGGTCAACTGTCAGAAAGGCAAAACTCTGGCGATTCAAGCTCTGAAGGCCAAGGATATTTTTTAATAGCTGCTATCTTTAAAAGAAGCTTTTTTCCTCAGTGGCTGCTCCTAGAAGGCCAAAATCCCCACACTGTCCTCAGTGGGGGTCCTTTTCAAGTGTCACTGTTCTTTACTGAACACCCCTATGACAAGCCCTGAGTTTGGGAGTGGTGGGTTGAGTGCATAAATAAGAAACAGTCAGGAATAGGAGTATTCCTTGTTGTTTAGGGTAAGAAGTAGCTGCTACCACAGCAGGAAAAATTGGAAACCAAAGAGGAATAATAGAAAATGGTGATGACAGCGATTGCTGCTGGTGTAAACAATTAACACTATTCATTTTGGATAAAGCCCAATCATAGCATTTTCAAGAAAAGGATGATTCTGCCCTACCACCCCTCTATAAGCAACCACACCAAGTATGTTGTGATGCACAGTCCTTGGTTCTGATCTCTGGATCCTTTTTTGCTTTCCTTGGGGTTTCTTTTCTTGTTCCAGTGCTGTATTTCTTTCCTGATGTTTTTGTGTTACTGCCCTCTGCTCCCTCTGATTTTTTTGGGGTGACACTTTTGCTGTGAGTGGATGTTTGGGGGACACTTCAGCCAGCCCATGGTTACTTCCTGTCTAAGAGGGCTGCTGTGGAAGCAGGAGCAGAAGGTGAACTGCTGGGGCATCTCTGGAGCTTTGGGGAAGATCCTCTCTCATGGTCTGAAGTTGCTGCAAGGGGCAAGGAAGGACTGGGAATTTGGGCACATCTGGGGTCATCCAGCTGTTCCTGCACTGGCTCTCACTGAATCATTCCTTTCAGCTTCTCTGCACTTGGAGTGTGCTGGAAGTTCACTTATTCTGTGGAGTACCAGAGCTTGGTGCCTTTTTGTGCACATCCTCTGGCACTTTCAGGCACATCCCAGTGGTGTTTTCCCACTGAGTGGTTCTGTGTTGCTGGTAGGGAGCTCAGCTCAGAGCCACAGGGGTGTGGATGCTTTGGAGCCCAACTGTCTTAGACTTCTGCAATGCTCTTCAGCTCATAGTTTATACTCCACTGGTGAGTTTGGGCTGTGCTCGTGTTTCTCCTTGGCTTCATGATGGTTTTGGCTGGACGTTGCCTTCTTGTGTTTGAATGAATTCAAAGCTTTCTGAACACCCTTGCAAGGTGGAAGTTGCATCTGCCTTTGCTGCATTTATTCATTTGCTGTGGTGCTGGGAACTCACTCTGCTCTGCAAGGGACTGTTCTGAATTAGAACAAAGTTTTCTTGGAAGCCAAAGGCAAAATGGTGCCATTTAACTTGCAGAGAGGCAAAAAAGTTCTGTCTGGGCTGTAGGAATGACAGTTGCCCAGGGAAAGTTAACACTTCCAAGTACTCCTAACTCTGTTTTTACAGCATCAGCGACTATTTATGCTCTGTCAGCTTGAAGTTACATTATCTGAAGTGTGTCAAGTCAGAATTGTGTCATTGCTTTTATCGTCTCTCTCTTCTTGAATGTCACCTCATCTACTACTTCTTAATTCCATTTCCATCACTCTTTCCATCCCTCATCTCTTTCCTGGCTTGCCAGACAGCACTGCAAAACTATCAGACTTGCTTTCCAATTGAAGTCACTGCAGCTTAGCTCACAGCCAGGCTTTGCAGCATTGGTCAGGAAAACTTTGGCACCAGCCTGACGCTGAATTCCGAGGCAGACGTGGCTGCCTCCATCGGAGGGATGTGCTGGAGAGAAATCCAAGGGTGTTTTTATGCAGGTGCTGGCACAGATGAGGGCACTGGGAGTTTTTCTTGTTTTCCTCCCTTACAAAAAAATTCACAGGTTTATTCTTCTTTGCTCCACAAACTGCTGTCTGTTTCAGAAGTTACCAGAGAAATAAAAGTTTTCAACAAAGAAGGGATGCAAAGCACAGAAATGCAATTTAAGTGACGAAAGGGAGGTGCAGGGCAGACAAATTTACCCATTTGGAACTGTACAGTATGTCAAGTTCTGATTCAAAACCTTGTGGGGTTCTTCTGGTTTTGCATGTTGTTTATAAAAGGGATTTTGTGATAACTCACCTACAGCAGAGAAAATTCTGTAGCATAGATAAGAGTGCCTGGGAGGGAGAGAAAAAGAGAGGCCTGGATATAAATGAGTAAGAATTTATTCTTGTGGGGTTTTTCCCTTGGGGAATGTCCACAGGAGGTTCTGAAACAGAGCTTTCTTCTCTTTATCTTCACTGCTGGGATTTTGTGTGACACTGGGGGTAGCAGTGGAAGGGGAGGCTGGAAGTGGTGGTATTTTCTTGAGTAATGAAATAGGAGAAGAGAACTGGAGATGGGAAGTAAGGACAGGTCTCACCAGAGCTGGACATCTCATTTGAACCTAAACACAACTGTGCTTTATGTCACAGCAAAAAACCCCAAACCCAGCCAAATTCTGAAATATAAGCCTCCACTGCTGCTAAGAAAGAAAATATTAACTGCATTTTTATTAAAGGGAAGTTGAGTTTTTCAGTCTATGAAATCACATTCTGTCCTTGTGCTAAGTTTGAGACACCATAAAAGCCTCTAAAATATTTACCTTGGAATTGTGTTGGAAAGATTATTATATATAGCCAATATACAATGTGTTTTTGTCTGACACTTTAACTTAAAAATGGGTTTCTTTTAACTTTTTAACTTTAGAAATTGCCCTGCTTTAATTTTTTTTTTTTAGCAAGCCAGTTCATGTATTAAATTGAAATCTGTACAAATTACAGTTAATTATAGTCAGCTCAGAGTGAGGCCTAAAATAGGTCACATGCTGTTTGGAATAAAATGTGCTGAAAATGGTTAGATCTGTTTGGTTGGGCCTGAAGTCCATTCCAAGGTGTTTGATCCTCTCCTGGCTGTTACTCTCCCATCTTCCTCCTCTGTGCCATGGCAGGTCTGCTGGCTGGGCAATGAAGTGACAAGATTCCTTGGAAGGAAAGGAGGAGGGTGTGAGACTGTTGAGCCTTCTGTCTTTGCCAGGAGAGGCTGAAATGGTTTCTCACTCCTATTCGAGACCAACCAAAATTCTTCCTCAGTGTTGTCACATTATCCAAATACCAAGGGGAAAGACATGCTATTTACTAAAATAGAAATCAGCTAGCACCAAACTTACTGAATTCCTTTCTTTTTTCCCCCTTGGAATTGCATTTTGGGTCCTGACTTTCAGGGGACATTTGCTGTCCCCCTTGTTTGGAAGGGATGGTGGCAGAGCTGCCTGGTGAGTCAGCAGGTTAACCCTGTCCCAGCCCAGCACTGCCAGCTCTGTCATGGTTTTGTTTATGGATGATACACCGTCCTTAGCTGCTTGTTGTCCTTCAGCTGAATTAGTGCTTTACACCAGTTTTTATTATTCTGAATGCTACTGAATTAATTACATTAAAACAACTTCACCAGTGACCTTGAGGAAAAGTTATTTCCAGCAGCGCATCTTCCTGCATTTATGTAGTGACTTAATGAATGCCTGCACACTTTCACTGTTCAGCTATTGTTTCGCATTCCTGCATGCACGTCCTTGATGGGAACTAATTATTAGTTTAATTCTATGCAGGAATATTTATGCATTACATTTTTTGGAGCATTATTGCACTAGGTACTTGTAAAATTATCTGCCAATAAAAACACGAGATCTAAAAGGGTACATGCAGTAGGGACTGACCTGCAGGTACACCTGGGAAGCTGTTTGGAAAGCAAATTACTTTGAAAATAACTGCGGACCTGAGCTTAGTCATTCTACTTCTGACCAAGTGTGGCTGCAGTGTGAGTAGAAGAGGTTTTTATTCTTTACCTTGCACAGACCTGGGAGCTCTGTAAACCCAGCTGTCTTTTACCTCCTGTTCTCTCCTCCATCACTGACCCAAATTTCTGTGTAATTGGTAACAGAATATTCAGCCAACTTCTGTGCTCAGGTAAGGCTGAGACTAAAAATCTGCCCTTGGTGAGTGGTGCAGCCCTGGCCCATCCCGGAGGATCCGCTGTGGGTAAGGAGGTGAAGCCGCAGTTGTTCTGACCTGGTTGTGTCACTAAAGGAAGGAGCACATTTGACCTTGGACAGCTTTCAGGAGCTGTGTTGTTGGGCAGGAGGATGTTTGTGTGGAGTTATTTTGAAGGATAAAACTGTGGTTCAAACTTTTTTCTTTCCTAAGAGGTAGTTTCTAAGAGAGGTGGAGATGCACATGGAGGAACTTGAGGAACTCACCCCACACCCCAGCCTTTCACTTGCAGCTGATAGGAGGCTGATACGGTGTGGGAGGCCTTGAGCTCCTGACTGGAGTGGGTAGAATTTCTCCCAGTCACCAGCACCAGAAGTGCATTATGAATGTTCTTCAGACTTGTCTGTCCAGGGCTGTGGGGGGCTGGTTTTGATGTACCCTTGAATGATTTGGGGAAATCTGCATCACAGAAAGTAAAACATTGGAGCATTGAGGTTGTTACACTTTGAGTTTTATTGAAAACTCACCACCAAAGTGCATTTGTTTTCCTTTGCTGGCATCATGTTCTGCTCTGAACTGCCAGAGCTCCAGGAGTGTTTGGACAATGCTCTCAGGGACAGGGTGGGATTGTTGGGATGTCTGGGCAGGGCCAGGAGTTGAACTCAGTGGTCCTTGTGGGTCCCTTCCAACTAGGATATTCTGTGATTCTGTGAAAATGGGGAATGTTTTCCATACTCCCCATGGCTGTAGAGCACTGTTAGTTCCTAAGCAGAGCTGTCCTACACCTTGGCTGACTGAGCTGCCATTGTTTCCCCTATCTTTTCAGTAGCACTGCTGTGTTTCCTATGGATCAGCACTTACCAAGCTAAGCCTGGAGAAGAAAAGAAGGCTTGAGCAGTTGAATTCTCCTTGCCATAGGAACCAGCTCAGATAATGAGGTAGCTGATGATGTCATCCTGTTAAAGCTTCAAAAAAATTGATTATAAAAGATTTCCTATCCTTGAATATTTCAGTCTGTGGCCTTTCTTTTCACCTTGTGTCTTTTGCAGCTGTGGTTTAGCAGGATCTCTGAGGAAACAAAGACAATATGAACATTTTAGGTTTAAATTTCTGGCAGTGATAAATCTGTTGAGGTTCTCTCAGCCCAACAGGACTCTACAAATGTGAGGTTGAGCTTTGCAAGGGGTGCTTGTGCATGTCCCACTCTAAACCTGTGAGCTGCTGTCTGTGAACTTGCTCAGGGGCTGCATTATGGGTACATTAGCCACAGATGTACAGTTTTGCAAGAGGAGAACAAACATTTATAGCCCCTGTTTACTTAGTGGTAGGTCAAGAGGCCAGTCCTGCAAATTACTTCTTGTTGTAGTTGCTTCGATATGGAAAATGTTTCAGGGGAATGCATCCAGCTTTTTTCTCTTCATTTTTCTGTTTCCATCTGCTGTTCTTTGCACTTGCAACACTGGAGGCCACAGAGACTTTTTGTGGGGAATATAATGTCAGAAAGGAACACTTGATGGAAGCAACTTGTACAAGTGAAATGCTCTCTGTAAAAGGAAATAATTCATGGCTTTTAGCTCTTTCAAACCCATCCTAACACTCCTGCTGGGTTCCTTTCACTGTGAAGTAATGCAGAGGATTAGTCAGCATCATCTAATTAGGCAGCAGCAAAGCAAAAACGGTGTTCAGCAGCCTCTGCCCTGGTTCTGTTTCCATTCATAGGACTTGCCTATGGAAGCCAAGGACATCTGAGTGATGGCACTGGGAATGTTGGAGCAGCTGGGAGGTGAGGCATGCTCAAATGGGATTTCACCTCAGGAGGAAATCCAAGGTCATCTTCTGCAGTTTCTATACCAGAACAGTCATCCTGTGTTCTGAGTGAGTCTGCAGTAACTGCAGCACCTCCTGGTTCCTTAATAGCTCTGGTGATGTCAGAGCTTTAATTCCACTCCATCCTGCTGGAAAAGACAGGAGTGAGAGTTGCTGGACAGCATTTCCTTCCTATTCCTATAGATCTGGGCTCCTTTGGTGTCCACACTGGATTGTCTAGTGATGTATCTGTGGCTGAATTCCTTTAAAATGTACTTAGCAACAGCATCTGGCAGGGCTGAAATGGGAGAGCTCCCTTTGAATTCTTCCAGAGTGGGCTGATGGTGGAGTCCAAGAAAACTGTATTTTACACTATAACACACAGGGAGCAGGAGAAATGGTTTGTTTAGGGGGGGTTGTCTTGGCCTTTCACTTCATAGCAGCACTGCAGCACATGGTTACCTGCACTGAAGGGTCCCAGTGGCTCCCAGTGACCCCAGCCCTCACTGAGGAATGCTGACACTTCAGCTCACTTGGGGCACAAGCTGAATTTCACTTCTTTCTCAGTGGTTGACATAGGATTACTTACAGATGCAGAATTGGGGAAGAACAGCTCAGCCTCTTCCCAGTGAAGGTTATCACTATCAAGCTTTGCCCACTGGGGCATTAGATCAGCATAAAGGAAGAAATTGATCTTTTTTATTGGGCTTTTAAAACAAATAAGCAAAACACTTTTCTTATTAGAACATGGGAGTTTTACCAGCAATGCAGTTGGCGCTAAATAATTTTAAGCAAAAGACGTTGCTGTAGATGAGGATTATCTGCAATTGACTGACAGAGCTGGGACATGAGAGAGGACAGGATGGGAAAGTTTTCTGCTTATTTCTGTCTAAACTGCATTTTTGTTGTGAATTTATTGATCAAATCAGCCTTATTGCTGATAGTTGATAGTGAACCTGTGATTTGTTCCATTATGACTTTTTGTGGCTCTCAGTTTCAGTTAAGCTGAACCCATGAGCTCAGTTCCCAGTACTTTGTGGGAAGAAGGACGTGTATCCAGGAGTCCCTGATACACCGGAATGTCCATTTTGGTGCCTGGGAGTCAGTCTGGGTCTTCTGACCGTGTTACACAGATGAGAAAAGAGGCAAAATTCCCTCCTGGTACAGCTGCTCGGGAGCTCTTGAGAGGAAACAGCTGTTGGGAAGTGGGGTCTGTGGGACTTCGGTGATGAATTGCAGTGGAGAGGGAGCACGTGGATGGGAATCCAGGGAACTGGGAGAAGGAAGCAACCAGGGGTGAATAAAAACACCCCCAAAATGTAGAATTTGGAGAAGTGAGAGAAATCCGATTCCCTTTACGCATTGTAGGAAGGCTGAGTCTTGAGAAGTTATTTTTCCCTGCCTCCCACACCCCCTCAGGAACACCATCTGCAAGTGTTTCTCTTTTCCAGTCTAAGGAGTACCAGAGGAGATTAGAGCTGTTTTTTCTCAGACTTTAGATGGGAGGTCTCTAGGGACATGTCTACCCAACTTTCCAGCCAAGCTTCACTGTTTTCTTCCTTATTTTTCTGATTTTAAAGGAATGTCCTCAATATAATAATAAAAGCAACGTAACAATTCACTTCAGGGACTGCAGTAAAAAAATGACTTTGTGACACGTCTGCCCTTTGAAATGATGTTCTGAATGTAGATGAGGTTTGGATCTTCCCATTCCTGCTGCTGTTGCAGGGCTGGGCATATGGCAGTGTCAGGTGGGATCAGGGTGACAATTTCTGGTCCAGCAGTTCCCCTCTGTGCTCACCCCAGATCCCCATGGCAGTTCTGAGCATTCCAAACCTCATGTATCACCCTTTACAGTCCTGTCTTTACAGCCCTGTCACCAGTACGGGATGAACTCTAGGAAGAGATCTTACTTTCACAGTGTTTTCCTGCTGTTGTTGTTGTTTCTTGAAGGGAAGGTGGAAGAGGAGCCTTGTGTGAGGCAGTTGTAAGGTGAGTCACGTCTGTATAAATAGAAGTGCTGAGCGCATCGGATAAGCTGCAGCAGAAATGCTTCAGAGGCAGGAGAGCTGCCTTGGTGAAATGATCACAGAATTGTAAAGCCTGTTCTTTCAGGCTGCTGCTATGGGGACCTGCACGTTAGTTTTTCCGCCTTCCCCCATCCCCCTTCAAGTGCAGGTTCATTTAACATTGTAATTAATGCATTGTAGACCCCTGAAGTTTAAGCAGAGACCACAAGAGGTGGGGATGGTTGCAGCAGAGCTAGGGGTGCTGCACAGGGACTGTGCTGTGCCAGGAGGGAAAGGGTGTCCTGGCCTCTCAGAACTGATGCAGGGATTGTCACCTCATTTACCCCTGTGCCGTCACTCAGGATGGGTTTGGAAGCCCGTGGTGTTATTTCTCCAGTTTCCAGTGATTTGCAGAGTAGAGTAGGACAGTCCTTGACTTCCTTGGCAGCGCTGTCTGCAGAAGAGACACCTGGCAGTGTTTGGGCCCCTTCACTCAGGGTTATTTGAGCACACAGGACCTCTCCTCTGCAATTCAGGATACTGGGAACAGCTCAGCAAATCCATCTTCAGAAGCCTCAATTTGGTCTCTTCCAGACCACTGGAAGCCTCAAGTTGTCACTGTGAAACCGAGTTTGCCCAAGAAATCGGATGCAGACTGTTCTACATGCAGAGTGTCTGATCTCTCTACCTGATCCCACTGTGCTGTTGAGCAGGTGAAATCCCATGGTGATGGAATCTATTCTTGATGTAATTCCCAAGTTTCTGTGTTCTTGTTTAATTTGTCACTCAGTCTTTATTTCAGTCATCTTGGATGTACACTGGCATAAAGCAGGCTGGTTCTTATGGAAAAGGAAGATTCAGGACAGTGCAAATCCAGGCAGAGTTGGGTCTTCAGTTACTTCCACAGGACCTGGTGGTGCCTGTGCAGTTCCTTCTCTCCAAGGCTTCACTTGCTCCAGGCCAGCTGCCTCCACGTGATCTGTCAAGGTTTGTTATCAGCCATTCATCCTCGATCACTGGGAAAATTGATTGGGGTGTTGTGAGCAACTGAGGGTTCCGAAAATCCCCCTCCTGCACGGAACTGCACTTCACGGACTTTAAAAATAAACTGGGACAGTCTGACAGGTACCTGCTTGTTCAGGAAGTCACACATGGAGAATTTAACTCAATCCACCCAAAGTGAATTGGGCAGGAGTCCAGAAGTTCAGTCCCAGCCCATGTGTCCCACCAGCACTTCCCAGGAATGCCGTGGCCGGGTGTGTGCTTTGGCGCTGCACTGAATGCATTTCAGCTCCAGGATGGCCTTCGTCCCCATCTCCTCTCCCTCCACACCTCACACCAGGCTGGGTGCATTGCTAACAGCTCTTGAAGAGCCTGTTTGCCTCAATAGTCTGATCAAGGAGGAACAGAGAGATTCTTTCTCTTTACTCTTTCAACAAAAAAGAGGAGCCTGTCTCACTGTTTATTGCTGGGTTCCCTTTGTTTTTTTAACTAGGCCAGCACTAAAAATGGAAGTGAAGATCCCAGAAATTTCTTTTGATTAGCTGCAAGTTTGAAGAACGATGTGCAAGGGAGAAGGTGGAGGAACACAGGCTACTGAGGATGCTGGAAAACACTGAAATAATCCGTTTGGGTCCTCAGATGCCACATAAAGCAGGAACTTGTGACTCCAAATAAGAAAACAAAATTAGTCTCTCAGTAATACGGGCTTTTTTTTATTACTTTATTGGATTTTTCTTTTTTTCTTGGCTTATATTAAACTGGCATTTCAAGCCTCTGTTGGAATATATTGCTTAATTTCATCAGCCTTTCTGTAAAGAAGCACTGGGAGAAGAGCAATGTTTTCTCCTTTTTGCAAGCTGTAGTTTATTTTTTTTCCTCTTCCTTTTTCCTCTGTTTTCTTTTTCCTGTATGATATTCAACAATGACAAAAACATATGGAATCTTACAGAAACTTACTTTGAAAATTTGGATCATTTTTTTAAAGATTCCTAATTACATGCATTGTGTAAATGAAGATTGAGAAATTTTTAAGGAGATGGTTGCTGGCTTAAATATTCAATAGGATTATTTATCTAATTGTTATTAATTATTATTATTTTATTGTTATTATTACTATTATTTTTAAACCCCTTGCATCTAGATCAAGTCACGAGAAAGAGCAGCACTAAATATGCGTTTTGCTTTTATTGTTGACAACAGTGAGTTTGGCATGAAAACAGAGAGGCTGAGTTTATATGGTAGCAATAATTCTGGAGGAGCAGAGCAGGAATTCTATCTATTTGATTGTGACCAGGAATGTGATCCAAAATAATTCTCCAGAATGTGATTACTTGTAGTACTCTCATATATAGCCCACCTTAAAGGGCTATATTAAGTACTGCATCACTTGACAGGAAATCCCTAAAGGTTTTTGTTTGAGATCTGTGGCTAAATCAGTGCTTATTGTGTCCCATGCCCAGGAATGCAGTCACAGCAAGGATAACGTTTGCATTAGTCTGCTTTAAAAGCTTTAGTTTAGATAAAAGGGAAATCCTGTGCCAGTAGATGGGCTGTGTGACAGGACTGAAGGCAGACAAGGCTGATGCACCACATTGGCTCATGTACACAGCACTTTGTGCTCTTCTTTGTGCATCTTCCCGAGGGAAAACACTGCCTGGCACAACTCGGGTGATCCAGGATTCTGTGCCAGCCCCGAGGCTGCGGCTCCTTCCCTGGAGCTGGGCTGGGCTCCTGTGCTTTGTCCTGGCAGGCAGAGAGTCCTCAGCTGCACCAGAGTCTGAGCTCAGCTCTGCTACTGCCTTCCAACTGAGAAAACCTCCTTGCAATCTCCAAAGGGGCTCAAACATTACTTTTGCTGCCCCAGAAATGTTCTTGGAGTAGATTTTGTTAGAGACTGGTTATATTGCTGAATGCATCAAATCCATCAGTTTGTCTTCTGTGTAGGAACTTAAATCAGGAATATTTGTAGCTATTTTCCTTCTTCACTTGTCTTTCTCCTGGCTGTGATAGTAAAGTTATGCCAAATTGATCTTCTTTGTAATAAATATTTCTGTGCTTTTTCTGCTTTGGAAGCAATGTTGGGAAATAATTTTGGAATCAGGCACTGGGATGAGATTGCTGAGGAACATGGCTTGCTGGTTTCAAACTTTTGCCTAAAAATGCATATGGAAACATTATTTTAGTTAGTGGTTTGCCCAATGGGTCACTTTTAACCCATCTGACCCTTTCAAAATCCTACTCTAGGCATGAAATATAAGTTCTGTTCCTGTGTGGAACTTCAGATTGTGGCACTTTGTTTGTTTAGAATTAACAGGGTAACAGGGAGCCGTGGATCTCCATCCCTAGAACTGTTCAGGAATGGTTTGGGTTGGGAGGGCCCTTAAAGCCCATCTCATTCCACCCCTGCCACGGGCAGGGACGCCTTCCACTATCCCAGGCTGCTCCAAGCCCCGACCAACCTGGCCTTGCACACTTCCAGGGATCCAGGGGCAGCCACAGCTTCCCTGGGAATAGAAACACAAAAGGCAGCAATTCTGTAGCTGTAACCCAAGGCTGATGTGTTGGTCACTGTGTACTCTGGGAGAAAGAACTTGCCCCAGAAGTGTCAATGAAGGAAAAGGCATCTGGATGTGCTGGTTCACAAGGGTGTGGGGTTGCACTTAGGGAACCTGCCTAGTTGCATTTTTCCATAAATTACAGTGTTTCAGCATGCCCAAACTTTTCTTTCTGCAGTGTCTGCTCCCCATTTAGAGGCAAGCTTTTTCTAATGCTTTTAACTTCCACTATTGTTTGGGTTGCTTGTTTCTTTTTATGTCTTTATTTTTTTAAATTTATTCTCCTTTTTTCTTTTCTCCCCCTTAATACATCTTCCCCCCCGCCCCCACTCGTTCACGCACAAAGCCACTCCTACTGAAAATCTCTGTTTCTCGGCCTTTTTTGCGTCTTGTAGGTTACTTTGTCGTGGAGTGGGAGTGAGGGACAGCAAGAAAAAACCTTGGCAATCTTTAGATCTTTATTAAAACCACACTTGGTTAAGACTTAATATTTTTAGAAGTGCCTTCCCTGAGCAACTGTCACTTTCAATGCTCACTTCTCTAGTCAGAACAGCATTTTGAATCCCTTTTGTTTTCATAATCTTCATTTAAATGCAGCCTCTTGAACTCTATGAGTGATAATTGGACACACAATTTACTAGTTCTGGAATGCTGGGTGTTTGGCACTAACAGAATTGGAATGAAATCAGCTTTGAGTCCTCCTATTTGATCTGGAAAAGATGTGTCTGTGAGCTTTTCTGTAGTGATTTAAAATGATGGGGATGGTCTTGTTTTTAATTTGCAAATATTGGGCCTTCTTGCAGGTAAGCCCTGTATGTAACCTATATATAAGGTTATATATTGAAAGCAAATCCACAAGCAAAAGCTGATCATTTGGAGAGCCTGCAGTGAGCATTAGAAGCCTGAGAAATAAATGTGTTCTTTATGTAATGGTGGTGCAATGAGTAGAGTTTAAATTTTCTTTCTTTTACAAGATCTTGATTTTCTTAAGTTTCTTGAGTGTGTTTAGTTTTTTTTTTCTAATTTGATTTGTAAAATTTTTGTGTGTTTTCCATATAATAGGACACTCTACCGGTTTGGCCAAATTCTAGTAATACATCCCCTGAGAGAAGACCAGGTTACAACCACCCTTCCCCCCACCAGGTTCAGCAAAAAAGGAAATTTTTCCTCGAAGGAAAGTGAAAGAGATAAAAACTATTTATTTTAACAAACACACAGGAAAAGGATAATGATGCTAAATAATGGAATGAAATCTCTCGCTATAGAGAGAAACCTGGGAAGATTTCAGAGTCCTTCTGGAGGTGTGGTCTCTCTCCTCCTCGGAGCTGGGTCGGCGAGGGCCCACCCCCCGGGCCTCGGGGAGGAAATTCTCCCGATGTGTTCTGATGTTGTTGAAACAGTCCAGAAGAGAAAAAGGGAAAAACCAAAGTCCCAGGAAACAAAGTTCAGCTTTCTGTCTCACGCCGGGAAGGAAAAAAAACCATCTGGCTGAAGAAAGCAAGCAGGGTGCTCCTTCCGTGCTACCCACAGCCAGAGAACGCAGAGGAGTGTATCTCTGTGTCCTTGAGAAACTGCTTTGAAAAGTTCATTTGGTTTTTTTTCTCAAGCTCAGTTTAAAGGCACAGAAAAGGCACAAAATTACTTTTTGGGCATAGAGCATGACAGGGGATACACATGATAAGAGTCACCCCAAGACATTCCACCCCTTATCCCATATCATCAGCTCAATGCCCAAATTAATATATTCTAACTCTACACACACACATTAATACATACATATATATACATATATACAGCTATGTACAAACAGTGACAGTGACACTCAGCAAGCAGTGGTGTACAGGCATTTCACATTACATGTGGTTTTCACCTGACAATCAGATCTCCCTGCGGTACACAACGTGTTGTTCCATCTCTCTGCATTACCCACCATGTGCAACCAGGTCCCTGAGCAAAGACAACCCCACGGACGGGTTTGTCTGTACTCAAGGCAGAATTAACCCAAACAGTCTTTCTTAACAGTCTCTTGGCATGCACTACTGGAACTTTATCTACTGTATGCAGGGATTCAGATTGGGCTGGACCAGCCCTATTGGTGGAACCCCGAGTGTTGACTAACCAGGTGGCCTTTGCTAGATGCTGTTCCCAATTTTTGAAAGTTCCCCCACCTAGGGCCTTCAAGGTGGTTTTCAACAATCCATTGCACCGTTCTACTTTCCCAGCTGCTGGTGCATGGTAAGGGATATGGTACACCCATTCAATGCCGTGTTCCCTAGCCCAGGTGTTTATAAGGCTGTTCTTGAAATGAGTCCCATTGTCAGATTCAACTCTCTTGGGGGTACCATGTCTCCAAAGGACTTGCTTTTCAAGGCCCAGGATGGTGTTTTGGGCAGTAGCATGAGGCACAGGGTAGGTCTCCAGCCATCCAGTGGTGGCTTCTACCATTGTGAGCACGTAGCGCTTGCCTTGGCGTGTTTGAGGCAGTGTGATGTAATCAATCTGCCAGGCCTCCCATACTTGTATTTGGACCATCGCCCACCGTACCATAGAGGTTTCACTTGCTTGGCCTGCTTGATTGCAGCGCACGTCTCACAAACATGGATCACCTGGGAAATGCTGTTCATGGTTAGATCCACCCCTCGGTCTCGTGCCCACTTATGGGTGGCATCTCTGCCCTGATGGCCTGAGGCATCATGGGCCCATCGAGCTAAGAACAACTCTCCCTTGTGTTTCCAATCTAAGTCTATCTGTGACACCTCTATCTTTGCAGCCTGATCTACCTGTTTGTTGTTTTGGTGTTCCTCATCAGCCCGACTCTTGGGGACATGGGCATCTACATGGCGGACTCTCACGGATAGCTTCTCTACCCGAGCGGCAATGTCTTTCAACTCATCAGCAGCCCAGATGGGTTTTCCTCTACGCTGCCAATTAGCCTTTTCCCACTTTTCTAGCCATCCCCACAGAGCACTGGCTACCATCCATGAATCAGTGTTGAGGCAGAGCTTTGGCCACTTCTCTCTTTCAGCAATGTCCAGGGCCAGCTGAACGGCTTTGAGTTTGGCAAGTTGGCTCGATCCACCTTCTCCTTCAATAGCTTCTGCAACCCGTCGTGTGGGACTCCATACGGCTGCTTTCCACTTTCGTTTCATCCCTACAATGCGACAAGAACCATCGGTGAAAAGAGCATAGCATGTGTCTTCTGCTGGCAGTTGGTTGTACGGTGGAGCTTCTTCAGCACGTGTCACTTGTTCTTGTTCATCCTCGTCACTGAGACCAAAGTTTTCACCTTCGGGCCAATTTGTGATTATTTCCAAATTCCAGGGCGATTCAGTTTTCCGATACGGGCGCGCTGTGTGATGAGAGCAATCCATTTGCTCCATGTGGCATTGGTGGCGTGGTGGGTAGAGGGAACCTTTGCTTTGAACATCCACCTCAGCACCGGTAGCCGGGGTGCCAGGAGGAGTTGTGCCTCTGTGCCGATTACTTCTGAGGCGGCTTGGATTCCTTCATAGGCTGCCAAGATTTCCTTCTCTGTTGGGGTGTAGTTGGCTTCAGACCCTCTGTAGCTTCAGTTCCAGAATCCCAGTGGTCGACCCCGAGTCTCACCAGGCACTTTCTGCCAAAGGCTCCAGGACAGACCCTTGTTCCCGGCTGCAGAGTAGAGCACGTTCTTCACCTCAGGTCCTGTCCTGACTGGGCCCAGGGCTACTGCATGAGCAATCTCCTGCTTGATGTGGGCGAAGGCTTGTTGCTGTTCAGGGCCCCAATGGAAATTGTTGTTCTTGCGGGTAACCAGGTAGAGAGGACTCACAATCTGTCTGTATTCAGAAATATGCATTCTCCAAAAGCCTATGACACCTAGGAAAGCTTGTGTTTCCTTTTTGTGGGTCGGTGGAGACATCGTGGTGATTTTGTTGACAACCTCGGTAGGAATCTGACGCCGTCCATCTTGCCATTTCACTCCCAGGAACTGGATTTCTCGAGCAGGTCCCTTGACTTCGCTCTTCTTGATGGCAAAACCAGCTTCCAGGAGAATCTGGATGATTTCCTCTCCTTTCTCGAACACTTCTGCTGCTGTGTTCCCCCACACAACGATGTTGTCAATGTACTGCAGATGTTCTGGAGCCTCACCCTTTTCCAGTGCAGTCTGGATCAGTCCATGGCAGATGGTGGGACTGTGCTTCCACCCCTGGGGCAGTCGGTTCCAGGTGTACTGCACACCCCTCCAGGTGAAGGCAAACCGAGGCCTGCACTCTGCTGCCAGAGGAATGGAGAAAAATGCATTAGCAATGTCGATGGTGGCATACCACTTCGCTGCTTTGGACTCCAGCTCGTACTGAAGCTCCAACATGTCTGGCACGGCAGCGCTCAGCGGTGGAGTCACTTCATTCAAGGCACGATAGTCCACAGTCAATCTCCGTTCTCCTTCAGATTTGCGCACAGGCCAGATGGGGCTGTTGAAGGGTGAGTGGGTTTTGCTGAGCACCCCTTGGCTCTCCAAGTCACGGATCATCTTGTGGATGGGAATCACAGCATCTCGAGTTGTCCGGTACTGTTGGCGAGAAAAAAGATGATTACTGCCACTGCAGATCTGAGGCCCTTAGCAGAGGCACCAACTCTGGCACCAGCTCTGGTTCACAATCGCAGCCCTTAGGCACGAAGTTGTCAGAAACATCCAAGTAATCACCTCGTGTGCTTGAAATCTATCTGGTGCTTCCCAAGATTCATCCCTGAGGAGTTGTTGGCAGTGTTTATTTTCACGCTGGAAATACGAACATATTTAACAGTTGTGTAATAGTGCTGATCCTTATAAACAAGTTTCATAATTCCCCCACAGAGGGATCACAGAATCCCAGGATCAGGTTGGATCCAGGTTGGAAAAGCCCTCCCATCGAGTCCAGCCTGTGCCTGATCCCCACCTTGTCACTAGCCCAGAGCACTGAGTGCCACGTCCAGGCCTTCCTTGGACACCTCCAGGGATGGGGACTCCACACCTCTCTGGGCAGCCCCTTCCAGTGTTTAACAACCCTTTCTGTGAAGAAATGCTTTCACCTCATGCTTTTGGATGTTGGTGCCAGCAGGGATGTTCTAGTGATGCTTTTGCCCCGGGGTAAATGTCCACCTGCATGGTCAGGTTTGAAGATGTATTTATATTTGAAGACATATTTATTTTTTAGGGGGGGTGCAGGATTTTTCATCTGATGCTTTTATTTATATTCAAAGAGCAGTCTCTAAATCTATTGTGGCAAAGGTGCACTCTTTTTTATAAAAATACCCACCTGTAAATGTTGATTATGATGACTTCTTTGCACCAAATTACAGTGTGCCTGTGCCAGGGCATGAGTCACCTGCCACCCCACAGTTGTCACCCAGGAGTCTGACACTCGTGTTTCTTTTTATAGGTTTGACTTAAACATGGTGACTTACTCATTTCCCTCCATTCCTTTTACAGAAATTGAGTCCCAAGACATCTTAAAAGCCACATGTGGATTGTTGAGACTTTAAAAAGGCACAGCCTATTCCTCCTGGAGAGAAATCAGAGGTGTTGGGTTTGAGGGTTCTCTGGTGGGACTGGACAAGTAGGCACAAGTGATTCCACACGATCCCTGTGTGTTCCCCTGGGAACAAGGGCCTTACCTTGCCGTGTCACCCTGGGCAGGTACTGTGGGGAGTCATGTCCTGCTCACAGTAGTAAGTGCTGGTGGTTGGTGTAGGAGCTCTGATCTTCAGCTGCCCATTATTCACTGAAGGCTTCTCTGCTGATGTGTAACGTGCTGCTCTGCTACACTATTTACAATCGTGTTATATTGGGTTTAATGAAACACTCACTTCCTTTCACAGTCTACGAAAAAGTTTGTTACTTGTTTGGTTTCTGTGAGTGCTCAGGGGTCAGCTTGAAGGGCTTATTTTGGTTCAACAAAATGTGCAGGAGATTGTCTGCTTTCCTTGCTGGCCCCACATGATGATTTTTCTTCCTCCTGCTTTATTGAGGAAGAGGAATCTGTATAATTGAGCCAGCATGGCCTGTGAGGGATGGGGAGACAGAGCTGGGACTTTGGAAACCTGACTGATACCCCACAGTAATTAACTGTGTGCTCAGACAAGTCATTTAATGCCCCATCCCTTCGTTTCTTCTTTTCTGTGCAGACTCCTCTGTTTGGTGAATGTTTCTGCTGAAACCGTGGAGTTCAGTCAATGCTGGGACTCCCAGACATGACTGGAACTAACTTCCATTGAATGGAAAAGTGGGTTTATTTGCTTTCTTTAATTATAGTAAGCACTCAGGTGCTGGACTCTGCTCCTGTATTCTTTTCTGATTTACTGACATCCTTTGTCCTGAAGTTTTGAAGCTGTTGAGCCCTCATGTCCATGGAATAGGTGCTGGAGATCTGTTTAAAATAACTGTCAATGGATGTGTAATAAATCCTGTCCCCCTGAAAGACTGGGGGGTAAGCCTTAAGCCAAGGTTCAGGTAGTGCTTTTCAGGAAAAGCTTGTGGTTAGCAGCTTATGTTGGGTTCCGTGAAGAACTTGATTTATGCCAGCCGCAGTTCTTTCTGAAATAATGAAAGTGAGTTTGTGAACCAAAAGAGAGGGTAGCCTGACCAGGGAGGTGGCTTCAGGGGAGTGTTACTTTCCCATATTTAAGATGTTACAAAGGATACAAACAAGTGTCCTCTTTTGCTCCTCAGGCTGGGTTTGTCTGCAGTCTCTTTTTTTCCCCTAGAGCAGCATCCTCTCAAGCACTGCTCACAAGTCTGTAACTCCAAGCAGTCACTGAGATGTGTTTTTAAAAGGCTGTGCAAGACCAACTGCAGCAAGGCAGACAACAGTGGGGCATCCTTATAGATCCTTCATCTTGTACCTGTAGGAGGGTCTTGAATCATCAGTTGGGAACTTCAGGTTGTTGACCTGAGCTCTGGTGATTTAAGCTGTTACCATTAAATCTGTGATAACCCCTTGAGGGGGAAGGAGTGGTGATAATTGTAAACATACCACCTTTTTGCTGAGTGAAATATGTCCAGTATGTGTTAAAAAGAGCATTGCATGTGTGTAAAATGCTGTGTTTTACTCATAGCTAAATGATCAATTGCTACATTGTGTGAATATGGAGTGTAAAGGGCTGTGTTTAAAGTAAAACCCAGCCCTGCTGCAGAACTGTGAGCATGAGGACAAAAAGCACATGAACTCCTCAGTTCATTCCAGTTACTGAGAAAATGCTTTAAAACTATTTTCCAGTTTGTGTTTAATTTCAGTTACCTGTGGATATAGGGATGTCTAGAAGTGTTACGTTGTGGAGACAGGAGAGACTGGGTTTTAAACTGCTGTTTTTACACCTTGTGTACTCATTACATTCTGGAAACTTAATGAGGAAGCAGCTTTTTAGCCTGGTAGGGATAATTCTCAGCTTTCCTGCTGTGTGTTCAGCAGGGCTGGTTTGGAGGCTGTGGCCAGGGGTGCCCCAGCCTTGCAGTGCAAACAAGTCTGGCTGAGCTCTCCTGACTCTGGGGTAAATTACACTGGACACACCTTGGTTTTTATTTCCCAGAGATATTTTTGGTACATCTTACAGCTCATTTTTCTAGTACATGTGTTTAACAGCTTCTGTTATTCCCTTTCACACCAAACCAATCATGAAATCCCAGACTGTTTTGGGTTGGGAGGGACCTTAAAGCCCACCCAGTCCCACCCCCTGCCATGGGCAGGGACACCTTCCACTACACCAGGTTGCTCCAAGCCCCATCCAGTCTGGCCTTGGACACTTCCAGGAATGGGAGTGTTAGGAATTCTGGATGCTGGGCCTGGGGAGCTGGGCTGGAATATCCTTTTCTGTGTGTCCATTTTCCCTGGCCATAACACTTTGATGTTTTCTGGCCATAACACACACCCAGGCTTCTCACATGGTGTTCTCCATGCAAAATGAATGAAAAATTTGCTAAAAGATTCCCCAAGCTCTTTCTCTACTATTTTCCTGTGGTGCTTCATAGGTTTATTATAGCTTAAAACCTTTAGATTATACCCATAAGGAAAGCAATTAACAAAAATCTGTGCATCAATGGATTATAATGAGAGAAAATTAGATTTGTCTTTCATCTTCTTTTCTTTCTGTTTCAGAAAAAGTATAATCTCCTTCATGTTCAAAACAGCCATTTTATTGTCATTTAACTGTGTGCTGTGTTAAAAAGCTTTCAGTGGTGTTGAAAGAAATCCCAGAAGCTGTACTTTGAGAAAACACAGAACTTTTAACAAAAAGCATTTATGTCCAGTTTTTAACAAAATCAGTGATTTTTCGTGAAAAGATTTGGATAAAAATGCATTCTGTGCTTTGTGTATTTTTCTGAGTGTTAGCCAGAATTGCTCCTTACCTTGGAACATAAGAGGATGAGCTAAAGCTTGGGGGTGCAGTGGTTTCCCTTGGGGGTAGGAGCAGGAGCAGCATTTCTTGCTTTGCAACATTTGTGTTATGTAACATAAGATCTACATTTCCATGCATTATCCCCTTCTCCAATGTTTAAACACAAAAATAACACCCCCAGTACCAGCAGAACAATCCTGTCCCAGGGATCTCAGTGATCTCGTCCTTCTCGATGCAGAGTGAATGTCATGATGAGAGATGCCAAGTGACAGCTTCCATGATTATTACTCAAGCCTCATAAAACAGAATATTCATGTGTTTCTAGCACTGGGATGGAGGAGGAGTTGCAGATACAGAGCTGGGACTGACCAAATAAATGCCCTGCAGGCAAAGATAAGACCATCCCTGACCAATGAGAGGTTTCAGCTGTATTTTGGAACTTTCTGCATGTTGGGTTTCTGTCCTGTTGGCTGTTTCTCTGTGTTGAGGCAGCACCTTCTGTGAAGGACAAACTCCACACCTCATCTATTTGGGGTGTTCCAGCTACTTGCATTTGGAAGTAATTGGTGCTCCAGTACTGGGAGCAGACCACGGGCTCTTCCAGAGGGCTCTGAACACTCCTATCCATGCTGCTGGGTTTTCCCTGGGCTTTTCTGAGCTTCCTGACTTTCTGTGTAGCTCCAGCCCTTCCCAAAGCTGTGAAAGTCACATCCAGGTATCAGCAGACTGTTCCGAGTCACTCCTGAGCTTCCAGTGTAGCTCCCTCGTGGCTTTCATTTATTTACTTCCCAAAAGCCCCATTATCTTTACACAGCTAGAAAAAGCCTCGTATAAAGGGGAGTTCCCATTTTGAGGTGACCTGTGTGATGCTGCTTGACCCACAAGCTTTAAATCCAGTTTTATACCAACAATACTCCAGAATTTCCTAATTTCCTCTCCCAGTCCTACCCTGCGGTGCAGACCTGTCTGGATTTTGTGTGAGACATTGAGCTGATCCTTCCTGCTGCTTCTCCTGTGTCTCCCACTTTGACAGTACCATGTGTTGTCTCCCTTCAGCAGTCTCAGCTGATTTAACTGGATTTCTTTCCCTTCTTCAGCTTCCAAACTTGCTGCAGAGCAGGGGAGAGACTGTCACCTGTGTTGTGCTTGGAGAGGGAATGCTTTGCATAGCCATTTTTCCAGAGACAAGAAAATAAATCTCTATCAGCATAACAATGTGTCCCATGTCTGGATAAATGACCCGGGAGAGAAAATCCTGTACTTCATCAAATGTTCTTGGTGTCAAGGTGTCAATGCTTGTGTCAAGACCTCTGGATAATTGAACTTTGGCTGGATTTTGTTAGCATTTCATTTGCCCATCAAAGCTGTGGGCATAAAATGTTGATTTAGGGGCACCAGAAGGACAGTGTTAAAAACTAAAACCAAGCAGTGTTCCTCAGCTTTTTCCAACCTCTCTCCAAGGGTTTAACAATTGCAAGACTTGATTGAAAAGACTTGACTTTTTAATTGTAGCAGGGTAGAGTAGTTTCTTAGAAAGCAACACTTGGGAAAGGAGATACAGGACATTTTGTGATAATGAAGGAGTGAAAGAATGGAAAGAAGAATATGGATAAGAGGTTGTGGAAGGGCTGAAGTAACAGCAGGACAATGAAGGGTGAGAGTGGGAAAGCAGGGTGATAAAGTGGAGAGCAGGAAACAAAGGATGAGAACTTGAAAAAGAGAAAGCAGTTGAGTAGGAACCTGATGAAGTAAAGCAATGAAGAGAGATGTGAAGAGCAGGACGAAGTGGAAGTTGGGTGTCCGGTTTTCGGGCATTTGATATGGCTTAAAACACACTTAGGTAGAGGAGGAACGATTCTGAAAATGCCTTCTAATAATGAGAGCAAGGCAGAGGTCATGAGGGGTCATTTAAAGATACCTTCCTGCTGCAGTAGTGTCTGTGCAGAATCCAGCTTCGGTCTAGTGAAGCTTCATGCAGGATTCACAGGCTCACCTCCTGGGCTGTGCGCCCTGACTTCCTCATCAGTCCCAAGTCACTGATCTCTGAGGAAATAGTGCACATTCTTTCATGGGTTAACGTGGAGAACTTGGCATGACACTGAGTGTGAGCTCTGAGAGGTTACACAGGCAGCTTTGGGAATGTTTGAGTAATCATTCCTCTTCTGACTCTCAGTTCCCTGCTTTTCACAGGGAGGACATCAGCAATATCCTTTCCTAGATGAAGTACTTGGATGTTGAGAGTGGAGAAGGAAGGTTTAACTGCCTGCACATGATTAGAAAGAGTAGAACTGAGCGATTGTACAGATGGAGGTACTTAAACCACAGTATCTGCAAGCTTTAATGTCTGAACAGGCAAAACCATAGCCCTGTTTCAGAGAGAGTCAGTCAGAGTGAAAGGAGAATGATGGCTATGGTAAGAGCAGGCAGTGACACAGAAGACAGAAATTCACTTCTCTTTCTGTCCTTGCAACTGTTTTGGGGGATATTTTAAATAAAAGCTTTCATCCAGGCGGGGACTGAGGTGAGATAGAGGCAGAGCTATTACAGTATATTCCTGTGAGTCAAATCATGGTTGCCTAATATAAAACCAGAGCAGCTCATTGCCAGCTTTACACCTGGGGAAAAAGCACACTGGAGCCCTTTGTAGGACTGTGTATTTAGCCATCAAGTGCCTGACGGCTACACCAGAGATGCTTAATGCAATTCCCAGCTCTCCCAGATGGGAAGCTCCCTGCTATGCAGGTGTGGAGTCAGATCACTCTGGCTGCAGAGGACGAACTGTGCAATCCCATGGGATACCTTCCTGCAGCCTAAAGGTGCACTGCTCTGGTGGTCCTGACTGCCCACAGCGCTCACAGTTGACACACATTTTTCAGTTCATATGACAAAAGAGAGGATCAGCTTGTAATTTAAGAGCAGCTGGGCTGAAAAGTGGAAATGGGGAAATGTGGAACAATGCTCAGAAAGGAGAGGGATGGACAGATGGGGGAAGCATTTGAAATTTTTCAACTCTTGTGCAGTCTCCTCTGGTTATAGATACATGGATGCTCAAACCACTTGCAAGATGTTCTTTCTGTGTCCTTGCTAGTGCAAAGCTCTTGCTCTGGAGAAGAAGCTGCTCCACGACTTGCCATCTTTTGGGGGCCAGATGCTGTTACCTGGGGGAGCTGTGCCCTGGGGGCAGTGAAATGTGTCTGTGCTGCTGCCATTTGATCTGTTCCTCCACTGCTCGGACTTGGCTGCTTTCCACCACATTCAGTCTCAAACTGTGGCTCTCCCTCATGGGCCCCTTCCATTATCCAGCTTTAATGAACAGAGTTTCTCTCTTGGCCACGAGTTTTAAGGGTGACAGAGCTCTTCACAGCAGTGTCAGGAGCTCAAACACCTCTTTCCCCTGAGCTGCCTCTGCTTCTCCCTGCTGCTAAACCTGCTCCTGTGTTCTTCAAGGCTGGAGAAACTCAGACCTTGTGGGTGGTAATTACTGTGCTTGCTTCCCTCTCTCATGTCTCTGCTCTCCATCCCTCAGGAGTTTTTCTTATCCTTGCAGCTTATCTTGCACTTTCTCTAGGTTCAGTGAGACAGGTTTTCAAGTCTTGAGCCAGGTGGAAACAAGTCCAAGGAATGAGCTACTCCTGAGCAGCTGTGACACTGATGATCTATTTCTCCATAGTGAACTTGTGAAAATGTAAATTTTTAACCAAGGTTGCTGTTTCCTTTGCACTGCAGAGTTCTCTTTTGTCATGTCTAAGACACTTTTGAGGGGAATACCTCTGAGTGCCTGCTCATTCCCTCAGGGCAGGTGCTGAGGGATTATGGACAGTGCTGAACAGAGCAGGTGGATCACACACAGAGACACACCGTGGGCACAGCACCACAGGACAAGCTCAAACCTGTCCTGAGCAGCAGCTTGCTCAGACTATTCTGGGGGAGGAAGAAAAGCAGTGTGGGAATGCTGGAATTACTCATCTAGTTGAGTGTCTGCTCCACGAGGCTGGTTCCCCTTTACCCTGGAATAAGGTTTCGCTAACAGTAAGTTGCAGGGAGTACCTATTTCTTCTTCTGGCAGGGATTCCACCAATGAAGATTGTGGTTCATGACTTAAAAACACATGCTGTGTGTCCCATGCAGGACTTGGAGCCAGGAAGGGGCTCCTTAGCTTCCTCTTCTGGTGCTGTGTCTGGTCTGAAGTCTGAGTGTCCTATTGGAGCTTTTGACATGTATGCATTTTACAATGCAAACTCATAAGAAAGGATCTGAGTTTTCAGTGTGGGTTTGACGGTGGAGTTTCAGGCTTTGCAGCATTGGTGTTGTGCAGGAGTGCCACAGAATGTGCCAATGTCTTTGCGCGGGTACGGCACCTGATGGCTCAGCCTGGCTCGGCTTTAGGAAGGGGAGGTGGGACACTCAGTTCCATGTGTTTGCTTGGCATCTATAGCAAGGACTGCGCTGCTGAGTGTTCCTTTTACAGCCTGTCTTGTAGCAAAAGCTGAATTTGACACCTTTTAACACAAGGCTTGGTTGGGAGCTGAAGATGTCTCACGTTATGTACCCTGTGTGAGTGGAGCTTAGTCTCCACGTCCCAATCACCCTCTTGCTATGAGGTGTTTGCAGGGCTGGGTTTTCACTGAGATCCTAAATTGTTTTTTCTCTCCTTCCCTTGATAAACACATTCACTCTGCAGTTTATGAAATCAGTAACACGCCTGCAGCAGATTGGTTGGGCATCACAAACCCAAGGTCTATCCAAGGAATTCAGCAGGACAGAGGTCTGGAGATGCAGTAACTGTCCCAGAGATGCAGTAACGCATGGCTGGGTAAATGGCCCTTAGGATGATTAACTGGGAGGTGTGCAGCAGTGGCAGTACACTTGTATTTAAAGTGGAGCCTTGGGCGTAGCGCTTGCACGGGAGAATGTGCGGGAATGTCCCTCTGGACAGGGGTTGGGAGGTGCCTGCTCAGCACTTTTGCCTTCATGTGGGAGCACGGCTGCAGCCAACCCTTCAGAGCCTCATCCAGCCCTAACCCTGCCTGAGGAGCCTCTGATGTGGGCACAGCTTGAAAGGCTTTTACATATATTTTGTCAGTCACAAAGTGCAACCTGGTTTTCTCTTTCTTGTGCTGTGATTCACCGAGTCCTTCTGGTATAAAACGACCATTTTTCATATAAAATGATATTAAACAGGCCCTGAACAACTGCGCTCCATGGCAGGGTGAGGCAAATGCCCTGCCATAATCCTCAGGAGAGAGCAGTTTGTGACCTATATAGTTAATTAGCAATGAAGTAGTTCTCATCTTGGGCTAGCAGTAAGATTTTCTTTTAAATATTTTAGTTTCTTGGTTCCAGCTGTCCAGTTTGTCTTTGTTTCCTGAACTTGCTTCACTGCATATTGAGCAGCACCTCAGCTAAAATTGTGGTTGTAAAATACCCTACAAGAATGGTGTTGCTTCAAATAATTTACTCAAAAAATTGTATATCTTAGCATTGAACTATTTTCCCATTAAATTAGTTTACTTTTGGAAACAAAAGCAATCCTACAGTGTCTTATCATGCATAAATTATTAATGGCAATCCATTTTTAATTTAATGAAAAATTATGCAAAGAGCAAGGGAGGAAGGCTTGCAGCATCCTTGGTCCTTCTCTGCCTAGATAACCTCAAGCAAGTGAAGAGGTTATATTTAAAATCCTCTCTTGCTTGGCACTTTTATCTTCTTAAATAGAATCGTGTTTAAACTCAGAGAAACTATCAAAGGTGGAAAGAAAGTACTGGCAGAGGTGAGAAGTGGTAAAGAATTGCATAATCCTGTTCTTTAATTGGTTGACAGAAGTTTCTGTTAGGAGAGAATTGTCTGAAACAGGAGTTGCTGTTGCAACTTCCCAAAGTTTATTTAGGTGGTAGAAAGCTGAATCATTATGTAAATCAAATTATCCGTATGAGCTCTATCAACTTGAAGTTAAATTGGTCATGGGTGCAACTGTGTCATAGAGCAGCTGTCCAGGTTGGAGATTTGTTTTGAATTCGATTCTGAGCCACCCCCTGTTACCCCAAGGATTAAGAGATAAAATGTTCCCAAGCCAATTGCTAATTTAACAGCAAATTAGAGCAGTTAGTGATACCTCTCTGTTCTGTTCTCCTAGTTGAAAAAACAGCAACAAACCCCCAATTTGAGTCACACTTAATTTTCTTTTGTTATTGTGATAATTCAAGCCCTAAATAAGGGGAAAGCATAGGGAGAGAGATCTTGTCTGCATTAGAAAAATGATCCATTACTGTCAAAACTTACCTGCAGCAGAAAGAACCCAGCTTGTGTGCAGGAAACCTGTGAGGTTACATCAAACCATAGCAATTTGGAGCCTGGTTGTCTAAGAGACATATTAAAGACCTTTTTAAATGTGACACTTGGATGTGCACAGTGGTGTTCCTAGTAACTGGTGAATTCTAGTTAGCTGTGAAACCAAATCCTTGTTATTGTTTAGCTGTACAGTCCCGAGCCCTGGCCTTGGAAAAAGGCTGTGCTGCACTGAAAAATGTACAGATACAGAGCAAGAATGGCTCTGGCCTTGGCGGGTTTGCAGCCAAAGTGCAGAAGGACAGGTAGCCCTGGGTGAGGAGAGAGGAGCTGGCAGGAGGAGCTGGAGGTGGGATCTCAGCATGGAAACACGGGAAGCAGCAGCAGGGCACAATCCTCTGCTGTGCCCCCAACACCTGCCTGTGCAGGGAGTGCCTGTGCTCAATCTCTGTGCACTGAAATGCACCTTCTCTGTGCTTGTCATAGGCTCCAGGTTGTTGGAAGAGCTTCCTGGAGTTGTAGTGAATACATTTCCCTAATTTTTCCTCACAGCTATTTCTACTCCTCTAAGCAGGGTAGTAGACCTTAAGCTGTACCAGATGATGTGTGGACAGTGCTTGTTGTGTTTTTATGCTTTATCACTTTCTGATGTGACAGCTCTGGGTTTGCTTTGTTTGGTTCTGTTTCATTCAGCTTGGATTGAACGCTGTTCACCAGGAGCTACGGAACTGGGTTTTAGCCTCACTCCTTTAAGCAAAATTTATTTTCTATCTGTGGTCACCTTAGGGTGCAGTATTTTATTGTAGAACACCTGGGTGGAGAATTTCCACAGGGCTTCTCACCTTGTGTTCTCATTCTGTTTTGGGGTCCTGGACCACTGGCGACTTCTGCCCTGGCTCTGTCCTCATCACTTTGCGCAAACCATTCACTTCTCAGTGTGCTTCTCTTTTCTCCTGTCTTGGAGTTTGAATTAACTTCCCCACTCAAGTCAGAGAGGTCAAGACCACCAGCTGAGGTTTATAATCCCTGGGATGAATCCACCCAGTATCCCTTGGTCTCTCTCACTGGGAGCTGCAGGTGAGGGGTGTTTAAACAGCTCCTGCAGCCCAGCAGCCACTGATGCAAAATGAGAACAGGTTTTTTTCCTAAATGGGCATGTTGTTTCCTATTAAGTTGTTCTATCTTTAGCTTGTCCCATTCTTGCATGTCTGTTTTGGTGAAACAAAGAAAAATTAGCATTGGGAAAGAGGGATTTGGAAAGGATCATTAGGCTTTCTAGGCACAGAACGGGTATAACCTGTTTGACTTTGCTCAGCTTTGCCAAGCTCGAATCTTCCCTGTCTCCTGTAAATGCTGAGCTCATGCTTGGCCCGGCTGTGTCCTTAGGCATCAGGGCTGATGAACGGGGTTATTGTTACTTGGTTATACAGCATTTAGCAAGCAGCACTGATCCAACCATTACAGACTAAAAAAGAACAGTTATACTGACTGTTCTATATAATTTGGGGTTGTGCAGCCTCTTCTGTTGAATTTTAAACAAAAAGACGTTGTCTTTCTGAACTTGGTCTCTTGCTGAGTCCAAAGAGCATACAGAATTTCACCCCCCAAAATCTTCACTTACACTGATAACCCTCAGCATCCTGCTGAGTTGAAAGGAACTGTGTGCAAAACCTTTAGATTCCACATGGAGTTTCCATGGGCTGTGGCTGGACAATATCCAGTATTGCTACAAATTCCAGCTTGTACCTTTGAGCTTCAGGCAGGAGTAGCAGTGATAACAGAAAAACTTGGGCCATTTCACAGAAATGAGAACAGCTCTGCATTCTGTACTGATACAGAAAGATTAATATTACTTGAGGAAGGTCACACAACAAGCTGATGGCCAAGCCAGGACTGAGAGCCATCCATCATCCAGGCTTTCCTCTTATTTGCTAGACCTCAGTGCCTCGGATGGAGAGCTCATCATCCTCACTGCTGCACTGGTGGTCTGGTGAAGGATTTCAGTCTTTTAATGGGATCTGAAAGTTGGGTTGTAATAATTATTTCTCATTTCTGGTTTGGTGTATGAACTAGAAATTGTAATAGCAGTTTTTACACAGCTCCTTTTCAAACTGGCTGCATAAACAGAGAAATAAATTAAGGCGTACAAGTCTCCTCTGGGAACACAGTAAATATTACCCTGTTTTCCAAAAGGAGGAAGCAGAACAGCAAACACAATAATGTGATATATCCAAGGTTAACCAGTTGGCAGAACTGGGAATAACTCCTGCTCATATGGTCCTTACTGGTCACTTGTTTCAAGTGTTATTTAGGGGTCAGACCATGCAGGGCAGGTGAAGACATCCCTGCGTGGATCCGAGGGACGAGGATGGAGGTGCTCAGGACAAAGAGATGCCTTTTCCGCCTGCAGCCGGGAAAGGGTTACAGCTGAAATGCCTGTAGCAGCCTCAGGAAAACATGAATCGATGCTGCTGAGGGAGGGCAGGATGGGAGCCCAGACCCGCGAGCTGCCTTGTGCTTTTCCTTTATGAACACACCTTTGTGGGGGGTTGGAGCCGGGGCTCCGGAGCATCGCGGCGGGGCTGGCGCGGGAGCAGCCCCTGCCCCAGCCGCTGCCCCTTCCTTCCCCCGGCACCTCCGTCCCGCAGCTCCCGCGGCTCCGTGTGCGCTCTGCGCTCTGCCCTGCGCTCTGTGCTCTGTGCCGTACACGCAACATGGAGGGAGGGACCGGCGCCGCCGCCGCCTTCCCCAGCAGCCGCTCGGTCGCGCTCGCCGCGGGCACCGCCGGAGCCGCAGCCGGAGCCGGGACCGGCCTCGATGGATCGCACAGGTCAGTGCCAGCGACAGCCCTCAGGACGCTCCTCCGGGATGAGCCTCCCTTCCCCTCCTTTATTTTAACCCTCATCGATGGAGTGCTGAGACCGTATCTCCGACGGATGTAATTGTTTCACACTTGGTCAGAGCCGGTGATGCCTAATAAAAATGTTGAGCGGGATTAAGGAAGGCGAACATGGCGTTTCCACCCAGCAAATGCAAGTTCATTTTAATATTTGCTGTATTTTTAAACCCATGTAAATGACTGTGTGTCTTTTAAGTGGTTGAGCGTTTGAATGGAGAAAGGTTAATTGCCTGCTTCAGCCACATTACGCTATGTAGCTCCCACCAGCATGGAGAAGGCAAAGTCTAATTTTGCATCTCGTCCTTTTTGTGACAGCAGTCCTTGAGGCATTTTCGGGTGAAGTGTGTAGAATGCAGTTATCAATATGACAGAAAATGCATTTTTTCTATTTAAAAATGTACTATATCCTGCGCATAGTAGAGAGGAGCACACAGTGTCTACTTCGTGTGAAAGCAGCAATAGTCACAAGGGCTCTGTGCTGAGTATTTTTTTCCTTTCTAATGGATAACTAAGAGCTGTTGATAGGATATGGGTTTAGGAGCGCTAGTTCTCGAGGGTCAGGTTATCATGTGTGTGTCATTAAAATTCTTGTGGAATGAGGCAGTGCTGATTATCTTCATGGCAAATCATCTCTTTCACCCTGGGCTCAGGTTTGTGCTGTGGCTGTTCCGAAGTGTGCCTGGTGCTGCCACAGTTCAACTGGGATTTTCTACTTCAGGGCTGAGAGTGAATAAATATTTACTGGTGAGGAAAAAAAGGAGGGAGCTGTGGACCCAGTATCATTTAAAATTTGCTGTTACCACCTACCTGGGTTCCAGATCAAGGCGGTTTTACCACACCAGAAGTTATTTATGAACCAAGGTGCCTGAAGCTGGAGACGCAGGTTCTTTTTTCACTGTTTAACACATTATCAACAAAGTCTTGGTAATTTATGTTGACTCCTCCTACTTCACTTACACTGCCAGAAACTGAAGGAGAGTAGCTCCCACCAGCACTGCAACATTTCTTTGAATTTGTCTGTGTTTTCTTTCTTCCTTGAAGTATTTATCCTTAGGAAAGCTGCTGCTGGATATCTGCTTATTGTTTGACTTGGGCACTGTGAGAAAGGTAGTTGGAAAATTTTGGTTCCCCTTACTTGGAAACAAAACTGTATTTAAAAATTAACTGTGTCTTGTGTGCTAATGCTGAAGGCTTTATGCTCCTCAGCTTTGTCATGGAAAAAGCACAAAATGCAATATATTGGTAATGTGTTGTCACCCAAGGATAGAGCCACATGCTTGCCAGAGCGAATTTTGTAAATAGGAGCTACAGGATTTGTGTTTGGTGTGAATTCCCTTGGGAACAAGAGCTCTGATATTTGTGAGAAGCTGGCAATGTCAGTATGTGCAGTATGAGGTTTCTGGCTGAAGACAGACAAAGTTTAGTGGTTTGATAAAATCTATGCAGTTTTCCTCCAAATGGGTCTTGTCATCCATGAAGTCTGCAGATTAAATAGGTTTTGATTCTGGCAGTGACATCCCCTCTTTTTGTCACTTATGCAGAGAGTCCAGAGTATGACAGAACTCCGGATGAGCTTATTATGGTTGGCTCTCTGAAGGCAGATCTCTTGCTCATGTCCTGCCTTTCAGAACAGAGATAAAATTGGTATTGTTTTTTAGAAGCAAAGCTTGCATTTAACAGGATTATAGGAGTATTTTTAACTTTCTGCTTTTACTCCAGTGCTCCTGATGGATGCTTGGAGCGTGGGGAGTTTGCTGGTTATTGATGTCAGAGTGAATGTGCTGTGCTGATTCAGATTTTCTCCAGGAAAAACATCCTTTTCCGAGTGGCACATCCAAGGGTTGCAGAGTCCTTGCCCTACCCATAACGATGGCTTTGGGGCTGGGGGGAAGAGGGACAGAAAGCAGCAGTGCTGAGCTGGTGCCAGGGCAGTGGCTGGAAGGACAGGGACAGAGCCGTGCGCGTTCCCGGGATGGGGAACATCTTCCGAGCTGGGCTGGGGATTGACGTTTGGGATTGGTGCTCGGCACAGGCAGCTCGGGGTGACCTGGGTGTCACGGCGTGTCCTCTGCTCGTGGCTGAGCTGCCTCTCCTCCTGACCTCTGGGCGCCCTCCAGCTCCAGCACACAGCTTTCCCAGGCCCCAGCCCCCCGGGATGCTTTCTGTGGAAAAAAGCCCCCTCGTTTTGTCTTATGCAAGGAGGAGACAATTTTATCAGAGCATTAGTGAGCATGTCCTTGGCTCTCCCGGGTCTTTTTGTAACAACCAGTGTAACAATGTCCTGTGTGACATATCCTCGGTATTTATATCAAAAATACGGAAATAATCATTTAATCCCCCTTTGTCGAGCTTTTTGGTTTAATCTTTTTTTGTGTTGAACCATGTTTCTCATTATTTGATACTTTATGAAAACTTCATGCCCTGGTGTCAGGGACCACATTTTAATCTTTTGATGTTCTGCTCCTGATAGTCATCATTAAAGAGAATTAAATCCCTTAGTTTTCACCTATGTTGAAAAAAGGAATGTTATTCCCAGCTTCCATTCAATTGTCAGCCTGAAGAAAAGAGAAAAGAAAACCAACCCACAGAATCCCTGGTGAAAAGGAGAAATAAAGTGACTTTGAAAGGGTAGATGTGATGGACAGAAAGCAGGAGAACTGGGATGGGATCTGAGCTTCCCAATCCTTAGGATAAAGACCAAAAGCAGGCAACTCGTTATCTGTTGAGTCAGAGCAGGGTAGGCTCCAGTGTGTTTTCATGTAAAAGGTAAAACCAGGCAAATGTACACCTTTTGCGTGTGTTTTTGAATATTGGGAATAGTGACAGGATGCAGTGGCAGGGGCTGAGGAGGAGTGGGCGTTTCTAGAATTCCATCCAGCTCCTTAGGATGGAGTGGTGCAGCTGCTCAGCTGCTCGCTCTTGTGTATTTGTTGAAGGAGCTTGTGTGTACTGTTTCTGGAGCTTGCAAACATGCCTGAATTGGAGATCCAGAAAGAAGCTGAAGTATAACTCTCAGCACCTGGCTGCATTTCACACTCCCAGCTGCGCCTTTGGCTGATGGGAAGATCCAGTGTGATTTAGAGTGGGGATGACAGGAGAAGGAGGGTAGGAATTTGAACTTGGTACCTTGCTTTAAAGTGCCATGTATATTCCAGCTTCTCTTAGATCCCATGTTCATTCCTTCTGAAAGTGTGACTGTGGAATTAGTTATCCCAGCACCTCTGGAGACACCTTGGAGGTGATGTAACACCTGCTTTTCCATCAGTTGCCTTTCTTTATGCAATCCACATCTAATCTAGTTTGCTTCCTCCTCTGGGTAAAACAGCAGTAAAAGTGCAATACTTGCTAAAAGCTCTGTTCCAGTTTTCCTTCAGTCTGGTCCGAGGAGCTCTGTGGTGGCAGAGGCCACCCTTGTTTGCGAGGGGCAGTGGCTGTATTGGGCAGAGCCAGGCGTGCCCAGGAACAGGCTGGATGTGCTGGATCGTCTGTGTCAGATCATTGCATTTATAAAGGGTTGGGCCTTGCCTCTCCCGTCAGCAGGTCCCACGCCTGACTAAACTCCTGAAGCACCCAGAGGTGACAGAGCATTGCTGCCCCTTGGGTTACAGACTTACTCCAGGGTCACTGCGAGTCTCCTCCAAGGTCTAAATTCTCCAGTTAATCCAGGTTGGGGAAGGACTTCTAACCTGACACTTCCCGTAATAACTTCCCATAACTTCTGGTTAAAGACCAGAAAGCCGTTGTCCGTTATCATTGATGAGAGTTTAACTCAGCTCTTCATTTCTTGCTTCAGACAGTTCAAGCTGGGGGCAGTTTTAGCAGGGGGATCCTGTGGCTTTTCTGGAATAAGAGATGATGTTTTCCTGGACACAGGCAGTGGTGGTGGTTGCTTTCTCCTGGCAGATGGATTTAGTGCAGTGTGCAGCCCTAGTGGGGTTTAACCACCCTTGGAAGGGGCAGTTCTGTGGCTGTGACTCTCCACTGGATCCGGATCACCGGGTGCATGTCCCTGTTCGAGTGTGACACTAATGAGGACCGGCGGGCTGGGCTTTCTCGCTTTCCTTGTGCATTATACAGAGATTTTCCTATTCACAGGGCTACTGAATAGTCAAGGATTTCTTAGCATTTCCCCCCCCAGGGTTTATAAATTAGTGCTCCAGGCCTTGTTCAGGACTGGAATGTGGCAGATGAGATTTCAGCTCTTAAGGAGTATTTTAACCGTGCAAACAGGCTTGATTTTCTGGCCACTTGTTTTCATTTGTGTATTTCAGAAGGTTTTGTCCTTTTAAAAGTGAAACATAACAAGATATCACACAAACCTTTTTCAGAAATAATAAATACAGTATTTCCAAGCCTTTTCAGTCTGCTGTTCTCTGTGCATTTGCTCTTACTGATAGTTCAGTGAAACAGCTTTGCTTGCTGTATGAGATAAATGTCATTTGTAAACGTGCATTGTGTCTCTTTGCAGTGTCTTCAGTGTCACTGTGCTGGCTTCTGTTTTGGGAGTGTAAATGTGCTGGGCCAGTGCATGCCATGCTTTTAAAAAAATTATTTACATTAAATATCCAATAATTTAAGTTGGAAATATCCAACTATTCTAAGTGCATATGCCTACAGAGGCTGTGTGAAAATCTCTTTGTGTTCTAATAAAGATGTGCTAGGAGAAAGCTTTTGACAACCCAAAGTCCATGCAATTGAGAGTCAAAAGGTAAATAAAAAGAGCAGTTAACTAATTGGTACTTTTTTTTTCACGGTTTCTGAGCAAGTGTCATAATTTGGAGTGATGGGAAGAGGGACCGTGACCGTATTTTCATGTTTTCCTTTAGCGGGACTTTGAATGGCATCAAACACCCAGCAAACCCCTTGCTACAGGTGAAATAAGAGTGGGTTTTGACCTTGGGCATGCGTCCTAACAAATTTGATACCACGTGTTTGATACTCAGGCACTCTCCTGAGGATAAAGGCAGTGACTCCTCTTAACATCCTTTTGCATCATCAAAATCTACTGCGAAACCAACTCTTGGTGGTGTCAGCCCGGGGAACAGGCAGAGTGTAGGAGCAGATCTGAGCCTTTTCTGCGGTTAAAGTGGTCTCGTTTGGAGCACTGAGAGAGGAGCAGGCTGGCTGGAGGACTTGCCTCGCCAGAAACAAGGCATGGCTTGTGAAAAATAGAACAAGAAAGGAAACTACGCTGGTGTCTTCATCTTGCAGGGTCTCATCCGATGCTCAGTGTTGACAGCTTCCTTTAAAGGGACTTTCCCAGCTCCCTGTGCTACCAGGGGAGCTGCTTCTGGGCACACATGAGAACACTTAGATTTTCATGGGCTGGGAATCTCCGTCCCCTATTAATGGTGGGGGGGAAACAAGTCCAGCACACACCAGATATCAGTTTCAGAGGATGGTTGTTCTTAAATCCTGGTATTTGTGGTTGCAGAGAGCCATTAAATTTGTGCCCTGAAGGTTAACCAAAGCTGTGTTGACTTTTTTCATGTACAAACTAATTTGTTTAACACTGCCATGGTTGCTCATAGCTTTTTGCAGGAGCAATATAATGAGATTAACAAGCCTCTGATCGCTTCCATATCTGATCCTCAAATCCCCCTGGGAAGTTGTGGAAGTGTTAGAGCTCTGCCGCTCATGTGTGGGGCCTGCTCTGGCAAAGCCCAGAGTTCATTATGGGACATGCTGGGATGTGGTTGCTGGGATGGTGGAGGAGCTGAGCTTCCATCTGCAGCCTTGGAGCCAGCGTGAGTTTGGGAAACAGAGCAGAGCTGCTGAGGCTGCCAGCCAGGGGTTCATTACTGGAAAGAAAAGACAAACACCCCCTCCTTCCCCCCGCCGGACTCCGGAGAGGGAAGCAAGTTTCATAGGGAGATAATTGCACTACTGGAAAAACTGCTGTGACAGCTCCCAGCACCACAAGTGGAGTTCTTGTGGGGAAAAAGCCATGTTAGACATACCAATTCCTTCCCTTTTCTCCCAGTTAATGTGCTGTGCAGGCACAGTGTTGTCCTGGAGCACTTGGAACTTCCTTACCTCCTCGCCTTGGCTTTCCTTGCCAGCTTCACCCTAATGAAGTTTGCTGTTTCTAATGAAGTTTGTTGTTTTAAAATGACAAACTGCATGGTCTGGTTTGGGAATGCAGATGGACACCTGAATTATATTTTCCCCTGCTTATAAAAGCATCCATGATTGATTGCTTCTGAGTGCAAAACGGGAAGCTTTTTCTTTAAAACAGAACCAAAATGAAGGAAAACTCTCACAGTTTCTATGTGCATATATATATATTTATATATAAAAGCAGCAGAAAATTAACCAAAACTCCAACTCAGTATTTATTCTGAAGCTGCGTTGTGCTCCTGGGCTTTGTTTATGCAGTGTTTTTAGCCTTGTTGAGGTGATAATAGTTTCGTCACATACTTCATGGAAACCCACCCGAATCTCTGTGTTAGATCTCCCTGGACATCTCCCCAGCTTACAGCCCTTTCTGTGCGAAGTCCATGCCTCATTTTTAATTAATTTCCCCAAATTTCCCAGTGGTGTCTCTGCAGTTGACAAAATTGGTTTTTCCCCAGTTCTGGAGCAGCAGAACCTTGGTGGAGATGCACTTTTTCCCTTGTGTGCAGGACTGATGACTTGCAGGAATAATACAGCTTTTCTCCACTCTTCAGTGTTGACAAACATTACAGACACACGAATCACACAAAAACCTTTTCTGCAGCAAATGTCCCTGGGTTTGAACACATTCTCCCTTTTCAGTGCTTGACCACACATGGAACTTCTCAGGAGCAGCTGCTCACAAATAATTCCAGATGCCGACAGACCCTGAATACAATGTTCTGTTTTGTATTGGGCCTGTTTGTGCTGACCTTTTCCAATCCCTTTTCTTGCCTTTTAAGCTCAGGATCACCTCTTTGCTCATTTAAAATACATATTCAAGACACTTTAAAATATCAAAATTCACAGACAAAAGGCAAAATTCCTTTTATTTGTTGTTCTGTTCTTCTCTCCATTTGGGGCTGGCAGACAGAAGGTGCTTGGCTGCTGCTGTCACTGTCCCTTTAGCAAGAATTGTGGGATTTGCAGAGTCTGCAGAGCTGTTGCGTGTGCAAACAACATCAATCCTCGTCTTGGCTTTGCTGCATATGAATTTCAGGAGAGAACTTTATTCCCCTGAGAATTTGTTACTCAGTTAAAATGCTCAGGTTGGAAACATTGGCAAGGGGAAATCTGAGCCACTTGGCCACAGGACTCTGTGAAGATAAAGATTTCCCTCCGAGGAATATTGAATTCAGCTCCTTGATTCTGATTTTCCTCATTTCTCGTGTCTGGTTTGGTGGGGGAATGCCAGAGCAGGAACGGTTACAAACGCTGTGAATCAGTTTCAGGTGAGTCCACGTGCAGTCAGTGAGCAGTGGAATTTGTGCCTGACTGCGGTGCCACAGGAGCAGCCAGGAAAGCCCCACAAGGGTAGGGCTGGGAACTTCGGACCCTGCGTGAGGAGCAGCAGGAGCAGGGATGCCAGCTGGAATGCAGCTGTGCTGGATCTGGCTCCTGGTGCTGAGCCCTGCCAGCGACAGAGCCCTGAGCAATCACCCTCGGTGAGGCAGAAGGGGCTCAGCCCCTCGGCTGGCGGAGCTGGAGAGAAGGGCTTTCAACCTGCTGCTGGGAAGATGAGTTTTGTGTGGGTCCAGAAAGCCAGCACAGGTTAATTTGCAGCCAGAGGACCCAAAAAGAAGTGTATTTGTGCAGAATGAATGGTTCCACAGGTCATCAATGGCTCTGCTCCCTGTGCTCTAGCAGCAATGTGCTTCAGAACAACTCCAGAACAACTCCTACCTCCTGGAGCACAACCTTCTGAGAGAGTGGGGTACCACTCAGGGATTTTACCACGCACTTTTCCTCTGGATTCTGTGGAGACAGGTTTAATGACACATGAGGAATGTTCTGTAAATGCAGATTTCAGTGGGTTGAGAACAATGGTGAAAGCACACCCTGCTGGTTCATGGGGTGGGAACCTCCTCCTGGGTCTTTGCAGCACTTTCTGTTCCTTTGAGCAGTAGGAAGGATGTTAAAAATGATGCATTTGGGTGCTAATGGCACCTAGCTGTGATGGCAAATTGCTGGAAAACATTACTAAAAGGAGAAAAGTTCAAGCTGACTTGGTAAACTATTTTTCTGGTTTTTATTTGACTCTCTTCATGCCTTATAAACTCATCTCTTCGCACCTGTGAACTCTGCTCTTCACACTTTATAAACCATCATGGCAGAAATTAACAATAGAAAATGCCAGTGTATTTTCAGTTATGTGTTTTCTTTGTGTTCAGTCCTCGGATCTGTGTACAGTGGGGTTAATTCTCCTGGCAAATAGCACAACCAGGCATTGGAAGGGAAAAAGTATTTGGAGTAATATGAGGTAATCGTGTATTTTCTATTCTTCCTTCACAAGTCCTGCATTGGCAGAGCTGACTGGCTTTTGGAGCAGCTGTTAGATCAAGGAATGAGATAAAGCTGGGTGAAAGAGAGGGCCTGTCTCAGAGCTGCCATGCAATGCTGTTAGGAGAATGCAGTACCTTTGGGACAGACTAAAAATTCCTAAAATTATGTGTATACACAAGGGTAGAGTGAAAAAGATAAATGCAGTTGCGTATGTTGCATCTCCTTCCCTTCCTTTCCCTTTCCCCCTTCCTCTTCCCCCTTCCCTTCGGGAATGGAAAACAAGTCCATGGGTGGAAGCAGTATGGATTTCTCCTTTATGTACTTGTTTGGTTTTTCTAGTGCAGTGAACTGACCTTTTATAAGTTTGCACTTGGGCCTAAAATTTGTTTGGTTAAAACATGTTCCTGTCATCTCCCAGGGAGGGTTTTGGCTTTTCCTCTGCCCATTGATGTTGAATTTCCTCTGCCTGTGGCTACCTCAGGGGAGAGGAGCCAAGGGTTCCTGTGGTCCAGCACTGACTCCCGGCCCTGAGCCTGAGCAGAGGGAGCAAAACACTTCATTTCTGCTCCCAAGGACTCATTTTAAAGAAATTATGACCTTTTACAGTGATTTTTCATCTGTGGTAGGACTGACCCTCCAGCATTTAAAAAACAGCAATCAAGTTACTGAAAATCACAAGTCTGACTTTAAAACTGATGCCTTTCAAGGTGTGCTTTGATTATAATTTTATTTGCCCTCCAGTTTGAGTTTTTAAGTGCAAGATGGGTCATGTTGTTCACCTTTCCTCCACAAGATAATTTAATAATTATACTGAAAACTGAGAATATTTCATTACTATTTGACTCCATGACTGGAGCTTTGAAATATGAAATGCTGAAAGACCTGCAGTGAAATGGTGAGAAATTCTAACATTGTTTTAATGTGCTTATATCAAGGTCATGGCCAGTCTCAGGGACATTTGTGCAGGTCTTGTAAGTCCTGGGAGTTGGTCTGGCAGTAAAAAATATTTCCCCATTTCTCCTCAGCTCCTTGAAAACCAGCAGCAGAGCATTTTTTCTGCGTGCATGTGTATAAATGTGCACACACTTCTTGTTCTCTTTGGAGGGGATTTTAAGTACAGCTTCACACAGAATCGTGAAGTTCTGTGGCAGCATCTCCTGCTCTGTGTAGGGCTTTATAAATATTTGCAGAGGACCAGGAGGTAACCTCATCTTCCCTTCTGCCTGGGTCAAGGGGGAGTTTCAGGTACTGGAAGAGGCACTGGGATAATGTTCCCTGCCTTGTAGAGTTACTCTGTGCCTCCCACAGGGAAATGACAGCAACATGGATCTGGATTTTTTGATTATTTTTGTGTATCCTGTTGAAATAACTGAAATACCACCTTGACTTTGGGGTGTGTAACATGTTTCATGAACTCCACAGCAGCACAGGGAGAAAAGGTGCTGCTCTGCCTGATGCAGACTTTGTAAATGAGATTTTGGATCTGATTACAGCTAACAAGGAATGGACACTGGATATGGCATTGGAAACAGACACCCACAGATGTAAAGCCCTTGCTGCTGCCCACACAGGATGTTTAATTAGTACCTGGCTCCTTTTTGAATCAGGATGTGCCTCTGCTTGGGGAACATTTTTGACGAATCCCCAGTGGCTCCTAAAAGAACAGAAGGTAATGTTTTTGGCCCATTCTCTCTTGTGAAGAGACAGAATTTCCTTGGTGCCTGCTAAGGACAAAGCATAGTCTGAGTGCACAGAAACAGGAAGGCTCATAGGAAATAACCTCAGACTGCTGCTTCCTGGCAAAAAGGAGTTGTGCAATTATGGTTGAAATGCATGCTGTGGTGTTGGATGGAGTTTGGAGGTGTCACCTGCTGAGCTCTCTGTGCTCCAGCCCCTTTGGCTGCCAAGTCATGTGTGGGGAGCTCTGGCCAGAGTGTTGAGATTCCTGCAGTAGCTGGGACTTTAGAGGTGTTTTATCATCATCCATCAGGTTCTGGAAGTGCTGATCAACAGGGAGCTCAGTCACCTGTTCGGCACAGGGAGCAAACAGGAAATACTGGTTTGGGAAGAAGCTTTCATGGTGTTCAGCACTGTTAGAGAGAGGGAATATTGAAACAGAAACTGCAGGTCCTTCTGGATACTTGTTGTTTGCCCACTCTTGATTTTACCTTTGCATGTGTATTTCATAAAAGTTGGGATATGTCTCTCTTTGGAGAAATAAGGAATTCAAAGGAAGCCAACAGCCAATGAGTACATTAGAATGTGTCCAGGTGTGTACTCTGATAGGGTGAAATATTCTTGCTTTTGCTGGTGCCATAAATAAAGTATTTATAAGGCTACTGATGCCTTGTCACTCGAACATCCTTTCCCAAACATTCCCCTTTCCCAGCTATCCTAAAACACTCCCTAAGTTAGTAAATCAGAGAAACAGCACCCACTGATGTTTGACACTTTCCATGCCAACAGAACAGGAAGGAAAAACAAGCACACCAAGGGATACCTTTTGCCACTGTCATGAACCTCAGAACTTCATAAAAATGATGCTTTTTGCTACTTGAGTGTGCTAACAGAAGTGAATTGACCCTGGCTGGCTCTCTGCAGAAATGAGTGTGTGGCAGCATGTCAGGAGAAAACAAATCATCAGACCTGAGAAGGGGGCTGGTTCCCTGTTTTCTGTCACCATTCCTGGCTGTGTTGCTTTGTGTGCAGAGGATTGGTGCTGGCTGTTTGTGGGAGCTGGGAAAGTGGGAAGTGTTGGCATGGTGTGAGTGTGGCCTAGCAGGAAGCTTCACGTACAGACACATTTTGCGTGGTAGGAAGTCTTCTGTTCTAGGTGTGCACTGGATCTGTTTGCAACGAAAAATAAAATCATGTTTTTAGAGAACGTATTTAATTACTGCTGCATTTACAATAAAACAAGTTTGTTGAAAGCTTTAATTATATAATGGGAATACAAAAAGATGTCAGTCTCCATTCAGGAGCAGAAAGGTTTGTCTTTTTCACTAACCATGCTCTCTCCTGTGAGTTTTCCATGACATAAAGGGAGGCATCAGGTCTGGATGGTGTTGCCTGTTCAGTTACTGCATAAAATATAAAGCAGAGCAAGCTTGAAGAGGTCACTTACGTAGTTTAGAGGTCACTTAGATTTTACTTGAAGGGCTTTCATGGTTAAGTTGAAGATCCTGGAATGCCGGGAGAAGGGGGAATGGCTTCTGCTGCCAGCGGGCAGGGTTGGATGGGATATCGGGGAAAAATTCCTCCCTGTCAGGGTGGTGAGGCCCTGGCACAGGGTACCCAGAGAAGCTGTGGCTGCCCCACGCCTGGAAGTGTCCAAGGCCAGGGGCTTGGAGCACCCTGTTCTAGTGGAAGGTGTCCCTGTCTGTGGCAGAGGGTGACACTGAGTGGTCTTTAAGCTCCCTCCCAACCCAACCCATTTTGTGTTTCCATGGTTTGTGAAATGTTTTTCCAAATAAGGAAAAAATATTTTAAGAAACCCGCCCCAATTTCTGCACAAAGTTTGCAGAGGACATTTCAGTGAGCTCGTTTGTCTCTGGGAATGAAAAACCTCAGAGGAGGGAAGGAGCTGTGGCTTGGGCTGTCACATGGAATAGAGTCTCATTCTCTGAACTGCCCGGAAGCAGAGAGGGAAACACACAGATCACCGAGTCACATCCCTGTGGGAAGCCACCAGCCCCGTTCTGGGGAGAGCAGGGAGAGGAGCCTGGCATGGGAATGAACCTTCCCATGAACTGAGAGGGACTCAGCTCCTGGACTGGGCAGATTTCTAACGCCCGAGCCATGGCCATAGGAAATCCCAGTCCTCTTTGGCAAGGAGATTGAGGGATGGTTACAGGCTCATTTTTGTTGCAGTGGGCTTTTCCCTGCCCTGATGACAAGAAGAACTGTCTTTTCCAAGTGTTCCGACAGGGTGGGGGTGATGTGGGAGCAAGGAGCAGGTGCTTCTCCAGGTCGGTTCGTTGCCTGTTCCGTGGCTCTGTAAGCCACATCCTCACCAGGAGTCTTTGGAAGTGCTGCTGTCAGGCTGCTCTATTCCCTGAGGCTGCATTAGATCTTGTAATTTTGTACTCCTTTGTTAACTATATTTTTATTTTTACCCATTCTCTCACAGCCTTCTCTTTTTGCCGAGTTATTCATTATGCACTAAAAAGTCTCTGTTTCAAGTGTCAGTTCTGAAATCATCCTGGTTACTGAGAGAGGGGGGAAGAGACTGGCAGAGCACTTTTTAGTGCCCTTTTCCTGGGCACTGAGATTAATGTGTGCTGCTTTCAGCAAGATCTCATTGCTTTGGGCATGGCAATAGCCCAGTCACTTCATTGTCCTGCTGCTCTGCACAAGTGCCAGTGGAGTAGAAATGCTTTCGTTTTCCAGATGACCCTTTGGGTGCTTGAAACAAATGCTTTCAAAAGCTGCTCCACACTTTCTTTTTTTTGTTGTTTTTTTTTCCACTGTCAAAGTGACAAAGTTGTAAATCCCTTCATCACCTGCTCTAGCACATCACACCTGAAACCTTTTTTAATGCCTTCAAAATAACAGACAGTGTGCTTTCACTGGTAGGTACTTGACCAAATCATTAAGGCTTTATTTGTCTATTTATTTGTTTTCCCAAGAGGGTATTTTGTTACTGACAGCATGAGTCAGAACAATTAAAGGTTGCAGTGAAATATTCCAGCCTCTACTGTGATGCAACTGGAACGAAGTCTTACCTTAGACATACTGAAAATAAACAAGTCATGTACCATATGCTGCCTTAGCCCTTCCCAGCAAGTCCTTCCCCCAAAGCGCAGCGTTTTGGGAGCTCCTGGGAGGGGGAGTGTTGTTCCTCAGCGTTTGTGTGCAAGCAGGTTGTCAGCATGGGTTAACACAGTGTCCATGGTCATGTTCTGTGGAGAGAAGGCTTTTATGGAGGACAGGCAGCAGCTGGCACTCTTGGGTTTTACTCCAGGCTTCATTGACTCAGGCAATGCTGAATCTTCTTGTGCGTTATTTACACCATTTTTAAAGAAGGAGTAACAAAAATAGGTGTTTTACAGGAACATTTTGACTTAATTGTGAAGAGATGCATGGCTCAAGTAGAAAAATTACTTCAGTGCAAAATTTTATTTTATTCCTGTTGGCCTTTTGAAACAGGGTTGAAAGGCGGGTTGTATTTTCAGCAAGATTGTCCTTGTTCATCCCAACCCCTTGAGTTCCCTGAGCTGTGCCCGAGGTGCTGGGGAGGCTGGATGTTGGCACAGATGTCAGGAGGATGTTGCAGATGTTGTGATTGTCCTCACCCTGGCTTCCTGTTTTTAACTGTAACTGGTTGTGATACACCAGGCCAGGGTCCCCCTCGATCCCTCACTGCCAGCTCTTCTAACACACCTAATTCTGTGTGCCAGTCATGAAGCCCCAGCTCTCCTTGCCTTGCAGGGGTTAATTTTCTCAGTAGTTAATTTTCACAGCTTGTGTTGGCCATCAGGGGTGGTGTGATGGCAAAGGAGAACGTTCAGAGTGTCATTCCTAATGCTGTTACCTTTCAGCTGCCCTTTTCTCCCCTCCCCTCTGATTTTATGGTTCCCTGCTGCAGCCAGCACAGTTATACAGAGTTATTCTGCTGCACAGAGGAGCTGTTGGCATCCTCTCTTCTTTTATTACCCTGGTGCGGAAGCAGAATAGTGGCAGAGATGCAGAACTGACACCAGTGGAACCAGGCCAGGCAAGATTTGAAAGGCAGAGATAAGACACAGTGCTTTTCAAGGGATTGGGTTTGCCAGGGAGGAATGGTGGAAAGGAATTGAAGTTACCTGATACATCTCCTTTCTCTCCCTGCCTTGCAGAGCACATGAGCATCTGCTCAAATGTCACTGAATGTCATCTGGCTTGGGCCAGGCAGGTGCCCAGTGCCTTGGGGGTCTCTCTGGGGTCCAGACTGAAGGGACAGCAATGCTGCCGTGGGAATTTGGGAGGGTGGAGGATTAAATGTTCTTGAAAAGCTATTTGCATAAAGGTTTGCAAAGGAGAGCGTGAGTGAGAATATGTTCAAACTGAGCAGTGAAATCTGCACAGCTTGGCTTCCTCATCCATCTGCTTGGAGCACGTTATCTCTGTTTGACAGATTATATTTAATCTTACCATTCCAGGAGGAGCTGTTGAGCCTCAACAGACATGGCAGAGCCCTCCTGGAAAGTTATGGAGGAGAAACAGGAGCTGGAATTTCATGCTCAGGAGGACAACAGAGGAGGGGCAGAGATGCTCTGTCACCTTCCTGTCCTGACCACATTCCTGGGCCTGGCAGGGCAGCAGGCTGACTCTCCTCCTCCTTTCCCTGGGTTCCTCAGGCTGGCGTTCTGTCTGCTCTGTGCTTTCCTGACTTCTGGCTGGGCTGTAGCTTCCCCTCACATTGCTCGCCAAGAAAAGCACCTTTGCAGTGAGCCTGGCAGGTGCTGGGAAGGCAGGGGTTAAAGCCAGGCATTCCTGCTCCTCTGCTCAGGTGTGCTGGGAGGGGATTGGGATTAGCAGAGACAGCTCTGTGCACACTGGCAGAATTCCAGCCTGGGAGCTCTGCTTCTCTCTTTATTTCTTTACTTTTTTTATGGTACTTGTCCTTATTGAAAAACTTTCCTATCAGCTGCTGTATTTTTTTTTCCTTTTTGTTTTTTTCTTCCTGCTGAGTCATTGCACAACTCACCGGTCATTTGTGAGCTTTGCTTTCTGGAGTCCTGACTCGGTTGTCACATCCCTTTCTGCTTTCCTCCTGCATTCGGTGTACCTGCACTCCATCCAAGCACTCCTGCAGAGCTGCTCCCATGGTGTCCCTCTGTGATCAGGGTGAGTGAGGCATGGTCTAGTGGCAGGATTTGTCCTGTGCTCAGGGCCTGTTATTCCTGTGATGTTCACATTCTGAAGTTGTTCATTTTCTGTGCGCAGAGGCAGCTGGTGGTTGCAGACACTTTGTCCTGGAGCTGAGGGGACAGGAAACCTTGTTTGCTTTTGATTTTCCTTGCATTGCACTGCTGGCATCTGCTTAGGCAATTCAACACCTTTCGTATTTTTCATCCCCTATAATGTATTAGAGGGGGCCTCTGTTCTTTGAGTGTCTTTTCAATCTCGACTTGACTATGAATATATAGTTCACTGGTTTGGTCTTTCTTTATCCCTCCTTCCTTCTGCCTTTAAAATTGGGTTGGTATTTCAGAGACTTTCTTGTCTGGCCTGATGTAAAATTAAAGAGGTTTCATAAGCCCACAAAATTTTGAAGCAATGCAATTAAAATGTTTTGTTTTAAAAGGTTGCATTTTTTTTTCAGTTTCAAAATGTCCTTGTCCTCAGTCACAGGTAGCTTCTGTAATTCTTACATTTTGTTTTTCATAATTTGCTTTTAAATTTAAAGCACAAATATGACCTATAATTTTTCCCCCAAAGTGTTTGTGTTTCAGATGCTTCCCCTCCCAGTTAATTAGAAATAACAACAACCAACAAAACTATTCTTTTTTCCTGATCTCTGGCATTTCCCGGGGGATTAGGATGATGTTGCATGATGAGGCATTGCAGCACCCTTACATGCCCAGGGACTCAGCTCCAGCATTTGCAAAGCACAGATAAATGTCCAGATTCTCAGTTAGTAGGAAGAGACACAGGCTGGCAGCAGGGCAGGATCCTGAGTCTGGTTTAGCAACCAGATCCAGTGAGTGGCATCCTGCCTGTGGCAGGGGGCTGGAATTCCATGATTCTTAAGGTTCCTTCCAACCCCAAACCCTCTGGCATTGTTTGATCTGCAAAAGCCCCCTGAGGTTCAGAGGGCAGGAGGTGGCCCAGGTCAGAAGGAGGTCTCTGAGATGGTGATGTCCCTCATCACATCTCTGTGCAGCCACGGCCGGTGCAGGTGACCCAAAGTGCTGCTGTGGCTGCACGAGGTGTCCCCACCCCGGAGCTCTGATCTGCCCGGCAGCAGCTCCCGGACCTGGCAGCTCTCCTGGCCCAGCACAACGCCAGCCCTGTTTGGAATGGGACTGCTTTTCCTCCAGGGCAGTGTCCGTAGAGACGGGCAAGCCCCTCTGCTGGGCACCAGTGAAGGTGGGAGCTGCTCCCTTGGGGAGCCTCCTGGCAGGGCTCTGTCCCTGGAGCCTCCTGGCTGGTGGAGGTGCTGTCTCTCAGCTCTGTGGTGATGCTGCTCTCTGCAGCCCAGAGTTTCCCCGCTCAGTGGTCCTGGTCAGTCTTTCTGTGCGTAGCTTGCTGTTTTCTCATTTTCTCTTCTTTGAAAGGAGTTCATAGAGTAATGGATGAGGAGGAGGCGTTGCATAAACCCTCCATGCTCAGAGGCACAGGTTGGGAAAGGGCATAGCTCAACTCCTGAGCCTTCTCAGAGAGGCTGTTGTGTTCCTTGGGAGAGTTCCCTGATTGCCTGCTGGGAGCTGGGCTGGCTCATGTCTCTGCTCCATCAGGATACAACATTTCATGGCAAGGATTGAGTGAGAGCAGGGTGTGATCCCCTGCACAGGAGGGTGTTGTTCTCCCTGGGCCTCGATTCCTGTTCCTCCAGGCCCTGTTAAGGTATTTAATATTTCCTTATGTGATGGACTGGGAAACTGAAGTTATTTCCTACTTTAGGGCCAGTCTTCCTCTGAAACACTGGACAACTTACGTGAGCTGTCGGTTACTTTGGTTTTTGGAAAATGGATGGAGATATTCTCTTTGCTCACCTCTTGTCTGCTTTGATGTAGACAGTCCTTGCATTAATGTTTTATGGTCTCCTAGCATATCCAAGTACAGCTTTTAGCGTAACTGGGGTCAGTGTTTATTATCAGAAGTCCATACAATACAGGTTACACCTGGTGTTTCAGTATCGTGCCCCTCTGAGCAGCTTTAGAGTTAAGGTTTGGGTTTATGATGTACCATCTCTCAGTCTCCCCTCCAAAAAGAAAAATACATCTAAATTAGACTGAAGCCTTGGCTAATTGTTCTTTCTGTATTCATCTGTGAGGTAGCAGGAAACCAAGCAGCAGGGTTTCCACTGAGAGCAGCCGTGTGTGCCAGCTCGGCTGCCTTTGTCCCACACTGCCTGTGGGTAAAAGGGGAAAAGGGACAGTAGTGGCTGCAGCTGGACCCTTGAGAGCCAGGCAAGGGGGCGTGAGGAGCTCTTTCCTGGTTATTGGGGGTTTTATTATTCACTGAAAATGCTAATTAACAATTGTAAATTATTCCAAAAGCCAAAGTAAATGTGTTTCTGATTGTTGAAGACTTCATCAGTGCTGGGTGTGTTGGCGGTGAAGGGCAATGTGCTGTGGCACCCTGCGAGAGGGTTTGACCCCTGTGCCCCTTCATCTGCAGCTCTCAGGCACTGCTCCTCCTTGTCCTCCCTGTATCTGCTGCACCCCTCCCACTTGCAGCTTCCCGTTCCCTGCATCAGAAACGCCCGTGCAGAGGGGTGGCAGGGCAGGTCTGTCCCAGTGCTGGGTGAGCCCAGGGAATCATGAGTTGTTTGGAATCACGGCTCTACTGTCGAGAATTAATTACAGTGTGGTTTTGCACATTCGCTGCCCATGTGACCCCCACCTACCTAAATCTGTCCCTGATGATGACTTGCTGCAGTTGGAAGCCTCCATTTAATTCCATTTAGCCAGTCGGGAGCTATCCAGTAGGAATAATAATACCGAAATATATAAGTAGTGATTTCTAGATGGAGAAAGGACTGAGCAGCCTCCTGTTTGCTTTTGGTACCACTGAAATGCAGTGATAATAGGAGGGTAGGAGGAGGGCTGTTGTAAATATGATGCAAGGACCACCCATCATTTAAGACTATTTATTTAAGTCAGAGTAACTGGAGCTACTCTTTATTTATTTGCTTATGCTTATCTTTTATTATTTGTTCAGCTATTCAGGTTCTGGTGTCCCAGAGTTCATTTCCATTCATTTCCTTGTAAGAATTCACTAGCAAGTCTACTTGGGGTGGGTTTTTTCCCCTGGTTTCAACCACAGAGCGCCTCATAACCACACAGACGGGCAGTTTGGGTGTAGTGGGATAGATAGAAAGTGTAGCTCTGGGTGGGTGACTGGCTCCATATAAATGTTTTAGTTGGAGAAAAGTTTCCCTGCTCAGCAGCTGTCTGACTGGGCGAGTTCTGAATGTTGTTTCATGTTATGAGCAGTTGTCATTCAGCAGCAGATGAGGCTGATTGTAACTGTTGAGGTGATTGCTCTTGATCATTCCATGTGCTGAAAGCATCGTTTTTCCAGGATGTGCTTCCCTGAGGGAAGACTAAATTTGCCACGGCTTTGCATTGGCGCTGAACTACAAAGATACCCCAGATCAGCCCAGATGCGTCGTTGGTTTAGGTTTAGGTCATTCTTTACAATTTGAGGTCTCCTTTGGTGTGTGCCGCGTTTGGATCAACCGGGAGCAGGTGGGGTTTGTTCCTGTGTGTGGTGGTGAAGTTTGAAGGGTCCAGCAAGGGGCAGAACAGCACTTTCTGGGCATTGAGAAGGGCTGGCTGGGAGAAAGCTTGGTCTTACCAAGACAAACAAAAAGAGGAGAGTGCAGAGGAAGTGCAGGGAACAGGTTCTGACTGAGAGCTTGTTGAGAGGATCCCTGTCAGTGTCACTTGGATGAGGACAGGGAGCGAGGGTGAGCGCTGCTGTGGGGTGTCGATCATTCCCACCATGGCCAGTGGCAGTGGGAAAGGCCCCAAGGCAGGACATCCCACTGCCCCATGAAGAACCTTTGCTGATGTGCCCGAGTTCAGACTCCTCGGCAGAGCAGGAAGGCGGGAACAGCATCTTGTCCCATCTCCCTTCCGTGTTCCAACCTCAGAGCTGCTTGTAGCAGTTTATTAATGGTAAGTAAGAGGTTCGTGCCCTTTTCCCTAGAGGTATTTTTTTTAATACTTTTATACTTGTTCCTGAGTCAAACTAAAGAAATCGAAGCCAGGGCTCAGCGATTCTGATTGTTCAGTGATTTCCTAATTCTTTTTCTCATCCTGGGCGAAGTGATGAGAGAAACCTATTTCAGAGGAATTTTTTTTATTGACTGTCGCTGTGTTCTTCTGAAAGAAAATGCCGAGCACCTACTAAAGTAACATCTTTTATGTGTTGCCAAATAAAAGAGCAGGTTCGTTCAGTAATACGTACGCAAAAGCATGAGGATTCTGTGATTATTTTTATAAAGCTTTTTAATAACTAAGAACATGTCTCAGAGCTTGTAAAAGCTGAATATCCCAAGAACTTATTCTTTTCATAAAGTGCTTAAAGAAATGCCAGTTATGCAAAACCTGAATGCAGATTCTTACAGCCCAGTTGCACAGAGCTCTTAGTTCCATGTTCCAGTCCCTTCCAGAGCATGGAGTGCATTTCTCTGTACCCACTTACTGTACTTGGAGATGGATGTTACTGAGCTGAGACATAAAACACACCCAGGTGAGACAAGAGGCTGCCAAAACTATGGTGGAAGGCAAGAAGGCAAGTCTATTGACCCCCAGTTGCTTTTTGCTGCTTTCAGGTTTAGAGATTTATTGAAGGTGGTTTGGGGTTGATTTTACTGTGTACCTACAGAACTGTGCGTGGAGGAAAGGAAGCAATCAGAGGGTTTGTTTTATAGTACGGTGTTGGCTTCCCCTCTTCCATCCTTCCTCCTTCCCTCAATGGGTGGGAGAAATGTTCAGTTGTTTGGTACCTTGGAACCTGCTCGGTGGTGCCAAGGTCCTGCTGGGACAATCCTGTGGCTGTGTGAGAATGTAGGCAGTGCCCTCAAGCTCTGGAATCACAAAATCCCAGACTGGTTTGGGTGGGAAGGGACCTCAAAGCTCATCCCATTCCACCCCTGCCATGGGCAGGGACACCTCTCACTGCCCCAGGCTGCTCCAAGCCCTGTCCAACTTGGCCTTGGGCACTTCCAGGGATCCAGGGGCAGCCACAGCTGCTCTGGGCACCCTGTGCCAGTGTAAACCTTCAAGAAAAGAACTCCTTCCAAATATCTAATCTAATTTTATCCTTTTTCAGTTTAAAGCCACATTCTCCCCAGGGCTCAGGGGCTTTGCTTGTGCAATGAGGGTTAGGAGGGGTTGGGAGATTCTCAGAGTGTTGGGGACACCAAGAAGTCTATTGGGAATAAAAAGCCGATTCCCAAGGTGAGAGAGGCTACCTGGAGATGCCTTTTTCTGCTAAAATGGTAACTGTCCTGCCCAGACTTGCCCTTTTGTCCACAGGTTTTAAATTCCAGGTAATCTGGTCTTGTTTGTGCAACTTTTCTTTGAGAGCTCAGAAAATGTGGTTTAAGTGTTCTTGCAAATTAATAAACAAGACGTGTATTTGGAAGTCTGAAACCACAGTAAAGCCCCTGAGCAAAGATAGTTGTCTGACTGTATTGGAGCTTATATTAAAGCATGTCCAGAGAGCTGGAGCAGGACAGGAAACCAATATATTAATTAATCTCTGCAGTGCCATTGGCCTTGTGTGCCTCCCTCTGCAGAGGAACATTCACAGTGGAAGGGTTGTCATGTCCACTGTGGCATTTAAAAAATTAATCGAGTGATAGTGCTGATTGCTAAAAGATCTTTATTTAAAACTTCCTATATTTAATTTTTAAAAAGTTTTTCTAATGTCGTATATTCTTCATTTAAGAAGAGTAGTTAAGGCAAAAAAAAATTTTTTTTTTCATCCTTAGAGAAAGAGATTTCAGGCAGCTGAGAATCTCATTTAGGAGGTGGAGATGCACATCAAATGGGAAGTGATTCTTGTCTTTAAAAAAATACATTGTAGGAATAGAAACCCCAGAACTAAAAGTTTGTGTGAAGGGTTTTGTGGTGACCAATGGCCTTCTGTAGCTGAATGACAGTAATTGGTACTGGGGATCCCACAGCCCTTCCACGCCATCCTAGTGCATTGGTGAGCTCAGGCTCCCCGGGCATAGGCGTGCCATGAATTTGGAATTTGAACATTGGGAAAACCAGAAAATTTGGTACTTAAAGTATTTTAAAACTACCTTTGTGGCTGTGCCTAACGTGGTTAATTTTTGAAAGCCATTGCAGCCAGTAAAATGGGATCAATGTTTCATTGTAGCCGTGCGGATCCTGCTCAGACCTCTGTTCCTGCTTCAGAGATTCCCAGCCTCCTTTGTTTGGGCACATGGACAGAGCTGCCAGGGAAGCCTGCATTCCATGAGAAGGGCACCTGGACTAAAGAGCTGCACAGCACAGTGAGCTTGTTTTAATTTTTTGACTTCTGCTGCCCACAGTTGCAGTTCTGAGACCCTCACACATCCACACCCCCCAGGCTGAAACCCACTGAGCTCAACTCAGAACCAGGCAATAAATGCATCCTGAGTAGCCCGGCAGCACCCGGAGTGCACAGAAATGCAGTTTGCTGATATTTGAATGGCATTTCATTCCAGTGATTTTTAGATATTCTCTTACTGTAATATACTGTTACTCTCCTGATTTTCCTTGTGCAGTGCCTTCCCACATAACTGAATTTGGGCTCTCTGATGATGAACTTCCATCAAAAGTAGCAATTACAGCTTTCAACAGTGTCCAATCAATCACAGCAACCTTTTAGTTGTGCCAGGGTCTCGCTCTGTGGCCAAGGATTAAACACAATCCATTTAGCATTTGTTTATTTATGAGGTGGGCTTGGAGCTGACCTTGCCAGCTTTTCCAGCTTCATGTTGTGTGATCCTGGAGTCAGACTTCAGAAATCTTGTTTTATTTAATACAGATGGACGTAATGTAATCAGGGAGGTGTTGACAAAGCTGATTTGCAGCACGCGAAATTAAATCCTCATCAGGTCAGCGCTGTCAGCCTGCAATTCCCATCTCTTCTTTCATTTTTCCTGAGGCTCATGAGCTATCTCTGCTGTCCATATTGTGTGATTATTTTCTTCCTTTCCACTGTATTAGTTTTAATTTCATGGACACAGAGTTTACTTGGAAAATTGGGCTGAGAGGGGTATGTGCACTTTGGTGTTTTCCCCATCTCCCTAATGTAATTTCCTGGCTTTTGTGTGTGTTTGTGGTATGAGTCTGAGGTCAGAAATGAAGATGTATCAGTGTTTGTCACATGATTTTAACTTCTTGCCCAAGTGTTTATAAACTTTGGGTCAAATTTCAGTTTTTGTTTAATAATTTTTCTTCCTTTCCTGGTGGCAATGGGCAGCTCATGAGATGTGAAAAGTTGACTTAATTCTGCTGTCATATATGGTAGGGTGACACCCACAGCACTTTATGTTTTGATTGATTTATTTTAAACCCTCTGAAGCAGAGTTTTCAAGGTATTTCTCTGTTGATTCACTGCTGGATTATGTTTCCAAGCTGTGATTGAGAGTTTTGGGATTAAAACTCTACTTGTCACATTTGGAAGGACATGGATGCTCCACCCAGGCTAGGATGGGTTGTTTTTGCCTTTTGTGCAAATTATTTGAGCAAAACAAACACAAGATTTTATCAGATAGTGTTTGAAGCTCATTGGTTTTCAGTCTAGATTGGTGTCAGCACAGGCCTTAATTAAATTGTAGCCTTTGGGGTAAAATTTATGTTTTGGAAAACATCATTTTCTGTGGAGCTCTAAATCCTCTTGAATTGTTGGTTCTGTAGGGCAGAGCTGTGCTTTTCCATCGGGGGAGCAATCTCCAGGCACAACAGCAGTGTGATAGAAATAATAAATAAACCAATAAATCAGTTCTCGTCGGCTCTCACCTCTCAGGTGGAGGTCAGGAAGAAAAGTCGCAGATGAGGGGAGCAGCCAGGAGAAGCTGCAGTGCCTGATGTCCCCATGGAGGAGAACAACTCCAGATCATATTTGGCACTTAATATAAGGAACACATTGCCTGCCCAAGTGGGATGTGCCAGGCAGACAATTGACTCTCTGCCAGGAGCCTGGCAGGGCTCTCCCACTGTCGGCACCTCTGGAAGGAATTTGTCACCACCCTCATGTCCTGCCATTCACTGTGGTGTCACACGGCACCAAAGCCATGGCAGTTGTGTCGCTCCTCTGCTGTGGCACTGGGGCTGTGCCAAAGAACCTGAATTACGGGAACAGACACTCCTGTAGGGGTCCCACAATGTTTTAAGAGTTCTGTCCTTGTTTAACTTGAGGAGCTCTTTCCACAAACCCCCCTTTTTGTGATTCTTTCTCTTTTGTGCGAACAGAAATGTGAAAATACGTTGGATTTGTGATGTGGGACTCCTTCAAAACCATAGGGGAGGTTCTTGTCTAGTGAAAGGTGTATTTAAAATTTACAGTTTTATAAACAAGCAGGAACTGTAGAGTTTAGGGACATCAGGCTGCATATTCATCTATTTAATATAAAGTTTACGTTTACTTGAGATAAGGTTTACTTAATACAAATCACCCTGCACATCTGTAGGCATTTCCTGCCCTGTGACACAACTGAGTGTGAGCAGGCAGGACCCGATGCTTGATAAGGCATCAGAGGGTTTTAATTCCTGATAGGGCACGGAAATACCATAAACGATGGGAGCGGCTAATGGGGTTTGAGAAGGTAGAAAAGGACATGAGATGTTTTCTTGATACAGTTGTGTCATGTACAAATGTACAAGTTCTGACTAAATTAATCAACTTGACCTACCAGAGAGCTTCAGAGGGTGGGTGTGAAAGTGGGCTGGGCCTTTTGTGAAATGTCCTGTAAACATTTGTTCCAGTACATTTGGTTGTCAATTTACAATGAAGAAGGGTTCATTCATCTGCAGAAGAATTGCTTAATGGACTCTGTACACCAGAACTTTTATTAATATAACGGTGTCACATTTCATTGCAAGGGCAGAGCTGCTGAGAGGTTGAGGAAGTGGCATTTAAAATAAAATTATATTTCTATTCTAATGGCCAGGATTAAATTTTGTAGTGACTTCTCACTCATTTACATCTCTCCTGAAGTACCCAAATGGAGCCGTTATAGAGCAACTCCTTTAGTTTGTTTGGCCTTTAATGTTTACAAGGTCCATGTGTCAGTGTTTTGTGTAAGTGCTCCTGGGATTTGAGGTATTTTCCTCTCCTGTGGAAAAGAATCCATGGCAGAAACAAGATAATTTGTCTTGTTACAGCTTGACATATGTGGTGAATCAGACATATGTGTGTTGTGCTATTTATTTGCCCTATAAATTAAAATAATGTCAAATATACATAATACACATGCATATAAAAATGAGGGAATGTGATTATACCTACAGATAGTATTCCAAGCTTGACTTGGGGTAAGGCCAGGGTTTTCCCTAGGCCTGGCTGGTAGGAAAGCTCCTTCCCCAGCTGTTGCTCTGGGGTTTTACATGCCCAGAGGAAACCTTGTAAAAAGGATAGTGTGTTGAGAAGCTGCTTTTCTTCCTACTCTCCCCCCTTTCTGGCCTTGCTCCTCTCCCTGTTTCATTGCTGCAAGTTCACAAAGTTATTTTCCTTCATCCAGGCCACTGATGGGCAGGAGAAAGCCACCAGACTGAATCCATAAAGGACCAATATTACCTGCAGCATCTCCAGCCTTCCTTGCTCTCTGTCTCAGATGGCAGGGAATTAAATAGTGGCTATTAAAGATTAATAAGGGTGCACAGATGGTTATCAAGTGCTGATAATTGTGTCAGAGAAAATCTTCAGCATCGTTTCCAATATTTCTGTGATGCTGTGACCAAGTTTGAATTTTCCCTCAGCAGAAGAATATTCCAAATCTGGCAAAAGCTCAAAGAACTGACTGTTTTAAAGGCTCAATTTTGCATGCAGAGCTTTTCTAATTTGCAGTAAAAATCCAGAACACCTTCACAGGAAGAATAATGGGACTACATTTTGGGATCTCAGTGGGAAGGGTTTGGGAAGAGTTTATTGTGGAATTTTATAGACATAGATTAAAGGAATGGAGTGTGGTAGAAAGAGCGGGGTGCTGTGACATCCGTGTTGATCATGTTCAGGGTCTGTACCCTCATCTGTGTGAGGGTACAGACCCTGAACATGCGCCTGATTCCCAGGATTATTTTAAATTAGGACATACTATCCTCTGCACTCACTCTCCCCCCTGCAGCCAACACATTTCAGAGGAGAAATCTGGCAGGAATTACCAGAAGCTTGGGAAGCTGTGTCGTGAATCCATTTGTACTCCCAAGTGCTGATGAAGATGTAAATGCAGTCCCATTATTTTGAAATCTTTAAACCGAGGAAGCACTTTGATAAGCTGATTGTTTTAACTGCTCTAGAAGGTGGGTCTTGATCACGTCACCCTTCCTTCCATTCCCTCACCTCAGGGAATTAGACTGACACTGCTGTGGGATAATTTGTTTAGAATCTTTTTATTCAGCTGCAATATGGTCAGACCCCAATGTCTCGAAATCCTCAGGATGAGCCTTTTTCAAAATCATGGCATTGATTTAAAAAGTTGAGGGTTTTTTTTCCCTTTCTTTTCTTTTTTTGGTTTATCTCTTGTTTCTGAGTTGCACAACTTGGTTTCCTCTGCTTTAAATTAAGTGGGAAACATCTCCTGTGGTGGAGCTGGGGCTGTGAGAGCCAGGCCAGGTCTCCTCCTCTCGATGTGCAAAGGAAAATTGAAGCAGCAAATTTTTAGTCTTTCAACCCCCAAATTTTTTTAAACATCTATTGCAAAGGTGAGGGTCTCCTTTCTGAGCTGACACTGCACCTCTGTATTCTAAATCACGGCATTTTCATGCAGATTTTCTTCAGCTCTCTGCAGCTTTCCCCAGGTAGGTGCATTTTTTCCCTCCTGAGGACAGTGGGTGATGTTTAGGGTGAGAAGGACACACGAGCCCGGTGAGCAGCATTTCCCTGGGGCATCGTGACTTTTGGTTTTGAGGCTCATTTTCTCTGGGATGTGTTTTTTATTGGAGCAGAAATATGATCACAAAGCTGGGGATGAAATTGTAGGGGCTGAAATTCCTAACCCAGCTGTGCCATTACTGCAGTGTTAATTACTTCGTCCTTAACCCTCTTGGAGAGACCAAAGCAGAGTTAAATGCTTTGGCCCGGTGTCAAGCAGCATGTTAGGGTTTCAGAACTTCAAATCTTGGATCTGAAGCAAAGGAGTTTCATTAACTGGCTTTCACCAGGCGTGTTTCAGTCAAGTGGTGCACAAATCAGCAGGGTTAGAAAACAGCCCTTGCTGCCCATGCCTTTGCACTGCTGGCTATCAAAGTGCTTATCCTAAATAAATAAGTGGTGATCTATTAAGGGAATAAAAGCCTGCCCGAATATCACATTTAATGAAACTGGAATGGGTGATACCAGACTATGAACTGGCCTTTGCTACGTCAAGTCTACACCGTAATCTCTGCAAAGGCACATTTATACAAACAAAGTGAAAAAAACCCCCCGTATCTACAGAGTGCTGTCATGTGGAGGGGCTGAGGAGCTTTTATGAATTCCTTCTCTGTTTTCATTTTGAGCCTCTGATCTCTGTGCAGCCTTGGAATAACCTTCACGGGGTATTTGGAAGATGGCTCCTTATCTGAAGAAAAGTTTCACTTGGTCACATCAGGCTGATTTGAGGTGCTCACTCGTAGATAGGATCAGGAAGAGATGAGATGAGAGCTGATGGATCAGGCCTTAGGATATGGAGTCAGACTAAGATTTGGAAACTGTTATCCCCATTTCAGGCAAAACCTCCAGGAGGAGGAATCAAATGTGTGTATTTCTCTTTACAAATGTGTGTTTGTCTTGCTGTTTGCCTGGGCAATAGGAGCCATTTTTCTGAGGTGGACTGAAAATCACTCCTCTGCATTTTTCTGTGTTGTGAGACTTGCAAATTGTGCAGTGATTAAACAAAATTATCCACTGATTGGTTAGGAAGTGCAGATTTCTCTCCATCAGATTTACACTCTTGTCCTGCTTGTATAATGAGGAAGTGGGGGAAACTCAGGAGTCTGTGGGATTTCTGGCTGTGTAAAATCATTTTATGTTGTCACATAACTGAGCACTGTAACAGACTGGGTGTGAAATTACCAGGAATTGTCACTGAATGTTCAACTTCTGTCCTTCTTTCCAGAATGATGAAGTCCTCTGTCCACGCAGAAGAAGATGACTTTGTTCCAGAGCTGCAGAGGAGCATCCATCCCAGGGAGAGGCCGGACTGGGAGGAGACGCTCAGCGCCATGGTAAAACACCTGGCTTACATCTCCTCTTCCTATTATTTTCCATTCTGAACACTCTGCTCCTCTATTCCATTTATACTCCCTGAGTTTCAGCTTTTTTAATGGATTGCACAGTACTTCGAACAAGGCCAAAATGCTTCCCTTCCTCTGGCAGTTTGTCAAGGAGAGGGAAGGAGCTTTCACAACGCTTCTGCTCTATTAATACGTGCCCCAAAGCAGATCTCGTAACGAATTAAAAGGTCCATAATGTCACAACGATTTTCAGTCTGCATTAACCTCTTTTTCAGCAAGACTTCTGAGCATGAAGGGAACTTCTTGTGAAAACATGCTCTTTGAAGCGTGTAGCATTGTGGAGGAATGAGATTTTAGCAAAATGCTGGCTAAGTCTACATAAATAAAACCTCAGCCTGAGAGCAAACCTGCCATCAGAGGGACCAGAGCTGCAGAAAAGCACACACAAAGGTGCTGTTCTCATCTCACAGAAGGCACTCAGGTGGGCAGTGGGCTACAGACACCTGGTTTACCTTAATATACATGGGGGTTTTTGCAGCCACAGCTGCTCTGGGCACCCTGTGCCAGGGCCTCCACACCCTCACAGGGAACAATTCCTTCCCAATATCCCATCTAACCCTGCCCTCGGCAGTGGGAAGCCATCCCCCCATCACCCTCTGCCTGTATAAAGTCTCCCACCCTCCTATTTACCAGCCCCCTTTAGGCCCTGGAAGGGGCTCTGAGGTCTCCCTGGATCCTTCTCTTCTCCAGGTGAACACCCCCAGCTCTCCCAGCCTGTCAGTTTTTGCAGTTTTTACTTCGTAATTTTTTTTCTTCCTCATGTGAGGCCGTTTCTGCCTTCTCTCCACCTTGGCCCCAGTTGGGAGCACTGTCTGTTCCCATCAGTGCTGCTCAGGCAGCAGCACCTGCTCCCAGCTCGGAGCTTCCCACACCCTGGAGTCTGGTGGGAGTCACTGTGTGACACCTCTTTGTGACCTCCAGCTGTGTCTCAGAGCTGTCAGGCTGTAATTCAGTGTCCTCACCTGTGACACAGGTTTCCTGGCATTTCTCATTTGGTGTTGTTTTTTTCTCCTGGTTGATTTGCAGTGAAGGGAATGTTCACCTGCTTGAGGCTGTTGTGCTCATGGACACTGCTCAGTGTTTATTTTATCCTGCATCATGTTCCTCTCACTGCCCAATTAATTCAGGTTTTAGAACGTGTCCTCTTGCACAGCTCTTTGCCAGCAATGCTGGCAGTGGAGTGGTCCAGTGGAGAAGAGATTGAGAGGATGATAAACAGGGAAATTCCCAGCTGGGATTACTGCACAGTGACTTGGTGTGATGAAGGACAGTAAAGCTACTGAACCTGTATTTAGAGTGGCTGGATTTGTGCTCACAGTGTTGGTTTGACCTCAGGGTCCTCTGAACACAGTTTAAAGAGGGGGGAGAAAAACCTCACTTGCTTGTGTTTACTCTGTTGAGTGAATCAAATTTCCACTTTCAACCTCTGCCTTACCTCCAGTCAGGGGCAGTATTTAGATGTAAATATTTGCAGGACCTTGTTCAGCACTGTCACTGTTCTCTGTTTAACCAGCATATCTTCAATATTCTGCCTTTTTCCTGATCATTTTAAGCCTGAGATTTCTCCCCTCACTCTATTCCTTCACTTTGCATTTTTAGCAGCCTCTGGTTCAGCCTTGTCCCAGAGATTGCTCCTTCCGTGCTATGTGACTGTCTCAGAGTGCCACAGTACATCTCAGTTTTGTTTAGTGGTTGTTGCAGATGCAGTTTTTAGGTTTTGTTGCTGCTTGAAGCCCCAGCCCCCAGGGAATGGAGGCTGCAGGGCTGGAGAAGTTGTTCTCTCCATTGGTTCCCCTGGCTGCTGCTGGAGCCCCGACAGGCACCAGGCTTTGTCACCTCGCATGAATTTCACCTTCTGCCAGGTGAGCAAAGGCTGAGACGAGGGACACTGCGGGCAGCTGGGGGAGTCCTGGCACTTGTCTCCTGAACTTTGCCTTGGTATGTGCTTTTATTGGGAAAAGTCAATTTATGCATTCACAGTTACATGAACGAGTCATCTCTACTCTTCCTCCCCGCTTTTATCCACAATGTTTTTCAAAGTGCTTGTTATTAATTTATATAAGTGCTTTGTTTCCAGAGCTTTTTCTTAACAAGAAATAAACTGAAGGTCTTTCTAAATGTGTGGAGGTTGAATGTCCTCCTATACTGTAAATGTGAGGTGACAGAAACTCTTATTTTTAATGTTTCTGTCATTGCCGGTTCATTCTGGGCACCTGAGTAGCTTCAGTCTTTTGTTTGATGCAACTTCTGTCTTCTTTAGTTTATTATTTATACTTCCACCTGCTTTTTAACGCTGCTTGTTTTGTGTTTGTGGTTTAGCAGGAGGACAAGTGATTTTGTGTTGGAAACCTGGTTTGTTTAAGGGAAATCCCAGAACTGTGGAATGGTTTGGGTTGGAAGAGACTTTAAAGCTCATCCACTGCCACCCCCCTGCCCTGGGCAGGGACACCTTCCACTATCCCAGGTTGCTCCAAGCCCCATCCATCTTGGCCTTGGACACTTCCAGGGATGGGGCATCTCTTCCTCAGTGTTTCTGGTGCAGTTCTGTGTTTCAGGTGAGGTCCAGGCTGAAGGGGAGGCAGCCCTGGCTGGACAGGGTTCCCAGGAGCTGGGTGACGAGGCAGCTGCCTGTGTGCTCCTCAAGCGTTGCTATATTTTGCATTCCCCCTCGGCTCATGCTCTGTATTTTTAGAATTTGGGTGTATTAGGTACATTTTTTTCTGGCTGTCTCAGCCCCCAGTTCCCACTGTGCTGCACCTGCTGGGTAACCTTCACGCATCCCGGGATTTCTGCCTCTGCTCCACTTAAGAAAATGCAGTTGATGATACTGACTTTCTTCATAGAACACTTCTGAGTTCTGGGGCTGAAAAGCCCTGTGTAAGCCAAGGAAAATTGCAGTTTATGGATTTTCTAACATTTCTCTGAGACAGTAATGTTATTTTAAAGGAAAGGGGTATCTTTTCCTTGTCAGGCCCTGCTGAGTGCTCTAAGTTACAAGAAATGCAGTTGTGAAAGAGCCTTTATATAATATTTCTCACATGAGCCTACAAAACAGCTGTCCTCAGCCTGCATTAACTTTAGCATAAATTGATATTTGTGCTTAATATTACATTTACCACAGGTTACTGACCTCCTGAGTTACTCCCATCACCTCGCCATGAGTCCAGGAAGTTGCAGTGTTTAAAAGCACTGAGCCAACAGCTCTCCCCCCATCAGGCTGCTGTGCTTACAGACCCTCTGTGCCTGCTGCATTTGTCTTCTACCTGGCTAATTTTTGTGGGGAAGCGGGATAAAAATACTGAGATAAATACAAAATCTTCATTTATGCACCCATTGCAACTGTGCTGACACAGAAAGGTGCCACGTGAAGCTGCGTTCACCTGATGCTGGAGATCAGGGGAATACGCTCCAAGAAGGACGTGGAGCTGCTGGAGAGGGTCCAGAGAGGCCATGGAGATGCTCCAGGGCTGGAGCCCCTCTGCTCTGGATCCAGGCTGGGAAAGCTGGGGATGTTCACCTGGAGAAGGCTCCAGGGAGAGCTCAGAGCCCCTTGCAGGGCCTAAAGGGGCTCCAGGAGAGCTGGAGAGGGACTGGGGACAAGGGCTGGAGGGACAGGACACAGGGAATGGCTTCCCACTGCCAGAGGGCAGGGATGGATGGGATCTTGGGAAGGAATCGTTCCCTGGGAGGGTGGTGAGGCCCTGGCACAGGGTGCCCAGAGCAGCCGTGGCTGTCCCTGGATCCCTGGAAGTGTCCAAGGCCAGGCTGGACATTGGGGCTTGGAGCAGCCTGGGACAGTGGAAGGTGTCCCTGCCCATGGCAGGGGGTGGAATGAGATGAGCTTTAAGGTCCCTTCAGCTCAAGCCTTTCTGTGATTCTCTCTCTTTTTCTGCACTTTTCCAACTCTTTCAGCTTTGGAAGCCTTCAGAATATGAGTCTCTAAACCCATGGAAGGTTTATTCCCCCCCAGGGCACCTCTGGCTGGGATCTCACGGGATCTGAGAGTTCTGTTGTCCATAACAGGGTCATGAGGTGAGAGCTGGAGTCAGCTGTTACTGGTGTAGAACCAGTTTGCCTGGAAAAGGGGAACCCCTAAATTACAGGTGGAAGAGTCTCCTGAACCTGTGAATTTGACAAGTGCACAAGAAGGCAGCAGCTGCAACTGGTACCCATCACCATTTTAGGCTTATGCTGGTGGAATTTTCTTAGGAGAAATGCAAGCCTATAAATGCTTTTAGAAAGGCACGGGGGTTGGAGCCTGTCCTATGAAGTCCTGGAAGAATCTTAGTTCTTAGGTCAGAGGGATTCTGAGATCTGTAGTATTTTCAGCATTTGGTACCAGGTAGGGAAGGTACCGTGGCTTGTGTAGGTAATAAAGGCTTTTTAATGAGACCTCAATATATCACTGTTAAATCTGGGACATGAGTGAGGAGAAAACTATTTTTAAATGCAATTATGAATGTGTGCAGAGATTAGTGCATCGTAGGGGTTTAAAGAAAGATTTTTATGTCCTTAGTGTTTGTTTCTCATTCTTTGTGCAGCACTCGGCCAGTTCTGCCCCAGGTCTTGAGTGGGGCTTCTGCAAGAATTGATGCCAAAAATAGAATACAAGGGGCTTCTTTTTTAATTAGTGTTGGTTCATTGGTTGGTTTTTAATTCACAAAACATCAGGCCTGTTTCTGATGCAGGCTAACATGAATGCTTCCAGGAGTTGTGGCAAAATCTGAATACAAAGGGAATGTGGAGAATCCATTTGCTTGGCCCTGTCAGCTGCAGTGATTTCCAAACAGTGTTTTACTGAAATGATCTAATTTTCGTTTCTGAGATATGTAGATATAATACCCTTAAACATGTTAAAATTGATATTTTGGATTTTTTTTCCTGTGTCTTTTTATGCTTTGTACATGTATGAACCAACACCGGAATTTTACAGCTGAGGATGTGGTTGGGAGCTCTGAAGTCACTGTCAGAGTTTCGTCAGACTGATCCTGTTCTCAGATGGCTTCCACAGCATGGAAGAAATTTCTTGGGGGAAAAAAGTGCTTTTGAACTCTGACTGCCCAGATGCAGGTCCTTTTTAAAAGTGTAAAGTTTTAAGCTCTCAGGTGCAAGGGGAAGTTTTGGGAGATATGAAGCTGAAATTTTAGGTTTTTTCTGCTATTTTTGAAGGGCTTGGACAATTCAGTAGAAATGGACTTTAGAATCATGGAATCTCCTGATCTGGAAGGGACCCACAAGTCATTGAGTCCAACTCCTGGCCCTGCACAAGAGGGCCAAGAATCCCAACAATCCCACCCTGTGCTGAGAGCATTGTCCAAATTCTCCATGAGCTCTGGCAGGCTCAGAGCCCGGCTTAGATGGTTCTCCACCTAAATGTTTCAGCATTTGGCTTCTGGCTCTAAGTCTGAGGGGTCACTGCCTTTCTTAAATGCTATGGAAAATGTTACCTATGTTACCTGTAAATTTGGAGGTTGGTTTTGTGCTGTGAAGGTCCTCAGGCTCTTGACTTGCCTGGATTGGTGAGTCAGGACTTGGTAGTCTTGCAGAAACTGCAGCATGTCTTCTGTGTCCAGCACTGGGCAGCGTTTTCATGTGAGTTGCTGCAGCTCAGGCTGGGGAATGGGTGTAACAGAGGTAAGGATGGGATAGAAACCCCGGAAGTGTGGACAACACAGGCACTGATCTGACACAAATGTTTTGGGACAGGCCAGCACACCAGGCAGGCATCAGGTGCAATAATATTTTGGTCAAAGCAGTTCTGATCTGGCATTGCACCAGTAACCTGTATTTCCTTTTCAATCCATGTAACTTGCTTTTCCTTGTTATTGCTGCATGAATCAAGCATTTTTTTCCCTCGTTAAGCTTTTGGCAAGGGTTTCTGCTGCTGTGTGAGGTTCTTTCTCTGCCTCTTGGTTAGAGGGGCCTTTTCATTTCACAGGCTGACTCCCAGCACGGAGCTTGTCCCTGAGAATCTTCAGAAATTGGGGCAATCACGTAATTGCCACATTGGCTTCCATTTGGGTTTGCCAATTAAATAAGTTCAATTAATCCAGAATGGATACTGTATTTTTGGCAGGAAGTATTAATTCATAGCAATCATTTAGTTTTCATAGGCAAGAGCAGCAATAGTTTCTGGTTATATTTACAGCCTGTACAGTGTGTGCACTCTGGCACTGCAGTGTTGAGCCAGGAGATCCAAATTATAGTTTGTAAATATCTGTTTGAAAGTCTGTTTCTATACAACAAAGGGAAGGAATGATTTAGGATTTGCTAAGGCTGGATCAGTGCAGTTTGTTGTGCACCATGATCACCAATTTTAATGCACACTGTCTGGCATTTCTTTCCTAATTCTGGCTCAGCCAGGCTGCTCTGGCTGGTGCTGCTGTTCCCATGGTGCTGGGGATGCTGTTGTAGCTACTCCAGGTTATTTCCTCCCCTGAGCTCTGGAGTCAGGATTACACTGTCATGACCCTCCACCTCTTTCCCTCCCACGCTGTTCCAAAGCTGATCTCTTTCTATGCCTGTTTTGTTGTCAGAGTACAGGAAATGCCACAATTGTTTGAAATGTACTTATTTTATTTGGGAGATAAAACTTATAGTTTATTTACTGTCAATCACTTTTCCCTACTTACGGCTGCTTAAAAATAAGGTGGAACATCTAGGAAGGGAAAGAAGTCTCTTATTTATAAGTGGTTCATTTTAACTGACTTTTTTTTTTTAATCAGTGTCTATGTCTTCTTAGTTACCGTAGTGCAGGGAAAAAACAGAACAGTTTTTGAAGGGTTATCAATAGTTTGCTCATCCATCCCCTTCCATTCCCCACCCCAGTTTAAGCCCTAGGGACAAACAAATCATGTCAGAGTTTGTCTTTCTGAAGGTTATGGGCATTAATTTTTTTTGCCATGATTCAGCCTTCTTAATTATAAGGTGATGAATTATTCCCTGAAGATGTTGGTAATCTTTAGCCTGACTTTTTTATTTAAAGCATTCCCTACATTTCTGCCTTGCTGCACAGTATTGGTCAGTGCTGTGTTGGTGTAAGGCTGCACGATGTTTTTTGGGATTTGATCAAATACCGTGGTTGCCAGGGCACAGATTTTTCATGGAATCATGGAGTGGTTTGGGTTGGAAGGCACCTCAGAGCACATCTGGTCCCACCCCTGCCGGGGGCAGGGACACCTTCCACTGTCCCAGGTTGCTCCAAGCCCTGTCCAGCCTGGCCTGGGACACTGCCAGGGAGGAAGAGTTGGGCAGTGAATCACTGAATTAATCTCATTCAGGAGTAACCCCCCAAAGCAAGTTCATCTTTGCTCTTCTAATCTGGATTGTTTCAGGGACTTGTACTGTACCACTGAACCAGTTGCAGCCGCAATGAGAGGAGGGAGGAGAGAGTAGCCTGGGGCTGAAGGATTTGGGTGGGAGTTTAAAATACCGGCTTTACCTCTTCAAACCAGGCTATCACAAACCCGGCCTCAGGCGAGCAGTGCTCCTGGTGAGCCTCTTGTTTCACTAAGAGCTAAAGAAATTTTAGGGTCTGCTTGTTCTGGATTTGATCTGTGACTTGTACTGCAACCAAATATTCACAGCCTGAAAGCACCTGAAGCTGCTCTGTGGTGTGGATGCAGAATTCAGAGTTTAACTGTTGATTCTTGCTGTGGCACAGCATTTCCCTTGGTTTGTATGTGCTGCCCTGGCTGCTCCTGGGCTGTTCTGCACAGATCATCTGGTGTGTCTCAGGTGCACTCCCATGTAGCAATGGCTTCTTAATTTGTTTGGGTTTAATTTCTCAGTGCATGTGTTTTTATGTCTCAGTCTCTGCGTTGGTTTTTTTTCTCCATAAATATTGACCTTTAGGGGGAAAAAAATTACCTAATTCTTAGCTAATAACTTTATGAATGCAAGAAAACATCCTTGGTGAACGAAGGTTCTCACCATCGGTTTCTGCAGAGTTCATGTGCTTGGGGATGTGAGGAAGAGGTCATTGTAGAATTCCAGAATGGATTTGGTTGGGATAGACCTTAGAGATCATCCAGTGCCACCCCCTGCCATGGGCAGGGACACCTTCCACTGTCCCAGGCTGCTCCAAGCCCCACTGTCCAGCCTGGCCTTGGACACTTCCAGGGATCCAGGGGCAGCCACAGCTGCTCTGGGCACCCTGTGCCAGGGCCTCCCCACCCTCCCAGGGAACGATTCCTTCCCAATATCCCATCCATCCCTGCCCTCTGGCAGTGGGAAGCCATTCCCTGTGTCCTGTTCCTCCATTCCTTGTCCCCAGTCCCTCTGCAGCTCTCCTGGAGCCCCTTTAGGCCCTGCAAGGGACTCTGAGCTCTCCCTGGAGCCTTCTCCTCTCCAGGTGAGCACCCCCAGCTGTTCCAGCCTGGCTCCAGAGCAGAGGGGCTCCAACCCTTGGAACATCTCCATGGTCATTATTCACCTTCCCAGCTCTTGCAGCATCCAGTGTCCTGTTCTGACCTCACCTGAGTGTCACCAGGTCATTTCTGGAGAGCGGTGTCACCTCACATTTTCAGCACGTGTCACCTTTCCTGGCGGGAAGGCAGGACTGCCTAGTTTGTGGAGCCTGGTGTGTGATTCCAGGCTGAGCTTTCCCCACTCCCTTGGACAGAGTTAATGAAGTGACTCTTTGTTGTGCTGGTCAGAAGTTTATGGACAGTGTATGGTGTAAATTGCATGCTGCAGGCAGACACATTCCTCACATTGCTGTGTTGTTCCAGGGCTTTGGGCAGGGAGTGCAGGGGATCCCAGTTTTGTGCTCATGCCATTGGAAACAGCTCTTTTCTGTAAACAAAAGCTGAGCCCACGTTGGCTTAACACACAGAAATATAAATTCCTGTTAATTGTACTGACTCAGATGCTGGGGTTGAACGTCAGGCTGTGTTTTTTCCACCTTCTCCAGCTTGCTGCTGCTGCACTGGGACAACTCCTGAGTTGCTAATCCGATTTATACCTATAACATAACATCACATTGTTACTTGCATAATCACTGGCTGTGGCCAGGGGACTTACCAGAGTGGGATTTACTTGTTTGAGCCTGAATCCATCTCTGTTGGGTTTTGTGTGATGAGAAATTGCTTTCCACCATAACAACCCAAAGCTCCAAATTGTCCTTTTATATCCAAGCCATTATTAGGCTCCCCTCCTCCCTCTGTGCATCAAGCGGTAGCTGGGATCTTTGGAGTCTTTTTTTTTACCAACAAGAAACTGGAATCAAAAGTATTGTTCTCGTTGGATGTTCTGTTTTCTGTGGCTTTTCTCTATAATTTATTTTGTAGGCTGTACGGAAGCAGGACTCTAACCCTGGCTGCCTTTCCCACGAATATCGTATGTGGGATTTTTGTTCTTAAAGAAAGTACATTCCTGAGGCACTCTGCCATTGTGTGAGGCTGTGTACTGTACCCTGCAGCTCCTGGGCCGGGGCTTTGGGAATGGTAATCAGGCTTCACTATGGGAATGGCAGATCCAAACTCTGTTGGGGAGTTATCATGCTAATGCTGCCCTCAGTAGCTGACCATTCACTTGTGCTTGGTTGCATCTGTTTTAGTCCCTAAAACTGTGGATTCTGTGAAGGAAAACACAAATGTGGGACTGTTTGGCTGGGAATCACCAGCACCCCTTGGGTGCATTGGATTCACATGCAGAGAATCAGCGAAAATCCAAAATCCGCGTGTCTCTTTGAGGCTCACTGGGGAAATGTTGCCATGGCACAAAATCAAGCTGCTGTACAGAGGTGAATTTTGGTCACAGTGACAGTGGCAGTGCCAAAGGAGGTGCTCAGAGCTGCCAAGCTGCTTGTTTGATGTCTTGGATTCCGCTTCAGTGGTTTCACATGGGAGCTGGAGAAGGTTTTACTGCATATCCGTGAGCTGCAGATCTTTATTTGAAAACACAGTACACAAATACTTAGGAGTTTGTTCTTTGCTCATTCCAGGCTGATCCTTTAAACTATGGTAAATGGATGCCCTGGGCTAACTCCTGTGTGATGCTAAGTCTCAGGAATGAGAGGTTTCCCTCAATTTGCCAGCTCATGGCAATGCTTTAAAGTGTTGGGATTTTTTTGTTTTGCTTTTCTTATCCCCCCCTTCCCCTTTTTAGTGGAGATGCTGGGAGTCGGAAAAAAGCACATTCTGTGTGGTCCTTAAAAAAAAAAAATTCCCTTTTATACATACCATGCAGTTGGAGCAGTTCGGAATTGGGAACGTGGAAAATGGAATTAAAAGTTCTAAACTCATGAAATGATACACATTAAAATGTCTTTATTGAATGCAGATTTCTTAGACATGGGATTAAGAATGTGCATTGCCAATGTTCAAAGTTTCCTTACTGTAAGCACTTGTCATTTTTTCACTCCTTTCCTCTATCCCATTATCACAGTTGCTATGAGATTTTAAAGGCATCTCTGGCTGGGTGAGTGTTTCTCCACATTCCACAATCTCCAGACTGAGAGCTAAATTAAAAAGTCACTACTGCCTCTAATTACTTGAGCCATCCTGGCCTTGAGCTCTGCACCTAAAGCACCCCTCCAGCCAGAAAGGATGTTTGCACTAAGGAAGGAGCTAAGTGATGACTTCAATTAAAAAAAAAAATTACAAAATTTAAAAGGTTCCAGTGTTTCTCACTCTGAAAAACATCCTTGTGCTGGGTGTTATTGAATGTGCCTGTGCTGCGCTCTGCTGATGAGAACATGAACAGCACAGGATTAATCCTTGTAATCACAGAATCACAGGATGGTTTGTGTTGGAAGGGATCTTAAAGCCCATCAAGTTCCACCCCCTGCTATGGGCAGGGACACCTTCCACTATCCCAGGCTGCTCCAAGCCCTGTCCAGCCTGGCCTGGATCACTTCCAGGGATGGGGAGACCACAACCTTCCTGGTCAATTAAGAAGTGCAGAATTGAAGGGGGATTTTTAATGTTATTTTTAACTTCTTTGGTAAAGCTGCTGTAGTATAACAAGCACATATTTTTGTTTAAGATGTCATTGTCAGACCTGGGTGCCCGAACCGGGTGTTGCTTCTTTATTTTAAATGTGTCCAAATATCTTAAGCAGCTCTGAGAAATGTAGCTGCAATGTGTTAACGTGACAGAGCCATGCTGTATGAAAATACTTAGGAAATTAATTTGGTTCCACTAAATGAATCCATGGAAAGTGATAACATGAAGAACTTGGCAAGTGTTTGCATTTCTATCATAGTGCCCCTGTACCTTTGACATTTTGGGGTGAACATTGTCTCTTCATCCATTCCCACATATTTCTGCCATTCAACACAGTGACCCAGCTGTAGCCTTGCTGTGCTCAGTACTTCTCAATCCTTTTAGGGATAAATGCTGCAGAATTGGGACCTTTCCTTTGGAGTTATTTGGAGCAGCTTGGACATGGTGACTTTCAGTTTAGTGAAGCATTTTCCCTTTCCTTTGTTGACTTATTTATTGTGGAGAACTAGGGTAGTTGTCACAACATCTGAAGGAAGAGCAGAGAGAAATTTCTCTCCCTGGAGTGTGTTAAAGGCTGTGGGGTGCAAGCTGAGATGGACCAAATTTCTTCCTTCATTGTGCTCCAGGCAAATTCCTGGGCAGTAATTCCTGAGAGCAGGATGGTGCTGGTGGAGCTGTCACCTTCCACCTCTGGGAGCAGGGATTTTTGTGGGACACTTTCTTTTTAGTGCTGCAGAGAAAGGAGTGGATGCTGAGCCAGCTGTGTAGTGAGTTGGTACCCAGAATCTGGGGTAGCTGTTGATGTCCTTGTACGTGAGCTCCCACTTCAGGCCTCTTCATTCCTCCTCGTGCCAAGTAAAGAAATTACTGCTTCCTACAGAGCAATGACTTCTCCTGAAACAACATTTCTGTTCCCTGCTGTTCTGCAGCAAAAAAATAAAACTGAAACAAAGCTTTGGGGTTTTTGAGAGCTCTGAAGGGGGTCTGGGTTTTTTTCCTCTCTTTGTATTTTTTTCCCTCCAAGAAAATTGAGGGGAAGTGAAGATGATGTAAAGGAAAGACTGTCATGGAAACCAAGCAGCACTTAGAATCAGCTCTGCTGTTTTTAGAAACATGGCCATGTGCTGACAGAATCCAGAGCAATCTGGTCCCTCCAAACTGGTTTTGGTGAGAGACTGACAATGGAAAGATGAATAAATGTTAGTGCCTGTTTAATAGTTATTCTTGTTTCGTGATAACCTTGGATTAAATTCCTGCCTTCAGAAATCTCACCTGGATTCAGCCACCTGCCGAGGTGTATCTGTGCTGCCTCCTCAGGGGTCTTTCCGTAGTCCTGTGGAAAACCAGCCGTGGGATTACTGGTGGGATTCCAGGGTTTCTTGTGCATCCCAGAATAAGTCAGAGGCAGCAGGAGGAGGGCTGTGGGTTCTGCACTGGTTCAATGTTCTCCCCTGTGCAGGATACCAAGGTGGAAACTTCATCACGTCGTGTTCACTGGACTGTTGTGTTGAGTTTTACATGTATTTTCAGATTGTGTTACGTCTCTGCATGTGAGTGAGACAGGTTGACATGTTTTCTGATAAATTCAAGGAGACTTTTTAGGAGAAAATCCTTTCATATTATGCAGTGGAATCGTTAGATATAAATTATTTATGACTAAGGTTTTGTGTGCTAGAGAGCACAAAGCTGAAGTTTTCTAAATCGTGTCTATAAATAAAAAGACTAGAAATTTCAAATGCTTAAAGCCAAACAGCCTGATTTGTGAGAGCTCTTGGATTCCCAGGGAGTTTAGGAGCAACGCTTGAACGTATCCAGGGAAGGGAACGGAGCTGGGAAGGGTCTGCAGCACCAGGAGCGGCTGAGGGAGCTGGGAAAGGGGCTCAGCCTGGAGAAAAGGAGGCTCAGGGGGGCCCTTGTGGCTCTGCACAACTCCCTGACAGGAGGGGGCAGCCGGGGGGGGGTCGGGCTCTGCTCCCAGGGAACAGGGACAGGAGGAGAGGGAACGGCCTCAGGCTGGGCAAGGGGAGCCTCAGGTTGGATATTGGGGAAAATTTCTTCCTGGAAAGGGCTGTCCAGCCCTGGCACAGGTGCCCAGGGCGGGGCTGGAGTCACTGTCCCTGGAAGTGTTCAAAAAATGTGTGGATATGGAACCTTAGGACATGGTTTAGTGGTGAACACAGTGGTGGCAGCAAGTAATGGTCTTGATCTTAAAGGCCCTTCCCACTCTTAAGGATTCTGTGATCCTGTGATCCATGGGAGGGTTGGACAGGCAGGCAGGCGTTCTTCCTCCTCCCCGGAGGAAGGGTTTAGTGGGATCTCCCTGCCTGGCAATCCCTGCAGGTGTCTGTGACAAAATACTGAATTTCTGCAATATTGTCTCAACTGCTACTGATACAAGTGCAGCTTTAGGAAGGAGAATTTCTTGGTTCAGGGCAAGCTGGTGAAGTGGTGTTGCTCCAAAGCCTTCTCTGCAAGGTAAGAGACTGAGGTTCCTGATAAATCAATTCACTGAGTTCTGGGTTGAGCTCTAATTTGTTTACCAAGTTTTGGACCGGAGCAGATTGATACAGCAGTGACATTCAGCTGTGAAAATGGGACTAAACAATTTGCATGAACATATTTGCTCTGCAATTACCAGGTTTCCTCAGCACAGCGATGCATAGAGAATAGGGAAGTGAGAAGCCACTGATGATGCCAGGTAGCTAATTTTCAGATGTAAATAATCCAACTGTTTCAAAATGATTTTTAAAATTAAATTACTGTGACACAAAGCACAAAAGATGACAAATCCCATTTGAAGGGTTTTGTTTGTGTTCGAGGGGAGAGTAACCTGCATGCTGCATGCCAAGTTTTGCATCAAAACAGGTTCAAAATAGTGAATAAAGTCTATTTTATGTAGCTGTGTATCTCTGGTTTGAATGGAAAGGAGTTGTGGTTATTAGAAGTAATACAGTTTCTAAAATTGCAATAAGGTTCTTTTTTGGTATCTTTCTCTTCACCAAGTTTCTTTCTGGTGTTGGTACCTCTTAATAAGGATTTGAGCTTGCACAGGTTCTGTGCCCTTACTTACCTTTCTGTGCTTTTGCCTCACCTGTGAGCCTCAGAGAGGTCATTGTTCTGCAGCAGAGTCCATGGAGCTCAGGTCTAATTGGAAAAGCCCCTGGAGTTAATTACTGCTTTGCATGTCACTGTTGTCCAGTTAACTGGATGCAGGAAATGGGAGAGGCAGAAATCCAGCTCGATTTGGACATAACTCCACTGGAAAGGAGAGGATAATACAACTTTTCCAAGAGAGGTGCTGGCATTTCAGGCTCCTGGAGGTGTGAGTTTTGCCTACGCTGCTTTGAGTCAGATCCAGAGAGCTCTCTGCCCACTGCTGCAAACTGGCTTGAAGCCCACGTTTTCTGGCAGATTGTTTATCCATTTTTGTATCCCAACAGCTCTTACTGCTGATGGAGAAGAAAAATTACTTTTCTTCCTACAGAAATTCTGTTCCTTAGAAAGTTAAGCAAGCACATCCAGCTTGGCCTAAAAGCAGCTTATTGGAATGGCACATTTATTCTTGTAATTAGTTATTTTCTTATGTAAAAGACCTGTAATGTTTATTAAATTGGTGATCCTCTTAATGCTAAAATTCAAAATGAGACTCTCGAGTATCTTATTACATCCTGAAGTGATTGTATGCTCAGGAAGTCAGTCAGCCCAGGGTAGGTTTATTTAAGTGTACAAATATTGTTCCTGTTTTCCTCTGGTGAGTGGCCGTGCCTGTTGTGCAGAGCTGTGGGACAGTGGGGTCAGAGCGCTGGTTATGGTCAGGGCTGTGGGAGGTGCAGCTGGGAGAGTGGGTGACCTGCACTCAGGTTTATTCAGTGCTCAAAGGGTGGAGCTCCCTCAGAGCAGATTTTCCAAGGGCAGTGCTGGAAACACCAGGAGCTGGATGGGTGCAGCTGCTGGTGGGTGGCTGCAGGTGTCGGGGTGTTCATCTCCTCAGAGCCAGGCTCATCCTGGAGCCCTGTGTCCAGGGGAATGGGGGCTCCTGCTTGGCTTTGTCCAGAGGAGGCACCAGGATGATCAGGGGGATGGAGCCATCTCTGCTGTGAGGACAGGCTGAGAGAATTGGGATTGTTCAGCCTGGAGAAGAGAAACTTCAGGGTGACCTAATTGTGGCCTTCCAGAGTCTGAAGAGGCTGAGAAGGAGGATGGAGAGAGACTGTGGACAAGGACCTGGAGTGACAGGAGAAGGGGAATGGATTCAAACTGACATAGAGTAGTTGGATGGGATGTTAGGAAGGAATTGTTCCCTGTGAGGGTGGTGAGGCCCTGGCACAGGGTGCCCAGAGCAGCTGTGGCTGCCCCTGGATCCCTGGCAGCGTCCAAGGCCAGGTTGGACGGGGCTTGGAGCAGCCTGGGACAGTGGAAGGTGTCCCTGCCCGTGCGACTGGATGGGCTTTAAGGTCCCTTCCAACCTGAACCATTCCAGGATTCTCCTCCCATTGTCTGAAGCAGGGGAACGGACCCAAAGTACCAGAGTGTCCCTGGTGACTGTAGCAGGACCCTCACATGGATAATGTAGTTGCAGCCTCACCCCTGTGCCTGTCTGGGGTTCAGTGGGATGAATTCCTTTCTCTCTGACACTGCTCTGGTTGATGAAAACAAGCAGGAGAATGCCATGGACTTACTGCAGTCCTTGATGATGTGGTGAAGCTCAGGTACAGGTGACCCATGTCAGGGTGAAGTGGGAGCTTCAGGGAGGGGTGACAAAAATTGTCCTGGTGTTCATCCCACACATGGGCTGCTAGCTTGGGTTGTGCTGGTCCAACTGTAAAGCTTTGGGGGTGGAGACCAATTTCTCCATATTTCACACTGCAGAGTGCAGCTATGTTCTGTTGTCAGTCACAGCTTTGGGACAGATCCAACTATTCAGAGATCTGCTGCTGGACCAGCTCAGAACCATTGGGACTGATGTAACGTCAGGGCAATCATCTCTGCTTCTGTCATTAGAAAAGGAATTTGATGGAATACCTTTTGGTTCCAGGCCTGTGAGGGAAGTAACACTGAAGTGCCTTCCTTCCTCTTGGTTCAGCATTCACTCTTTGGGACATGATTCATGTTTTTAATGCATTGTATAAAGCAGAAGAAGCTCATTCAGCTGGTGTCACCCACATCGCTGATGGGCAGTCTCTGGCCAGGATCAGGGTTTGTTTTTCTCCTCCTGCTCTGTGAAGTCTGTGCTAGTCTTGCTGTTTGATCACTGCTCTTTCTGTAAAAGCCTCACTGAACCCCCTCATTCCTCTGGATCACAGTGGGAGAAACCCATGGAGCCGAGTGTTTGTGTCCCTTGTGATGGAGAATTCAACCCCAGCAGAGCTCATGGCTTAGGAAAAGGCAGCTGGAGGAAGGAGGGGATGGGAAGGTATGACAGAACAGAAAGGAGGGAGTTTGGAGTTCTGGCCTCACTGAAGCAAATGAATTTTAGTGATTAAGGAATTTTAATATCCTCAAGCACTTAAACCAATAGCTTCAAACATCTATTTTAGAAGTTCACCTCCCACATATAAGCAGCTCTGTCATTAACTTGTTTTCCACTGTGTGAGCAATCCAGCTTTTTGCAGTGCCTCTGCCTGAGTCTAAATGCACAGATGTCTGAAAAGTCAGGTACTTAATGAGGAGTCCAAGTGTGGAGTTTGTGAATATCTATTTCACTCCCACCTCTGAAAATCTCTGCTTTAGAAAGCCGAAGTAGCAATGAACACTGGATTTCACAGTTATACCAAGGGTTAGCAAGGCTTGGGGCAGGAAGGGATTGTCACCTCCCTGATCCCCATCCCAAGGGTCAGTTTTCCCTGGTTAAAAGGCAGAATTCGACTTGAGCACACTGAGGTTTGTACTCCCATGCAGAACAGAGGGGCTCCTGCTCAGCAGGCAGAGTCCAGCGCTTGCAGCCCTGTTTTAACTCCCTTGCTTTTCCTGTCTCCTTCCCTGCAGGCCAGAGGTGCCGACATTCCGGACATCCCGGGGGAGCTGCCGCTCCGGTCCTGCGGCAGCACAGCCAGCATGAAAGTGAAGAATGTGAAAAAGTAAGAGCAGAGTTCTGTACTTTTCGTGTCTTTCCTGGGCTTCTGGTTTTGCTGTGCTGAGTTTTAGCTGTTGTGCTGCATTCAGCAACAATTTGTGATGGTGGATCTTCAGCAGAGCAACCAAAATCCACGTGGGCATTTTGAGCTAATGGAACCTAAAACTGGGCATGAGAGCTTTTGCTGGCTCTCTCTCCTCTTTCTGGCCACAGAAACAAAGCTAGGTGGAGTTTTGAACCTCACTGTTGCAGTGTTTTTAATTTTCTTTTGTGATTCTTCCTGAAAGTGATTACTTTAAAAAAACCCACAATAGAACATATATAGAGAAAAATCTCGAAAGAAGCCCAGGCAATGTGTAAATGAGATAATTTTCTCTGTCTCCTTATGCTCTGGAAAGCTAAACCAGGACAAGTGGGTGGCCTAGATGTATCTTTTATCTGATATTTTTTTTCTCTTTTCTTTTTGCATTCTGCCCTCTGTAACTTCATTTGAATGGATTTTGCACAGTTTTCCCTTCTGAGAGATATTTTTTCTTCCCTGATCTCACAGTTTGTTTTTTTTTTTCTCGTGGGCTCATGCTGTGTTTCTGTCTCTGCTTGTCTCCCAGAGACTGTAAACCAAGTCATTATACTTGCAGCAACAGGGATCAGAAATAATCAATATTACTTTGCTAAAAATGCTGACTTGAGGAGCAGAACTCCCCGAGATTGATGGATCTGAGCCTTCAGCTCACCCCTCTAGTGCTCTGCTGAGAGGGAAATGGCTCTTTGTTCCAGTGCTGAGCAGCCAGATGCTGTATCTCACTTCCCACTTGTATTCCCGTGGGAAGAGGGAGCTAGATAATGACAATCTCATTGGCTCACCACCAGGAATATCTATAGGAGTCTATAATAGCTTCAGTAGAAGCAGGAGCATGTTGCAGAGCCAAAGGAGCTCCCCGGCAGCCACCAGTGTGACTGGAGACACTTGGGAATAATTATGCCTGACTTTTGAATTTGCAAAAGGCAAAGGATAAATAGAGTTTGTTCTGCACCCTCAGATACATCCCCCCGGGACTGATGGGCTGTGATGCCTTTCACAGGTAAAGTTCTGCTTTCCTCGTGTCTCGTGTAAGGCTGTGGATGTGCATTTGTGAGGTGCAGCTGCTTGTCCCTGCTCCGTGTCCGGAATCCTGCGGGATGTGGTGCTGCTGGAATGTCACACACGGCTCTGTAGGGCTGCAATGGGATGTGGTGCTGCTGGAATGTCACACACGGCTCTGTAGGGCTGCAGTGGGATGTGGTGCTGCTGGAATGTCACACACGGCTCTGTAGGGATGCAGTGGAAAAGCCACTTGGCATTTCAGATTTCCTTTCGCACTCGGTTCCTTTCCCCACTGTTTTGGTGCATCACATCAACAAATCCCTGTGTTCCCTTGGCTTTAGGATGAGAAAGTTGTTGTTGTTTTGTATCAGTACCTGTGGTTTATCTCTGCTGAGTGATCTGCATCCAATCTCATGGTGTGCTCTTGGTGTGCTCCAGGTTATCCTTTACAAAGGGGCACTTCCCGAAGATGGCTGAGTGTGCACATTTCCACTACGAAAACGTGGACTTTGGCAACATACAGGTGAGTCTTGGATTTCTTTTATACACAAAACACCTTGTGCTTCCTGTTGGCTGAGCCGGTGGGGAGGCGTAGAGGGACCTCACTGAGGCTTATTTGGTTTGTTGCCAAATGTTTAGTGATAAGAAGTTAAAGCCATAGAGACTTTATTTGGAATTGCTTCCATGTGCTGGGGCAGAATCTGCACTCAGTCATGTGGAGCTCTCCTTTGAGCTTGGAGATGTTTTATTTCCAGTGGATTTGGCTGATGTCACTGTTTTAAGACTCTATCAAACATTCATCCTTGAGTCCTCTGTAATCACCGCATGTGTATTTTTGGTTTGTGCGCGTGTGTGATTAAACAATTGTGTGAATGTATTTATGTAAATATAAATAAATCAAATTTACCCCTTCCCTTAGCTCTGCATTGTGCATTGCAGTAGCTGTGTCATCAAAATACCAGAAACTGCTCGTCAGCCTGAGCTGCATTTCTGCAAGTGTGCAGGCTTTGCTCCTCTGTGATCCCTCCCTCAGGAATACAGGCAGAAGCATTTTCCAGGGAGGGCTGACACCCAGGAGTTTCTCACAAACAGGACGCATTTTGTTCTGCACTTAGAGGAGCAGGAATGCCTCCAGCATCTGCCAGCCTTGTAGCCAAAAGGAGGTTACAACCTTTTCATTTGTAAAACATTTCCTGTAATACTGAGTGAATTATTTACAGCCTTTCATGCTGCCGTACTTGACACTTTTGCAGGCAGAATTATGCAGCTGGGCTTTTTCTCTGTCTCTGTAAAATTCTGGCTGGGAAGGAGCTTGGGTCCTGTTCAGGGCTGGGATCTGCTGTTGCTCACACGTGGTGGCTCTGGGTGGATTGGTTCTGGTGTGTGGGCTCTGCAGAGCCAGTGACACAAAATACTGGGCACGAAATAGAGTGCAGAGAGCTCAGTTCCCATGGGGGTCCCTGGGAAATGGGCAAAGAGGAGCAGTCCTCACTCTGCTGAAAACTGTTTATTTTCATTTCCTGCATGTAGGAACAGTGGGACTGATCCATGTCCCTGCTTTCTGTCTTCTGGTAATTTCCTGATTTGACAGAACTAATTTTTCAGTCATCCTGGAGAGGAGTTTTATGTTGGAGCTGGTCTGTGTCCACACAGGTGTGGTTTTTACATCCTGTGGTCCTCTGAGTTCTCCATCCCATCATCCAGGGATGTTCAGCACAATGTGCAGCTGGAGAGGGAGCACAAGCTGTGCATGGCACATCCTTTTGATGACCAACAATTAATTCTTCTGTGAGTTTAAGCATTTCCTGGGATGTTTTCAGGAAGGCAGGGCAGACCTGCAGGGTTCATTTTTACGTTTGTGAGAGGCAGAAGCAAAATCAGATAATACATCCTTTGCAGGTTTTCCTGGAGCATGTTCTGGTGGGAAGTTCCCACATGCAGGAGTGGTTTAGCACTGCTTTTTGTGGTGTCTCTGCTGCTCCTGCAGCTTCCCCTGCTCCTACTCTGTGGTCCCCTGGCACAACCAGACCAGAAATTGTGGAAGGATGTAGCACAGGAAATAAAAATGGTATTGGTTACTGAGCTGTTACTGGTCATCTCAGTCCTGAGCTGTTATCTGTGTCTGTGCTATGAAACCAGGAAGAAAACAGGGGCTGGTGGCAGCATGAGAAGAGCTGCCATAAAATTGAGACTCTGTGTGTGTTGCAGGGTCAGTTCTGTTTCCACCACATCTGCCTTTGAAAAACCCTACATATTTAGCTATTTGTGTACCTACAGCAAAATTTGTGCCTAAATAAGATGACTCAGGCCCTCTGTGTCTCTCACTGCTTCCTTTTCCTGAGCAAGTTTTCTGATAAATCCACATAGTGTCAGGAGTTCTTTATATGGTGAAAAATCTCTTTGAGAACAAGAGCTTTGCTGCTGAAATGCGAAAAGATAAAGCATTGCAGCACTTCCTTAGAACACCAGTATTAAGGGTAAAATAAATGAAAGCTGTTAATACAACAGCAGTATTAGTTGGGAGATTTAAAAATAGGTTCACACAGGGCTCATGCATTTTAATCAAGTTGGAGGCTCCTTTGTGCTCCCAAGGTAGAACAGAGAATAGCAGTGGGCTGGAGTGATGGGAAGTGACAGCTTGGCACCTAATAGAGAATTACTGAGTTGCATCTGAGGGGTGGTGGGTGTAAACTGCTTTCAAAATCTATTCACTGTTAGAAATTTGCATAGGAGAAATACAGTATTATCTGTCCGTGTCAGGAATTGTGTAATGCTGTCTATTAACAGCCTGGCTGAATTTCAGGTTGTTTTGTAACGTTTATGTCACTTATAATATGGTCTCATGGTGCAGGAGGTATTAATAGCCTGGCATTTCACCTCATGAGATCATTGTAAATTAAATTGCTGAGAGGTATAAAAAGGGATTTGTTCTCTTCTTATCCTTGCACCGTGCTAGTGAGGCTGGGTGCATTTTGGGGGGCTTCTTCTCTTCAGAAATGTCCTGCCACGCTGCTTCCAATAGCAAGATCTTACCCATACCTGTGGCTGGACAGCCAGGCATGTGTGGCATCCCAGGAAATTGCTGGTTACCAGGCAAAGGCAGTGATGTCAAAGCTGTACCGACAAGTTCAGCCTCACAGATTGCATCAGTGCCCAAAATTCACTGGCGTTTTGCTAAAATACCTTACGTTCATTACTGTGTTTATTTTAAGGGCTGCATCACTGATTTTTAGTTTATAATGAAAAGCCAGGTTCTGCCTCATAGATGTGTTTTAGTCTGACACGGGATCAATGTTCAGAACTGTGGTTCAACCTCTTCATGGTCTGTCTCCGCAGGAGATGCAATGTTTCTTCTCAATTTACCTTTTTCTTAATTTAGCTTCTTCTCAGTAAATAATATAAAATATATGCCCTTTAACTTTTTTGACCTGGTTCTCACTCATTGAACACACTGGTGGTAAGTCTACATAAAAATCTCTGTACAAATAGAAGGTCATTTCCAAGTGGTTAAATTGCATTTGTGCAGAAGAGTCTGTAATTACACCTGTGAAATGGTAAAAATGCACGCTGTCCAACAGCAGCACTTTGCATGTAGCAAGTGCAAACTTTGTTTTATATCTGTTGGTTTTCTATCAGATTTATGAGTAAATAACTGAAAAAAACTCACAAAACTCTGTGGGACCTATTGAGGCAGCTTCAAATTCACCAAGTTTAAAAATGTGAGATAGAGTCCCATATCCTTTTGTTTGCATTAAGAACTGACTCTAGACTGAGACAGAGTTAAATTTCTTTTATAATTTAAGAAGATATTCATGTAATTCAGTAACTATATGCTAAAAAACTATATGCTCCAGGTCTCCAGGAGCATTTGGACAACGCTCTCAGGGATGCACAGGGTGGGATTGTTGGGGTGTCTGTGCAGGGCCAGGAGCCAGACTGGATGATCCTTGTGGTCTCTCCCAACCCAGGATATTCTGTGATTCTATTAAATATGGTTTTACTTTACTTAGTGCTATACGACATTAATATGAACAGGAGAAAAAGTGATTAGGAATACCTTAAATATCTACTTCCTGCCAGGAATAAATACTCTGTTCTTCACTTGAAAGAATTAAGACATTATCTTCAGCTGAGTGGGTTTTGGTAATGGAATATGGAGAGCTGATCAGCTCCACACTTCCCAGGTAATATTCTTTGCTCCCTCAAAAGCCCTTTGTTCAAGGAAAGTGCTGTAATGCACATTCATATCACTTCAGCATCTTGCATTTGACACAGAGTTATCCCTTCAAACAGCACAATCTCTGTTTGCCTTGCTGTATCTTACTTCTAAAAATAAATCCCTGTGGGAGCAGGACTGGGTTGCAGATCCTCTCCTTATCAGCGCAGCCTTGGCAGGGCAGTGGCAGGAATTGTGTTATCAGTGGTAAAGGAAGTATTTGAGGCAGAATCACTTCCGCCTGCGCAGGCATCAGCTGCCAGGAATTCCTGTCAGGAATTGTGTGCTGTGGGAATGCCTCTGCAACGCTCCAGCCAAGCTGATGGGCTGCCTCCAGCAGCAGCTGGGCTCTGCCCCTGGAATTGGATGTTCCTGTCGTGCCTTGGGAGTCAGAAACATTGCAAAGAGCAGCTCAGTCTTTCTGTGCCTGTTGTCAGCAAAGCCTGCTGAGAAGATCCTTTTCGGGGTCATCTTCTTTTGGTTTGCCTTTTTTTCTTTTATTTAATGATATTCCAAGGAAGGGGGAGCACGGGGGGAATGTGCTTGTGAAGGAGTCTCTGTGATTTTTTTTTTTCCTAAGATGGATTGCAAAGGAAACAAAACTGGTAAAGCCTGACCAGATGCCCTTGGCTGGGGTTAACTGGGGTAATTTCAGGTGCCACAGCTAAAAGGAGTCTTGTGGATGAGCTGGAAGCAACAGGGGTGGGGATGCTCCCTGCTCCGTGTCTGCCTGAGGTGGGACAGCCCAGCTTGGATCTCTCCATCAGGGATTTGATCCCAAGCCTGCTCAGTGCCTGCAGTGCAGGAGGGTTTGTTTGTCCCCAGCTCTTCTGTGGGTACGATGCTTTCAGTGCATGGCAGTCAGGAGCAGCATGAGTAGCTCCGGGCTGCAATATCATTTATCCCACTCACTTTGTGAAGTGTTTAAGAAGGAAAAAATACTGATATTTAAAGGTAAAACATAAACCAGCAGTTCTCCGCCTCAGTCCCTCTAAAAGATGCAAGTTCTTAGTAAAAAGCATAAAAATTGGCCTGAATTTTGGTCTGTACTGGGGCTTTGAAAGCCAATTTTACTGGATTTTGCTTTGTGAATATTTGAGTGAAATGCAGACCCAGATCATGTGTGAAGAGGGGCCCCTTTTCAGTCCTTCATCTTTGGATGCTGTTAATCTCCTCCCAGAATTACCTGGCTGGATTCTGGTATGTTCCCCTTTTTTAAACCAAAGGACTTCCCCTCCCATTCCCTGTCTTTTCCATGTGATTTCTTTCCTATTGCCTTCCACAGTGCTGCTGGGGATGTTGCAAGGGCTGTTTTAAGGACGTGGGTATATAAAAACAACTGTTCAGAGTGTAGGTGGAAACTGCCTCTATTAGCTTAATAATTCTGGCCACAACTCCCTGAAAATTGGCACAGCCTCCTGCCAAGATCAACAAATTTTAAAAATTTGGAGTCTCTGGGCCAAGGTTTTTGCTGCCAAAGGAGTTAGGAAAATATTTGAGTAAGTTCACCTCAGTTTTTGGATTCTGCTGTTTCCTGGTCTGACTTCCAGCTTGCCACGAGCTCCTCAGAAAAATTCTTCCCTGGAATGGGATCACACCTGTGAAATTCCAGGTTGCCTGTTTTTTTCCCCTGGTAAAATGGGAAGAAATGCAGCGTGGGTGTGGACACTGAAAAGCTTTAGCAGAGAGATTTTCTGGCTTTCTGCAGCATTTTGTGAGAGTTCTGTCTTTCCCATGCAAGTAAGACAAAACAATGTTACAGTTTTGTAAACTTCTTGCAGCTGTGGATTGTTTGGGTAGAATTGTTATGGTTCTAACTAGAAAAACATTCAGACATGGGTGTCTTAGAACTTGACCAATCCCGTTAAGGGGTGGATGGCAAAAACCAATTACCTTATGCCACTTAATACACTTTGCGAACTAACATATAAAAGCCTTCTGAGAATTCATTAAATCATCATCCATTGATCCCTGAGCCTGGACTTCGTGTCGTTTCTCTACTCGTCTGTGGGGAAAACAGCGACCCGTGGGTTCTGTCATGGAAGGATAACTTCAACTGATCCACAGGGCAGGAGGGAGATCCAGGCTGGTGTTCCTGTGTGGATTTGCTGCTAAATCATTCTGAAGGTGTTTTACACACTTTGCTCCCTTTGACTAACTGTTCTGAAATCAGTACTTCATCTTTTTTTATAAAGGGAAAGGCAATTTGGCTGGCACTGCTCAGCTGGCTGCTCATGGAATGGCCTCTTACAGGCACTTCATATTTCCCTGGATTTATTTATCTTGATCAGCTCTGTCTGATTCCATCTGTGTTCTTTATTTTAAAAAGATGCTCATGAGGCTGTACCCATGGAAGGATGGGCTAGAACCCACAAAGAGGTATTACAAGCAAATGAGATTTTAACCTGTTGATTCAGTACAACAGGTATTTTTGGGGATTTTTTACCTTCTCCTTTTTCTTTTGGATGTTTTTATGAGTTTATAGTGAATAATCTGTATCTCCATAGGAGAACGGACCCATTTGGGACAGAAAACAGAGACCACCTGCAAGAATCCAGTTTATTTTCCCTTCCCCAGCATTTACTGCTGGAAATACAGCAAGCTTGTCTGTGGAATTGTAGGGTTTTTGGTTCATTGTGGCGATTTGATGGCATCAGTAAATCTTCAAGTGGCTGGAAGAAGCCCAGCTGTTATTTTGACATTGACCTCCTGCTGTTTTCCAGCCCCATAAATCATCTTTACCAACATGCTGCAGAAAAGTGTTAAAATTGGTTTAATTAGTAACTGGAACAGAGTTGTGTTGGAAAATTTTTCTTCCCTGCAGTTTAACGACCTGAAAAGAACGGAAAGCTGTATTATCCATATAATTAAAATATGTTATAAACTTGGAAAGATTCCGTGGGCTCCAGAAAAATAATCCCTGTTTCGGTAGTGTTTGAAGGGAGATGAAATCCCTTCTGTTTCTGTCTGTAGCCAGCCATCCTGTTATCAGGAATGGTGTTAAAACGCATCGTAATGCTGGGCTTGTGGATCTGCCAGCGTGCCAGGCTGGAGTGATTTAATAACTGCCTTGTAGATATGATCCCTGAGATTTACAGGAGCAGGGCTCTGTGTTTCCCCTCCCGTGGAGCTTTGGCAAGCCGGAGGACGGATGAGCTGTGAAACCAAACTTCTGTGGGAACATTCCCATCCTGTTTAAACTGTACCTGCCTACAGAAAGGGCAGTTTGTTCAGACCTGCTCGGGTGCCAGAGTTCGGAGGGTTGACGACAGCATTGGCAGCTCGGGGGCAGCAAGGCAGGCTGGGGGTGTTAAATGTTCATTCATCAGCTCAGCTTTCCCTGAGGTGTGTGCCCTGCCCTAGGAAAGTGTTCATTCATTCCCTGCCGAAGGAGCAGGGCTGGGATAACTGACAGAGAGAGGGAGGGAGGGAGGGAGGGATGGGATGTTGGGAGAAATTCCTCCCTGGGAGGGTGGTGAGGCCGTTAGGGTCCCAGAGCAGCTGTGGCTGCCCCATCCCTGGAAGTGTTGAAAGCCAGGCTGGACAGGGCTTGGAGCAACCTGGGATAATGGAAGGTGTCCCTGCCCAGGGGAGGGGGTGGGACTGGATGAGCTTTTGAGTTGGATGTCCCTTTCAAGCCAAACCTTTCTGGAGTTCTGTAGTTCTGTGTCTATAATAACAGGATATAACCTGATCCTGCAACATTTGTTGACTGTCTTGGCTTTGACATCTTTCTGCTGAAGGTTTGAGCACACCAGACCTGCTCCACCTCTGTCTGCAGGTGTGCTTTGTGTCCTGAGCCTTGTGACCATTTCCTCGTGGTGGTTCCATGACCTGGTTTCTAGGTAATTTCCAGCCTTGGAACATCAGCACTGCTTCACTCAGAACCACAGTGTTGCACTGTGGTGTGGTGAGCTCAAGGTTGTTGTCTCAGTATAAAATCAGGGAAGAGCTGTTGGAGTGCCCAGCACGAGCCTGTCCTTGCCTGTCCTGTGCCCAGCTGTCCTGTGGGGAGGGGGAAGCCCTTGGGCTCCTGGTGTTGGGATGCTCCATGTGGAGGTGCTCGCTGTCCCGTGCCAGGGCTCTGGATGTGCAGCTGCACAGGGATCACAGAGGGTGTTTCTGGACCTGCTGAGCTGAGACTACACTTACGTTTGTTTTACTTGAAGCAGGGAGATTTGGGCAGAAGATTTCCTGTGAACATAAACATTCCCAAGGGTCTGGATTCAGGCAGATTTCTCTTTTTCGGAGGACGAACAGGCACACACTCCACCCCCCACCACCCCCCCACAGACTGCTGGATGTCTGGAAGACATTTGGAGAAGGTTGTGGGCTTTGATGGGTTTGTTATTTTATCCCTTGCTGTGGGGTGTGAACAGAAGGTGGAGGCTCCTGCTTCCCTGTCCTGCAGGCAAGGCACTGACCCTCGGCTCTCCTGAGCATCCAGAGCAGAGAGCTCTTTGATCTTGACTCAGAATTCCAAAGGTATCAATTACTTCCTCTGGCTTGTCATTTCTGGCCATTTTCTCAGCAGAACCTGCAAACTCAGGCTGCTGTTCTCCTAGCAAAGAAGCATCAAAGGGAAAGAGAATGCTTCCATTACTCATGGATGTGTGGCTGTGGGCTTTGAAAATCAAATCCTTACCTGGAGAAGCATGAGATTCTCTCACTGCCTCTTCCAGACTCCTTCCCCTAAAGTTTAACTTCTTTTATCTCTTAAAACTCAGTGAACAAACTTTGATTCTACTCAGCAGTTCGTCTTTCCACCCTACCAGATGAGTAAAAGAAATATTAATAAAAACTTGCTCTGGGACATATTTTTAAGGTGCAAGACATTCCCTACCACCATCCTGAATTTCTTCCTTTCAAATAGTTAATTTCCCAGGAGGAACTTTTATGAGAAGCTTGTTTAGATCTGCACAGAGGTGTTTCAAACTCCATCAGATGTTTTTTGGAGGCTCAGGGCGTGGTTTGGTGTAGCGATAGGAGCAGCGAGGAGTCCCCAGGCAGGTGCAAAGGAGGAACTTTACTTACAAAAACCTGGCCTTTTTATGCCGTTAGTTGGTTGTCAGTTTACATAGTTTTAAGGCACAACAAACCAAATTTAACCAACCACCAAACACCATGGTGTGGCACGAGGCATTCACGCAGCAAGCCTCACTTCCTCTGTTCTGGCTGAGTCATTCTCCCACAGTCCATTTCTACTTAGGCTAAGTAACAGGCCAGAGCCATGATTTTACCAGGCCTTCCCTTTACAGAGCTTTACCTATCGGTCACAGTTTGGGAGTTGCAGTCAGAACTGACAGCTCTGACTGCAGAGTGAACTTTTGGCAACATCACACTTAGAATTTTGTAAGTAATAATTTAAAGGGAAGATGGTTCCTTAATAGACACCCGCAAATCTGGTATTATATGAGCTGGAAATAAAAATATATAGTACCATATAAGTTATATATGTTCAGAATCCTTGAACAGGCCTTAAAATCCATTCTGTTCTATTGGAAAATTGATGAAACTTATAAATATGGTTATAAACCTAACTGAGTAGAAAAATGCACTTCTTGGGGAGGTGGCATTGCCTGGTTTGGATCCATTGTTCTGATTTACCTTGCAGTGCAGCTGTGTAGTTGCTCTGTGTGGTGTTTAAGTGTGGACCTTATTTATTGCAAATATGACGTGTCAAAACATTCAGCCTTTAAAAGAACTGGTTTTGGACCAGGTTCTCATTTATTGGCTTGAAGTAGTTCAAAAATCAAAACATCTTTTGTTATTTTTACAGCTTGAGCCCAGGAATTCACTTTGCAATGTTGCTAAATTATTTAATAATTCTTCATCTGCTAAGTCCTGTAATAATTGTAGGTGCAGCAGTGCTGGAATGGGCAGGGAACCCACTGGGAGCTGGAGCCTTGGGGCAGAAAGGATTTGCATGAAAGGAAGGGAATGTCGTACCAGGACAAGGGTGCTGCCTTGCTGAGGTGAGGGGAGCTCAGGGTTACTGAGGCTTGATAAAAGGTGTGACTTGAGAAGCATCAGAGCTGCTTCAGAGTCCCCTGGCTCAAGGTTTGATTCAGTGTTGTGCTTTGCCATTTGCTTTCAAATTAAATGAAAGCTGGATTGGATTTGGAAGCTCTTTGTGGAGGAGTGAGTTGTGAGGCTGGTGCACTTTGAATTATTGATGGGTTTTAGCAGGAACACTGAGCTCTGATGGGCACTTTGAATACACCCTGGACAGCTGTGTTGGGCTTTATTTCCCCTGATCCCTCATCCCTTTGAAGTCCTTTAAGCCTCCCTGTATCCCTCAGTTTCCAGCTACGTTGCACTAAGTGGAGTTCAAAGGCAGCAGAGGATCCTGCAGATCTGCTGGGGTCGGTGCTGACCAGAGGCACAGGGAGGGTTTGCTCCTGGAGCCCTGCTTTCCTCTCCCAGCTGACTTGAACTTTTCAGGCCTATCCAATGTCACAAAGATGCAGAACTTTGGCCATCAATCAATTCACTCAGAGAGTCTGGAAAATAATGTTCCAAATTTACCATTTATGATTTTAAGATAACCCAGGGGAGAGGGAGGACTTGGATTTTTAACAACAAAATACCCACATGCTCTTAGAATTCTTTGTGGTGCATCATATGGATGAATGGTTTATTTTCCCATTACAAAAACAACTAAGGTATGGATGGTGTGTTTTCTGTTAGGATTATGAGTGTCTGTGTCTTGCAAGTTGTGGTGATCAGAGTAAGGGTAAAGCAGTGTCTGCAACAGTAACAAGAAGTTGAATTGCCTGCGGAATTAATAATACATCTGGATGACAGCACGTCCCTGTGCTGTGAGGTTTGTAGGCTCTGTGTGTGTGCTCCAGGGTTCCACCGCAGTTTGTTCACACTTAAATGCGCTTGGCCCCATGGCTGAAGGTGGTTTGAGCTGTGGGAAGGGCTGGGGCATTTTACATCCTTTGTGTGCTCATTTAGACAAGTTATTGTATCAGTGTTTGCTGTAGAGGAATGTTTATTTTACACAGAATGGTCGGTAGTTCATTATTTCATTATTTTCTCTTGGAAGCGACTTAGTTATTAGTACAAAGCTTAATTGAAATACCAATATTAGAAAGCAAAATAAGGGTATACATGTCTCATTTGTCCACAGTGTGGAGCAGCTTGGGAGCTTGTTCTGGAAAGGTTCTGTTTTTCCATAGAATCACAGAATACCCTGAGTTGAAAGGGACCCCCAGGGATCATCAGGTCCAACTCCTGTCCTGGTGTGTGAAGCAGAGCTGTTCTCTGTGAAGTCCCAAATTTGTCATGGTGACCACTGATTCCCTCTCCTGGTGATTGAGGGGCCCTGGGTTAATGAGCATCGTGGGGTTAATGAGTCACACTCAATGTGACAGCAGTGCCAGCTCAGGTGACCCCAGGGTGCTGTCCCAGGTTGGGTTGTGCCATGACTCTTGTCCTCATGCTTGTGTGTTTGAACACTGGCAAGAATTGAGTCCCACAGACCCTTTTCCCTTGAAATGTGCAGAATGTGGGACCAGGGCAGCGCCGCAGGGTGATGCCTCTCTGTGGAGAACAGGAGCTTCTGAAGAGTGCATTGCACAGGGGCAGGGTTACACCAACCCCTTTGGGGAGTGAATTCAATGTTTAAACACCAAAAGCCCAATTCCAATTCCAATGAGAAGCTCTTGGGTAGTTCCCAGGACATGAACCTGTTTCCAGTGTAACCCGAGTTGTTCACAACCCACCTTCCCTGAACTGTCATCTGGGAAATTTAAAGGTGAAAATACTCTTTTCACATCTCTACTATTTTATCTCCTGCCCCTGGCATTTTGGCAGAATTTTCTAAAAAATGAAAAAAGAGTTACAGATCTGTCTGTGATCCTTTATGCTCTGTAACTCTTCAAGTTCATCCTCTGGAGGTTTTTAACTCTTCAAGTCCATCCTCTGGACACAACCAATTAAGATTTTGACACATGGATCAAAAAAACCAAGACACTGTTTACAAACTACTTCACAAAATTAAAGCTCATCCTATTTATTAAAGGTTTTCAAGATAATTTCTTTAATACCATGAATTTCAGGCATTTTGTTGTGCTGTTCTTGCTGCCCTTCACTGAGTCAACATACAGAAGCTGCATTTTTTTATCTGTGAAAGCATTTTTCTTCCTTCCTTGGGATTTTGGATCCATACAGGATATAGTGTTTTTGCACAGGACATAAATAACCTGTGACAGGCAAGTAACGGGGTAATTCCTGTGTGTACTTGTGTTCTGGAAAATACAGCTTCATGTTTTCCAGCTGGCCTGTCTGTGGGCTTGCTGTACATTTACATGTAACCCCTGGAAAAAAGGCAGTGCTGATGAAGTGCTCTCGGTGTGGAGTGTCAGGGGATGTGGGAGGTTGGATGGCACAGTGTTCCTGGCTTCAGGAGAGTCTGATTTTCCTGGCCCTTCTCTCCTTACTCCAGAGGATTGTGTGTTGTACCCCACTGACTGGCTATGTGTCCTGACTGGGGCTTATTTAGTGAACCAAGAGCTTCACTTCTAGGCAAAATTTAGCAGGAATCCAACTTTGGCATCTTGTGACTGACCATAAAAGCTCTAAAATCCCCACTGCCTTCACTTTCTCGTAGTCAGAAGGTTACAATTAATATTTCAGAGCATGGGGTGCTTTTCAGTGCAGTGTCGTGAGTTTGATGTCCCTGGACTGACACAGAGTCACTGAGGTTGGAAAGACCTCCCAGATCATCAGGACCAACCATTGACAATAGAATCCAGTTTTTCCACTGTCTCTAAGAAATAGTATCACTGACTTATAAAATGAGATAAAAAATTGTGGAGATTAAAAATTTCAAAATAAGTCTCACTTTTCCTTAGGGATTTTTTTGTGCAATCCCTTCAGTGTACAAGTATCTTCAAGGCTTTCTCAACCAGAGTGAAGAAACTTGTTTGTTTAAAGAAACTTGAGTTTATCCCATAATTGCTTAAGACCTAAGATTTCAATATGGTCATTTCAATCTCCTTCCCAAACTCTTTTCAGCACTGAAAATCAGTGACAGTAGTGTCAATTGTTTTATTCTTACTGGCTGAGTTAGAGCAGCTTTGTGTTTGCTGGGAAGTGCCTTTTGCCAAAATTAGAGAGGCTGGAGCCTTATATAGCAACCATTATGGAATTCCTGAGTCTTCTGGAGCCTCAGATGAAACATGTAAGTTTCAGTATCTTCTTAGAGATTTTCCTTCTTAATTGGGTTGAGGTAAAACTAAACCCAACCACTCGTTTTAGGGCTTGTATTGGTGCCTGTTTGGATCTCTACCAAGGTTTAAGCATCTCTGTTTTGGTGGGAAGACTGTTAATACTGATTATAAAGACATTAATCCTGTTTCCTCTGTCAGAATCCTGGAAGTTTCCCAGGATGTGGCAGAAACAGGCCTTGTCTCTGTCCTTTCTCTTCCTCCTCTTCTCTCCCATCCCCATCACTGCTGAACACACAGTAGTGGCTGTGAGTGTAAATAATCACCTGGTTGTACTCTGGAGAACTTCCTTCATGGGGCCAGTGTAGTTTCTTTAAATCATTTAACTCCTGGAAATGTCATTGGATGTTTTCATCACAAACACACTCAGTTCCTTCCCACCCTAATTTGTCTGTGTCCTGTAGCTGTAGGATTGATTACAGGTGGGATGGGGCAACCTGTGCTAGTGGAAGGTGGAATTAGGTGAGCTTTAAGGTCCCTTCCAACCCAAACAACTCTGGGATTTTCTGATTAACGTAAAATCTCATATTAAAACATGATGTATGTGTGTGTGAGGGAGGTTATGGTGCCTTGTCTTAACTGATTTATGCTTGTTCTGCACCTTGTATATATGTTTCTATTCAGTCTGGGCAATATTTACTTTGCAGAGCAGGTAAACACCTGCAGTGTGTGGTCATTTTTTTTTTTTAATATGTAGAAAATATTTAGTTCTTAGACCCACTACACCTGAATTACTTGTCAGCTATGTTTTGAATTTTGTATGCTTGTGTGAGTTGAATATTGCCCAAAGCCTGCAGGTTCCCTGGGACACCCCTTTCTTCAAAGGGAGAGCAGTTGGAGAAGTTGTGCAGGGCACAGCTTGTCCTTGTTCCCCAGCCCTGCTGCTGGTGAGGTGTGACATGGGCAGATGTGCTGGAGCTGTGGGGATGGGGATTTGTGAGCAGCAGGAGACAGGATCACGTGTGTGGATGTGTTTGTGCATGGGAAGAGATGGGGAGATGCAATAAAGCCCAGAGCTGTGAGTTTCCTGTTAATGCTAGATACTCTTAGTCTGGCTGAAGTTTTTATGCAACATTCAGCTAAGAGGGGAAGTTTTGAGTTCTACTCCTAGAAAAGCTTTTGTTTTAGAAATTCAGTTTGGCCACATAGCTCTCCTGCTCATTTTCCAGCCCCCCTTTTCCCCCTTTAGCTGAGGGACGTGCTTCCATCGAGTCCGTTCCATGTTTAGCACTTGCTCAAGTTGTACAAAAATGCAAGTGGGTTATAAAACATCTGTCAGGTTTGTCCCAGCTGTGGGACAAGGACTTTTTGTTTCTTTGGGTAAAAAAGCAGGGTGGGGGCAGACTGGAGATGTGAAGAGTTGAAGTATTTCTCATGCGTGGACACACAAAATCCTGCTTGCACTTTCCCCCAGCTCACGTCTGGCAGAGTGGGAAGCTGAAGGGCTTTACTGGGAAGTGCTCTTGTTGTGGCTGTGTTCTCTCAAAGTGCATCCAGGAGTCAGTTTGGTCACAGCCCAACCTTTGCTTCATGCCAGGGGATGTAGGCACAGCCTCAGTGCCAGCAGCGCTGGCTTTCACACAGCCTGGTTTGTTCACTCGAGTGGCTGTTGATCTTTTCCACTTGTGGGGTCATGGGAGGAAACGGAATAAGTTTCCCCTCAGCTTTTATCACTTCCTCCTGCCAGGTAAGGGGAGATGATTTTCCTTCATTTGCTGCTTCTCTTGTCAGCAAGAGAAGTTGGTGTTGAGCCGGATAATAAACAATGTTTGTCGTGGGGAAGGAGTTCCCAGGTGTGGTTGTGGTGACACTGATCTCCCCCTCTCTGCCTTCTGCCTCGGCCTTGTCCTGCAAGTTCCTGCTCAGACAGGTGTGGGTGGGATGTGTCAGCTTTTGGTGTCAGCCACTGCAGGCTGGCAGGGACGTTCATTTTTGATGGACGAGGCTTTTGGAGACCCTGCACACTCTGCAAAGATAAACCTATGCAAGTTGGGACAGCAATATTTGTTCTTATTTACAGACCCTACTTCATCATTTGAAAAAGCACGTTTTGTTCTCATTTCCCAGAGAGGTTCTGGACTCCACATCCCTGGAAGTGTTCAAGTGGTTGGAAAGTGCTTGGAGCAACCTAGGATAGTGGCAGGTGTGGAATGAGATGGGATTTCATGTCCCTTCCAGCCCAAACCACTCTGGGATTTGATGAGTTTATGATTTGGTGGAGATGGTTTTGATAAAATGTTAGCATTGTGAACTTCCAGTCTTCAGAATTCTCATCTTGATGCTTCCTTGGGGTTTCTTGGGCGTGGGGATGGGCTGGGGTGTAGAAAAGGGCAGGAGAAACAGTGAGGCAGTCCAAGGAGGAGATTTCTGTGGTCATGGGCTGACTTTGTACAATTTATACGTGTGTCTCATAAATGAGTTTTTGGGGTTCAGAGCATGTCCAGAGGTTGTCAGGTGTTTATATCCAGTTGTTACTGCTGTGCTTTCATGGCTCATGAGTTCTGACTCCACACTGAGGCAAATCCCTCCTGCAGCAAGGTGTTTGATGCTGGGAGGGGTGTTAAGATCCACAGTCTGAGATGATTGAACAATGTGTTTCCCTTTATCTAATCAGCAGTTTGACTTCCAGTTCAAAGTCCCAGTCTTCAGAGAGGCTTCTTCGGTTGCAGCTTCCTTGTCATGAACAAAACTTTCAATGTTTGAGGCATGAACTATTTTCAGTCTCTGACAGAGGGGAGAGTGTCCCACCTTTGGAGTGTCAGGAAAGCTGGTGTTGCTTCCTCCAGCCTTCCTTGCCCGGCACCGAGCCCTGCTTGTGGAAGGGGTCTGGTGGGGCTGTGCTCCAGCAGAACTGCTCCCAGGAGAGCCAGGAGTGCCCTTCCTAATGGGAATTCAGCTCTCTTCACATCCTGCACCTCCACACGTGGTACAACTGGGCTCCTGCCCCAAGGCTCTCCAGGGCACATTTGTTTTTCCCTTGTGTGCTTTGGTAAGTTGTGTTTCCGGCCTTTGCTCCAGGAGTTCAGTTCTTGGCCCTGCTTCTCTGCACGTGAAAAATCCCAAATCTTACTCAGCATGGCACAGTTCGGATACAAATACCTCTCTGTGGATGACAGGAGGCTGAGAAATCACAGCATAAATGGAGCTGCACTCGGAGTAGAAAACGTGCTTAGAAACTGTGACAGTGAGACAGGATCAATGACTCCCTTAAGCCAATTAAGATGCTCATTGCCACAGCACTCTTCCCTCCATCAGAATTACTGTTGCTGGGAGTTCTGTGTTGTTTTTTCTTCTCCCTTGGCACTCCTGCTGATATGTCAGGTATATAAGGCATTTTTCCAGTGACTTTGATTCTTATCAGCATGGAAAAAAAAAGTTAATATTGATTTAGTGGGGGAGAAAACAGAAGAAGCAAGTAAGAGGCTAATAGCTTGGAATGACAGGGCTGTATCAATTTTCAGTTCCCTAGAGGAATAATGTGCTTGTTTCCAGCAAATGGAAGAGTAGACTATGAGTAAAACTGTCACTGGCCTCCCACAGAATGTAATGGATTTTGGAGCTCAGAGAAAAAAAGACAGTCATAACTAACTCTGTGATTTTAATGCACTTTCCTTGAAAGTCAGCAGTTTTATGAAATGCCATATGCAGGAAGATAAAAACTGTATACATCTTACAGAGCTGTATAAAAAAATCATATTCACTGCCTTAGTCTTATTTTTTTGACTGTGGATGAATACACTTCTCAATAAGCTTAAACAACGTGTTATGGATTCGAGTGGTTTATATCCTTATCTGTGTCACCAGCACATAAACTCAACCTGTGAAAAAATGATGGACAAACACTGTAGAAAACCTCATTCCTAGTGTGTTCACATGGCTTTTCTGTGTAAATGGTTCTTGAATGAGCCAAATAAATATAAATTATGGTCCCCTCGCAGGCTGACAGGGGCTGTGTCTGTGCACATTGATTGGCAATAGCCGAGGGAAGAATCCTGCTTGGTCCAGGGGGAGACAGTGAAAGAAAAGATGCTATGTTTTGTGGCAAGGCCACTTCTCTTTTAAATAAATTAATAAATCAGGCAGGTCCTTTAAGTTAATTGCCTCTTTGTTTTAGCCCGAAGCCACCAAGTGCTGGTTCTTCCTCCAGAGCCGTCTCCATTGTCTTGACCCTGTAAATATTCACCCAGTTGGGCTGGGCTTTGCTGTCGTGAAAAGCCAGGGCTCCAGAACAGGAGGATGATTCTGCTGCTGTTCAGGACCCAGGATCCTGTCCCGGTCCCTGACATAGTTTGTAGTGCAATGCCATCTAGTGTGCACAGGGCTCTCAGGATTGCCCTGCTCTGCAAGTTCAGCACAGCAGCGGTCTCCTGCCTGCATCTAATTCCAAATGCATCTAAACAGATGCATTTCTGCCCAGAGAAACTGTGGTTGCCCCATCCCTGGAAGTGTTCAAGTGGTTGGACAGTGCTTGGAGCAACCTGGGATAGTGGCAGGTGTCCCTGCCCATGGAATGAGATGGGATTTCATGTCCCTTCCAGCCAAACCACTCTGGGATTTGATGAGTTTATGATTTGGTGGAGATGGTTTTGATAAAATGTTAGCATTGTGAACTTCCAGTCTTCAGAATTCTCATCTTGATGCTTCCTTGGGGTTTCTTGGGCGTGGGGATGGGCTGGGGTGTAGAAAAGGGCAGGAGAAACAGTGAGGCAGTCCAAGGAGGAGATTTCTGTGGTCATGGGCTGACTTTGTACAATTTATACGTGTGTCATAAATGAGTTTTTGGGGTTCAGAGCATGTCCAGAGGTTGTCAGGTGTTTATATCCAGTTGTTACTGCTGTGCTTTCGTGGCTCATGAGTTCTGACTCCACACTGAGGCAAATCCCTCCTGCAGCAAGCTGGAGGCATTTGAACATGGCTGGGCTGTTCCTTGGGGCCTGTTTTTGGATAGTTTGGGTGCAGGAGAAGCATTTCTTCATTGTCTGTCTTCATTGGTACTTTGGTCTCTTAAATTCTGCACATGAACGAATACAGTTTTCCTGCCAGGAGGACAGAAGAATCCTCCCCTCTCCTGTGCTGAGGAATGTGCAACATGAGGGGTTTGATTTCCTTTTCCAGCACTGTTTTGGAGTCATTGTGTGGTATCCAAGATGTTGGATTCTGCATGCTGCCAGGAGGGGGCCTGGGTCTCCCCAGCTTTTGACTAGACCTGCCAGAGAGGATTCATTTCTGAATAATCTCCTTTTGCTTTCAATTAATTGTGAAACCAGGATTTAATAGGGTGTGAAATGGAAATAGAGAGAGGTAACACCAGCTGCCTTTATTTACATGTGTTAATCAACACAGACCCAAACAACAACAAATTAAACTGGAGCCATTCACAGGGTTTTAAACGCTCCAGATTTGGCTCAGGACTTTGAAAAACGTGTATTTTGTGGAGAGCTGGAAGGTCAGGGGCATTTTTATTCTTTTTTAAATTACCAGCCGTGCCAGACCTCTTCCAGAACCCTGAAGTTCCTGTGTTCCAGCCGTGCCAAGTGTGGCTGTAACCCATCATTAGCTGAGTGAGCTTTGCTTTGAGCAGGGATGTGGAAGGCATTTGCTCTGCCCTGTGGGGCACGGCTGTGGTGGAAGGACTGACACAGGAGGGTGGCCACGTGTGCGGGGAGTATCCAGGGGCCTTTTCCACATGTCTGGCATTGCAGCCACCAGGGTCCAGCAGCCAGTGACTGAAGGTGTTTTCCTCTGGAGACAGCCTGGGTTTGCTGGTTCTGCAGGGCTAGATTGGCAGTTTGATGGGAATTTCTGTCGGAAACAGAGGTTGGTTTGCAGCCAGAAGGAATTTTTAGTTACCTGCTCAATTCAGCTCTGTGGGGCGAGGGCACAGCGAGTGCCTGGTGCTGGGGGTGTTGTAGGTGCTGGTAAGGGTTTGTCGCAGGATACACGGTGTGACTCCAGGATGATCCTCTCTGGTCTAACAGAGCCACTGGCCTCGGGTTCCTGGGAAACTTGTGGATTTGGTGGTGATTTCTCTGGGAAAGAGTTGAGGCAAATTCAAGGAAAATTTTGCTTTGTTCCTCTAGAGAACTTCACACTGGAGACATCAACCTGGTGGGGTGTAAAGCACGTTGTATGCACTCCCAAACTGCCCCAGCTCATCCCCGAGTCCATAAACACCCACAGCACCAAGGAGATCAAAGGGAAATTATTTCAGAGTTGGAAATTCAACCAGGCTTCTGATCTGCATGTGCCAGTGAGAGCTGGATGTTGTTTGTGAGGATGAGAACGATGATTTCATTTAATGAACTCAAATTAATTTAGAGAATCGTCCATATTGTGGCTGGTTAAAATGTGATTTGTCACTAGAGGGAATGAGAGTATTTTGATTATTTGCTGGTGGATTTTTTCCCACTTAGAAGGAAATCAGCTCTCTGGTAGGAATTACGTGATCAAGTACCAGAACTTGTTTATCAGAAGGAGCAAAATTTGTGATGAGGCTGGTCTTACACAGGTAAGATCCTTTTCAGCTCCACGTGTTTATAAACCGTAAATGCTGATTCTTTGCTCAAAGGTTGGACTTGATGTCTTGGAGATCTTTTCTAACCTTAATGATTCTGTGATAATGTGTGATAGGGACCACACTCAGACATCCCTCTCTTGCCTCTTACAGGTCATTTCAGGATGCTTCTGGCCTCAGCAAATATGTTTCCATCCTCAGAAAAGATTTTCTTCCTTGTCACTTTCTATAATCCCTTTGTCCATGACAGGCCAGGCTGCACATAGTGATGTGTAGTGGCACCAACTCTGTGCCAGGAATTGCTTTCTAATTTTATTAGAAACAGCTAGGTGCAGGAAGGGATTGGGAATCAGATGGGGTGAGGGACCCTGAGGGGAGAGCAGCACATGGAAGGCTCATTCTTGCTGATTATACCCTGTTTGCACTAAATAAGGCTGCTCCAGGGGTGGCCCAGGCTGTGTAATTTATAGGCACTGATTTCCTTCATAAACATTCCCTAAATGTTTATTTCTTCGTGCTGCAGCACCCCACAGTCTCATTTATTTGGGGATATGAGAAGCCATCTCATAAATTTTCCCAGCTTGTCATACCTGAAAATACAGCAACCAGTGGCACCTTTTGGTAAGTTTTCCAGTGTAACAGTTAAAGGCCTTCTTGACAGTTTAGTGGACAGGAAATTTCCAAGGTTTGGGAGAAATAGGGCATTGGGTAGGAAAGAAATACAGTTTCTTTCTAACAATGCTAATTTTCAATTCTTTAGACAGCTTGCAATAAAAATTCTCGAGGGTATTTTCAGGGCTGAAAGAACAAAGAGAAACTTTGAAGAGGAGGAAATTGCTATCAGCTGATGAAGAAGGCTTGAAAAGTTTATGTTCCTATTGTAAAAATCCATTTTACTACCTTAAAAATGTATGTTCCTGCAGTGTGCTGTCCTACACTCGGTATTTGTGAGGAAGAAAAGCTGACTAATTGTCTTCACAGCCACGTGAAGATGCTTTTCAGGCCTCAAGGGTGTTTGTGTTATCATGTAGGATATGGACAAGGGTATAAAAAGGGAACAATCTATAAAATAGATTGAAGTTGTTGTCAGGGTAGGCAACAAATGGGGAAAATTTGGAGAACTGCCCATGGGCAGGAGCAGAGGTATCAGGGCTGGAATGGGCGGAACTCTCTGTCCCCTCCCTGCATTGGTAGAGAAATAAATCCGACAAGTGGGCAAGAGACTTGGAAAATCTGTTCTCTGCAGACTTTAAATGTGAACTTTGAGGTGATCATTCCCTGGCATTTTTGGGCTGCCCAGCCCATCTCTGACACTGACAGTCTCAAACAGAGCATCATCTACAGTAAAATAGTAAGTGAAATACCGGTCTGACTTCTGACATATTCAGGGTAAAAGTTCTTCGTGGCTTGTGGAAGATGAAGGCTCTGACTGGGGCCTGCAGCTTCTGAGAACTGACTTTGTTCTACAGCTTCCCTGACTTGGACTGCAAAATTACACCTGAATTTGACAAGGGACCTCTGTGACCAAATGTAATGAAAGCACGAGGTTGTGCTGGGAAAGTGGCAGGTCTTAATATTTCCATGTTACCTTGGAGTTCACAGAGAAAAGGGAGCTAATGGCATTCCCTCCCTTTGGTGGTGCAATCACCACCAGGCAGGGATGGGCTGGCCGGGATAGAACCACTTCCATGGCCAGTGATTCCCAAAATGCCTCTTTCTGCATAGAAAGGACTGAGCTTGGATATTCTGGACTGGCAAAAGTGTTGTGGGATTGCAGTAGCACATGGTGTGGTGTTCATTAGAATAATCGCTCAGTTAAATTGCCACTCAAATTTAAAAATTGAAACCCACATTGAACCCAAGTTTTTGGGTCTGTGGGGAAGGTGACCTCCCTGTTAGTGTTCATCGGGTCTCAGGTGCTGAATGATAAAATCCAGCCAGTGAATGATTTGCAATATTGGATGTTGCAGATGAGTCTCATTCACTCTGTGTCACACACGGACCCCTCGGACACACAGATGTGTCCAGGCTGTTCACCGGCCAGGGAAGGCTTTGACAGCAAACTTTTCATCATTAAGCGCTTGTTTTGTGTGGGGACTGTGCGGTGAACAGAGCCCTGGTGTGCCCCGGCTGGGCGCACATCCTGCACTGATCCCAGCCTGCGGGATGCAGGGGCTGCAGGGGAATTTCATGGAGCTGTAGCCCGGAGCCGGCTGGCAGCAGTGGGAAAGCAGGGCCATGAGGAATCCTTCCCTGGACTGTGCTGGCTCTCAGACATGTGCTGGCAGCTGCTGTCATTGCTTTGCTCTGCTCTTGGGCTGTGCAGCCTCTCGTGAGCCGCGATGAGCACAATCCCTGCATGCATTCCCTGCTTCCCTGTTTCTCTTGGCTCCCGCTGAACTCCACGGCTCGTCCCGCGGGACCTTTCCAATGAGAGAGCGAGCGGCAGCGGCAGAAACACCACGGCTTTCTCTGCGGTGCCAACTGAGCATGAAATGGGCAGCGTGGACGCGGCGCTCGGGGCGGCTGAGGGAGCAGAGCCCGGTGCTGGCCGTAGGAACGCTGGGCTGAGGGAGCAGAGCCCGCTGCTGGCCCTAGGAACGCTGGGCTGAGGGAGCAGAGCCCGCTGCTGGCCCTAGGAACGCTGGGCTGAGGGAGCAGAGCCCGCTGCTGGCCCTAGGAACGCTCGGCTGAGGGAGCAGAGCCCCGTGCTGGCCCTAGGAACGCTGGGCTGAGGGAGCAGAGCCCCGTGCTGGCCCTAGGAACGCTCGGCCGCAGCTCCGGGCCGGCAGCGGAGCGAGAGACCCCGCCGTGGGCAGCTGGCTTTGATTCCCAGCCTGGAGCGCTGCACTCCGGAGCTGATGCGGGGAAGGTTTTCTCAATCGGCTGCTGGGAAGCTACAGAGAGACCTGGAGCTGTTAGGCCTTGGCTAGGGAGCCCGTCCATGGAAAGAATGGAGCGTTGTAGCAGGGGTAAGTAGTGCACAGCCTCAGAGACCCTCTGGGCTTGCTCTGAGTTTCTTTTTGTTTGCTACAGTCATCAGGATAAAATAAAACCGGCTGGAAGGGTGCCTGCAGGATGGTACCGAGTGCTGCTGTGGCAATAAAGAATGATTCAGATTCCAGTTTAACAAGGGTTCTTTGCAGAATCTTCAGAGATGGTTCAGAGGGGGGGAGGTGGTTGTATTTTTGTGCACACTGTCTTCCATGACAAATTTTAAAGCTGAGGATAATGCAAACTGTGGTTCTCCTCCCAGAGATTAACCTGTGGCCTTTGGCAAGATCTTTTTGCAGTGAGGAAGTCAGTCTAAAAGCCGTGTTAATGAGGTATAGGGAATTAGCTGGGAATGGGGTGGGGAACATCCCAGCAGAGCTTTCCTGCCTCAGGAGAAGGGAATGGCTTTTGCGATAAATGTTCTTAAACCTCTAGTGCATCTCCTACTAAGTACAGAAATGAGGGGCCAGTAATAAAAGGAGTGTCTTGCATTTTCTGGTGCTAAATGTGTTCTAAACTATTGCTAATAATTCCTAGGACATGCCCTTTGTTACATGGGTAGGGTTAGCAAAGGAGATTTTATCATTTATTTCCTCTTTTTTGATCTTCCATGTACTTTTAAAAAGAATCTTTTGAATATAAAGGAATATCTGTTGTCAAAGCGAGTGCATGTTGACTCTGAACTTTCACCTGTATAATTTTAGACCTTTATTCCATGTTTCTGAGGCAGATCTGTGGGTATGTGGAGCAGACTGGGATAAATCTTCCATCAGGTGCAGGGACACGTAATGCTCACTTGGATGTTGTGCTGGCAGGAACCACAGAGCAATCCTAGGAGGTTGCATGCATTTCTTCAGTCATAGCCAGTAAATTATTAACCAGACAAAATCAGCATCTGGACTTTCTAGGAATGACATTGTCCATGTGCCACCTCTGGAATCCATGCCCTGGGAGCTCGGTGCCACTCCAGGTTCTCAGTGAGCAGCACAAGGGGGTGCTCAGCATCTCCAACACTCCTGCTAAACCCTTGTGAGAATTCCCCTGCTCCTTGCCCTGGCAGCGTGAGTCTCTGTAGCTGTCAGGATGTGTCCTAAAGCTCCCTTTGTGCTGGCTCAGCTCCTTGGCTTTTGTGTGGGAGAGTTGGACTTAAACCACTTCCTATTTCCTGCCTGTCTTTGCTCCTTGCTTTTCCTAAGGGCCACTGAGCCTTTCATCCCTCGTACCCAGATTTGCATATGTGAAGAGAGGGAATCTCTTCCCAGACTTCTACCCCCCCATAAATTGGTCAGGCTGAGTGACACCTTTCGTTTGGTTGATGGTGCTGCTGATACAGCACCCGTGTCACTCCGAGCTTAACGTGTGCCATGAGTTAAAGAAACTGAGGGGGTTTTGTGTTTTATTTCTCTGTGTGTGTTTGGCGGACCAGACTGAGCAGAGTAACCAGGATTATTTGAACTGGCAGCTTTCAAATTCCTGCACAATGTGCGTGGCACTGCTTCTCACACACAGCATTCAGCCACTCTGCAATTTAAATTAATTATTTGGGATCTGTTTGACTTGTGGCTTTTTCCTTACACTGATTCCTTGCAGCACACTTCTGTGAATAACCAGCCTTCCCTTCCCTTCCCTTCCCTTCCCTTCCCTTCCCTTCCCTTCCCTTCCCTTCCCTTCCCTTCCCTATCCCTTCCCTTCCCTTCCCTTCCCTTCCCTTCCCTTCCCTTCCCTTCCCTTCCCTTCCCTTCCCTTCCCTTCCCTTCCCTTCCCTTCCCTTCCCTTCCCTTCCCTTCCCTTCCCTTCCCTTCCCTTCCCTTCCCTTCCCTTCCCTTCCCTTCCCTTCCCTTCCCTTCCCTTCCCTTCCCTTCCCTTCCCTTCCCTTCCCTTCCCTTCCCTTCCCTTCCCTTCCCTTCCCTTCCCTTCCCTTCCCTTCCCTTCCCTTCCCTTCCCTTCCCTTCCCTTCCCTTCCCTTCCCTTCCCTTCCCTTCCCTTCCCTTCCCTTCCCTTCCCTTCCCTTCCCTTCCCTTCCCTTCCCGTTCCTTCCCTTCCCTTCCCTTCCCTTCCCTTCCCTTCCCTTCCCTTCCCTTCCCTTCCCTTCCCTTCCCTTCCCTTCCCTTCCCTTCCCTTCCCTTCCCTTCCCTTCCCTTCCCTTCCCTTCCCTTCCCTTCCCTTCCCTTCCCTTCCCTTCCCTTCCCTTCCCTTCCCTTCCCTTCCCTTCCCTTCCCTTCCCTTCCCTTCCCTTCCCTTCCCTTCCCTTCCCTTCCCTTCCCTTCCCTTCCCTTCCCTTCCCTTCCCTTCCCTTCCCTTCCCTTCCCTTCCCTGTCTCAGAAGTGTGAAACAAAACAAGAAGCTCAAAATCCTCTGCCTGGTCCTAAAGTGCCCCAAAAGTTCCTTTTCGTAAAGTCACTTAAATATGTCTTCAAACTCTTTACATCAAACCTCTCTGCTTGGGGCCTGGTTTCTGGTACCTGGAGGTGTCTGTGCCAGGAATTGCTGTTGTTTGTAATTAGATTTTGCTAGCAGTGTTAACAGGAACCTGTGCCCGCAGTCATTTAACCCAGCCTTGCAATTGCTTTTATTAAGGAAATGTTTCATTTATGCCATATTTTTTATGGAAATTGAATTTAGAAGGGATAAGTTGTGCACCCCAAGATTGTTTGCATTTCCTTGTGGCTGCACCACAGTTATTTCCTTTCCTTGGGAAAAGCAAAGCCCCAGGGGTTGCAGAGCTCAAGGTGTGGTTGGCCAGGGATGCTGGGATGGAGCTCTGGGAACAAGAGCAGGACATCACACGTCCTCCTGGAATGGGCTGTTTTCTCCAAACAGCAACACAATCATTGCATCAACAGTGTGCCATAATGGAGGCTCTGTGTGCTGAGCCAGATGCACCCGGGCTGGGCTGGCCCTGCCAGCTCTCCTTGGAGCAGCTGTGGATTGGATTCCCACCAGAGGTGTGCTGGCAGAGCTCTGTGCTTTGTGTTTGATCCCATGGGATGTCTCTTGGTGGCCAGAAGCCATAGATGGGAGTGAGTAACAGATTCTGCTCATTTATTTTCTAGTTCTCAGTCCCTGGAGAACGTGTCCGTGCAGGGGAGCACAGGGAGTTCACTCCTGTGCCCCTGTGGTGGTGGGAATGGCCTGATAACCTCCCTGAGGACAAGCCTGCAGGACGAATGTGATTGCCTGAACCACTCCACGCTCCCAGCCAGGCTCTGGCAGTGATGCCCCAGCTGTGGTCACAGTTACTGAGTGCAGGGACTTTCCAAGTTGTCACTGTTCGTAGCTTCCTACCCGTTGTAAGTCTGGTGAGAGAACAGCCTCCCGTGCCCGTGGCTGTTGGTTTGAGAGCCTGTGCTTAGTGTTGTGTTCCATGTTGTCTCCTGAAACCCCAGAGACTGGAAGTCGTGTCCCCCCAAAGGAGAAGGAAATGAGGTCATCGTGGAAGCAAAAAAACTGCAGGAAAGAAATCCATGAAGCAAATCTGTCAGTAGCTCTGTGTTTCTCCCATGTCTTCCCAAATGCCATTCCAAGTGACATAAATACTGTGTCATAAAAAACAATAAAATCCAGGCTTCATCCAGCTAAGCTGAGAAGCAATTCTCAGCCCAATGGCTTCAGTCTATGAAGTTCAACACCGTTTATCTGAAGGCCGTGATTTCTGTAGCCTGGAATCCAAGGAGCGCGGAAGTTTCTCAGCATAGAGAGCTTTAGAGGCAAAAGACAAACCAAGGAAATTCCAACCAGAAACCCCATAGGTGGCAGATGGAGCCCATGGAGCAATCCAGGATGTTTTGTGCTCTGTGCCAATCCCAGTGCCCGAGGCCCTGCTCTGCCTGCAGCCACATGCAGGGGTGTTCCTGCTTTGTTTTTAATAACCTCAGATATTTTAATTCCATGCAAACATTCTGTTTGGAGATGCTCAGAAGATGTTTTTGCCTAATGGGGTCTCCAGTGGCTGCATCTGAGAAGTTTTTATAAATATTTCATTGCTTACGAAGATTGACCTTCTTATACATTTAGAGGAAATAAAAGGGTGAGACCACTTGAGAAAACATTTGCAGCTTAATATGGGAAAATCTGAGGAAAGTGTCTCTGATGGAACTCTGAGATTTTGTGTCTCAACAAGCTTAGGCATCAAATAGACTTGGCTTAAGAGTTAAAACAAACAGACTCCAGCAGTTATACACCAGCGGCCTGCGTTGGCAGCTCCGCCTGGGATCGGGGATTGAAAGGGGGATCATTCCAAGTTGTGCATTTCTGACTGCGCTTAGGTCAAGGTTACTCCTGATTTCCTCTCCAGAGAGGCACCAGCTGGATCCCCTGTGATTTGTGTCTCAGAGCAGCTCTACAGCAGCAGCATGGGGAGGACCCTCCCGTCCAAAACAGTGTGTGAGATTGGAAAGGGTAAAATTCATGAGGAATTGCCTTCCCTTTCCTCTTGCTGTGTGCCAGAGAAGTGTGGCACTGGGCAAGTGTTTTTAGATTTCTCTCTTAGCTGATTGATATCCCTTAACCTGCCTTATCTTTTACCCTGTGTCTGATGGACCAGAGTGGACCTGTCCTGCCCCAGTCCCTGGAAAACTGAAAACCCAGCAGGTCAGATCTCAGAGCTGCTGTGGTTGCAGTGGAGTCTTTGCTGCCACCTCGAAGTGATGCCATTTCCTATCCCTCTGGGCAGAGCTCAGGGGATGTGTATTTTAAAAGTTGCAGCAGTTTGTCCCACGCCAGGAGCTCCATTTTTCCATGGGAGCCCAGCAGGCTCTTCTCAGTGTCCATACATCTCCATCTGTGTCTGCCACATCCCTGGAAGTGTTCAAGGCCAGGCTGGATAGGACTCTGAGGAACTTGGGCTAATGGAAGGTGTCCCTGCCTTAGAATAGAATTCTGCTGTTCTATGATTTTAAAGTTATTCTCTGCAGGAGTTTTGATTGTGGAGGACTTCAAGGAGTGTCCCAACTGTTCTCACCTCTCTCAGAAGCACCAAGATGTGCAGCACTTGTGCATGACCTCACTGGACGCTGATATTAAAAACAAAATAACCAAATAGCCCAAAGGAGACCTGTTCTTGCACTTGTAAGGCACATATGGAGCCAGTGCTGCATCCAGTACCAGTAAAGCACCCCGAGGGTCCTGCTGGGCTTGGGATCTGCCCTTTTCTCGAGCTGTTCATATTTATAAACCATGCTAGGATTTGTCAGTCTTGAAGGTGAAGCTCAGATGAAGGGATGCTGACTGCTGAATAATCATCCTGCCATAGGAAGACATTGTCTTGTGTGATTTGCAAGCTTAAAATAGTTCTGGAAGTAACTGCAGGCAAAACACACATCCCACAACCTCTTATATTTACTCAGTGTGAGTTCTTGCATAAAACCCAACTTCTGAGTACAGCTGTGATAGGATGGGAGCTTGTGTCTGCTGGGAAAGGGATTTACTGTGTCCAGCTCTGAGGCTCCCCATGAAAGAAGGATGTGGAACTGCTGGAGCGAGTCCAGAGAGGATGTGGAGGCTGCTCCCAGGGCTGGAGCCCTTCTGCTCTGGAGCCAGGCTGGGAGAGCTGGGGGTGCTCACCTGGAGAAGAGAAGGCTCCAGGGAGAGCTCAGAGCCCCTTGCAGGGCCTAAAGGGGCTCCAGGAGAGCTGGAGAGGGACTGGGGACAAGGGATGGAGGGACAGGACACAGGGAATGGCTTCCCACTGCCAGAGGGCAGGGATGGATGGGATATTGGGAAGGAATTGTTCCCTGGGAGGGTGGGCAGGCCCTGGCACAGGGTGCCCAGAGAAGCTGTGGCTGCCCCTGGATCCCTGGCAGTGTCCCAGGCCAGGCTGGACATTGGGGCTTGGAGCAGCCTGGGACAGTGGAAGGTGTCCCTGCCATGGCAGGGGTGGAATAGGATAAGCTTTAAGGTCCCTTCCAAGCCAGACCATTCTGGGATTCCGTGAGTTGATTTCCCATCTATCCCTCATATCCTTGCACATTCCTGTAGACGATGAAAAGCTTTAGCAGAGAAATTTTCTAGCTTTTTGCAGCATTTTGTGAGAGCTCTGTCTTTCCCATGCAAATTATTTAAAACAATGTTACAGTTTTGTAAACTTCTGGCACCTGCAGGTTGTTTTTGCAGTATTGTTATGGTTCTAACTAGAAAAAATATTTAGAAATGGGTGTCTTAGAACTTGACCAATTCCCTCAAGGAGTGGATGGCCAAAGGACCAATTACCTTATGCCATTTAACACACTTTTGTGAACTAACATGTAAAAGCCTTCTGAGAGATTATTAAATTGCTTCCATTTATACCTGAGCCTGGACTTTGTGTCGTTTCTCTACTCGTCCTCGGTGCGACAGCGACACATTCCAGTGATGTTTTCCGTTGTTCTGTGCTCAATCCATGGGGAGAAAACAGGCTGTCACAGGTCACAGAATATCCCGAGCTGGAGGAGACCCACAAGGATCATCCAGTCCAGCTCCTGTTCCTGCACAGACACCCCAACAATCCCACGCTGGGCATCCCTGGCAGTGCTGTCCAAACGCTCCTGGAGCTCTGGCAGCCTCGGGGCCGTGCCCATTCCCTGGGGAGCCTGGGCAGTGCCCAGCACCCTCTGGGGGAAGAACCTTTTCCCAAAATCCATCCTAACCCTCCCTGGCACAGCTCCAACCGTTCCCTTGTGTGGTGTCACTGGACACCAGAGACGATCTCTCCATGGAGATGTTTTGCCTCTTTACTGCAGAGGTGCTGTGGAGTTTAATTCCAGCATCCAAACCCTTCCACACAATGGTATCTCACACTCCTTACAAAACAGGCATGGAAACCCAAGAAACACAGAATGCTTGGGTTTGGAAGAGTCTTAGAGATCAAAATCCAGCTGATTTTGATCAAGGAGAGCTGTGCTTGGATCTCTGCTCACCCTGCTGCTGATGGTGTCTGAGTGTGGCTGGGCCGGCCCCTCGTGCTCCATGGACTGTCCAGGGATAAGGTCCAGCACTCCACATGGCTCAGACAACATGCAGCGAGGTATTTACTCACACCCTGGGGAGTCTGGAGTAGTGATTGTGTGGCATTACAGGAGGTGCATTTTCCTTTTTTCTCTTCTCAAGCCCTATTTGATTTTCTGTGTTTTTTTTGCTGCTTTTGAGTTTTGCTGTGTTGGAGTCGTCAAAGGGGTGATTTAGAATAGCAGGGAAAAAAAGGAGAGTCAGATAGAAAAATACTCTTTAAACAGGGCTTTCTTGTCTTTACTTTGATCATTATTCAGGATATTTACGCTTGGGTAAAGAAACCGCTCTGTGGAAAATGTTCTTTTCCTGCTCTGAAGCCACAGTTGAGGATGAGAAGGGAAAACGGGAGAAGATAGGAAGTGTGTGGGAGGATAAGTAGTACATTTAGCAAGATAAAGCTGGAGTGAGTCAAAATAGGCCAGATAAATACATTTATGCTGTCAGAGTAATTAGGTAGAAAACATTTCCCTGTTTGAGAAGATTTGCCAACCTAAGATTTCAAATATAATATTCACACATATCAAAAGGCAGGTCTGGAAGATGCCCCATTACCAGACAAGCTGCTGTGAGTAAGGGCCTGGGTAATGAGGGTGAAGTGGGGCTTGGGTCAGCAGGATAATTTAGGAACTAGTGCAGGAACTGGCTGTTGGTGACTGGAGCTGAGAGATGTGGTCAGAGCTTTTCCTTATAATGAGGCAGCATCTTGGAGTTTAATCAGCTTTTAATTTCTTCAGGATTTGTCCCAAGGATATTTTGGTCTTAGAATTACTGGTTTTTAATCAAACATAGCAATGTTTCACAGGGAAATGAGCCTCCTATTCCTTGCCCTTGGCCACCAGACAGGCTTGCACCCAGTGTACACATGGCATGAAGGTGCCGCTGGTCCCGGGGCTTTGACCTCGTTTGATTTGCTAAAGTGCACAAACAACATAAATTAACAGACATTAAAGTGTGGTGGTTTAGGAAGGGAAAAAAAAGTTATTCCTAATACTGTCAGAAAGAAGTTACCAGATGTAACAGTGCTTTGGAGGTTTGATGAGCTTTTGCCATGGCTGAATGTGAGTGGCAGCAATTCCCATCACCTGTGTCTGGCTGCCTTCCCCAGGGATTTAACCTGGAATTCCATCCTGGGAAAACATGCAAGATCACCAGCTTTCTTTGGAACAATGACACAACCTCTGCCAGGAAAAGCGACAGCCTTTCCACTGACTTAAAACTCCTGGCTAAAGTTGTGGTCCGCGTTCCTGCCATCCCTTGTCTCCTGGAGATCCCTACAGATGTAAGCTCCTCATCCCACCTGGATCACTGGGCCAGATGCTGCCAGTTGGTTGTGTTAGATCACAGGGGAGAGGGGCTGCTAATGAGGCTCAACTCACTTGTACTTTACCTTATAATAACTAAGTTATATTCAGTATATAAATATAATTATGTGTTTATTATATTTTATATTAGAGATGTAATTTATTATATGAATAGATAATATTTATTATACAAACAATGTACTCACATTTAAATGCATATATTTAGATATATACTACGAGGAATGGTTGGACTCCATGATCTCAGAGGCTTTTCCAACCTCAACAATTCCGTGATTCTCCATAATTCCTTTGGCTGGCCGTGAAATGTGTGTTTTCCATGAGAAACCCTCAGGTCAGGGCCAAGGACAGGCAGGTTTCTGTCACCATCTGTGAGAGATGCCACAAACGCCTCTGTCAGCTCAGATTGCTGATGGATATTTGTGATTGTCCCAATATTTTCCTGGAAAAGCTCGTGTTTGCACCAACAGTGTCCCTGAACCCTCTTGAAGGAGCAGTCCCTGGTGTGCAAACACAGCATCACCTGTCCAGGTCTTGGCTCTCTGCTGGCTCCCACTCAGGGCATCGTTACCCAAGGACTTGAGATGAAACTTGGCAGGTGCTGTGTGGGAGACTGAAATCAACTCCAGGAATTGTGAGAGTTATTTTACAGGGTTTTTCTGCTCTCTGGAGTGTTATTCCCTGGCTGTGTCCCAGGTCAGTGTAGCTCCACACCTCTGACATGAGATGGGGTCTAAGTGGATTAGATTAATTAAAGTTTACTAAAAGTTTGCACTCTTTGGGAAGGATGATCTGCTCCTTCTGTTTGGAATCAAGATTCTTTTTCTAGCTTACAGTTCTCATTAATTAATTGTCCATCTAATTACTGAATGCCTCCCCCATTAAATTCTAACCTTAACTCTAATTCTGTTGGGGAGGGGGATTTCTCCGTACTTTTTATTTTCTTTTATGTTTTCTTTTCTCTTTTTTACGTATTTTAATTTTATTTTGAGCTCTCTGCTGCAGCTCTGTGTTGCTCACTAGCTGTGATGTGCATGAGTGAGATCAGTGTGTTCATGGCTTTATGAAGCAGAAGGTGAAGTAAGTCCCACAGACAAATCAAATCTACTCTTCCCAGGTTTCTCACAAATTATCCTTTCACCGGGAGAGCTGGATGATTGGAATTGACATCACTCAGGAAACAAGGAGATGAAAGTTAAAGCTGGCTGAATGAGCTTCCTTTGACATCTGGGGCTCAGGGGCACCAAGTCTTACCTGGCCAGGATTCAGCACTTTGTTAGTAGCCAACAATTCCAGTCCTGTCAACAGATTTATGTGGTGCTTTCCCTGAGACGATTTTTCACAGCTTTTGCAGTTTGTAAGAGGAGCACACAAGACTGCAGTGGTTGGAAGTAAAAAATGATTGCACAGATCTCAAGAGTCATCTTTTAATTATTTTTAATTCTGAATGTGCCATATCATAACTCAGCCTCCTTCTTTGTTGCTGTTCTTCCCTACAAGAGGAATGACCAATAAATTTTCCTCTGCAGGAGACCCCTGTAATCAGTGCCCTTATCACCCAGCTTGCCAGAGATGAGCCTCTGTCTCAGACATGAACTAGAAGCATTTTTAAGCTTGACCTCCCTGTATATGTGATCAGCAAAATCTTGGCCAGCAAGCACTGCTCTTTTGGGCAAAAAGAGCCCAAAGCTGGTACCAGTTTGCTGGTAGAGGAAGAATGATCTGTGTTGAATTCATCATCAGTTCTCAGTGGGTGTGTGCAGGAAGCAGGGGGGAGACTCCCAGACTTGTCCCCAGCTGTGTAAAAACAAATCTGAGCAACACCTTGGCACTTTTGCCCAGAGCAGCTGTGGCTGCCCCATCCCTGGAAGTGTCCAGGGCCAGCTTGGAGCAGCCTGGGACAGTGGAAGGTGTCCCTGCCCAAGGAACCAGAGCTTTAAGGTCCCTTCCAACCCAAAGCATTCTGGGATTCCCTGATTCTGTGATGTTTACAGTTATCCATGCACATAAAGTGTGGCGTGACCATTTTTAAGGCTTTCTTTGCATATCATGAAATGCCGCCAATGAAAAGTTTAGGATACTCTAAATGTAATTTATGAAATCGGTCATATCCATTCATCCTAGCTAAGCATATGTATTCCAACAATAAATGAACCTAATGGGATCTAATGCATCATAATTGTTCATCAGGCTCAGAAGCTTTGACAGCCAATTTCAATGTGAAGAAGGAACATTGCAGATTATATGTTATAAAGTATATGCTGTTTAACTCTGATGAGTTGCCATAAATGCTATTTACAGATTACCTCAGGAAAACTCATTGGCACAGTTACAGGGATATCCACCAGGCCCTGCTGTTCTTTAAGAACACAAAAATCAATGTCCCACTTTGAAGCCAACCAAATTCTGCCTGTGAGTCATGTTCAGAGTCCAGTAAGGTCAGGAGAGGCCTTTGCTTTGTGCTTGGATTTCAAATCAAGCCTGGGGGCAACTGTGCTTTCCAGGATGTTCTGTTTACAAGGGATGCAGCAGCAGGAAAGGCTTTTAAATGACAGGACATCCATGATTTTTGGGAGAGCTTTGGTACATGTCTGTTAACAAAGCAAAATACAAACTGAACCACATGGGGACCAGGAACATGAGCGAATATTCATCTTTGGGGGCATTTTGATGTGAGGACAGCTGGATTGCAGGATAAACCAAATAGATTTTCCTGTGTAAACAGTTTCTGTCTCTGTCTCAGTCAGCACGAGGCTGCCTGTGGGAGGGGAGCAGTGTTCAGCTGGTTTTTACAACTCCCCTCTCAAACAAGACAGTTGCAGGGACGTAGGGCCCATCAGTGGGCTGAGGTGTCACCTCTCCCCACAGTGAGTTTGTCTGAACAGTGACTGAAGTGGGGGCTGGCTGGGAGGGTGCAAACTCCTGAATGTGCATCAGCAGGATGGTCCTCAGGCAGGTGTGCCTTGGGAATGGGGTTTGCTGTACCTCAGTGTCCTACACACATGGACCCCACACCTGCAGCTGACACACTGCTGCTCTCCTGAGGAGTCTGTGCAGAGCCCTGGCGAGGCCGGAGCCCGGCCCAGTGTCTGTGTGTGAGAGGGAAGGGGAGGAACTCAACCCGTCCTAACTCACCCCATGCCTTTCTCTACCCCAGGTTCTGCTGCACAGAATCAGGCCCTGAATTCCCTCCAGGGAGCTCTGGTGATTTTGTTGCCTGGCTGTTGTTTTTTCGGGGGCCTGCGGTGATGAGCTTTGGCACTGATACACTCAGTGAAGGGACACCTGAAATTCCCTCGGGGCTGGGAGGTCTGTGTGCCCTCAGTGAGCACAGGGGAGATTAAGGATGGAAACCTTTCTCCAGAAGTAGGAAATCCACATTTAATTCATAGAATCCCAGAATGGGTTGGGTTGAAAGAGCCCTTAAAGCCCATCTTGTTCCACCCCCTGCCATGGCAGGGACACCTTCCACTGTCCCAGGTTGCTCCAAGCCCCAATGTCCAGCCTGGCCTTGGACACTTCCAGGGATCCAGGGGCAGCCACAGCTTCTCTGGGCACCCTGTGCCAGGGCCTCCCCACCCTCCCAGGGAACAATTCCTTCCCAATATCCCATCCATCCCTGCCCTCTGGCAGTGGGAAGCCATTCCCTGTGTCCTGTCCCTCCAGCCCTTGTCCCCAGTCCCTCTCCAGCTCTCCTGGAGCCCCTTTAGGCACTGGAAGGGGCTCTGAGCTCTCCCTGGAGCCTTCTCTTCTCCAGGTTGAACACTTCCAATTCTCTCAGCCTTTGGATCATCTTTGTGGCCTCTTTGAACCAGAGCTCCTCATACCTGGCAGACATGGAAAATATGTCCAGCATGTGTGAGCCTTCCTCTACTGCATGCTTTGGGTTTCCTTTGGCTGTAGTTTCAAAACTCAGTAGCACTTCAAATGTGATATTTGATAGCAAAGAATGATGACAAAGGTGGGGGGAAGGTGCAATATATAAGCAGTGGTTGTGTTTAGTCACATTAATGGCAGCAGCCTAGGCTGATAATAAAATGTACGAGTCCAAAGACCTTCTTTGGTCCAGGAATGTTGTTAATTACCTGTCTACAGCCATCAGAAAAGAAATTAGTATTCCAGGAGTTGGGTTGGTGGAGGGAGAGGGCTGAATCCATGTGCTGTGGGACTTCCTTGCAGAGAGAAGGGAGATTGTGGCAGAACAAAGTTAAATTAATTCCAGGTGTCATGGTCATTTGTATGGAGAGAACTTTGCCTTCTTTGTCCCTCTTTCATGAGGTGTCTCTCACTGCCCACTTCTGATTTTCCTTGCTTACATTCATTAAATACATCAACTTGGCATTCTTCTCCTCAGCCTTTCTTTCAATTCTGCTTTTATTTGTTTCAGGATTTTTTCGCTCTTGGCTAATTAGGATTTTTTTACAGCCTTTTAAGTTTTATGTACACATTTCCTTTATTTGCTTTGCAAACAGTCTTAATTTGCTTACGATGATTTGTAATTTCTGTTCTCAGAGAAGATCATTAAACATAAGCCATTTTCAGTGCAGGATATCAATACTAGTGGAGTAACAGGGCCAGGAGTGGGATGCTCCAGGCTCAGTCCTGGTGCAAGAATGAGACAGTGAAATCTCTCCTCACTGCTCTTACATGAATACATCCTGATGATGCAGTTAATGGCTCTGGGTGTGATGAATGGTGCCATAAAACTCTCTGCTGGGGTGAATTGCTTGACAACACTGAAATTAGGAGCTATGTTTTATTATCTAATGTCTGCCTGAATGTATAAAATAAAAAAATAAATAAAATGTGGGAAGGGGGTAGGGAGAAGCACTGTTCTATATTCACTATCCATGAATATTTATAGAGATATTTTCAGTGAACTATTAATTTTGCAGACTTCTAAGCTGGAGGTTTAATCCTGCCTTGAACAGTTTGCCTCCCCATAATTGTTTTATTTTTGAACCATGTTTTTATTTTTAACCTGTCAGGTGAGGTGCCAGAATCCAGGAGAGTCTCCCCTGTGGCAGCTCCAGCCAGACAAGCCCTTCCCTGATTCCCTGAGAGCAGACATGTCTTGGAGCTGGCTGGTGTGGATGTTGTGCTCCATGTGCCATGATATGCCTGGTTTATCCCCCTCACTGACCTGCTCTTCTCTCTCTCCCCTCCCTGTCTCTGCAGCTTTCGCTCCCGGAGGAACAGAACGAAGTAACAAGGAATGGCTGTGAGTCCAAGGAACTCGTGTACCTGGTGCAGATCTCGTGTCAGGTAAACACCCTGTTTCCTCTCCCCAGCCTGGGTTTAATTCTCTTTCCAACAGAGCCTCGGAATATTGGGATGTGACACTTCCCTGTGGTGTGTCTGGGGTTTTCCACCTCTTTGCTGGCTCAGTCCCCCAGGGATGCTGCCTGTGGTGCTGCCACCAGCATGTTTTAGGAGAGGAGAAGCACTGAGGGGAGAAAAAGGAGGGTGTGAAGCAAAGAATCCTCACTGATGCCCAGGGATGAGCCCAGAGACAGGAGTGACAGTCTGAGGTCACTTTGCGGGGACACAGACACCTGGACAGGGAGAATCCCAGCCAGTGGTTTGTTACCACAGTGTGCTGCCAGGAGTCGTGATCTGCTCCCAGACACCTGGTGTGGAATTCTCATCTCAGGATGCTTTGGGCAGAGGAATCTGCTGCTCTGTCCCACAAATTCTCCATCTGCTGATCTGTGTGACTTTGTAAAATGGTACATAATGGGTGTGTTTTAATATGCTCAGTGAGTCCCCCTTTGTGGGAGATGCAGGGCAGGGGCAGGTTCAGTGCAGAGTTACTGCCTGGGTTTCGGTGTTCTCCTGGGTTTAGGATAGCAGCTCTTTCCATGATTCACCTCAGCACCTGAGTGTCCCTCTTATCAACGAGTACACACAGACAGGGTGAATTTGCAGTGTCCCTGCTCTTGCTGCCTCAGCTCTGTGCTCAGAGTGGGCTGTTGTGAGGGCTGAGGAACGCAGCATCCTTCATCCTGAGGAACAGAGCATCCTGCATCCTATGGAGCAGAGCATCCCACATCCCAGGGAGCAGAGCCTATCGCCCTGTTCTGGACATGGAGCCTGGCCAGGCTGAGCTCCAGCAGTGTTAATTCCAGCAGGGAATTCCCCTCTGTGGGCAGCTTTCACGTGTTCCTGTACGTGTTTATAAATGTGCTCTCGGGAGAGGGAAGGGAGGCTCCAAGTGGACATCTCTCAAATTTGCCGGTGTTTGGGAATTTTCCAGGACTGTTGTAACCCCCTGGAGCCAGTCTGGCACAAAAGTAGCACTTCCCAGCCCAGCAGCCCAGGCTGGCAGGCGGCACAGCAAACCCTGAGGGCGGGCACACGTCTCTGTCCCAGCCACAGGCAGGGGAGTGCCTGGGAAAGGGAGATTCAGGGGACTGTAGGAAATTGGAATTTCATTGTGTTTCGAGCCCTCACATTTGGGACACATTTGCAGTGCTTAGTGGAGGGATGAGCCCTGGGTTATTCCCTGGCTGTTGCAGGTGAGCCTGGAGAACGTGGCAGTTTTCCTCTAGCTCCAGAGCACATCACTTTTGATCCTTCCCCCACCCTACTGACACCTGCAGAGGTTCACAGGGTGCCTCAGGTATAGGTGTGTCCCAAAGCCTGCAGGATGTCCCTGTGCAGGAGAGAGCCTCAGGAGCAACAGAGAGCCGGGATAGGGCAGGATGGAGGTGAGGCCTGTCCCCACTCCTCTGGCACCTCACTCCCACTCTCCAGTGCTTTGCAGGGATGTGTCTGAGGGTACAGACATGGATTTCATCTGTATGGGGACAGTGGGGGGAATTCTGAGCCTGGCAAAGGAAATTGCTCCACTGCAGGCCCAGCTCCTGAGAAATTCCCTTCCCTTCCCTTCTCTCTCAGTGTTTGACCGAACTCAAATGGAAACACTGGGAGTTGGCCTCATACCTCTAAAGGATGGGCATAGAACCAGCCACCTTTGTCTTCCTTTCTTCCTTTTTTTTCCTTTTTTTCCTTTTCTTTTTACCTTCTTTTCTTTCCCTTTCCCTCTTTCCCTTTCCCTTTTTCCTCATTCCCTTTTTTCTTTCTCCTTTTTGTCTTTCCCCTTTTCCCCCTTTTCCTCTTTCCCCTTTTCTTCTTTCCCCCTTTCCCTCTTTCCCTTTTCTCTTTTTCCTTTTTTCCTTACTTTTCCTGTATTTTTTCCTTCTTTTTTCTCTTTTTTTTCCTCTTTTTCTTCTGTTTTAAAGTACTCTACCTAGCTAGCTCGAGCTTCTCCCTCCCCCAAGTGATCACCCTCTCCCATATTACTCCATGTCCCTGTCTCTCAGATCCATAGAAAGCTGAGAAGCTTGTGACGTCTGGATCCAACGACCAGGAAGGCATGGAAGGAACTGCACAGCTGAGCACCATTTCTGCCATGGAGATACCTCACCCCTGACATCCCATGGCCTCTCCCAGTGCCCAGGGGAAGATTCCATTCCATCACATGTTGGACACCAGCAGTGTCTGCTTGGATTTGGCTCCACATGAGAATGGAATGGGAGGTGTGAAATAGCTCATGGAATGAGCGCGCAGCGGGGACAGATTTTGGCAGGGTGCAACTGGATCAGGCCAAAAATACTGAAGGAGGGAGGAAAAAAGCCTGAAAACCAAATTTGGCTTTCCTCACCCTTTGGATGTGCTTCCAGCACTGGTGTTCAGCCACTGCAGCAGCCTGAGCAATATCCTGGATTGCTCAGATGGACACAGGGAATTCTGTCAGTGAGGCTGGATCCACAGAAATGTGAAAGCTTTAAAACAGCTGTGGTTTGTTGTAGAAGCAGATAGCAAAGAGTGAGGGTGTTGCCATCCTGGCAACTTTGGATTCCAGACTTAGAGAAATAAGTTAAACCCGTGGGTTTGGGGTTCAGTGCTGGGCCTTGCCCAGTTTGGGCTGTGCAGACCCACCCTGTGTGCTGGGGCCCATCAGTGGCATTTACTGTGTCATTTCCCTCTGGAGCAGGCAGCAAAGCAAAGCTTTTGAACAGCAGATATTTCAAACATCATCTCAGCCTTGGCTGGGTTTGGCAGGACACAGCTACTTACACTGAGGGAATTCTATCCCACTCTTTCCCATCTGTAAGTATCATTTTAGTGGTGTAAAGAGAATTAGTGCTTGATGCTTATTTTGCAAAACCTTCCCAGATAAGGTTTGAAAAAGCATTCTCTGGGAGGTGTATTTGTGCTGCAAGTCAGCTTGTGAAATCCTGGCTTTGTGCAAGGTTCAGAGGGGGGGTTAAGTCTCTGCTCAGCTTTTCTTCTACTTAAAAACCTCAAAAAATTAATCCAGTTTATTAGCTCTTAAGGAGAAGTGGAAATATACAGAGAGCTATTTCAGAAAAGAGGAGAGATAGGATTCTTCTTTTGATTCCTTTGGACAAATTTAAACATGAAAACTAGGAAATGACAAAGGAAGGGAATTAAATCCTGTTGGGAAGAGCCAGTGATGGGAGGGTTTGGTTTGGTTTGGTTTTTTTTCTGTGATGCAGGTGGATTTTCCTTTCTTTTCCAAGTAAGATTGCACTGAACTTGCATTTCTGGAAGATGGCTGTTTCAGGACTGCTGTGAAAAGAGCGAAGTTGTTAAAATAAAACGGTCAAGTCCTGAAAGGGTGGTGTGAGGACTGTACCTGTGAACCCTCTGAACCTGGAGACAGTAACTGATAATCCTTATGGTTCCTGAAGGAGCACAGGGGATGGCTGAGACCTGTAGGAATTCATACTGTACCTGGTGCTGTGAAGGTCCTTGGACAATGTTTGCAATCCTTGGGAGTTTCCACTGGGATAAGCAAAGAATTTACATGGTCTGAACCACATTTAAAAGGGGTTACTTTGTGTGTGGAGTATAAATCAGCACAAGTCAGAGCTTGCAGAAAGGCTGGAACGGGCTAATCCGGGCAGCTTGTAAGGAAGGCTGGAAATGTGCTTTTTGGATGTCTTGGGGTTTGTCTGTGCGACATTACAGCAACTCCCTGTGTACTTATTTCAATATTATGACAGAAAAATGCCCGGTCTCAGCTTTTGTTCTGAGAAATGAAAGAAACTTGTAAATGCTGTTTACAATGTGAAATTTGTGGTGTTTGAACACCTCAAGCATCATTTTTGGTGACATTTTGAGTGGCAGGGAGAGAACAGGGACTGGCTATGGAGATGTTCACGTAGCCTCCAGCCATTCCTGAGGCTTTTGCTGCTCATGTCCATGCTTATAGGTGGATTGTTGGGACAGGACTGACAGGCACTGCTAAGCAGGGATGTCAGACTGCACAGGCACGAGCCGGGGCTGACACAGTCTCGGGGATTAAACACAGGCTGACTGCTGTGATGCCCACCCAGCCACAGCACCTTTCCTGCTCCCGCTTCCCAGGGGATAATGCCAACAAAGGAAGCCTTTTTCTGCTCCAGCACTGGTACGTTTCTAAGGCTGTTGCCAGAGCAGGAATTCTTGTGGTCCAAGCAGGGTTTTCTCCGTTTTCCTGCTCCCATTTTCAGGCTGGCAGGAGCTGAGCCATTCCCGTGGCACAGGACGCCCAGTGCCGTGCCCTGTCCTGTTCTTGGTTCCAGCAGCGCTGCTGTCTGGGCTGTGTTTGCTCTGATAGATGAAATCAGGTCCCTGATGCACAGAGGAAGACACTGCCCCAAACCTCAGCTGCTTGTCCCAGCTCTGCCCTGCAGGAGATTCAAGCTGGGCACCTTCTGTTTGAAGAGCAGGATTTGCCCGGCTCTGAAGGCATCCCCATCCCGCATTCCCTGTGCAATAATGAGTGTCTGAAGGGCACAGGAGGGAATGCCAGGAAAAACAGGCTCCAAGGAGGAAGAGCAGGCAGGACTCCCCATCCTGGGTGATTTGTGGGGAGAGGAGAGTGGAAGATACTTCCCACAGGGGCGATGTCTTAGTCAGAGGAGCAACATCTCAAGTGTGTGCTTCTGGCTGCCTGAAATGGTCCAGGCTGGAACCACAAATTGCTTGCAGGAGGATTTTTGAGTCAAACATTGAAAATATAGTTGGGTTTTTTGTCTTGAAGGCTTGTTCTTTATTACTAGTTTCTGATTGAAGCTCAAACACCTGGAGAACAGGAACTGGGTAAGTGCTACTTTGCTCCTGTGGAAAGCTCTTTAAACAGATGACTAAAGGACAGATTCTAGTGCACAGATATTCTTCTGTGTGCTTTATATACTTACAGAAATACAGAGAGGGGAAAGCTCTCACGTCTTTGTTAAAGGGATGTATCTGTGTGGAGCATCCAGGTGGATCCTACCTAGTGCAAAAACTGTCTTCTGAATGTGTGTTAGCCTCCTTCACCATGTTTGTATACGATTTTCTGCCTTGATTTAGGATTTTGCTAAACAAAACAAAACAAAAGCAGTTAGTGGGTGCTTTTATTAAACAGTAAATTTTTGCGTGATGCAGCCCCCTGTGTGTCCTCACCCCGTGGTCAGGGCCAGGCTGTGTGTGCTCAGCAGGGCTCACAAAAGCTGCTCTGCTTTCAGATGCATTAAAATGCTGGTCACCATCACGACCTTTCCCCTGCCTTGTTTTCTGTTCTTCTTTTCTGCCTCTTGGCTCTACTTGCCTGAAGATGTCTGGAGAAATGAAACTTCCACTGACAGGTTGCCCACGAGTTTGGTGCCTCACGTGTGCAGGTGTTTGGAAATGGAATCATGGAAAGTTTGAGTTGGAAAAGAACTTAAAGCCCATCCAGTTCCACCCCCTGCCATGGGCAGGGACACCTTCCACTATCCCAGGTTGCTCCAAGCCCCTTCCAGTCTGGCCCATCCAGGGATGGGGCAGCCACAGCTTCTCTGGGTAAGAAATCCTGGGTATTTTATAAATCCACGAAACCTTCTTAAAACCTGCCCATAGGCCTTTCTGGCTTGGATATTTCTACCCCATCCTTCCAGATGTGCACACGTGTTGAAACCTCTGTCCTAAACTTTTCTCGGGCGTTGAGAGCTGTTTCACATTAGGCAAAAGAAAGCAGCAGAGTTCCTTGTTTCCACCCTGCTAATCCATCACTCCACGTGCTGTGCTCCGGTGGATCTGAGGTCACACACTCTGTGCCTCCTGCTCCCAGCAGCAGTAAATAAAAACGAAGTGACAGTGAGAATGAGAATTAATCAAGAATGCCTGAAGCTGGCAGGCAGCCTGCAGGGTGCTGCTGGGCTGTGCTCAGACCTCAGGAGATCCCAAAGCCAGGGTGGAGGGGCTTTGAAACACCTGGCTCTGTTCCAGGCTTTGGGAAAGTGAACTGGCATCTATAGGGGTTGAATTGCATCTGAACTGCATAATTAACATTTATTATTCTGTAGCTGGCATGATAACACTGGAGGATAAATTCACTGAGTAATTGGGGTAGTAGGTATTAAGGACAAGAGTTTGACTGGCTGGTGTTTCAAGTTTTCCAGCAGAACTGGGTACGGCAGCACTCACATCCAGCAGGATTAACACTGGGGTGTGCTGTGCCCTGTTTTAAAAGCGGATTCACCATACCCTTATCTCAGCCTGGGGTTTTGCCCTGTGATCCTTAACCCACACACAGAATCATGGAGTCACTGAGGTTGGAAAAGCCCTCGCAGACCATTGAGTCCACTCTGTGACTGATCCCCCCCTTGTCACCAGTCCAGAGCACTGAGTGCCATGTCCAGGTGTTCCTTGGGCACTCCAGGAACCTCCCTGGGCAGCCCCTTCCAATGCCTGACCACCCTTTCCAGGAAGAAATCCCTCCTGGTGTCCAACCTGACCCTCCTCTGGCACAGCTGGAGGCCGTTTCCTCGTGTCATGTTGGGACATGTCACCATGGAAGTGGCAGTTTTGAGGCAAAAGGGATTTTTGTCCCGTCCAGGAGCAGCACTGCACTGTCCCAGCTGCATCCGTGTGTCCTGGGGCTCTGGGATTCCCTGGCCCTGCTGGCAGGACTGGTCCTTCAGCCCCAGCCAGGGGCAGTTTCACTGCTCTGCTGTGTAGATCCATCCACTGGTAACGAGACATGAAAAATTACTGTCGCCCTTAAACTTTGATCTTTAACTGCTCCATTCATGGCTCTCTTTGGATTTTTTTCTCTATTTAATTATTTAAATGTGTATTGTGACAGAAATGGGGTCAGCTCTTTCTCTTCTTAACTCTGGATGCATGAGATGCAAAAGCAGGGTTGTAGCTATGTGTGGATTTTGAATGGAATAATTTATTTATAGCGTGACATTGCAGAAATAAAAACTGTCGTGGAGCTGTTGGTGCTAAAGCACATTTTTTCAGCAGGTGCAAATGTAGGTGCACTTCAAGGTGTCCCCTCAACGTGCCAGGGACAGAGGCTTTCTGTGCTCAAACTCCAGTGGAGAAATGCTCTGGGGAATTTATTTGAGGGTGGGTTTTGCTGGGGAAAGAGGGTATCTGGAAATAACCTCCTCAAGACAAGAGCCTCCCAGCTCCTCAGACCTGCCTGAGGCTGAGCTGCTGGGTAGTTCTTGGTCAGAGAGAATGTGAGTGATACAACTTCAGATGGTTTTCCCTGGTGGAAACCCCCAGCTGAAGGGAAGGGCCAGTCCCTGCTCTAGAGAGGGATGATGAGCGAGAGGGAAAGTTATTTGTCAGGATAAAGTGCAGTATCCCATGAAAGTGCTATCCTGAAAGGGTGTTTGTGAGCAGCAGAGGCTCTCACAGCTCCATGATGGTCTGTTAATGTCGTGTCCTTTGGGCATTTTGCCTTCAGACAGAAAACAAGCCAGAATTAGAGATCTCTGCTTGTCCCCAGACTGTGCTCTGGGCTCTGGCACTGAGGGTCACTGCAGAAGTCCATGGGGACAGGACTGTGGTTTCTCCCTGTGAGTGATGGATCTTGGCAGGGCTCCTGATCCTCATGTGGTGCTTTGGAGACAAGGCTGGGCCCGGCCACAAATGGAAGGGGACGCTTGTGTTGTTCTGACAAGACACCGAGTCCTCTCCACAACTGAGCAAGTGCAGATGCTTTGCAGAGGAGCCCTTTGCCTACAATTTACTTGTTTTACGACTTTTCCAAGAGCAGGGCTTGATTCAAATCCAGAATGAGAGGAGGATTGTGGTGGATATTCTGTTTTTCTTTCCTGCCTTGATGTTTATTCCTTATGGGGAGGTTTGCCATGCACACATTTTTAATACCTGTTTATGTGGGGAAGGTGACAGACTGTTGGGACAAATCACCTAAAACAGTTTCATCCAGTCCCACCCTCTGCAAGGCTGCAAAGCTGCTCTGCTCAGCAGGTGATGCTGGGTGTCAGGTGGCTGAGGAAGCAGCAGGAGACAGTCCAGGTGTGCAGTTGGGATGCTCAGCCTCAGGGTAGATGAAGGTCACGGACCTTGGAACAACATCTGCACTTCCAAATAGCAGATTCACTGGACACAAGATGTAGGGCAGGCAGGTCAGGAAAGGATGGTTTCAAAAAGGCTCTGTCAAGGCACAGAAACCACATCAAAATAAACAGTATGTGTGTAAAGGCAGGATCATCAAGTCATCGAGTCATTTAGGGTGGAAAAGGCCTCCAAAATCACGGAGTTTAACCTTTGCCACAGCACTGCCAACCCACCACCAATCCATGTCCCCAAGTGCCCCATCAACACGGCTTTTTTAACTCTTCCAGGGAATGTGACTCCACCCACCACTGCTCTGGGCAGCCTCTGCCAGTGTTTGACAACCTTTTCCATTAAAAAAATTAAACTTAATATTCTACCTAACCCTCCAAGGGGCATCTTGTCCTAAAGGTTTACTTCAGTGGTAAATCAAATATGCATCATTTTCACTGTTTGTAGCAAATATTTACTGGCACAGAGCCAGGTGGCAAAATAGACAATCCCAGCAGTTTCCCAAAGTTCTCTCCTACCAGTTACCCTGAGTGCACGTGGATTATTAAACTGATACTCTGAAGATAATTTGTAATTGAATTGTTTGGGTGTAAGAAGGCTGAGAGTGCCGCTGTTGCACTCAGTAGCTAGAGGTGCTTTGCCCGACTGGATGTTGCATTAAAAATAGGTTTTGTTTAGAGGAGTCAGTCACAAAATTCTCAGGGGGGAACCTGATTTGAGCTTGTTCCTTAAATTCTTGGGGCTTTCCCAGAGTTACAGAGCAGATTTGGGCCCCAAGTTTGTTAAAATCCACAGAGCAGGTGTTGTCACTCTGAGTTGTGTCACTCTGAGGATGTGCCACAGGCTGGGGGATAGAGGCATCAGAAATAAACACAGACTGTATTTTCCAAGACTGTAGAGCAGGTTTGCCACCAAGGGCTCAGGTTTTGACAGATAAGGAAGGACTTTCTGTTTTCCAAATAGTGCATTTTTAACTCATCTGTGGGTTTAAAACCGTGCCTTTATTTCAAACATTGTGGTTTATGTTTTTAAAAGCCCTCATCAGGGATATAAGATATTGAAGATGGTCTGTCTTAAATATTTCATCTCCTGGGTCTTGACACCACTTTTCACTCTTCTTAAAACTGATGGCTGCAGTTGCCAGAAAAGCAGCTGATTTCCCATTTTGGCTCCAGCTTTGTTCACAAAACCTCCCCAAAGCTGCTTCTGTTTCTTGTGCTTTCTAAATAATGTTTCACCCTTCCAGCCTCTGTCCTTGAGGCTTGATCAGGTACATCTCCAACACCCCTGCTTGCCAATCTTTTCCCTGGAAATACTCAAGGTTTTTATCTATAACCTTGCCCAGAGGCATTTCTTACCCTGTTAGTGATATTTTCCAAACACCGGGAGTGTTGCTTCATTCTGGGGTGTCAGGATGAGTGGGGCTGGAAGGGAGCAGAGTCAGACGCAGCAGGGTTTCATTATTGCCGTGCTCCTGAGTGGCTCTTGTTTGTAAATGAGGTGATGGATGTCTGGTCTGTGGCGTAGAAGCCCTGACTGGATCATGGGGAGTTTTCAAATAAAGTTTTTTGGGTTTGGACCTACAAAAAACCTCTTTTCTCCCAGGTAGTTTGTTTTTACAAAAACGTGCTTCTGTGCTCTGGCCAACTGTATATGTATATATATATGATACATATGCACAAGTCAGCTCTTTGCTTCCATGATCTGCCTGAGAAATGAGACTTAAGTAAATGGAGGTCTCTGTCTGCCAAAGCTGCTGATGCTGTAGGTGACGTCAGGCAAGGAATTTGGAAAGTTCTTGGAAATAGGAAAAAAGGGGGAATGGCTTCCCACTGCCAGGGGACAGGGTTAGATGGGATATTGGGAAGGAATCGTTCCCTGGGAGGGTGGTGAGGCCCTGGCACAGGGTGCCCAGAGCAGCTGTGGCTGCCCCTGGATCCCTGGCAGTGTCCAAGGCCAGGCTGGACATTGGGGCTTGGAGCAGCCTGGGACAGTGGAAGGTGTCCCTGCCCATGGCAGGATGGCACTGAATGGGATTTAACAGTCCTCCCAACCCAAGCCATCCTGGGATTCTGTGATTTTCTTTTCTTTTGTTTTAATAACCTCAGGCAAGAAATTTTCAGAGGTTTTTTTGTTTGTTTTGCACTAAAGGCCAGTGGTGGCTGCTGCCTCTGACGGAACCGTGTTTCTCTCTGTGGTGAAGTGCAGAGCAGTTTATGGCACATTTGGGCTGTGGGGTAAGGAGGGAGCTGTATTTAATGCCTGCAGTGTCCATACATCCATTTTTAGCTGTACATACACCCCCTCACTGCCCTGCTACCTGGAGGGTGGTGGAATTTCAGCTCCCTGAGCTCTGCTCTATGGCTCTGAAGGGTTTCGTTTGTGGCTCCAAGCTCTTGTTGTGTCATGACTGTGATTTTCTGAAGTGCAGAAAAGCAGCCCCCCACGCTGTGCCCGCCCTCCCCTCACCCCTGACCTGCTGCTTCATGGTGGAATTTTGCTAAAGAGATGATGGATATGGAACTGTTTAAATTGCAGCCTGTCAAGAGAGCAGAGATGTCACTCACATGGTGATGGCTATAAGTCCTGGGTTGAGTTCAAGGTCTGCCAGGCTGCCATTCAGAAATGGGCTGATTCTGGGAGGAAAAATAGCTCTTAGGGTTTCAGACACTCTGCTTGTGTTGGATTGTCTTGCTGAGCTCTTACTCCTGTGTGCCTGAACAAAAGCACTCACCCCCAAAGCCTGAGCCAAGTGTTTACTCTTGGCAAAGCTCCTCTGAGGGACACAGGAACCACTGGAGCTCATGGCCTGTGTCACCTTCTCCCCCAGGGAGCCACACACACCTGAGGGGGTGATTTCCCGAATAGGACAGACAGGGATGACACTGCTGTCACTCAGACCCAGCCCTGTGTCCCCACGTGTGCTTTGGAGGCTCCTATCTGTAATTGGAATCCAACAGCACAAGGAAGTCTAATTTTTAGGGGAGCAAATCAGCAGTGGTTTCCATTAAAACCTCTTTTTTTCCTAGTGACTGCAATTAATTGATAATAAACTGATAATTAATGCTGAGAGATTAATTTCTGCTGGGGAATAAGGCTAATAAGGGTTGACCACATAAATATACCAAATTTTCTCCTCGGCCTTGTGCTGTGTCCATTTCTATATTGCCTCCATCTTGTGCTTGTTCCTCCCTTGTCTCCATGTCCTGTGGTTCCAGGTGGAGTGCTGAAATTTTAGTGTTTCATTCAGAAATAAAGTACTTTTATGTTGCCTTAGTGCAAACTCCCTTTAAGTTTTAAAGATTTATAATTTTCTTCAAGTTAGAATAACACACCAGAAGTCATGGAATCACTTTGGTAAAACAAATCTAAATGTAGATAAAGCAACCTAAGGCACCAGCTAAAAACACTTCCTGGGTGAACTCCCCGGGATGGATTTTATCCATCTTGCTTTCTGTTTTGACTAAATCTCTAAACCATTTTCCACTGTGACTTGAAACAGGAAAGGGCTGAAGGGTCAGGCTGGAATAACATACAGAGCCCAAGCCCCAGACAGCTGTAAGAGTCACCCATGGCAGAGTTAACCTCTCCTGCTGGATGCTGCTGCTTTTCCAGCTATTTAATCCGTGGTGTTTTCTTACTGAGGGGTCAAACTGAAGTGACTTTTGCCTCATACTTTCATCTCATTTTCTGCTCTCGCTCTCATGTGGGCTGCAAGGTTCAGGAGAGCATCCATGTGTTCTCTCTGAGGAAATAAGCATTTGAACCAGAAGAGAAAGGTCTATCCCTGTCTTAAAGTAAATAAATCCTAAGTGCTGTAGAGCAAACCTAGTCAGACTGTGGGACAGGGAGGTTGTGTGTGCCGGAACTCAGTGGCAGCCTGGCTGGCTTGGAGAGGGATTGGTGGACAGGATGGGGTCCTGTCTGCTGACATGGAGACAGATCCAGCTGCAAACAGAAGTTTTTCTTACATAGCAAGAAGATCTGTAAATCTTTAATAAAAAATTTCAGCATGTCAGTTTTGTGAATGGATGGTACCACAAATCCTGGCAGCAGCTGGACCTCTCTTGCAGGCTGGGTGCTCTGAGTGCTGCTCAGGGCACAGCAGGAAGAGTTACTGCTGCCAGATGCCGAGTGGAAACAGTTAAACCCACAGACAAATACTCGTGTGTGGAACTGGCCTGGATTTAGGGGAGCCCCACTTAGAAACGAGCACGGTTTTTGTACCGATAATTGAAGTGTTTAAGAGATGATGGAGCAAAGTGAGGTTCTGACTCTGGAAATGAAAATGCAGGGAATGGTTTAAAGTCGCTTCCTCTCAGATTTGCAGTGGGTAATGTCTGTCTGTTGGTAACGAAGCCGCCCCTGCGCTGCAGGAATCAGGATGGGTTGGGAAGAGTGGGAATGGGCAGTGACACTGCTGCTCTTCCCAAGTGCCACAGGACTGAGGTGAGCTTAAGGGAGTAGGAAACCACTCCAGGCTGTGGCTGCTCATCGTCCTCCTCAGGCCATTTGATCAGCAGAGCTAAAAATACTCCTTGTGGAGCTGGCTCTGGATCCCTGTCCCTCCCAATCTCCTCCCGTGCCAAGTGAAGCCCGGGAGCGTCTCTGATCTGTGATCTGTCAGTGGTGGTGCCGCTGATGGAGGGTTCAAATCTCTTGCTCACTGGAAATTAAATCATCAGTCCAGTGATCTCCAGTCATTTCTTTAGCATGACATTTCTCCTTGCTTTGATAATCAGGAAAAAATCAGCAGCTCTGTGCAGAGGCTGAAATCTCACCAGGCTCTCGTCGTACATTGAATCCTACCCAGCAGAGTAAGGGAGAACAGATCAGGCTGGAAAAAGAGTAGGGATGAGACCAGATTTTCCATTCTGTGAGAAATTCCAGATTTGTCATGATGCTTTTCGTTGTGAACATTTCTGTAAAAAGAAATTTCAAAAAATACATTGTTTTTTTTTTTAAGAGAAACTTATTTTTAAGTCAGTGGTCAGTTTTTCCTTTTAAATATCCTGAAACTATTTAATGGCATTATTGAAATCTTCACTTGGTACTTGATTTTTTATTTTAAAGAACTTTGTCACAGCTAGGTTTGTAATTGAAGGTCTGAATCTGGAAAATCAGTTTGTGCTTAACTTCACCTCTTTCTTATGTCCCACTGAAGTGAATGGGATTTAAGTTCGTGCTTCTGTAAATCAGGACCATTAATAATTAAGGAAATGAAAAGTAATTATTGAATTAGAAGATTAGAGGCTGATCAAAAATTTATTTGAGCAACAGTTTATGGAAATCATTAAAAATGTGAAGAGGACATTTTTGCCATATGGATGGTGAGTGCCTGAAGCACCAGGAATGTTGAGCTTTGCTATAAAACACAACTGACAACACGAGACCAACTTAACAGGCACTTACTTGTGTCTAATATTTTATTAACTCTCTAAACTAAAAAAGAATCCTTTTGCCAAACCTTTCTGGCACTTGAGAATTTGCAGGAAATGGGACCAGGATGTACAATTTTTATATTGGTATAGGGAAACCTTGGTAGTACTTTGGGTCTGGGATGAGGCCACTGCTGCTGCTGCTATTTTGGCTGTGCCTCTCTGGGAGTGTGGCTGGGAGAATCCAGGCTTTGCTTTCCTGTGATTTGTGCTGGAGATCTGACTAAATATCATCCAGTTCCTTCCTCAATTGCTGCAGTGATTCCTTCCTGTGAAGTTTATTGCATCCCATGTAAATGTGGCTTAAAAATTTGTCACTCAGGCCCCATATCTGCAAAATACTTTGCTTAACACAACTTCAAGTCCAACCTAAAGCATGGGTGCTTTTTGAAATGAGTTATGGCAGGCTTAAAATGGTAGAATATTGGTAAATACTCCCCTTTAGCATGTTGGAATAACATTCTGCTGGGTGGAAATGTGTGTTATTGCTCCTGAAGTGCTGCTCTGTGCCAGCACAGCCTGCGCACGGTCACTCTGAGTGAGACGGGAATTGGCAGCCCTGTTCCAGAAGGTGGAGGGGCAGGACCTGAGGAACAGCTGGAGCTGGGCCAGGGCAGGCTCAGGCTGGATCTCAGGGAAAGGTTCTTCCCCCAGAGGGTGCTGGGCACTGCCCAGGCTCCCCAGGGAATGGTCCCGGCCCCGAGGCTGCCAGAGCTCCAGGAGCGTTTGGACAGCGCTGCCAGGGATGCCCAGGGTGGGATTGTTGGGGGGTCTGTGCAGGGCCAGGGGTTGGACTGATGATCCTTGTGAGTCCAGCTCAGGATATTCCATGTGACGTGAAGTATCCTGTGATCTTTTCACACAAGAGCCTGATGTCCACGATCCCAGGCTGAGTGACCTGGGAATGGTGATGAGGGTCTGGCCTCCAGGCACTTGCACCATCCCTCTCCTGGAGCCTGGGCTGCTCTGGGATAGCTCAGGGAGAGCTCAGGGATAGCTCAAGGATAGCTCAGGGATAGCTCTGCTGGTTGCTTAGCAGCTGCGAGCTGCAGTTCGGAGGTGCAGGAGCCGAGGATCCCGGTTCCCTTCCCGTGCTCCGGCTCTGCTGCCTGCCCTTGCTCCAGGAGCCTCCCCTGGGGCCAGAGACACTGCTGCTGGTGTGGGGTAAGCTGTCCCTGCTCATCCATCACCTTTTCCTGCTGCTGTCAGCCCCGTGACCGGGATGGTGTGGGACGGGCTCACCCAGCTGATCCTGCACACCCTGGCACAGCAGGGGCTGGCCCAGCTCTGCTTCCCGGGTGCATTTAACTCTTACTGCCCTCATTCGTGGCAACCAGACTGCACAGCTGCAGGCCAGCCTTCAGAACTGAAATACAGTGGAATTAGTGACAGGTTTAGGATCATTTGGCAGATCATTTTGTTGTTTGGGTGGTCACGCAGGAATGAAATGCCCGGTTCGGTGGCAGAGGCAGGTCCAGGATCACAGCGATTTCTCCGGCTGCTCTTCTCTATGTTGGTGACTAAACCGTGAAGGTCATACTGGCAGCTTAGTGAGAGAGCAAGAATCCCTTAATTGCAAAAGATGGAGAAATGGGGAAGGCTGACAGCTCCCTGAACGGAATTAGCTTTGCACTCCTGGTTTTATTTTTCTCCTTTAGACAAAAACTGAAATGACATAATGTGGAAATTCCAAAGCATTTATCCTGCATAGGTGCCTCTTTGTAGGATTGTGAATATGGTGATTTCTCATGAGCTGAAAGCAGAGTTTATGGGCACAGTCACAGTGTGGAGTCATCTTAAATCATTGGGACAGAATGTAGCTGGATTGGAGGGTTTATATCTGCAACTGCCTCGCAGGCTTTGGATATTAACATAAAACTGATGCTTAGAACTTTGCTGATAAAGAAGTCAGTGTAGAGGAATTAGGATTGGGAATTCAGAGTAGGTCATGCCTTTTGTATCCCAGGGGAGAGGGCACCTGGCAGAGCCCCACTGGCACAGCAGGTCACCATTTACAGCTCTGTTCCTGCTGTGTCCCCTCCGATGCCACATCCCCTGCTTTCTGCTCCACTTCCAGGCATCCCCGTGTCACTTCTAATCCTTGGCCCTGCCTTTGAGTGCCCATGTAACCTGGAGCAATCGAATTCCTTGATTCCTTCCACATCCCTGGAAGTGTCCAAGGCCAGGTTGGACGGCACTTGGAGCAACCTGGGATAGGGGAAGGTGTCCCTGCCCATGGCAGGGGTGGCACTGGATGGGCTTTAAGTTCCCTTCTATCCCACACCATTCAGGGATCCTGTGATTAATGACTCTTCGTAAAGTGCTTTGACCTGTAAACTTCTGCATTATTACAAAATTTTTTATTGATCTTAATAGGCCGCGGAGCATTTAAAAGTCATCATTAGATATTAAAAGCTTCACAAAGCAAATTATTCCGTGCTGCCACGGTCCCTTCCTTGTCCCCTGGAGCCGTCTGTATCTTGTCTATATTTTAATTGGGGAAATGATATGCACTCAGGAGTAAATCTGCAGCTAGAGTTGTTCATCATGGATTGTTTTCTTAATTCAGCTGAAGGTTTGCCTGGGGCACCTGGCAGAAATTTTGCAAGCTTCAATCCTGCCTTCAGATCTCTGGGTTTATATGCTTCTATCTGTTTGGAATCTAATTTCACACTGTTTATACAACCACTTGGTGATTTACATTTGTGCAGGGACACCTTGTGTAGGAAAATGCTACAAAATCCTATAAGACAGGTGGAAGTTAAAGCTCTGGATGAGTCTCGTGATGCTGGGCCACATCCAAACCCATGGTTAAATAATTAAACCAGGACCACTAACAGCTGGTTCGAGCATGAATGGCTGCTGCAAATTAAAATATGAAAATGTTACCTGCAAATTAAAACATGAAGATGTTACTCAGGCACTTTGCTTTCAGATGTTTCAAGGAGGAAGTGCTGTATCTGCTCAGATTTCCCTTTGCTAACCTTTGCTGCGAGGAGCTGCTGACAGTGTGGCTGTCTCTTTGTGTGCAGGGCAGGAGCTGGATCGTGAAGAGGAGCTATGAGGATTTCCGGGTGCTGGACAAACACCTCCACCTGTGCATCTACGACCGCCGCTTCTCCCAGCTGGCAGAGCTGCCCCGCTCCGATGCCCTGAAGGACAGCCCCGAGGTAACGCAGGGCACAGGCACCATGCAGGGAGTGGGGTTTGTTCAAGGAATGGCCTCCAGGGGAGGTTCAGTTGCGTATCAGGGACAATTTCTTCACGGAAAGTGCTGTCGAGCATTGGAAGGGGCTGCCCAGGGCAGTGGTGGAGTCACCATCCCTGAAGTGTTCAAAAGTGTGTGGATGTGGCATGTGGGCACAGGGTTTAATGGTGGACTTCAAGATCTTTTCCAGCCTCAGCAATTCCATGTATTTCTAGTACAGAGTGGTTTTAACGCAGCCTGGGTTACATTTGAAAATTGGCTACAGCGAATAAAGTCAGTGTTTTCCACCCCTAATTTCAATGATCTAAAGGGAAATGTCCTGCAAGTTCAGACCAATTAATTATGCTCCTGAATCTGGATCAAGAAAGCAGCTGTTCTTTGGTACCTTAGATGTGAATTTGGTTTTGTCTTTGGAAACTTTGTCCATGCTGTGGGTATTTCCTGGCTTAGTGTTACCAGCTCACATTCCCAGGAAATCATGCTGTCTAAGGCTGCAGCACTGCAAGAGCAATCCTATTTGGAGAGCTAAACTTCATTTTAAACTGAATGTTCCTGAAGTGTTTTTGAAGAGCATTTGCATTAGTGTGTTATTTAAATGGTCTTTAAAAAGCTCTTTTTCCTCAATGAGGTATTTTTTTTCTCAAAGAGATCCTTTTCATTTCTTGGCTTACTGTCTTCACCTGGAGTACGATGAGCTGGAATTACCTCAGCTTCTCACTGCTGATAATTGAAAGATTTATTTATGTCCAGAAAAATCTCCTGGAAGGCAGCAGGTGCATCTTGGCTGCATCGTTTTGGAGGACATGGACACTGAAATTAGTACCCCCTGGAATTTTACAGGGTGTTTGCCATGGAATATAAGGAGGTGATCGTGCAGCCCCATCACTCAGCAGAGAGACTGATTTATCACTTGCTTTGGCTTCACACGGGGTATTTCTGAGGAGTATTTAGAGTTTAAATTCAGCAGAAGCAGCAATATTCAGGACAATGAATTCCTGGTTTATTTTTGATTATATTTTAGGCATTCCTATCTCTTGCATCCTTATTTGTACCACTGATTTAACTGGACTTCAGAGCTTGAGCCTGAAAATCTGCATTCTGTCCACAAGCACGGAGGAGGTGAAGATGTTGAACAACTCTGCTGCTCTGTGAAATGTAACTCTGCAGCTGTGGGGTGTCTCATCATATATTTTTTATTTTGAATTGGCCACATCAGAACAGATGTTTGAGGAGAACAATGTTTTAAACAGTCCTGCAGATTCTGGGCTACAATGCTGCTTTATACCAGTGTCACTGTGAGGCTTTGGAAAGACCTCAGTGGCTTCTCTGTAATAAAACCAGTTTACTGTTACAGAAGGGACATTGCAAAGTGTATTTTTAAACCCCTCTTCTACTGCTTGAAATACTGCTCTTTGGCCAGGGGGTCAGTCTGAGTTGCCACATTCTTAAGGCTTTGCAAGAGCATCGAAGTGGCAGCCAGGGGTTTGTTCACTGAGTGGTTCTCAGGTGTGTTTGGTGGCCCTAAGACACACGAGTTGTTTGTACGTGAAGTCCATGATGAGGGGAAGGCTTTAGATTTAAGGTATCTTGACAAGGGAAGTTATGAAAATCTGCATGAATTTTACAAAATCATAATAATAACATTACTTTCACAGTGAGCTGCTTCTTTACCCTTTTTTTTGGCATAACCATTATAACCCTGTGTGTAGCTTGCTGTCCTTTGGATGACAGAAATATATTCATTTGCAGAAGGGAACATATCTCTGTGACTCTGGCCTGTGGCAGTGGGTAATTCGTGGTCTCCCTAAGCCTGCAGAAGGCTCTCCAAGGGAAGGTGCACTAACAGAACCGCTGTGTGTGTGTTTGTGTCGCAGCTGGTCACCCAGATGCTGATGGCTTACCTGGCTCGGCTCTCCAACATCGCAGGCAACAAGATCAACTGTGGCCCTGCCCTCACATGGATGGAGGTACAGCACAAACCTGGGGTGTTCCTTGTCTCCTGACTTTGGGAAAGCAGCAGGCGCACACCTGCTCTTTCCAGGCCTGTTGATGTCACTGAATTCTATCCTGGATGCTTTATTCTCCTGTTACCAGCACGTGGAAGGTGTAGGACACACAGAATCAGATCCAGTATTAAGAGTATAGGAGTTTTTTTCCTTGTAACCTGGATTTTGTCTCTCAGAAGCATATTGTCCTACTGATATCCACAAATAGAGGAGGTGGCAGTCCCAGTGGGCTGCCTGGGAACGCCCAGTTCAGGGCTGAATCTCCCAGTAACGGGTTGCAGAAGGCTCACTTATTTCAAAGCTCACGCATTCCTACTCTCCTTTTTGCCAAGGCAATGCTGCAAGTGTGGCACATCTCTAAATCTCAGCTGTCTCTGTTATGGTGTTTCCCTACTCTCTTGAGGTTTTTTAAATCATTTTTCCCTGTGGTAGCTCCAAGCCCAGCAAATATTCCATGCCCCTGTTGGCTCCCCTGCAGACAGAGGCAGCCTTGTGCTTGCAGTGACACAGTTTGTGTGTTGTGAACTGCAGCTGCAGCTCTGCTTTCAGGTTTGATGGTCTTGTAGCCTTTAAACAATAGCCCTCACTGGGGAGGAGAGCAGGGAGGGCTGGGTGAGTGTCCAGCTGTCCCTGCTCAGGCTGGCTGCAGACGTGTGGCTTTCCATCACTGCACACCAGGAATAGAAACAGCTATTAATAGACTGTTGCAGCTCCTTTTTAAATGGTTCTGATAAGGATTGAGTGTGTTTTCCTGCAGTTTTCCCCACTGATACCCTTCTCACCCTGAAATCCTTTGGGATGAGAAAAATCTTGGAAAGCTGCGAAGGGAGGGAAGAAGTTGTAGAGAGAAATAAAATGTAGGATTTACAGCAACATGGTGGGCCTGGAGATCACAGCAAACCCACTGCACATGCAGTACAGAATAACCTTTGTGACTCACTGAGATTCCCACAGAATTTTACACAGAAATCTGGGAGGTTTGAAAGTAGGCTGATGATTGCGGGGGGAGGTGCATGTTTTCTTAAAAAGAAAATAAATCAAAGGGTGGGAGAAAATGGAAAGCAGCACTACTTTTTGGTTTGACAGCATTTCCTCCTTCCCTCAGTACCTCGAGCATTAATTCCACCTTGTAGAGGATTTTTGTAGCACATCTGTGTTGCCATGGAAAACCACCATGATCTGGTGTTACAGGGAGGTGCAGACCCTCACTGTGTGTCACTGTTTGTGCACAAAGCTGCACCAACCCAGCATTTCTCTTCTCAGTGGATGGGGACACCCGACCTTCTGGAACCCCCCCAGTGAGTTGTTCTGTCTGTGCTGTGCCCTCTCTCCTGGGGCTCTGGGCTGGGCTGTCTCTCTCAATCAGCTCGAAGCCTCTGCACCGCTAAAATGCCTCCTCACTTGTCCTCAGCTGCCTCACAGTCTTCCGTGCTCTTTGTTGCAGATTGATAACAAGGGGAATCACCTGCTGGTCCATGAGGAATCATCCATTAACGTCCCTGCTATTGCTGCTGCCCATGTCATTAAGAGATACATTGCTCAAGCAGCAGATGAACTGTCCTTTGAGGTAAATAAAGCACTTGCATTCCTTGTTGTCAGCTACAGATGAGTGTAATCTGTGTGTCTGGGCCTGTGTGCCCATCAGGAGTATGTCCAGACACTTCCACAATGTTTTGTGAGGTGAAGCTTGGAAGATTGAGTTAAATATTTGATCTGCAATGAGTTGGATATGGGCAGATGCTCAGTCATCTTTAAAATACAGCTTTACTTGGCATTAGTATCTTCTGATTAACCAGCTCCTGCCAGGTCCTCTGGGCTGTCCCTGAGCAGAGTCTGTGTGTTTTCTGTTCAGGATGACTGTCCCTGTGTGTGTGGACACAAGTTCATTTCTCCTTGCCCGGGTTACACCACCCGTGTTCCTCTGAGCAAGTCCCTGTCTATAACCATTTGTAAGAGCTTCTGCTCCCACGAGAAGTAAAGAACCAGACTGGCAAAGGATTGCTACTTAAAGGGCAGGTGATGAGCTAAAACTGCTCTGAAAATCCAGTGCAGGAGCTGCTGTGAAGCAAATCCCTGAATCTCAGGATGGTTTGGCTTGGGAAGGACCTTAAAACCCATCCCATTCCATCTCCTGCCGTGGGCAGGGACACCTTCCAGTAGCCCAGGTTGCTCCACGTCCCATCCAAGATTAGGAAGATCAGACCTTGGACGTTTTTGGCTGTCTGGCAGTTGTTTGTTTTGCCCAAAAAGCAGCAGTCTGTGCTCTGGTTGCCCTGTGCAATGGCATTGTTTCTATAAAACATGTGAAGGAAAACAGTGCCCTGAGGAGCTTTGTGATCACATCCTTGGTGTGCAGCACAGGAAGGAAAAATAACTGTGATAGTCTGGTGCTGCCAGGGGTTTGTTCATGTTCCAATCAAGGCAGTTACTAGTATACCCCAAAGAACTGTGTGACCAGAGAGATGTGTGGGCAGGGCAGCTCTGAGCTGGAATCCAAGCAGCACAGGATCCAGGCTGGTTGTCAGCTCATGAGAGCACTTAAAATGACACTCCCTGCTTGTAAATCTTGCTCTGTACAGAGGGGAAACTGAGGCACGTGTGGTTTCCAAGGGTATGCAGTGAGACTCCTCAACAGAACTGACACGGAACAGGATCAGGGGTTTTACAATGCTGAGTCCTGTTCCCTAACCCAAATTTTATCTCTTTATGTTTACTGTTCTTAATTTCTAATAGGCAGTTGCACAAGCAGCTGACTGGGGTTTGCTCCCCAGTTCTGAGGAACATCCTCAGTGTCTCTGCTCCTGTGGTGGCAGCAGTTTCCTTCATGGACATTTGCTTTGCTCTTGGTTCACTATTTCCTGGAGCAAATTACTTCCCCACGTCTCAGTCATCCCTGTCTGCAAGCTGGGGGTTGTCTTTTCTGTAAAACAGTTTGGGATCCATCAGTGTAAAATATCTGGTAAAAGTTGGGCATTAATGGCACCAATTTTTGCCTTACTTACCTGCAGTATTTATTTAGGTTCTGCCTCTTCTCATTTTCTGTAATAGAGGCCACAGAGAGCTTGATTCAAACCAAGCCAAATTTAGTATTGATTATACTGATTTCCTTTTGAACTATTGCAGTATTACATTTTGATGGGAATGAGCAAAGCTTCAGAAAACCTGTCTGGTGTCCTTGGCCATTTTCTATCCCATTGCTGTAACACCACCTCTCCTCTGTTCATTTTCTAACCCTGGCAGCTCATCTGGGGCAGGTTGTGAGCTACAGAGGCAGCTCTTCACTCTGTGCTGTGAGAGGGAACAAGGAGACACCTCAGTGTCTGCAGACACGTGGACAGGGCAGGCAGTAAAAATCAGTTCAGCTACTTGAGAAGGTTTTCTCAAGTGTTTGACACTGTCACCGCAGTTTGACCAGAACCCTTCTGTGCCCCTTGCCAGGGAGCCTGCCGCCCTTCAGGCCCTTTTCCTTAGGAACAGCTGTATCCTGTGTGCTGGGTAATCCAGGAACTCTTCCACCTCACAACTTGGCTTTGCAAAGGCAAATGTGCAGCCGCTCCGGAGCTTTGCGGTTTTTTGCAGTGCTGAGACTGTGGTTATTGGAACTGTGCTCACCTCCTGGCTGTGACTGATGCTGTCAACCTTTTGCAGGTGGGGGACATCGTGTCTGTCATCGACATGCCACCAAAGGAGCTGACCTCATGGTGGAGAGGAAAACACGGCTTCCAGGTAGGCACCAGCACAGCCACGGCAGTGGGACTGGAGTAAAGGCAGGAACCTCAGTGCTGTGTTCCTGGAGCTGCTGTGCCTGCTCAGGGTGGCTCAGGGGATGAGCAGGGTGTCCCTGCCTTGGTGTCAGGGGATTCCCCTGCTCTCTGGGCTGGGGCTGGAGCAGACACAGGGGCTCCACTGGAAGTTTCCTTCCTCCCTCACCACGGGAAGGAGGGCTGGCCGTGGCCGGTGATGGACAGCTGGTCTGATGGCAGTGGAAGCTTGTGCTGCACCCTCTCCAAGGCAGCTGACACTGTTACTCACATCTTCCAGTGGCTAAAACCAGATCAGGCAGAACATAGAGGATTCAGAGAATTCCAGTGCTGCTGACTTGGACAAGCCACCCATCCATGTCTGTGTTTATTGTGTGGTGTTAATATTGCTGGTCCCTGTAAATGTCACAGCACAGAGATGGAGACTGAGTTTTCAAAAGGTCCTAAGCATACCTGGGGATCAGGTACCAAACCTTGGGTGTTGAAATGGCACTCTCCTTCCAAGGAGTTTTTAATCTGTAGTTTGATTTTGCCGTTAGGAAATGTAAAAGCTTTAAAAGTCTCTATTAACCAAGCAAACTCCAGAGCCACTGGAGGCTGGGGGGACTGACTTGTGCCCTGTCTCACATTTCAGCTGCTTTCAGCCACAGGGATTTCCATCTGCAGCTGCTGTCTGTGAGTGGGTGGGATGAGGAGTTTGCTCTGCAGAGGCTCAGGATTGCCCATACACTTGTGTATTTTGGCATGGAAAGTCTTCTCAAGGCTCCTCAGGTTCTCCCTGACAGACCTTTCCGTGCCAGACCCAGCCTGTGGCCCGACTGTTGTCAATGCCCAGCAGTTGGATCTCCCAGTCCCAGCTGGATGCAGTGCAGTTACACCATCCCAGTGCTGGCTGCTCAGCCAGGGCATGTGAGACACAGCTTTTGTTGGTTTTGTGTCAGGTGTGGGAGTTCAGATGACATCTCATTTGTAAAATCAGAGCAGCACGGACATAGAATACCTGCTCTGAAATGTCATTTGTTTCTAGGGTCAACACACTGGTACTGCTTGAACAGACTTCTGACTCTGAGCTGTGCTGTGGCTTTGCTGGACTTGTGTTCTAATCTTAGAAGCCCTAAAGCTGTATTCGCTGTACTGTCATAGAATGGCTTGGGGTGGAAGGGACCTTAGACATCGGTTCCAACCCTCAGTCAGTTAAATGCTGTAATACTGCTTGGAATGATCAGCCTGTGCCATGTTTAACTTCCAAGTGAATCAGTAAACAAAACAAAGCTGCTCTGTGGTCTGTGCCTGAGTGTAGACACTTTGCACAGGGTTTGGAATCCCTGTGTGGGATGTAGATCCCATTATTCAGTGTGGGCTCCCTGCTTGCCTTCGGGCTGGCTGACACTGGGGCCAGGTCTGAAGAGCAGCACTGGTGATTAAAGGCACCAGGAGCAAGGCAGCCCGTGTGCAGTTTGTCACAGCCTTGTGCCTCTCAGATCACAGCGATCCTGTTGTTCTTCCCCAGCATAAAAATATGGTGATGAGCAAACTGCCTGAAAAGGGGCTTTTCTGTGTACAGTCAGGCTTCTGAGCAGCTGCAGAAATACAGCACCATATTCTGCCTTGACAGAAAATTAGGGGTGGAATAATCTTGTGTCCTTAATTACAAGCAGAAGGGGTCACAGTGTGATCAGGTGACAGCCACACACACCTCAGAGATGCAGCTCTGTGTTCCCACAGCTCCAGGAGCTGAGTTTGCTCAAAGTTTTAACCTGTGTGTTGAGTTTAAGGCTCGTGAGCTCTGAATGTACAGAAAATGTACATTTCCTGATGTAATGAAGTCTTTTGATGATACAAGCAGTGGGAATTCAGAGAAAGGGAATTTATCTCTAGTGTTGCTGCACCAGATGTAGAGAGGAGTTACAGGCAGAAGTGTCCTTGATAACTGCTCAAAAAGAGTGTGGAGGTGAAGAATGTTGTTACAGCAGTAGGTGTAAGGACAGATGAAGCTGTGCAGCCTCTAAAGCATTTGTTAGAGGCAAACAGTTGTGTTCCTGTTTAGGAACATTGCAGTGATAGCAATCTGTTGATCCAGTCATTTGAGTTAATAAAATAAATCAACAGAGCCCCTCTTGGCATATAGTTGTGATTCTGAGAGCAGATAAAAGGAGGAGGTCCTGCCACCAAACATCTGGACAGTTTGTCCTGTTATTTCTCAGGTTTTTGCTTCATGTTAGGGAAGGAGCAGGGTTTTATCAACCAACCACAGCTTCCATTATAAATCATGTCTTGATAGGAGGAGAGCAAGAACAGGGAAAGAAATTCCTTGTTGCACTGAAAAGGGAAAAAATTACTTTTTGACTTAAAGGAACTCCCCTGTTTTTGTGCATTCACTCCTGCCTATGCTGCATCCCTTGAGATAACAGGAGGGCTGTGGTGAGGAGCTGGAGGCAGCTCTGCAGATGTCAGCCAAAAATCAGCTCTGACAGGCTGCAAGCACCTGCAGCTTGGACTCAGCATGGGAGTCAGAGTGTTCCTGCCAGCCAGAGCTGTCCTTCAGGAATGACTCACTGGGTTTGTGTCCGTCACACCTCCCTGGCACGGTGCCTGTGCTCTGTGTACACCTGAGCTCACGACTGCACTGCAACACACCCAATCCTGGGCGAACAAAACAGCCCACGAGGCTTCTTAGCATTTGCTCTGCTTAAAGTAAAATGATTTTAAGACATTTTTCCTTAAGCCTTTTTCTCTTCCAGTGCCCTCAGTGTGAGTCAGTGCTTTCTCTGTAAGATTGTTACCTAAATTACAGCCACCTCCACTTTAACAGCCTTCAGCCCTCTTTGTTCTGCTCTGCTTTTGCTTCATGCTTTGTCTTTTCAATCAGTAGCTCTGTGTCAGGGAGCTGAGTCACTGGGGACAGGCCCTTGTTTGATGCACAACTGCCTTTGGATGTCCTGAGTTATTCTGGTTTTTGGGAATGGCTTCCTGAGGCGCAGAGCTGCCCCACAACCTGCCCTGCTGGAGAGGTGACAAAATCAGCATGTGCAGCCAGGGGGGACTGGGCTGATTTTAATCAGGCTGTGATTGCAGCAGCTTGAACTGATTGTGATGCTGCAGGTCCCAGCTCCACAGAATCCCAGGATGGGTTGGGAGGAACCGTAGAGATCATCCGGTGCCACCCCTGCCATGGGCAGGGACACCTTCCACTGTCCCAGGCTGCTCCAAGCCCCATCCAGCCTGGCCTTGGGCACTGCCAGGGATCCAGGGGCAGCCACAGCTGCTCTGGGCACCCTGTGCCAGGGCCTGCCCACCCTCATAGGGAAGAAGTTATTCCCAATATCCCACCTAAATCCCATCTAACCCTGCCCTCTGTCAGTGGGAAGCCATTCCCTGTGTCCTGTCATTCCATCCCTTGTCCAGAGTCCCTCTCCAGCTCTCTGGTTTCCCAAAGTGCCGCTGGCACACCAGTCAGGAATGGATAATCAACAAGTACCATCCCACACATTTTTTTTTGTGAATAAAAGAAATCAAAATAGTTCCGATGCCCAGGTGTTCAGCTCTCTTTAACAAGAGCTCAGGATTTGAGCTCAAATCCCGTTCCTCTTGTTAGTGGTGCCCTAAAGTGGGAGAGCATTTCAGCAGGGGCTCCTTTGGGAATGAGGTGAGGGTGTCCTGCTCTCTGTGTAGTCACTTGGCAAAGACTCAGTGACAATTCTGCTCAGGAAGCCCAAACAGGCCATAAAAAGTTGCAGTTTCCCTATCAAGTTTTGCTAGACTGTCATCAGATTTCAAAGGAAAAGAGAAAACTTTTTGACTAAAATTGAACCCACACTTTGGATTATGTCAAACCCAAAGATCCAGTCTGAATGTCTCAACCAATGTTTCATTTGCCATTTACGTTGCTGGTACTTCCTCATTTGTTTGAATTCCCTCCCCATACACTGAAAATTATCATTGTTACTCTGACTTTTCCCCTTAAAGCCTCTTGTGTCCTCCAGTTTTAGCAGCCACTGGCATAGAAGTGAAAAGATAAAGCTACAGTAGGTGTTGCAGAACAGTTCTCATGCACCAGCAGCCTGTGCCTTCCTCCTCTGCTGAAGGTGTGTAGTATTTAACCTTTAGATGACCTTGTATTTATCTAAATATATGCTGCCCTGGCTATTCATTTTCCTACATTGCCAAATCCTTTAATCCTGGCTCAAAGCTCTAATAGTGCCTTGCTGCATCTGTTGAGATTAACTCTTGGACTAAACTCATTTATTTATACAAAAACATGGAAAACTTCCCATGGGAGGAGAAGCAGCATCTCTTAAGTGGGTGGGAATGAGGCACAAGATGTGGGTTATAACCCTGACGAGGATCTCCTGGGGATCTTGCAAGAAAAGTTGGAATAAGTAAGTCAGAAAATGTAATTAATTTCTAGCAGTGAGTTAACACCAGGGAGCCAGCACAATTCTTTGCCTCTAAAAAGTCCATTGTGATTATTGGTGTGAACATGGCAAAAGTGATACATGGACAGCAGGTAGAATGTTTGATTTGGGAAAGTTCTGGGATATCTGGAAGCAGTGACATAACCATCCAGGGTCCTTCATTTCTGAATTCCTGGTTAGCGTGTTGTACAGTGCATGCAGAAGCAGGAGAAATACTGTGTTAACAGTCAAAGGCAAATGAGTTTTGATTCCATGTCCAGCATTTGACTGAATGTCCAACAGTGTGGGATCTGGGGTTGGATTTAGATCCAGATATAGATGATTAATGGAAGGTTGAGGTCCCAGGACTTCAGGTTTCTTTACACATCTCAGGCACGGACAATGTGGGCAATTACTGAGAATGAAAGAAACTTCATTGCTCCAGCTGTGGAGTTTCCCAGGTGATGTCTGTGTGGTGGGCTGAGACTTTCCCTGGATCTGTGCATTTTTCCTAATGTAAAAATTGCCTCCTGTATCTCTCACATGGGAAGTGTCCAGCAGAGACTCTCAGCTACAGTAAAGTGTTAAAGCTGGGGCTGTTCAGCCTGGGGAAGAGAAGAGAGGGTTGTGTGGAGACCTCAGAGCACCTTCCAGTGTCTGGAGGGGCTATGAGGAGGGTGGAGAGGGACTTTGCATCAGGAACTGGAGTGACTGGACAAGGGGGAATGGTTCAAAATGAAAAAAGGGAAATTTAGGTTGGATATAAGGAAGAAATTGTTCCCTGTGACGGTGGGGAGGCTCTGGCACAGGGTGCCCAGAGAAGGTGTGGCTGCCCCTGGATCCCTGGAAGCATCCAAGGCCAGGTTGGATGGGGCTTGGAGCAACCTGGGTTAGTGGAAGGTGTCCCTAAGGTCCCTTCCAACCCAAACCATTCTGGGATTCCATGATTTAAATCCATGCAGTGTATTTTGTTCAAACAGCAGCACTTCTGTGTCAGTGTCACTCAGCCTGTTCCCAGCAGAGCAGCTCCCTGAGCCATGAGATGCCAGAGGAAGGGCCTCTGGATGTGATGCTGCTGTTCATGCTCATTTTCTCGTGTCAGTTGGCTCATTTCTGTCTGTAAACTGCACAGAAATCCCCGCTGTGTTCCATAACTCCAGGATACCATGTGCTTGCAGACCTCCCAGCTGAGGGAGTGGCTGGTGCATCTATACCTTGTGTTGGGTTTGGGGTGGTTCTGTGAGTCACTTGTGATGCCCAGGCCAGTCCCAGTTCCAGGGAACCTCAGCTCAGAGCCCGAGTTCTGCTGGCCCACAGTGCTGCTCCTGCAGGTTCTGCCCTGAGCTCTCAGAATCTTAAAACAATCATATTTCAAGTGTGTGGCATTCAGTGTGATGGGGGACAGCTTGTCCTTGTGCTTGGGCAGAACACTGCCCTGCTGGATGTTGGGGGTGTGGAAGAGGAAGGTGTCTGCTCTGATGACTGTTGCTTCCTTTGGGGAATTTGGAATAACTTCAGTCTGGCATGTTTGCCAGGACACCCCACACGTGGCACTGCCACTGAACTCCTGGGAGGTTGGTGGGTGAAAATCAGCTTGGAGTAGGAAGGAGATCAATCTTTTTCCATGGAGATAAAACGGAATTGTGGAAGATGAATTAATAGAGGAGAGACTGTCTGCCAGGCTTGGTGCTGACTGCCCTGTGCCTCCAGAGGATTTCACGGATGTGCCAACATGACTGGCGCAGTCCTGGCTGAGCTCGGGGCCCATCCTCTGGCTCTTTGCCTCGTGTTCCTGTGGTGTTTGAGCAGCCTGGGGCTGCCTGCGGCGACTTGGTGCTTCCAGCTGTCCCAGTCACAGGCCTGGCACGGCACAGGGAATCCTGCCCTGCCTTAGGTGAGGAGTCTGGGAAGGGTGGTGATGCCTGAGTTACATCGCACAGTACAGGAGCTGTGCTGGGTGAGGAACACAGAGAAAAGGTGTGGAAAGATGGACCAAGGATTAAAGTTACCAAAGCTCTGCTCTGGTTTGACTTTCACCTGGGATGAGAGTGAGAATGAAGATGCTGGGAAATAAGAGAGAAGGTGGGGATGCAGAGAGGTGCCAAACTCCTCTCTGGTCACAGCTTAGCCTGAATCCTCGAACAGGGAAAGGGAAATAATTTCACTTCTCCCCAGATACAGTGGCCCTTGAGTGGCATGGGAATGTCTGCAGGCACATCCTACTCCAGGAAAACATTAGGATCCTTCCCATAGCCTTTAACCCTGATTCTGGTTTAGAGCAACTCTCCAGCATTTCTGCCTTTGAGGGGCTGCAGGGAGAAATGCTGAGTTAAAGGTTAGTGCAGGGGCACTGCAAATTAACATTTAAAGTTAATAACTGCAGGACCTTGCAGTGCCTTGGGCTCTCAGATTGTTCTCTCTCAGGATGCTGGCAGCAGAGCAGAACCTGCAGTTGTCAGTGTTTTGACTGCTGGTCATTTGGTGCTGGATAATGTCGGGGAGCATCAGGCAAGGGGAGTTGAGGGGAGATGTTGGTTGAGCAGTTCAGATCATAACACTCAATTTCATCTTTCTGTTTTACTCCAGGTTGGATTCTTTCCCAGTGAATGTGTTGAACTCATCAACGACAAAGTCCCTCAGTCCGTGACCAATTCGGTGCCAAAACCAGGTATGTAAATCAGCTTTTTTTGATGCAGCGAACTGGACTGGAGTTCTCTTTGCGTGTTCCATGTTTAATACCTCCTTCACATGTGTCATGAGTGTTGATCATCCCCTGCACATCCTCATTCCCCTCTCTGTGTGTCGATCACCCACGCTGCCACTCTCTGAGGAGTTCCCACTGTTGAATGTCTTTCACTTGCTGTACAGACTTTGATCTGTGTCCACCTCTTGCCTGACTTGAAGGATTTTAAGCTTGTAAGAATTTTAAGATACTTTGAGCAGTCTGTAATGAGAGATTCCATGAAACATCCCAGTTCTGGGTGGTCAGGGAGTGTTGCATGTCAGGATTTTCTATACAGAACACAGATGAGCAGGAATGTTGGTGCTGATCAGATGGAATAGATCACCTTGGTACTGGAAGGTTCTCTGTGTTTGAGGATGGATGGAGGAAGTTGGATGTAACAGAATTGGAATGCTGATGTGCTCTGGGTACATGGCTCCATCTGCTTCTTCCTGCCTTCTGGACAGTTCTGTATTGTAGGAAAAACAGGCAAATTAATCCAAAGTTCTGCAGAGGGAAGGAAAAACAGATAGAGAATGGGATTTTGGATCTGAGTCTACTGTCAACCTTCCCATCCCTTCAGTGTGCTCTGGAAGTGATTGGCATTAGGTGTTCTGGCATAACTGAGATCTCTGCAAAATTTACTGGTGGGGAAGCTGAAATTTTTAAAAAATACCTCTATATTCATGTAGATAAAGATATTTCTGTGTATCTTTAGTATCGAGAAGAAGTTCGAATGTGCTGTTCTTCCTTAAAATGTTAAGCAGCTGGGAAGTGGAGTTGGTGTTGGACTGGTATTCTTTTCATCTCTCTTCTCTATTTTAATGATGTTCCTTACCTTGGCAGATTGCCGACTTGATACTTCAAAACAAATAGATGTGATTCAAAAGTTTGGCTTTTACCAAAGGAAACAACAGCATTTTATCAGCTCAGAGCTTGGGAGTTTGGTGTAAAGTCATGGATAGCCCAAGCTGTGAGTGCTCTGCAGGGATCTGTGTGCTTTGGAGAGCTGGCAGGGCAGGGCAGGGGTGTCCCCAGCCTGTGACATTCCTGGGAATATGCATTTGGTGGAATCAGAGGCACAGAGATGAGCATTCCTTGCATCCAGGATCTGCCTGTGCCCAGTCACTGCTCCATCAGCTAAAGCAGGAAAGGCAACTTCCAGCCTAAACACAAGCAAATGTTTCTTGTTAAACATGACTCAGGCAGTTCAGTGTCCTGAGCTGCTGGGGAGCAGTGCCTTGCTCTGCTTTAGGGGGAGATAATGGAGCAGAAGGGATGAATAGATTCCTTTTGGCTTTAACAATGCGCTGGGGGGTGCATTTCCCCTCAGCCCTGGGAAATGTTTGGTATAAAGCTGACACCACAAGCCCACGTCCCATGGAAAGTGATAAGTTGGAAGATATTGCCAAGTCACAAGGGTGTCCCCTGACCTTCCCTGATGGTTGTTCTATGGGTACATGAAACGTGGGTACATTAAAAGGCTCCTTGAGGAGAGCACTAATGAGCTTTGAGGTGTAAGGAATGGTGCAGCTGATTCTGCCATCCTGCCCCTCCTCTGCACACAGAATTCCTGATGCCACTCCTCTGGTGCCCTGTTTGTGCACCTTGGGAAGTGACAGCACTTGATGTTGACAGGAGTCTGGGAGTCCTTCCTTGGACACTGCGAAAGCTGGTGGGAGCGGGCAGGAGTCAGGGAGAAGGTTCCTGTGGTTAGGGAATGTTGGATGGGTGCTGGAGGACTCCGGGAGCTCTCTGGCTGTGTGACATGGGTGAGAGGAGGAAGGGAGGAAGGAGTTCCAGTTCCAGGGTGTGCCAGCACAGCCCAGGGGGGTGGCACGGGGCAGGACTGAGGTGCTGGAGCACCCTGGGTGCTGCCAAACGGGAAACTGGACCTCCCCAAAGGCACCCTGCAGGGCTCACTGGGAATGGCATTGCTGGGATAATGCACTTTCCTCGCCCATATTCCTGCATTTTGTGTTTTCCAATCCATGCCTTACGCACATGCACTTAAATACCCACATTAATTACTTTTCTCCCTCTACCTGTATTTAAAACATTAGTTTGGCTTTCCCCAGGGAATGGAGACTTTCCTAAAAGTCTCATTTGGAGCTGTTGTCCTCACTTGACATCAGCAGGGTATTTCATCTTGAATTAATGTGAAGTTTTAGATTTGGCCTTGATGAGCTGCACTTATCAACAGGCCAACTTTAATTTCTTTAATCAAAATACGATGTGTGGAGCATCCAGGATATTGTGTATGTGCAGAGTAAAGCTCTTTGCCATGAAGGAATTTCCAAACACAGAACTCCTCATGCTGCTTAATTGTCCCTGGATCTGGCTGGGCTGAGGAACCTAATGAAAAGCAGATGGAAAGCAGGGAACTTCCTGCCCTGGGTTTCTATTATGATTTATAATTAGAGGGTTTGATATGCACAAGGGATGGGGACAGCATTTTAATGGAGCCATAAAATATTGCAGTGGTCTCTAATGCAGAGCAGTGAGTGCAGTTCCATGGAGATGAAACACAGGGAGGGGCAGACGAGGGCTGGGATTGAGGGCAAACTCTGCTTTTGGAAACAATATTTTCATGGACTGTGGCAGGATGTGCTTTGTACCAGCGGTGATGGAGCCAGGGCCTGGGATAAGGGATGGAAAATGGGCCATAGAGAAAACCTGGCCTTTTTTTTCAGTTCTGAACAGGCACAGTGATATGAAAGAATGTCAGTTTTGCCCCAAGTCACCTCTCAAATGTATTTGACAATGACGTTTGGAGTCAGGAGGTTTTGGAAAGGTACCTGTTGAGACGTATTTTCCCTCGTGTTGGACTAAGCCTGTCCTCTTTTTTTTCATGTTCAGTCCTGTAAGAAAGTGCTTTTTTTTTTCCAGCTGGGATGCATATGCTTTCCTGACTGTTTCTATTTATGTAAAAAACCTTGTGAAGATCTAGGAACGTTCTGTGGGCTCATCAAATCCCACATTTCTTGAGCACTTTCCTCTTCTCTAAATTCTCCCAGTATTCTTAGTGGGATACAAAACTCTAATGATAATTTTTTAGCCTAAAATATTATATTGAATTGATATCTAATATTTAATAGTTAATATTATCAATTTAGCTGAATTTCAGTGCCAGAATAGGTGGAATCAGCTCATATTCACGAGGATTTTTAGAGATCCAGGAAAAAGGCTGCATTTGAATTTCAGATATTGAGAGAGAAGTGAATCTTTTCAATATTCAGTGCTGCTCAGAAGGAAAGGTGTGAATAGCTGCTCTGGATTTTCCTTCTAAGTGAACTTTTGGGAATTGCCTGTACATCGTGGCTGTGCTGACTCTTCTCATTCTCCTCTGTCCGTCCCTTTTTTTGGGAACAGTGTGTTTATGTCCATGTGTTCGTGTTGTCCCCACTCATCAGTCACAGGCAGTGTCTCAGCTCTCTCTTTCAGTCCCTTCTTCCTCATAATTCTGGATATTCGTAGTTTAGCAATATTTTAACACACATCTCACACCTTACCTCATACCTGCAGTTTGTTTTTGTCTTTTCCTAACAAGCAGCATCTTCCTGTGACCCAACTTCACTGCAGTGGCCTTGGCAGGGTCATTTTGGGGAAGGTTTTAGGCTTGGTCTTTGCTGGGGAGCAGCTGCTTTCAGTGGGGAAACACAGAATTAAGCTGCAGTTTGCAGGGGGACAATTAGAGCTGAAGAGAAGAAATGGAGGATAAGAAGGTAATGTTTCACTTTTTTTTCCTGCCCCCAAAATAAGCATTTTTAAAGCCTCAGGGGTCATTCTCACCAGTTCCTCATTTAGGACAAAGAATGAATAACCCAGCAGCTCTGCCCAGCTTTATGGAGGAGTTTTCAAATTCCTGTCTCATCCATTTAATTTAGATTTGACAGATGAAGGTGCTCTTATGATACACAACATTAAAAGGTGCCCTGTCAGTATTACAAGCTGTTGTGAATGACTAATTTTCTTTTTAAAACATCAATAACAGATTGATCTGGGTCAGCACACCCGATAGAAATGATCCACTGAATTTTAGGAGGATTGAAATTTAGCTCTGGATCAGGCAACAGGCTCTGCCCTGACCTCCTGCAGGCTCTGCTCAGTGCTGGAGGAATTCATTTTAACTGCAAAAATGCAAATTGAGACACATTCACTGAGTTAGAGCTGTTGCAATCACAAGGCCATGCCTGGTTTGAAACAGGCTCATTTCTAATCCATGGATAAAAAATATTGTGGTCAGTTTTTCATTTTAATAAGAATCAGGAAGAAGAAAGTGCAAATAGAGCTTAAATTCTGCAGATGCCTGGCTGAGCAGCCATTTGACACTGATTAGAGCATCATGTCTTAATTAGTGCTTTTATAAAGAAAACAGGGGAAGTGAGAGTGTACATAATTAGTACCAGTCTTGTTAATCTTAAGTAAACAAAGCAGTTGTTTGGTGTTCCATGCCACTGTCTCATTAAAGCTGAATGAAATGGAAATGTGCTGAGCCAAGGCAGGGATCCATTTCCAGGGGGGAAGCAGAGAGGGGATGAGCACCCAAAGCTGCCCAGGCTGCCAGCTCGAGCTCCTGAGGAGACAGGAACTGCTTGCAGCCCTGCCAGGCCTCGGGACCAAAATCCTGCAGGGAATCCTGATCCCTTGGCTCCCGCTGGGCTCGGGCAGAGCTGGGCATGGACACGGGGATTGCAGGAGGAAAGGCCAACAGTGGGAGTGTGGAAACTCACTTCAGCAGAGTCCATGTCCATGTCTGTGAGAGGAATTTCCCCAGGCTCTGAAAGGCACTGGGATTCAGCCAGCAGAGACTCCAGCAGGTCCACGCCCCTGCTCGTGGAATCGTTGGGCTGGAAAAGTCCCACCGTTCACCTTCAGACCGTGTCCCCAAGTGCCACATCCACACACTGTTCCTGGACCCTTCCATTCAGAACACAAGCGTGGGGCTGAGGCAGAGCTGGGCCTGTCTCCTCTGCAGTTCCTGGTTTTCAGGAAGGACACAGCAGCAAAACACAGCTCTGAGACAATTACTCTGCTTTTTGCATAAGAGCAGCTTCTGCTTTAGCACCAGTGGAAATGCCGGGAAATTCAAAATATAACAAAATTCAATATGTAACAAACCCTGTGCTGTTGGGCAGGACAGGGATGCACCTTGTGCTGAAAGGTCAAACATGCAAAATGTTGGGGGTTTTTTTGAGCTGGGACACAGGGTGGGAATTCCTGGATCCTACTGAATTTCCCAAGTGTTTAGCACCAAACAGCCTGAAGGATTGGGTGTGTTGTATTGTGCTGTTCATAGCCCAGCTGAGCTTTGTGTGAAATGAGCCCATTTTCAGTGGGAGCATGTTTTAACCAGCTGCTTTTTGTTTTGCTTTTTCCCATTTTTTTATTTCTCCCTTCCCAGTCTCCCCTGCCCATGGAGCCCGTCCAGCGTCCTGGAGCTACTTCCCCCCTTGTACGTTTTAATTTATTCCTTTGTCCTCCTTTCATTCTTGCCTCGTTTCTCTGTTTCCTTTTTCTTTCCTTCTTCTTCCGTACATGCAGATCAGTAGCACTGGTGCCCTGAAGGATATTTAGGGAAACCAAAACAAACCTGTGTTCTAAGGTGCTTTTTTAAAAGATATTTGGACTTAAAATAATACAGCAGGGAAAGAACAAAGCTGGTTATAGCTCTTTTCTGGGGGTGATAGAATAATTTTGAACCCATAAAAAGATTGAAAAGATTAAAAAGAAAGAAATTAAGTGCCAGATGTCCAAGTATGAATGTCAGTGTGAAGGAAAGAGAAGGTAAAAATGGTTGATGGGGAGGAATTAAACATAGTTCTCCAAGTTTGTTAGAACATGACAGCCTTCAGAAGCCAAAATTCCTTTTTTTTTTTTTTTTATGAGGGAATGGTGTTTGTGCTTAACATCTGACAATGCCCAAAGTGAACTTGTGGCTTGTTTATTCAGAGTCCTGCTTCACATTGCCATGGTCTTTTTTCGATCCTGCTGGTGCTGGTCTAAACATCGCAGCAATAACCTGGTGTCAGTAAAACCTGGAACTGATCATGTAGATTTATCATTTTTTACAGCAAATGTCTCACTTGCACAAATCAGCTCCCCCGGGATGTTTGGATTCCCTAAGTCAGTCTGAAAGCTGGATATGCAAATACTGTAAAGAGATAATTATAAAATCTACAATATTCATGTATATATACACAGATAAATCCTTTACCCACACACCCACTGCCAGCTGCTGGCACAGACACTGTGCTGGTGCCCCTGGAATGTGGGGAAGTGCTTCCCATTCCCAGGGCTCCCTCCAGAAGGACAGAAAACCTGTTCCTGGTGTGAAGATTTTTCCTGAGCACCTTCCTGAGCACGTGCCAACATGATCAGATCCCTCCAGGCAGAAGGAGACTCCAGAGGGGAAGAACAGGGTTTGTGTTTGGGATATATCATGGAGAGTGAGGTGAGGCTTCTTCCACTGCACATATCCAAACCCACAGGAGCCAGGGAATATTGAAACTGGGAGGGAGGTTTAAGAGTGAGGGCAGAATTTATTGCTATAACTGGCCATGTCCACTGGTAAATAATGTGACAGAAAATTTGGGAGGAATCAGAATAGTGAATCTTGTAGGATCCAGGGAGTTCCCTTTGGGCACACAAATATGGGGAAAAGATTTTTCTTAATGTTTTTCCATTTGTAGAGTCAAGTTCCTTGGATCCCTGAGCCCTTCAGAGATGCAGTTCCTGCCAAGGATCAGCAGCAGTTAAATTCAGATAACACAGGCAGGCTTTAGCCTGTCTGTTTTTTCAGGCAGACTTTTTTATTAGGTTTCTAACACAAAAACAAGGGATGGCCATATTTCTGGTTATTTAATGCGAGTGCTCAGTGTTGAGTCCCCTTCCTCTCTCAGCTGTGAGAAGGAAGATTCTGACAACAGAACAGCTCCAATATTTCTGCTCAGAGCTATGAGGCTTATTAGTGGTTCTGCTTGTTTTTTCTGTGAAATTAATTCCTTGTGACAGCCCTGTCCTTTGTGAGTCATGGAATTGCCACAGAAATGGGAAACTTGGCTGTGGCTGCTCCGAGAGCACCACTGGAGAGCTGGGGAAACCACATCCTCCCATGGCTGAGCACTCCTAGGCTCTGGGGCTGGTTTATGATACTCCTGTGTCCCACAGATCATGGCTGCATGACTTCTGCTGCCAGGAATTTAGGAATAGTTGTGGTTTTTAAGTGTGGTGGATTTGAGGTCCTGTTCAGGTTTTGCTGGTGCAAAGGGGAAGTTCCTTTCTGGGCTCATTGAGGCACAGAAGTTCTTTTTTGGGCTCAGATAAACGAGCTGAGCTCTGGACAGGGAGGCAGGGGCTGGAAGAGGGTTCTGTAACTGGGACAAAGTGCCCCTGACCACAAGCCCAAAATCTTTGGCCTCCCAGCCACAGCAAAGGCTGTTCCTGTGCGAGCTGTGCTGTGTTAAACATCACTCATTTCTCCTCTAGCATGTGCCAACCTAAACTGACATCTATTTTATAGAATTTTTAATACTCTTTTTACAGTGAAAACTCTGCTTAGGGTGGTCTGTGCACAGCATCCCAGAATCCCAGACTGGTTTGGGTTGGAAGGGAGCCTAAAGATCATCTGGTTCCACCCCCTGCCGTGTGCAGGGACTGGAATTGGGAATTGGCCTGCACACACTGTGCTCACTCCTGAGCCAGCTCCAAGCCCAGTTGTTCAGGCACCAGCAGCATCCACTCCATCCCCAGCAGCTCAGTTTTCCAGGGATTTGGGTGTTCACTCAGCTTAGTCCAGCTCACCTCATGGTTTTTGCTGTTCACGCTGTGAGCTCAGTGGATCCCCTCCCTCCCACTCCTTTTTGCACACAGACATTGCTGGGGAAGAACAATTCAGGCCTAGAACAGCCCAGAGAAGCCCCAGCTCTGCATGCTCAGCACTGAACTCTGGATTTCTCCAGCTCTATCTCTCTAATTGCTGTCTCTCCACATTGAATTGTTGGTCTCCTGCAGTCCATCCAGGAGATATTTTAACTTTGTTGTCTCTCTTGCCTTCTGTCTGTCCCTCTGCCCCTGCCCTGACCCTGATTATCAGACTTGGAGATGGATAGTGTAAAACCAGGCTCTGCATTTGTTACTGAGGCTCTGAACCAGTCCCACCTGAGCTCAGGTAGAGCCTGTTCTGTGCCATCCTAACCATGTCTAACCCTGTCTGTGATAGCAGTAACCACTCACTAACCCTGCTTGCTGGCAGAACTTAGCTGTAGTGTAATAAATAGTGAAATAGAGAATTAGTAATTTTTTTTAATATTAAAACCTGTTGGGTAGAGAAGCCAGTGCCTGGTTCTGAGAACCCACCTTCTCAGGGGCAGGTTTTCTGCAAGCGATTTCCAGACCCAGTGAGTGAATCCAAATCTGCAGGTGATGCTCAGCACACCTGGGCCTTGCCTTGTGCACACTCTGCAGTATCAGCAGCCATGTGGGTGGTAATCTGTGTATCAGAAATCAGCTTCTTTTCCCCCACAGCTGCTGCATCTCTAAATATAAAGTGTTCTTCTTTTCCCAGCCTTTCAATTTGAGTCTCACTGTCCGAGGGGTTTGCCAAACCCTCTGTGACCACGCTCTGGAGGGAAGAGCTTGCTTGAATAAGAGAGGGAAGAAATGTGGTTAAATATATAGTTTTATGGCAATGGAAACGACCCTCCTGTGTGCCCAATGCACAGTGAGAGCAGAAAACAACTGTGTTGTGTTGTCATTGCCATGACAATGTGGCTGTCACTGTCAGAACTGGCATTAGGTGAAATTAAGTGTTCCAGTGGAACTGAGGAGCTGAGATGTGTCCCTGGTACATTTTATGTAATCAAACATTTAATCCTCAGTTATTGAGAGGTATTTGACAACAGACATTTCAATTGATTTGCTTGTTGTGTTAAATCATACCTGGACTTTGTTTCCCTGGAACTCCTAAGTGCTCGGAAAGAGAATGTCAGTGGGATTTTAGGAGAGGCAGAGCAGCAGTGTGTGGGAGCTTTATTTCTAGGCAGGGCTTGGCACCAAGGCACATGGCAGAGTTCTTGCACGGGCTTCAGACAATGTTGTCCCCCATGTCCCTCTGTTTCACCCAGTCCCTTGGGACTGGGGTTGAACTGTACCTTCCTAGAGGTCATCCCAAGGTGTTCCTCAGGTTAAACGAACAGGTTATTACTGGATATTTGGTATCAAAGCAATGCTGATAAATACAGCCAGTCAGAGCTCATTTGAGTCCTGCTATCCACAAAAGCATGGAATCATGGAATACCCTGAGCTGGATCCACAAGGATCAGCCAGTTCTACCCCTGGCCCTGCACAGACACCCCAAACTCCCACCCTGTGCCTGAAAGTGTTGTCCAAATGCTCCTGGAGCTCTGGCAGCCGTGGGGCTGTGTCCATTCCAGATGGAGGAAGAATCTTTTCCTGATACCCAACAGCACTGGTAGAACATTTCAGTTCATGAAGGAGCCACTGCTTGTGCAGTTCAGTGACTGAAGTGCTTGGTAAGTGCCAGGCGTCTCTTCTAATTGTACTTGAACTGATTGCAAAGCTTCTTGTGGTTTAGGTGTAAAGCTCTGCCTCTGCTGCAATCCTTGTCTGGATTCCCGTTGTACCGTCTCCGGTCACCAAAGGAGGATTTATTTTTAAACTAGGCTGTAGGGCTTTATTTCTCTGCCGTCAGAAGTGCTGGATGCTTGCTTTGAAAAAAATAGTATTATTTTGCTGGTAGTTTGGCTCTTGGATACATTAGGAATGTCAAACTTCACCTTCTGTAAATGTGTTGCTTTGCTGGATTTCAGTGCAGTGAGCCCTGGAAAGTGCTTATTTACCCTGAATTGCTCCAGTAATTACCTGGTTTTAGGAGAAGGGGATTTATTGCAGGGACTGCCCAGGACTGTAAGACTGTTTAGTCTTTTTAGGTCTTGAAATTTGTAGTGCAGACCAGAACTGCAGCAGCATTTTCCTGAGTTTTTAATTTCCTTGGAGTCTTTTTCTCTTTCCTATCCCTCCCTTCTTTTAAGTGATTCGTCTTTTGTTCCTTCCCATTTTTTGGCAGAAATAGAAAGGGATGAGAGCTGTGGGCTGATCTGTGGAAGTGCTGCTAAATACAGGATTCATCTGGTCCTCTCTGAAATTTGCACCGTAAAATATGTGATTCTGCTGTAAAAGTAGGAGTTGGAGAGAACAGCTCCCCGAGCCTGTGTGCTGGGAACAGACATGGCAAAAATTCTGTGTTCCCTGGGCAAGCAGGGATGGGATGTAGGAGCATCCCAAAAGCAGCAGCAGCATCTGTCCTGCCTGGGATGAAGAGTCACTTGCAGCCCTCTCTGGGGGACTGGATTTGGAGAAAGTCCCACTGTGCTTCAGCCAGCCAGGCAGCACCAAGTGTGTTCTTCTGCTTTTCCAGCAGTAGTTTGGGAGAAGGAACCAGCAGGGCTCTGGATCTGGGTCTGCTGCTCCACTCCCCCTTCCCCTGCAGGGCACAGGATGCCCTTGGCATTCCATGGAAGCGCAGCATTCCCAGGACCAGCTGTGCAGCTGAAGCTGTGAATGATCTTCTCAATGTCCCATTTCCCTTTTGCAAGAGAGCAGGGTTTGGATGTTCCTCTAGACCTGCGTGAAAATCCACCTGAGGAGTCTCCATAATGTACCATGGTAAGAGTTGCAGGTACACAGGATGGCAGGGAATTGCAGTTTTGGGAGTTCTTCACCAAACTCGGACGAGCAGTAGATTTACAAGGAACAGTTTTAGAGTTTAAAAGTGTCAGATATTCTTTCTGCACCCTCTGCCTATGGGGACATGTTTTTATTTGTAACTTGCTTTTGCCTTTTGCCTTCAGTGGCAAATCTGAAACAGTTTTCCTGTCTACCTAAACAAAATCTCTAAACCTTGGCTAACTCCTAGGTGAGAGACAAGCAGAAATTGTATTTCACAAAGTTCCTAAGGATGCAGAGCATTAGGGAGTCAATGTATTTTTTCTTCCTCTGTAAGCCTTTAATCCTTGAACAGTGCAGATATTCCTGACAATGGCAGTGAGACCCAGGAGTGCACTTCGGCAGCGCTTTATGAGCACCCCTGGCTGTTCCTTACCCCCACATTGAGGAGCTTTAGGTGATGGTGATGCAGTACTTGCAGTGAGAACAAATCCACGTTTCTGTGACATTTCCTGGGTGCTATGGAAACTGTCTGGGTGGTTCTCAGGAAGTTGTGAGTGAGTTGGTTGACATTTTCTTCAAGAGGCCTGGATTTGAAAGCCTGGAGTGGAAGAGCAGGATTTGGGGATTAGTGCTGTGTCTGGAGGGCCCAGGGGAAGCTGGGGCAGGGGCAGAGCGGCAGGAGCAGGGCAGGAGTTCCATCCTTTGGAGAGAAGCTGGACTGAAACAAAAGGGACCTGCAGGCTCAGGGACCCAGGGGCAAGAGGAAGGTACCCTTTTTTTCTTTTTTAGCTGAACTCAAAGAGAGTTTTCTGATCTATGAAAGCCCTGCTCGAGCCCTCCCAGCCCTGAGGGGAGGGTTCCTGTGTCTCCTCAGAACGTGCCATGAGTGCAAAGCCAGTGGTCCCAGGACAGCTGGTGGACACCAGTGTTGTCCTGTGGGACCATCAGATGCAGGCTGAGCCCAGGGATGCTCCAGGGACCTTTTGCCTTCTCTGAACAATCCCAGTAAGGCACAGGTGGAGGTGTCAGTGAATGAGCCTCCGTGTCCAGCCCCCCAAGTTTGCATTCAGGTTTTTCCCTGGAATAGCTGAGTCTCCTGGAAGTATGGAAAAGATCCCACACAGAGCTGGCACAAAAAACCCCATCCCTGCCCACCCCAACCCCCTGTCAGGGTCCAGGCTCCTGGCGTAGGAGCCCTTCAGCAGCTTTGGGGAGCAAGGGGAGCAGCAGAGCTCTGCCAGTTGAGGAGCATCCTCTGCTCCATCGCAGCATATCCTACGTCCCCACGGGGAGGCACTGCTGGTGTAATTACAGCGCTGGAAATCAGCCTCCAGGCACAGGGAAACACCTGGAACACCGGTAGAGGGAAGAGCCAGATTAATTCCTGTGTTCCCTACAGTGCAGTTTCTCCTTGTGTGTGGTCACCAAGGCTTTGGGAAGAAGCTGAGCCCATATACAGCAGCTTCAGGCATCTCACATTTTGACAGGTAATTCTGTGGTGAGCCGTGGCCATGTTTCCTGGGGAATTTTAATTGGAAAAGAAAAGGAACAAGCGTGGTGTGTGGATCTGTGCACAGTCTGTACACATCAGTTCATGAATAATTATACAGATCTGTGTTCTGTGCAGGTATGAAAGAGCTGTGTTAAGGTTTGTTATGGGAACATTCCTGGTGTTGGAGAGGCTGGGTCCCTCCAAATTGGCAGAGTAGTGTGAAGCACAGCAGTGAAACTTGGCCGAGTGCAGGGTGTTGGAGGCACCAGTGTGCTTTAATGAGGCCACTTTCCTTTTTGCTTGTTCTGTGCTGCTTTCTCACTCTGCCTGCTCTCCACTTACTCAGGTTGGGGGGGCCGTTATTTTTAAACAAGATGTTTTTTCCTTTCTCACAAGCTCTGTCAAAATGGGACTTTAATAATAGTTGGCTTGAGTGAAACTCTGCAGCTATGCTAAAAGCTCTGAAATCATGGCGAGAGGGAGTTTGTTCTGCTCTGCTTTTCCTCCTGTTTTCTCCTGAATGATTCTGTACATCAGTGTGGGAGCCAGATTGCGGCTTGGAAATACTTCAGGCAGCTTTAACCATAGATGATGGCACAAAGCTCTGATCTGTTCCTGGCCTGTGGATTTATCAAGGATCAGGCCAGTGCACAGCTCAACTCTCCCATTAACGCTTGGTTCTGGGAAGTTCACAAAGGCTGAGTAGCTACACCACCACCTCTCTATGCACAAAGACTTCATAAATGGAATAGCTGGAATATTTTTCTTGCAAGCCATGGCAGACCATGGCTCCATCAACCAAAAGCTCAGTCACCACATGGTACCACTGTGCCCAGAGAAGCTGTGGCTGCCCCTGGATCCCTGGAAGTGTCCATGGCCAGTTTGGACGGGGCTTGGAGCAACCTGGGATAGTGGAAGGTGTCCCTGCCCATGGCAGGGGGTGGGACTGGATGAGCCTTAGGGTCCTTTCCAACCCATTCTGGGATTTGATGATTCCATACTCTGTGACATGAAATACCTGGATGTCAGACTTGGTTGCTGTCAGCTTTGAATCAAATCCAGTCATTTTAAGGCATTCCATGCCATGATGTGCTGCTCTGTTGGTTTTTTTTTAATGCCCCAGTCTGCTTTTATCTATAGTTTCTCAGCAACACCCCTTATTTTAAAAGCGGTTTTTGTTTATTTGTGTTGTGTGTGTGTGTTTTGGGAGCAGCTGACTGCAGGATAAATCCAGCTGAGTAAGAAGCAGCATTGGAAAATCCTGCCTGTCCAACTCCTAATGATGGCTTTAACCTCCTTCAGTGGTCACATTTACAAAACCAGAACGTGGAAGAAGCTACAGGCTGCACTAGTAACATTCTTTGGGTTGCTTTGCCTTCCCAGTTCTTCTGTCTGAAATAAGTTTTGGAGGATAGGGTGGACTTCAGGATTGAATTTGTAACAGGCACATGGATGGCCCTTTTTTCTGTGGTTTCAAATGCTTGGGCTTCTTTGCTGGGTTTAAAAGATACTCATTATCTGCCTCCACTGCTCCATGGCAAGCTGACCAACTCCTCAGGAGTGGGGAATGCATCTCTTTCACTTCCTTGCTAATAATAATAATAGTAATAATAATTATAGCTTAAAATTGTCTGGCAAAAGAAATCAGAACAGAAAATGAGACTCATGTGATTATTTTATTATTTCCAATCAAATATTCAGAAGCAGCAAGAAGACATCTCAGTGCTGTTCAGTGCAGTGGAGAGCAGAGACCCCTGTGCAGGTGCAGAAGGTCCCAGGTGCAGAAGAACCACATCTTGGTTGCTCAGGTTTCATTCCTAAAAGAAAGGCAGTTTCTAAGAAGGATTAAGGATTTTCCTTTACAGGAAACAAAGCACAGAAGATGTGTCATTGTACACCGGTAGTAAAATACCTCCTCAAAGCAGTAATTGCAAAGGTAAAACCCAAGCCTGAAGCTGAGGCAGCTCTGTGTTATTGAGGATGCAGCTGTTACATTCCTGCTCTGATTAGCAAAAATAGGATTGGGCACCCCCTGGCCTTAGTTTGAAATTGGGCACCAGCAAAGGGTGTGAATGGAGCAGTTGGTCACAACAGGGGTCACCAGCCTTGAAGGAGTCTTCCTAGCCAAGCCTGTCTTACCGTAAAAAGAAAAAAAATTATATAGGGAGCATACAACACATCCTGGCAGCTTTGGGCAGCTCAGTGTTACTGCTCTGAAGTCCTGGATGCTGTTTGGAATTGTATGTGCGTTTTGCATGTTAATTAGGAATAGCATTGCTTCTGCTATATGCGTCTGTGCTGGGATTTTCCTAGCTTTGATCAATGGGTTTGATGGGAAGAACTTTCCCAGAATGGTGAGCTGGTACCAGGGAGAAGGGTTTGTACTTGGAATTATTTGGAGAGAAATGGATTTAGGAGTCGTGCTTGGCTGCTGAGGTGAACCCTGGTGTAATAGTGTGCTCATTGTCCAGACCAAACAAGTCCAGCAGTAAATACCAAGTGTAAGGAGTAGCTGAGAACAGGATTACTGGGGGATGTGAGTCAGCAAATGATTTTGAAAATAGCACAGAGGAGAAAGAAATGAGTTTTCCCCTCCTGCTCATCAAGATGTCTGCAGATAGAGAGGCAAATTCCTTCTTAATCCTTCTGACCCTGAGGTTGCCCACCTTTAGCTGGGAAGCCCACATTTTAAAGTGGGTGAGAGCAATTACTGGGATTGATGAACTGGTGTTAATGGGAGAGCTCGGGGTCAAACAGCACAACGCCAGAACTTATCCCTCAAACCTGCAATAAATGCAGGTAAGGTCACAGCTTCACTGGCACTAGGAAAAGCCTTGGCAGAGGCTTCCTGCCATCCTGGCTCTTGTTCCTGCTCCGGTGCTGGCCGAGGCTGGGCAGGGATGGCAGTGCTGGGGTCAGGTCGAGTCCCAGGGTCTGTGTGCTGTGCCCTGGGCTGGAGCCCGGCTGGAACTGGGTCACTGGGAAATGATGCTGTCATTTGGCTTTGCTTTCAAACAGCAGCACTCCCAGAGTGTTTCTAACTGGGTTCGTTTTCCGTGATCTGATCAATGTGAACTAGCCCCTCGGACTGGGAGGGGGCATTGTTCCTGTGATTACATTAATGGGGACACCATGGGTGCGGTCCCCCAGTGTGAGGTGCACTCCCCTGGGTATGAGCTGCAGTCCCCAGGGTGTGAGGTGCTGTCCCCTGGGTATGAGGTGCAGTCCCCAGGGTGCGAGGTGCAGTCCCCAGGGTGTGAGGTGCTGTCCCCTGGGTACGAGGTGCTGTCCCCTGGGCTGTGGGGCCCAGCCTGTGTCCCATCTGCAAGCTGGGACGTGCTTCCATCCGAGCACTCGGGCATGCCCAGTGTCTCTCCCTTCCTTCTGGACATGCTGAGACAGATCTTTAGTGTGGACTTGGGGATTTGCAGCGGGAGCAGTGACTGAGGGACAGGGATGATGGCACAGATGTGTCCCTGAGCTCTGCAGACCCTGCGGGATTGGGCTGTGGCCCTCACCACAGTGTCCTCTGTAGTTTTTGTAGCATGAAGGAGCAAGGAAGGAGAAAGTGGATACAGGTGAGTGCAGCTTTCCCGGCCCGCGTGTTTTCCTGGAGGTGCTCACAGGCTGAGGGGATGGGCATGGGCCCATCCCGATTGTGGAGGTTACGGAGCAGCAGTGGGTTATATGGGGCAAAGCCAGCAGTCAGACCTTCACAGAATCCCAGGACGGGTCAGGCTGGAAGGGACCACAGAGGGTCACCGGGTCCCAGCTCCCTGCTCCAGCAGGGCCATCTCAGAGCACAGGACACAGGACTGGGTCCAGTGGGGGACACTCCACACCATCTCTGGACAATCTGTTCAGTGCTTGGTCACTGCACATGGAAGTTTCTCCTCGTGTTCAGGTGGAACTTCCCGGGCATCTCTTTCTATTGCTGGGCACCACCGAGCACAGCCTGATTCATCTTCTCAGCACCCCCTTTTTGGATTTTTATACCTGGGATTTTTTTATATTTCTATTTTAGACCTTCCCCAGGCGAGCAGCCGTGTGTTGCTCCCCATCGCTCCCTGCCCACCCTGCGCCCTTTGCCCGGCCCCGGGAGGCGGACAGGGGGGACTGGAGGGTCCCGCGGCGCAGGGGCAGTGCCGGAGCGGCTGCGGGAGCCGGGGCAGGAGGGAGGGAGGGACGGATGGAGGGGGAAGGAAGGAAGGAGGCACCTGCGGAGGAGGAGCCGGGGAGGGGCTTGGCAGAGCCGCAGAGGCTGCGAGCAGCCGGCGCATCCCGCGGATCCCGGTGGAGCCGAGCGCAGCCCGGCGCGGAGCGGGACCCGGCCGGGAGCAGGGCCAGGTGAGGCAGCGATACCCCGGGTTACCCGGCCGGGGACTCGGAGGGGGGGTGGAGGTGTCTGCGCCACTTGTTGCTTGGTAGCTTGCCAAGTATGTCATGTGCGTGTGGAGAATGAGTGGCTTTGGATGAGGATTCTTCTTTCCCGGTGGTGGTGGTGCGTCAGGAAAGAGGCGCTTGGCACATACTTTGCATTGGATATTGGGGAGAAATTCCTCCCTGTGAGGGTGGTGAGGCCCTGGCACAGGTTGCCCGGGGCAGCTGTGGCTGCCCCTGGATCCCTGGCAGTGTCCAAGGCCAGGTTGGACAAGACTTGGAGCAGCCTGGGATAGTGGGAGGTGTCCCTGCCCATGGCAGGGGGTGGAACGAGATGGGCTTTAAAGTCCACCCCCTGGCTGGGCCCAGGGGTGCTGGGCTGTGCTGGGGTGTCCTGCCCAGGACACTGCCTGGAGCAGAGCTGATCCTACACAGGGGTTATGTTGTCGGGGTGCTCAGGTGCCTCTCTGCTTGGGGTCATGTTTTCAGCCAGATAGAACATACCTGGTGTCAGTAATTCCTCTCTCATCCCTGGCTGCTGGTTACAGACCTGTGCTTCTGCAGTAGGAGAAGATCCTCAGAGATCCGTGCCCTTGGGCAGGTGCCCTGGCTTGGTGACCAAATACCGATTAAATTTACATACTTACCCCTCTCCCCCTCCTTGTTAATTGTTTTACTTCTGTTTCCCGCTAACTAATCTCTGCCTTGTGGTTTCTATTCCCTCTTGCTCCACACTGGCCCCATAGTTGTAAACTGTTTTATTGGATTTGTTCTCGGGTCATGGGTGTGTAGCTGTTAAAGGGAGATTCTTTCATGTCCGGGATGATTTGTGTGAGGATTCCCACCCAGATCCCAGCAGAGAAGGAATTCCAGCCCTGCAGGCCCCCTTCACCCCAGCCCTGATCCTGGGGCTGCAGGGCTGGAGTTCAGTGCCTCCCTCTCAGATTTATACCTCCCTCCCAAAGAGGCAGCTGACAGAGGGGAACGTCTACAATTTAAATTTCAATAGATTTTTGCATATCACTTTATCTTTTTGTCTTCTCTCCCTCCCCAGACTGGTACGTTCCTAAGCATTAATATTATTGATGCTGTTGTTCAGGAGAAAGGGGCTTCCTATTTAAAACTGCCAGCCCTTTGTTTGCTGGAGCCCTGGGGCAGGGAATGCACGCTCTGGAAAATAAAATTCCCAGGGAGAGACGTTACTGTGATCACAGTAGACACTTTGCAAGTAGCCATGGCTCGTCTGTTCATATTTGTTCAGAAAACCTCCTAAAAGCCATAGCCCATTTTAAGGACTAAATGCCCTGCAGGATCTGATTATTTGTGACAGAGAAGACAGGAGGCCTTCCCTTCCCTTTCCACTCTTCCCCGACCTCCTTTGTTCTGGGCACCACACAGGCGTGATAAAAGAGGCTCATTTGAAATCAAAGCCCTGCATTGGGAAGTGAAAGGAAAAGAATATAAAGCAGGCAAAACAATACATTATCTGCATTCCTAAGTCTTAAAAAGCAGATTTAATTCACCTCAAATCCCTAAACTATTAGGTCCAATTTTCACTTTCAGTGAAGTTTTTTACACTTCTTTAGCTGTGTAAGGAAGATGTATGTGAAAATGTATTTTTTATCCTCTTTTAGCTATTGTATCCTTGTGCTGTGTAAAGTGACTGTAATGTGAAGGAAAATCATGGCCATGGTCTTCAGTATTGTTTTTGTTTCCACTCCAGGTGAGTGGAATAATTAGGTTAATAGCTAAAGTATGAACAGTTTAGGAAGTTGGGGCTGTAAATAGAAAAAGAACCAGAGCAGTAGCAATCTGGGAAGGACAGGTCACTGCAGTTAGGCAGTAACTGGTCTGGGCTGCAAACACTTGCCCTCAGGCCAGTGAAAATGAGAGAGGCAGCCTTTGGGAAGGGACAGGGAGAGCAGCAGGGATGTTACTTGTCATACTGGAAGTACCACGTACCTCAGGAGAGTCTGTACCCAAGGACTGGGGCAAAGGCTGTGCCGTGGGCATTGGGAACAGCAAGGCAGTGTGCCTTGACCTGGGCCTCCTCCTGCTTCCAGAGGGATGGCTCATGCCCCTTCCCCATGGAATCAAAAGAGTTTGTTCCTTCTCAGTGCCTTCCCAAGGCCTTGCGTAAGAGCAAACACCCTCTCGCTGTGGGATCAGGCTCCATCTGCCAAACTCCTCATTACTCCACTTGTGTTGTTTGTTGATTCCTGTCAGATCCTTTTCCATCGCTCACCTCCTCCCACCGGACCGGGCTGGAGGAGCACAGTGCTGCCGTCACTCCGGCGATCCCGGCCCGGCTGATGCCACACTCCTGTTGGAATGGCTGGGGAAGGCTCCAGGCTGCCTGCCTGTGTCCAGAGCACTTGGTGTGATGCAGGGTTGCTGTCAAGTTTTTGGAAGCTCTCCTGCAGTGCTGCTGCCACTCGAAGGAATCGCGTGGGCGAGGCTCAGCCGAGCTGCAGCTCCACAGGGCTGTTGGGAAGTGTTTTAATCAGGGAGGGAGCTGCACGGAGCTCGGCTGGGCTGGGAACGAGGCAGAACAAAGACACTTTGCCTTCAAGAGGCTGTGAGTTTGGGAACAGTCAGCTCTTGACTTCTCTGAGGCCGTGGCCGCTGGAGCCAGAACAAAAAGTGTTTGGTTTAGATTGTCTTAAAGGGAGGTTGAGGATGTCCATCAGGCAATTCCACCTGTATGGATAGCTAGCAGCTCCAGTCAGCTCCAGCAGGGAATGTGTGGCATTGCCATCACCATCTCCCTGTGGATCACGTTCCTGGTGGTGATGACTGGTGAGTTGGAGAAGCTTCTGGCAGAGATGACCCTGCTCTGCTGTCAAGGTGACATCTTGCCTCTTGAGTGCTCTTCTGTTTCTCCCTGATTTGCAGGTGTCTGGAGAGTTATCCAGCACAGGGCCCTGGTTGTTGATGTTGATGCTTACCCTGGTCATCCTTAACACTGCTGCCCCAGCTGAGGTTCCAGAAATTCCTTTAACCAATAACACCCTTCATGGGCCACATCAGAACAACCTTTGGGGTTGTCCTGAAATTGGATTTCTTCTCAAACCATGCAAGTTGTGTATCAGAGATACCCTCAGGTTACAGCGTCACACTCTCTTCAGTGGGAAGGTAGGGTTGCACAGAGGCTCATTTTGGTGTCAGATCTCACATCTTTGGGTATGGTGTGAGCTTGGGCATGTGAGGTCAAACAACCCTGAGATCCCAAAGTGAACGTGGGTGGGAGGCTGACACCATGTCCCTGATGGGCAGATCTGGTGTTCTGTTCTGACCTGAGTCAGAACAGCCTTTCTAAAGGATTCTCAGTCTCCGGGATAGGTGAGATAAGCAAAAGGACTGCATTAAGCTCTGCTGGAACACAGAGATTTAGCTAGAATGAAAGAGAAAAAAGACATTTTAAGTGTCTCTGGATATTTTTTTCCTAACTCTGTGTTTCCCAGTTTGCTCCCCTTGTCTCCCAGTTTCGCTGCTGGCCCTGTGACCTCTTTGCGTCACCTGAGCTGCTGACCCCACTGCCACGTGTGCTAAATCTCTATTGAGTTGTTTTCAGCTCCCACTCCTTTTCCAGTTTGGGCCTCTAATAATTGGTTTCCTTTGCATTACAGCCGCATCCATCGTTATTTCCTCCCCCAGTTACCTGTCCCAGCCTGTCCCTGCTTCATCATCACTGAGACTCAGTCAGCGCTGTTGGTTTTTTCCCCAATACAATTCAAACTTGTTAACAGAATTAATAGATTGACCTTGCCAGTCCTTGAACCTTTGAAACCTCTCTCATGTCTCCGTTAGCCTTCAGCTACATAGATAACTGATTTATATCTCCTGGCCATGTCCCACTGCCCTGGGGCAGGTGTGCTGTCCTTCAGGGATTAATTCAGAGATGTCCTGGGGTCTGTTCAGGAGGTCAGATTATATCATCTTAGGGCTCCTTTATGGTCTTAGATTCTGGTCAAAGATCAGCCATGTCTTAAGGCTGGAAAATAGCACAGATTTCTTGGTGTCAGACATAGGTGATAGACTTTTGCATCTGACTAACCTGGTGGTTGTCATTCTTAAGCCATTACAAACACTCAAAAAATTTGGCAGAAGAACAAGGAAAGTGGTTTTGCTGTTGTACATTAGCTCCTGGTTCATGTCTGTGTGTTCTCATGGCCATAAAGAAACTTCTCCAGGCAGTTCACACTGTGGATGATCCTTGTGCCTGTCATTACAGACATGTGATTTTAGTTAAATGAAAATAGCCTCCGTGCTGGTAGCTTCTGGATTTGCAGCGTCTGTCTCTGGCAGAGGAATGACCAGACCCAGATGCTGCAGAAGCTGAAGGAATTGTGTGAGTTGCCAGGCTGGTGAATCTCTGGTGCCAGATGTTCCTGTGCTGACCAAGAGGAGCCAACCTGAGCCAAGGGCTGCTGTTGGCAGGGGTGGGGAATAGCTGGAGTTGTGCTGAGGTCATTGCACAGACACTGCCCAAAGGATGGCTGCAGGAGCCTGGGCAGATGCAAGAGATGCAGCTTCCTTATTACCAGGCTTTGTAAATAAACAGCACCAGCTCTTATCAATGACCTACTTTACTGTCCATGTGTGTGGGGCTCTCATGGTAGCTGGAAATCTGTCCTTATCTTTGGCTGGTTCTTGTCTTCACAGTTAATTTGAGTGGTTTTTGTCAAATGACACTGAAATGAATCACCTTTAACGTATTTCTTCACTTCGGAGCCCAGCCTTAACTGATGGCAGCCTGGCGCAAGGGAAATGCTGCAGCATCAGAAAACACACATTTATTTTGCTCTTGTTTCTGGCAAATCAGTCAGTACACATTTATGAAAGTTATTGGAGGTGGAAGGATATTTTTAGACTCTCATATCTATGGAATTTTAAATTATCTCTTGAAAATCTTTATGTCTGCTGAGGGAGCCCAGTGTAGAGATTAGTGAGGTTATTGCTGTGTTGGTTGGTCCTTCTTCAAACCCAGCATCCTGTTCAAGGACTAAGGGATGATGCTTGGTGGTGCGTGGTTCCACATTCTGCTTGGGGTTTTTAGGGCTGTGTAAATGAGCTTCCAAAATAGAATGTGCTGTGGCAGGAGGGAAGGAGAAAAATGTCTTGTTGCTAAGGAACATGACAGAGAACTGGGAGATGTGACTCAGTTCTTGGCTTGGCATCACTTCTCCTCGGTGAGATGTGGGTCTGCAGAGCGGGTTTTTCCAAGTGTAAGGGGATGGATATTGGGTATATTGGCTGATGTTTTCAGGAGGGGTTGGGATAACTGATGCTGTATGGGGACCCAGCTGACCTCGCTCCACTCCCAGCCTTCAGTGTGATCCTGAGCGTGCAGAATCAGGAGCGCAGGAAGCGTGTGGCAAAACCAACCCCAGTTTCTCATCTCCTGATTCCTGGTGCTGCTCTTTCTTCAGAAGAGTCTGTTGTTTCTCCTTCTCTCCCCACAGCAGTTTAGTTTTAGAAGAAAATGGCTCTGGAGGGACTAATAGCCTGGAAAAATTTTTGCCTGGCTTGCTGTAAATCTCCCTTCAGAGAGGATGGATTTCACTTTTGTTTTGTAATGCCTTTTTTTACGACATTCGCACACCTTTTTCCATCTTTGATTTTGTGCCTGCCACTGCAGTTTGTTTATGGCTGTGGAGCTCCGCAGCCACACGTGTTGTTGTTGCTTTGGTCTGAGCACCAGGCTCCCCTTGCAGCAGGGGCCAGCTGGGTGCTGTGACCTGTAAAGTCGCTGGGAATAACAGAAACAAACAGGCTGCCTGTGTGCTGGGAATGTGGGTCAGCAAACACCCTCCAAGATTTTTCTCTTGGAGTCCAAGTTTGCTAACCCTGCATCAGGAAATGTGTTGCTGTGACCCTGGGAAAGGGATTTTGTCAAACGCCAAATACTCATGCTACCAACAGGGAATGGGACAGGTGCTCTTTGTTTGGAGCAGGAGCTTGTTTTCCCTTGGCAAAAGCTGATGAGGCTGCAGGGAAACAGGCAGGGAGTTTGGGATGGTCTCCTGGAGGAAGCTGCCATTGCCCTGGATGGGGCTTGGAGCAGCCTGGTCTAGTGGAAGGTGTCCCTGCTCTGGGATTCTGTGGTTAGAATCTGTTGCCGGGTCACCGTTTGCCTGGATGTCCCCTGACCTTTGGGAAGAGGCAGGATGAGTCAGCTGGGAGATGCTGTCCTGCTGCAGGGTTGGCTGGATTGTGTTTTGTTTTCAAGCCTTTGTCTCATGGGGTTTTTCTTGCTGAGCAGAACAAATCTGGGGACACAGTAAGGCTGTGCTTGTTAAAAGGTTTCTTCCTGTTTGGTCTCCATGATCCAAAGCCAAGGAATCTGAAGGAGCCAGTGCTCTGTGCCATCCTACCTTTCCTTCTGTCGGCAGCACCTTGGGCAATTGTAATTAAATGTTGCAGTGGTCTTGGGAAGGACTTTATGGCCAGACATCACCCCTGGAGTTTGGGCTGAGCCACGTGGTGGTGTCGGACTGTGCTGTGAATCCCAAATAATTTGCATCCCGGATGAATCCATGGGGCACAGGAGGGATCAGGACCAGGGGAGCAGGTCAATTCTGGGTTGTCTCACCTGGGCTGGCCCAGCTCTGCCCTAAGAGCATCAGGGGCAGTAGATTATTCCTAATCCAAGTCACAGTGGTGGCTCAGCTCAGCCTCAGGGAACGGTGTGGGGACACCCAGCAGTGCCACTGTGGGCTGAGCTCAGAGGAAGGCTCAGGAGTCCTCAGCGTATCCCAGGGGATCCCTGTGGGCTTCCAGCAGTTCCTGAGGTAACCCAGGAGGGTAAGTTGTGCTGACCAAGAGCATGGAGCTGATGAAGAGCTGATGGCTGGCACAGCTCTCCAGTAAAGCTGCAGAAAGCATGTCCTGAAGGGCCTGAGGGTGAACGAGCCCTGCTTTTAATGAAGTGATGGTTATTTAATAGCTTTTACCAGTGTCAGGGGGATTTGGGGCCTCACTTGCACTACCAAAGCTGGTGGTATAACAACAACAGCACTGCCTGATCCGTGAATGTTCCTGGGGGAGGGACTGGGCAGCTTCCCAAAGCCACAATGGACTACCTGGCACAAGGATTCCTTCTCCTTCTCCCCCTTCCCACCTGGCTTTGGCCAGCACAGTTATGACAGCAAAGGAGGGGAGATTTTTTCTTGCTCCTAATTGACACATTTGTGCCAGCAAAACTTCAGAAGTGGCCCAGACTCAGGTAGGGTTTTTCAGTTGGGTTTCATTTGGAGACTTTTGCAGCCAGGCTCTCTCCACTGGATGGAGAATTTCTCTTTGCTTCTTCAGGCCAGGATATTAAGCCAAATCTGCCTTTCTGAGGAAAAGCAGCCCTTGCTCCTTGCAGGAGAGTCTCTGTTTCTTGCTCAACAATGTGTTTTATAGTGGTTAAGTCTGAGGTGGAAAGTAATATGGATAAGTGTTGGAATTTTTGTTTAGTTTGGTTTGGCTTTCAAGTTGGTAACTCAGAGCACAACAACCATTTAAAATTGTCTGTTAGTAATGCTGGTTCCCGAATTTATTTCTATGAACACCTCGTGTGAAGACCCAAGCTGTGAGTGAATCAGCTCTATTATGTCCCTGCTTTATTAGTGGGACAGTAATGGTAAGAAAGGGTTAATTCTTTTATCCATGTCTGCTTAGTTTGTAACACTTGTAGATTTGTTTCAGGTCTAAAACCTGTGCCTTGATTCCCTGGTTTTCCTGCAGTCACCAATTCTGGGTGCAGAACAGCTGTTGGTGCTGCTGCTGTCACTGTCACCTGTGGGGCAGCAAAGCTTTGGGATGGGTGTTTTGGAGCAGGAAACATGGATTCTGCAGCATTCCTGGCAGCTTTTGGCATTGGTGCTTATCCAGAGCCTGGATCTGCAGTGCTGCATTTATCTAAACCAGGATGCAGCAGGAATGAGTCCCTCGGGATGCACTGCTGGTTCGAGGGTCGGTGATGCCAGAGGATGGGGGGATCTCGCCTTTGCTGCTGCTGCAGGAGGTGGCTCCCACAGCTCAGGAGCAGAGCTCAGCCCTCTCAGACACCTACCTGCTTTTGTTCTCCATAATAACCTGTCAGCAGGGAGATGACTGCTTGGATTTTCTTGCTGTTCTCTTGCTCTCCCCCACCCAGCAGAAGCCCGAGTGAATCATTCCTGCGTGGGTACAGCCCTCGGAGCTGGGTTCAACCTCGAAGAGGCTCTGCACAGCAGGCGGGGATCCGGGGTGAGCAGAGCAGGCTCTGTGTGACCAAGGAGCCGTGCAAACGCTTCCACAGGCTGGGGATGAGGGAATTTCCGGTGACTGAACCTGCCCTCACAGAGTCCTTGGCTGCTGCACCACTTCTCTGTGGCAGGGAGTTTGTGGGAGTCTGCTTAATGGTGCAGAAAGCAGGACAATTATTTTAACCTGCACTGAGTGGCTTAAAGGCAGAGCAGATTTACTGTGTTTTAAAACTCAGGTCATTTTTGTGGTCAGTGATGCCAACACCAAGCCAAGTACATCTTTGGACCATGGAAGTGCATCCATTGCAGTTTTTTTTCTGGTTTTAGTGCTGAGGTGACACCCAAAAGTCACTTGTTGGTCTGCATTACTAGTAGAATTTCTTCAGGACTAGAATTGGATGCATTTTTCTCCATTTAACATCCATTCTCTGATGGGCTCCTTTTTCGTTATGTCAAGCAAGGTACATAGGATACAGAGTGTGAAATGATTCAAATGAATGCACACATACTAATGATTGCTTTTTTTGGATTAGTAGGTGCTCTGTTTGCCTGTTGTAAAAGCATCTGTCTCAGGTCTCTCACCTCCAGTGGTGTCACCACAGCAGCCCGAGGGTGCTAGCCTTGGAAATTCCACACTAGTCAGGATGAGACTTTCTCCATTTATCCTTGAGCTGGGGCGATAGGAGGTGATAAATGAGCCCTTATTTTCCTGTGATGATGGATACATCCAAACCCCATCCTAACTTTGTTTGGCACGTCAGCGCAATCTCTTCCTTTATTGCGTGCAATTAAAAACCCCATCAAACTGCAAACACTCCTTTAATTAAAGCCCCCACAGCCACAGTTTGTCATGTTCAAGGCTCCTGTGGTTGTTAAATGATTTGGGTTTGATTGCTGAGGATGCAGATGTGGGAGTTTGGCGGGGATTTTAGTATTTCAGGTATTCAGGTGGTGCTGAGGGTCAGTTTGGTGTTGTGCTGCTAAAGAGACTTTGTGCAGAAGGAGAAGTTTGCTTTCCTCACATCAGTACACATTTGTTAAGGTCAGTGGAATCAGGTTTATTATATATATAAATATAAATATATCAAGTTTATTATATGTATCAATAGAGGGACCGTGTCAGTGTCTGGTAAAATGGAGGAGAAATACTCAGCTGTGTGAAGGGATTAAATCCTGAAGCGCTGTGTGATGTAACCACGATCGTGGGACAAGGTTTTCCATGTTCCCTGGTTGAAGAACTCCCCTGAGTGAAGCAGTGCTCATCCATCTCTGCTTTGCTGAGTCCCAGTTTCAGGGCTGCTCTCTGTATTTCACATTTCATTTGGCAGCAGAGGTGACACTGAAGGGATGGACCTTTGTCCCCAGGGGTCTTCGCTGCTTTGGAAGGTGTTACTCCGCTGATATTTGATTGCAGCATTTGTGGGATTAATGCAGGTGGAATACACGGTTGTTGTCTTTCCTGCCTGGCATGAGAGGGAGGAGCAGGGGAGGGAGATTGCTGCTGCTGGGGGAGCCTTTACAACTTCTGGAGCTGCAAAGGCCTCCTCACAAAGCACGGCCCTTTGTACGCAGTGGTTTGTTCCCTTCAGCAGAGCTCTTCTGTTGAATTAAACTGCTTTTAAATCGTGTACACAATGGCACTTTTGTTGGGGAGGCTCCGAGGGCCTCTGGAGGAACATTGACATTCCAGGGCATTGTTCTGCTCCCATTCAACCTGGGCCCGGCCTCTCCTCTCAGGGCCAGGTCACTGCTGTCACCCACTGCTCTCCTTTGCCTTCCTCTGGGATTCGGCTCCTGAGCAGGTGGTTTTAGCAGAGGGACCAGAGTTTCCCCAGCCCAGCCCAGAGAGGCAGAGCAGGAGGTTGGAGGGTGGCTCCTGAGCCATGTCCTCCTCTCTTTGGAGGCTGCTTCTGTTAATTCTGGAGGGGATAAACTGCATCTCTTCCATCAGCTGCCTTAGTTACCTGTTCAGTGGGCTGGGTGCTAGAGTCCCTATCCCTGGAGGTGTCCAAGGGACACCTGGATGTGGCACTCAGTGCTCTGGGCAGGGTGACAAGGTGGGGATCTGGCACAGCTTGGATTCGATGGTCTTGGAGGGCTTTTCCAACCTCAGTGACTCTGATTCTGTGTTTTTATTTTGTGATGGCTTGAGAAGATCAGGGAATTGCTGAGGCCCTGGGGTGATGCCTGTGCAGGGGCAGTGAGGTGTGCTGGGAGGGCGGGTTGGGCTCTGAGGGCTACACCTGCTCAGCCTCGGAGATGATAGTCAGCCCTTTGTTCTGGAGGGGCCTCAGAGCAGAACGAGGGCCAGTCACAAAGCTTTATTTCTGTGTGTAGGTTACACACTGGCTTGCACAGGAGATTACCACACTTCTCAGCTGAGCCTCATTGCCTTTCCCAGAGATGAAATTGCCCTCCCAGGTGCTGCACACCATCAGCCCTTCAGGTCGCTCCTGCCTGAAGCCGCTCTGCAGAGAAATGTGTCTGTGTGTCAGTCCTTCCATTCCAGCTGGCTCCTGGTGACTCTGCACTAGCCAAGGGTTGGGACAAAAGCCAAGTCTCTGTTTAGTGTTGAACCTTGGAAAGTCTGTTCCTGTAAATAATTGATATTAACGTTACTACAGTTCTTACGTGCTCTGTAGAACGAGTTCTGCTCAGTGGCTGCCAGATCTGGAATGAAGTGGTTGTTTTGTTGTCTCGTGCAGTGTCAAAGAAGCACGGGAAGCTCATCACCTTCCTCCGAACATTCATGAAGTCGCGCCCAACGAAACAGAAACTGAAACAGCGGGGGATCCTCAAGGAAAGGGTGTTTGGCTGTGACCTGGGGGAGCACCTGCTCAACTCTGGCCATGACGGTAAGAAACAACCTGCTCCTGGGTTCTTCCTCTGTTGGGAATTTGTCAGGGTGATCGTAGCTGTTTGGGGTTCGTGCTGGGGGACAAATGTGTGGCACAAATCCGTGGCTGAAAGGGAAACTGAGGCTAGTGAGAAGCAAACATGGTGCTTCGCCGTGGGAAGCGTTGTGGTTCGATGTGGGAGCACTGAAGGTGGCTGCAACTCCTGCAGATGGGTTTTCAACCTCTTCACGTCTTCAAATAAATATTTTTTTTCCAGGTATATAAGCTTTATTTGTATGTTAGCATCAGTGATTAATGAACAGGCATGTTAAACCCCTACATTCTCTAACTCAGTACCTTTGTATGATTGTAGCACAATTTGCAGTGTAAATCCTTCATCTGCCTTTTCCTTGGATTTCACAGAATTTACAGAAATTAACTGGATATTGTGTTTCCTCACAGCTTACTTTTCCTCTCTGTTCATTCTGTCTCCCTTTGGGTCCCTTTTCCCTCCCCACGAGCAGCTCAGGGAGGCAGAGGAGAAAACCTCTCCATTCCAAGAAAAAAATCACACAATTGTTACCGCTCTTCCTGGGACGAACTCTGATTTCACGGGCTCTTTCCTGCCCTTTCCCTGTGCCACCTCCAGCCCAGGTTCCTGCAGTGCTGAGGAGCAGCCAGAGCACGCGGATGCTGTCCCAGGGCCCCAGCCAGGGCCGTTCCCATCGGGAGCCCACACCGAGGGATGTTTGGGAATGCAGCCTGGAATGGAGCCTGGTGGTTTGCCCAGGAGTTGAGGCCATCAGGAAAGCAGTGATGGGATCTGTTGGGTGGCTTTGCAGCAGATCCTTTGTGCCAGAGTTGCCCATCTGATGTCTCCCAACTTTTGTGTGCAGGTAGAGGGAGAAGTGACAGGATGTGTGGGGCAGGAAGGGAATTTCTCTGTTAAAGTTGTCTTCAGTGAGTCTTCAGACTCCTTGTTCATCCAAGTGCGTTTTGAAAAAGGGCTGGCAAAGGGCAGGGAGCCATTTCTTGCTCTTTTTCCAGCTGATTTGGTTGGTAACAGCAATGTGCACTCCCTCGCCTGACAGAAAAGTGTTCACTACCAGCTGGTGCAGAGTGTGTGCTTGTCCTTATGAAATCAGGGCTGTGGCAAGGCTCGTTGGCTTAATTGGAACCAGTAGAGATCTTTATTGGGGCTTGAAAAGCACCAGAGACGGTTTGGAGTCAGGAACAGACAGTGACCCGTGTGGAACTGCATCAGGGGTAGGTAATTCACACACCGGGTGGCTCTGGAGCTGGTTTTATGTGCATGCTGTGGGAGCACCCTTGGAGGGCAGGAGCTGTGCCAGCAGAGTGAGCTCATTAATGGGAAGGAGAGAATTCCCTTTCATCCCCAGCCCTCCTCCTGCCTGTTTTTGTTAGGCACAAGTCAGCGATGGCCAAAGCTTTTCCCTGCCCTCTGTGCTGACTTCTTCCCCTGGCTTCAAGGGGTGGTTTATTTAGCATTCAGAGACACATCCTGAGCTGAACTAAACTGCTTTAACTCCACTGGAGGTTCTTGTTTGACAGTCTCTGAGAGCTCTGTCCTTGTCCTGGTCGCTCCCCACTATCCCACACAATGGGGTGACACTGACTGGGCTGTGCTAATGAGGCCCCTCAGCTCAGGAGTCACCAGCTGCTTTCACCCTTGATTTAATAACCCTTTCCTAACTCCCTGGAGTGAAGCAGATCCAATTTGAGTGTTGCCCACAGGGGCATGGCTCCGTTTCCCGCAGCAGGATTGTTGTTTTCCATGTGATTCAGCTCCCTGACCTGTATTCCAAGTGACGTAATCCCCAGAATGGGGCTTGTGGAGACGTTTCTGGGTCCCTGCGAGTTGAGCTCTGTGCATGCACAGCATTTTAAGATTCCCTCCTCCTGTAACATTACTGTGGCTCAGTCGTGGAGCCTCTTGCAGTGCTGGCCTGCTGAAAGGGGCCTGAGGGGAATTAAAGAAGCTCCTTCTCACAGTCAGATCATCAAGTGCTTTTTCCAGGAGCTCAGAGCAGGCTCTGGCTGAAATGTGTGTGTGGTACCTGCTGATGACACTTTGGCATCACAACCTAGAACATCTCAGTTCAGAAGAACAAAAAGAACCCAATACATTCATTGATTTGTTTAAGCTCATGTTAGTTTTGTTAGGTCAGTGTCCAACCCCCAGAAATACTTATCAGGGCTGAAGGAGCAAATGCCACTGTCCTCAGTGATTGCAGTGAGTGACAAGGCATCATGTGCACCTCAAAAATGCAATATTGAACCAAACTGGAGTTATGCTAAGAAGCTTTGTGAAGCTGACAAATTCTCAAGAATTGGCTGAGAAACAACATGAGCAGCCCCAATTCTGTAGTCCTGAGTCTCTGAAACTGGGCTCAGTTTTAGTGAGCAGGAAGCGGAACGAGAGAATAAAAGGGCTAAGGACAAAAACTGAAGTAAGTGTAACATTTTTGTAATAAACCCTGCGCTGAGGCAGCTGGCTCAGATTGCTTAGCTGGGAGAAGAGCGTGTTTGCTGTGCACCCAGAGGGGGTTTACAAACACAGAGGAGATGTTTCACTGACTGCAGTACCTTGTCTTTCTGTGGGCTCAGCAAGTAATCCCTCGCTCTGCATCTGCTGAGCCGCTGTCGGAAGGAGGATAAATCTGGCATGGGATGCACAGGAGGAAAGTGATGCAGGAATGTGCCCTGCTTTGCTGTTAGGGAGCGGGAGCCCTGGGATGCCATCCTGCAAAGCTCCACGTGCAGCACTTGCTGAGTCCTGACCTAGCAGAGCGTTTGTCATGGTTATCTGAGCTTTTGGGATGGGCCTGTGCCGAGGCCATGCTCTCCCTGCTGGAAGGAGCCTCCCAGGCTGGCGGGACAGAACCTGCAGCTCTAAAGATCAGGATATGATACGTCTGTGTCCTGGTTTCTCCCTAGGGACTGGTGTCTGGGGAAGGCAGAGGAACGCAGGCTGGTGGTGCTGCTGCCCTGGGGAGGAGGTGGCTTGTCATTTCCCTGGGTGTCCTGTGTGGGTCTGAGCAGGAACACTGAGCAGCTGCATGGAGGGAGTTGAGGATTTAACAAGTGTTTACAATGACAGTGTGAGGGATGAGCAGTGCACCCTAAAACCCTCTTGTGTTCCTGGTGATTCCTGGTGGGGGTTGTGGTGAGTGCTGGGCAGTGTCCTGGGGGTTGGGTTTGACGTGTTTGCTTTTCAGTTCCAGTTTGGTTTGTGCTGACACTGAGCTGGCCAAACAGTGCTGGAGCCCTTCCAGGGTAGGAGTTGCACCTCCACGAGGTGCCAGGCAGTCCTTCCCCAAAGGCCCTGGGAGGTGAGGGGAAGGAAGCATTGCTGTGTCTCTTTGGTGAGGTTCTGAGTCATGGGCAGATCACAGGATTATTTTTCAAAGTCATCTGTGCTCCAAGCTGCTTGGAAAAGAGGGAATTGCGAGCCATGAGGCTCCTGGGCATGGGGCTGGGTATGCATAGGTGTGTTGCTTCCAGTGAAAGTCTCAGCAGGGTGTCCTTTCCTTCTCTCTTGTCACATGTCAGCACTGAATGATGGGCTGGGACCTGCAGGAGTAAAACCAGTTTTGATATGAGGGATTTTGGATTTCTCTGTTGGCAGAGCCTGTGGTAGTGCTCCCTTCAAGTATGTTGGTTTGCACAATATTTCTCCAGTCAGCTCCAGACACCCCGTGGAGCCTGCCTGAAGAGTCCTGTCTGCATCCCATCCAGTGCCTTACTCATCTCTTGGCTCCTGCTGGGCTTGGGATACTTCCCTGCCAGGAAGCGTTCCTTGGCAGCAGACCAGGCTCAGCAGGGAGTTGCTGTTTCTCCATCACCCTCAGAAATGCTCCCAGTTGGGTTGGTGCAGTTGCCACCTGCCTTGCTGGTTTGTTTTACAAATTCACAGGGTATTCCGAGTTGGGAGAGACCACCAGGATCATCCAGTCCAGCCCCTGGCCCTGCACAGACACCCCAACAATCCCACCCTGGGCATCCCTGGCAGCGCTGTCCAAATGCTCCTGGAGCTCTGGCAGCCTCGGGGCCGTGCCCATTCCCTGGGGAGCCTGGGCAGTGCCCAGCACCCTCTGGGGGAAGAACCTTTCCCTGATACCAACCTAACCCTCCCCTGACACAGCTCCAGCTGTTCCCTGTGTCCTGTCACAATTTTATGGAGCTGTGAGATACAGCAAATCCACCCCAGTCCCTGACTCCTGAAGAGACCTTGTTCTTATTCCCTTTGTAGGCAGAGATTCTTTTCTTTTCCAAGTTTTTCTCTCTTGAAAGAAATGAAATGGAACTTAAATTTAGCCCGACCCCAATTAGCAGGATTGTGCTGTCAGAGGATGTTTGTGGAGTGTGGGAGCTGGTGGAGTGCTGCATTGCAGCAGCTGCACCGTGCCCTGGATCCTGCCTTGGAGTGTTTGGCCAGGGAGCTCCCCACAGCTCCTGGGGTGGGAGTGAGGGGGAACATGGTGCTGGGCTGCAGGAGAGGCAGGGGTTGGGGAGCTGGGCATGGTCCTGAGGAGCTGATGGATGGACGAGGGGTCGGATGGAGCCACAATGCCCACGGGGAGCCCAGGCAGGGCTGGAGCTGCTCCATGTGATGGGATGGGTCAGCACAGGCCAGGGTGGGTCAGCACCCAGCGGGGAAAAACCACTTTGCCGTTCTGGGAGTGAGGGACTCCTGAGCTTCAGCATGTGAGGGGTTACTTTCCAATATACTTTTTATCAAACACTGCTGGGCATCGTGTGCTGGGCTTGCTTGGGCTGCAGAGCATGGGGTTCGTTCTGCCAAGCCAGCAGTGTTCCTGTCGTCTGTCACTTGTTGGGAGTGACCCTTTCTCCCTTAGCAGTTGGACTGAAGCACAGGCCAGCCCTGGGGTCCCCCAGCAAGATGGTGTTAAGGATTCACCTCCAGAGATAATCCATCATACAACCAGCTGGATCCACGGAGGATTTTGTAGGCTAAAGGCAAATGGCATTTTTTGTACCTCTTTATGCGTTTGTCACTTTCATACATCATCAGCTTCCACCACTGGAAAAGATATATTCACAAATGGAATTTTTAATCGACAGATTTCCCATAGTGAAGGATCTATGCATAATTTTTATATTTTTATAAAATACCCATGCTGTGTGGTCAGCAGGAAGAGGCACTGACTTGCTGCTGAAGATATAAATGCCTACAAAAGACAAAGTTCACTAACACGCCTGATCTTGCTCTCTGTCTTTCCTGTTCTTCCAGTTCTCCACATTTATTCAGAATTAATTTGGACAGGTAGGTAGAATTAAATAAAAAATAAAATGGAAGAGAATAGCAGAAAATAGCAGATAGGGCGCCTGCATCCCTTTATATACTGGGCAGAAGCAGCAAGGGTTTGCCAGGGGTGGTTTTATTCTCCTGTGCTGCTTCTGATGCTCTTTAGAAAGGTCTGTAGCAGCGCCTTGGGGTTTCTGGTGACGTCACGGCTTGTTTGGGATCCTCTGGAGTTATCCATCCCTTGGAGCCATCCCCTACCTGCAGCTGGGTGATGTATTTGCCTCTGATGGTAATTTATGGCAGATTTGGGTATAGAGAGAGCTGTTGCCAGAACAGAGAAACACGAGGAATCTTGGCAGCCTCTTGGCTGGGATCTCGAAAGCCGGGTTGCTTGAGCCCAGGTTTGGCAGTCTGTGTCACCCCTTCGGCTCCTGGTATTGATGTGAGGAGCCCTTTAACCAGCTCAGAATTGTCATTATAATAAAAGTCTGCCTGGCTGGCTTGGAATCTTTGTCATCCTGAAGGAAGCCTTGATTGGGAGTTCAGGACAGCTGAGTCTTACAGATTAAGTAGTTCCAGTTTTCTTGCTGTGTTAACTCCAAGAGGGTAGATGTAACCAGTTCCCACTCCCTGTTATTGCTCTGTCCCTGTCCATGGCAGGGATGGGACTGAGGGAGCTTTAAGGTCCCTTCCAACCCGAACCTTTCTGGGATTCGGTGTTCTGATGACCCAGGGGAAATCCCTGCTCATGATGGCCTGGCTTTGCTCTGAGATTTTCTCTTCAGAGAGACTTTGGAACGTTTGCAGAGCTTCCACGTGAAACAGATCCTCAGTTTTTACCTGCAGCTCCCATGGAGTTCTGTGGCAGCTCAGCAGCCTGGCCTGTGATTCCCAGGTATGTTTGGAATTGTTACTGAATGCTGGCAGCCACATCAATGGGTTTGTTCAGGCAATAACAACTTGTTCCTGTACAAAGGTTTATTGAAGTGTTGGTTGTGTGTGACGTGCGTGTGACATTTCCCTCAGAACGGTGACATGGGCCACAGCCGTTCCAGCAGGGTGAGGGAATGTTGGCTCTGGATGAGGCTGGAGACTGTGTTAGATGTGCTCACTCTGGGAATGAACCCTTGGGGCATTTTTGTGCTTTCAGGAGGTATTGTCAGAGTATCCAAGCTGACAAGTTTGGATGCGAACTGAAAAGTTTCAAACCTCCAAGTAGGTTCAGTTCAAGTTTTCCTTCTGGCTCTATTTTTAAGCATTTATATGCCTAAAGCAGTTCGTGATTAGGACACAAATCTGAGTTCTGAAGTTTTTGTTTGCAATTCTCTTTTCTACTGAGACGTTTCTTGTGTGACTTTGGCAAGTCCCTTAAAGTAGGGCCTGTCTCCTTTACTCTCATTATCCAAGCAGGTGGGGACGTCTGGAGGTGATTCATCTTGTCTACCCTATTGCAGGTGTTTTTTTAAAAAGGGGATCCTAACTTCTCCATTGGCACAGCAGGAAAAATAATGCATCCTTACTCATCCAGTAATTTCTGTAATGCTCTCCTGGATATCTGGGCTTGGTTGTTTATATACAGAGCTGCAGCTCACAAATCAGGGGTGGATCTTGTGTTTCCTGACAAGGCCACCTAACTGGGGCCACTGGAAATCCTCCTGCTCTGCCTCCCTCAGTGGTGTTCGTGTATCTATAAACAGTTTCCTGTCACTCACTGAAGGAACACTGGCCTGTCGCAGCATTGTCACTTGCACCTGAGTCCCTGTTGTGCACAGCCCTGTGCACACACGGTGTAAATGGGGGAAAAAAGATTTTAAAAGTTGCATTCTGGGGCAGGAACTCTGTGGGGCTGTTGTGGCTTCACAACCTCTGAGCTCCCAGGTAATCTTAGTCATCCCCTTCCCTCCATCCTGCTGTCCCTTTTTAAATTGAATTGCAATATATTGAAACCAGGCAGCCTCAAACATGCCAAAACCAGTTTCCTTTCAGTATTTCCTGATTTATAGTAAGTTTTTAATTCAAAATCCATCTCCAAAGGACTGGGGCAGTCAATGGCCACAGCTGCACTCAGAGTTCTGGCCATGAGCTGGGAGCTCAAACCTGTCTCTACCACAAATTTTTGGCCTTGGGGAACTTGTTTGTTATCTCCCATTCCATCTCCAGGCTTGTACAATCAAACTAATAACCCGTACCTGCCCCTAAGGTGCCACAAGGTAAATTCCTAATACCCAGGAGGTACTTGGGATATTACGAGTGGGATATAAATATCAAATAGTATTTATCCAAGTGCCAGCACAGGTTGGCGCGTGACATCCAGTTGTGAGTGTGTGTGGGAATTAAGTAAATTTCCCTGTGTGTTCCCCCTGTATTTATTGTGTTCCTTGGTTGGGTTTGCATCCCAAATCTGAACATTTCTGATGTTGAACTGTGGCGAGCCAGGGTGTTTTAGGTGCCTGAAGTCCCCCTGGATGTGGCAGTGAGTGTCTCTGCATACCCAGCCTCGTGTGACATCAAAGGCAGATCCAGCAGCCTGGAAAAAAAGGGAATAGTTGACCCAAATTAGAGATGAGTAGAGAACTCCCCTTGCTGCAGATGTGTTCTCTGCTGCACAAACTAACTGGACACAAGTTGATACTCTGAAAGGCCAAGAGTTTTGAGCTATTTTGGGCAAATTTCCAACCACAACAGGCACTGTTATTGCTTCACCATCTGCCCTCCGAGTTGCTGGAACTCGAGATTATTGGGTACGGGGTCAGCATTACAAAGGGGTGCATGGGATCCCTGTGAAGAATCCCTTGTTTGCGGGGACATGCCTGGGGTTGCTGAGCAGAGAACACAAGCCTTTGCTGGTAAAAAAGACCCAGTTTGTCTCTCCCCTTCTCTCTCACCCGGCCTGCAGTTGCGAGGGGAGAATTCTTTGTGCCTGAGTGACCCTGAGGACAGCCGGGAGTTGAAAATTAATTTGCATTTTGAAACACTACAGCTGTGGGAGGAACAAACATGAGGAAAAATGTCACAGTCAGTACAGGAACTGCTTGTCTCTTACCCTACTGCTCTTAGCACGGGGAGAACTCTCCCCCCCTCTCAAATTATTGTAGGGAATGTAATTGATTGAAACAAAAAAGGTCCAGCACATCGGCCAAATCTGAGGTATTAGTAGTGTTTTGTTGGATATTAGGAAAAATTCCTTCACTGAAGGGGTTGTCAAGCACTGGAACTGCTCAGCCTGCCCAGGGGTTTAAAAGCTGTGGGGTTGTGGCACCTGGGGATATGGTTCAGCCGTGGCAGTGTTGGGAGAGCAGCTGGACTCAATCTTAGAGGCTTTTCCAACCTGAATGATTCTGTGACATTTTGTATTAAAAACAATTAAACCCAAACCTTGGGAACTGGGTGGGTGCAGCCTGGGCTAGGGATTGGCTGTACAACATCTCCATCGTGGATAATGGGCAGTGAGGGTCCCCTGGCAGCCCTCAGGTTCCAGGCTGTCCTGGCACAGCCACAGGAATATTGCTGATCTGCTGGGACCTGACAGACGTGGCTATTGACCCGCCCTGCCTGATGCAGCCCGGGGGGATTTATGTTCCCCAGGCCTGAACTTTGCACTTTGCTTTTCCACAGCCCTGGCTGAGCTGCCATAAAAGCCAATTCCAGGCTGAGGAAGCAGAGTCCGGTGCTGATACCTCTGCGAGCGCTGCGTGGATCAGGGACCCAGCTCATGGGTTATGGTCCACTCTGCCGTGGTTGCACCTTCCCAAGTGCAGAAGTCACAGTCCAGATAAGAACTGCGTGTGTGTGACCAGGAACTGAGGCAGCTCGGACTCTGTACACTCATCACCAGTGTGGATAATTTAAATGTGGTTCATGACTTGGAAATGAGGGACAGGGAGTTGAAGAATCACGGAATCCCAGGCTGGTTTGGGTTGGAAGGGACCTCAAATCCCACCCAGTCCCACCCCCGGCCACAGGCAGGGACACCTTCCACTAGACCAGGGTACTCCAAGCCCCGTCCAACCTGGCCTTGAGCATCTTGAAGGACGGAAAGTCTCTGTCTGGTTGGTCTTGTATTTCTCTCGGTGATTCAAACATGAGGACAGGGATTTAGGAATGAGACAAAAGTCCTGAGAAGAGAGTCTTTTAAAGTTTGATGTTTTTCTGAATGTGCAGGGGCTGGTGGGGTCGGTGTGCCTGTGGAGTGACACGTGGAGGTACAATATTGTATGACAGGGAACAATAAAGAGAAAATCCTTAACCTCTCTCCTCTGCTGCTTTACACCTTTTTGGAACCTTCACTCTAAGGTGGAGGGAAGAGCTTCAGAAATGAGAAGTTTGAAAGTCACAGACTGAAATATTACAGGGTTTTTACTATTTTGGTTTTTTTTTTTAAGGAAATACTTGGACAGATTTTTGGAAAATGGCCTTGATGATCTTAGAGGTCTTTTCCAACCTTAACAGTTCTAAAATTGAGTTAAAATAGGAAATTACTGGAGTAAAAACAACTGTATTTCTTCAAGAGAGTATATTCCTTGTTAGGTTTTTACATGATCCCACATTAATGGCAAGGGATTTGGGATTTATTGGCTAATTCCAGATGCCTGGAAGTTGTCAGTCTCGGCCAGGCACAGAATTCCAATAAAGGGGCTCATCCTGCTGCAGTGGCACTGTTTGTGCTGTGCTGGGTGTCCTTGGGGTGCTTTTCCCCTGCCCCTGCCTGTCCTTCCCAGCTGTTCCCGAAGGAGCCTGGACAGCCAGGGGTGAGCTCCTCCACCTGCATTTTATCTGATGGCTGATTGTTCCAGTTTCTACCTTGGTGGCTCAAAACAGCCTTTAACCTTCAGTTACCCAGGTCTGGATTTTCCGTGTGCTCCCCAAGGCTGCTGGCACTGGATGCTGGTTGTCACCTCTGCTGAGGCGGCGCTCGAGGCAGTCGGTGTTCCTGGAGGCTGAGCTCCCTTGTGGGTTTGCTACGTGTGGAATTCAGTGAGGAGCAGCATTTCGGGTGCTCTGGGCCATTGTCCAGCCCCAAGGCCTGGCCCGTGGGACCTGCACCCCACTGCTGTGTTTTGGGAAAACGCCGGTGCCAGAGAGGGGCTTGGTGGGAGGCCTCATGTCCCGGGCTGAACAAACACTTCTGGTTCCAGTAATGTGCTAAGAAAATAAAATAAAACAAAACACAACACAAGCAAGCCTCCCAAAGCCCAGGGAGGGAACATTACAAAAGATTCAAAAAAACCCCCACCCAGCAAGATGATAGGAAAGGAAATGTGCCTGATGTGAGGATGAATCAAAATGTTTTTCAGAATGAAAACCATAAAACTTCTGCTTCCTCTTAATGGCAGAGAATTAAGCAGTTAACGAGCCCTCGGAGATGCAATAAACCTTTCAAACCAGCTGAGAGATGCTCAGGAAGGAGTTGAATGAATTCCTTTGGCTGCTGTGATGATGAAATGTGCTGGAGTCCCCTTCAGTGAGGCATCCACATTTCCAGCCCTTTGCACTTTGTCTCCTGGAACCACCTGGTACTGGAGATAGCGGAGGGAAGGAGGAGAGGTGATTGTTTCTGGAAAGGGAGGAGTGTCCACTGCTGAGCTGGCTGTTCCCAGGCAGCACCTGGCAGTGGGTTTGAGCTGCTTGGAGCTGAGGCAGTGACTTCCCTGCAGGGAGGGTTTCTGGACTCACTGGCTGAAGACCCCACAGCTCAGAAAAGGACTAAAATCCCACTGAGGATCAGTGATTTTTGTTCCTCGCCTGGGAACGTGGCACTGGAAAGGGCTGTGTGCTCAGCTGGAGAACCCAGCACCAGTTCTGGGCTCAGAGGTTCTATGACCCGGTTCCCTGGATGGGGCTGCAGGAGTGCACCGAGTGTCACCCTGTGCTCACTCGCTCCCTCCTCCTGCCTTTCCCAAAGCTCCTGGGCATTACCAGGAACCAGATGCTGGCCCAGGTGGGCCTTTATGGCTCTTCATGTAAACTATGTGTGCCATTGAGTCTGGTGTAATTGCAGGAACCCACAGTAATTAACTGCCATTAGCAGAACTTTAGTGTTGCTGCTGTTACATCCTGCAAGAGGAGATCTCCCTGGGTTCCCTGCTGGGATGAGGCTGAGGTACCTGTGATGCTTTGAGAGGCCACCTAAAAAGAGACTAGACAAGAATGAGGGAATAAAGGTCGGTATTTATTTTCAAGGCCTTCAAAGGTACCCCTGGGGAGCCAGAGGCTACTGCCAAGATGGACCCCAAGACGGATGACAGGTCACGAGTTCTTCACACTTTTTTAGGTTTGGTTCATTTGCATATCAGGGTTAATTCTCCAATTAAAGCTTCAGTTAATGATGTAATTTCCCCAAGCTTGCCCCCCCTTTAGAGACTTTGGTTTACATATTTTGGGCCTAGGATGGTCTGGGTGTCCTTGGAGAGCAGACCTGGAGAGGCTTTGTTGTATCTACCTAGCATGAGAGAGCGGAAGTTAACAGGCTACAAGAAACTTCAGAGTTACACACTAGGCAGTGCAGGATTTGAAAAATATGAAAGTTAAAACCTAAGGCATCACCTGTCTGGTTCAAACCTGGGTTGTGGTTTGGCATCTAGAAGCCGAAATCAGTTCCTGAACCGAGACGTTCACCTGCAGGGGAGGGATTTCTGCAGCAGATGGACACAGGTACCCGACAGAGTCACAGTGTGGTGTCAGGAGCTGCTGTAGGTGATGGTCAGGGCCCACTTGACATTTGCAAAATTAAGTCTTTGCTTGTGCTGTCATCCTGCCTTTTCCTTCTGAGGGAACAGTCACTGTTCCCTCCATGTGTGGATGTACGTTCCTAAAATGGGTATCCAGCCAAAGGCTGGGGATTCGAAGGGCAGAGGGAGATTAAACACACACCCAATGGCCAGGTGTCGTCTTTGTTCAGAAATCTGAAAAATGAAGTCACCATTCCAGCAAAGGGCCCTCAGGTACAATTTTAACCCTCCTTGAATTTCAGTTCCTTCTCCAACCGTGCAGAATTCCCCCAAAATATCCATGGTGCTGGTACGGTATATTTAGCTTAAAGAACAGATTGTCCTGGTAACCAGATGAGGAAATGCTTGGAACAAGCCTGCTGGGATCTTTTCAGGGTGTATTAATTACTCTCACTGTACCCAGGCTCTTCCATGACAAAAGAGAACTTGAGGCAGAGCGTTGGTGCTGCAGCCCTCGGCTCCCCTGCCCTGCTCCCCACTGTCACTCCAGGTTTCCTGGTGGGAATGGGGCAGACAGGGAGGGTGCTATTTATTTATCTGCCTCTTGATGTGTTTGCTTCTTGATTTATTTGCCTCTTTATTTATTTGCATCTTGATTTATTTATTTCAGTGGGCTCTACTGATTCCAGGGACCCCCTCCTGTGGCTGCAGTATGGACCATTAAGGTCTTTGGGATTTGCAGCATTAGCAGATCATGCCGCAACACTTTAAAACTTGGGAAAACTCCTTTGCCCGATCCTCTGGGACTCCTGCATGCAGGAAATGCTGCTGCTGGGGGCTCAGCCCTGTGCAGGTCACTGGTGAGATCTGTGACCATTGTACGGGTGGTGGTGGGACAGACACACATGGACATCCACAGGGTCTGGTTCAGGTGTGTCTGGCAGCCTGGGGTGCTCTTCTCCCACAGGGGACAAACACCACCGGCTGTGTCAGCACACAGAGCCTTGTCCTTGTCCTTTTCTGCACGGGATGGAGCCGTTGCACCTCTGCTGCCCTGCACAGTTCACACCTGGGCCCCACTCATCTCCCAGTGCTGTAGTGCAGTACAGTGCACACTTCAGCCGTTTCTGGCCACTGCTTGAGTAGGATAGAACTCCTTCCCTGTCCACTTCCAGCCTTAAAAACTTTCTTTTTCAAGAGGTGTTGAATCTTTTTGCGTAAAGGCTTAAATGTTGTCCTCCAGAAATGTTTCTGAGACACTACAAGAATTCTGGGCCTCGTGTTCTACCTGCTCTGCTCAAATCTGTCCTTGTGGGTGACTGATGGATGTGTCCCCAGCGTGCTCTGGCTGTATGGTCAGTGAGAACCTGTTGCCTATCCCAGCTCAGACGGCTCAGAGTGTCTGGTTGGTTCCTGAAGCCATCAGCTGTGGTCCTCCTCGGAGCTCACCGGTGCAGAGGTAGCAGGAGGCTTCACCTCCACTGGTTTTTGTTCCCCAGAAAAGTAGCACTGGGTTTCCAAGGCTCTTTGCTTAATGTACAAGGGCTCTGCTTGCCTCAAAGCCTGCCCCTGACTGGAAAATGGTGAAAGCTGCTGTACATCCCTGGGAATGTAACTCTGGAGCCTGGCTGGCTCAGTTCTGGCTGTCTCTTGGTGCCTTGGAGCATCCCAGGGTCTAATCTGCTCCAGCTGAGCCTGTGATTGATGTGCTGCAGGATTTACAGCTTTCACCCTGTCCTGTGCTCCAGTGCAGAGCAGACGTGCCTTTATCCTGGGATACACCTGCTGATTTCCAGGGAACTGCCTGAAACGAGCCTTTCCTCCAGCTGTGAGGGTTTGCTGCAGGCTGAGAAAGCAGCCTTGTGGAGGCTGGGGGGAGCACGGAGCATCCAAGTGCAGCAGCCCTTGGGAGCAGTGCCTGGCAGATGGCATTTGCTGCGTGGGGTAAGGGGATTTGCCACATGAGCTGCTCGGAATCTGTGTCACGTGGCACATTGACCAGACCTGGCGTCCACAGAACAAACCGACATCAGCAGAGGAGCTGCTGCAAAAGGGTGGCTGGCAGAGGGATCCACAGGGACCCCAGCTTTTTCTGTGAAGATTTGCTGATGCTCACAGGAGCTCGATCCTGATTTTCTCTCTGTGTTTGGGGCAGTTTTTATGGCCTTTTGTAAATCCAGGGATTCGCTCCTCCTCGAGCTTGCAGGGATGGACACACGGCCCCGGCACTGGATGTGCGTGAGCCTGGGAAGCCAGCTGGAACGAATGGGGTGGTGAAGCGGCTGCAATATTAACTTGACACCTGATTATATCCCCTGGGCTGATTTTTCCATTCTGTCATGCCCCGCTCTGTCTGCACTTTCTGTGAGTGTGGGATGCTGTGGAGCTCTCCACATCCAGCCACGCTCCAGCAGACATTGGGGATGAAATTATCAGTTGTAAAAGCTGTCCTGGCCGTGCTGCCAAAAGTAGCATCTCCCTGATGTTTATATTTCCTTAAACCAAGCAGGATAGGTTAATCCTATATAGATTTGAAAGATAGCATTTATTCCATTTTACAGCTCTTCTGGGATGGGATTTCACACCACAGTTCCCATGGGAGTTGTCATGGGACCTGCACTGTCTCCGTTTGACCAGAATTGGCTTTTTTTGACGTGATCCATATCCTGGCATTCTCTTGTTAAAGCAGGAGCACCTCTGACCAGTTTCCACACCAACTCCTGAAGTTAAATTTCCTACAGGCTTTCTCCCCTAAGGAGGAACTGAAGCCATGGCCCAGCTGGGAGTAGTTTATGGCACCTGCCAAGAGCACAGCCTGAACTAGGACTTCACTAACCCCAGCTGTTGTTGTTCAGTGCCCCAGGTCCTCAAGAGCTGCACTGAGTTCATCGAGAAGCACGGCATTGTGGATGGGATATACCGGCTGTCCGGGATCGCCTCCAACATCCAGAAACTCCGGTAAGGGCCTGCCTTGGAGCCCCTGGCACGGGCTGGGGCACAGCCTGGGCTTCCACAGGCAGAGTCATCCTGCAGGAAGCTTTCCTTCAGGATAACGGATCAGGATCATGGTGTCACTGTGCTGTCATGTTTCATTTCTGTTCCTCCTTGCTCCAGGAGGCCTTTGGAGCAGCTGATGTTTCTCCCTGCTGCCTTGGGCTCCTGGCTTACCCGCAGTTGATTGGGAATGTGCAAAGGATATGTGCCTGAGTCTGGGGGGTGGCACTGCTGTGCTGCACAGGGAAAGGCCAGGTGTGTGTCCTGGTTAGGAGCTGTTCCCATCACAGCAAACCCTTTATTGTTTTGTGAGGCTGTTTTCCTCCTGCCGTTTGGTGTGGGATGTTCTGTTGTGGAGCACTGAGGGTGCCGAGTGGACGTGACTCGTTCCAGCACTGGTCCTGGGCCCACGGCCTGGCGGAGGCAGCACAGGGGGATTTTCCATAGGCAGAGGATTTTTTTGATACTAGCTGCCCCCCAGTTCAGTGGGCAAGTTTGAGCTGGGACAGTGACTGTTCAAACCCTTGGATGGATGGATTTGTTCTGGTTCAGATTAATCCTGTTTCTCATCCCAGCAAGTCCCGTTTTAAAAATCTGATCCCAAGGCTTTGATATCCAAGATCCAAAGACTCCAGCTGGAGCTGTGACTGCATAAAACATTTGCCATTGCTTCAGTTACATCCCTTTATTCCCCATTTTGACTTGTGCTGGACCATCTTTCTAATCTCTGCCCTAGTCCATTTTTTCCCTTTTGTGTTGCCAGGACCATTTTCTCCTTCATTGTGTTACCAAAGGTGTTTTAAAAATGGTTTTCTAAAATTGTAATGGCATCATTCCCTGTTCCAGTGCAGAGAATGCAGTGACAGCCTGTTTTCCAGGTTTCTGAGATGTTCCAAAGGCAAAAGGAAGGGAGTACATGGCATAACTTATTGACACTGTCCCTGTTCATGTAAATTACTACAGATTTTGAGTGTTTGATGAACGTAGGACACGTCTTGCTACAGTTCCCAGCTGTATAAACAGGGCATTTCAAAGCTAGGGCTCCAGTATCCTTACAAGTGAGTCACTGTGCTTAGGTTTCCCACAGAAGAACTGGATCTCCTGGATTTAAAGGGCTTTTTGGTTGGAGAGAAGGTTAGAGAATTTATTCCACGTGGGGATTTCCATGGGACAGAGGTTGGCTCTTCAGGAGGGCAGTAGCTGCCTTTATTTGGCAGGTGGGCCAACAGAGCCATTGTTGGTTTGCAGTGTTGATCCTGGCTCTTTGTGAGAGCTGTGGAGTTGTGTTCTTGGCCTAACAAAATCTTCCTTTGGGTCAAGAGGAATAACATGTAGCTCTGGGAACAGCCAGTGCAGAGAGATGGAGGGTTGAGTGTAGTGGGGCATCCCTCTCTTCCCTCCACATTCACTTCTGCAGGGGAACATCTGACCCAGTGTGAGCTTTATTCCCAGGAAAAACCATCGGAGTAGGGCAAGATATGGGCAGGGAGTTGGAGCCAGGGCTGAGTGTGTTTGTGTGGGGTGGGCTCGTGCCTTCCTGAGCTTCTCTGTGGAGCCAAGTGCAGGAACTGAGTTTCTGTCCCAGATGTGAGCAAGGTGGGAGTCAGAAGGTGCCTGTGGCAGCGGTGTTTGCTTGACACTGAGGGCTGTGGAAAACTGAATCCTTCCCTTCCTCCTGTGCTGTCCTTGGGGTGAGGAAGGGATGGGCTGTTCACCCTGAGGAGGTGGGGACCTGTCCTGCCCCTGGTGTGGGGGGTGTGAAAGGCTTCCCACGAGCAGTGTCCATGTCCAGGGATGGAAGGAGCTCGTCCTGGTCCCAGGAGGGCTCAGTTACAAACATGCCTGGTGCCCTGGGCACGTCCTGCTCCTCGGGCAGGGTGAGCTCAGGGGTTGTGTGACCCTCTGGGCACAACCTGCCAGCTTTGGGTGGGGGACAGGACAGGGAAAGGGATGTGGCCACCACAGCCAGCCCCAGCTGTGGTTTCAGTGCTGACAGGATGAGTCCCCATGGCTGTGAGCAGCCTAAAGACCCTGGCAGGGACCCCAAGGTTCTCCAGCTCCCAGGGCCTGGCTCACCATGCTCATCTCCCTGGAGTGTCCTGCTAATTGGAAACAGCAATTCCCAGCACATACTCCAGCAGTGAGCCAGCTGAGCCAGCTCAGCCTTCTGAGCTCAGCTTTTATTTCATAAACATTGGTGATTTGGGGTTTTTTCTCTCTCTGAAAACCAAGGGAGTGCTATGGGATTTTCTTCATGTGGTTCCTGGCTGTCTTCTCCCTGTAGCAGAGGCAAGCTCAGCTCACCAGCTCATCCCCCAGGAATTCCTGCACTCCCTGTTTTCCATGTGCTGCCGATGGCAGTGCTGCTGGCATGGCTTTGTCATTGCCATTTCCAGGCCTTTGAAATGCAGAGGGACAGCAGCTTTCATCATTCCTATGGGCAATCCCAGGCACAGTCCTCGGGAGTTAAACTTGTTCTTGTGGTCTTGGAAGATGTTCTCTGGAGACTTTGTGAAAAGCCCTGATGCAGCAAAAAGGATTGCAGCCAGCTGGTTGTAAAACTAGCTGAAAATTAGAAAAAAGAAAAGTCTCTTTTTTGGAAAAAAATCCCTACTGGCTGCCCCACAGCCGTGGGTCATGTGGCTTTGGTGACTAAGTGTTTATATTTTCCTGTAAATCAGGAAAGCCTTGCTGTAATTTGTGCTGGGTTTGATGTCATTCCTCCTCCTCAAACCCCTTTACCCATTTCTGTTCTCATTGCCAGCCACGAGTTCGACTCCGAGCAGATTCCCGACCTGACCAAGGACATTTACATCCAGGACATCCACTGTGTGGGCTCCCTGTGCAAGCTGTACTTCCGTGAGCTCCCCAACCCCCTGCTCACCTACCAGCTCTACGAGAAGTTCTCTGTAAGTATGAGGCAAATGTGGGGCACTTCCCCTTTCAGTGGGGCTTCAGATGGCAGAGCAGAGAAAACCTGGAAGCTGGACCTGCCTTTGCAGGAAGCTGGACCTGCATTCCACACTCTTCCCTCTCTGTCTGCTCTGCGTCAGTTGGGGGTTTTGGAGCCATCAGAAGGGTGTATCACCAAAATTCCCAGCCTGACACTGTGCTACCCACACTCTCGATTCCATCCTGCCATTCCAGAAGGGGCTGGCAGTGCCTCGGGGTCTGAGGGGCCTTTTCTGTCCCCTTTAGGTTACTCACAGGTGCCTCTGTCCCCTGTGCCACACTGTGTTGGTTCCACTTGTGGGGCCCTGGCAGAAGGTCCCTGGCACAATTCCCATGCTTTGCAGGAATTCCCGTCTTGTTTGCCGTTTCCCAGGAATGGGATGAGAAGCAAATGATTCTCTGAGCTGAATGTCTTCTGCAGGAATTCTCTGTGCCATTAACATGCCTCAGATCATGAGTTACTTGGCCTTACTTACGTGATCCATGTGCTGCTCTGTCCCCAAGACAGCCTCCTCGCCCAAGGGGGAGAAGAGCAACAAAATCCACCTCGCTGCCAAGACTGGCGTGTTGGGGGTTTATTTGCAGCTAAATCCTTTCCTGCCTCATTCCAGGATGCTGTTTCTGCTGCTACGGATGAGGAAAGGCTGGTTAAGATACATGATGTGATCCAGCAGCTGCCCCCTCCCCACTACAGGTGAGTGCAGCCTTTGGGGTGTTGTGGGCGTTTTGTGAGAGGAATTCTGTAATTCCAGTTTCCCTCTCCAGACAGCCACACTGTGCCTCTGCATATTGAAATGGTTATGGCTATAGAAGGTTGATTTATATTTTAATTAGCTCCTTCCCAAACACTGTACACTAAACATGGTCTTACTTCACTTCCTTGGAAACTCCGTGTGGGGGGGAAATAGGAGCTCGTTATGTCAGAGTAAGGAAACAGTTTCATTGTGGGGGGGCACAATACCAGTGCTAAGAGCACTTTAAAAAAAGTGAAATATAGCCAAAAAATTGCTCAGGCCTTCAGTCAAACTTGGTCAACTGTATTTTTTCTCCAGTTTGCCCCTCCCTGCAATAGTAGTAACGAGCAAGTACAACAATGCTCTGTGAGAATAACTGATGTAATTAATTATATTAGTGTTATGTATTAGAGTAGCATAATATGCTGTTTAAAAATCAGCAGTTAAAATACTATATTCAAGCTAATTAGTGGTAATAAGAACTTGTGCTGTATGGTAATGAGTCTTGACTAAGAACAGCAACATTTTAACGGTCTTTAGTATCAAAAATTATGGCCGGGTATGGTGAAAAGGCATCAGACAAATCGTTATTGGTGATTGGCTTTAATAACTACGTAGAATACAGTATGTTAATGAGACTTTAATATTAATAACTGGTGATGCATGGTAAGTAGCATTCACTAATTGTGAATTGTACTTGGTAGAAACAGCTAATGACAGTGTATGGTGGAAGTTATTTACAGATTGATAACTATTTTAATTGGCTGAGCCAGTTGCCCTGATGTGTCCCCGTGGTTTAGGTGACCATTTGGGGTGAGTGCAGGTGGTATTTGGCTGTTGATACCTAATTATAATACTTCATCGCAATCATCAATTGATTATTGTAATGTATTTTAATTTGCAGGATGAGTTAGAATTCTGGTCCAAGTGGTCAGGTGTAACACATGAGGACAGCTATCAATAACTATTTATAGTTATTTCTGCTAATACATGTTTGAATTTCAGTTACTGTGATGTGTGGTGATTAGCTGGACAACTGCAATGCTGCAGTGAGTGGTATAAATAACTAATTATAAAAGTTAACTGGGATTTAACTGATGTGTTATAAACTACAACTGTGCTACTTGCTCTTTAAATAAGGTTGGCTAGTTGGTACAACAGCTGCTTGTAGTAACTAATTGCAATACTGTTGTTAATTGAGGGGGGTGTGGCCCTTTCAAAAATAAACTGATCTCCTTCTTTTCCATTCACCTCTTCCCTGAAATGATTTTTACTTTATGGGGCTGGTTAAACTGGGCACTGGTACCAGCAGCTCGTCAGTCTCTCAAAGGGGGGACAACCAACACCTGGATGTGGAATGCTGTAGGTCTCAGGGTGCTGCTCTCCTTTCCTGGGGTTTGCTTGGAAAAAGGAAAACACACTTTATTTTTCTTCCACTCAGTGATGAGAAGTTGCAGGCAGGGGGTGTCTGTTTGGTGTCTAGCCAGAGCCATTTTCTTCACTTCCAGTCTTGTCTATTTGTGGAATTTTGAGCCCCAAAACACCCTCCCTGTTCCATCTCACTTCCCCCCCCCAAAAAAGGATAGGCTGTGAGACAGACACAAGCCAGGGGCACCAGGAGGGTACAGCAGCATTTTCGCTGCCACCTCCTGCTCCCTCCTCCCCAGTCTATATTAAACACAAGAGTGCTTAATATATAAAACCCACCATTTTTTAATGTGAACAGAAGCCTCTGAAGTTTAACCTTCTATCTGTCTTACCCACCGCTAAGAAGCCTGCAGCCAGGAATTTCCAAAGTCGAGCTCAGGTACAGCTCGCTGGTTTTCAGTATCCTGGGGTGTCTGAATCAATACTCCCCCCCTTCCCAGGATTAGCATTCCACATCCTTTCCCACACATCCCTGAGCAGCCCCTCAGGGCTGCCACACACCTGCAAAGGGGTTTTTTCTGGAACTGTCCTTTCCTTGAGCCTGGGCAAGTCAGGAGAGACTCCCCTCACCCCAGCGTGTGTCATTACTGCCGAAGCCACGTCCACCGTGGGGCTGAGGGGAAGGAGTTCAATGTTTCTTTCTGGGAGCTGTCAAACCAAAAGGAAATAATGAGCTGGGTTTGTGCTGTGGATCACGGCCTGGCTTTGCTCAGTGGTGCTGAACATTTGCCTCTCTCCTGTTTTCCAGGACACTGGAGTTCCTAATGAGACACTTGGCTCGTCTGGCTGATTATTGCTCCATCACAAATATGCACACCAAGAACTTGGCCATCGTCTGGGCTCCAAACCTCCTCAGGTACTGTGGGATTTTCCCATTTCAATACAAGATAAATGTTCACATTTATAAACAACAGATACTCCAGAAAATCCCAGCTTTCAGCAGCTGAAAAGAGCTCTTCCTTTCTTCACCCAGTGTGCTCTTCTCCTCCTGTAAAATACGGGAAATTATTCTAAGCAGGATTTAAGATCAACTGGCAAGTTCCTGACCTAGTGATGTAAATCAGCCCCTGTATTATCCTGTCTCACACAAAACAGTTCCACTGACTGCAGTTCTGTCGTAGTGACAAGGAAGAATTCCCTCAACCCTCGTTTAGAGGATAATTTCTCCTCTCCTGGTTAGATGAGACTGGTGTGTCTTTGATCATCCAGGAAAATTTCTACAGTGGCATCACTGATTTCCCACTGCATAAGTCTCTAGAGTCTAATTTGACAGCTTTTGGCTGCAAGAATTGAAACTTACAGAAGTGATCTTGGATAAATCTGTCCCCTGAAATCTGTTTTGAATCTGCATGATAGGGCACTTTAATGGTGTAACTTAAAAAATTTTGCTTTAAAAGAAAAAAAAGTATCACCCTGCCCTCTATTGTACTGACTCCTGAACTGCTGTTACCAACCTGAGAAATCTGCGTGTGCAGTTCATCATGGAATCCCAGAAGGGTTTTGGGTTGGGAGGGACCTTAAAGCCCCTGCCATGGGCAGGGACACCTTCCACTATCCCAGATTGCTCCAAGCCCTCTCCAGCCTGGCCTTGTACACTCCTAGTTTATGCAGGTGGGCTCTTCTCTCCTTTCTGGCAATTCTCCCACAAGCAGTGGAGTGACCTTGTGTTTGAGATTGCTTTGGTGGGTCCTGGGGCACTCACTCAGCAGGATCAGTTGGAGACACTCCCTGTTTGAGGGAAAATCCCCTTAGAGGCCACAGCAGGTTTGTACAACAGCACTGCCTTAAACTGTGCCAGCCATGGAAATGAGTTAACAAAGAGCTCTTCATTGTGGGTGTTCAGTGTATTTACCTCAATTCAGACCTGTCCCACACTCCCTTTTCCTCCCAGCCCAGTGTTCCTCTTGCCCTATCAGTAAGACTGGAACCTGGGTCTGCAGTTTGGCCATAAATCCCCGCGGTCAGTGATCATTTGTGAGCGTTGCTGAGATTGAACCCCAGAACTGCCCTGAAGCCTTTTCTGCCTGAGCCCCAGGCCCTGCAGCCCCACAGGTGCCCAGGCCTCAGCCAGCAGGAGCCTCTCCCCTCACCCAGTGTCGCTTTGTGCAGGTCCAAGCAGATCGAGTCCGCCTGCTTCAGCGGCACGGCCGCCTTCATGGAAGTGCGGATCCAGTCGGTGGTGGTGGAGTTCATCCTGAACCACGTGGATGTGCTCTTCAGCTCCAAGCTCAGCTCTGTCATCCGGGATGGGGCAGGTGCGTGCTCTCTGCTGCTTCACTTGGGCAGGAACGGCAGCACTTCGTGGGTGTCTGAGCCTTCTCTGGGACACTGAAATATTTTTATTTTAACCTAGAGGACACATTCTGGGTTGGGATGTCAGAACCCAGACAGAAATGGCCTGGTTTTAGAAATTGCTATCAGTACCTTTCTTAGAAGCCACAGGAGTGCAGAGATGAATGTTTGGCTTCTACTTTTATGTCCTACCACTGAGAAATTGCAAGGAATCACTTAAATCTTTGTCCCCCCTGCTCCCTCTCCTTTTTAAAACCATCTTTACTGATGCTTCTGCTTCAGTATTACTTACCAATGTCTGTCTACCCTCATCCATACCTTAGAGCACAAAGAGGAATGAACTGATGTAAAGCAGTCTCTCTGCATTCAGTATTGTTGAGGCTAAGAAACTTAAATCTTGCTCTTAAAAGGCTATTTTGACATCTGCTGTGCCGCTTATTCCTTCTGCAGAGCCTGTGTGGGCTCATGAGCAGGGCTGAGCAGCCACACGGCTCAGGCTGGTGTTGCTTTAGGATGTGGAATGAACCTGGAGCACCTGGAACATCATCCAGCCTTGCAACCTACAAATTCCCTTGAGTAACCGAGACCATGTACCTGTTCCATTGAGAAGAAGCAGAGTTGCACCAGGAGGAAAGTTTACTCTCTGTGTCAGTGTGGCTGCCACAAGCTGTTCTTGCTCCTAAGCAGCATTAAGGCTGCACCATCTGCCTTGATAACCTGCCCTTGCCTGGAACGTGCACAGCCACTGCAGTTACCCCCACCTGGGGACTGCACAGAGCTGGGTTTCCACCGTATTTGCTGCTCCCTTCTTTTAAACAAACCCTACCTCTGCTTAGGCTGGCAGAGTTGATCCAAGTCCAGCTTTTTCTCCTGCTGTAAGGCAATTCTAAGTCCATGTGTCACATTCCACTGTGGGGAAACTGCGAGGAGTTCTTTTAAAAATGGGTGGTTGGAAACAAAATTAAGCCAAACGAACTAAACGTTGTATCTGAGAACCATTTATTGGTAACAAAAAAGAGAAGGAAAAGGAGTTGCCCGAACGAAAGAGGGCTAGAAGAGACAGAAAAGAAGAAAGGAAAATGGGAAAAGGCTGAGGGAGAGGAGAAAGAGGGGACAGAGAGGAAAAGACGGCGTCACCACCAGCGAGTCAGGGCAGTGCTGTCGGCGTCCAGGTGCGGGGGCCGTGCCCGCTGCCCGCCTGCCCCCGGAGGGGCGCGGCTCGACGGGCGCGGCTCCCGCGGCGACGGCACCGGACACGCGGTGAGCGGGCGCTCGGACGGGAGGAGCAGGACCCTGGGCAGGGTCACGGCCCCGGCTGGATCGGCGCGGCAGGGCGGGCAGTGACGGCTGGATCGGGGCGGCAGGGAAGGACGCAGGCAGCCCAGGCAGGAACGCAGGGCGAAGCAGCGAGGCGGCGCTCAGGGGCACAGGAAGGCAGGGCAGGTGCGAGGGCAGCAGAGCCAGAAGGCAGCTGGGGCCAGGGCAAAGGAGGGAGCGAGCAAGCCGGCAAACAGCAGCGAGCCCCAGCGAGCAGCAATGCAGTTGGTTTTTATACCCCCCTGGCCCCTCCCAAAGTCCGCCTGCTGACAGGGAACCACTGGTCTGGTCCAACCTTCCTGTGCCATCCATGGCTGGAGACCTTTCTCGACCTGATTGGAGAAGCCCCTCCACAGTGTCTCCTACTGCCTGCCCCATGGGAGGTGTTGCCAGGTGAAGTCCCCCCAGAGACGAAGCTTCTTCTGGTTGCCTCCTGCACATGGCACGTGTGCACCCCTCCTCCACATGCCTCTGACAGCCATAACAAAACTGAATTGGCTCCTCACACCATGGAAGCCAGAGGTTAGCTTGGCTGAGCAGTGCCAGCCCCAGCAGGCTGACTCTGCCAGGGGAAGGAAGATAAGCATGCCCCAAATCCCAGCCAGATGATTATCCAGGCTTAGAATAGCCCATGTAAATTCAGCTAATTGTTTAATGACTTGGTCATTTGCATTCAGTGGCTTTGACACAGACCTGGCAGGGAGGAGGATCAGGCTGTTGGGGCAGCACATTGACCAAGTGCAGGAATTCTGCATTCCAGAATGGCTTCCTGGGAGCCTCTGGGTGTGAGCACAGCTCCTGCACCCACTTGTGAGAGGGGTGCTGCCAAACCTGTTTTAACCCAGACTTCACCCAGGACAGCATTTACAGCTCCCACACCCCCCAGACTGTGCATCCTTCACACAGAGCTGTGCTGCTCCAGGGACAGCCATGGGCCTGGACCAAGCAGGATGTTCTGCACCAGCACATCTCCCCCACAGCCCCGAACTCACCTGGGAATAACCCTAGAAACACCTGTACAAGAAGCAGTGGCAGAAACAGGAGAGCTGCTCCTACAACAGGCTCCCTGTAATCTCCTCTCCACTGAAGCTGTAAGCAGCAGGAGGCAGCAGCAGCTACTTTGAGATTTTACACATTCATCTCCAAAACCAGGCACAAGCTGTGAAAGGCCACGGGCAGGGCACACAGCAGATTCTGTTTGCTGTGCCCAGGTGCACTTTGGTTTGTAGCAGCTTTAGTCACACACGGCATTTCCTGCTGCAGCGAGAGGTGGAATCTGGGAATGACCCAGACAGGTTTTATACAAAGGGAAAACATAATTTTCTTTACAGGCTTTTGCATAGAGATGAAGGAAAGTATGTCACAAAGGTTTCCATCCTACCTGCTTCCCTCTGCTTTTTTTTTTTTTAATACACTAAGCCATTATTCTTTTAGTCATCAACGTGTCTGTGACATTGTGACCACATTTTGTCTACGTCTTTCAGCGGTTGGGATAACAAAGGTTCAGAAAAACACAGCACCTCCCTAGACACACAGAGCTGAGCTTTGATCTCTGCACTGCTGTTTGCTGACTCTCCCTGTTGCCTGTGGTTTTCCTTGCAGGGCACAGCTCTTTATCCCGGCCCAAGTCTCTGCTGGTGTCCTCCCCCTCCACGAAGCTGCTCACGCTGGAGGAGGCTCAGGCACGGACACAGGCCCAGATCAACTCTCCCATCGTGGCAGACAGCAAGTACATCGAAGTGGGAGAAGGCCCAGCAGCTTTGCAGGGGAAATTCCACACAGTCATAGACTTCCCATCTGAAAGGTAGAGACAGGTTTCTTTTCCAGCACGTGTCATAACTGTGTTATTTTGAATACAGCAAGAATTTGCTTATATTGACTTGAGACTCGTTAAATATGTAAAGTATTGGGGCCAGTTTTCCACCTGCTTTGGACTCTGGGAGAGTTTAGCTCACATCAGTGTTCTGTTGGACTTGGTTTAGCCAAATAATTTGTGCTCCACTCCCTTGTTTTCAGCAGGGATATTATTAAATGTATAAATCCGTGTTGTCTGTGATGCAGAGATGCCTGGACCAGTCACACACAGAAATGTAAACAGGGTGAACACCTGCAGATGCTGGGGTTTTCCAGATCTCAGGACTAATGCCTGTCACAGATCCAGGTTAGCTTGAAGTGGAGCAGTTGGACAGGCTTGAGGACACTAGAAATTAAATATGGCAGTGGAGGAGATGAAGGTGGTTTTATAGCAGGATTGAGAGATGCTTTTGAACACCTTTATGGCTGCCCAGCTTCCCAGAGAGCTGGGGTTTCTTCCATAAAATCCATCTCTTGGCTGCTGGACTGGACAAGAAGGAGCCTTTCCTCACCTGCACTGCAGCTGATTTGCAGAGGCTGGGGGAATTCACCCAGCAAGACTTTAGGGCTGAGCTGGAAGAATGAAAACATCCTCGGCTGTGGAAAAGAGGGAGTTTCCAAGCAGAAACCAGGAGTTTCTGAGCAGAAAGCAGAGAGTGCTGATGACAAGCAGCCAGGACTGAGCTGCAGCTCCCTCTCCATCCATGTGTTCCATTTTCTCTCCCCAGGAAAAGGCCTCCCAGCAAGATGAAGAAGTCTCCAGTGGGGAGCTGGCGTTCCTTCTTCAACCTGGGAAAATCCTCCTCCGTGTCCAAGCGCAAACTGCAGCGCAACCCCAGCGAGCCGTCGGAAATGAAAGCCATAGCCCTGGCAGGTGAGGCCCCCTTCCAAAACCCGGGGATTTCAGCAGTGCAGAGTGATGTTTGCAGCGGGCTTTTATCTCCTTCTAGCGTCCAAGCCGTGCATGACACCTCCAGCAGCTGCTCTTTCCCAATTGGTCTCGGGCAGCTCTGGAGCCTGCTGGGGCTCGCCCCTCCGTGCTTTGCTTGGAGCAGCTTTGAAAAGACAAGATGTGGGTGCTGCTGTAATAAATCGCGGGATAATTCCTTTTGACACTTTCATTATGAAATGAGAATACAGTTCTGGTTGCCCTTGCTGCTCTCAGAAGATGAAACAAGGGAAAGGCACCTTCCCAAAACATTCCCTCCGAAAGCTGTACCAGAGTACCCAGAGAAGGCAGCCAACAACCCTTTGTAGCCACAGCCGGGATATGTAGGTGGAATTCTCAGCCTTTTCCATATATAATTTTCTGTCTCTTTCCAAACTTAAAAATAGCAACAACGTGTTTTTGCAGTAAAACACACCACAAATCCCAAAACATGGGCCCATGAGAACTTTTATCCCCTCATCTCCCAGGTCCCTCTTTAAATTCTTACCCTCACAGTCCTCACACACTCTATGATGCCCTTTGGGACTGTCTCCTCATAGACTGAAATGGTACTTGTTTAGTGCCCATAAACCAGGGTGTGTAAATGTTCCTTCCTTCCCCCTTTTTGAGGGGTTTTGCTTGTGGGGAGTTGTTTCCCAGCCTGTCACCTGCAGCAGTCACCATTTGGGTCGGTTACAGTTTCCAGGTAAAATGAGAATCAGAAACCCACCCTCAAAACAAAATTACTCTCAGGACAGTGATGTTGGTGCTAAAATGCATTTGTGTTTTTCCTGCCACCGTTACCCGGCTAAATGTAAACCCCTTTCCTAACTGATCCTTTCCCTGTGTGGTTCCTTCCCTCAGGAGGACGAGGAGACAGCGGGACGCTCCGCTCGGCCAAGAGCGAGGAGTCCCTCACCTCCCTGCATGCCGTGGATGGTAAGGCAGAATCCTACCTGCACTTCCAGGAAATGGGCATTGAGGGAGGCACTTGGACATCTCTGGCTGCAGATATTAAACAGGGCAGGTTTTCCCCCCCTTCAGGGAAGCTGAACTTGCTAACTGATGAAGCAGCTTTCTGCTCCCAGCACAGATGGGTCTCACAGAAATGCTCATCATGGCTTCTCCTGCTTTTAAGGTTAAAAAAAGCAAACCTCTTGCTCTGGTGTAGCTGGCACTGCTTATGTTCATTCCTTGGCACCTCCCTTTGCTATTTGAAGGTTGACAGGACAGCACTGTGAAGGAAAGTGATCTCTGAGAAAGGCCTTCAGCACATTTAAACTGTCTTTGCCAGTGCACACAGATTAGTTTCAGACTAAGTCACACCTGGCAAGTGCTGTAAAAGAGTTTTAAGCAAACGTAATAAGCAGTTACTGCCAACGATGTTACTTTGTGTGCAGAGATCACCAGGGAACCTCTTGCTGCCTTAGGACTGTTCTGACCCCCCCCCCCCTCCACAGGTCCTGACCTCCTGGACAGGAGGTGTTGTCACTAACCCACGTGTGTCTCCTCGTTCCAGCTGAATCCAAACTGTTCCGGCCCCGAAGGCCCAGGTCCAGCAGCGATGCCCTGTCTGCCTCCTTCAACGGGGAGCTCCTGGGGAACATGAACCGCTGCAACTCCTACGACAACCTTCCCCACGATGACAGCGACGGGGACGAGGGGCTCATCCATGTCCCTGCCCTCATCTCTCCCCGCTCCTCGGAGGATGTGGACCTGAGCCCGCCGGACATCGGCGTTGCCAGCCTGGACTTCGACCCCATGTCCTTCCAGTGCAGCCCCCCCCAGGCGGAGTCCGAGTGCCTGGACAGCAGCACCTCCCTGCTGGAGTCCGTCGACATCAATAAGGAGAAGCCGAGCCTGCTCAAGAAGGATTTAGAATCAGGCAGCCAGTCCCAGACCCCGGGCAGTGCCACGAGCTCTGAGCCAGTGTCCCCTTTCCAGGAGAAGATGAGTCCCTTCTTTACGCTGGACCTGAGCCCCACGGAAGAGCAGGCCTGCAAACCCCTCAGCTTCTCGCCCAAGACTGCCCGAAAGCCCATCAAATCTCCACCGCTGACCACTGAACCCACCTCCTTTGTGCTGCCCAGCCGTGTGCCAGAGGCCCTGGGAGGAGTGCCCACCACATCCAGGAACTCCTCTGCTTCCAGCTGGAGCAAAGGGATCGGCATCACTGAGATCACAAACAGGTCCCCAACCCAGATGTCCTTGCCCCTGAAAAACAGTGAAACAGGAGCAGGGGAAGGAGCCCACCAAGAGCTGCAGCATCCCCAGCTAGTGGCTGCTTGCAAAGCAGAGTTGCCAGAAGAAGGGGAGAGAGCCATGCCAAGCAGTCAGAATAAGACTGTACCCAGTGGACACACACAGCCAGGTACAGTGCATTTTCCTCCATTCTTTCTTTAAGTTCCAAAGGGGAGCTGCTCTCAGAACCGTCCTCCTCTGCGTGCCTTTAGGAGAGGGGATTGCCCGTCAGTTCTGGTCACGAGTGTCTTGCAGGGCTGTGCAGATCAGTAAGGTCTTAACCTTTGCCTTCTCCCTACATCACACAAATCTCGGATAATTTCCATAATGCTTTATATTCTGCTTTTTTTTCCCCATCTTGTCATATGTGAAAATCTCTAGCATGTCCTTCTCAATCATTTCAGCCAATAGACCATCTAAGACTTTTCTTTTTTAAATTAAAAATCTGCCAACACTCGAAGAAGGGACCTTTCCGCCTAAAACCTTATGATCAAAATTGTGTAAGGGTATCTCATTCTCTGCTACCTCCTTCCTACCTCTCTAGAAATGCAAGAGGATTTAGACAATCTCTTGGGTTTTTTCCTCTTTGTGATGAACTGCTGTGCTGTCGAGCAGCGTTTGCCTGTGAGACACAAGTGTTTCACATCAGAAGGAACAGCCACTGTGAAAGTGTGGAGAGCATCTATTTTTTTATAATAGTCTTAAGGTCACTCTCCTTATTGGGTAACATAAAATCACTCTCTCTCTCAATTTTCCCCCCATTAGGAGCAGTTGCCCTCGACTCCCCCCAGGATCCTGTTCCCGTCAGTTCTGTGTCTCTTATCCCTCCTCCTCCTCCGAAAAACGCAGCGCGCATGCTGGCCCTAGCGTTAGCCGAGTCCGCACAGCAAGCATCCGCCCAGTCTCACAAAAGGCCAGGAGATGCTCATGCTGAAAGCTCAAATTATGGAGAGGCTGAAGCTGGCACAGCTCTAGAAAAGCTCCATCTTTCTGCGGGTGCTCCCGACAAGCTCCACCTGTTCACTGCTCTGCCCGAGAACCGCCTGCACTTCCAGCCCGGGGCACCTTTAGAGCAGGACTGCCAAGGCACGGCCGGGGAGCAGAACCACCCGCCCGGCGCACCTGGAGGCCAGGAGCCCCCACCTCTCCACGCGGGCGTGCCCGGGGACACGCCTGGCAGCAGGGATGCGGAGCAGGAGCAGGGCAGCTTCCACCCCGGCAGAGCGGGGGACAAGGAGCCCTTCCCGGCCCACGGGGGGGACTGGGAGCCCGCGGCCCCGCACGGCCCAGGGGCGCTGCCCGAGCGGGAGCCGCCCGCCGCGGAGCTGGCTGTGGAGCAGCCCCACCTGCGCGCGGGCCTGCCTGGGGACAAGCTGCACGCTCCCTGCACGGCCGAGGACAAGCTGCAGTCTCCATCCGTGGCTCCCGCCGGGGACAAGGGCGCCTCGGCCGCGGTGCCGTACCTGAGCACCCTCCCCAGCGCCGCCGCCGAGCCCCGCGCCCCGCCCGGGGCCGCCCCCCAGGCGGATGTCACCGTCCCGCCCGCGCCGCGTGCCGCCCCGGCCCCGGCACAGAGACAGGAGCACCAGGCAGCCGTGGGACAGGTGCCAGCGGCCAAAGCACCCAGCGGCTCCGGGCAGGTACGTGCTGCTCCCTGCACAGCTCGTCTGGAGTGCTGAGCACTGGGAAAGTCGTTCCAAATCCAAATGGCAACGGGGGGGGATTCACAGGACAGCGGGAGTGATGTGGGTGTAACACAGACACAGCCTTGTGCTGCTTTCCTAAGGGAATATCCCAGTATACCCACTCTCCTTGGTTTTAAGGAAAAAAGTATCTGCAGAGGCAGCTGACAGAGGGAGTGATAGTTCAGAGTGCTCAGAAACAAGAATTCTTGCATCCTCTGACAAGGTCCTCTTCCAGCATCCTGATTAGGGTCTTGTCCAGTCAGTGACAGGATGAGAAGACAGTCTTAACCTGTGCCCAGGGAGGTTTGGGTTGGACAATAGGAAAAATTTCTTCACATAAAGGGTGATTAGGTGCTGGAAGGGGCTACCCAGGGAGCTGGTGGAGTCCCCGTCCCTGGAAGTGTCCATGCAACAACAGGACATGGCACTCAGTCCTCTGGGCTGGTATCAAGGTGGGGATTGGTCTCAGGTTGGACTCAATGGTCTCAGAGGTCTTTTCCAACCTAAATGATTCTGTAATTCTGTTAAACAAAGCAGGTCAGATTCCTCGTGCAGGATTGAAACATGGAAGTGTTCCGTCAGAAATCCAAACCCCCCAGCCCATCCTAAGCCCCACAGCCACATTTAAGGCAGGAATTTCTGCTTTATTGCACTTCTTGATCTGCTCACCAGGGCCTGAGCAGGTTAAATCCAGGAATGTTTTCGTTAACATCATACATTTAAAAGCAGACCACCTAACAAAACACTGAGGGCACCGTGTGAAGAGACAGCCACCTCCTCCCCTTCCTCTGGTTTGGCATTTGCAGAACACACCAGTTGTGATGGATCCCAAAATCTGCCAGTGGCACCATGCTGAGAGAGGGAACCTACACGTCTGTCCTTGCCCAGCAAACAGAAACCAGGCACAGACAGGCTGGAATGGAGCTGATCCATATGAGTGTCTGGGATGTTCTAACTACACAACAGCAGGGGAAAAGCCGCTTGTCCCTAACTTTGGCTGCTTTCTTCCCTGCAGGTGTGGAGCACCGCTGCACCTGAGAAGCCTCCGGAGCCCGTGCCTGGCTTTGTCTCCGAGAGCAGTTCCAGCGCCCGCGGCTCCTCTTCCATGCCCGCAGGCCACCAGAGCCACTTGGAAAAGCCTCGGGAGAGCACGAGGGCTCCCCCGCTGCACCTGCGCTCTGAGTCCGTCCCCGCGCCCTCCTCCTACAGCTTCACCCCGCCTGTGCCGCCCGTGAGGACGCTGGAGAGCAAGATCGCCGCGGCCATGCACTCCAACAACACGGACACCATCAACAACTCCAACTACCACTCCTTCCTGGCCTCCTCCATGCTGGCGTCCTCCGTGGAGGAGGCGCTGCTGCCACCGCCGCCGCCACCCAAGCACGCGTCCCTGCAGCCAGTGTACGTGCCGCACCCCAAGCCGGAGAGCCTCCCTGAGCCCGTGGGGCCCGACGGCTACCTGCACGCCAAGCACCAGTACCGGCCTGAGAGCGTCCCTGCCCACGGCTACCACGGCAAGGCCGAGCAGCACCAGCCCTACCCGCCCCGCCCGGAGCCGCCCGTCGCCGCGGGCGCACGCTACGGCTCCTATGGCACGCAAGGCAAGGGCTCTGCCGCGGGCCTGCACCCCAAGCCCCGCGGCCGCACTGACTTCGTGTCCTCCGTGAGCCCCACGGGGTTGCGGGGCGCCGGCTACGCTGAGGAGGCCCCCCCGTACCCCACCATCCGCAGGGTGCAGTCGCTGCACGTGCCCAGCCCGGCCGCCGCCGCCGCCATCCGCTCCGTGCCCATCTCCCGCACGGAGGTGCCCCCGGACGACGAGCCCGTGTACTGCCCGCGGCCCCTCTACCAGTACAAGCCATATCAGCCCCACTCCGACTACCACGTCACACAGCTCCAGCCTTACTTCGAGAATGGGCGGGTCCATTATCGCTACAGTCCCTACTCCAGCTCCTCCGGCTCCCCCTACTACACCGCGGCCGATGGGAGCTTCTACGACCTGGATCCCTACAGCACCGTGCGGGTGCGGCCCTTCCACGGCCTGCCCGGCCGTGAGTTCGGCCCCTACGCGTCCCGTCTGCAGGGCAAGGGGCTGTACCGCTACCCCAGCCTGGCCGCCTACCCCCGGGCAGGGCTCATCAACCACCTGGGCAAGGAGCACAGCTTCGTGAGCAGGGACGTGCCCCCCGCCCCGGACATCAAGCACATGTACATGTCCTGGGACCTGGAGGACATGGAGAAGTACCGCATGCAGTCCATCCGCCGCGAGAGCCGCACGCGCCAGAAGGTCAAAGGGCCCCTCATGTCCCAGTACGACAATGTGGCCCCGCTGCTGCCAGACGAGCTGGGGGGCCTGGACGCCGTCCACCTGCGCAGCAAATCGGATCCCGGCAAGAGCGGGCTGCTCACGGTGGCCGAAGGGAAGGAGGGCAGGTACCCGGCCAAGGCGGCCACGCCCGAGGGGGACGAGCGTTACTACGGGCAGCACGCGGAGCCCGAGCTGGACAGAGCCCACTACCACGGCGGGGGCTATGGGAACGGGCAGCCCGAGAAGCCATCCCTGCCCCAGAAGCAGAGCAGCATCCGGAACAGGAAGATGCACGAGCCGGGTGGCAGCAGCACCGAGCACAGGACGCATTTGCAGCAGGAAGCGAGCCATAGGCAGCCTTCTGAACCCAAAAACGGGCCCCCCTACCCCGAGTACAGGCCTAAGGGTGGCCCGGAGCCCTCCGAGCCCATGGGCTACCAGCACTCGGGCAGCAAGTACATCCCGGCCGGCCAGGAGACCCTGAGGCTGAACCACAAGGAGGGCAGGCTGGCAGAGGACAGGCCAGACCTAGAGAGGCCCCGAGGCAGAGCATCCATGGAGAAGCACTCCAGAGACTGCTACAAGGAGGAGGAACACGCTGCCCCTCCCGTGGCGCCGCCGCCCAAGCCCGAGCGGAGCCACAGCCTCCGGATGCAGCACCCCGAGCCCATGGAGAGGGACTCTGCCCTGCTGTACCCCTACCAAACCCTGGGCAAGCGCCAAAGCACGATGACTGTGGTGTCTCAGTACGATAACCTGGAGGATTACCATACCCTGCCTCAGCACCAAAGAGGGGGCTATGCTGGAGCGGGGGGCTTCGTGCCCCCCGGCTTCCCCCACGTGCACAGCAGAACTTACGCCACGGCGCTGGGGCAGGGAGCCTTCCTGCCCACAGAGCTGTGTCTGCAGAGGCCCGAGACAGAGGTGCACGTCGAGTGAGCTGGGGGGGACGAGGGATAGAGTCTAAGCAGCCTCTGCTGGACAGTGGACTGTTTTATTTTTTCAGTGATGGAAAAAAGCCCCCCGACCCTGCCCCGGTGAGCAAAGCAAACCCCCCTCAGCCCCCCCGGCCCCCACTCACTGTTTTTACATAGTCGAGCTATAGATTTTCATGTAGTTTTGAGCCACCTGGGAGGACAGGGCAGGCTGTTGGCACACAGGTGTTGCCAGAGGCCGGGCAGGGCTGACACAGAGGCTGTTGGGGCAGGGAGGGAAGGAGTTTTCCCTTCCCAGAAGTGACGCTAGCTGCTCCTCCCCACGCCCACGGTCCCAGGCACGATGGGCTGTGCACGATGGACTGTGCCTGCAGCTCTCTCCTGCGGCAACCTGCCTGTCCCAGGCTGGCTCCCAGGAGAGGGGCTCCCTGCCACGCCGTGGAGGAACCACTGCTCAGCCCCTTGGAGTTACACAGCGAGAGTGGGGCTGGGGGAAAGGCTCCCCAGGGATCCTCTCCTGGGTTAATGCTGAGGCCCTGCCTCTCCTGTGGGCATGGTGCACCCACTGCAGCTGCTCTGAGGTGGGTGGGGGCCTGTTTTGACTTCAAGCCCGTGGAATAGGCTCCGAAGCCAGCTCAGAACATGGCTCACTTGTTACATTTCTTGCTTAACAAGCTGCTGCTGTCTGCAGGGAGTCCAGTTCCTTCACATTTCTCTGTTGTAAGCATAGGCCAGCTGCGGGAGCCACGTAGGGCAGGTTTGCATTTCTCACACCAAAAGAAATAAAACACAAAACTACACCAAACCCTACCCCCAGAGCTGGGAACAGCACATCCATTCCATGCCAGTTCTTCCTCTTTGCTGCAAGGCTATCCGTGGCCCAGATGAGCTCATTCCATCCTGTGGCTGGCCAGACTGTGTCATCTCACTGCAAACAATACTAGAAAAATAGATTTTTAAAAAGTCTATAACATTATGTAAATCAGAGCCCACCTTGCCAGCTGTGTGTGACAAGTTGTCTGCATGAGCAGCTGCCCTGGGCCAGGTCCTGCAGCAATTCCATCGGGGAATGCTCCTGCTGAGCTCCCAGGTGCAGCTCCCCCAGTACTCAGTGAGTAGGGACAGAAGGCCAGTGCACTCTAAAATACACCAAAAACGGTGTCCAAGCTGTTGAAAAGCTCTGATATTGTAAAAACAGCCTGGCAGCCCCTCATGCTGCCTCTCAGATTCCCCAGGACCCAGACCCCCTGTACAAATAAAGCACATCCATCCCATTAGGCAGGGCTTGCAAGCAATACTTGAGATTTAGGAGTTTTTAAATGTTCGCTGATAAATTCCAGGGCCATTCCTGTTCTGTGTGGTTGAAGAACTTCTCTACCTGTTTTGAATCTCTAATGTTTTGTGAAAAAACCTGGAAGTCCTGCAGTTAGCACACAGCTGCTTAGGTGGGGTTTTTTGAACAAAAAAGTTTCATGGCTATTTTGGGACTTTTAAATCCTAAGGAAAACCTGCTTCTAGTTGCTGACTAGTCTGTAGCTGTTTGCTTCTTTTAACCTTGGAGCCTTGTCTGGGGCTGTTTCAGTAACTACCTTCTGGTTCTGTTTTATTGTGCAATGCTGGTTTTTTAAGCATTTTGTTTAGAAGAGTTCTCACATGTTATGGAACGAAATCTGGCAGTAGGAAAGAAGGAAGAAAAAAAAAAGATAAAAAAGCAGCACTGTGATCCAGGTTACCACAATCTCCTCACGAGGAATTCCCAGGTAGAGGGGTTGGGGCTTTTGGTGAGGGAATGCTTTTTGTAATGTTTTCTTTTAAGGAAAATGGACAGAACTACACACAAAGGGGCCACTGGGTGAGCCACGCTATCTCCACTGGCAGTAGCTCCCAGGAAAGGCTGAGCTGCGCCGCTTTCTCGGGAGCCAGGCTGGATTATCTGTGCTCTCAGCAGACCTGTGTTGTGCCAGGGCCAGGACCAGCCTCAGCCCCTGGCTACCTGCCAGGTCTCCAGTTGAAGCAGGGACAAGTGTTTGGTTCAGGCTGTTTGGGATTCAGGCTATTTGGGATTCAGGTAATGAGAGCTGCAGGTCCCACCTCTCTCTCTGTGAAAGCCTTAACTCCCCCCCCGCCCCGCAGCCTCTCCCTCCCTCCACCTGGGCCTTACGTCAGCCAGGACTATCCTGCCACTACGAGGGGCTGATCCCAGCTCCACTAATTGTAAACGCCTCTGGATTTTCCTGCTTGAAGCCACTGTCTCCCTGTAGAGCCCAAGTGCCATCCCTGGACAGCCTCTGCTCCTCAGTGCTGTGCTGCTCCCGCCCGAGCCGGGCTCTCCCTGCGTTGTGTGAAGTGCCAGGTGCGAAGCACCTGCTCATCCCATCGGAAACAAACCTTTCCCAAAGGGCTTCTGGAAGTGCACACCTGTACCCTAACCCAGAGGGCTGCTGCAAACAGCCTTTTGGGAACGAGAGGAAGAAGACAGCAGTGACTCCCAGCCATCTCCCCCTAGGCACGCAGCTCCAGCCAGGTGTGCTCCAAGGGTGGAAGCTCTCCAAGAACCCAGACTCATGTCCAGCACTGCTGAGCCACAGTGCAGAATTCAAAAAGGTGAAGGCACCAGCTTTTCCCAGATAACACAGACCAACACCTTTTGTTGTTGCTCCTGCCCACGGCTTCAGCATCCCGCACGATCCCGCCCCGCCAAGCCATACAGTGAACTATGCAGTCCTGCTCCTGCTCTGGGTTCAGTCTGCTGGTCCTACAGAGAGTTCTACATCCTCATTAATCCCAGAATTCCTAGGTGAGGTTGGAAAGGGTGTCGTGCATCAGAGCGGGGCGGGGAGGTGACACCAGGAGTCTCAGGTGGGTGAGCTGGAGGAAGGTGGTGGCCCAGTCCTGTGTCCCAGCAGGGGAGTGGAGAGCAGGGGGACAGCAACGCAGATAATCCTCTAATCCAAGGGCAGTTGTGCTCGGGCTCAGTAATTCCTTGCCTAACCACGTCCCCACGAGGTGACAGCAGCTCTGTTCTTCAGCAGTTCCCTCACATGGGCACTGTCTGCATCGTCAGCTGCCCCCCCTCTGTTTCCAGATGAGGGTCTCCCAGTGCACGCAGGAATAGGGGTCCAGGAGTGTGCTCCAGCTCTGGATTTTCACCTCTGCTTTGGAGCAGGACGTGAGCCACAGGAGACCTTCCTTGGTAAGGGGAGTGCAGTCAGTGGGTAATGAGGACTTGGCCCCTATGAAGTCTTACGTGAAGCATTAATTTCTGACTTTTGCAGAGTCTTATCAGGTGATATCTATATGCATCTCTGAGAACACCCCCACAACTTTGTGCCTCTGTCTTTGCAGTGATCCCCCTGCCCTGCTCATCACTGGGGGGATCAGTAAGGATTGCACAGTGGTAGTAAGTTGCTACACAAAACCAAAACCGACTTGAAAACATCCTGTTCCTCTTTGAGCCCAGAAGGGACAGAACCTCAAGTGTGCTCTGCCATCCCCCAGGCTGGTGACAGGGCATTGACTCGAGTGATGTGTTAAATGTCAGGAAATCTGGGTGAGAAGTTGTTTTCTTTCCTTTCGTTGCGGCGGCTTAGGCACGTTCCTGTTTTCCCAGCGCCCCGGGTCCCGGTGTGAAAGGCATGGTGTGGTGTGAGCAAACACCACCATTCCTCGTGTGCAGAGTCCTGCCTCGTCCAGCTGGGGGGAGGGAGGGGGGGAGAAAAGGGTTGTTTTGCCGTTCATTTTCCTGCTGTAGAAGACTTGATTTTTCTTTCCCTGAGCCGCATGAAAGAAACATCCCAGAAAGTCTTGGGTTACCTTTGGAGTTCCCTTCACTTTAATTTATAGAGTGTCTTTTTTTGTGAACTGGTGTAAAATGTATATGCTGACAAGCTCATGTATTTTTATGTAAATATTTTTTGTGGTTTCCCCACTTGCCCTTCTCTGTAAATATTTAGAATTCTCATATTCTTCTCACCTTGTATGATGCAGATGTGGTTTTGTTTCTGTTTTTTATTTGTACTGTAATGCAACAATCCAGACTGAGGTGTCTTGTGGTATTAAACAAAAGCAACAGTCCCACTGAGCTCACACTCAGATGTGCAACTTGACAGCATTAATCAAGCCAGGTTAAAAACTACTCTGGTGTGCCTGTGTGTATTTTTTCCTCTGCTTAGTTAATTAACAGTGTACTTAAAAAACAAAACAGGAAGAGCCAGCCTGGGGCCGTGCTTTGGAGGGAGGGATGCTGGCAGGCAGCTAAGGATGAAGGAGGTGACTTTGAATTCCCGTGCCAAGGCTTGGGCTTATCTGTGGCATTCCACCTGTGCCCATTGCTGCTTCCTAACAATAAATAAACCTGCCTGGGCTGTGTGAGTGTCCCTTTCCTCTCACCCAGCAGGACAGCACGAGCAGAAACAGCCTGGCCCTGGCACAGAAGGCACAGGGCAGATGAATTCAGGACAAACAGATGGCACAGGCCACCTCTGAGGTGGCCGGGAGGGATTCTGGGCACCACAGTAATTAATAGTTAATAGCTCATAGTTAATTAATAGCAAAAAGATTATTAAAGGAAGCGAATATCAAACATTTTTAACACTCTAAGAAGGAATTCTCAGAGTCTTTTCATCCAGTAAATGTTCCGGGGTTTAGAACTGCTGCCAGGAATAAAACCAGCCTAATCCTCCTCTCCTTGGAGGACAGGTGACCCCACTGCTCATGGACCTGTGGGGCAGGGGTGGCTCCTGCTGTGCAGTCCAGCTCTGCCCAGAGGCTTTGTGTGAACACAGCGGGGCTGCGTTAGGGCTTTGGAAATCTTGGCCTCATCTTCTCCCAGATCCTCCCTTTCCAGTCCAGATCTGCTCATTAATGCACACCCAAACTCGGCGCTGCCATCCTTGTAGGGTTCCCCCAGCAGCCCAGCCCTCCTGTCTGAGCCAGGAATTCCTGCTCTGCCAGAGCCAGGACCAGGGGGCCTTGCAGAGCACCCTCCGTGCTCAGTGTCCCCCCTCTCGGGGGAGGACACCAGAGCTGCCCTCGGAGGGCAGGACAGGACCAGGCTGACTTGGCAAATAAAAATCTTGACTTTTAAGTCTAGTAGACAAATTCACATCTTAACTAAAGTTTTGGTGGCTGCTCAGCCTGTTTTCTGCACAGCACTCTGCCGAGAAGGGTGGGTAAATCTATGCCAGGGCACTCGGGTTGGGTGGGTAAGGGAAGAGCAGGAGGGTGAACCCCAGGGGTGTTCCCTCAGGGAGCAGCCCCAGAAGTGACATCCACCTCCCCAGCTTGGCTTGGCCTGAAATGCCCCAAAAGCAGCACCACGGGCATTTCCTTTAATGCCACCGAGATCCCAGTGAGCCCCGAATTCTGGGCCCGGGGTGCACCCACTTCTCCAACCTCTGCTGTGAGGATAAACAGGATATGGAAGCTCCATCCTCTCTGACAGCCTGTCCCGAGCACCTGAGGTTTGTGGGCAGAGCAGGCTGAGGAAAAGGGAGAAGGACGGATTTAAACTGCCGAAGGACTGGTGAAACCCGGGGCGCAAAATCTCTTTTCCTCCCGAGGAGTTTCCAGCAGGCAGCGCTGTTAGACCGCCTCCGCCTCTCAAACCCGACCTGGCGGGCCGCTGAAAAGGATGGTGATGATGTTCCGTTCTAGCAGTTTCTGCTCGGGTTTCCAGCTCCTTGCGTCTACGGGTGGGTTTCCTTTAAATTTTTTTCATATCAGAGGAGATCTGCAGAGTGGTCAATGTCGGCAGCATCCTGAGGAGCATCCTGAGGAGCAGCCCCGTGTGAGCGCCCGGCTGAGCAGCCCCGCTCACCCCAGATCCTGAGCATCCCCACTGGGAAGGGACATGCAGACCTCGGCAGGGCTCTGCTGCTCCCCAGAGCAGCCACCGGCTGTTCAGGGCCCCGTCCCTAAGGAACACAACAATATGTTCACTTCCACACTAAAAGTCAACCAAAACCAGCAACTGATGCTGGAAAAGCCTGGGAGATGCTCAGTCCTTCCTCCCTCCCTCCAGCTGGTGCACAGATGCCCTGCTGAGAGTCATGATGAGCCCACAGAGCCAGAAGAGCCCCCAGCACCTGCCAGAGCAAGGCTGGGGCAAACACATCCCCAGCCATGCCGCGGCTGAGCCTCCCTTCCCCTTCCCTTCCTCCCTTCCCAAACCCAAGCCTGCATTTGTGTTCTCATCTTCCCATCCCGCAGGGGCTGAGGGGCCAGGCAGGGCAGGGGGACAGAGGTGACTCTCCCCCGGATCCCTCCAAGCTGGGAGCTGCTGGTGCCCCTCTCCAGCAGGGCTTGACAGAAGTTTGGCAGCGTCACAGGAGCGGGGGAGGGATGCGGCACGTCACACAAATCCCCTGGATTGGCATTCCTGGCGCAGGAGCTGCCTGCCAGCCCCTCCGGAGAGCTGTCACGGAGGGCAAGGATCCTGCCCAGGCACGGCCCAGGAGCGCCAGACCGGCCTCTTCTAAGGGAGAATTCGTGATGTGGAGCCAACACCAACAACCAAAATGGATGGAAAAAGCAGTCCTTTGTGCTCCTCTCATCCTTCCCGGGGACAGCCGGAGCAAGCTCCAGGGCTGTCCAGCCTCCTCCCACTCCTCCCTCGGGAAGAGCAGAGAGGGCAAGGTCCTGCCCTTTGCTTTTTCTCTGCAAAAGCTTTGAGGCAGCTCTGCATCAGGAACTGTCACAGCAACACTCCCCTGCCCCTCTGCCATCACTTCATCAACCTTTCCTGAAGGGTTTCTGTTAATCCTGTGCCATCTGGGTGCTCAGATGCAGTGGGAGAAGTCAGGGGTGTTGGGAAGGGCTGAGGTGTCCTGATGAAGGGATCCCCCCTCCTGATTAAACCTGGGGGCTGCTGAGCACACACAGAGTCACTGCAGTGTCCTGTGGGGTGACCAAACCACACACCCACACCTAAGGTCATTAATTCAAGAGGCAGCAGAGCTCAAACCAAAGGTGTGACCTGCAGAAAGCATCTCTGGAATAGGGAATGGGCTGTCCTGGAAAAAGAGTGGGCTTGGTGCATTTCCCAGGGAAATTAAAGCTGCCTCAACTCCATCCCATGCATCTTAATCCTCCCAGTTCCAGATCCTTCCCAGTGGGCCAAGGAAAGTCACCAGCCTCAGACAGACACCTTGAGTCCAGACTGTGTCTGTGTTTTATGGTCAAACTGCAGGACAGGCTCCTCCAGGCTCTGCCCAGAGCTGCTGTCCCACCTGTCGTGACACAGTCCCTGTCGTGCCACCCAGGGCCTGCCCAGCAGTACATGGGGAGCTTCACTGCTCTGATTCCCTCACAAGGGGAAGAGGAAGATGGATCCCCCCAGAAACCTTCCGGTATAGAGTGACTAAATCCATTAATTACAGGCAGATGCAGTCAGGAGGCTCCCACCTCCTGAACAAGGAAAGTTGCCTTTCCAAATACCAAAGGCAGCGGGGAAGAGCGAGATCCTCAAACAGACCTGACCCTGATGGGGGTAGTGCATTTAGAAGGATGCAAGGATTGTAGGTGTGCCAGGTGAGAAAGGAGAAACAGGTTACACAGAGGGGGAGGTTTTCAAGTAAAAATGGGTTAATCCATTTTTGAAAGATGCTGGAGAAGAATATTTGACTCCAGCAAGTGCTGGAGCTTTATGCATTATTCAAACCGTGTGAACGTTTGAAGCCTGGAGACCTGAAAACCTTCACTGAGAACAAGTCTCCTGGCACGCTCCCAGGGAGGAAGTGTGGGTGATCCGTGTCATCCCGGCGGAGGAGGCGGCTGCAGCGGTTTTCATGGATTCTGGCTCTGCTCTGCACCTCAGCACTTCACAGCAGCCCTGCTTCCTCTCCGCCCCCAGGCTACACCGAAAATCCCAGTGGGATGCACTCAGGATACACCCAGGGAGAAGCTGCTCCTGAGCCACCTGTGTCACACAGAACTGATGCAAACACACACGGAAAGGCAGCAGGGAGGCAGAGGCGGAGGGAGGAAGGAGAACACAGCAGCCCACATTAAACTTGCAAGGGAAAACCAAGTCCCCCCTCCTCCAAATCCACCCTCACCCTCCCAGGCAGCCAATCCCATCCACAGCAATATTCCACAGAACCTCATTCTGCTGCACTTCCAGCTATAAATTCAAACATCAGAATAAAAAAAGAGGTGCCAGACGGGGCCAGGTTTTCAGACAGGCAGGCAGGCAGCCAGCAGCACAAACACGCTGAGCACGGGCAGACAGCTGCCTTGCCCCCTCCTCCTCCCCATCCCTGCTCTTTATTTATTCCCATCTTTTCTTATTTCTTTTCTTTGCATTCCCTCTGGTTGCTTTCTGAGGGGGACCTGCATCACCTCACCCGTGGGGTTTTTGTTTCAAGTCTTTGTTTTCTTTTCTCTGAATCCAGCTCAAGCTTTGCCAGCCTTTCTCCCTTGATCCAGCCCCACAGGGGTGGGAACTGGAGCAGGATCTACCTCACCTTCTGTGGCCAAAGACAGCTGGGGAGGGATGGCTGCACAGGAAGGGCAGGTGGATGGATCCCACCACAAACCCCACTGTACTGGCCAGAAACCCCTCTCTCTTCTCACTGATACGGAGAAAGTGGAATTTCACCGAGAATGCAGCAACTTCCCAACTAATCTCCAATACAAAGGGCACCAACTGCTGCAGGAGAGCAGAAGAGGCTGCCTTAAACTTCCTCACATTTCCCTTGTCTGAAAGACTCTTGAGAAAGGAGCCAAAGTGCCACCACTTTATAAAATACTTTCCTCTATCAACAAAATAAGTCCAAAAGCAAAACAAACCCCTGTAACAACACCCCCAACCCACAACCTTTTCCCTTGCACCTCAGGGATGGTTTTAAGGTGAAGGATGAGGGCAGGCTCAGTGTCCCCACTCACAGTGAGCTCTTCTCATGGGTGGAGGTTTCCCTCAGGGCTGTCAGAGTCTGGAATCTGCAGGGCAGCTGGGAACCATGGAATGGTTTAGGTGGGAGGGATCCCCTCAAGCTCATCTAGTCCAACTGAACTGAGTGATTTTCACGTTAGGTTTTGAGGGACAGGCAGGCCATCAGGAAAATAGGGAAAAGCCCCTTCCCAAGAGCCAGAGGGGTTATTTGCTGTTGGTGAAGCAGCAACTGATGGCATAAAAGCCCGTGAGGCTCTAAGTTAACCACTCCCTTCTCCAGAGCAGGATTTGAGTAATAGAGGGACAGACATGAGACCATGGGAAAAAAAGAACATTTAATGGGGGCTGAGCAGGTGAACATGATCCATCCTGCACCCCACAAGAGGTGGGTTGGGAGCCTTGGAAAAGGACAGTGGGGCTGCACAGATAAAAACCATCATAATGCTGAGACACAAAGGCACAGACTGAGACTCCCCAGCCATCCCTCTGCTGGCAATTCCTCACTTTGCAACCTCGGGAATTCTCTTTTTGTGGGTTTGTGTAGTAGATGCCACCTCTACTCCCTGCTCCTGCGCACTCCCATCACAGCTTGCCCCCACCTCAGCTCCAGCAGCTGTGTCCCTGTTCCTGCTCCCTTTCAGCTCAGCTTGGGGAGGATGGACCATGGAGCAGTGAGGACAAGGAGGGAGCAGAGAGGCCTTGTGGAGAGTCAGAGCAGGCAGAGAGGAGCTCAGCACCTGAGTTAGCAGGAAGCTCTGATGGTTTGTGTCTTCCCACAAAAGCACCAGTGGGAAGGAGGCTCTGGCAAAGCCCCTCATCATGAAAAGGAAGAAAGAGAACAAGGGATTAGGTTTACATTCTTTTTCCCCCCTACAGATGCTGTGGCTTTCTGGGTGTAACACAGACAAACTCAGATCCAGAGCATCCATGTCCTGCCAGGTGCCATGGGCTGGAGCACCCCTGAGCTGGGCAGTGCCTTAGGGATGATCCGTCCTCACCTCCAGGAGTCCGTTCCCCCGTCAGGACCTCATTACCACAGGCTAATTACCACTCACTAACAGTAAAACCCTGCTCACAGAATCCATCGTTTATAAGGAGAAGGGGTCCTGCAATGGGAACCTGCGCCAGCAGCACCTTCACAGAAATGCCCAGCTCATGACACGGTGTCTTGGGGTGACGTGTGTGTGTATACACGTACGTGTAAGTGTGTGGGTGTAGAGTTAGAATGTGTTAGTTTGGGCATTGAGCTGACGATCTGGGATAAGGGGGTGGAATGTCTTGGGGTGACTTTATGATGTGTATCCCCTCTTGCTGCTCTATGCCCAGACATGAGTTCTGTGCCTCTCTATGCCTTTAAGCTGGGTCCGAGAGAACGGGGAGGGAAAGCCGAGTGAATTCTTCAGCACGGTTTGTGCTCAAGGACTCACAGACTCCCCCACGCTCTCACAGCTTGTTGGGGTTTTAGGAGTTCTATTTTCTTTTTCTCTTAAAAGAATTTTCCCCATATATGGTGCCGGGGGGACAAATTACTGGATGCTTAAGAAAAACAAAAGACCTGGCCACAGGGGGAGGGTTCCAACTGGCCACTCTCTTTCACCTGGGGTTTTCTTGTGTACGGCAGGGGATGCCGTGAGATTTGAACTGGGAAAAGGGGGTTGGGTACAGCCCCTGGCTGGCTGGTGTTCTCGGCGTTCGGAAGGAGAAGAGGGCACCCATCGTCGTGGAGGGAGTTTCGTCGCTGCAGGCTTCTGCTTTTGGCTGCCTTCCTGCTACCATGAGTGGATCTCGCTCGCTGGAGCGGCTGCTGCACTGGGACCCGAACACCCCACCTTACTAAAAGAGGGACCTTTTCACCATCTGCTCGGGTGCCTCAGGGAAAACCCCGGGATCCCAAGCCTGCATTTCCCTGCCTCACTGGGAGCTGGGCTGCGGCTGCCCTGCCCCTGTTGTTGCTTTGGGCCTTCACTAGACTGCAGCCCCGCATCCCCTGCCAGCCGAGACCTCCCGGGGCTCCCACTGCAGCTCCGGAGTTGGATACATCTCGTCTGCCACCCGGGATCTGTGCTGTCTCTGCTGCTCCAGCCTGCTGCTCCCGAGGGTCCGGCCGGGCACCGGGATCGGCTGCCCAGAGGGTTTGTGAAGCTTTTCGTCCATCCTTTCCCGGGACCCCGAGCCGCCATCACCGCGTGCTCCCCGAGCTCGCTCCGGAGCGCCCCCTGCAGCCGCGGGGGAACCATCGCACCCGCCCTGCTCACCGGGAGCCGCCAGCGCCCCTGCCGGCTGTGACTGGAACTGCACCAACGGGGAAAGGGCCTGGCAGCCGAGAGAGGCTGGCACTGGGTTTGTGGCTCTGTTTGCTGTTACTGCCATAGCTATTGTTGCTTGTTTGCCTTGTTATACATATATATATATATATTAGTAAAGAACTGTAATTCTTATCCCTCATATCTTTGCCTGAAAGCCCCTTAATTTCAAAATTATAATAATTCGGAGGGAAGGAGGTTGCATTTTCCATTTCAGGGGAGGCTCCTGCCTTCCTTGGCAGACACCTGTCTTTCAAACCAAGACACTGCTGAGGAGCCGAGGGAGCACCTTCCTGCTTTTCCCCAGCTCTCAGCTCCTTTTCTCAGGAGAGAGATGGAGAGTTAAAATTCTTTGCTCTTTAGCCAGCTTGTTGTTCGTTAGCTGAAGCAAGGAGTTTTCCCGGGACTGTGGCTTCTTCTTCTTCTCCTGGAACTGTTCAGCTCCGGTCCGGAACACATCCCTGGGAGGCCCCACAGCGTGGCCCGGAGGGGCCCATGCTGCACCCCAGCTCCTTGGAGAGCTGAGCCACACCTACAGAAAGGACTCTGAATCTACCAGGTCCTCTCCACAGCGCAAGGTGTTATTATTTAACATGATTCATTTTTTTCTTCCCTCTCGTGCCTGCGTGCACCCTGCTTGTTAAAAAACCAGCTTTTTTCACTTTCCTCCAAGAAATTTCTTTCCGAACCTGGTGTGGGAGGGGCTGCTGAAACCTGCCTTCTGTCAGAGGACACGTTCATTTCAGATGCTTCCTCCTAATTTGTCTCAAACTGGGACACAGGGACACCAAATTTGTCTGTCAAAAATCCCTACAGGATTGGGGAATGGATGATTGCAGGTTGGATGGGGCTTGGAGCACCCTGGGATAGTGGAAGGTGTCCCTGCCCAGTGGAACTGGATGAGCTTTAAGGTCCCTTTCCAACCCAAACCACTCTGGGACTCCATGAAGATGGATTTCAAAACACTCCAGTTTCTCATTCCCAGGCCTTGGGAAGCAGGTTTCATCCCATTTTATTGAAGGAAAACCAGAGTTTTTCAGCTCAGCTCAGTGAATTTACGGAGTCAAACAGCACCTGGGAGGTGACAATGGGACCCCACAGTCACCAGTGTCCCCAGGAGACCCTGCCACAAGTGACTGAGTTCATTTTCCTGGCTTCAGACTCCAGGTTTATTCTCTCCTGGTTTATCCTTCCACAGTGATGGGGAACAGGTCACACTGCAGACCCTCCCCAGGCTCCTCAGCTCCCAAACCCAATTCCCAGGCTCAGATGGCACCAGCAACCAAGCCAGTACCTTCCGAGGTAATTAAGCACCTGATCCGTTTGGGGCCTCTATCACTAGCTGGACATACAAATCAGATTTATCCCCTTTATTTCAGCAGGCAGAAGAGTAGGATGGAGAGCTGCCAGCAGCTGGGACACAGCCCTGCCCAGCCTTTCCCATCCTGCAGGTTTGCTTTTGGACACTCCCAGGACTCCCACTGAAGCATCCTGAGCTCAGGAGGGCACTCTGCACTTTGAGGAATAGAAATGTCAAAGCAATTAAGGCTGAAGAGGTTCCTTTTCTCTCTGTTCACTCAAATCCTGTGAATTCCCTCCAGTGTGCACAAAATGTCTCCCATTTTAACACTCATCCAAGTGTTTTCCCTGAACCATAGTCAGGGGATGAGGCAACATTCCCCTTTCTGCAGAGCAACTGCTGGGATGTGCCTGGAAACCACCCCGTGCCACTGGACATACCTTAGACAGTGGGGAAAAGCCAAATCACCGAGCCCCAAAGCTCTGAACTGGAGTTACGGGGCCCAAGGCCGCCAACCAGGCACCAACCAGCCCTGACCATGCTGGAACCCCCCCAGAGTCCCAACTCCTGAGTGTTTCTGCTCTACCTGTGAGAAAAAGCTGTTATTGCCCTGCTGGTCCCACACCTCCTCCTGCCCTTCTCTCTCAAGGACAAGGTCAGTGGTGGATGTTTCCTGCAGAGGAAAACCCCCGTGAGCATTTCCCAGGATCCAAGTCCTGGAAGGCAGCTCCGTGTCCCTGTGGAAAGAGGCAGGAGCCGGACAAGGGCAGAGCTGACCTCATCTTCCCGTGGCCTTTCCAACTTCCTTTGGCCTAGCTGTGGTCACAGCAAATCCCCCCGGCCCCTCAGCCATCCCCTCTCTGGGCTCCTCTTGTCCTGAGCAGCCTCCTGAGCCTGAGTCCTGGGGAAATAAATGCAATCCCTTTCTTTCAGAGATCAATCCAAGCCTGAAACCTCAAGGAAAACATGCAAGATAAGGACATTTCTCCCAAGGCCTCTGCAAGCAGCAATAAACCCTTCAGCTGCCTCCCAAACTGATTCTCCACAGCCTCCGAGGCCACAGAGTGGGTCCAAGAGCTGTGCCTTGTTTCTAGGACAAGGCATTTCCACTCCCCTTTCCCACCAGGAGGCTGCTGGGGGCACAAATACCCCAGGTTGGGCTGACTGGTGCCACCAGGATCATCAGCTCCCTTACTGCCATGTTTATAAAAACAAAACAGCCTCGTTTCTGGAAACAGGAAAGGCAGAGGGAGCAGGGGAGCTGCTGGATGCAGCCCCAACCCACCCCAATCCACCCCACCCCACCCCAGTCCAGCTCAGCACCACAACAGCCGGCTCTGCTGCCCCAGCTAAGGGACAACAGGGACAGGACACAGCCCCTGACACCCATCTCTGCAGGGCTTGGGGCTGACCCCACTGTGAACCCATCCTTCCCCTCCCCTGGCTCCTCTCCCAGTGCCAGGAGTTGCCTCAAGAATCAGCCTGGGCTGGGAATGCAGCAGGCACCTTCTGCAGGGAGCAGACAGGGGCTGGGAAAGCAAAAGCCCAGAGCTGAGGCGACGGGGTGGATGCCACCACTGACCCCTCTGCAGGTCCCTGCATCCCATGGAGCATCTGCCTCATCCCCTCCTTTGTCCTTTGGCACAAAAACCACAGGGGGGTTCCTAAAACTCACGTATCTGAGGATGGCTCAGTACTCAAAGCTTAGACTCCTCTTTGGCACCACAGGATATGACTCTGGTCTGGTCTGGCACAGGAGTATAAAGGTTCTGTCCCCATGGAGAACCCAAAACACAGAGTGTGAGGGAGGGAACGACACCTGAGTGCAGAGCAGAGTCCTCTTCCCACCAGCTGAAGCTCCCAGCAAGGAGCTCCCTCCCAGCAGGAGCGCACCCCAAGCCCACCCAGCCACCGCAGGCACTCAGAGCTACACCCCAAAAATCCTCTGCAGGTCCAGGACCTGCGATAAGCCAGCAGAAAGATGATCTCCAGCATCTGGGCAGGCACTCAGCAACCTTGTGCTGCAGCTTCTGCTTTTAATGTCCTTTCAGAGTGAAAGCTGTCATGACATACAGGTGCAGCACCAATGACAGCGGTTAAACAATGACAGTGACAATGACAACAGCGTCCTCTCCCAGCCATGGGCACTACCAAACCACACATTCATCACCTGAACACGTGCACAGTCCCTTTGACTCCACGAGTACTTCTAGCTAGTTCCACAGTCTTAGAGATTAAAAAAACCTTAAAAAAATCTATATTTAACCTCAATCAGTTCAAAATGAGCTGTTTCTTTTTAAATTTTGTAGCATTCTTGGTTTGGTTTTGTACTCCACCTCTCTCTCTGGCTCAGGGATGTGACATTTCCATAATACACTGGGTTCCACTGAAATCGAGATAATTCCCGGGCTGTGGCCTTTTGGAAGGCAGGAGTCAGGACCAGCTTTCCTTCATCTCAGTATCTGTGTGCCCTCTCTTCCCTCAGACAACCCCAGAGCTGTGCCAGCCCAGGAGGGAAGGGCAGGAGCTGTGGCAGGCACATGCTGCTGCACTTTCATTATCACAGTCACAACACACTGCCAAGCTGGGCGAATATTTTTAGACTGGGAAAGAAAAAAAACGGACATTTATCAGAGAATTATTAATACAAAAGCAACACTAATATTAGCAGTGTTCGCTTTTCCCTATACTTATACAAATTGGGATTGGTTTTTTCCCTTCTCCAGCTTTTCTAGACAAGGAAATTGGTGCTTATCCACCACTGAGAGGTCTTGGACAAAGAGACCAAGACAGGGGAGCAGGGATGGGGGGCTCCAGGACTTAAGGGGGTACAGGGATGTCTTAAAAGGACCACTTGGACTCCTGCCATGGATGGCAGAAGCTGTCACACCCCACAGGCTCCCACAGGGACCTTGGCATGAGCGCAGTGTGACACACACACACACTGAGGATCCATGGGCCAAGTTCTCCCATCCTCTGGAATATCCTTGCTTTGAGGAGACTTGCTGACAAGTCAAGGCAGTCCATCTGAGTAAGACTGGCATAGAAAAACTGGAGGAAACCCCTGTGTGGACACAGCTAGAAGCAGGTTTTGTTTATTTGAGCTCTGAAGTAAATAACTAAAGGCCACCTTTGTTCTGACCTAGAGCAGCCATGCCAGTGCAGTTTAAGTGATCCACCTTCAATCCACGCTCTTTGTTAATGTGGACTAATTTTCACCCAAGTATCTCTGATCAAACAAACCTGAAGCAAGACCGAGAGTCCTCCTGAGCTGGCTCCAGCCAAAACAGAGCCAGCACCAACCAGCAATGGGATCGGGCAAGCTGGGAACAATTTCAGCTCCTTCTGCAATGACACTGAACTGCCTCAATCCTTGGGGGTGAGCTGAGGCCACAGCAGAGCCCAGCCAGTAAAACAATCCCAGGATCACAGACCGGAGCCTCTGGAGGTCACCTCCAGCCCTGTGCTGGATTAGGGTCACCCCACGGCACAGGAGGGAGCCCATGGGGTTGGACACCTCCAGAGGAGGAGACTCCACAGCCTCCTGGGCAGCTGTTCTGGGGCTCTGCCCCACTCCAAGCCTTTCCTCACAGGACACATGGTCCGGTTCCCTCATCATCCTCACAGCTCTGGATTCCTGCTGGATTTGCTCCTGGATTTAGTGCCCAGGCCACACTGGTGCTTTCAGCCTGGTTTTCTCCCGGAGCCATTTCTGTCTTGGCTGTGCACGAGGTTATTTAACAGGAGCCCAGGGGAGAAGGGGGAGGGAAGGAGGGATTTTGCTTCTCCAGAGAAAGCTGCTGCTATCGATGAGCAAAATGAAATACCCTGGAGAGAAAGTGCCTGACAAGAGCCTGAGCCCCAGGAAGTGTTACCAGGACAGAGTCAGAGGCTGACACTGGAGAAATGAAAGGGCTGACCAGACACTGAAAGCAGTGAATGAAGAGCAGAGGTGCCCAGGAAAGGCTCTGCACATGAGGCAGGAACGGCAGCTCCTTGTCAGCCTCAGGCTGATCAGAGCAGCTCCAGACGAGGCGGGTGATGTTTATCCCACTCATGCTCCCACATCCCCATTTTCCACAGACAAGCTGATTTCCACAGGCCTGTTCCCAGTACAGCAGCAACAGCAAATACTGGAGATCTTACACAGCAATTCATTGAGCTGGAAAGAGACACTCTGGAGGGGTTTTATCAAGATAAGATAAGGAGCAGCTCGGCTGCAGAGACAGAGACCCATCAGAATGTATGATCTGCTTGGCCCCTTTGAGCTGATTTATATTTGGGGAAAGAACAAATACAAACACATATAAATACCTGAGACAGGTTCTGTCCTCTGCAAGGGAAAAAACACCCACAAACACTGGTGGTCACAAGCTTTCAGCTTCAGTGCATTCCCCTGTACCAAGGCCACACCTCAGCAGCACCTTGACCAGACCCAGGAGCTCATGGGAGGGCATCATTTTGGAGGACAGAAGCCTCGAAGATGATGAAGCTCTGGCAAGTTTTATGGAAATAGCAGCCAGGCAGAGGGAAAGAGCCCACAGCAGCAGGAAAGGCTTTCACAGCAGGCAGATGTCAGCAAGCTGCAGAGCCCCTGCTCGGAGCAGAGCCGCCAAGACCCTGGGCCTGACGGGCTTTCCTTCGTCCATCGCATCCAAATCCTTGCCCAGCTGCACTTGGGTTCGAAACAGCAATGAAGTTTGAACCCACACTGGAAACCTGCAGCCAAGGAACTGGTTCAGCTTTTGAAGTGTTGTGTTTGCAGTTACAGGAGCCGTTTTTCCCAGCATAAACAAGGCCATGGGTTAAGTGCAGCTGTTCCATCAAATACAAGCAGAGAAAAAACCAAGTATAAATCAGTGTGTGAGCTAAGAGAATAATTACTTTTACCTCTTTCTGTTCACAAATGGATTGGAGCAACTGAGAGTTTTCCTGGATTTGTTTATGATGGGAAATTCACAAGGCTATTCCTGCAAATAATTAGTTATTGATTCCTGAGTTTGCGTAGGGAAAAGCTCTCCTAAGCAAGTCAATCTATTATTCAAGCCACATTTGTTTAGGGATTTGTGGCACCGGAGCCACATTTTTGGTTTCCTACTGAAGAAGCACAACTTCAGGTTTCTCCATGAGTGAGGGAGGTGTTTGAAATCCCATTTTTCAGAATCAATCCTTTTTTCCCCTTCTTCTTCCAATAAATGCTTTTCTCCAGTATTTGCTTAAAAGGTTTTGAATATTTCTTGGTAAAAAATTATAGTTATTTTATTGATACTTTAGGAGCATTTTCCCAGCATATAGATGTTCTAACTAATAACAACAGCATTAAGTGAGTCCTTGAATTTCTCCGGACCCTGCAGGGCACACAACTGGGGACAGAGTTTTCATTTCTGCTCAGCTTCCTGCTTCTTCTCATGACAGAAAAGCTCTGATCATCAAAACACCACCCAACACACTTTTTGTTACAAAACCACACAGATTTCACACAAACATGCCACACAATATTTTCCAGTGTCAGGACCTGACACGTGGCTGGGATTCTTCAACCCAGTGTAACAAAAACCGCATCTGCTCCTCTCAAGGGCTGGGGTTTCACTCAGGAAGTGCTGAACCCTCACCATAAATTTTCCTTAGGTCCCTTTTCCCAGAGCTGGGGGAATCAGCACTTTTCTCCTACCCCCATTTGCCAGAAGCATTTATTGCCCTCGGATTTGAGTTCTGGTTGGATTCAACCACCCCCAGAAAAGCAGAGCAGACTTCCACTCTGCAGCAATTAGAGGCAAAACCTGAGGAAATGAACTCTCCACCTTCAACTCCCCTGTCTCATGCTTCCCTGGGCTCTGGCAGAACAGGCTGCCTGTGCCTGAAATTGGAGATTTACAAGGAAAACCCAAGTGTATGGGGGTGAGGCCGCTTGGTGGAGTGTTCCCCAAACCTGTGGGACATCTGGGAGTCCCACAGGGCTCTCCCAGGCCAGGCACACACAGGTTGGAGCCAAAGAAAGCAGCTGGGACTGACATAATCCCAAATGCCAGAAGGGTCTGGAAAGATCACATCACACGGAATATCCTGAGCTGGACCCACAGGATCATCCAGTCCAGCCCCTGGCCCTGCGCAGACACCCCAACAATCCCACGCTGGGCATCCCTGGCAGCGCTGTCCAAACGCTCCTGGAGCTCTGGCAGCCTCGGGGCCGTGCCCATTCCCTGGGGAGCCTGGGCAGTGCCCAGCACCCTCTGGGGGAAGAACCTTTCCTGGTACTCAACCTGACCCAAGAGTCCTTCCACACCGTTAGGTGAACACTGATTTTAGAGGTCTCCCTAATGCAGCCCTCTCCTCTCTGTCTGGGCCATCATGACTTCAAGTGCTCCTGGAGCTCCTTCACATCCCATTTCCCTGCTCGTCCCCCATCCATTCTGCAGCAATTCTTCCAATTGTGTGCCACAAAGCCCTGTGGAAGTCTTCCTCCATCCTGCTGCACTCACAGGAGATGCTGGTGTGAAATGTACTTTTTCAAATTCTCAACCCCAGCCCCAGCAGCGTTTGTTAATGCAAATACCCTGAACTGTCCTTGAGCCTCCTCCTCCCCTCCTCCCACAGCTCAGTGCCATTCTCAGCAGCTTTGGAGCTCATTCCTTTCAACCGGCCATGCAAATCTCTATTACCACACCACGATGCACTCAACAAAAACCAGCATTTCTCCAAAGGGAGAAAATTTCTGTTTGGTTTTGGTTGGGCTTTCATTTTTTCAAGGCATGTTGTGAAAAAATAAGAGCTACTCTTAGAGATAAATCTGCCTCTGCAAGCTAAACAGGAAAAGTGCATTTCCATGCCTTTCCATGCCTCAGAGCCCTCTTTGATAGCTCAGGAGTGTGTAGGAAAACCTGGCCCTAGGCACAGACTTTGGGTTGGAAGGGACCTCACAGACCATCTCGTTGAAGGCAAAACGTGTTTTTCATTAACTCAGACTGCATTTCACAAGTGATTTATCCTTGCAATAGGATGAGCACAGGAACTGAACCTCAGAGAATGAAAACCATGGAACTTTAGGGTACTAATGGGACCATATGAACTTTTATCTAATCAGTAACATCCTATAAGGTGCCTTTACACAGTGTGTCACTAGTGCCATTACAGTGGCCATAGAAAGGCCAGAGGACAGTGACACTCAGGGCTCAAGATTCCCGGGGCAATGCCCAAACTTGCCAGTTACATCTGCTCTTACAAGAGCAAGGATTTATTTCAGTATCATTGAACGAGAAAGAACAACCCCAAGACTTTGCACAGAGGATTCTGAGTTGCCCACTGATTCTCACAGCAGCTTTCAAAGAGCCCAGCAACTTTAAAAAGTCCCTATGAGCTTAAGGACTGCCACAATTCCCCGTTAATCTGAGCAGGATAATCAACTTGGCTGTCACCAGCACCTAAAGAAGCCCAGATTTAGAGGCCAGAGCTCCCTGGCTGGTCAGTCAGTGGGAACTGGCTGCCACAGCCCTTTAACACCATGGTTTGCACTTCCCATAATCAAAGACTACCTGGAGGAAACCAAGTGATCAGGTTTTGAACACTCATATTAAGAAACTCTTTAAAAATGAAAAATCAGCAGGCAAAGCACAACTGTGCTGCAAATGTGATGTCAAATACGAGACCAAATGAGTAAAGAATCCCAGGCTTTGGTTCAGCAGCTCCTGGATGCTGTTTGGAGAGGTGACACTTCATAATCTTTAATGCACTTCGAAACCGTGCCCTGCTGAAAACCCTGTGAAATTAAATGGGCTGCTTGCCTTGCAATGAGGGAGGCACCTGGAGCAGCCACAGGATTACACTGCTCCCTGCCCCAGATGAGCCTGTCACCAGTGAATTCCTCCTCCCCCTTTTCTTCTTCCCATATTAATGCCCTTCATCATAATAAGGATTCCTTCCCACTGCCAAAACTCAATTTACACTATTTACTTTAATGACCTCATTTGTCATCCTGGCCTGTGCTGCTGCCTCTGGGACCAGAGCCCGTCCTGCTGCCAGAAGGTCTCATTTACAGTTTGCTCTTTCATTATTTTTTTTAAAGATTAAATTGCTTCCATTTCAAGGCAAACAGTCTAGGACAGCGAGCTACATTCATGCATTTGATCAATGCATTTTAGGGGTATGGACATCCCAGTCCCAGCTGACTCTCATCCACTGCATCATCCATTATTTCCGTCACCTTTGGCTTTTTATTCCTTTCAATCCTTGCAAAATATACTGGTTGGGACATTTGAATATTGCCACAACATTAAGTTGTGGGAGGAATTTTAACTCATTTTTGGGGGAAGAATAAGAGTGTGATCATTTTCTTCCCCAGTGCATCAGTTCATTTGTCTGTCTAAACCCCATATTTTATCTCACAGCCTCACTGCTCCAGAGAGGTACATTCCTCCCTATTAGATTAGATTTCCCTCTCCAATCCTGACATGCCCAGTAAAAATTCAATGGTAATGAAGTCATGTAAATAGGTTAGGGAAGAGCACAATACTTCATGTTCCATTATGGCCCATGCTCTGTGCAAACAGCATCACACAGAGTGCTGGGCTGGGGCTGGGGGAGCCTCCAAAATCACACACCAAACCCAGCCAAGGCAGCAATGCCCCTCAGAGCAGGGCTGTCCGAGAGGTCACTCCTGCCTGGCTGCAGGGCTGCAATAAAACACTCCCCAGCCTGTTTGCAGCAGCTTTAAAAGGAGATATTAAAGCCCATTTTCCTGTTTAGGAGTAGCTGCTCCATCCCTTTGCCTCCTCCCAGTCAGTCCCAGCTGACTGACTGGGACGAGAGGTGTCTTCCCAGGGCAACCTGCAGTGGCCACTGCTCTGCTTTTCCAGTTTGTCTCGGAGCATTGGCCAGGCGTGCTGGACGTTTGCTGGACATCACTTGTAAATGCCAACGTAAAGCTTAACCAGAACAAACAGATTCATTGCCAAGTGCCAAACTTCGAATCACAATGTCACTCGTTCCTTCACTATATAAAAATCGTTTTCCCCCATAAACAGAAACCTGTTTTTTAACCAAAACAGACAGCAGTGAAACTTCCCTCATAAAAAACTTTAAGAACTCACAGTTATTTCGAAGTTAACAAGCACCTGCCTCATTTTGTTCAGCTCCTGTAATTAACTACAGGACTTCTTCTTTCTTGTTTCCTTCCATCCCAAACATTTGTCTTCAGCCCCAATAAACATCACCCAAACCCTTTGCAGTGATTTCCAATATGCTGATGCATTTCTTCAGAAGCCTCTTCAGTGAATAAATTGGTCCCAAACTAATAGTCCCTGTTATTTATACAGACACAGCCTTGCTCAGGCTGTCTCCTAAGTAGACTTCAGCAGGAACATAAGGAATAACATATTTTCCAGATAAATTTGAGTCTGATATAAATGTAAGTATTTTCTGCAGAAAAACGTGCTTCAGATTTCTCATCAATATTTATACATGAAGCTAAACCAAGGTTTTAAGTTGCTTCTAGATAATATATGATGGTAACTTGACAATAACACCATTTTACAGGTTATGTATGATGCATAGAAGCACATAAATATTACTGACTGTCAGAGGATCAGGTTTCTGGTGTGTGGGGAGAAGATGGAAGTTATTCCAGCACAGATTCCCTGGATTCCCTCAAGTCTTGCCCTGGATCATCACATGCAGATGAGAGCAGCAGCAAGGCTGAGGGAAAACACCAGAATTGACAACATCACACCAGCAAAAGCATCACCAGTGTGGTCTAAAATAATCTGCCAATACAGGAGCAATAAAACAGAATCAAAGCTCTTGGAAACATCAGGTAGTGCCGCAAAGATGCAAACATTTTAGAGACTGTACATTAGAACTCTGGAAAACAGCTCTTAGACTCAAGAATACTTTTTTCTTATTTTCTTTTGTACTCTTTTTACCTTTATCTGTGCAAGACTTGTGTCATTACCCTGCTCTGTTCACTGCAGCACAGAATGGTGATACCTGGGGCTGGAAAGGACTCTTCACTACTTCTGTGGGAGCTGCTTTCCAAGGAAACATGGGGGAAATTTAAATAAAAAGAATACATTGGAGACCACATGGAATTTGCATGCGAAGCAGGGAAGAATTCCAATTGTTCCTGGTTTATTGGTAGGGACAACCACTGAAATAATTCCAGAAGAGCTATAAACAAAGAGGGAGAGCTTGGAAAGGAGGCAGAGCTGTGATCACTGGATCACTGAGGTTGGAAAAGCCCTCCAGGGTCATCGAGTCCAGCCTGTGCCTGATCCCCACCTTGTCCCCCGCCCAGAGCACTGAGTGCCACATCCAGGCCTTCCTTGGACACCTCCAGGGATGGGGACTCCACACCTCCCTGGGCAGCCCCTTTCCATGAAGGAATTCCTCCTGATCCCCGGGATGGACGTGCCAGGGAAGCCCATCTCCCACAGCCTGGACCTTGCCATCATCTCTAAACCCAAGGTGAGATCTTCACTCTGTCATCTTCACAAACCAGACTTTCCTGGCCCTCCCTGTCCCAGGAGCTTCTGATCCATTTAGCCAGGGAAGAGCCTCTTCCTGACAGACACGGACCTCTCACGCCTGGCATCTCCCAACACCTTCTCCAACGTGCAGAGCAGTGTTTGTAGTCACAGCAGGTAAATGAGCTGTGGACAGGGAACACAACGAATTTAATGGCATGAATTATTTACACACACATTCAGCAAAGCCATCTTGCTACACAGCAGTCCCAGCAGCTGGGATTATTAATTTATAACCCAACTACAGCTACATTAAACCGAACGAGGCTTCCATAAAAACTTAACTGTGGAGCCACAGGAAATATTGCCCAGCACATCCTGGCAGTACAACAGGGCTCTCCAGAAAAGCATCAGCTGAAAATCCATCACATCTCTTGGGATATGGAGAAACATCCACTGGGTTCCAGTTTGCATCCAGGCACCTCCTTGCCTGCAGCGCCCAACCAAACAACGCACCTTAAGTAGGATTTGCCTTTAAGGTTCTAAAATAGCCTCAAATTCCTCCCTTTCCAACAGTGGTGCCAACACCCCCCCTTCCCTAGGGAGCAAAACCCTTGGAGAGGTAACAGGGAGTATACCCCACTTGTGCAATGTCCCCTCTGGGCCCCACTCACCTGATGGGAGCAGGGGAAAAAGGGACACCCTGAAGGGAGAGCAGGAGAAGCCTTTGGGGGTGGGACAACACAGGATTTGATGAGAAGCTGCAGAGCATGAGGAAGAAAAGGAGGGAACTGGAAACACCTGAGCAGAGAGTCCAGGAGAAGGAAATGGGGCACGGAGGACAACCACAACAGAGTCAGAGTGGGGATTGGGGAATTCAGGGAAACCAGGGAAACAGAGTGGTCCAATTCCCCACGGAACAAGAAATGCAGATAATAAGTCTATAAAGAGAAACCTGGTCAGCAACAGGAAGCCTGCAGGCTGGGAATGGATGAGGAAGTGGGAAGGCTGAGCATGGAAGAGCATGAGGAGCTCCAGAGCATCACGGGGCAGCTTTAACCACAGCCTTTAACGTTGGGTGTTTATGTGACAGACACCCTGCAGTCAAACATGGCTTTATAGAAACATGGGCTTGTCCCTGGCTGTAACCAGGGGCTCCACATTCCTAAATCCTGCTGGTGTGTTCTGTGCCTTCTGCAGAGAAACAGAAGCCACCACTCCAGGCATGTTCCCAGCACACTGTTCATCCCAGTAAACACATTAACAGCTGCACTGCTGCATCCTCAGCTGCTTTTTCACCCACTTGGTGGCTAAGGCAGCAAATTAATCTCCATACTGTAGGAATTCAGTTCCCCCTCATGACTGGAAACCCTCCATACTGCACTGCGAACAGCCTGGAAGGACTTCTGACAGCACAACCTCGTGGCACAGCAACCCTGCTGCTAACTCTGCCCAAGATCCCAGGGCAGGGTGGATTGCCTGTTCCTGGTGACTCTGAGTGTTCCTGTTGTCAGGAGAGGGGTTTGGTGCCTCCTGAGCACACAAACGATCTCACTTTGGGGCTGGAGAAAAGACCCCCAGAGGCACTTCAGCTCTGCCGAGTGCTGGGGAGGGAGCACATGCTCAGCCCAGCGCTGCAGCTCTTTCTGTGCTTCCACAGGTACATTCCTGGCACTTCCAGGATGCCTGTGCTTGACCTACTTAGGGATCGCTCTGTGGCACTGCACAGGTCAATCCTAAACCCCACAGCTCCCTGTTCCTGGGCAGGAGAAGCATCCTGCTGTTCCAGCACCGAGCTGCCCCCCTGTGCCCCTCCCTTTAGCAATGGTGTGGGGTTGCTCTTTGCTCCCTGCCCAGAACTGGGATGAGGTGAGGTTTAACTGCTGCAAGTCCCTCACAAGGAGCACCCGGTGTCACTGCTGTGATTTCCCTGCTGGCCTGACCTGATGCTCTCAGAGCCCTGCTGAGGTGCAGGGAAGGCTCTGCCCATGGACCATGACAGGTAGGTGGCAGTCCCAGAGCTTCTCTAAATGAATAATAATTGAAAAAACAAAACAATCACCAAAACAACAAGGAAATTATCCATTAGCCGCAAATACTGGAAAGGCAGGAAGGTTAATGATCCCAGCTGGGTGGAAATTCTCCTGTGTCAGGGATTTCAGGCAGCATAAAAAGCAGCTTTGTACTGAATTTGGGAGGGGAGAGAAGAGACAGTGGTTTCCAGGTGTCCAGAGAATCCAGTGGGACAAGCAGGAGGCAAAGCCTTGGAAAGGTGCTGCCCTTGTGGTGCCAAAGGGGAGGAGAAACCCCCAAAGCCACCTCAATGCCAGTTCTGCCAAACAGGAGAAGGACCCACTCCGCCACCAGCACCTCTGTCCAGAAGTGCTGCAGTTTCCAGCAGAGTTTTCCTGCCTGCACAAGCAGGGGGTTTACAAGCCCTGGGAGCTCCGTGCCTCAGTTTCCCTCTCACAGATGGGTCACAGAGGGCCAGTGGGCCCTAAGCCGGTCTAAGCGCAAGGTGGGCAGTACCTCACTGGAATTACTGCTTTTTGTGCTATCACAGCCCTGTCAGCAGCTGAGGAGGAGGTCAGAGAGCTTAAAAGAGGGCTCATGAAAAGTACTCAGACCCAGCAAGTTTCCATACAAACCTGTTTTTAACATTTATCCCATTACCTGCCTGCTCTGTGCTTCAGTTCCTCCCTCTGCACAAGTGGAAAGTGGCACCAGGCACCCATGGAATGCTTTGGAACACAAACCCCTGAAACACCAGCTACAGGTTGTGCGACTGCTGTGACCAAGGAATGCAGCCTTTAGGGGGGCAGGGGCTAAAGGGGCTTTGGCAAGAACCCCAGGGGCAGAGCAGGATGGAACCGAGTTAGACTGTCCATATCTCAGTGCTCAGCAAAGCAAAAAGCACCTCCTGACAAAGACACAACTCAGTCACTGCCTGGTGCACTCGTCCTTCACACCAACACTGGCAGCACAGCCAGACCCTAAAGCACAGCAAAACCACCCAAACAGCCACTCCAAGTGCACAAATCCCACCTCAAGAAAGGTACCAGCACGGGGCACCCTAAGGAAAGTAATTACGCACAGGCTGAGGCCCTCAGAAAGAATCCAGCTTGGTTTTTCCACATATACAATAAGGGCAGCACTCAAACCCTTTCCAGTTTTCCTCCCCTCCCTCTCCTCCGTGGCTGCTCCTTTTCCCCAGGGAAGCAGGGCAGGAGGCAGCACGGGGCCTGAACCTGTCCCTGCCAAGCTCAAAACAGCGGAGAAGTCAAGGAGAAGCCCCCCATGTCCATCAGGAGATTTCAGCCCCTCCAGCCAAACCAAAGCTATTTTCTTCCCAGAGCAAAACCAAGTTCAACCCACACTTTTCATCATGGGAAAACACAAAAGAGGGACCCCAGTAACCTCTGTTCTCTCAGCAGCTGGAGGGAGTCCTCCTGAGGGCCTGGGGAGGTACCTGAGAGCAAAACCACATTGCTCCCACTCAGTGACTGTGGTTTTTGGGGGTTAGAGCTGAAATCCACCCAAAATAATCCAGTGGGGTTTATGAGGACTTTGGAAAATGTCAACTCAATTCATAGCATCTCAAAACCAAGCAAGCTTTTACATGATTCCAATCTGTCCACAAAAACGTGTGTTGAGAATTCCCATTTGCTCTCTTTTTCTTCTATTTTTCCCTTTTGCAGAGTGCCAGGGGAAGAAAAGAGCAGATTTTATTTTCAAGTTCTTGTTCAAGACTGTAATGAAAACTTGGGGATTATTTTTTCATGAAAATGTCCACTTAGGAACAAGGCAATTCTCTTCCCTTTCGGGAAGAAATGGTTTCATTAAAAAACAATAAAAAGGTAAAATGGTACTTTCTAATGAGAAGCTGGAGTCTCTTCTCGAGTTATCAAGTAGCAGCCCAAGCCACACAAACACACTTTGTTATCCTCCTCAGTGTCCACACTTGCAGCAGGGAAAATTCCTGCCAGTACTTTGGAGTTACCGGCAGTACTTTAGTTAGGAAAAGATAAAAATCGTCTGGCACACAATCTGCATTTGTGATTTACAGTCAGGCTTTGGAGGCTTAGCCCAGGTCAAAGCTCAGCTCTGCCTTACTCAGCAGGGGACGTGAGCTGTGGTCCTGCCTTTGTGATTCCAGCAGGGCTGTGGAGGGAGGAGTCTGGATGGGGAATTATCTCGGTTTTGGAGACAAATTTCAGGATAAAACACCCTGGAATAAGCGTTCAGAGTGTTTCTGTCTCACAGCAGCTCTCAGAAGGCAGAGGTGTTGTCCAGATGGATGCTGTAGGTAAAGCACTCACCATCCCATAACTCACAGAATTCCCAGGAAGGCTCAGCTGTCACAGCCAGGTCACAGTGTCCCCAGAGCACGGGGCTGGCAGCAGCAGGACACACAGCCACACCCCATGGCCTGGGAACAGAGAGCAGCAGGAGCGTTTCTGGGGAAGCCAAGGTGGGAAGGGGCAGGGTAAATGTCAGGAGGTGGTGCTGCCTCAGCTGTGGCGCTGCACCGGGCGACACATCCTGGGGACAGTGCTGGCTGTCCCTGCGTGTCCCCAGCTGGGAAACAGTTTGGACCAGGTCCCTAATCCAGCACTGCCCTGTGTGTCCCTGCAGCAGTGGCCTCAGAGGTGCCTGTGATGGCAGCACAAGGGAGGTGACCCTGATGCCACTGAGCAGGACTATCTGCAATCCACAGGTCTGTTCTTTGCTGCTGTAGCTTCAGTCAGGCCCTCACTGGCTGGGGCTGGCACGAAGTCCCTCAGCAGAGAGCAGTGCCACCACCACTGTATTTATAACCTGGTATCAGAGCACTCCACCCAGGCCTGAAATCCCTTTCTATTCTGAGCCATGCAAGAGGAGAAGGGCAGAGGTCCTGCTCCTGAGAATTCTCAATTTAAGCAGCCTGCAGGCAGGGACAAAGACTTTGGAGTGAAATATGATCTGATAACTGAATACCTGTTTGCTCCCTCTGTTGCTGACCAAAAAAGTGTTTCCATAAATTTGCAAGTCCAGAAATTCTGTTCAGAGCCACAGAATGAGTCTGTCCCTAAAGCACTCAAGGCCTGTAAGCTTTAATCAGCCATCCCCTCACCCTGTGGTCTGTCAGCACAGGGGCCTTGCTGCTCGGGCAGCTTCAGAACTGCTGGGCTCCCTCCCTGGTGACTGAAGTTCTCCCAGCACCTCATTACCACCTCTCCCAGCTGCCTGCCCCACATCAAAGGGGTTTCCTGAGGCTTCGACAACCATCCCCCTGCTTCCAGCAGAAAGCTGTCGTAAGCTTTTTTGGGGAAGAACTGATTTAAGGGAGCTGAAATAGGATTTACCCATAGAGGAAGAAGGCCCAGTTTTGCATCCCACCATGCACAGTGGAGGATGATCCCTGCAGTCAGTGGGGAAGAGAATCATGGAATCCCAGAGATGTTTGGGTTGGAAGGGCCCTTAAAGCCCATCTCATTCCACCCCCTGCCGTGGGCAGGGACACCTTCCACTGTCCCAGGCTGCTCCAAGCCCTGTCCAGCCTGGCCTTGGACACTTCCAGGGATCCAGGGGCAGCCACAGCTGCTCTGGGTCTCCCATTCTGTGTGAGCACTGGGACCTCCAGTGCTGCTGCTGGGAAGCCCTGGAGGCTCAGGCTTTGCTGTGGACTGATAACAAAATTATTTATCTCGAGTGGATGGAAGTGCAATCAAGACAGAGCCTTTCAAAGCATCTTGAGACAGGGAAATTGAGCTCCCAGACCCAAACAGGTCTTGCTAAGCAGTACAAAGGTGACCGTGCAGACCTGCCCGCTCTGTGGCAGATTTTCATCACTGCTATTCATCCTGGAGCAGAAATGTTAAAGGGAATAAGTGAGCCCTTATTTCCCAGCACTGAAAATGCCTTTTGGCATCACATCCAGGGTGATTTGCCTCGCTGGAATGTTCTGTGTCTGTTGTGGGCCTTGTGACAGTCCCTGTGTGCCCTGTGGAGCAGGGGGATGGGGTGGACAAGCACATAAGTGCTGGAGCCTGTGAGCTTGCCCAGCACATCCAAGCACATCCACAGCCCAAGGGCAGGGGCCAGGGAGCTGTGCCCCTCACACACATGTGGGAATGGTCATTCCCATGGAACGCTGCTATGCAAAGTCAGGAGGGATGAGCTGCCTCTGTCTGACTCCTGCTGAGCCCTGCTTCAGGCAGCTTTTCAGGGCAAATAATTAAAGATGGGCTCCAAATCCATGAATCAAAGAGAGAAAGACCTTGGATATGGGAACAAAAGAAAGAAAAAAGGACTTAAAAGTCTGCCCTGTGCTGTACAGTGCTCAGACAGGTTCTTTGCAGGCACAATTGTGTTCAGGAACAGCCTGCTGAGATTCTGTGAGCTCCCTGGGAACACAGGTAGGGGAGGCTTTGAATCTCTGGGTGCTTTTGTGGCTCTGAGTGCTTTGCTCTGCTCTTAAATCGCAGCCGTTCTTTCCTGCACAGCCTGCCAGGGAAAAGCAAAGGCTGGGAGTTCCCCAGGGAAAAGCTGCCGAGCGGAGGGGACGTGACAAGCTCTGACAAAATACCACAGGAGAGCAGCGGGGAAGTTTTCCTCCACAGTCCATGGCCACGAGGAGAAAATGAACCAAGAGCAGACCTCCAGCAATGACCCCTCTCGAGCATTAAGGTTTCATCAGCATCACGGAGGTCACAGAAGAGCTGAGAGGGAGATTTCCCATCCCACACCAAAGGAGAAACTGAGGCACCAGCGGGGGAAGGTCCATATGGATGGAAATCCTTCCCAACAAACACCCCCAGTGGACACTTTCCTGCCAGAAGCCAAGCTGTGTTGGTTTATGAGCGGCATCTTTCTGCTGCTTTCCAGCCCCATGCCCCAGCTGCCTTCTGGGTTGGGCTCCAAAAGTGATGCCCAAAGCCAGGAAAGCCCCTGGCTCTGCAGGAAACCTCCAATTAAATGGGGGTGGCCAGGGCTCCAAACAGCCCTGGAATTCACTTCTCAACCAGGGAGGTTTCTTGCTTTGAGGAGGCCAGACAGGTGCTTTTCAAGCTTTAGACCAAATTATCTCCCCAGGTTTGTCAGAACTCCTCGGTGAGGATTTTCAGGCTGAAGAGGAGGGGGAGGAAGGTCTGTGGAGCCCTCAAACCACACGAGGCTCTGGAGAAGAGAGAGTGAGCCTGACTGCCCCAGGAACAGGCTCTGGCAGGAGACTGGAGAGCTCTGCCCTTGGCTGCTGCTGAGACTGATGCTCTTGTTCTCTGGGTTTTTTCCCCCAAACCTCTTAACCTGCTCTCGCACACTGCAGAGCTGGGAGCCTTTTGTTAACTATTTCCTGCTCCGGTTTCCATGGAAAACAGAAAGTCACGTGCACCATCTCCCAAGAGATGACAGAAATGCCTCTGGCTTAACAATCCCTTTAACAAATGAGGCCAAAGAGAAAAACCATCAAGATGCAAACCAGGGATTTCAAGTCCACCTGCTCAAGTGCCACAAACCCTCAGTATTTTAGAATAATCAAGTGCTAAAAAATTCCCAAGCTGTTTAGGTAAGTCCACACTGAGGCATTCTTTCCCCCAAAAAGGGCAAAAAGGAGGCATTAAGCTTGTATATTGCTAAAATACTGGAGGGAAGTGTAATATATTGTGATTTAAAGCATTTGATCTTGCTTTTCCCTGGTGACACACTTCTGATTCTCACTATTTCTAAGCTTTGGGCCAAGGTCCCATCTGTCACACTAGTACCTGTCTTTCCTGAAGTTTCAGCTCATTTCTCCAGGGCTCCTGCTGGCTCCTGGATAACACGACCCACCAGCAGGACACCTGGCAGCATCCAAAGTCCTCTGAGTGAGAGGCCCAGTGCCCAAAGCTGGGGTGTCCGGAGGGGGGTGCCTGATTTGGGCTCTTTGCAGTGCTGTTTGAAGCCTGATTTCATCACCTTTGAGTCTCAGCTTCTATGAGATCTGTAAGAAACCCCTGAATTTCTCTATCTGCTCACCCCAAGATGGCACAGAAGGGAAATTCAAGCACTAGTGATGTTTGCAAACCTGCATGTGTTTTTTTTCTCTGCAGGCACTCATACAAGGCCTCCTCACTCAGTTTTAGGCTACAACCAGCTCTTGTTCCAGTGGCTTCAGCTGAGCAGCATTTGCCCCATGACACCTAAAGAACAGGGGTCAGCTGAGGTTCAAGGTCCCAGAATGAGGAGGAATGTGAAGAAGACCCCAAGTTGTGAGCAGCTGAGGGTGAGAGGAGGCCCTGTGAGGAGTGAGAGCTCCTGTTAATCCATGCAGCAGCAGAGTGGTGTGTGGGGCTGCTCCGGGGGCAGATTCCATGGAGTCTGTCTGGTTCTAAAATGGAACTCTTAATGAAACAAAAGTGCGGTGCTCTAAATTTAGATGCTCTATTTATGCCTTTAAAAGCCACGGAGTGGCTGAAATCTCACTCAGAGTGGTTGCTCCCATCAGGTCAAACCTGAAATCCTGGAGCCAATGGGGAAAACCTGACGGGTTTGAGTGCTGAGCACCCTTTTGCTGTCCCTCCCCATCCTTGGTGGCCCTTCCAGTGGTTGCTGTGTGCTCCTAGGTGACAAAACCCACAGCTGTTAATACCTGTAATTCCATTTTATGCTTTAGCCTTTCTGGCAGCAGAGCAGCAAGGCTGGAGCTGGAGTTGAGTGAGACAGCAAATAAACAACAGGCAAGAGAGCTGCCATGCAAAGAGATACCCATCTTTCAGTATCAGATCTGTTAGCCTAATACCCTTTGCTTGTGTTGCAAAACAGCTTCTCTCTTGCACTCCAGCTACAGCCACATCAGATGGGCCATAAATCATGGAATAATACAGGCAGGAACTGGGACTTGTCTGGTGAATCACTTTCTGCTCGTAATATGCTGATCTCTGTGGGATGGGGATGGATGAGATCCCTGGATTGAAGGCAGTGCTGTGCTATGACAGCCATACCTGAGGGATGTTCATAGCAAACCCACGCTGCGATTTATTGTTTAGTCAGAAAAACTCCCCTTGATTTATAAATATTTCACCTGAGAAGAACATCCATGCTAAATCCAAGCACACAGACAAGCTTCCCAGTGCCCAGGGATAATCAAAGAGGATCAGCTGGATGGATGCTGGGGACTCCAGAGGGGCTCCAGAGCTGCAGCTCCTCCACAACGAAGCCCATTAAAACAAACGAGAGTGCGGCTCACACTTTTCCATGGGGTCACTGCTAGGTGTTAATCTACCCTGTATTCCCCATTCCAGCTGAGAGGTGAGGTGACGATCCGGGGTTAAAAACTGCTCTCGGCTGTTGTGTACAGAATCAGGAGAGGTGCAATCCTTGCAGCGTTAAAGAACAAATTACCAGCTCACCTGTCCTGCCCAACACCCTCCTCTCTCATAAGGTCAGGAAGCTCAGACTGCGGCGTTAATAAAACAAGCGCAGCTCCCATCACTCACTCCCGGCCGGGTTTATCTGTTCCAGACACCTCTTGCTGCCAACAGCCCCGTTCTATTTTTACGGAGCAAATCCTTTCACGGCTCCGCTTCCCTGTGCTGCCCACTTGATGTGTTGTTCACACCTCGTTTACTCTTCACACCCCTCAAGGACCTGGCGGATCGGCGTTGAAGGATCCCTCCCCTGGACAGCCCTGTGCTCCGATAGGAACGGGAAAACAAATCGGAACCAGAGTTGCTGTCAGCACTTGTGGCTCTGGGGGGGACAGCAGGGAAAAGGGCGAGGGAGGGGATCTTCACTCCTTCAGCTGCTGTCCTGATTATCCGTTCTCTCCCTGTAACCAGTTTGGAGTGGGAGCCATCAAGAAGAGCATCCTCTCAGCCAGGGCCTGAATTACTGCATTCTGGCTGTGACTTTCCTGCAATTTTCCATGTGGGAGCACAACCTTCCAGCAAGGGGTCCAACACATTCACTGATAAATGTCCAACAACTGAGGAAGTTTAAGACTCACAGTCCCAAACAAGTAATTTAATTGTTGAACAAACTTTCCAGATGTGCTAAAGATTCCCTGTGTAATCACTGGGATCATGGGGGCCCAGCCTGGGTCAGCTCATCCCAGAGTCTTTAGGGTTGCCATGCAGGAAACACATCCCTGTCCTTCACCACTTCCTAAGGCTTCAGCAAGATGTGCTCAAAGCGTGGCTACTAAACCAAGTATAGTCTTGGAAATATACCCAAAACATCCATCTCAGTGACAATTAGGTAAGAAATATGAATCCCTTGTTATCAGTTCAGAGTTTTTCCAGTAACTTTCTACTTAATCTTTGGAACGTGCACTATTCAAAGAGGGAGGACCACAAATTTAATTGGGATGGGAACAAATATATAAGCCCAGTACAATCTGAATTTTAAGGAACGACCCCAGTATTTAAAACCTATCAGTTTTGCCCTCCCACTTCAGTTATTAATAGCATAGGTGCAAAAACAATCAGCCACTTCTCTTGGGATGACCCAAAGCTACTGAGGTTGTGTGGGGCTCTGGAAGGGTATCTGGGCACCTGCAGGTCAGAACATTGTGTGCAGCCTGGCTGTGAGCTCCCGCTCTAAGAATAAACACTTCCTAAAAATAAACCTTTGCTTTCCTGGCTTTCTTCCTTCCTTTGTTTTCTCTGTTTGTTTTCTTTCTCTCTTCTGCCCACCTATCCAACAATCTTCTCATCTACGCTTTTCGCGGATCAAATATTCCAAAAATCCTCTCTCCAGCCTCCCAGCGCACAAGGAAAACTACAGCACTTTTAAGTTCACTTTCTAAATCACTGATATGAAAACAAACCACTTTGGAGCCAGGCCTGTGTTTTACAATCATTTACAAAGCCTGTAATTCCATCCTCATAACCATCAGCAGACTGTGTAAGGAGTGAATCACTAAATTGATTTGGATGAGGAAAAGGCAGCTTTTCCGTGTCAGAATTACAGCAGGAAGAATTTAGAACTTATTTTCAACTGAAAAGCAAATGAAATGGCTCAGAGACTACAGGATACTCACAGGCAGATGATGGACAACTACCACAATAACACGAAGTTCAACATCATAAAGCCCTTTCCTTGTTGTCACTTCCACTCAGGTGTCCCTCCACCCCTCAGTCTCCCTAAAAGAACAGCAATATTGGCACAAAAGGCATGAGACATGTGTAAGACTTTCATTTCTTGCACCCCCACTTCCCATTCCCCCACATGTCACACATAAGGGGGTTTGGTTTCCTCTGTCATGGTGAGCAGGGCCAAAATCTTCACCTGTGGCTGAGGGGTCATTTTGGAAATCCAGCTGGGTCTGCCTCAAGGGCACCTGCTTTTCCCAAGGCATCCATGCTGGATCTCACAATTACTGAGCCCGTTTTGTACTCAGCCTCTCCTCTCCCTCATGCAGAGCAACGTCAGTTTAAGTGTTGTCATCCCAGCTTTTCTCTTCCCACAATCCAGCTCTTTCACATCAGCAGGGATGGGGGAGCCCTCCCCAAGTGTATTATTTCATTGAATGTTTCCAACCAGGCTACATTTTTCATGGTCTTTATTTGGATCAATCGTTAAAAGCTGATGTAGCATTATTTAATCTTTGACAGGGGGAGAATTAAGATACAGGTTTATTCACTTACAGAAAATGTCAGACTAGAATTAGATGATCACTTAAGGGATTGAACTTAACTACTAAGAGAGCTGCTTTTTCAAGCAGAAAATGTTAACATTCTTGCCTTGTTTTTTCCCTGGGTTCTGGTGGCATGAAAATGGGGTTTATTAGAACCTGGAGTAAGTTTGGGGTAAATTATCCTGTTCTTTTCTTCAGTGCAAACAGCCGACAGCTGAATATTCAGCACCAAACCAAACTAGGCCGGGTCTGGGAGGACCCTGGGTAGTGCACACTCACACAGAGGAATTTTGAGGACTTGTGCCTGAGGGCAAGTGAGATTGGCTGTGCAGTCAGGGTCTGGTCTGGCTTCTGACAGTGCTGGGAGCTGATTTACAGAGCCAGGACAGCTCCTCTGCAGCTGAGGCTTTCCACACACAGAGCATGGTGCTCTGAGCTGCCAAAAGGATGGAATTCAGCACCAGGTACTCCAAGGGGTCATTTCATGGGACAGCCCAGGATGGAATGGAGTTGTCCATGAGCCAGCACGTTGTCCTGGGGCCCAAGGAGGCCAATGGTATATCCAGAGAAGCACTGGGAAGAGCACTGCCAGCACGTGAGTGATCCTGCCCCTGGGCCCAGCCCTGTGAGGCACATCTGGAAAGTTGTGTCCAGCTCTGGGCTCCTCCTGGAGCGGGGCCAGCGGAGGCTGGGGAGCTGAGAAGGGCCTGGAGCATCTCGGTGCCCAGGAAAGTCTGAGGGAGCCGGGGCTGCTCAGCCTCGAGAGGAGCCCCAGCTGAGAGGGGCCCTCAGCCCTGGCTGTCCCTGGCTGCAGGGAGGGCTCAGGGCAGGGCCCAGGCTCTGCTCTGGGGCCCAGCAGCGGCACCAGAGCCACGGGCAGGGCCTGAGCCCAGCAATTGCCCTGCACAGGAGGCACAACTCCTGCCCTGGGCAGTGCCCAGTCCTGAACAGGCTGCCCAGGGAGGGGCTGGAGTGTCCCTCACTGGGGATACTCCAGACCCCTCTGGACCCAATCCTGTGCTCTGTGCTCTGGGATGGCCCTGCTGGAGTGGGGAACTGGGACCTGGTGACCCTCTGAGGTCCCCTCCAGCCTGCCCCATCCTGGGATTCTGTGAAAATTTGCTCCTCTTGATAGACTCACCTGGGTCAGGGGGGCCACTGCGATTATCACCAAATGAATACCAATTAAATATCTCAGTAATGAAAACGCTGCTCTGTAGCCCTTGGTCCTGGGCTGTGCTGAGTTCCCACGTGCCTGATGAAACACCCGGGCACTGATATTTGCATTGCACCATTCGGGTGCCCAAGCAGCACAAGCACCCCTGGGAGCTGGGCTGGGGAACACCAGCAGCTCTCCAGGCATCCACCCCTTCATTTCTAACCGGGCCTGAGCCACTGCTGCCCCAGTCCCCTGAAGATGCACCCTGTAAGGAGCTCTGGTGAGGAGGGGGTTAACAAGCAGCCACACACATTTTCCTCCTCCCTGGCTGAGTTCCCCCCAGTCAAAGCAACAGCCTGTTTTCCAGCATGGATCTCCTCTTCCCACTCAAGGGGTCACAGATTGCCAGCCTTGTTTTAATGAGCTGTGTCCTGCAAATTTCACAGTCACTTCCAGTCTAATAACGGAACCCACAGGGGTGGTGTTTTCAATTTGCTCCTCTTTCCTGGAGAGTTTGTGCCATACATCACACGGGGCAGCTCACAGCTGGTGCAAAGAGAAAAGAATTAGCTTGTATTCCCCACACAGGGGTTTTATAATTCAATATTTATTAAGATTGGGGTCCTCTCATCGGAAAGGCCAAACAGTTTGTTTTACTGTGTGTGGGATAGATTACGTTAATATAGTGAACAAGGGCTTCCAAGAACTAATTTAGTGAGAGTGTTGAAAAGCCCTGCACACGACAGAAATATTATGAACAAGTAAGAACCCTTAATACTTTGTCTAACCAAGCCCTGTGCATACAAATTAAACATAATTGGAACCCCTGTTCCAACCATCAGACTAAGGGCTACTTTACAACTGAAATGACACCTAAAAGTCTAATTTTAATTTTAAATGCACTCTATAAAAGCACAGCCTGATTGTTTTCCTCCCTTCGAAAGATTTATGAAAAACGAGCAAATCCAAGCTTTACTTAAATGTATATGAATGAACACAGCTCTCAGCTGAAGCTCATTGCAAAGCAGAACTCCTTGAATATTCATTAATTCTTCCAGACATCTGATATTCCCCTGTACACACAGTAGCACACTACTATTGCTCAGTACATAATACCAGAGTCCCATGAGAAATTTGGAGATCTGGTTTCAACTTTTAATCTAAAAGCAATGTGAAATATTCCATCATTTTTGAATATAGACTATATCAATATTCACATAGAAAACTGAATTTAGAGCCACAGAACAGAAAAAAACCCTCTAAGACCATCAAGTCCAACAGCAGCCACCTGGCAACAACAGCCCAGCACATCCAAGGCCACCACTAAATCATGTCCCCAGGTGCCACATCCACACAGCTTTTTAATCTCTCCAGGGATGGGAACTCCACTCCTGCCCTGGGCAGCTCTGGAAGGGCTGGATGATTCTTTCAGTGATGAAATTGTCCCCAGTACCCAACTAAACTTCCCCTGGCCCAGCCTGAGGCCGTTCCCTCTCCTCCTGTCCCTGTTCCCTGGGAGCAGAGCCCGACCCCCCCCGGCTGCCCCCTCCTGTCAGGGAGTTGTGCAGAGCCACAAGGTCCCCCCTGAGCCTCCTTTTCTCCAGGCTGAGCCCCTTTCCCAGATCCCTCAGCTGCTCCTGCTGCTCCAGCCCCTTCCCAGCTCCGTTCCCTTCCCTGGACACACTCCAGCCCCTCAGTGTCCTCCTTGTCCTGAGGGGCCCAGAGCTGGACACAGCACTGGAGGTGCCCCAGCAGGGCCGGCACAGGGGGACAATCCCTGCCCTGGGCCTGTGGCCACCCCATGGCTGGTACAGCCCAGGTGCCCTTGGCCTCCGGCCCACCTGGGCTCATGTCCAGCCGCTGTCCCCAGCACCCCCAGGGCCTTTCCCAGCTTTCCAGCCCCTCTGCCCCAGCCCGGAGCTCTGTGGGGTTGTTGTGACCCCAGTGCAGGACCTGGCACCTGGCCTTGGCCACCCTGTTGGCCCCAGCCCATGGATCCCATGGATCCAGCCCGTGCCAATCCCCCCCTGCAGCACATCCACACCCACCCAGCTCGGTGTCACCATGCACTGACGGGGGCTGCCCTCAATCCCCTTACCAGAGCCTTGGTAAAGACATTGGTCAGGCCTGGTCCCAGACTGAGCCCGGGGAACACCAACGCTGACCAGCTGCCAGCTGGATTTAACTCATTCCCCACCACCCTCTGGGCCTGCCATCAGTCAGGTTCTTCCCTGAGCACACCCGGCCAAGCCACGAGCAGAGGGTTTCCCAGGAGAACCCTCTGGGCAGCGGTGGCAGAGGCTTTCCCAAAGCCCAGCTACGAGCACCCACAGCCTGTCCCTCCCCCAGCAGGGTGTGCTGGGTGTCCTTAGGGCCTCTCCATGGCTGTGGGGGCTTGGCCACCACTGCTCCTGGCTCTGAGCAGCTCCCTCTGCTCCCCTGAGGGTCCCTGGGCTGGGAGCCCCCTGTGCACCCCCCTGGAGAGCTCTGCTTCAGAGCCACTCATCCCAGTGCCTGCACTTGAGATTCTCCCTCCTGGCATTTGGGAATTTAGCTGCTCTATTGAACAGAATTAAAGGATTTAATTTAGTGAGATTTGGCATTAGCTCGTGCTTCTGTACTGTCCATTAGTGTCAGAACTGAGCCATGGATCCATTCCAAGAAATGTTTGTTTGTATAAACATGTTTGTATACAGATTCATGCAGGCTGTAAATTCAGCATGAGGCACTTCTCACTGAAACATGCACAGTGACTCACCAAAAAGATGGGGAGGATTTCATCTTTTTGAGGAAAGGATTTTTTAATTAGCCGGTAAAGTTCAGGAGACAACACATCATCCAAGAGTGAACAATGGCTGCTGTTAATTGGCAGGAACCTCCCAAATGAAGAGCAGCTAATGGAAGGATTTTTTCATCCGTCTCTCACAAATATTCCTGGTTTGGATGTTTTCTGCTTAAACTGTTTGAGTTAATGTGATTATTCCGTTAAATGAGTAACAACAAGAGATTCCTCAGCAAAGGGTGTGGCAAACATGTTAGGCATGGCTGGAAAACTACAACATGTCCCCATTATACCCAAATTCCCACCATATGCTCCTGCTTTTTGCACAAACTGGAATGAGAGCCAGCCACTCAAGAACCAGGAGGTGCAGAGGGGCTTTCCAGTGACCAGTGGTCACCTTCTGGTGTGTACAAGATATCAACCCACACTTAGACCCTTGCAGGTGTGAGGCTCGTGTTCATGTACCCACCTTACAGTCCTCATGGGCTCAGGGAGACATTATTAACCTTAAATCCAGGTTTAATCTTCCATGTCCTGCTGGAAAATCTCAGAATGTCAAGAAAAAAAAATTCTCCCAAGTGATTCTGGAATGACTTTCTATGGCCTGGAGAGCAGGAGAAGAACGCAGTGTGGAAAACAAAGAAAACCAGCTTTACCTCACACCACAGTTAATAAAAATTAAATGTCAGATGGGACAAGAAAAAGTGATGTGGTAACATACAGAGGACAGGATCCATGAGAGACTCTGAGTAATGAAAAGGTCAGGGGAGCCTATAAATAAAGCCTGAGGCAGGCGAGGTCTGGGGAGGCAGGGAGCTCATCAGGGAGTACAGAAACTCAGGCAATTAATGGATATGTTTTATGTAAATGGAGCAATTACTGTTCCAGGTACGGAACCTGCTCTTGCTCAGAACACTGCAGACCCCCCTGTCCACCCCCGAAACACGGCAGGGGCTGATCACGTTCCCTGTACGGACCGGGCTGTGCAGGGACAGCTCAGCCCTGGGGATGAGGAGCCATTCCCAGCTCTGCCAGGCTGCCTCATGCAGGTATCTCCCAAATCCCACTGGGGATTTAGTTTGTAGACTCTACCTTCTGAATGGAAAATCCTAAGGGCCTGCAGGCTTTGCAGGTGGGAGACGTCCCAAGTTTGCATGGTCTGATATTCCCAGGGCCTTCCTCCCCCCTGTATGAGTCCCCAGTTAGTCCCCCCTATCGGGACACAGTTTTTCCTGGTTCTTATGCCCACCATCCATGCCCATGCTGATGAAGCACAGTCACAGGGAGATGTCCCACCCTGCACTCAAGGGCTGCACGATGCCCTGTGCCAGTGCCCCACTCCACTGTTGTACAAACCTGGATTAAGAAACAGCTCCAGCCTCAATTAAATTGCAGCCATAAAGCCCCAGCACTAAAAAACAACCCGTTTAAAATTCAGGACATGCTTATGGGCCTTCCTGAGCCAGAGCCTAAACAGATCCCACAAAGCCACACGTGTGAGCCCTTAATTGTGCAGGGCCAGTGGGAGCCAGGGGCAAATCCAGGGCTTGGAGTCAGCCCCTGGTTACGGTGCCTTCCCCTCGTTGTGTGGAGCCAGGGGCAGCTCTTGGTGCTGGGCTGGCTGCTCAGGGACACCAGCCAGGACCAGTTCCTTGCTGGGCTCATGGGGCCGATGGCTGGGGTGTAATGCAGGAGGAGCTGCAGAGGGGCTGAGTTTTGGATGTGGAATGCAGGAGGAGCTGCCCAACTCGGGCTCTGCAGACACAACCCCGGGAGCTGAGCTCTCCCGGCAGCAGATGGGGAGAGGAACCGGGCGGGTGAAGCACAGGGCAGCAAACACCCCTGATCCAATAGAACCTGACATCCTGAAATTCAGGCTGCAAAAACACCTCCTCTCCGCTACTGGAAGCCCTGTCCCAGCTGCCCCACAAGATCAAGGTCCCGGCCCTGCTCCCTCTCCTTTCCCAAGTGCTGTTCCTGTCCCTTTATCTGCCTTGGCAGCACGGAGAGGCTCTGCCAGGGAAGGACAAACCCCTGCTGGGCTCCCTGGAAGGGTGCAGCAGGCCAAGGCTGTCTCTGCCTCCACCTGGCACTGCCTCCCCTCCTTCTATTCTGGGAGCAGGGAAGCAGCTGAGCCCTGCTCGGAACGGGAGGCAGATGGGGCGCGGATTCAGTGTGGTTGTGCTGTTCATTTGTTTGGCACGAAAATGACGGACACGCGATGGAACAACGCGAACACACGAGGGGTGAGCACCCAGGAGCTTTCACCATCATTAATTTTCCTATTACTGTGAGTTTTCCTCCTCATTCAGTGATAAATCTGCAGAAACGTGGAGGGTTGGAGTTGTCAGCCTGGTTCTGCTCAGGTGCTTTTAGCTCTGTTGCTCTGGTTTCCTACAGTGCATTTCTTGCACTTTTGGGCAGTGGGAACTGCTGTGTCCCTGCTCAGTGAGCTGCACACCAGGACACGAGGCACTTCTGAGTACTGGGGTAACAAAAGTGGAATTGTGGAAGCATTTGCCCCTCTTTGGGATGGAAATACGTTTTTTATTAACCTTGGGCTTTATCTGCATTTAGTTTTCATCTCTAAATCCACACAGGATATGAGGACCTGAGTAAAATTAAGAAAGAACAGATTTTAAGATTAGTATTTTCTGACATCCATCCCCAAAACATTAATCAACCAGGACAGTGAATTCCGTGGTTCTCAGCCTAACCCAGAGCTGCTGTTTGCACACACAATAAAACCATAATTTCTTTCAATCTGATGAAAATCTCATAAAGGAAAATATAATGAAAGAAAGATGGGTCAAAAATATGATGCATTTGCACTCCTAAAATGTGGGCTAGTCTTGCTGAATTTGCACATTGTAACTGCAAAAGGCATGAAATCTTTAAAATATTCCTGCAGTGGTCTTATGCTGAATGAAGAACTTTATGAATATTTTAATTACAAGATGAGGCTTGAAAGGATAGAGTTGTTTCAATTTTGAATCACCCTTCCTTAAATAACTTGCCCTGTTTGGTAGGAAATGAGACGGTTAAATCCAACACAGACTGGGTGAGGATGGAGCTCCCTGAGCTGGAACCCCCTTGCTGCCCCCCTTTGCTGCTTGGAACAGACCAGCTCTGGCTTCACTGAGGGGACACGGAGCTCTTGTCACTCCTGGGGCAAATGAGCCCTGTGTGATGGCCCAAGGCCTCCCCTCCTCCTCACCCACTGTTATTCACAGTATTTGTTAAATGGAAGGCTCAGCTCTTTGCTGTGCAGTGCTGCACCTGCCCCTCTTTGCACCAGGAGGTCATCCTGTTCTTCTGGGATTTGAGAGACACCCAGAGAGCAGCAAATCCCACTCTGCTGCATTGATCAGCTTGTTTCTACTCCCAGCTACAGAAAGGTCCCTGATTTCCTCCTCTTTCCTACTCAGAGATGGACCAGGATGCAAATACTTGTGAGTTAAAGCAGAGCTTTACAACCACTTCATGTCCTGGTTCTGATGTCACTAATCCAACCAAAATACAGCTCTGCTTCCGAGGAGTTACTCCTGGTTTTACTGGAGTTAATGAAACCAGGCTGTTGGTTTTTCATTCTTTCTTTCAGATCACCCCACTGAACCAGAGTCTGTATTTGCCCACACCTTCAGGGCTTGCTGAACTGGAGCAGCTCTAGAATTGCATTCACCCCAACATGTGAAGCACAGATTTTAGTGGAACTTTGGATTTCACCTTCTCGGGAAAGCAGTTGCATGTTTGTGCTGCCTGGTTCCAGCTAAGCAGGACAGCTCAGTCCTGGAAGGAGAATAACAAACTTCCTTCAGCAAAGCTGCAGAATTAGGCTTTACTTTTCAGCAGAAATTATCCCCCAGCACCAGTTGTTCAGCACGGACACCCCTGTGTGCATTTTCTTATGCACAACAGTGTCTGAAACTGCAACTTTCCCCTCCATTCCCTACAGCAGGACTTAAGAACCAAGTTCTGGTCTGACAGTTGTTGGCAAAGCTGAGGGACCCACTGGGCTCCCCTGGAACCTTTCCCCATTTCCCTGAGAGAGAATGATCACCCAGAGTGAAATCAGAATTCGGCCCTGACTTCCTCATGGAATAAAATGCCAGCATCTGGATTCTGCTGCTCCTAACAGCCACCACAGTGACCAGGCACCCCTGGAAATGAAGCCCTGACTGGTGTCACTCCAAGCAGACTCTCAGTAGCTCATCACTGCTTCACTGGCCTTGGAATGGAACCACTTTTCTGAAAGCCTGCCTGCTTTCCCTGTACCTTAATTAAGCATCTTCTCCATCATCCCCCAAACTGCTACTTAACACATCCTGGCAACCTGCCCCTCATATATTGCAGGAGATACGGCTGGCAGCAAACAGAGCTTATCACTGGGTATTAATTACTTGAGCATAAATAACATTCCCTCTTCTCTCAGCCCCATGATCCACCCTTTCTGATGGAAATATATTCACAGTAACAAGAGAGAGAAAACAATGAGGCGGCAGATTTAAGCCTAAAATGAGTGATGAGTCTTGCAATGAGTGAAAATTAAAGCCAGGATAATTAAAATGAAAAATAAAGGTACATTTCTAAGAGGGATATTGATTAGCCCCTGCCCAGAACCATCTGCCAAGGCAAGGGCTGGGTTTTTCCATGATATCTTCAGATCAGTCCAAGAAATTAACTAAAATGAAAAGTCTTAATAAGCATAAATATGGGAATTCATACAGGAGAAAGGAGCACCCAAGGCACACAGGCTAACCTGGCCCTCCCTGAGCACCAGTGGCACTGCCCAGGGACGGAACAGCTCAAAGGCTGGGTCTGGGAAAGCAACTGATAAAATAAAACCACGGGGTGTGCAGGGCTCCCTCCCAGTGCACTCCCAAAGCCTCCCTCAAAACCCAGCTGAGCACAAAGCCTCTGCTGTGCTGCCCCTGCCTGCTCCACTGCCCCCTCAACTCTCCGCAGAGAGAGGTGCTCTCCAGCCATCCTGCATAGGGAGGAAAATTAGGCGCAGGAAACACGGCTTTTGGCTGCTCCAAAGCTCTCATGGATGACTGCAGGGCAGGAGCACACCCTGGAATCCAGCCCCTTCCCTGCTCTGCACTGCTGAGGGTGTTTGTGCTGGGCCATGCAGGATCTGGCTCTGTGGTGCTGGGAAACCCTCTGAAGGTGCAGCTTTGCCTGCTGGGGACACGATGTGCACATTTGTGTGTGGGGAGGCACCTGGGCTCGTGTTTAATAACCCAGCCCTCAGGTGCTGTGTTAAAATGCAGGATTCAGGTGGAAATGTTTGCACACAACACTGGCAGCTTCTGAGAGCCCCCGTTATGCTGAAGTGGTTCCTACATGAGTTGTGGATGGATCCTGCTGTGAATTTGGCTTATCAGTGATACATTCATAAAGCAGATGTTTTCCGTGTTTTGAATATGTATTTTTAGCTTGTTTACTGGGTCCATTCTAGAACTGTGAATGGTTATTCGTGGGTGAATAGCGTGCTTACAGGTTACAAATGTTTCTTGTGGAGTATTAGTTAACATTTTTTAAAGTATACTGATGAGTGTGGAGTTTCTATGGGATATTTACGTGGGTGGATGTATCTGTGTGAGCTATTTCAACTCCCACAAGTTTTGTATTAAATGTTCATTACGGCAAAGAGTGGGTCTGTTATGCTTTTATTCCCATGGTTTATTGTCCTGCACACGCTGGTGAACAGCAGGGAAACGGATCCAATTGTCAGAGATGACAATTCTGGAAGAGGTGCTCTCCCTCACTTTCAGAAAAGTTCAGTACACTCACTAAATTAAATCTCTTTCAGGAAAAGGACAACCCTGGGGCCTGCCTGCCAGGCTTTGGAAAGGGTCCCTGAACTCCCAGAAGTGGTGGCCAGGCTGCACAACTTGAAAATATGCTTCGGAAATACAGGAAACACAGGGTGCCCCAGCCCTGGGGGATCCCTGCCCTGGATCTGCTCAGCTCAGTGAGGACTGCAGGAAGGTGTTTCTCCCATCCTCCAGAACCTGGGAAGTTCCTGGGCTCAGCTCATGCAGACACTGTTTGCAGCCGCAATTCAGGAAGTCACTGGGGCATCTCTGCAGATTCCAAACACAGAACAAGCCTTGTCCTATTCCCCATGCCCTGGGATGGATTTGCACAACCGACCCTTCAGCAACAACCCAAATTCCTTACTTGAGGATATATGAATTCCCAGACTTGACACTCTTAGGAAGGAGCAGTTTTGTGGGATGAAATCTTGAGGGCAATGAGCAGACAAAAGAGCTTTTGGGATATTTGCAGGTGGCCACCTTCTCTCTGGAGGGCAAGAGCCTGGAAGGAGAAAGGTGCAGAGGGAGTCCAGTGCCATTTTCCAGGCTCTCTGTCTCTGGCCTCACAGCAGGGACCCATCAAACCTCTCTCATGGTCAGCTGAGCTGGAAAAGGCAGCTCGTCAGGCAGAGCTTACGTAACATCCCTCGGAGGGCTCAAACTGCCTCTGACTTGCACAGACCCACTGCAGTTTTACTTTCCATTTCCATCTCCTGCATTAGGAGATCACTTCAGCTCCAGAGGAAAAAAATCTGAAACCCAGCTTTGATTTTTGACACATAATTATCTTGCAGAGGTTGAGTGAGGAGAGAAGGTCTCAGAAAAAGAACAAGCCATTCCAAGGATCTCATTTTTCTCTCTGTTTTCTTCTCTCTGTTCCTTCTGAGACTCAGGATAGAAAAAGAAGAACCTGAGCAGAAAAACAAAAGTGAGACCTCTAGAAAAGTTCTGCCCACTCCAGGGCTGCAAGATGCTTTCTAGAACTGCTGAGCATTTCCAGTGAAGTTATTTCCCTTGGAAATGTGCTGCATAATGGAGAAGTAATTCCTGTACCCTGGAGGCCGAGCTGGCTGCTGGCTCCTAACATGGTTTAAGTACAACAGAGCCATGTCGTGGTCATTCTTCCACCCCCCTCAGGAAAACCCCCACAAATTTCTCTTTTACCTACATTATAAGATTGCATCTCTAAGTAAATGCTATCTCTGACCCCTCCAGATTGTATTCCCCTCCTTGTTTCCATGTCAATAAGACCACTGCTTTCTATTTTCAGTTTATCTTGTCTTTGTGTTAAAATCAAGAGGCGAAACTGTATTTTAGCTCAGTCCAGACAGTGCACATTTATTCCCCAGATAAAGATACAGTCCTTTCTCTATGGAAAATAACTCTTGCATATTATGTATTCTTCATTTTATTTTATGAAAGTAATTCTGCAGGTATCCTGTTTTTCCCACTGAAGTCTGAGGAGCAAGGGAAGAGATTTTCCCCAACAAGGCCATTTTTTTTTCCTGTGTTGTTGAAATTTGTGGAAATCTTTCATCTCACAGACTGCTTTTCTTCATTCCTTTTCTGGATGAGACAATCCTCTTTGGGAAATCTGGTTCTCTGCCTCTTTCTAAAGATCAAAATTGCTGGCTTCAGTTATGTCAGTGTGTGTTCCCATTAGCTGCAGGAACATCAGCACCTCAACCTTTATTGTAAATACGTGCTTTGCAGAAAAGCAGCGAATTTTGCAAACTGCCACTTACCCAGTCTCCCTACTCCAGAGCCTCTGAAATTCCAGAACATTCCAATCCCCAAGGGGCTACTTCCTTTGTTTTAAATCGTCAAATGGAACTGCAGCTGGGACACTGAGGCCAGAAAAAAGCCTTCACTGGGGCAAAATCTAAACTTTCTCTGCCCATGGGTAGCCTATGGAATGTGTCAGAGATTCCATTAAAGAGTACACGAAACACTTCATCTGGAGAAGACAAAACACTGGATAAACATGTTACAGGTCTGCAGGAAAGGTGCCCTGCTCATATCAGACATTTTGCAGGAAATAAATCCCAATGGCTGCGATCCTGGAAGAAAACACTAAAATCTGTTTGTAAAATTCATGAGGGCAAAACACTTCACTACATAGCAGAGAGGTTTCTTCCTTTTCTTTTAATTTAGCTGTAACAATGTCTACAATACATTGACTCACAAAATAAGTGAAGGTATGAAATCACATTCTTCATACTGAGATGGGATATTCTGGACTGGTTAAACACCCTCTCAGGAGGGGCAGAGATCTGCACGTCCAATGAACACCGTTTGAAACAGCCAGTGGTGGGGATTTCGGTTTTAACAGTGATGAGAAGAGTGAGTGAGCCTTGTCCATGGAGACCGAGATGCTTTGCAGAGGAGGGCAAAGCTCAGCGCCTCAGAAAAGAGGAGGGAAACTGAGGCACGGTGCAGGGCAGTGACTCCCAGGACGAGCAGCAGGCGGCAGAGCTGGACACGACCCCCAGCTCTGGCTCCCAGGCAGTTCCCGGCTGGCCGGTCCCGTGTCCCAGTACGGCGTGTGGTGTCCGTGCTCCAGCGGGCCCGGGGTTATACCGGCACCTCTTCCTTCCCCTCTCCCACTGTGCCGTTGGCTCCGCTCAGTCCTGCCGGCTCCCTGCCTTCCTCCTCCTGCTCCTCCTCCTCCTCCTTGTCCTCCTCGTCCTCCCTGGCTGTCCCTGTGTCCCAGCCCAGGCTGGGCAGGGCCCCGAGGAGCTGCCCTTCCCGGCGGGACTGGGCCAGCTCCTTGGCACAGCACACGGGCGTGTGGGTCTCGTAGGTGCTGTGGAAGCTGTTATAGTCCACCTCGTAAAAATCCTTCTCCAGGGTGAGCACGGGGGTGAAGCGGTGTCCCCACAGCACCTCGGTGTCCATGTAGGAGCTGCGAGCCTGGCAAGTCATCCCTGGGTGGAAAGAGAGGGATGTTAGAGGCAAAGCTCCCTTACCTGCTCACCCAACCATGCCTGGCACTTAAAAGCACTTTCGTATCATTTCCATACCTGATTGCTCTGGGACACAGAAAAGTCTTTGCTTAATAAGCCTCACAAAAGCCTCTATCATGAACAAGCTGAGCACCCAAAGAGAAAGGGATGCATTCATCTCGGCATCTTCCTCCTCCTGAACTTCGTGCTTAGGGGTTTGCATCTTGGGACCTCTAAGCAGCTTCTCTCTGCCTCTCCCTGCTCTGCTGAGATGTTGTTTGTGTGGCTGACACCAATAGCTCCCAGTGGACCCTGCTGGAACAACCCCCAGCCCTGCAAGTGCTGCCCCAGCCCCGACCCACACAGCCCTGAGCACAGGGAGCCACTGCCCTGCCCTCCTCCGGGGCTGGGCCCATCCCTCCTCCTCTGCAGCAGGGCCACAATTCCCCTGCAGCAGTGCCACAATTCCCTCTGGATCAGTGCCACAATTCCCTGAGCAGCAATGCCACAATTCCCTCTGGATCAGTGCCACAATTCCCCTGCAGCAGTGCCACAGTTCCCTGAGCAGCAGTGCCACAATTCCCCTGCAGCAGTGCCACAATCCTCTGAGCAGCAGTGCCACAATTCCCTCTGGATCAGTGCCACAATTCCCCTGCAGCAGTGCCACAATTCCCTGAGCAGCAGTGCCACAGTTCCCCTGCAGCAGTGCCACAATTCCCTGAGCAGCAGTGCCACAATTCCCCTGCAGCAGTGCCACAATTCCCTCTGGATCAGTGCCACAATTCCCTGTGCACACAGCCGCACACACCCGGATGTACAGCCCGCAAGGTGAGAGGTTCCCAACCAAGCTGGCTTTGAAATCCCCTTGGAGGTTTCAGTCCCTTGTACTGATGGGTTGTGGATTGAATGAACAGTGGCTAACAGGGCACTGATACTTGTCAAGCTACTTCTCAGCCCCATGGATCAGAGTTAATTTACTTTGGAAAAGTTTAAAGAGAATCTTTGCAGAGCAAGGATAAGCACACCTGTGAGCAAATCCTCTTGGAATCACCTCGCAATGTCAAGGCTGACTTCTCTTCCAAACATTTGTCTTCTCTTTGTTCTAATCATGTTTTGATTTTGGAATTAATTTCCAGTGAAAACCTAACCTCACAAAGTCCTCCCACTGTTCTCTCATGGAGGGCGAGAGATTGGCCAGGCTGGAATACATTCAGAACATGCACTCGATCCAGTTTCTGGCCAATACTTTCAAGTCGAATTCCTGCAGCCCGGAGCACACAGACAGAAATCTGAAATAATGCATACGGGGAAAAGTCTCAGTGTCAGATCATTCAGGGAAGAGCATATCACATATTCTCACTCTGTGAGCTCATAAGTGACTGAAATCTCAGAGCAATCAGAAAACCCCTTTCCTTTTAAAAGAACCCCACCTTTGTGAAAAGAGGAATATTTTGTTCTCAGAATTGCTACAGACCATTAAAACACACCCACACATGCAAGTGCTCTGCAAAGCAGAAAGTCTCTTACTGCTTTCCTTGGTTTAAAGCTACCAGGCCAGGAGTATTTTGTTCCTTGAAAGGGTAAGAGACGGTGACACACGCAATGCTGAGACATCTGCAGTTCTGTAGCACAGACTGAAAACCCAATTTTTCCCCTCAAGAAGATCTGCATGAGTGTTTGCTTCTCGGCAGGAACAACAAGTACAGCGTTAGTCACAGTGTTCCAGCGTGCCTGCTTCCTGGGCTGGAAGGAACCGGGAAGTGCAGAGGCTGCCATGAAAAACACAGCCAGGGAATTAAAAATCACCCGAAGTGTTGCTGCCTTAAGGAGAAGCTCTGTGGAAGTTCAGCGTCTTTTCAGGAAACGCTCAGCTTTTTCTTTAGAGCTAAAGAACAGGGTGAGGCCACTCCTGACTCCGGTGGCTCTGCAATGTGCAGCATCGCCCGCCCTCAGGGTGAAGAGGGCCAGCCCTGCTGCCCTGGGCCAGCTCCACTCTCCCTGGCAGCCCGGAGTCCTGCTGATTTGCCAGTCCTGGTACAGGTTTTCCCAGGGGAGCTGTGTCAGTGGCACTGATCACACACTGACCTCCCTGGGCAAGGGCTTTTATTCCTGGAGTGTGGGGGGTCAGGCCTGCAGGGCTAATCCCATTTCCTGGTGCTGCCTCATACCAGGAGGTTGGAAACCAGCAGCTGGCTAAAACAAACCAGCCCTTTTCCCTTTGGACAGAGCTGGTTTGGCATCAGAAATCCCAAAGGCCTCCAAGTGCCTCCTCCAGAGTGAGCAAGGAGAGCAGGAGAGGAGACCCCGCAGGCTCCAGGATCAGCCCTGTGAATGAACCAGCTGGTTCTTATCCTTGTTTTCCAAGTGCTGCATCAAAGTACCACGAAGGAGTCCCCGGGGCAAAGATGGGGTGTCCTTGTGAAATGTGGGGGCCTGGAGCTCCCTAAGGGAACTCTTGCCTTATAATCCAGGCCTGAAATAGCTCCTTCCCTGGGGGAGCACCTGAGTGAACCTGAGCTCCTGGGACACCATCCCAGTCCTGCTCCAAGGATTCAATTAGGGCAGGAACAATGGAAAGCTTTCAGCAACCAAACACTGCTGCTGCCAGCTTCCTGCAGGAGCTGCTTTCTGTAACCTCAGGGGGACACTGAGCCAGCACAATAAGACAACTTGTAATTGCTCCATAATCCCATTCAAATATTCCTTTTTAGCACATGTGCAGTGGTGTTTAATTGCGTGGGGACACACTGCTTGGCAACTCCCACATCGCCCAGTAAACAACACCATTGTCTCTGCCTCAAATTCCATTAAGTGCCTGCTTTGCAGGCTGCCCTGTGCTCTCCAGCCTGGTTAATTAATGCATCTGTAATGTCCCTAGCTAATTATTGCCTCTGTGACTGCGAAAAGATGACAGAAGAGGTGTGGAAACAATAAACCTTATTTTTATTAAGAGCACATGGATGCAGCCACTTGCCACTGGAACAAAACGTGTGCCCTCCATGCTCGGAAACTGCCACCTTGCAGCGGGGCACAGTAATCCCCTGGACTCAGACTTCTGTGTATCCCTGAAAAAATCACCTGTTTAATTGCAGAGTTCTTGTTTATCTGAGTCTGTGGGATGTCATGGGTAGAGGGAATCATTTGCCATATGGTCCTATACATCAAGTAGAATCAGAATTCAGAATATCCTGAATTGGAAGGAAGCCACAAGGATCACCCAGTGCAGCTCCTGGCTGCAAACAGACCCAAATCTGGTGTGGGTGCCACACCAGCTGTGACATCACTGCTCTTCCACATCGCTCATGCAGCCCTGAAGCCCTGACACTTCGGGGAGCACAAGAACTCAAGAGAGATTCCAAACTCTCCAAATTTCTTGCTGTGTTGTTAACCATAGTACATATGGCCCTGATAAAGGCTGTTAATCCTTTCCTTAAAGAAGATATAACTACACATTTTGGGTTTAAATGGTGCAGATATAGAGAAGTGGTATTTGGAGGTTTCATTTAAACAAACTTCATGCCAAAAGAATACAGAATCCCAAAATGGTTTAGGTTGGAAGGGACATTAAACATTGACACCTTCCACTATCCAAGGGGGCTCTGACCCCCGTCCAGCCTGGCCTTGGACACTGCCAGGGATCCAGGGGCAGCCACAGCTGCTCTGGGCACCCTGTGCCAGGGCCTCCCCACCCTCCCAGGGAACAATTCCTTCCCAGTATCCCATCTAACCCTGCCCTCTGGCAGTGGGAAGCCATTCCCTGTGTCCTGTCCCTCCATCCCTTGTCCCCAGTCCCTCTCCAGCTCTCCTGGAGCCCCTTTAGGCCCTGGAAGGGGCTCTGAGCTCTCCCTGGAGCCTTCTCTTCTGAACAATCTCAGTTGTCTCAGCCTTGCCTCATAGGAGAGCTGCTCCATCCCATCGTCTTCATGGCCCTGTATCCTCATTTTCCTTTTTTCAGTCCAAGTAGATGTACTTGAAGTCACAGATATATATTTTTCAACTCTATCATATTTTCCGGGTTGTAAGACCATTAGAAGTTTCATTTTACTCCTAAACAATCTGGTTTAAACATGAAAAAGTGTATTTTTAATATAAATGTGTGCAATCTGTCCGTTGTGGAAAACATGGAATAATATGAGAAATCTTCAGGTGTCAACTTTTAGTTGCAGCTTTCTCATCTCTCAATGAGCAGCTCAGCTTCGTGTTGCAAACAAAACTCAGTTTTAATAGAAACCAGAGAGAAAACCTGTTTGAAGTTAGAAGCAGATGCATCAAGTTTTCAATAAAGCTGGAACCAGTCCCAGGATTTATAGAAGCTGGAGACCAGGGCACTGTGTCCCGGTTTCAAGTTGTGCAATAAACATTTCCCAGAGTTTTAATGATAATTTCATTATAGCAGAGTCCTAAGAAGTGGCTGTTTTGTCTGTGGGTTGGAGCCACAGATCAATAACTGAGCTGTGCCTGTTCCTGCTGAAGGCAGCCAGGGCTCCTCCCTAACCAGCTCCGTTCTGCTTCCCAGCAGACGAAAAGATCCAGAGGAGATTGTGGTGTGCATTAAAGCAGGTGTCTCATCACGTCTGAGAACAGAGGAAACGCTGGGTGTAAAACAAGCACCAGGGAACTCTCCAATAAGGCTCCTTCGTGTCATCACAATCAGCGGGATCAAGAGGCTCCCGCGTTATCAAAGAGCTGGGAATGTCTGAACGTGCTGACAAAGGGCAGGAGGAGCCGGCTCAGCACGGGGCTGGGGCTGCTCCGAGCTGATCCTGCTGATCCTGCACCTGCACCAGAGCTCTGGGCCCCGTGCTGGGAAAGGGGACGCTGATCCTGGTTCCCAGGTAAAACCAGCCCTCGTCGCCCCAAATCTGCATCTGCAGCTGTCTGTACCACCAAAGGCTCTCCCCAGCTGTTGGGGGATGCTGATTTTTGGCAAACATCCCATCCGAGCCAGGTGAGCTCACTGGAGGGGTAATGAGAGAGCACAGGGGAACACAGAGGGTGCTCTGCAATCCCCAGGCTTCGATGGGATCCCATCCTGATCAGAGGCGAATCTTCCACTGCTGCTCCATGGCCTGAACCTCCTCAGTGGGCAGAGATATCCCAGCCCCTGGGGCTGTCAAGACCACATTTTTCATCAGGCTAAAATTAACTGTGCTCATTGAAATTCCAGGGAGCTCAGTGATTATCTGCTGGGAAATGTCATGTGCCTGGGCTGGGCTGGGCCAGATCTGCTCGGCTCCCTCCAACTCGGACACTGCTGGGAGTGATCTCCCTCCTCTGCCCTCGTTTGCTCATTCTCTTGTGTACAGGGTGACTTTTCCCCTTCTCCTGGATGCTCTGAAGCTGTGGAACACCCACACCCCAGGAGCTGATGGCCTCGGAGGTGCAGTGGCAGTGATGGAAGTTTAGGAGTGGCAAGGAGAAGCTATAAAATATTTAAGTTCTATTGCTGTAATTAAGCAATACATGTCTTTCAATTTGCATTAGCATATGGTAAGTTGTAAAAGTTATTAGTCCCTCTGTGTTAATTAGACCAAAGAACCCTGTAACCTCCAAAAAGTCAATATTCCTCCAACTTGAAAAGGAATATTAGAAGGTAGGAGCATGGTCCTCCAATTATTTGTGCTTGTCTCCTTTAGAGGACATGGCTGGGCTTGATTCACTTTGATATTTATGCCAGAGGAGAGTAATAGGATTTTAATTTATCTGAATGCTCTCCAGGCATGCAAAAGCTCCTAGGCACTGGGAAAAAACCATAATAAAAGGACTTTATGATGTAAAGACCTTGGATTCAATTGCCATGTCTCTACCAGGCCCAGCCCGAGCCAAGCTCACAGCAGGTAACTTCGGGTCCCTCCCAAAGGGGTTTCCAGTGACTGCAGGGCACCTCAGGCAGGACAATCCAGCTCATGAACACAATGACCTGAGACAGCTCTTCCCTATAATGTTTTAGGCAGTTTCTGTAACACTTCTGCAAGGTCCTCATCGCAGAAAAGTTATTTATATGCAAAATGCAAAACAACACAAGACAACCCAAACCAGATGATGAATGCTCAGAAACTCAGTTTAGTAATTTTACGCTTCCTTTGTTCTCCCATGAAAATAAGGATTAATTTCAGCATATCTTTCGTTGTGACTACTCCATTTGGCCCTACATTTACAGCCAGGAAACTGCACTCTGTCCTCTGGAAAGGTGGATAAATTGAGGTGTGAAAACTCCGCTGTTTGCCTACTCTCCCACAGGGACAGGATGGGTTAATTACTTCTAATCACTAAATCCCTTTTTATCATACTGACTCTAAGCCAGAAGAATATATACCTGTACTTACATAAGAGTTCATTAAAACTTCATTTAGTGACTGGACTAATCAGGCATCTGGACTGTCTCTTGTGCCTTATTTAATTGTGCTGGGGAAAAGAGGCGATGAAAACCAGGGAAGACCACGAGTGGAGTAACAAGCTCTGCCCCCTCCGTGCCCAGAGAGCAGCAGTGCTGGAGGCTGAGCCCAGGGAATGAGGGCAGCAGGAAGCTACGGAAAAAGCAGGATTTGGATAACTGTCAGCAAACAGCAAAGGGTAAAGCTGGAAGAGAAGAGAGTCCCTTCAAATCACCTGCCAGGAAGTCTGGTAGGATATGCAGAGTGTGTCAGCACATGGAGTGATGGCTTACCAGGAAAAACAGTATTTAAAAAAATTGGACTTGCTAATGTTCCCTAATTGGATCAGCCAAATCCTTCATCACAGCCCAGCTGACTGCACACCACCTGGGAGGGGGGCTGGACCTGCCCTGCTCTGCCCTGTCCCAGCAGCTTCTGAACACTGGGATCAGGAGGGGAAGGGCAGGAGCTTTGACCAGCAGCAACCAGGAGCTGTCCTGTCACCAGGGCGGCCCTGAGATTTTTGGGAAGCAGAGAGGCAGGGAAAGCAAAAATGTATTCGCTGTGCAAACCGATTTTCCACCTTTGCTTTGTTCCCTTTTCTTGCAGGTCAGATTCGGGGCAGCTGATCTTGACAAGAGTCCCTTTCTGATAAGGCAGAGATAATGAATTCCCTGCAGTAATCCCTGTGCCCAGTTCATCAGGAGCACTGGGAGCAATGCTGCTGCCCCCGAGACACCCACGAAGCGTCCCCGGGAGTCAGAACACTTGTCAGCAATATTGATTTTGTCTTCACAGTGCTTGTTTCACCCAGCAATGACCACAACAGATCTGCCCAGAAACTCGCTCTCCCTTTGGCCTTTCCCATGTGCTGAGGAGTCACAGTGCCTTGCCCATCCCAAATATCGATGGAAAAAGCCACATCTGGCTTTGTGCCATGGCTGGCTCTGAGGGTCAGGCACTGGGGCAGCCCTGGGTGCCCCCAGGGCTCTCGCTGGAATAATGCCATGTTTATTGTCTTTTTCAGCAAAATAAACCCACTGCGCTTTAGGCTGGCCGGTGAGCTGCTGTTCTTCAGTGTGCTGTAACTCAGGCCTTCGGAAAGTCAAGGCAACCTGAATACAAAATCATTGTTTTAAGCCACAGTGTTTCACTTCGTAAAAAATCCAATGACTTGAAGGGTGTGAACTCCTCAGAATTTACTCTACACTTTTCATTTGAAGCTGTTTACCATCTCTGCCTTGCACTGGGTCAGAATTAAACTTAAATGTCAGTAAATAGAGCTGCTTGTTTGAGAGGAGACAATACATTGCATTTGTAATACGTGTGTGCCTGGTTAAATCTACTGAAAATAGCTATAAAATCGCTGTCCCAAATTATCAGTGAAAATCATCCCCACTTTTACTCATGCTTAAATTTCTGTGTCGTTGATATGTTGCCAATCACCATTCTGACCTGCTTTCCAAACACCTGGTGGGAAACAGAGCTGTATGTTCTGACCAGTGGCACCTCTGAGCTCTGGGGGGTGGATTCCTAATTTTTCATACGGGTTGCTAAGGGAGCAAATGCTCTGTTGTATTTTACGCTGCCCTGAACCCGACCAGGCTGTGACAGTGTCAGGATTTAACAGAAGTCCTGCTGGGAGTAAATATCACACCACTCCCGAGAGCAGATGGGGCTTGAGCAGTGCCATGGGCTGGGAATGGCCTAAAGAACTTGCTTGGAGCAGATTTTAAGGTATGGAGGGAGGGATTAATAACCCCAAACTGCTTTATCAGTATTCCCAAGTGTGAGGACGAAGCAAGAAAGCACAAACACTGTCTCTGCAGGCCACTCTTCTTGTGAAAAAATATACCTCCCCCCTGGCTGCCATAGGTCCTTCAGGACACATCCCAGCCTCCAAATCGGATCCTGGAATCATCCAAGGTCCACTCAGCTCCGAGTTCAGTGCAAAGTGCCTCCCCCAGCTGCAGTGTGGGATTTCCCAGGCTGCCTTCTGAGCCCAGGATAATTCATTTCCACAGATGTGTGCTCCTTAACATCATTACACTCCGGCCTGTGTGATCCCTCTGGGAGAGGAGCCCATTTGTAAGGCAATATTATTCCCATGCCATGCTTTTAATTCCGAGGTTGTTATTGATAATGACTTCCTCTCACTCATCCCCAGCAGAGGCTGAGCCTTCCTGTGAGGAAGGCAGAGCAGCAGGGGTTCAAAGCATTTCTAGTGTCACTGTGTGATGGGGAAAGAGGCTTTGGACAAACATGGAGCTGCATTCCATGCTCAGATTAGGAGGCTCCAGCCTCTAATAAATGTTTAGGCTGCAGAATAAGTCACTGTTACAAATCCTTGCCTTTGATAGTCTTTTCCACCCACCTCTTCCTTTGCCATGTCTGTACAATGCTCTGCTGGGGAAGAACATTTCCCCGGAAGTGCCAGGTGAATTCCATGTCCACAGCACATATTCCAGCCTCTGTGGAACGTAACTTATCCATCACCTCCCATCAGCTCTGCTTGGGAAAGCCAGCTGCTGCTGATCACTTAAAGGGAGACTCTGGGACACTGAATTACCTCTCTAGACAGCTGCCTCTAAGAGCAAAGGTTTGGGATGCAGGAATCTGAGAGATTTTCCTCCTCTGGCTGTTGGGAGATAATGAGCAAATCTGCAGGAGGGGATAACATTAACAGTCAGCAAGAGGCAGAATCTGTGAGACAGGGTGCTGACACCACTGAGCACTTGTAACAAGCTGAAAACCCCTGCTAATGATTCAGAGAGAATGGAAAAAAAATCCAACCACCACCCACAGGAAAACCTTGGGCTCATAACTAAACTCCTGAAACACCAAAGGGGAAACCTGCTCATAAAAGCTTTTTTTGCATCTCTGACTTTGTCCATCTTTAGCCAGCAGTTCTCTCCTCAGAGCTGCCTGCAGCCCTTTCCCCCTGCAGACCCTGATTCCACCAACGCATTCTGCCCACCCCAGGCTGGAAAACCCTGCCTGGAAGGGACCTGAGCATCTCAGGGGCTTGGACACACTCACTGTGCCACAAGTGCAGCAGGAAGAGCTGCCAGCTCCTCCTGAAACCTGGAACAAAGGAATTCATGCAAGTGGAAATGACCCACGGTGCCCCCACTGCCAGGTGCAGCCTCCTCCCCAGGCAGAGAGATAGGGAGATAGGGAGATGTGGGAGACACCTGTGGGAAGGAGCTGGGAGGCTTCTGTGCCCATCCCTCCCTTCAGCTGCCTTTCCTGCTCCTTGGACAGCTGAGGCTCACCACTTTTCCACATTCACTCTACAGGGACACAGAGTTCTTTCATCGCCTGCCACAAACACACCCCGAGGAGGAAACTGGGAATGGGCTGAGGATATCTCCTAATCTCCCATTACCCAGCTTTGTCTGAGCTGTTAAGCAGCTGCAGGGCTGCAAGAGTCACAAAAGCAGTTTCTGTATTTTTCCTCTTTGAGTTCCTTCTGGGGATGTGTGTCCTGCACCACGTGCAAGTCATTCAGCCTCAGCACGTGCTGCTTTATGGGATACAGTGAGACTTGGGCACTTCATAGCCCCCATTAAAATCAACACTACAGCAGTACCTAAAATAGCACAGTTACAGCCAGTCTTTAATACAGAGGAGAAATGGGAAAAGATTTGCACCATGAATTTTGATCACAGGAAACAGGACCACCAGAGACTTCATGAATTCCTTTAATCCATTGCTTTTTTCTCCCCTGGATCAGTTCTAAGTGATTATGGGCAGCTCCAGGACTAACCCCTTCACCTCAATCCCAGACTTATAAAAGCGGGTGAAACACTACAAAAAAGAGGGTGAAGCCCTACAACAGGAGCTAAAGGCCCCACCTTTCACTACTGGTTATCTCAGACACCCTGCCTGGGTCAGGCACTACCCAAGGACAAACCGCACTGTGCTCCCAGTCCAGGTGACATGGGCAGTGAAATCTTAATGCCAAACTGCCCTTCATTGTGCCCCTTTCCTCCTCAAAACTGTGACTGATTGTCGACAGATCCTTACCTGTGGCTTCCACCATTCCTTCCAGGATGACCACAATCTCAAACTCCTCCTTCTCCAGCTGGGTGCGGGACATCTCCCAGAAGGGGCTTTTCTCATTGATCTCGTGCGAGATGATGAGAGGGGACACCAGGAATAACCTATCATCTCCGGTGTCAAATCCCACGTTGATGTCCGTTTGGTTCAGGGGAATAAACTCTCCTTCTTTGGTCTGTTTGGACTTAATCAGTTTGGCTCGAATGGAAGCCTCGACAATGTGGGAATTGCGGAGGTCCCCGACCCGGAACATGAGGCAGAGCTTCTCATCCCTCATGGAAATGACGGCGTTGTTGGAGAACATGAGGGTCTCCGCCCTCTTCTTTGGTTGGCTGATCTTGACGAACATGCATCCCACCATGAAGGCGTTGACGATGGAGCCCAGGATGGCCTGGACCAGGAGCAGCACGATGCCCTCGGGGCACTTCTCTGTGATGACCCTGTGGCCGTACCCAATGGTGGTCTCGGTCTCGATGGAGAACAGGAACGCCGACACAAACCCGCTGAGGTTTTCAACGCAGGGGATCCAGTTCTCGTCTTCCAGGTGGTCCAGGTCTCCCCGGATGTAGGCGATGAGCCACCAGATGAACCCAAAGAACAGCCAGGTGATGGTGTAGACCATGGTGAAGACCAGCAGGTTGAAGCGCCACTTGAGGTCCACCAGGGTGGTGAAGAGGTCGCTGAGGTACCGATAGGTCTCCTGGACGTTCCCGTGGTGCACGTTGCACTTCCCGCTCTTCTCCATGTACCGCTGCCGTGGCTTCTTGCCCTCGGCAGAAATGAGCCGGGTCCTGTCCGTGGCGATGGGGACATCATCCCGAGCCTGCTTGGGGATCTTCTTGGGCTCCCGGGATGTGACCCCGATGTCCATGTCCTGGTTCATGAAGATCCGGGAATCTCCAGCCATGGCTGGGCTGTACAACAAGGAAAGACAGTTTCAGGCAGAAAGAAAAGAGACAAAAGCCTTTTTTTTTCACCGTCTGCACCATCAGGACGTTGTTTCTGGAGGGTTCACACTTCTCCCACAACAGCCACTTGTTAAACACAGCCCTGCAGTGACCTGGAAGTAAAGACTGATTTATAACACGCAGGCCCTTCAAACATCAGCTGCTGCCGGGGTGATGGGCACACTGTGGAAAGTTTAAACCTTGGAACATTTTGGGGCTTTCTTTTTGTCCTTAGATTTTTTTACCCACTAAATTTGCTTGAGATCACAACTCGGAACAAAGTAAAGATGCATCAACATCTTTTCAGGAGGAGCCTTTTGATGCCTCAGGTTTTGGGTGCCTATCAAGAGAAACCTTAGAAATTAAGAGAAAGCGCTGAGCAGCACTGTCTACCTAAATCTCACATGAGTCTAAATTATTCATGAAGGCTTCCCTTGCAGTCAGCAGAGAAAGGCATCTCCAGGGATAATTCAGATTTCAGGAGTGCTGAATCACCTTCTGGAAGTTTATTCGTGAGCCTGGGCTTCAAACATGAAATAAACATTTAATTGAGCATCTTGAATCCCACATTTGAAGGTGTGATGAACCCAGGCCTGCTGTTAATGAGATCTGTCAGAGCTCACTCCTTTGCTCCACCTGACATTAGACAAAATCACTGGGCACTCTTAGGAAGGCATCAGAGAGCTGTTAACAATCCCGCTGTCGACATTCAGAGTTATGCTTACCAGGATACAAATAAATAACACGAGATGAAGGCTGCAATACTTTCTGCCAGTTATAATGTAACATCCTGTTTACTGAGATGATTAGATACTCCTTTAAAAAATGGGAGTCTTGACTCTGGATGCAGGGCACAGACAAAATCTCTGTCAAAGACTACCTAAGGAGCCTTAGGGATATCAAAGACAGAGCAGCAATATTTTGTATGGCGTTCATTCCCTGCATTGTCCTCTGCAAATCCTATTAAAACCTAACTAAATCTATTACTGCTCCCTCTATCTTTAATCTTCTTATGCGCCTGTGAATGAGAAAAGGTGTAGAGATACAATTAAGAGTATCTTGGGAGAGACAATTTTTAAGACAGAGCAAAGTAGCTTCATCTTTTCGGTATTAAAAAGCACAAAGGGTGGGCGGGAAGGAAGCAGAGGCAGGATGAATAAATGAAGCAACAAATTTTCACTTCCATTCGGCTGCAGCCAAGTCTGGTTAATGGCAGAGAATTCCTTGTGGCCCTTGTCTAAGTCACCATCAATCACTGCTCCAACGAAGCAGCCGGAGCCTGTTGCTGGAACCAGCCCCGCTGGCTCTGCTCCGCAGGGAGCCCAACCATCTGTGCCCAGCACAGCTTCCTGCTGCCACAGCGCCTGCCTGGCAGGCCGGGGCCAGGGCTGAGCCCCTGCAGCCACGGCGAGGGGCAGGGAATGGGGATTCGTGGCGCTGGGAGGGGAAATCGGGAGGGATCAGGTTTGCCACCCGCTCCGGACATGGGGGGGATAATCCCAGTGCTGTGTGTTCCCTTCCTCCAGTGGAAGCATCCAGGATTTTGACAGAATAGTCACTCCTGTTCTGTTCCTGTCCCTCCTGAGAGCTGGCTCGGGGTGTATTCACACACGTCCTCAGCCGCTTTTCACTGCCTGGTGCAACTGAAACCTCCCGACCCTCTGGTCTGGCTGTCTCTGCACTCTGAAGTTTGTCTCTTTGCATGTGTGCAAAGTGCTGCAAGATGCTGAAAAATGACAAGGGCACAGCTTGACTCTCACTTCCCAGCATGTGAAAGCACATGGCAGAACAATTACACACCTTTCCCCCCTCTTTCATAGAGAAAGAAGCCTTCCATCCTCTGGGAATCAGATAGTGAAGAACCTCCTCGCTTCCTTCTTACAAACAACATTCTTGATGCATGTTTGCATTGATTGATTAATCTAAAATTACTCCATTTGGACTAAAAAGCTTGTCATCAACCTAAATGTAAAACCAGGCAAGGGTTGTATGTTTTCAATTTTAAAAGACTTGTTTTAAAGATAATTTTGTTATAAAAGTAAATTTAAAGCTTTCACTGGCACCATGGGAGACAGAACAATCCAGTTCCAGACATCAATCTAGAGTGAAAGGTTTCATGTTTTAGCATCACACCAAAGAGACCAAAAGGATCTTAAAACTTTTTACAAAGAACAGAACAGAGCAAAAGCAACCAAAAATCCTAAATCACTGGAAATATCACTCTGGTGGAGCAGGTTTGAGGAACTGCCCATTAATGAACGTATAGGGGAACCTTTTCAACTAAAACACTCACATGACTGGCAACATCTCTGGTGGTGCTACTGATCTCCAACAACAGCTCAGCTGAAGCATCTCTGCAAACCTTCAGGAACACCTTCCAAGTGATCCAGTAAAGCAGAAAAATTCCTGCTGGATAAGAACTTCACTGACAGCTTCAGTGGCATTACAATTCCTACCGATATTTCATCTGTAACTCTCCCGTTGTAGTATGAGCATAACCTCAGTCTGTGCTTATTGAAAATAATTGAGCACATGAATTTTTGCTTCAGAGTCTTTAAACAGAATGCTCCTGGTGAGCAGTTTGAGCACAGCTCTGGATGGCTGCACACTATCCAGCTTTCTGCTCCAAATGATTCCAGGGTTTTCTAATTCTGAGCAAATCACTGCTTTTCCTTCTGCCTTAACTCCCCAGCAGTAAAATTTGTGATATGGATGTGAATGGTCTGTGAGATCCCAGGCATGAGAATCTTCTAGGAAATTTGCTGTCATTCCTTTATGATTTTAACGGCCGTGGGAAACTTTAGCCCAAATGAGAAGATGCTCTGAAAGGAGCAGTGCAACTGTGTAAGGACCTGCTTAACTCCTCGCTGTGTCATGCACAGCCACTGCTGCCAGGCATAAACATCTCTGCCACATCTCTGTGGTAAATATGTTCATGCACCTCCCAGAGATTTCGGCTCCAGTCTGTAAATCCCTGCTCCCTCCAGCACAGAGAGCCAGGAGGTGAAATTGCCTCTTACAGTCACAGGCACTGTTCTGTTTCTTTGGCATTTACCATCTTTGGTTAAACGAGGCCAGGATAATAAAAATGTCACTTCTGTACAAAGCTGCCTTCCTTCAGGACAGGCTACTGCATGAGGAGCTGTGAGTCAGTGCATTATCAGCCTTGCAGAGAGGTTTTTATCAGCCCTGCTGATGTTCAGCTCTGCCCAGATGACACACGGGGCAGGCGGTGACATTTAGGGGCTGGGATTTGCTGCACAGGAGTCAGGCTGGGGTTAGGTGAGAATCTCCAGGAGGCAGCGTTTGGCAGAGCAGCTCCCAGCCCCTCCTGACAGAGCTGATGTGCTCCTGGAAGCTCCAGCAATTTGCCAGAGACATCACAGAAAGTAAAACTACAAAACACTTGAAGAAACTTGTTTCCCTGCTGACCAGGGGGCTTTTCCCGTTTAAACAATTGCTGATCTGGCTGCAGTAAACACACAGATTTCCTTGGGATGGGATTTGATGCTTGGAAGGACTAAACTGGCAGGCAGGTGGAGTTTGAAGATGTGAATTTGTCATCAAGTTTGTGTAAAAGCAGACTTCTTTTTGTTTCTTTTAAACCTGATGCCTGTGTTTTCTCACATTAGGAGAATAATTGAGCAACCGTTCTTTAGCAAACCTCCCACACCTTCCCAAAAGAGTATTTTTTTACTTAACCCTGTCATCGTTTTTTTCCAGACAATGAGTCCTGTACTACTCAACAAGCAACCAATAATACTGAACGGAGATTACTGAAAAACCTGACCTGGTTCTTTTGCTGCCCGTTGGCCCACACCACATAAACCAGGTTACTGTGCCCAGGTTCCTCTGGGCCACATAATTCTGCTTTAGGTTACAGTGCTGCAAGGGAATGAAATTCTTAATTGTCAGACAGGAGCAACGTGGGGAAGTTGGTGCAGGAATAAAGGAAATGAAAGCAGCAGTACCCAAAGAGAATAAAACCGTTGGCTGCTGAACAGAGTGCTCATGGAAAGATGGAGGAAGGAGAAATCTTAGGAGAAGATGGCCTTTAACAATCCAAAGAAAAATAACTTTAGATAGGCTCTGACTTAGGTGGGGCTTTGATTTCCCTGAGAAAGGCACCTTTCCTGCACCCTTGTCTTCACTGCCTGTGTGTGAGTGGGACTGAACAGCTAACACCACCAGAGTGCCCTTCCACACAGAGCTGTGCGTGCCAGGTGAGGAAAGGCAGGTGGATTTGGGGTAAACCATGGAATGTTCCATCTTTCTGACTCTGTATAAATAGAGGTTTGGGGTTTTGGTGGCTGCCTCTTTGGAAAGTGCTTGGGGGTCCACAGGTGGAGGGAAGGCTGCAGAAGAGCTGTGCTATTGAAAGGCAGGGAAAAAGATTCAAAAACACTGCACAAGAAGGGAGACCTGTGGCACTTCAAAAGTTCCCTGATCCCAGTAATTGCCTCTCCCAGTGTCACCTCACTCAGTGCTGAGGTGGGAAGGTGCCTCTCATCTCCCCTGTGAGTTTTTGATAAGTCTCAGCACCACTTTCCTGGCACTCAGGATGTGACAGCAGATTCTTCTGGGGCTGGAGGAGACCTCACCCCACCACCAGGTCACAAAGACGGGAGGCTGCTGGTCCACCTGAAGGGGCAGGGTGGCTTTGTGCTTGTCACAGAGCTGGGCTGTGACAGCTACTGTGTGCCAGAGTGCCTCTGGCTCAGAAATTCCCCAACAGAAGGTGCTCAGTCTTTCCAAAGAAAATCTCTCTGGCCGGGGAGCCAACCTGACCCCAAGGAAGGGTTTATGGACATTTGCACTTTCCTTTTACCTGCGAGTTACCTCCCAATCCATCCTTCTCCTCCAATATCCTGGGGCCCTTCCACTGTCAGTTGTGAGGGAGGAACGTGACCCTCTCACTCCTAGAGCATCCAAGTGTTTCACAGCACTCAACGCAGCTGTCACATGCTGGAAAATTTTATTTATGTATTTCCCAAGATGCCTGGACCAAGGAAGGGCTCTATTTCCCATATTTCAGGATGGGGGAGTCACTCACAAAGACACTTAGTTCTAATACACACAATTGGGAGTCTGTGGCAGGGCAGGAATTAAATTTAGCAGTTCCAAAATCCTAAATCAGCACCAGGAATCGCTGCAGAACTCTTTCCTCCTTCCCCCACTCCAGCAGCAGGGAATGCAGTCCCTGCCTGCCTCAGGTGTGTCTGAAGATCACTCTGCAAAGCCCCCACAGCCAGATCCCTCAGATCAATAACCCAGCAAGATTATTTCCAAAGCCAACGAAGGCAGTTTCTGTTCTCTCAAATAGTTACAGGTTTCAAATACATTTTTTCCCCCAACTATGGATTGAAGAATAAACCCCCCCACATAACACAAGTTCACAGCTGCATTAAATATAATGACTCCAGACCTATACAGAAAAGAGTGGAGACACAAAATTGTGATGAGGAGAGGGACTGGGTGGAGGTTTTTTACAGAAAAAGAAGAAGATGAAAACTATAAAATGCCTTTTGAGGCATCGTTCAGGCTTTTACAACTTGTTGGAGCACAAGGACTGGAGAATATGGAGTTTCTCTAAGATTGGGTGTATCTCCTATGGCACAGTTCCACCAATCCTCCAATCCATGGAGGATTTAATCCGTGGAACTCCCAAGCAATTCTCTTGTACTTCATTGTATTCAAGACCTTGAGCAGGACAAGTCCCTGTGCAAAGGATGCAACCACAATATTTTGTTCTTAGGTATTTTCCTTGATTTGGAACAGTCAAATGATATTTTCTCTACCAACAACAAATAAAGCCTGGAAATAAATCAATTTGATTCTTTCACCTCCAAGGAAGTGACTGTGCCTGAGGCACTCTGCAGCCTCTCCGTCCCTGGCCTCTCACTCCAACTCTATTTTTGGGGACACCTTATGGTGTCACTGGAAATCTGACCATTGTCTTTCAACCTGAACAAAAATGGGGACACCTCTGTCCTCATCAGACACTCCTGTTTCTCCTTTTCTCCTGCTCCTGGCTGTTTACACTGAAGAGCAAACACTGAATGTTGGGAAGGCAGAATCTCAGTTCTAGGAGAAAATCCTGCCCCAGGAGCACCAACGTTCCCATTCTCCCTTGTTTAGGAATTCACCATCGCTGCAACAGAGAATCACTCTGTAATCTGCTTCAAAGACATGCGATAAAACTGTTGAACCACTTCACGCTTCTGCAGTACCTTGCACCCAAAGAGTTCACAGATGGACTGACCAAACACAGGCTCTTTTTGCCCCAAGGACTTCAGCAGTGCTCGAACCCACTGCAGAAAGGGCACAGGAGTCACAGAGGGACAAACCAACCTCAGACCAAGCTGCTGGGCAAGATCTTGTGCTCACCCCAAGTGTCCAAGTGCCTCTCCTGACCTCAAACCCAATAGAAAGTGAGTGACTTAAATAGTGCAGTCTGGAGATTTGCCTTGGAATATTGCTCCAAAGCTCTGTTTGCCTTTTTTTTTTGCAAATAAATGGGCTGGAACTTTCCAGGGATGGAGAATATTCTGCCATGGGAATCAGAAATTATCCTGATCCTTTGTCTCCAGCTGGGTAGGAATGGTGAGGCAAAGAACTGAACCCCAGAAGTGAAATAACCCCCTCAGCACAAACAGTGCCCCACACACTCCCCACCTTCTCTGGGAGATCCCAGCTGCTTGGGCTGGTCAGAGAACCAGTGAGAAAAGCCAGTTTGGATTCCCCCGAGCCCCTCTTCCACAAATCCAAGGTCTACTTCAAAGTAAAAGGGCACAGGAGGAAGGAGCTGCTTGATGACAGAATCTCCAAAAAGCCAGAGGTAAGTTTTTTGGGACAGGGCCAGTTTCTGCCAGTTCTCAGCTGGTTCCTGAAACTCCCTGCTCAAACCCAAGGGAGAGATGCCGTGTAAAAGTTAACCTGGTGCTCCCAAGCACCATGTGCTGGCACTGAGAGAACTCCAGGCGCCTTTCTGAGTGATGCAACAAGACACCGGTAAAAAAATCAGTCATGCTTTTACCTCCCAGAGCCATAACCCCCAAGGGATTCCCAGTGCACTGCATTCCCTGTCCCCTCCAACGGCTGAACATGCCTCTTCCTCATCTGGAGACTGCCCTGCCAGGGCTCTCTAACTCCAAGCTGACTGGCAAGTATCCTAATTATGAAAGAATTTAATCTTGGACTCCAGATAAGGATTGTGGAGTCACTCCACACAGTTCGGGGCTGCTCACTGATCAGTCTCCTGGTGCCCTTTGCATTCCAGTGATCTCCACTAATCCTGTATCTGAGCAGTTCCTGTTTTTTAATGTCTTTTCCTGCATCCCATCTTTGGATCTGACAGTGCTTTTGCCCAAGATCAGCATCCGATCCCTGCCTTCCCGAAGAGTTCCCTGGCAGCTGGGAGTTAGGCAGCGGCATGTCCACAGCTCACACCCGGGCAGGTTTGGGCACAGGAGCCTGGCATCCCGCTGGCCCAACAGCTCCTCGTTTGTCCTGCTGCCTGCTGGGCTCCCGATCCTTTGCAGCCAAAGAAGACCGGGAGTGACCTGGAATAACAAAGGAATCGGTAACTTACTTGCTACGAGCGGCTCCGCATCAGCGTTGCGCCTGGGCTCCGGGGGGCAGCTGGCCGGGGGCAGGAGCGGGGCCGGGAGCTGCTGCGGGAGCAGCGGCCGGTCCATGCCATCACCAGGGAGCCGGGATCGTCCTCGGAGCCCCGGGCTGCCTCCCGCCTCCTTGCCGCTGCCCGTTCGCAGCAAACATCGATGTGGCACTGAGGATGCCCACGCCCCTGTCCCTGGGTATCCCTGGTTTCCCTGCTCCGCTCCAAGCCCTCACCCTCCGCCGCTGCGCTGCCACTTTTGCCTCTCCTTCGCCTGCGTTTCCCTGCTCCTCTCCCGTTCCGAGGGATCCGTGGTGGTCCCGAGCTTTTGAAGGGCTGGGGCAGAGGGAGGGCGCGGAGGCTGCGTGTGACGGCGCCTTATCTGTTCTCAATGAGCGCAGGGGCGGGGGGCGAGGGAGGGGTTTGGGCGCTGCCGGGAGGGGAGGGAGGCGAATCCCTGCCTTGGGAGCTCGGGATCGCAGGAGCTCCGAGCTCGGGAAAGACCTCCGAGCTCACCGGGCGCGACCAGCGAGGGGCTCCCGGGCAGCTCCTGAGCGGCTCCCGCAGCGCTGAGCGCTCCCTTCTCCTCCTGGGATCGCCTTTCCCGGAGCGCGGGGTGGGCCGGCGTTCGTTTAGGGGGTGGGGGCTGTGGTTTTGGTTCAAAATCACACAAACAGAAAGCAGTTCCTAAAAACCAGGAGGGAGGGACAGCGCGGGAGCCGCGCGTTTCGCACGTGTGAAAATCGTCACCGGCACCAGGGAAACTCTGCCGGGCTGGACCGGGGAATGTGGGGAAAGCGGGGAAAGGGGGAGACCATCACTCCCCTGGCACGTTTCCCTCGCCTGGCACCCGTCAGGCTGTGCCGTGGTGTTTGCTGACGGAGTTGTGGGGTTTGCCTGGGACTGCTCTCAAAGCACTTCAGGGCTTTGCCGTTATTTTTTGTCTTTCTCTTTTTTCTTCTTCTTTTATTTTTTTTCATTTGTCACTGATAATACCACACTGTCTCCCCAGCTTAGTGAAACATTTCCTTTTCTGAAAAGCAAATGTCAGGCCAGCTGCATATCTGAGACAGATCTGCCCGGTGACTGCGGGTAACCCCCAGGCTTTGTTGCCCTGTTCCCGCAGTCTTGTCCCCCTGTCCTCCCTAATTCCCTGTTCCAGGAGCAGACACATTAAAGCCCGTCAGAAAAGCCTTCACAGAAGGTTTGTCTGGTCAGGAAAAGAGAACTTACCCAAACCAAAGCACAGCACAGGAATGTGCAGGTATTGCTGGAATCTGCAAGCTTTGAATGATTTTCAATTTTTTTCTTTTTTAAAAGTTACACTATCACTAATGACATACATCAGCATTGAAATGATACTTTTATTTTCCTATATAGACATTTTGCAATTTATTATTTGCATTCCTTTTTATTTGAAACGGGGAAAAAGGGGAAATAATGGAACTTCATGTAGATCAGAAAACTTGATTCTTAACCAGCTTAAATCTAGGCTACATAACACCTTATTATGGAGACTAGACTGGAAAAATCAAAGGTAGACATGCTGAAGAAAGAGAAATAACCACAGGTTTGAAGGTTATTAATAGTCATATTGCCCAGGGACTGGGAGAAGAAAGCCCATCTCTACACACACACTCCTTTTATCAGTGCTCTTGTTCCCTGCTCTGGATGTGGATGTCAGATCTGTCCAGATGGAACAGGAATCTGGAGCCAGACCAAGGATTTCAGCCATCAAAAATCAGTTTTGCAGATGTAATTTTGCTTTTCCACGTGTTAGTTCTCATTTGCCACTCCAGCGCAGCGTGGGCAGTGAGCTCGGCCCAGCCAGGCTGGCTCCTGTGTCCCCAGCAGCAGCACAGGGGGGCCCAGCAAGGCTGCAACAGCTCAGGACTGAATTCCAGTCAGCAGCGAACCCACCTGCAATGAAAGCGAAGGCCATGGTAAGGAACTGTTGATCAAATCCTGGGAAATTCCATCAGATCTTCTGCCTGCTTGTAACTGCCAGGAATGTCTTTTTAGCAGAATTACTTTTACCTTTAGGGGTATGTCTGTGATGACCTTACAAAAGTGCTGTTTGGGGAGGACAGTCGGAGTTTGGGTATTTTTAATGAGCATTCAAACTTACTTCAAAAGCGCTAAAGAGTAAATTCATCCCGTGGGAGAGTCAGCCCCCCTAAATCACAGCGTTGGCTTTCCGAGCAGGTCCCTGGATGCTGCTTCCCCAGCACTAAGGACAGTGCCACCTTCAGAAGGGCACCAGCTCTGCTTCCTCCTTCATCTCATCTCTGTTAACAAGATTTGGAACGAATTTTTGTGCTAGGAAATGTAGAAGGAATCTTTGTGCTGCCCAGCCGGCAGCCCCGGAGGAGCAGAGTCACTGCAAGGCTGGTGTGCCATGGCCAAGGCTGGGGGAGCCTCTCTTCCCTCATCCCACACGCTCATCCCACGTGTCTGCTCGGGGAACGCGTGGATGGGGTCCAGGGGAGCAGGGGGGGCTCGGGAGGGTCCCTGCTGCGGTGGGGGGTTGTCTGCCCAGCCCCGCACGGCTCCCACGGCAGGAGTGGCTCTGTGCCTCGTGCCGTGGCACTGACACCTTTCCCGGCCTGGGCACATTCCCGGGGTCCCGACAGTGGAATTCTGATCTCCCGACAGTGGAATTCTGACAGGCACTGCCATCTGCCGGCACCGCGGCCGTCCCTCCAAAGCGGCCCCAAAACTACGACACAAGCGGGGTTACGCCAGGGGTTAAACGGGAGTCTGGATTTTCACAGCGCCCCCAGCCCCTGAGGCTGCAGAAATCCCGGCTTCCCCGGCATCCCACGTGTATTCGCCAGCTGGGAAAAGAGGCTTCTCCCCCAAGGACGTTTGTTCGTGGGCAGGTGGGTGACTCTGACCCTTCCCCACCTGCTGGGATCACACAGCACCGCGCCCACCCCTCTGCCCAGGTGTCAGCTCGGAGCGAAGCGGAACTGCTGACCCACCCAGCACACGCTGGCAGTGCCTTTCTGTGCCTTTCTGCGCCTTTCTGTGCCTTTCTGTGCCTGTCACCGGGGCTGATGCACCAAACACATCCCCAGCACAGCAGAGGCCACACAAAACAGGGCTCTCGAGAGGCACTGCTTCAATCAGCACTAAAGGAGCATTTCTTTAATCCCCAGGCAGGAAGCACCTTCTCCCTGGTCCCTGTGAGTCCCGGCTTTCCTTCCTCATCCCTCCACTGCGAACTCTGCTTTGTTTCACGTGTTATTTCAGCAGACATCTCCCAATTTGTGCTGATTAAAGACCAGCCAGACCCAAGAGCAGTTTTTCAGCTGCAAACCAACTCCAGTGACATCACTGTGCCCCTGCTGAGGTGGTGAAAAAGTTGTCAATGGCCTCACAGGTTTGAAATATGTTCCAGACCTGCAGGGATCAGCGGGCTGCAGAAGGGCTGATTTAACACCAAATGGCAGCACAGTCTGGGTATTTTTGGGCTGGGATGGAAACACGGAAATGCAGAGGGATTGATTTTCTGTTCAGGATGGGATTCACCTCAGGCAGTGGCATTCAGGGTGCGCTGGTCTGAGACTGAACAGCCCCGCTCCTTCCTTCCCACCTGATGCAGAGAGACAGGTAGGAGCAGGAGGCAGCCAAATTGGACCTTGTGCTGGAATGGGATGAATGATCCAATTCCAGGGGCGTGGAGGTGCAGATTTCACATCAGTGCAGCATCTTGATTTTCCTGGGGGTGCTTATAAGCTCTAACAGCTGTACTGCTCAAAGGACATCCCGGGCTATTTACAGGGGGATTTATGGCAACCGTGGAATGCTCAGCTCCTGGAACTGCAAGCAGAACAACAAGATGTGGAAGAACAAGCTCTAATCTGATTTTGGTATAACTAAATTGCTCTCTGAGGATGTTACCTGTATCAAAAGCTTGCCTAAAATGAAGAGTTTGGATTTTTGCAGGTTCCTGTAGAACACAGCAGGGCAGCCCCATTTTTGAGCTGTCAGAGACCAAATGAGGAGTTACCTGCATTTCTCTGAGGTTTCACGGGATATAAACGAGCCACGGTCCCTGCTGAGGCCAGACTGGCCCTGACACTCGTCACCCAAAGGGACAGTGAGCCCCGGTGACAGGGGGTACCTGCTCTGCAGTCAGGGCAGGCTTTGGCTTTGAGAGGAGAGGGAGCAGCGGTGCCTCCAGGGAGCGTTTTAATTCGCTGTGCAATTTGATCTCTGGAATGAGAGATGTCTCTTCCCGTTTGTCAGCCGTGACCCGACCACCCCACTAGAAGAAAACAGAGTTGTAAGAGCCAGTGCTGGAAACAGCTCCTAGGATTTCTCATCCACCTCCAGCCTTCCCTGAACGGGAGCTGAGGCTCTGAGAATCCTGACGTGACTGTCACCCACTCTGTTCTCGGCTTCCTTTTGTGTTTGGGGCTTATCCAGCCCCCAAAATCAAAATGAAACTTGGGAAGCAGGCGAGGGGAAGTTTCCTCGGTGAACTCCCCCGCTCGGCGAGGCGCTGTGGAGGAGTCAGCCTGGGTGTGCTTTGATGTGATAATGAGGATCCCATCCGGACCCCGGGAATGATCGCTCCTCTCCCGGCTGCACCGGGCCGGGGCCGGGCACGGATTCGCCCTTGGAGCTTTGAACTTCGGGATTGCCCGCGAGTGGGTTAGTCCCGTTCTGAGCGAGCTGCTGTGGTAATTAACACTAATTAAGCTCTCATTTTGCAGGTGCGGCAGCAGCACCCAAGGCTGAAGGGCACCCAGAGACTGAACTTGCCCGGTGGCTGCAGGGCGAGGAATCGCTGGGAGGGGCACGGTGTGAACCGGGACACGTGTGACACCTCCTCTGTGACACCTCCCCTGGGAACAAACCACCGCTCCCGAGCCGGGCTTCTCCCTGCCTGCGAGCCCAGGAACTGCAAAACACAGCAGCCAGAGCACATCTGCTGATGGCAAATTTAGGAAGACAATTTCCTTGTTAGGCTGTCAGAATTCCAAAAGGTTTCTGACAAAAGCAAACGCCCCGGTTCTTTCAGGTGGGAATCTTGTTGCTTTAACTCCCTCCTAACACACGCGGTCCTCCCTCTGCAGGGCGGGACGGGATGGGTGGGTACAGGGTGTAACCAGGAGGGTGCAGCCCGGTTCTCAAATCAGCCAGTCATTAACCCCTTATTGAAAACGGCTCTCACCTCCGGCTTGTGGCTTTCCCAGCGGTGGCCGGAGAGAGGCAGGAGGCAGAGCCAGCAATTCCTGCATTTGCTCGTGAGGAACCTTCCAGGGGATTTAGCTGATTCAGGGAAATCCTACAAATGTCTCTGCATGAGAGTGTCACACACTGAACGTCGCCTTTGGGCACTGGAAGCAGCTCAGCCAAAGCCCCGTGTGCTCCTTCCAGGCCTGGATTGTGTTCCCTGTGAACGAAGGATCCTCCGGACACGGATCAGGGGAACCAAGGATCCCACAGACACGGATCAGGGGAAGCAAGGATCCCCCAGACATGGATCAGGGGAACCAAGGATCCCCCGGACATGGATCAGGGGAACCAAGGATCGCCTGGACACGGATCAGGGGAAGCAAGGATCCCCCGGACATGGATCAGGGGAACCAAGGATCCCCCGGACCCGGATCAGGGCACCCTTCCAGCACATGCTGTGGTCACTGAGCAGAAAGCACAATCCATAGAGCAAAAGCAGCAGAGAGGGGCCCTGCAGCACCAGTCTGTGTAAATGACAGGTTTTGATGCTCTTTGCAATCCATTCTCAGGAATTAAAAGCAGCTCGGCCCTTGCAGCTGGTCTCACCCACCCTTGCTGCCTGTTCAGCCTTGCCCTGGGATCCTTTAGGTGGGACAAGGGTCCACACAAGAACCAAAACGTGAATTCCTGCTGCCACATCTCTGGCTGCCCTCTCTTTCCCCTGCACAGGCGGGAAATGCTCTCCAGGGGGATTTTGTGCTTCGTCACAATTCCAGCCCTTGGGCTGGGTGCTGGATCTCCTCTGCAATTAAGTTTTGTTCTTTTACACATAATAGACCTTCAAGCCGATTTCTGAGATGCAGTCACACCTTCAAGGGAGTCCTACAGAGCAAAACCAATCATTCCATTGGACACTTTGTCCCCAAAGTGTCTGTGTCCAGTGAGCAATCTGCATGCACTGCTCGAATTCAAAACCTATAGCTGTTCATCAGAAAATCCCAGAAACAGTTATGCAACTTGGATTTCCACACAGTTTACTAAAATTAGCAAGATTTTCAGCAGTTTTTCAGTCATTTGGGAGCTCGAGAGAACCATTTCTAGAATTTTATTTGCAGACCTTGCAGCAGCATTCAATATTTATAAGGAATTCCCTGTCTTGGTAGCAACGACTGACAGTTACGAAAAATAAGTACATTATAAAATGCATTAATATTTTAAGTCTGCCTGCGACTGCTGGAGGAAGACATTGCCAGCTCTTGCCTGACTGGCTGATATTTAGTTCACACAAGTAACTGACAAAAGGAGACATGTCTAGGAGGGAAAAGAGAGGGTGTATAAGAAACTGCAACAGCTACAGTGAAAGATTTGTCTGTGTTTACACAATAAATCAGCAGAAGAATCAGGAAAAGAACCTTTTTTTTCCCTGTTTTTGTTCCAGCCACTCATTCAGTGCTGTTATGCACTCAGATACTGCTTTTGGGTTCTGAATAAAACCCTTCCTCATCCTCCAAATAAAAGGTTGATGTTGTGCTGAATCCAGGTTTTCCCACAAAAATACGAATAACTCACGTTTAGTGATGCAGCTGAGAGAAAAGATAAATCTTGAGCTGGCTGTAATAAAGTGCTTTTTCCTGAACCCTCCTGCCTGCTGGGTGCAGGCAGTGCTGGCCATGAGCCAGGGCTGTTTACGGTGCCAGCGTGGCTGTCCCACACTCCTGAGCATCTGCACATTTTGTTCCTGGCATATTTGTGTCTGTGGAGCCAGCTGACCTTGAAACTCTCATCAGAGAGAGAAAAATAAAAAAAAAGAAAAAAAATCAGCAGCCAGGAGCTACCACCCTCCATATTTTCCAGTTATTATCAGAATATTTTTCCTCTGTTCAGTTTGCACAGAAATGACATTCAATAACACCAAAAATGTTCCCTCTGTCCCGAGAGAGGCATGTTCAGAGTGAAACCAGAGGAAATTAAAGACCTCTCCAGCAATCCCCCGGCACAGGTTCATAAATATAAAACTGCAGCAGTGACTGGCTCCAGCACTGAGGACAGAATGTGCCGAAGCTCTGGGGTGCTCCTGCCTCCTCGAATTCCCGGCTCTGCACGGGCTGGGAGGCTCTGTGCCCCTTGTTTCTCCCCCAGGGCAGAGAGGACGGAGCCTTTGCTGTGGCACTCAGGTGCCCCAGAGCCCATGGCTGTGACAGCAGGGCCTGGCAGCCCTCTCCAAACACACCCTGCTGTCCTCCAGACCGGGCTGCAGCGGGGGACAGCCTCGGGAGCACAGTGGTGTGCCCAGGAGAAAGGTGCTGCGCTGTGGGATCCGAATTCCCTGGAACAAGGAGGGATGCAGGCACCTGCTGCTCAGGCCTGCCAGACCCTGCCCCTCTCAGGTGGGACAGCCGGCTGCTCCTCCTGGAACTGAGCTGCACAATGGCTTTTCATGGAATCGTGGAGTATCCCAAGTTGGAAGGGACCACCAGGATCATCCAGTCCCACTCCTGGCCCTGCACAGACACACCAACAACCCCACTCTAGGCATCCCTGGCAGCGCTGTCCAAACGCTCCTGGAGCTCTGGCAGCCTCGGGGCCGTGCCCATTCCCTGGGGGGCTGTTCCACTGCCCCACCACTTTTGGGGAACCCTTAATTGGCAGACCTCCCTCAAAGTGTTCCCAGTCCTCCTGAGGAGTGAACAGACGAGTTCTGCTGTGACCTGTGTGGAACCTGCTGCAGGTCAGAGCCAGAACCTTTCAGGGAGTCCTGGGAACGGGGCTGTGCTGCTGGGAGACAAATTGGGTCCTCTGCAACCTCCAGCCCTCCCTGGAATTCAGCAGGATTCAGTGACACTGGAGGGCTCCCTCCCTTGCTGTCACTGTGCAGCAACACCTCTCTAAAAGTGCAGCAAAACTGTTGGATTCACCCCGCAGCCCCTCAGTGGAACTTTCCTTTCTGCCTGGATCTGCCAGGGGCTTCTTCCTGTGCCACTCCACACACCAACTCCAAATTTTACTGCTGCTCGGTGCTAAAATTGAACGAGAAAAGATGCTTCACCCAGATGGATGAAATTTACTTTACTTTCTGGTTAGTCATGAATTTCATCCTCTGTTTGATGTATCTGAGCCCAAGATGAAGGAGATCAGTGTAATCTCAGCTTTATAAAACCTCCTCAGTGTGGAACGCAACCACAGCCATAACTCAGCCAGCTCCAGGGTCCCTCTGCTCCGTGCAGGAACAGATACGAGGAATTATTGACTGGATTTCCCAGGATGTACCAGTGTAAATGAGGCATAGCACCAGAATTGTAGACATGTCAAAAAGCATAAAAATAAGCTTTCCCAGGAAATATGATGCCATATGGACATGGTCTTTGTTCTGGTGAGGCTTCTCGCAGCTCCCCAGGCGTTTCCATGTCAGAACGTTTCCGAGCAAGAGCACTGGGTTATGTCAGCTCAGCACGGAAATTGCCTTGGGCTGTGGTGTTTCCACACTGACAAAATCACTGGAACTCGTGGATTCTGCACTGTCCCATTCATGGAGAATTGATTCATTCGTGCTGACAGCCTGCACACACCTTGTCACCCAATAAAGTCCCTGAGTTGCCAGAAAGGCTCTGGTTGTTGCTTTGGGTGATTTATCCAAGACTTATGCAGCACTCTGAGCTAAGGCCAAGAAAATTCCCTGCTGTGCCTGGACCAGATGCTGCTCTCGTCTGAGCTGTGTAAAATCTGAGATAAAACTGCTCAAGCCAACAGACAGGGAGTGCTACCACCACCCTCACTTCAGCTCCCAAGTGTGGCCACCCCAACCCCAAAACATCATCAGGACAACCACAGCGGCATGGAGAGTTCAGCCTCTCTGATTCCACCATTTGCTGTGCAAGAGGGTTTTGCCATCTAAGAAAAGGTTGAGTGGTTTTTTTCATTGACAACACCGGCCCTGTTTTAAGGAGCACGATGGATCTTTGTAGGGCTCAGGCAGGTATGGCAGGAAAATGCTAAAACCTTTCCTGCCCAAAGCTTCGCCTTCCCCCCGCTCCCCTCCACCTTTATTTCATGTTTTCCAGAGGTTTTCCCACCACAAGCAGCCAGCGTTGCCTCCAGCAGTGCCTGCACAGCCCAGCAGAGGGGAGTGGGCCACCACACTGGTACTCCTGCTCAGTCTCAGGGTAAAGCCACACGTCTCTAGGACATTATTTAACCACACACCCTGTTTCCAAGGAAAGATTACGCATTTTTATTTTGGTTAAGCAAAAGCTTTCTAGTGGAAGGTTCTCCTGCCCGTGGCAGGGGTTGGAACCAGATGATCCTTAAGGTCCCTTCCAACCCAATCCGTTCCATGGTTCTAAGCATGAAGCAGAAGCTTTACTGAAGTAAGGTCTTTGTCCATAGTTTGATGGCAAAGACACACTGATTTTAAGTTCTTTACCCATATATGAGGCCTAGGTAAGAGTTCACAGTTTTAGAAAGTCCTGTGCAGGACAAACATGTTTTGGCACATCTACCATTGACAGAAAAGGTTGTGCAGAGTCAAGTTTCACCTCAGTGTGAGTGATGGAGACCTCCCGAAAATCTTGGCACAAGAGCTGGAGGTGCCTGCCTGGGCATAAATCAAGTTCCTCTTCAGAAAGAGTCTCTGTGGAATAAAAACTTTGTAAAGGGGGAACTTTGGCACAAAGAGACCTCAGGGTATGGACACACTGTAAGAGGAAGGGCAGAAGAGTGTCTCATCTACCCAGCCTGGTAGGCTTTTATCAGGTCGAGAGAGATAAGGAGCCAACGTGGCTCAGAGCTGGCTGAATTCCTGCTCCCTATCCCAGCAGGAAGGCAGAGGCTCTGGAGCTGCCTCCTGAGGAAAGCACTGTGGCACCCAGAGTGACTTGGCCAAAACTGAACCAGGAAGAGCCACTCTGTCACTGTCCCCGTGGTTTGTCCAGCCTTCTCTTCCAGCCCCCTGCCAATACTGATGCCAATGGAGCAGGGGCCAGCTGGTCCCTGAGGCTGCTTTCTCTTACCCTGGGTGGCAACAGCTCCCTGCCCATTCCCAGTGCCCTCTGGGGTCAGTGCCTCCATGGGCTCATGCCTCTGGAAAACAGCCATCCTTCATTCCTCAAGCGCTGGCCTTCCAAAGCAAGGCCTGGGAAATGTGCTCCTGCAAAGGGAGCCCTGAACTGAGGCACCTGCAGGTCTCACCTGAGGGGAAAAACCTGCTGGATGCTCCATGCTCTTTTCTTCTGATAACAGCAGCCACACACAAAAGGAATGGCAACTTTCCTGGGAGCAGTGTGGGACTGCCAGCCCACCCTGCTGCCCGGAGGAGCAAGAACAAAGCTGCCACCCAGCTCTGCTGTTCTCAGGATAAAGGGCTGGGGAGTTCCTGAGGGAGGCAGGAATCCAGGGGCTCCAGTTCCCCTTGGCGCTGCCTTCATGGAGCACAAACTCCTGCAGCTGCTCAGAAGTGCAGACTTGGCTCCTGGATCCATCTCTTCCTACGGAGGCTGTGCCTCAATCTCCCAGTGCCAGGCTCCACAGGCCTGTGAGCTACACCCAGACACCAATCAAAGATAGCCCTTTTCCCAAGGAAAGAGCAGAACAAAGAGCATAAAACATGTGAAGGAGATGTGCTGATTTCCTCACTAGCCTGTCGTGTGTCTTTGCAGTCTCTGGGACCTCACTCCTCCTCTTGGGAGATGACTAAATAAACAATCATTCCACACAACTTGCTCACTTCCTCACTCTGCCTATCACTGTGGGCTCCATCCCAGCCATTATCTGCAGAGGGAATTCAGCAGGGCTGTAATTCCTTCACACAATGTGCTCTCACTTTCTTCATGGCTCCCAGGAGAGATCAGTGCCTGACTTCAGTGGGGCAGGATATCAAACCTAGCTTTGCCTCTCTCTGCCTTGGCTATCCTCTGTGAAAAATGGGATGGTGACTGCTTCCTGCCTCGTTCTCTCCCTTGCCTGCATTCCCAAAGAGAGGGTGAGTTTCATTTGTTAATGCTGATGGAGCCCTTGGGGACCTGCAGATAAAGAGGCTCAGTGTGGAGCACAACTGAACGTTCCACCCCGCAGAAGGATTGTGCTGCACTGTTTCTTCTCAAAGCACCCACTGACACTGTCCAAAGTAAAACCAGCAATAACAATCAAACCCAAGTAAAACCCGAGTCTAACAGTCTGTGAAATGCAGCTGAGGCCTGCCAGGCAGCCCGTTTGGGGAACAGGTGGAATGAACTCCTGAAGGGGGAAGCAAGGGAAGGCTAAAATGGTCAGTTGGACATTGACCCAAAAAGTGACCTTAGAGGGGGACAATGGCCACCATCAGCAGGCCCTGCTGCAGAGGAAACCAGAGGCAGGACAATATCTGGGAACTCCTGGGGAGCAGCAAGATCAACTCACTGGATTGTCCAGGGACTTGGGTGCAGTAAGCAGGCAAGGGCATGACTCCACACACAAGATGGAGAAGTGCAAAGCCTTTATTGCACAGGAAAATATTCCCTAAATACCAGCACCTAACAGGATATCACATCATATAAACAGGAAAGGTTCACCTCAGTGTCCCCCAATCACCTGGGGTAGTGCACAGACATTGCCTATTATGGTAACAGGTAAACAATGCCCTGTAAGGTCACAAACTACAATTATCACATCCCATAGGCCCAGCACTGTCCACAAACCCACAATCCTCTCTCAGCCCATCCCCGGTGACCTGGATGCACTCCCAGGGTCACCTCTGGGTCCAGGAAAGAGGCTCTCTCTGGCCCTCAGGGTCTGTCTCTCTTCCAGCACACAGTGCACCCCAACATTGGGGAACAGCAGCACGAGGAGTGGCCGCTGCTGACCAGTGAGGCAGGGTTGTAGCTGCACAGAACTCTTCCTTTCCTCATCTGGGAAGTACAAGGGGTGGAAAAATCGAGGCACAGACAGCAGATTTACCAGGAGTCATATCTGATTCTCCAGAACTAGAGATCATATTCTATTCCCAACTGAATTTTGCTGGCTATGTTGAACACAGCCCCAGGAAGACAACTGAAGTAAGCCAAATGTACCCTAATCTGCTCATTTCCTGATTGGATATTCTCCTTCTGGCAGACAGGAGACAGTCCCCATGCCTGGCTGTGCCACCCTGCTCCTTATCCAGCTCCCAGGCTGGCTCAGGCAAGCAGGATACCCCATGCTCCAGAGGAAAACCTGTGTGGAGACACCTCTGTGCTCCCAGCAAAGCTGGATCTGACAGTCCGGGAGCTTTCAGGGGTTGGTGTGGGGACAACACCTCACAAATGGCATTTTGGAAACATCTCAGGCCCTTGGGAACAACTTAAACTTCCCTAAATGCCCTTTCAAGAGCTTCTAGAAGTGTGTTTATTTGGAAACCAATGTGAGAGGAAATGTGCAGGGGATGAAATGAAGTGTGAGCTCATTGTAAGGCTTCATAGTATTTGATCAATTGCTGCTCAGAAAGACCTTGGTAGGTTGTGCGTACCTGGGACATCTGTGCTCCTTCTTCTACCCAATTAATTTTGTCACTGAGTTGCAGCTACTAATTAACACTTTCAATACCATCATGGACACCAGAAGGGTGAGGGCTCCAATCAATGTCCCCACAGAAACCTGATGGTACCAGACAAACCCAGCCGAAAATTTGGAAACGAAACTTCAGCAGGTGTTAGCTGCTGACCGGTTCTTCAAGGGCTTCAAACACTTTCCTATACAGAGGGTTTCAAACTTCTGTTTTTCGAGCTTCAAGCAGAAAAAGAGATTTCAGATACCTCTGAGTCAGGTGCCAGTGCCACTGTTCAGGGCACTCACTCATTTTTTCCATCACGGATTCCTTTGCTTGGGAGTGCAGGGCAGGTGACAAGGACACGGCTGCCAATGCAGGAACATGGCTCTTTATCAGTACAAGCCTTATCTTTTCTTCTGTAGGCTCGGCTTAATTCCCTGAAAGGAAGATTCAGTGACTAGGAAAGGGAAGTGACCCTGCTGTTTGTGCAGGGTGGGTTGCACACCCTTCACCCAGGGTGCCACGAGCCCTTGATCCTGCTCCCTGCTCCAATCCCACTCTCTGCTCCGATCCCGCTCCTTGCTCCAATCCCGCTCCCTGCTCCAATCCCACTCTCTGCTCCCCCACTCTCTGCTCCCCCACTCTCTGCGATCCCACTCTCTGCTCCCCCGCTCCCTGCTCCGATCCCGCTCCCTGCTCCAATCCCACTCTCTGCTCCGATCCCGCTCCCTGCTCCAATCCCACTCTCTGCTCCGATCCCACTCTCTGCTCCGATCCCGCTCCCTGCTCCGATCCCGCTCCCTGCTCCGTGCCTCATCCCATGCTGATGGATTTGCCAAACTCCCCATGCTGAGCTCCAGCTGAGTCCAGCCAGGATGGAGAGAGGTGCCTTTGTGCAGTGCACCCGTGCCCTACATTTTCAGGGGAAGTAAGGGCTTCCCTGGCACCCCCTCCTCTGCCAAGCAGCTGAGTTACAAGTAAATACAGGTAAGGAGCTTTGCTCCTTCCAGCAGAAGTCGGGATAATTCCCTCCATCAGCAGAGTTGCATAAGCCCCACTTTCCCCACGTGGCACTGCCAGCAGAGGTGTCGTCCCCTGAGGCCTTGCCAGGGACCCGGGGGCATTCCAGATCCCACAGTTTTAGGAATTCTTTATGGCAGCTGTGCTGCTCCAGCGTAACAACTTTAAGATAGTGCTAAATTCTCATCATCAGTTCTCTGAAAAGTCACAGAACAATGAAGCGTGTGAACGTGTCAGAAAGACACAAACCAACTTGGTTTGTTCAGCCTGGAGAGGAGGAGGCTGAGGGGAGACCTCAGGGAGGTCTTCAGCATCCTCACAAGGGGCAGTGGAGAGACAGGTTTGGACAACATTCTGAGGCACAGGGAGGGATTGCTGGGGTGTCTGTGCAGGGCCAGGAGCTGGGCTGAATGATCCTGGTGGGTGCCTCCCAGCTCAGGATATTCCATGGTTCTGTGATTCCATGATAACTCACCAGGGCATCTCTCATGCTGTCGAGTCTGAGGAGGGATTTCCCCTCTCCGAGCCCGCTCTCAGTGCTCTGTAAAGACCAGGGCAGAGAACACAAGGGCCCTGCTGCTGTTTCTGACCTCGAGGAGTCAACTCCTACTGGTCTCTGCCTTTCTGGGTTCCCACATGCACGGCCAGCGCTACGAAACAGCATTTAAACAGCCTATGCATTTAAATTTTGTCATTAGACTCAGCAGAGGAGGAGAAGGCTTCACCAACCTGCTGCCTGAGAACACTCGAGACTGAAGTGATCACAAACCCTTTCCTTTCATTATTAGCAAGGCTCGAAGGTGCTGGGACGGATGAGGGGTGTAATTTACTCCATCTGTAACACAGCTCTTCCACTGCAGGCAGCCAGAGATTTACACTCCCTGCCTGCGTGCTCGCTTTATTTAGGGCAGGCTGGCGGGGAAGCCAAGAGGAGCCAAAGCCCCGGTCTCACATTTCCCTGGGCTGTGACGGCGCTCATTCCCAGAGAAGGAAGTTCGGGAGTGAGTCAGAGGCGCTCCGGCAGCAGAGCGGGTGCTCAGCCCCCGCCACCGCTGCTCTCGCTGCTCCTCCACGGGCCGGAGCTCGCTCAGCGCGTGGCTCATCCCCGGAAGGATGGAATCATCTCTCCCGGGACTGCGCTGGAGCTCACATCCCTCCCGTGCTCAGCACGCAGTAAATAAGGACTGGGAGGCTGCCAGGATTCCTGCACCGAGGTTAATGAATAAACAACCGCCTGCAGGACTCACTCCTATTTTTAACATCTATATCTTTGATTGCATCTTCGAGAGACCTCTCCATAAATAACCATTCCAAGAGATAAAAGCATTGGATGTTTCCTTTGACAGAACAGAGATTATCAGCATTTAGACAGGAAAACTGCTGGTAGGCAAGCAGGCTCTTGCTTTTTATAGAAAATGTTGCCTTTATCGTGGCAAACAGAACACTGAGAGACAAGAAAATGCAAATATAGCAAGAGACATTCTGGAAATGGGAGCTCAGTCATGCCTTGTTTTCCTCATTTCTTCCTGGTGGGAGATGCTCTCATGGCACACATTTCCAGGAAAACAATGGAGGACGCTCAGAAAAGTGGGCAATGTTGGGAATTAGGAGAGCTGCCAGCACACCAAGGTCGCTGCTGAAAATGGGATTTAATTGCTTGGTTATGGATGCAATTTTGGGAATATTACCTGATGTGGATAAAATAAACAGTTTCACAAACACAGCCCCTTGGATTCCCAAGAGTGCCTTGGGTGGTTTGGAATGTCCAGCATGAGAGACAAGGAGGGGAAATCCTTCTGCACTTTGTGGGAATCCCTGCCATCCGAGGGGGCTCCGAGCACCTTGGAGTCATTTGTCACTTGTGAAAATCTAGGTCATTTACTCCCCTCCTCCTGCTCTGCTTTTTTCCATGCTAAATATAGAATGTATTTTCTGGCTCCAGACTGAATAAAGTTGTTAATTACACTCTTTCCTAAAAACCTGCAATTGAAATTCACTTGGGGACGCTCTGAAAGCTGGGGAAGGCTATTCTTTCTTATAGTATTCTTTTGACATGTCTTAGAGGAAAAAGGAAGAAAGCCCATTTGCTTTTAATTTCTCAGTTTTGAGGATAATATTTAACAGAAGTAAATCCCTTTAAGGGCTCAGCTGTGCTCTTTGAAGCTAGAGGGGAAAATCCCATTGAGTTTCAGTGCAGGAGAACCAGCCAGATGCTTTGGAAAATTATGTTAAACAATCTACAGTGTGTTAAGTGATGCAAGAAAATTAATTTGTGCCATTGTGAACTGCCAATAGGTGAAAAAGATGGGAATCCTGAGTGTAGTAGGTTGGGTATAAAAATAATCAGGTTCTTTCAGGGTGTACCTCATCAATCAGCTCCTGGTAAAGGGTCTGGAGCAATTCCATGCTCAGTTCCTGGTGCTGGAAAAGCCCAAAGGGGTTGGTGTGACACACCTGCCTGCCAGGAGTGTCAGGAGGTGGAACAGATGGATTGACATGCTCTGCAGATGAAAAGGGCTGCCTGGGTGGGATCAAATTTGTTATTAATGACGGAGCTATTAAAACGAAGGGGTGTCTAATAACAGAGTTAATTCCTTGTTCCAGGGCTTTTGTCCTCGGAGCGCTGCGGGGCAAACGCTGCCTCCCTGAGCCACAGAGCTCCTCTGCTTCAACTCTGAGCACACCTGGCTCTGCCCAAGGGCTAAAGAACTTCTTTTGAACATAAAAATCCTGTTCCCAAGTTCCTCAAGCCTTGGAGGATCCCATCTCCAGCTGTCGGTGGTGGCCAGAGGGACCCGGTGCTTGTTGCTCTATCCCCAGGGGAGGAGCAGCTTCCAGGCTGGGTGTTGGTGAGGGACAAACTCATTTATTTACAGCAGGGCCTCCAGAACTCAGGGATACAACCTGCCCCAGCCATCCACGCCCTCCCTCTGCTGATGGAGAGGGACAGGCACCTCCACAAAGCAGTGCAGCCTTGGACGCCCATCTGAGAGCGAGGAGATGCCTCCTGAGCACGAGGGGAACCAGAACTGCTTTATCAGACACCTCATTTCTGTGTGCCTGCAGCTGAGTGGGGTGATCCCAGGCCTCGGTCACTTGGTCCCTCAGGATGCAGAGGACTGAGAACTACAAGAGATGGACATTTCTCTAAGCTCCAAGGTGACAGCAGTGCAGAGAGAGAGACAGCAGCCTCACTGAGGTCACTCCTGCAGTCCCACAGCAGTGAGGTCACTCCTGCAGTCCCCCCTCTGCAAAGGGCTCAGATGGACTCAGGGGTTCAGCTCAGATCTGGGGGGGAGGTCAGAGCAGAAGTTGGGCAAGGGCACACCCAGCTCCCAGAGCACAGACCCATTAAATCAGGCTGCAGAGGGTTCTGCAGCACAGGGGGGCATCAAGAGGCACCTGGTTCCTGCCCAAACCATCTCCCCATGCTGAGGAAAGGCCTGATGCTCACAGGTGGCCAAGGCACTTGTGCGGTGCCTGTGCCCATCCCACCAGATGGGACAGGACACTCAGGTGTTGGTGGCAGCAGGAGTAATGCCAGCTCCTCCAAGTAACACTGCATTACTTTTTACCTCTGGCAGCCCAGCTCTCCTGCTGACTTTCTCTCCATCCTGCAGCCCCTTCCCCTGCCTTGCACATGCACCGCACAAACGAGGCCCAGCATTAATGAGCCATTGCATACAGATGAGCTGGCAGCCAGTCCGAGCTGCCACAGCCACACATAAAAGCCAAGCAGGGCCTTGGGCTCTCTTCCTTCGATGCAGGAGCTGCTGGATCCAAGTTCTGTGGAAGTTCCCTGGTCTGGGGGACACGGGCAGGTCCTCTCCCACCTCCCCTCTGCAGGCACCTGCGCTGGGTAAGGCACAAGGTAAGGTGTTCTACTGTTTTCCCACCATATTTCCCTGGAGACTGTCCCTTCTGTCTCCTTGCACAAATTTGCCGTGTCAGGACTACAGCAGGGGAACCAAAAAATCCTTTTCTTTATGGAATAGCACGTGTGGGTTCTAGTCTGCCTTATCACTGGCTCACCTCTCCTTGGGCAGCCCTTTGCCAGTTCTCTGCCTCTGTTTCTGCTCCCACTAAACAGCTACTGAGGAGAACACTGCCAAAGAAAATCTCTGCATCCGCTGGAGTCACCTCAGACACCAAACGCAGATGATGGCAGTTCAGGCATTGCTCCTCTCTGGGAGTGCTGAGTGGATTTCTGGCAGTGACATGGGGCTGGAAGGGCCTTAAACCTCAGCTCTGTGAAAAACTGGGGTGGGATAAGCTGGTGCAAGCTCAGAGCGCGTTAGATTTGTGGGGGAACTGCCAGCACTGCTGTTTAACCCTGTGCTAGCAGCAGCCACCTGGGCTTCGGAGTGACTTAAGTAACTTCAGAGTAACCGAAGGGCTAATTAAGTGTGTGGAGGAGGACAGTTAACGAGCATCAGCTCAGGGTTTTCACAGCCCTACCTGAACTGGGAGGTGTTTCAGTTACCCAGAACCAACAGCTCAGAGCAGAAGTTCCCCCAGCTCAGCTACAGGAGATGCTCAGAGCTCCAGGAACAAGGTTCTCAGAACTTCTGAAGTTAAAAAAAGTAACCGCCCTTAAATTCTCTTCCATTTTGGGCATGACAACGTGCAGTGCATGGTTCACTTCCTTAATCTCACAGTCAATCGCTTTTCTCAACCCCTATAAACATCAGCAGGGAAAGAGAAAAATCTGCATGTGTGTTAGTAATAAATTTAAAAATCAGGGCATACCACTTAAGGGTTGACTTGTCAGAAAATGGTAATTAAAAGTGTTCCAGCTGACAGTGCTGCTTTAATGAATTATTAGTAATGTTCTCAGAGAACATTTGATGAAAGACACCATAAGAGCTCTTACTTAAACAAACCAATTTTCTGCATCATGCAACTTCAGTGCGCAAGAGGGGGAAAATCTCCATTATAGAATTACAAAAATAACCAGGTAATGGTTTGAATGATCACGAAGGAGCCAGGGGCCATTCGTACTTGGCCTGTATTTCCTATACCATAGCCTTTGTCCATAGGTGCTGATCTGAGAGCTACCGCTCTTGTGTTAAACTCTGTCCCAAAAGCCCAGTAAGGTGCAGTGTAAGAGCTTCTCACAGTTACCAGGTGTTCTCCATGCACAGGGCAGTGTTCCTGAGACAGGGACAGAGCCTTTGGCTCTGGATCCCTGATCACAGCTGGGGCTGCTGGATCCCACCAGGCTTTGCCTGGCAGAGTGCAGGGGAGCTGGACAGGGCAGCACAGAGCACGTGAGTGAGGAGGGATGCTGCAGGTGGTGGAACTCTAAGGATGGGCTCTTTGAGTACTTAAATTAATTGTCCAGTGGCTCTTTGTGCCTTTTACTGCTCAGCGTCTCCTGCAGCTCCTGCAGGAGGTCTTTAATTCCAGACGGAACCAAGGTTGGCAAGGAGACAGCGAGGGGAGAGCTTGTGGAAACACAGCCCTGCTTAGTGGGAGCGATGCGTGGAGTGGGGAAGGATGAGGGCAAAGGGCACTAAGCCTTAATCATGGATTTGTGTTTGGGTGTGAAGGAGATGGAAGTGGGGAGACAGTTGGGGGAAAGAGGCTCTCATGCCTCATTTCCTGCCATGGGATCCTTGCTGGGTTCCAGCTCCATCCAGATTTGTTGTTTGTCCTTGACTGTTCCAGGAGAAATGTAAGAGTGCAGCTCTGGGAATTCACCTCTCTGGCAGAAGTCCCGTGGACCCACCCCAGCACTGGTGAGCAGCACATGCCGGGGAACTGGAGGGTTCTGGCAGGGTTGGTGGTGGGAAAGGCACTGCCCAGGAGGAGTTCAGAGCTCCAGAGGGCTGTTCTGGGTTCAGCTCTTAGCAGCAGCTCACCTCAGCCCCCTGTGACCAAGGCACATCCATAAATCTCTGGATTACAGCGGGAATGGGGACATTTTGACATGGGAAGGGAACTTCACCTTCCCAGCCAGGCTGCTCCAGGAGTGCCCGCTGTGTGTTCCCTGGGCACGCAATCCCAAAGCTGCTCCAGCACCACACGCCCTGCCTGGGCTGCAGCTCAGCCTGCCCACAGAGAAAAGGAGCTTTAGAGCTCAGTTCCAGCGCTCTGGGTGCCCCCAGAGATCTTCAGGAGCCCTGTCCCAGAGCAGGAGCTGGGAGCAGCGCGGGGCTGATGAGGGCACAGCCTCCCTGCTGAGCCTCACTCAGGTAAGGGTTTGTTCCCTTCTTGCTTTCGCCACGCAGGGCTGGGGTGTGGGAACCTGCTTCCTCTGCAGCATTCCGTGAGAAAGGCAAGGGAATTTAACTTGGCTCAGGCTTTCATAAACTCTCCCAACCACCTTCTGTGCCGTGGGCAGAAATGTGCCAGAGGAGCCCAGAATGGGTAACAAGCAGCCAGATACTTCTGGAAGCCCTTGGAATGCCCATCCCAAAGGGAAAACAAGCAGTTACACAGGGACATGTGCATCACGGGGCAGAGCTGCTGCAACCTGAATGGCCATCCTCTGTGTGGATGTTTGTTAATATCAAGTCCATCTCACTTCCCCTTTTCGTTTGAATTTGGGGGTTGTGTCTAATCTTGTCACCCAGGGTGAGAGGAGACGCCCTGAAGAACTGCTCCTTCAGCCCTCAAATGTAAACTGCAGCTCTGGTGCCTCTCTTAAATGAGCTGCCTGGGCTCTTCAAACATTTGAAGAGGTAAAGTGAGGTGAGAGTAAATCCTTCATGGGTTTTACACCACTTTAGTAGGACTCTGGAAAGCTCAAATAACATCCTGAGGTTTGCTGCATAATTGAATCCTACATGAAGTGGCACAACTGATACAAGATTTTTAAAAGCTCATTAATGGCTGAGGTCAGAGCTTCACTTCTGGAAGTAATTTAGTCCCAGTTTCAACTTAGGCACTTAACAGAAGCAGAAACTTAAAATAGGAATCTTGGTACCTAGAACTGCTTGTGTAGCTGGCGATCCAGGGAAGTTTGAAGCAATTCACTTTGAGATGCCATTTTCTGAGAACTGAGAGGAATTCTGAGGTACCTGAGCCGCTTGAGTAAGTTTCCTCAGGTTGCTGGAATGAATCCCCACCATAGAAAATTCCGTCAAGATTTAAGCTCCTAAATGAATGGGGAGGATGTGAGATGCCTGGGCCGGTTAAGCTGTTTTCCCCTGGAAATGAAACAGTGGGATATACGTAAAGGGGGTCCAAGAAGTCAACATCTCTCTCACTTTTCTCTCTGATTCTGTCTGGAACAAGGACCTCCTGCAGGAGCTGCGTTAGGTGCTGAACAATGAGAGGCAGAAAGAGCCCCTGGGCACTTGGTGAGGGTGTAATTTAAATACAAAGCCTTGCACAGTGTGGGAGCTCATCATCAATCTAAACTTAAGACTTTCATTTGCAAAAGGATCTGCAAATCAGCTTTGTATTTGTCCCCCTCCAAAAGCCATTGCATGTTCTCTCTGTTTCACTCCTTGCTGAGAATATTGAGATATTGTACACACAGAACTCTTTTCTGATAATAAACAGGTGCCTGCCAATATAGCAACTGGGCATCTCTTATTGAGACTCTCCTACAATCCGTGCTCCATTCCAACTCTGACTACAGCAAGCTGATGCTGTTGCCAGTCCACAGCTCCACACTCAAGAGGTCTCAAAACTTCGCATTCATTGAATTTATCCACCCAGCCCCTGAGTTCCTTTTCCACCTTATGAGCAGATGGAGAAATAGGCACAAAGAGGAGAATATTTGTCCCATAGTACACAAAAAAAATGTGGAAAGTTGGGAATTCAGCTCAGCTATTTAGATTTTGGGGGATGCTTTACCACTTGACTGTACTTCCTAGGTCCTGCAGCCGAAAGCCATTTGATTAGGACAGATTAGTTTGGTTCTGGGTTGAGACAGAATCTGCTCCCTAAGTTTACTCCTTGCTGTGAAATAGCAAGGAATGAATGTACTGAATGCTGGTCTCTGACCTTGGTAATAAGTTGATTTAATTGGATTTGATTTTTCAAATGTAACATCTCAAGTCAGCCATAAACTCTGGAATTAGCATAGCACATCTCGGCGCAGGAGAGATTTTCAAGCAGCAGAAGGAGATGAAGTCCGTGCCCAATGAATTTCAAATTACACTGAAGATGAACTCAGCCATATGCATGTCAAACCCGAATTGTGCAGGCTCTGAGTGCAGCAGGCAGCACAGTTATTAATGGCTTACATTTGCTATTAGGAATGCAAAGTAGCTGCTTTGCACCCAGTTTGTTCTGACGTCTCTTCACATCAATGACCCATGTGACGGGTCAATAATTCACTCCCTGCACTCTGCAAGCCAAGAATGTCTTGCAGGTCAATTATACTCACAGAAATAATTAGGAGCACAAAAGTAACTGGAGGATTGGGATAGAAAAAGCCCTGCTGGTGAAATATTGCATATCCCAGGTAAAGCAGAGTGTTCCTGCCTTTAGATCTGCAGCTCGTGCTCCCCAGCACCTTCCAAGGGTGCTGAGCATGCCCTGACATCAGGAAATGGCCTGAAAAGGGGCAATTTTCAGTGCCAGTATTTCAGGGAATAATCAGGTTCCCGTGTAACTAAAAGCTATTTGCTTCCCGCAGGAGATGTGTAAAAAAGTAGGACATTAGGCAAATAGCTGCCTGCTGAGAGCTGATCCTCAAAATTGTTCCTGAAATTTGTTTAGCTTTCATGGCATTAAATTGTAATAAATCCAGGAACATTTTAACCAATCTGCTGGGCACAAGCAGAGTCTAGTTCAGATGGACAAAATCTGCTTCATCAGACCTTGTAGGAAAGAGCACAAAATGCCTTTAGCAGCTCTGAGTTCAGCTGGGAACATCTGAAGTTGGGTTTTTCACAGCCCAAGTCTTGGGTCGTCAAGCTGAGTCTAAAGGCCCTGGCAGGGGCTGCAGGCTGTGCTGTGCATCCCTGGAATTTGGGCTGTTATCCACATCTTGGGGCAGCAGCCAGGGAGAGCTGAGGGATGGAAATCATTGAGATGAGACTGGAATGGCACAAGATGTTGTTGAAAATCATGGGAATCAGGCCTCAGGAACCAGGGGCTGGACACAACCTGCCAGTCCCAGTCTGGAGCACTTGTGATGGACAGGAACCTTGCCAGCCACTGGTGTGGTCTGTGACTGTGCAGCCTGGGCTGATTCAAGGTGCAGCATCAGGCAGCAGGTGCCAGCTGGCCAGGGAGCTGCTGCACCTCGGGAGAGCGGGGCCAGGGAGCAAAAGGAGAGCAGGGAAAATCAACAGGCGGGGGCTGATGTGCTTCAGTGCCAGCTCAGCTCGTCACATGGGCAGACACTGAAAGGAATTCATAGGGCAGAAAACCTTTTTTATCCAAAGGAAAAGTTCATCTGTTCAGGAATGCAACGAATCCTTTCCCTTTTGAGCAATTCTGTGGGGTCACCAGAGGTTTCTTTGCTTTCTGGACGCACAGTGAGAATGAAGAGGTTGCATTCTCCCATCCTCTGTGGTGCCACTGTAGCCCACCTGACTTTGGCCATAGATAACAGGGAGGGCCTTCACACTTCTGAGGAAAAAAGCGAGTTCAAAAGCTGAAGTCCAAAACGTCTGTTAATGGAGAGTGAGTCTGGAACGATGCTCCTTTCAACACATCTGCTGGGAAACTCCTGAATGAGAGGCAGGACACATTCAGAGGAACTCAGCACGTGATCATGAAGTAAAGGGTGTGTTAATGTTCCTGTCCAAGAGAAACTGTGATCCTACCTACAGAAATTCAGGAAACAAGGACAACTAGATTGCAAAACAAAGCCAAATCCAAGCAACAGCAGAGCCAGGAACAGACAGAACAGCAGCAGAAGAACTAAGAGTAGGAAAGCCCTTTGTAAACTACGTATTTGTGGGATTTACTATGAAAGTACTGTTATTAAAGGAAGGGGATGAGAGGTGCTAAGTGATGAGCTGCACAGAACTCAGGCTGCAGTGCAGCCTTTAATCCCTGGCAGGTGAGACAGGCAGAGCTGGAAAATGCCTCACGCACAGTTCAGTGATGTAAATGATCCAAGGGAAGAGCTCCGCACACACTTTGATCTTGAGAGAAAGCCTTCCTCACTTTGTTCTGTGTTTACCTGAAGAAAGGGATAAAGTGTGAAAGAGCTGCCTTCTGCTTGAAACAAGTAGCAATAAATTCTATTTATAGCACACCAGTGCTCCTGAAAGGCCTCAAAAACCCTGACAGCTGTGCCCAGGGCTCGCTGCAGTTACTGCTGAAGCAACTGTAGTGCTCTAACAGGGCAGGGCAGAGGGTGCTGTGCAGTAAAATAACACCTGGTGAAACCCCAGCCTCCGCCTTAAAATAGCCTACGGTTGCATGTAAAGTAGAGAAATGATTCTTATTTCCTTTGCAGACAGGGACCAGGAGTTAGAGAGCAATGGAAACACCTGAGCCCACAGAGTCAGGGCCCCAGCTCAACAACTGCTGTTTCCAGGCCAGTGAATCCTCACATGAACCACCTCGGGGGGCTGGGGAGGGCAGCTACCACCTATCACACCATCCTGTACATCCCCAAGTCTTTCCTCTCCCAGTCCTGCTGTCTGGGAAGTGCTCAGGGGCTGGCATTCCCCATGGAACCTGGCAAAGCAGGGTTTGAGTCTGGCTTATCCAGAGCAGTGAGACAGAGCTCTCTGCTCTGGTTGGGTTATTGGCACCGAACCAGCACAGCACAGGGGGAGTTTGGTCAGTTTAGAAACCAAAGTCACCTTGATAAGCACCAAAGGCTGGGCTGCTGGAATTACAGCCTAAGGTGAGGACAGTGCTCTTCACATTCCATGGAAATATTCCCAAGCTGCTGACTGGGGTTTTCCCTGGTGCCATAAGCAGGGGAGAGATGGCAGCAGGGCTTGACCCCCAGGGTGGGGTTCCCACCGGGGCTACCAGCATCTTTTTGGAGTCTGTATCCTAAAAACACAGAGCAGCTCTTCCTGCTGCAGTCACGCACGGGGCAGGGGTTTATTTGCCTTTCCCTCATCTTCCTCAGGCTCACACACAGGGAGTATCCCAAGAGCACATCAAATCCTGCCCCTAAGGATGCAGTTTGGCCATGGCAGGGCCAGCCAGGCTCTTGGGTGTGTTCTGAGTGCCCCTTTAGCGTGTCTCTGCCCCAGAGCTGGAATTGGCTGCTCTCTGAATGACTGTGGGGAGCCTTTATGGCACAGCAACATTTGCTGTTGTGTTTTTGTCCTTGTGCAGAGCCCAGACGGAGCAGCTGCAGCGCTCCTCCTGTGCACGGAGTAAGGAGAACCCTTTCCCAACCCACTGAGCTCACCAGGGCTGAGTTCTCTGCCCCCACCCCAGAGCTGGGGCCTGTCTGGGGCAGTGCCACAGAAATATCAGCTTAAATTCACCGGCACTTTGGAGAGAAAGGAGCAGAGGCTTTTATCTGACAGGGCAGTGCTGGGTGCTGAGGTACCCTGGCAGCAAAGCAGGGTTAGACCTGTCAGTGCCCACAGGTGGCTTTGCCTTGGCGAAGTCTGTCCCCTGCTGTGTCCCCAAGCCCAGAACCAGCTGCCTTTGGGCTCCTGCAGCAACTGGTGACTGACACTTGACATTGCCAGCCTGGAGAAACCAAATGGGAGTTAATGATTCAACCCCTTAAATGCCTCAGCAAAGAACACCAGAATGGGGAATGTGCAGAACTGGCTCACATGACTCTGCCCGTTTTCCCTTTTCGGGGGTGTTTATGCAGCATTTGCCTTCCAGCCCTCACTGCTGAGGGTTCATTGCATTCAGATCAGTCCCACACATCCGGGTAAGAACCCATTTCCATCTGCCCTTCTCACACACTCACAGGGCAGTGCCTTTGTCTGGCAGCACAGAGCAGAAGTAACCACGCAAACCCTGCCTTTCTCCACGCAAAATTTCAACTAAAAGCACAAAGCTTTGTGTTCAAGGCTTCTGAGCCCATCAACATCAATTCTCTTAAAGAAGAACACAAATCTAGTACAACACTGGTGGGGAGTTAAATCCTGATTTTTTCTCCTCATGCAGCCGCAACACGTCACACACAACTCTACTACAATGAGAATTATTTGGGGAGGGGTTTTTTTGCCAAATTAAAAATCCCAAAAATATAATTTGCTGGACAAGTCATTTCTCCCAGACAGCCATTTCCTACTAAAAACTGAATATTTTCAGTGGAAACCTATTTGTCTGAAAATAGAAATTAGTTCTGTTGAGAAATCCTGCTGGAAAGACAGCTCAGCTCCCAGTTCTCTGTCTCCAGAGGCAACATCCCAGCACAGCTGCACCCTGAGCTGATGCCTGGGAATTCTCTGTCCCAGCAGAAGGTGCAGTGGCAGGTTCAGTCCAGCCGTGGAATTAACCTGGCACTGCAAAAATATCCAATAATGATGTTTTCTTTGGTGCTTGTGAAGTGATTGTTGGGTTTTGTGCAGCCAGAGGTGTTTCCAAGTGCCACATTCCCGGAGAGACTGTGGGCCAGGACAGGAGGAAATGCTGCTTCTGTTCCTCTACCAAACCCTTCCCCGTGTTTGTGTTGGGGATGTGTCCTTTGCTCTCAGTCAGCTGAAGCCTTTAAACTCTCCCCCAGCAATTGCAGCCCTGGATTAATTTCTGTGCAGCACTAATTACAGTATTATTAATTGCTAACAATGACAGTAATGTCTTTATTGCTGTAAATCCTTTATTTATACGTGTGAGGTAAGCATTTTAACCTTTGAGGACCCCAAACGCTCCTAAGCTTTCAGAAAACAAGATTTGCTTGTATCCCCAGTGCTGCAGTGCCTTTTCTTTCATTTGTTCCCAGGAGGGAATTATTTCTTCCCCTCAGCTCTGTGGGGGGAACTGCAGCCCCTCTTTTCAAACCCTGTGTACAGGGCACAGCACTCCTGGGTGGGATCAGTGACTGTTTGTTATCACAGAAATATGATGGAAAGGAGGCTCTGAGGGGCACTCGAGTCACACTGGGGCTGCTCAGCAGCAGCACATCGGGTGCCAAACCCTACAAAACGGGGACAAAGCACAAGGAGATCTAATTTAAGGCAGAGGGGCAGAATCCCCCTGTCAGGGCAGGGCAGGGCAGCACTTCTGAGGTGACTGAGTCCCTCGAGCAACCAACTGCTCCTGTAGAGTCCCTACATCCCATAAATGTCAGAGCTGACATGGTTCTGTTCCTAAAAGTCAGGACTTGAGGAAGGGAATGGAGAGGACAGTGCATGTCCTGGTGATGTCCCTGCTGGGCTGGGCTGGGCTGGGCTGGGCCAGTCCTGCTTCATCCAGGTCCGAGACAGGAGGATGAATCCTCCCTCCTTCCCCCATCTGAGGAGGACAGTTTGGCATTTCAGGGATTTCTTCATTAGGTGCTCACACCTGGGGTGGGAGACACCTGTTCCAAGGATATTCCATTTTCCCAGTGGATATTATGGACTGCTGCCCAGCCCCCAGGCAGGCAGGCAGGGATCCCTCTGCCCCTCCTGCATGCAAAAGGGCAGCTCAGGCACCTCACAGTAATTCTGTTCAGCAGGAGAGAGCGCAAGGCAGGGGATAAGATCCTTTGGGGTATCCACTTGAAATTCCACTTGGACTTTAGGCAAATGTAGTCACTTGGGCTGGAGCTGTGACAAGACTCCAGCTTAGCACTGAGCCGGATGGAAGGATCACATTTCCCACATGGAACTGGCATTTCAGGCGGCACTCTGGAGGCACAGCCACAGTGCTCAGCACTCCAAGCTGCTGCCAGGAATAAATATTCCATGGTGGCATTGCCAGGGCCAAGAAGGAACCTTGCCAGGCCCAGCAGGTCTGGTCCCTTGGCAGATGTGTCCCTCAGGAGGATGCTCAGAGGACGGTTCAAATCAGGTTCTTTTCCAGACTGACCCCAAGGCAACTGGCTGCTTTAAGGACCTCATATTTTCCTCCACTCCCAATTGATTGAGCTCTCTGTGACAGTCCTTGATTCTGATTTTGATATAATCAACAAGACAGAATGGTGCAATGGCTATCCCATCCCAACAGGCCCTTTCCTGCTGCATCCCATCCCAACAGGCCCATTCCTGCTGCATCCCATCCCAACAGGCCCTTTCCTGCTGCATCCCATCCCAACAGGCCCTTTCCTGCTGCATCCCATCCCAACAGGCCCTTTCCTGCTGCATCCCATCCCAACAGGCCCATTCCTGCTGCATCCCATCCCAACAGGCCCTTTCCTGCTGCATCCCATCCCAACAGGCCCATTCCTGCTCTACCCAGGGCAGTTAGCAAAGGGCAAATGAGCTCCACTCCCCACAGGGCTTGGTAGTAAAGCAGCCAGCAGATAATTCACCATGAGACTGAGTTTGCTTTTCTAATAAAAAAGGATTTGATAAGGTATTAGGAATTGGATATTTCACATACTTTGTTCAGAGAAAGTTCAACAGAAAGAAAAACATAGAAAGGACTGAAAGAAGATCTGAGTTTTGCAAAGAACTGAACAGGACTGAAAAAAAATAATCCTTTAACTCTGTATCCCCTTTCTTCTACCTAAGCTGCTTAGAACTTCCTCTGAATCCCTAACAAAGATGTATTTCTAGCGCAGGCTGCGGGCTCCGGGAGCTGCTCTGTCTCCCCCTAATGATCCCGCTCTGCCAGCGTGGCTCCCACACCCACTGCTGCCCGGGAGGGAGCCACGGACACCACAACTCCAGGGAAAGAGCAGGAGACGGAACCTTGTTCTCGTCAGGCCCCTATCCAACATTCAGCACCTTCCCCTTCCTTCCCCCTCTGGTCTCCTCAAGGGCTGCACGTGGCTGGGATTAAAGCCATTTCCCTGGATAAAACTTACCCGAGGAATGATTAAATGTCGTTATCCCCCACATCCAAATTTTTCAAACCAAACCAGTTGCAAGGAAGTAAGAGCAAAGAGAAGCACTCAGTAACATTCCTGAGGGAGCAGAGAACTCCAGCTGCCCAGGAACTGCAAGGATTGGCATCACCCACTTGCAGGGCTGCAGAGAACAGGTAGAAATACAGCTAACAGCTCTCAGGTATTTGGGATGGAGGCAGTGCTGGAGTACTTGGGAAGCTGAGAATGGAAACCTGAAAGTTTCTGCTTACTCTGGTGATCACTGGAAAATACGAGACTGGGCCAGGGAAGTGGGAACTCCTTGTTTTCACAGCTAACCTTGCCAGGTCATGTTTATTGATGGAGTTTGTGTTCGTGAATGTCCCCCTGTGTAGGAACAGGAGCAGTGCACCCTCTATAAACACTCGGTGCCTGGGGACAGCAGCACCGTCCCCAAGTCCCACAGCACAGAATTCCCCACTCCAGACAGACAGCAGTGCCCTGTTTATGTGGGCCCAACAGGAAACACATCCTGCTAAACATTAGCTAGGATGTAGTCGGGCACCTCTACTGATTTGAATTAAAAGGGCTTTAATTGCTGTATTATATAACTTGCTTTATATAATCTCCTCCAGACAGTCGCTGATATACTCACAGCATGCTTATCCAGGAGGGAATTTTTCTCCTGCTGAAGCAAATCAACACATTTCAGCTGTGTGTGGGGGCAAGGGATTTGTTGAAAGGAGAACTCCTTTGTCATCCTGCCTGAAGAGAGGTGTAATTCTTCTGCCTCTTTGATCTGCTTGGGGGTAGCTTAAGCAGGGCTTGTAAAGGAGCCTTGGAAAGGGCCGTGGATGATTTAAAGAGGCAGGAGAAGAATGGTGGAGCTGGGGACCTGTTTTCAAGGATCCAGGCTGATCATCTTGTTCTCAGCTATTCTGTGGTTGTTATCTGTTCAATTGTGTGTCCAGATCCTCACTCAAATTCTGGAAAGTTTCCAGTGGAGGCTGGATCAGAACTGTGACAGTAATTTATCATGACCCCTGGTGTGAGGACACAGGCAGATCAGAAACCAGAGTTCCTGCAGATTTCTCCCCTTCACACCTGCTCCCTGAGGTTAGGAGCCCCTCTCTGCCTAAGGAGCGCATGTGCAGCTCACGATGGACAAGGTGAGGCATCCCAAAATTTCGCCCTGCCATTCTGGTAAAGCCAATGTTCACATTCTAGCAGAAAAGGACAGAAGGAACACAGGGGCCAGCTGAAGTTGGGTGGTTTTGCACAGTAAGTCTAAACCCTGGAAAACTTCTTGGAATAGTGTGTTACACAGGAATGTTTTATTTCTGCTCAAACCATGCATTAACACGGACATATTAAAAGTGCATCAGGAAAATAAAACTTGAGAATTGTTCAGGAAAGTGTGACCTCATTCTCCTTTCCTCAAATGTGGGCTTAAAGTTTAACCTCTGCCAGCTCCATTTGCAACCAATAAATTCAGAAGCAGAAGGGTGAAAAGGTACAGTACAAAGTGACCTTCATTTCTTTCACCCTAATTTTATTGAGCAGGGGAGGAAGGTGATCCAGTCCAAGTGCAGAAAGAAGGCAGCTGTGTGAGACAGAAATAAGTATACTGTTAGGGCTGCTGATACTAACAAGGACGTTAAATAATAGAATTCCTTCTGGCTTTACAAAATGCAATTAATTTGTGCTTAGACTCCATCCTTGATAATTTAATATTTTCAATTTGCTGCTGATTAACACATGTGAAGGTGTTTTCTGTGCCTGCAACTGGGTCTGATGGGAGGATTTCTGGTTTAGCCAGCTGAGACATCAGGCAGCTTCTCTAAGTTAATATCACAGGGTAAAGGGACATTGCCAAACAGCAAATCTTGACTTCATAAAACTGTTGTGGTGGCAAGAGGACCCTCAGAGGGGGCACTTGGTCCTTTCCTGTGTCAGCTGTACAGCTGGCACTGACACTTCTCCAGTGTTTAAACGGCTGCAGTTAAAGGAGACACATTTCCCACTAAACTCCCACCAGTGTCTGATGGATCACTCGGGATATCCCCATTTTGGATATATGAACCTGGAGCTTAAGGGAGGTAAACAGCTCTTGCCACAAATACTTAAGCACATGAAATCAAGCAAAATTTGGGCAGTCCACTTGCCACCAATTTGAGCCCAAGCCTTTTGCTGCTGACCAAAAGGAAGCCTGGGTGGGCTTGTGATAGGAGGCAGGGTTTGAGATAAGGGGTGTAACATCTTTAGCTCGCTCTAAAAAAGTCCCTCCTAAGGCTTGTTTTACTGTCCCTTCCTATTGGGAAGGTAAAGAAACAACAGAAGCACAAAGACCTCAACATCTCCGGATTCAAGGTGCCCTCGAGGTTTTCCCAAAGGAAACATCCCCCATGGCAGCTGCAGGAACCCCAAACCCTCGCCCTGTGTGGCTGGGGATTCTTCTCCTCGGAGACCCAGCAGGCTCAGAACACCCCTGTGTGAGTCAGCACTGGGAATATTTTCCCCTCAAGTTCTTACTTTGTTTGGAAGCTGCAGCATTTTGCCCCAGGACATGTGACCAGAGCACACAGCTCATTCAGCCACTCAAGAAGGATTTTGTTCAACAGAAGCTAAATAAAGAGGCACACATGGGTCCAGGGGGGCTCAGTGTGCACTGATCCAACATCCTCCCTGGCGACCAAACGCATTTTATGCTTGAGGGGTGATAAACTCAGAAATCAATTATTTCTAAGAACACTCCTAAGTTTTGGGCCAAAATCAGGCCCTGGGATGGTCCATGAACATCCCAGGCAGTGTCTGACTCTGCAGGGCATCAGCCTCTCCCCACACCTCTGAGTAACTCCAAGGCTGGGAATTTTTCAAATGTAGGTTGATCCAATTCCAGTCTGAACACATCTGTAGCATTTTCTCCATCAATGACTCTTAGTCCCTGGGCCTCTTGTTAACATGGCCAATCATAAAGGACAAAATAAGAGGGACACCGAGCTACACTTTCCTTTAAAGGATCAGGTTCAGAAATCCATTCTTAGTCTTAGCATCACCTTTGTGGTGAGCAAACACCCAAATTCTCCTGCTGGAGTTTAATCTTTTCTTTTGTTCTCACTTAATAATCCTATTCAAGATGCTTGTGTGATTCCAGGGTCTGAATTTCACACCTCCAAACCCCATCTCTAACCACACTAAAAATAACTGCATATCTGGCTTAATTATGCCTTCTGCATCTGCTCCCCTTTGTCCCTAAATTTCCTATCCACATTTCATCCAGGGTCTCCTAATGTTGAGATACACACAAAACTGCATCAACAGGCCAGGATTTATCTCCTAAAAGGCAAAAAGGTCTCCAAACCCAGCATTTTCCCCACACACGCCCACGATGGAGTTACTGCTGCTCCAGGCTTCACTTACACAATTGAGCACAGGACAATATTAACACTTGACCGACTCGGAGTTTATTGAGCAAGCCAAAATGATTGTTTTTTGCTGGAATGCTCCTTAGGCAAGGAACTCTGAGTTTCCTTATCAGCTTACTGGAAGTCTTCCCCAGCAGCTGTGGGAAAATATGCAAATTATGTAACTTTGCCTTGAACGAGTGTCTTGAGCCTGTGTCAGAGTTTCCCCCTGGCCTGCAGGTACAGGTTAAACCCCACTGCTCGTTGTTTCTCGCTCTGCAGAGCCCTGTCAGCAGCGGGGATGTTCAGCTACCTCCGGGAACGCTTCACCAGCCACCTCCGGGAGCGCAGCCGGCGCCGGGCCAGGCTCGTCTCCAAGGATGGGAGGTGCAACATTGAGTTTGGCAACGTGGAACAGTCCAGGTTTGTCTTCCTGATTGACATATGGACAACCATCCTGGACCTCAGGTGGAGGTACAAGATGACCATCTTCATCTCGGCCTTCCTGGGCAGCTGGTTCCTGTTTGGGCTGCTCTGGTACGTCGTGGCCTACATCCACAAAGACCTGCCCGAGTTCAACCCCTCCATCAACCACACCCCCTGTGTGGAGAACATCAACGGCCTCACCTCAGCCTTCCTCTTCTCCCTGGAGACCCAGGTGACCATCGGCTACGGCTTCAGGTGTGTCACAGAGCAGTGTGCCACTGCCATCTTCCTGCTCATCTTCCAGTCCATCCTGGGAGTCATCATCAATTCCTTCATGTGTGGGGCCATTCTGGCCAAGATCTCCAGGTCCAAAAACCGGGCCAAGACCATCACGTTCAGCAAGAACGCCGTCATCAGCAAGCGTGGGGGGAAACTGTGCCTCCTGATCCGCGTGGCCAACCTCCGGAAGAGCCTGCTGATCGGGAGCCACATCTACGGGAAGCTGTTGAAGACCACCATCACCCCCGAGGGGGAGACCATCATCCTGGACCAGGTCAACATCGAATTCGTGGTGGACGCTGGCAACGAAAATCTCTTCTTCATCTCGCCACTCACCATTTACCACATCATAGACAAGAACAGCCCCTTCTTCCACATGGCAGCAGAAACCCTCCTGCAGCAGGACTTTGAGCTGGTGGTGTTTTTAGATGGCACCGTGGAGGCCACCAGTGCCACCTGCCAGGTGAGGACATCCTACATCCCTGAGGAGGTGCTCTGGGGGTACCGCTTCGCTCCCATTGTGTCCAAGACCAAAGAAGGGAAATACAGAGTGGACTTCCAGAACTTCAGCAAGACAGTGGCCGTGGAGACTCCCCACTGTGCCTTCTGTCTCTACAACGAGAAGGAAGCCAAAGCCAAAGAGAAGAAAGGTTATGACAATCCTGGCTTTGTCTTGTCTGAAATCAGTGAAATCAGCGACACAAAAATGTAGTGCCAGGTTATTTGTGGGACTGAGTTTTCAGAGAGAATTCAGTCTTAGAGGATTAATAAATAACTCAGTAAAACAAAACAGAAACACAGGTCTGGGTTTGCTCTAACCCAGCATTTGTTTTCTCAAAAGCCTCCAATCAAAGAGGAGCAGCATACCAGTGATCACTATTTAACTACTCTATATATATTTCATAGAATTTATATTTTTATATCTGTGGGACATTTAATGAAGCTGCTATGTTGGAATGTCCAACTCACTGAAGTCTCCAGGGGCATGCAAAGGTGTTAAAAAGCCTGAAGAGATGGAAAGAAATTTTAGGATGTTAAAGACACACAGCTGCTGGAATGAGAACGTGAAAAGGAGAACAGAAGGCAAAGCTAAAGAAACCTAAGGGACTTAGGAGCCAAAACCTCAAAAAAATGTCTATTTCTGGTTGCCAAAGTCCTCTATGTACACAGACTCTGGCTCTGGAACTTGAGCACTTTTGAATGTTCTGTAACAATTCCTTCCCTCTTTCTTTGGGGCTGGTACAGCTGCAGGACGGAGCAGTAGGGGATGGGACAAGCTTAGGAAATGGAGAAGACAGAGCTTGGGCCAAGCTGCTGCACCTCCAACTCCAAAATGTGACTTCTCCCCTCTGAAAGCCTTTGACTCCTTTCAGGGAAAAAGAGCCAAATGGAAAGGAAAACTGAAAAACCGAGGAGAAGCAGAGCCACTTTGGGACAAGAGGAATTTGGCAGCTTATTCCCAACTGTCCTGGCCCTCAGCTGCTCTTCACTGCCCCAGGAGCTGCCTGGCTGGGGAATAGGGAAACATTTGAAGACAGCTCTCCAGAAAGGTGAGGAAATGGAGAGCACATTGATTCCTTCACACCTGGCAGAAAGCACTCCACCGGGAGGAGAGGGGAAATTCCCAGCTCTGGATGTATCTTTCCTAAAAATCCCCAATGCAAACAGAGATAATCTTCCCCTTTGTATCACTAAGGTCTTGTTCAAACAAAAACACAGCCCAGGAACCTCCTACCAACATTTTGGCTTCAGATTTTGTTCCAAACTGTTCATCTCTCCACAGCCAAACGTGCATCCCTACAGGAAACAAGTCCTGCTCGGTGGGAGCTGAGTAGTGCTGAACGTTTTCTGAGGATGATTTTTGACATTGAAGCTTCAAATGCAACAAGAAGTTTCAATACATTTTTAGTGAATTTCTACTTCCTCGCAGGCAATTTTTTCCCCTCAGTTCATTCTGTTACTGAGAGTTCTAGCGGCAGACCAAAGAGTTTTTGGGAACTCTTCCCAGTGGTGTAACTTGGCTCATCAATTTTCAATGCTGTGGTAAAATGGAAATAGTGTTAAAAGTTGCTGGATTAAGTGGTTCTAAAAGAAGGGGAGAATTCAGCAGGTCAGATGATGACTAGAGAAAGTTGTGCTGCAAATGAGCAATGGTGTGAGTATGGAAATCAAACTCTGGGAACCAGGAGCGTTCAGGTCTCAGTCCCGGTGTGGTGTGAACTCCTCTCTTGGGTCAGAACAAATCACTTTACTCTGCATCTCCGATTTGCCATCTGTAACACGGGACATAACCACTGACATTGTACAGAGAGCAACGTTATGAACAATTATGTCACTAAAGCACTTTAAAAGCCAATGCTCAGCTGTATCAATCTTTCCTCACTGCACCGCTGCCACACCCTTCTCCACCTCTGGGTGGAAAGGTCAGCACACAAAGTTCTGCTCTCGTCACACATCAGAGCTACCAAAAGTGGCTGCACCAGGGCCAGAACTGTGAATAGAGAAGCAGGAGTGAGGCCTCTGAGGTAACTCACAGATACTGCCTGATATTTCAATTGTGCTGGTTTTGCAACCTTGCAAACCAACAGTGTAAAAAATATTTTACAGTCTCAATCACCACAGCACCTGAACATTCAGCCTTAGTGTCCCTCAGATTATCAGCTTGGAAGGACAGTTTTGATCCCCCAAAACAAACATCAAGAGATCAGTGGCCATGCACAGAAATCTCAGAGGCAGCAGGGAAGGGAAATGATGTGTCCAGAGTCCCAGAGTGGTCTGAACCAAAAGGCTGCTCCATCCTTCCAGAGCTGCTGCTGCATTTCCTCCCAAGGCTTCCTGTACAGTTCCCTGGGGGTAATGTCCCCAGAAAGTGGCACTGTCAGTGCTCAAGGCTTGCAAGCTACACCTCTTACCCCTGGGAGAACAGACACATCAAGATGCCTTTAATGGAAGCAGAAAAAGTGTCCCCACTGGACAAGGGAAACCCAATTGGAAGGTCAAACCCAGCTGTGCAATGAGGAGCCAGGGAACAGTCCTGCTTTAAGTGCTGGTTTGGGATGTTAGTGCTGGTGGGGAAAATAAATCAGATGCTCTGCAGTGCCTGTCCAAGAGGTGGTGCACACCCTCCTAAGCCTCCTAATGCACTTTTGAGGAAAGCCTCCTCAAAATCTTAAACCTCAACGTTCTTCCTGACCCAGCGATGGAACCTTTTGCCCTGCATGCAGCATGAGCATGAGGATGTGTTGTTCCATTTCTAGAGGCACGAAGTGCTGCCACAACTCCTGATCCCCCTGCAGGGGTGGCTGCCTGGTGTTCCCTCTCCTGACAGCCACACCTGCCTCGGAACCTGCAACACAAGGAAGCTGCACCAGGGGAAGGGTGACTGTGTTCTTTTGCACATTTTGGTGTTACTGGAGGGGATCCAGCACCAGAGGAAATTCAGGAGGATGGATCCAAAGCTGACAGGGCCATGAGGCTCCCTTAGAGAGGGATCATACTGGGAGCTGGCTGGGAATCCCAGAGTGAGCCTCCCGCTGGTTGTCACCCCAGGAAGCCCTGCCAGCCCCGCAGCAGCAGGAGATAGAGCCGAGGCAGAGCCCAGCAGCAGCACAACAATGAGTGGAATTTCCTCTGGCTGTCCAGGGAGAGCTGTTTGTCACCCGGCAGATAAAGGCCGGGCCCCGAAGGAGGTTATCGGGGACAGGCCACTCGGGACAGACTCCAGAGGAAAGCTATTCTGGGGACTGTCACCCCTGCTGCCATTAAAAGAAAGTTCAGTTAAGAGGATGAAAATAAATTTAATCTTGCTGAGCAGAAGTGGCTGGAGGGAACCACAGAGCCGATACTGGAAGACAAAGGCTGGGTTCTTCACCCTGGCAGGGCTTCGCTGGTACAGCTCTGCCCAAGCCTCGCAGGCCCCTTCTCCCTCCCGGGCTGCCCGCCCTGCCTTAGGCCTTTCCACAGGCTGGGACACACCACGGAGGCCACAGCCTGGGCCAAACCCTGCACGGGTCTGAGGAGAAAGTCCTGCCCCTTCAGGAGAGCAATCAGACCCTTCCTACTGGAGTGAGTCCTAAAGGATTTCGCTGGGAAAGCCGAGCAGCCAGGCTTGGGAATAATGTGTCTGCACTAAACTTAATTTATCTTCTCATTTCACAAACAACATGTTTCTTCTACTGTATTTATTTTAAACATTCATTCAAGCTGTGCATAATATTTCAATCATTTTGAAATAGATTTACCCTCCTGCTGGCAAATGAATAAGGCATCCTGCTGACTGCTGGAGAAAGGGCCATGAATTAAAATAACTGCTTTTGGTAAACTGACATGTGCTGGTTTGCTGTCTGTCTGCACACATGCTCTGGGAGGAACTGGTGAAAAGACACCCCTAAATAATAATAATAACAATAATAATAATTAAAACAACCCCTGGCACACTGTTCAGATGCTCCCACTGGCTTGCACTGCTGGGTTGTGGCAGACACTGCTCACAGGCTCCCAGCGAATGCCTGGGTAGCTCCTGCCTGTACGCAATTCCCTGGAAACTCTGCTGCTCACCCACAAACCAGTCAGCAGTGAGCAAAGCCTGACACAAGCCGAGGTGTCCCATCCCCTTCCTGCTCCCCAGGCAAACCGAGGTGGTCACACCCTTGGGAATTCCACTGGGAACAGCTGGGATTTCCCCCTCATTTTTTCCCCCTAAGAACACGCCTGCCTTGATCCACAGTCATGGTGCTGGCCCAGCTCCTGCTCCCCACAGGAGCAGGGAGAAACCACAGCTCCAGGCTGGGAATGTGAGCAGAGAAAGGGAAGCACAGACGGAAACTGTGCAAGTTCCTGAACCCTCTGGTGAATCCTCTTGCTGCAGCCTGGGGAACCTCTGACGCCACCAGCACTGGCCCTAAATCCCATTTAAGCCCGTGACAGCATCACTGGAACAAGAGTGAGGAAGGCTGAAGCTCTCTCTGTGGCTGCTTGAATACACACAAAAGACACTTCCTGAGGCCCAGCTGACATTCCTGTGGTGGAAGCATCTGCCTGGGGACACTTGCACTGGAACAAACTCACTGCTGCATGAGGCAGACATCAATTCTGCCTGCTCAGGGGAGGTGGACGAGCGAGGGGAGGCTGGGATGAGACAGGCTCAGTTTGTGTCTCCTTTTTCACGCTGCTGGCCAAATTTAAGCACAGAAAGCATTAAGCCCTCGCTCTCCTGGGCAGCCACATCCCAACTCAGCTGTGCGAAGTCAGCACATGAATCCGTGGTGACAGCCCAGCACGGAGGCAGGTCGGGATGCTGGGGAGCACAGGGATGCTGGAGAACATCAGGGATGCTGGGGACCATCGGGAATGCTGGGGACCATCAGGGATGCTGGAGAACATCAGGGATGCTGGGGAGCACAGGGATGCCGGGGACCATCGGGGATGCGAGGGATCCAGCGGTGTTTTCTGTGCCGCTGCCACAGGATGGCACCGCTCACCTGCGGATCAGCCGCTCCGCAGCCCCAAACTCCGCAGCGCGACCACGGCAGCCTTGAAAAGCAAAGCAGGAATTTATTGGGACTGTTCCGTGTTTTATGGCACAAAGTTCAGTGCATTTAGAGTCTCGGTTTTGGCACGGGCCGTGCTAGCTGGATATATTTAGCCCCTTCACAGAAGTGTTGGGAATTCTCGGCAGTGAATTTGGAGGTGGTGTGTGAGTGGAGGGCTGGGGGCTGTAAACATCGGCTGATGCTGCATCTAAAGCAGAGCAGGGGGGTCGGGAACGGCGAGATTGGGTCTGGAGAGACCCATATTCCATAGGGAACTCTGCTCTGTAACGCCAGACCAGACACTACTCCCTGCTTTATGCCTCAGTTTCCCCAGGTGTTAAAACCCAACAGCACAGCGGTGCTGGGTTAACGCTTGGATTCCGTGACCTCAGAGGGCTTTTCCAGTCTCACTGATTCCATGATTCTACCACAGACCACCTCGGGAAGGCCTCAAGTCCTCGCTCTGGGTTAGTTTTGCAGCAGTGCCCAAGGTTCCTGTTCAGGTGAAGCCCCCCCCTGCTCTGGAAGTGCTCCTGGTGCAGCAGGGAGCCAATCCTCCCCCCAAGGAGTCACTGTCACTGTGGCAGAGCCTGCAGAGCCATCACATCCCTTGGGATGGTTCTGGAAGCCCAGATCACATCCCTTGGTGCTGCTGTGCCTGGAGCTCCACAAACACCGCTATGGAACTGGCCCAGAATCCCAGGATGGTTTGGGTTGGAAGGGACCTTAAAGCTCATCTCCTTCCACCCCCACGCCAGGCCCCCCTGCTCCCCTCTATCCCTCACAGTGAAGGATGCTGCTCCCCAAATTCCCACAGCAAGGTTGGGATGCCGGTACCCCTGGGTCTGCAGAGCTTGGAATGTGCTGGCTGAGGATTTTTGGGAGCTGCTCAGCTCCTGCTCAGCCTTGAGGCTCCAGAAATGGGGCATTAAGGGAAGTTTTAAATCCCTCCCTGTTAATCTGTTTTACCTTAACACTACAGCACACTACTATATCCAATATATATATATACATATACACACAATTATATCAAATACATATGTGTATATATGTACTGTTCTGTGAAATGTACATAAATCTATATGGCATCACTGAGTGCTTTAGCTTGGAAGGGACCTTCAAGCTCATCCCGTTCCACCCCCTGCCATGGGCAGGGACACCTTCCACTATCCCAGAGTGCTCCAAGGCCCGTCCAGCCTGGCCTTGGACACTTCCAGGAGTGTAGCAAGCGTATATATGTAACATATATGTGTGTATATATATATATACCGACACCGACCCTGTGCTCCCAAGGGCCGGACATGTCCATGCCCAGCCCGAGCTGCCAGCAGAGCTGCAGGAGGAGACTCTGCTGGCCTGAGCACAGCACTTGCAGCAGCAGGGAGGGGAGGTACATCCAGCACTGGACTTTACAGCTCCAGGAGACAGAAACTTCAGGAAAAGCCAAAGCAAATAACAAGTTTGCAGCAGTTCCTGGAAAGGAAGGAGCCAGCTCTGGTGGTGAAATCGCACCAAACTGCCAGAGCCCCTGACTCCTCGTCCTCCTTCACCACTGCAGCTTCAAATCAGAACTCCAGGACTGAATCCTTTTGTGCCTGCCCCCGGTTAGGAGCAGCAAGGTCCCTTCACCTGGGAAACCTGCCCTGCCCAAAGCCCGTCCTGCTGCAGTTATTTATCTGGGTCGGGGTGGCTGCTCAGCTGCAAACCCAGCTGTGCCATCCCCTGCGGGCACAGGGCAGATCCTTGGGGCAGCTCCCCCGCTGTGGGGTGCAGGGCTGATGGGGTTACTGCTATCATGGCCTCAAAACTGCTTTGCCTTTGGTCTTCACACTCAGTGGCTTTGGTATCAGGCTCTGTTTGCTGGTCTTGGAGCCTGAAGAGCTGACTTTTGCCAAGGATCTCTAATTCTATTCTGATATAACAGAAGAATCTGAAATAATAGAAAAATCCCTTCATGTGCAGGGATTTCTACCTCTGTAGTGGAAAAAATCACAACACACAAGCTAAACTACGTGTTGTCCTTCTCCACATGACCTTAGTCAGAGGTCTCTCGATTATTTTCTGATATGACAGAAAGGTCTGAGCTTTATTTGCAGCGAGTTCTGATTTCACAGACAAAAATTGTCATGTGTATGTTATGCTGGGTATTGTGCAAAAATATACAAATAAGGTCTTTGAAGTGGATTTATAAACGCCAGCCCCTGACGTGCCTCTGGACTGCAGCTCTAATTAACACCAAATGCAGCCACACTCGGTTTGATGTGGAGAACAGACTTTGGTAGGCAGTAGGCTGAAGTCTCACCAACTAATTTCACAGAAGTTATTAAAAATACTGGATCAGCACAGCAAAGCAGCCTGTAAAAACTCTATTATTGTAATAGGATAATGAAGTGAAGCTGGCTGCTTTCACGCAGCATTTACAGACTGATGGCTCTTTCCTTGTGACACAGAGGTGGGAAACAGCAGCTGGGTTCATCCTCCTTTGAGCACAAAGCTTCAGGCCCAGGCATTTACTGCCATGAATGTGCATGAAGCATTGCTGGGCAAGGCCAGCTTCACCTTAAATATTTACCTCAACCGAAGTTATGGCACATTTCCCCCGTAATTAATGTCTCATTTGGGCTGGAGTGCACTTGCTGGGCACAAGTATGAGAAATCTGGCTTTGTCTTTACTCAGGGAAGGTCTTGGCACAGGGAAATCCCTCTCCCCTGTCCTGGCACAGGGAAATCCCTCTCCTTTGCCACAATACTCCGTTAGAAATCTGCACTTGTTTGGAAGTTCATCTGCAGGGCTAAAATACAATTTTTAGGTATATAAAGCAGGAAGGCACCAGTGTGTGCAGGGGGTGGGTTCTGGCATCCAGGGATTCTGGACAGGAGTGATCTCAGGTGCCCGGCTCCGGAAGGATTTGTCATCCCTCAGTTTAGAGCATCTAACAAATGCTTAAGCTGGGAGCTCCATCCTCCAGACTCCCAGCAGTGGGGATACAAAGACTGCTTCAAAATCCAGTCCAAAGCAGGTTCTAAACCTGCTGGCTGTAACTAAGCAGGAGGAAATCACACACACATAGGGGCAGGACCAGCTCAAACAGAGAAAACCAGCACAGAGATCCAGCCAAGGCAGCCAGAGCTCTGAGCCTGTAAAGCCATCGCTGAGTCTACTCCATGTACAGGCTGCACCCTCTATTTATAGACAGAGGAATGTAGGGTTAATTCCAGCTTGGCATGTTTGAGCCAGATCCCAGTCAGGGTTTGAGGCTGGTGGAACAGAAATCCGGGGGAAATACCAGTTCCCTGGAAATCAGCAGCTGAATTCACCCTGATTGCAATGGGAGCTGGGTTTCCTGGGGAGCTCGGAGTCCTGAACTTCAATGCAGAGAAGGTTTTCTGCTGCCCCTGTTGACTCCCAGCTCCCAGCCATGTGATCCCAGCCATCTGTCTGGTAAACTTTCTGCTTTAAGCCTGAAATACTTGAATTCCATCTGCCTTGTTCTCCTGGGAAAAGCAGAAAGGAGCATTAGGGCTGTCAAATTCTTTGCTTGTTGTGTCCCAGTGTGCCCCAGAAACCTGGGCTGGGAGGGGAGATCCCCCTGGTCCCACCCCTGCCACTTCCAACGTGGCAAAGCCAGGCTGATGTCGAGGGGTACAAATCAACTACTCCAATCTCTGTCTTACTGCTCCTTCTCTACCTGAGGAATGTAAACCTAAAGATCTTATGAAGATGCTCTAAAAGGTGCCTGGGAAGTGCCCCAGCAGTGTGAGGCTGTCTGGCACTCTGGGGTGAGACGTCCTTGCTCTAAGGTCTCTGGATTCCAGGGGAATGCCTGGAGTGGGAGGCAAAATCGGTCTAAAGCTAAATATTAGCAAATACTAGAAAAAATTAATATCTGAAGCTAAACATTAGTGGATACTAGGAAAGATTAATGCCAGCAAGTACACTGAAGGGAAGAATGAAAGGAGGCAGAGAGGACCTGGGATGCTGCTGGTCACCTCCCTTCTCAGGAGGGCTCCTTTAACACACTGGGCAGCCAGAATCAGATGCTTCTCAAATTCTTGGTTATTTTCAAATGTCTCTTTTTCCCCCCAAGGTTCCTGCTGGCCAAATTTTGCTATCAGGGACATCTTTGCACTCTGATAACCTTCAGATTCTGCCTTTAGATGCTCTTGTGCAATCTCATCTTCTGATTTTCCTATTACTGGCAGGCGGGCAGGACACGGTATTCAAATAAAACACTTGATATTTCCACTGATGCTGCGCAGCCAGAATTAATCTCGCTGCTGCTGCAGTGGAAAACAACGGGGATAAGCAACAAACCACTCGCCCTTGTGACTAAATTGAGCAACTCCGGTGGAATCCACAGAGGGAGCAGCTCTGGGGTGCTGGAAGTGGCCCTTTTCCCGAGCCAATCAAGCCTTGTCCTGGCGCTCAGCAACAAAAGCTTGTGTGCAGGAAGGAAGTGCTGTGCTCGTGCAGCCCTGCCTTCCCAAGGCTTTATCAGGTCTGCAGGAGCTCCAGATATCTCTCAGGACCACCGTGCAAAGCTGCAGGAAGTGCCTCGGCCTGACCTTTATCCACAATCAGAAGATTCCTTGGCAGCGCTTGTTTTTGCAGCCTCCGCCTCAGGAATGCTGCGGAGCACTGGCTCTCCCCGGGGCTGGGGATAGGTGGGAAACAGGAGCAGGCTGGGCACACACTGACATTCCTGGGGGGCCCCGGGGCACCCCAAGAGCCACCTCGACACTTCAGCTCCTGAGCTCTGGCTGCTCTTCCACTTTCTCTCTCTCTCCATGGACAAAAGCCAGAGCCTGGTTTTTTTATCCCTCCAACAACCAGATCAGGTCTGACCAACTCTGGCAACAATTTTCTGGAATAAGTGGTCAAAACTACAGTGGTCAGGATGGGTTGCCACAACTGTGGAGCTACTTGCTTTCCCTTTTTAGCTAAATTCAATTTCAAGTTCATGCAGCTGCGAGAGGGGAGAGAGAGAGTGGGACAATGTGATGCCTTAGAGAAGAAAACCAGGATTTATTTGTCACTTTTTTTTTACATCATCTTCTTCATACAACTGTTTCATTGTGACATTAATACATTTAAAAAAAAACAACCCACCAAGATAGCTTGCAAAATTATATATATTTTAATATCCAAAAAGTACATTGCATATATATAGTAGCAAAAGCCCCATTTCCATGGGTAGTTTCTCCATACTTAAATTTTGCGATTATTGCAGAAATGTTACTTAAAAACACCCCGAAAGCACTAAGACCTAACTGGATTATCCTGATCTTCTCTTCCCCCTTTGTTAAATAATGGCATCAGTGCTTGTGTTTAACGTTCTGAGCAGACTCCAACGCTCTGGTTTCAGCCTCCCCTCCTGCAATCGCATGCACATGGACCAAATCCCGCCCCCACAGAGTCCCAGGGGTTGGTCTAGACTAGATAGTTGTGATCCTGTTAATTGGCTGCCACTTAATACAAGCCAGCTAATGGGTTGTACATGGAAATCTCGCCCCCCAGACATCTGTTCCAAACCCCAAACGCTTGTGGTTTACCCTCTGTTTACGGCACGAAACCGCCGCTTGTGCAGCGTCACTTTCACACGTGCAGAGCTGGGGATGGCTGAGAATTCTGGAAGGGGTCGGATTTCCACAGAACCCCCCAGCAGAAGCCATCAAAAAGAGAAGTATTTTGTCATTTTTATCTATGAAGTGGTTAAGGTCTTCTCAAAGTTCAGGATTTGGGTGAAAAGCGATCACAGAATATTGCAATGGTTGCCTTGAGATGCTGGGCCTGTTTTCAATCAGCCTCAATGCAAACATGGGAGTAAGTGGAGTTAATTTGCAGACAGCTACAACAGACTAATACGGAAAATCCTCTCCTCTAGACAAACCCAGGGCAATCTGGAAGGTTTCTGGCCACTTTGGGGGTCAGTCATGGATCCAATTGCAGGACCAAGCCTATCTCCAACAGATACATTACCCATGTCTTATTTTTTATTTTTTTTTAGCAAAAAGTACAAAGCTACAGCCCAAATGTACAGATTCAAAAGATGTACAAATTACATTAAAAAAATAAACAAAAACAACTGAGCTGATAGTAAAAAACAAACCTGCGTTTGTGACCGAGGTCAACTCGTTTTATTTACTCTTTCTTTTAAAACTGTGAGATATAGGGAAAAATAACTCTGCATAATTTATACAGTAATTTGCCTTCTGGTTTGTTGACCCTTGGTTTGACGGGCTGACAAACGCACAGCGTTCGCGGATCGGTGCTTCCAGAGCCCCGCGGCTCGGGCAGAGCCAGGGACCTGCTGTCGTTTATTCACTTCACTTCTGCTTCCAAGGAATGTCTGTGCTGGACTTTGCGTTACGCTTTGTTCTGGTTTCTGCTGCTTTCCGAGTTCAGACACAGTCGGATGAAGTTGTACTCTAGAAAAGTTCCTTCAATGCCCTTTACTTCTTAAAATATACATGTACATATATATATATGAATATATATATATTTAATTTCCAGTTGGGTGAGAATCCTCCTCTGCCTTAGAGCTAAGATTCCAGTTGCGGTCCCCTGCAGCCCAGCGTCCTCCACTGAATGGTGAAATGGCCAGTGAGAAAAACCCCATTGTGGTCATCTTTTCCTACGACCCACTGCTGGATCTATGCCTTGTCAAAAACCTTTGAATCCTTAAAAATTCCTCTCATCCAAAAGCTAATAATCATCCCAGGGAATGGTGAACCATCTTCATTGTCACTTCCTACAGAGGACACAAGCCTTAAACCCCAAAGAAAATGCAGAGTACTGGCCCACAGGAGCTTCCATCTCTCAGTTCAAGACACAAGAGGCAAAGTTACAAAAGTAAAAGGTTTGGTCCAGGAATAACCAATATCCAGTTTTAATTCTTCCCCAGAAAGGCCACAATTATCCATTAAGGGTCCCCCCAAAAACCATAAAAATCCCAGGAGTAAAGAAGAAGTCCAACCAGACTGCTCAGGGCCACTGGCAGATGAAAGCATTTAGTAATAGCTGCCCAAGTGTGGTGTGACGTGGGCGTTGGGGTGGCGGGGCACGTTGGGGTTGGGGTAAATGCTTCCTGCAGGGGAGGTCCAATAGGGGGAGGCCGCTCCGAAGAAACTGGATGATGTGACAGGCATGGAAGAGGGGTGTGGGGGCACAAAGTTCACCTTCTGCTGGTGGGCATGGTAGGATGGCATGTAGGACAGATCCGACGGGTACTTGTACATGGAGGACTCGGTGGGATGGGGCTGCAGGGCCTGGGCGATGCCGTGAAAGTCAAATTTGTAGGCATACCTCTTGCCATGCACCTTGGTCATAATGTTCTTGTCGTAGTAGTATCGCAGTGCCCGGCTCAGCTTGTCGTAATTCATGTTGGGTTTGCTTTTCCTCTCGCCCCAGCGCCGCGCCACCTCGTCAGGGTCCGTCATCTTGAACTCGCCGTTGGTGCCCTCCCACGTGATGCAGCTGGCGTTGGAGCTGTCCGACAGCAGCTCCAGCAGGAACTGCCACAGCTGGATCTGCCCGCTCCCTGCAGACACGAGCCAAGGGGAGAGGAAATGACTCGGGGTTTCCTGCTCCGGGGCACACACAAAGGCAGGAAACAGAAGGACTATCTCGATCTCGACTGGGAACTGCTCCTTCAGGCCTTGGAAAGGCGGCCCTAGGAGTGGATAAACTGTTCCCAGCAAACAAGTTACTCAGCCCTTTGTTCTGGGCCCAGACCTGAGGTCACATTAGATTTCATAATGGTTGCCTTTGGCCTTAAAATGCTTGGGCTATTCATAACCAGGGCTGTCTGTGAGGACACTGCTCTGCAGAGTTTTCACTGACTGGGTAGCAGTGTACTTCATCCCTCCACTGCTCACTGTTTGCCATGGAGATTGTTTTGGATACCTCCAGTTCTCTCTCCAGCGGGTGATCTGAACTACACGGGATGATTTGTTCCCCAGATGACTCCTGGTTTTACTCGGTGTAGTTGTACAGGTAGTTAAGAGTAAGTTAAGAGCCTTAGGAGGATGTTTCCTTACAGGCATCCCACGTGTTCGATGTTGGTTAGTTCGAGCAGGATTTACTCCAGGCCTTACTCCCTAAAATCAGGATTATTTACTGCAGATGATGTGCCAGGGACAGCTACACTGCACCTTTCAGAGATGTTTTGTGCCCTTCTTCATGTAACCCACAGCAGGCAGTGAAAAATTAACCTGTACTGCAAATCTGAGAGACCAGCACTTAAGTCCGCTATAAAACTCTTCTTAGGGGTTTGGGGCAGAACATCCAGGATGGTGATTTTGTCCTGACAGAGGTGATGTTGCACCACTTTCCTCACTTTTCTGTAAGGATTTTGGCAAAAGCCCTTGTGAGGTCACAGCTACCTGGGCCAGTGGCTCTCACAGGCCACCCCAAGGGTGCAGGGACAGGAGCTGCTCCCCCAGTGCAGGCTGGAGCAGCAGCTCCAAAGGGAAATTCACCTCTTTGATTACGGGGGTCTGAAATGTAAAATGAACTCACCTGGATTGGCAAGACGGCTGCTGGTGGGCCCCAGGATTTGGTAGGGATCTAAAATACAAATAAATTTTAAAAAAAATCACCCAACAAAATTTAAAGGATGCTTCATCAAGAAGACACTCCAGGTCATTATGTTTGTTCTAGAAACCAAATTTTCATTTTCTTTCTTTACTCTTTCTTCCCCTTCTCCCAGGGCCTGGAAGTGCTCCTTCTTTCTTTCTTAGCAAACAACCACCAAGTATTTCTGGAATCCCAAATGGCACAGCCACGGTTTCTGGCACTGCTCTCAGACCTGCCTGCTTTCACAGTCTGGGACCTCCTCGGACATACCCTGCACTGTGTGGCAACCAGAAAACATCGAACGTGGAAAAAAGAAGTGTGGGATAGGAGAACAGCCACACAGCAGGAGCAAATGTATTTCTCCTCATAAAAAAGGGCTAAATAAAAAGGAGAGCAGATGAGATTTTCAGATTCACTTGCTAGCAGCTGAGCTTGCTGCCCTGGGAGGGCAGGAAATATTCAGCTGAGTCTCTCTTTGTGAAGCAAACACAGCATTAGAGAAATGAGAGTAACAGGAGTTTGTCGCTGGCTCCACCGAGGCTGAGTGGTTCTTGAAAACCCCACAAAGCATTTATTAGGAATGAATTCCTTCCCTTTTTGTGGGGCCTCCTCAGCCCTAATCTCTACACTTCTCCTTTGCCTCTCTCTGGTTGTGGTGCTTTGGATCTGCAGCATTTGCTCGTGGATTGAACCGGTGCCAAGAGAACCAAGCCCTGGAACAGAGGACGGGGATGGAAAGCAGCTGTGCCGCCAGGGAAGGTGGGCTCGGCCTTTCCAAGGCCCTGGGAAGGCAGCAGGAAACACCCCCTGCTCTGCCCTGTGGGGCTGCTCCCCTCCTCTGCTCCTCTGGGGCCGGGGAAACCCTGCTGGGATGTCTGGAGACACTTCCAGCGGGAAGAGACACGCTGGGATGCTCCAGGGGGCTCAGCCCATGGGGACACTGCGGATCCTGGCACAGGGATGTTCCTTTAGCAAACAACCACCAAGTGTTTCTGGAATCCCAAATGGCACAGCCACGGTTTCTGGCACTGCTCTCAGACCTGCCTGCTTTCACAGTCTGGGACCTCCTCGGACATACCCTGCACTGCGTGGCAACCAGAAAACATCGAACGTGGAAAAAAGAAGTGTGGGATAGAGACACAGAGGAGCAGAGCAGCCAAACGGAGCCTGTTGGGAAGAGCTGCTGGCACAGCTCAGGCCGTGTCCTGTCCCCTGCCCGTCCCCTGCTCGGGGCTGCTCCACACGTTAATTCCACACGTTAATTCCACATGTTAATTCCACACGTTAATTCCCCTCATTAGTTCCCGCAGCTGCTCCCAATCCAAGGGTCACAGAATCCACGCTCACCTGGCTGGGGCCGCTGCTGCTCCGTTGTCTTATTCACATTTTGTGTCCCCGCGACGGGAGGGCCTGGGAAGAGAGAAGGGGTTTATAGGGGCAGAGAACAGGTACAGAACACAAAATACATCCCACAGGAATCACAGCGACTGCCAGGGAGAGGTTTGCTCAGCCTAAAAGCTGATGTTTTGGGGATTGCACTATAAAATTAAGAGATGTCCCTAGAAATTTAAGTTTTCACTGTAAAATGAAAATACACCAATAAGGAAAACATTGTATAGATATTTATAATTTCCTAAATAGGCAGTGAGACAAGGAAAATATTATGTAGATACTTCATTAATTTTCTGTCTTTTACTGCAACTGAACTTCTATTCTAGTTTGCATCCATGTTGGGAACAGAAAATTGGATTATTAAATGTACAAATTCTGACCTCCTTCCGTGTTGGAGGTTTTTCCACATCTTTTGCAAATGCAAATTCTTTAGGCAAAAAAAATATTGGGGTTTATCAAATATTTATTTGAAAGTATCATTGTGATTTGTATAAATCCCTTCAACAGGAAGATCTGTTCCTCCTCTCTGTATCATTTCTGACGACAGAAAACCGTGGCTCAAAGAAGAATTCTCACATTTGAGGTGAGCACAGCTCAGGAAGCTGCAGAGTGAAAGGGAGGGGCCTCAGAGGTGCTGCCACGCTGATTTACACCAGGAGGACCTGGCTGAGGGCTAAATGTGCCCACCCTGCTCAGGGAGAAGCCCCAGTGGTGGCACTGGGGACAGTGGCTCAGAGCCACAAACTGTGCCAGCTACAGCACGGATTTTAGGGACAGGGAATTATCTGGGATGTCACCCCCCTGCTGGGAATCCCAGGCACTCTAAACCCAGTAAGAACAAGAACTGGGCTGAGCAGGGCTCGAGCAGAGGGGCCCATCTGCCTGCTGGGCTTTGCCTTTCTGGAAAGTTGTCAGAAACTCTCAGAATGTGCCTGAACTGTCCAGATCTGTCCCTAAAACCATCCCAGCAGGGGACAGGCCCGTGGTTACCAGGGAGTCTGTGCAGAGGATTTGCTCCTGGCCCCTTAATCAAACCCTACAAGTATTACTCTGTCCCCAGTTCTACCTCCTATCTGTCCCCAAACCTTCTGCCCTTCTGACACTCCTAGCACAGGCCAGCTGTGCCCGAGTCTCATTTCAATCCTCCACTGCACAGTTTGTGATTCCCATCAGGACAACTTACTTTTGGAGAGGACAGAATTCCCACTACTGCCCCATCCCGCTCTCCTGCCTGCCTCACAGGAGGGCTCTAGTGACAAAAGACATCGGGCACAGAGGGCTTGACATGAACTTTTCCTAGACAAAAATTTGCAAGGATCTGGCTGTGTTTCGTGGTCCCAGCTGGCTTGGATTCTGTAGGGCTGCATTTTTTCCTCTCCCACATCTCCAGTGCTCCCCTTGCCCCTCACAGAGGGTGGAAATAGGGGTGGAAATGCAGCAATGGGGCACTTGGGGCAATTCTCAATCCTAATGGGACAGGAATCCTTAATGGTGACAGAGATCCCGAAAGGGGACAGGGATCCTGAATGGGACAGGGACCCTGAACGGGGACAGGGACCCTGAATGGAGACAGGGATCCTGAATGGGACAGAGATCCCGAACGGGGACAGGGATCCTGAATGGGGACAGGGATCCTGAATGGGACAGGGATTTGACCTGACACGTTCTGACCATGAAGTCCTGTCATGGCACTCAGTGGAATCCAGTGTGACCCATCCCAGCCAGAAGGAGACCCCTTTCTCTTATCCCAGGATTCAGCGGAGCACAGGCAGAGGAGGAGGATGAGATGAACCCTGTTACTATTGCACAGGAATTCAATGAGGATTTTAAACCCGGGGAGGCCGAGGATTTGAGATCACAATAAAGAGGCTGTTTCAAGGAGATGGAAAAAGGGGAAAAGCATCCTCCAGGGCCATCCAAAATGCCCCTCTGCCCAGCACCTCCTGCCTGTGGGGCTGTGGATCCACCCCAGGCACTGGCACATTCCTGCAGCACTGGGAAAGCCGCTGAGGCTTTGGAATTACAGCCTTGCAGTTACTGGCATGGAAAGGAAACCACAGAGGGACGGGAGAGGGGAGGGTGGCGGAGCCAGGGAGGAGGGCAGAGAGGGGAAGGGGGAAAGCAGAACTCGTGTCATCGGCCTGGTTATATTTTTATTTGACTTGTTTGTTTTTTTCCCTTCTTACAGAAACCACAAACCCCACCGCAAATAGATCGGACTGGAAAACGAACCCTGGTGGTTTCAGCTGGGACAAAGGGTGGGATGGGACAGCTCGGGAAGAGGGAGGTGACAGCCTCATGCACACTGTCCCAGCAGGGAGCCCTGTCCCAAAAGGGAGCCCTGACCCCACCAGGAAGCCCTGTCCCAGAAGAGAGCTCCGTTCCCCACCAGGGAGCCCTGTCCCATTCGGGATCCCTGTCCCCATTCAGGATCCCTATCCCCATTTGGGATCCCTGTCCTTATTTGGGATCCCTGTCCCCATTCAGGATCCCTGTCCCGTTCAGGGTCCCTGTCCTCATTAGGCCCTTCAGTAATTTCCACCAGCTGAGATGCTGATGTACATTTTGGGTTGTTCCATCAATAAACAGTTCTGCCCTAAGTGACATTGATGGAAATGCCATATGATGATCCCGTTAAAAGAAAGGCAGAGATCCTTTTTCCAACAGAAAAATCCTTTTCAAAATGGGGGGAAATTTCCTTCCCACAAAGTCACGGAACTCATTGAAAATTTTCAGTTTTCTCCGATTGTTTTTGGGGTCAGATCATTGACTTGAGGGAATCAACTGCTGCAAAGGGGTTGCTTGATCCAGAGTCACCAGCGTGTTTTGAGTAAATAAATGGGCCATGACTTGGAGAGATGATCTTCCTCCTCCTCCCCCTCCTCCTCCTCCAGATGGAGAAGCTCTGTCCCAGAGGAGGAACCTGCTTCCCCCAGAAAGAAGGGTTTTCACCAAAAAGTGACACCATTCCAGTCAGATGTGCTGACCAGCACTGGATCCCTATGGCAGCTTGGGCTGTGAAGGATCAAGGCTTGGTTCTCCAGGGAAGTTTAGCTAAGCCTGGTCCAAACCCCTGTGAATGGGTTTCCTGTAGCCTGGGGTTTAGGATGTAAAATGACAGCTTGGAAGGACGGTGTGAATGTGACTCAGCCCAGGTTTAATCCAGGCTGGCTGAGACCCTTTGCCTCAGTTTTTCCTCTATAAATATGGATTATGGAGCAAAGTGTGGGATTTATAGGGGCAGCCTTGTGTTGTAGGATGAGATTTAGCCCCGAGCGTGACTTTGCCGTGGTAAGAAGGGTTCAATATGATAACCAGCAATGTGGGCCCTGCTGTTGAAACACCACGCAGCTACTGCAAGTTTCCAACTCTTTCTCTCCTCCTCCTCAAAAAAAAAAAAAAATCCAAATGCAGGAAGCTATTTTTATTTCACAAAAATCCCTGCAACGTGAAAGAACCACACCAACCCTCCTGGCTTCCAGGCCCAGGCTCGAAAGCTGAATGTGTCTAAAGCAAAATGGAAAAGGCAGAGCCAGGGAACCCATCCAGAGACTCAGGTTCCTGCAAAAACAGGACCATTCCCAGGACCTGACGCCCAGTGGCTCGAGGACATCCTACAGAACTGCAGCCAGACGGTGACAGGGAGTCTTATCTGTCATTAAAACCATTTGGATTTTACACCAAAACTTGCCATGGGATGGAAATTCAATTAAAAGACTTGGACCGGGGTTCTCTCCTGGTGTAAATCAGCAAATGGCTACAGTGAAGTGGGGGCAAATTTATCCCAGAAAGGATCAGGTCCCCATGTCTGGTTTAGGCTTAAAAGGCCCCGTGGAACAAGAGCCCTATGACAAATGTGTGTTCAATACAAAATGGAATTAAAGAGCAGCAAATAAATCATAGATGCTTTCACGAACTGTCACTCTGCAGCTGTCTGGTTTATGTCCAGGAATTCCCCAGCACGAATGCTCAGTCTATTAGGAGGAAGGTAAAGGATATTAATAGCGCTTTGCACTTTCGCAGCACCTTTCAACCGAGGATCTCACAGCTTTGCAAACATTCACACTCACAGCGCGCCTGGGAAGGAGGTTAAATATAATTTTATTTATTTGCAGGCATAAATGCACTTTCTGCAGGCTGCAGCTGCCTTTCCCAGGATCAGGCTGTGTGGGGCAGGCTGCAGCAGTGGCCTTTTAGCCCTGCTCTCCACTTGCTCACCCCAAATCTCCCTCAGCTTCTACCTTGCCAGCCTCTGTGCCCACCTCTCCAGACAGCCCCTGTCCCCTGCCAGCGCCTCTGGGGCATATTTAGTCTGAACAGACTGATGGATATTGCTGGGGGCAGATGGACAGACACACAGACTGCCTTCGCAGGAAACCAGCCTGAAAATCCCCAGGTGGATTCCCACACCATGATCCCAAATCCTTGTCAGTCCTTTCAGCCGGAGTGCAGCCCAGAGAGCAAGGCTTTAGGGAGTCTGGCTTTGAGATATGATGTATTAGGGAGCAAACCCTCCCTGATAAGCTTTAAAAGGTTCGAAATATTTGAAAAGAACCCTGGTGTTTTATAAATCTGAGAGTTTGGGACAGAGGGGAGGCAAGGGGGGGTTTCACTGAACAATGGGCTCACAGTGCCTGCGCTTCCTGAGCTGCTGGGAAGTGCTGACAGCCCCTTCATCCTGCTCCCTCTGGAGGGGCTCTCTCAGCCAGGCCCGAGTCAGGCACCACTTTGTGCCACCAGCCCTGGTGAGACTTTCCAGGAGAACAACGAGCTTCGGGCCTGGAATAGCCGCATTTTTTAGGCCTTTCATTTTCTAGGATGGATGCAGTAGGGCTGGGTCATTTAGGGACTGAATGCTTTATGGGCACTATAGGGGAATCTTACTTGGAATTCCACCCATGCTGGCACTACAGACAAGGCTGGGAAGGAATGGAGAGCCCAGGAATCTCTGGAGCTGATACCTCCAAGGAAATTCGGCAGCTGCAGGATGGGAAGGGGCTTGTCCTAAGTCATGGAGACAGAGCCAGGAAGGGAGACCGGGGGAAGGCATCCCCAGGCATCCTGGGGGATCGAGACTTGTGTCACAAGGGGCCTATTTTGTGGCAACTGCTTTATAGGGAGAGAGGGAAAGGAGGGTCAGGCACATGGAGAATCCTGTGGAGCCCATAGCCCACTTTAGATCTGCAGCCTTCTCCTTCCCCTCTCCTGATTCGCTGCACTGAAATCTCTAAGGCCAAGTCCTGCCTGGAAATACCCGTGCTCCCAATCCAAGTGAGACAGGTCATCCCAGAACAGCTTCTCCTGCATTCCAGCTTTGGGCCATGCATTCTCCATGCAGAACACAGGCTGGTGTTTGCAAGGAGTCCTCCTGCTTCAGGAGGAAGAAAGGGTCCTGGCCTGGTGGCTGGAATTTAAATTAGCTTCCCTAAATGGGGAAAGCAGAGCCAGGTGTCCTGGGAGATGCAGAGCTGTGATTAATCCAAGTGGTCCCTTAGGGTCTCCACTTTATTGGGAGAGAGGGAGAGGAGGGCAGGGACCCCACAGCTTTTCCTGCCCATGTGAGGCTGTGTGGCACTCCCCTGGTGCCTTGGAAAAGTCCCAACACGGGGACAAACCCCTCTCCTGCTGCAACCCAAGCACGCCAGCAAGGTCTGTGTGTCCAGCCCTCCCACTGCCTCCTTCCACCTCCTGCAGATCCCATCGAGGAGCTGGGGTCATGTTCAAGGCCAGCTGGAGAGCAGAAACCCAGACTGCGGCCTTCTGCAGGGACAAGGGAGCCAGAAACACCCCCAGCTCCTCCTGGAAACATTCAGTGGACTGGTTTAAATGGTGGCACCAAACATTAAAGCTGTGGAGCCCAAAAAGTCCCTCCCTGGTTCCATGGACACGTTCTGAGTGCCCCACACAGCCCGGACATTTCTGACTGCCCCACACACAGTGCAAACCTCCCAGGGTCAGCAGAGAGGAGCTCCAGCTCCCCTCAGCACAAAGCTGGGAAGGCTCTGGGCTCTTGCCTGTCTGTAGGTGTGGGCAGGGATGGTGGGACAGGGCCTGGAGCAGGGCAGGCTCTGAGGACCCCTCTGGCCTTTTCCAATGGCTCTGCCAACTTCCCATCACCTTTACCCAGCTCCAGGGACACGTGTGTCACAACTGAGCACACTGAGGCCTCAAAACCTCACAGCATCACTCGTCCTACAAGGAATTGCTTTTCAACTCACTATCTCTGCTAATTAAAACAATTCATTAGCACGTGTGCCACACGTTGTGCTGTTTGCCATTCCTGGCCAGCGTTACTGGGACTGTTCCCATGGTTACATGAGACTTCCCAGTCCTTCAAGCACCGAACTCGTTCTTTTCTCCTTCAAGACACAATGAGCTGTTCCTTGAGCTAAAGAAGCACCACTCTGGGGGACAGAGGTGGAAATCAGTAATTCTAAGTCTCTTCACTAAGAGGAAGCAACTCGCTGAGTGCAGAATGATTTCAAAATTACTTCTATTCTACATGATCAGGCTATTTGATTATTTCACAATTGAAAAATATTATCAAACCATATTTTGCATCCACCTGGGTGCACTGTTGGACTCAATGATCTCAGAGGCCTTTCCAGGCCCAATGATTCTGTGATCCTCTGATCTCGCCATTGCTGTTAACCTGTTTTACAGATCCCAGATCCAGGCCTGGAACAACACTGAGTTTTGACCTGAAGTCACCTCAAACCAAGTGAGAAGGGACTGACTGCTGGATTTAGGTGAGAAATCTGCTGCAGAGATGGATGTGAAGAACAGATTTAGCTTGGGGAGTGTCTGAAAGTAGCTGAGAGCCTGGTTCTGAATTGCTGCCTTTGTAGAAATACAGATCAGAGGGATCACACATTTCTGATTGAACTCCTGTTCTAAATCAGTGATGGGTTAAAGCCCTGTGGCTGAAGCCCACTTCTTTCCAGAGTCAGACAGGATCTGGAGCTCAGCATGGTGTAGGAATAGAACTGGGATTCAGTACTCCTGTCCCTGGGAGTGTCCAAGGCCAGGCTCGACAGGGCTTGGAGTGACCTGGGCTAGTGCAAGGTGTCCCTGCCCATGGCAAAGGTGGGTTTAAGGTCCTTCCTTCCAACCCAGCCTCTGCTGGGATTCTGTGATCTGTGATTTCCAGAGGGGATTTCCTGAGCTGGCCCAGGCAGGGCGTGCTCAGGACAGGTTTGAGCCCTGTGCCCCTGTCCCTGGCCAGACCCGGGGCGCAGGGAAGGAGCTCCCGGCAGAGCCCCGAGCTCTGCTCCCCGCTCCGACTCACTCCCTGCCTGCTCTGAGCCAGAGGCGACAGCCCCCAGTCGTGCCTGGGGCTGGAAAAACATCCCCGAGCCGTGCAGCGCTGGCACTTCCTGAGCCACGTCTGCCTCGCCCCGTGCGAGCCTCACAGAGACACATTATGAAGAAAAGGAGGAAGCAATGAGAATATTTTTTTCCTTGTTGTTGCTTTTTTTAATATCGGCAGCAGAAATCCCAATGCACAGTGCACAGAGGCTGAAGAATGTGTCCTGAGAATCCCTCCCAGAGCCAGCTTGGAAAAGCAGATGCTCTCCAGCCAGCAGAGATGTTCCTGAGCCACACAGGGCTGCAGGCACAGCCAAGGCACAGCCACACAGCTGCACATCCTCTGCACACCTACAGAACCACCCCAAACACACCCAGGGCTGGGCAGGAACGTGCCCACAGCTCTGCGTGGATGTTACCCCCAGCACAGGGCGTAAAACCAAACCATCAGTGGGCTTGGAGGCTGCTCTTGTTGAAAAACGCACAAATGCAGAAGTAAAAACACCCCAAACCTCACATCCATGGAGAAAAAGGCCACGCACACAGGGGAGAAAAGGGAAGACACACATGCACAGCCGTGGCAGTTTTACAGCTTTCAAGTCATTATCAGGAAACAAATTAACTCTTGTTTGAGGAAACAGCCGAAGCACTTCCAAGGCTTTGGGAGGGAGGGGCTGGCACCCCAGCAAACGTGTGACCCCCCCAGTGCAATAACACTCCTTGCACTGCACCCCAGGCAGAAAAATAATGGCTCTTTTGCTGGGGGAAAAGGAAGGATAATGGTTACTTAGAAAGTGCTCCAGACAAGCTGTCAGGTTGAATTCAGAGAACTGGAGTCTACTCTGGGACAGCGCTGGCTCGGGGTGATCCCTTGTGAGTTGGGTTTCCTGCCTGCTACAGCTTAAAGACAACGATTCTTTGTTTCCAGTTTTTCTGGTGAAAAAACACACGCCTGCCTCCGAAGAGGGTCAGGGAGAAAGCAGACAAAACACTAACTCTGGAATTTCAAAGGAAAACAATTAAAAAAAAGAGAAAGTATAAAAAGCAAAATCCGAGCACGCTGGCTACTGTCTCCCCTGAACTCATAAATCCCTGCTTGGCCACACAGCCAAAATGAAAGGAGACCTAAAAAAGCCTCCTCTTTTTCTGCTGCCGAGCTAAAAATGGGATATTTCATCACCAGGCACGCAAATATCATCGAGAAATGTTTTAGCAAGTACAGACAATTAGGAGGGCACAAAGCTGCAGCTGCTTTTCCTCTGCCACAAGTGAAGCTGGGGAGTTTAAAACCTTCTCTGTGAAAAGGGGCTGCGCTGACACACTCACAGGAGGGTTTATTGAACATGGTCAATATTTTTCATTACAACCTTTTAGACCTGAAAAATGGCCTTTTCAGGAGAAGGGTTTTGTGCAGGAATTTGAGAGTGTGTTCCTGCGGGAACTGTGATTATGCAACTGCATTCCCTGCGGTCTCTGCCCCTCTGTCCCCAGTCCCCCAAAATTCGAACCTGTCACCCCGAATCACCACTCAGTTTGACAACTGGGAGAGAAGAGTTTTGAGGAGTTCCTACCAGTATAAAGGGAACACAGGTTGCTGCCCTGATGGTGAGGAAAGCAGCTGCACAGACTCAGGTTTTGTGAGGTACCAGGGAGTTGGTGTGAGAGAGATTTTATTGATTCTCCAACACCAGGAAACTCTTTCTTAGGGCCTCACAACGAACATTGGTACAAACCCCCAGGAACGCACACTGGATTTCAGAGTTCACTGATTTATTTATCTTCCCAAATTTGCCAACAGCCCCACCAAACACACAAACACACACCTTGTACCCAAACATCCCCGATGTTCACACAACCACTTCCATAATGTCAACATAAACATGGGACAGCCACAGACTAAACCCTTAGAATTCCCCCCTCCATCCCTATTCATGCATTCACACAGAGATTTCTTCCCTCTGTGAAAGGTACCACATCCCTTTTTCCTGTGCTCTGCTTGAGTTCGGGTTGGATTTCTGAGACTTTGGGCTGGTTTGTCGCTGTTCTCAACCAAATCTGGAAGGCTCAAGACGGATCCTGTCCCTCTCTGCAACTCCCTGTCAGGAGCCAGGCGGGGGTTGGGATTTCTCCCAGGAACAACTACGGGACAAGAGGAAATGCCCTCAAGCTGTGCCAGGGGAGGCTCAGGTTGGAATTTCTCCATGGAAAGGGTTGGTAAACACTGGAAGGGGCTGCCCAGGGAAGTTTGGAGTCCCCGCCCCTGGAGCTGTCCAAGGAACACCTGGACGTGGTGCCCAGTGCTGTGGGCTGGGGACAAGGTGGGCATCGGTCACAGGGGTGGTCTGGGAGGGCTTTTCCAATTTACATGGTCCTGGGATTCTGTTGCCTTGGGCCGAGCCTGGCGTGTGCAGAGGACAGACCTGTGCTGAATGCAGGTTTTGGACCAAGATCCTAAATGATCTGGAGACAAACAAACCCAGGAACCCCTCTGGTGAATTCTCACACGTGGTGCTGAGCCTCCTTTCACCCCCTCTGCCACCTCCCTGCACAAACACCATTCCCTGGCATCAGCATGTATCAGAAAGCACCACACATTCCACCCTCGGCATTCCCACAGCTTACATGGACACGGGGAACTTCCCACATCCACACACCAGGAATCTGCCTCCAGCTCTGCCCTGGGTTCAGCTCCTGCACAGCATTTTGCTCATGTATTAAACACATGACTTACACAGACCCCAAAACACCAAAAACTGAGCTCAGCTTTAAAACTGAGCTGGAGCGAGGCCAGAGAGCTCAGAGCCCTTTGGGGACGTGGCGCTTTGGCCTCCCAATGTTGTTGGATGTGGATATTCTTTCCATTTCCCCACGGAAACCTGCTCAATGCACCATTCTGCAGGAGAGCAGCCTGGGGTCTCCCTGGACTGGGGCAGATCTGTGGGCTCAGATTCCTGTCCCTGTCTCCTGTACCTACAGCAGGTCACGCATTGCTCCAAACAGTCCCAGAAAATGACCCAGACCATCTCTGCAGTGGGAGGGGGACACAGCTCTTTCATTCTTCCATTCAGCCATCAGAGCAGGCTCCTTTCGTTTCCCAGAAAATTGCTCTCCCGGCCAAAAAACACCGGTGATTTCTATTAGAGCAATTCACTCCTCAGAGGCAGCTGAAGACAATTTGTCCCAGTGACGCTCAGTCCCATCCTTTGCGGTGTTTATGAGCTGGGAAGGGGAGAAGCTCAGGCAGGGACAGGACAGGGTTTTAGCTGTCTGATGTGAGAACAGCGCTCAGCTGCCCTGTGCCCCAGCTGTGGGACTTACAGGCTCTGCTGAGAGGATTCCCAAGAGTTCTGCTGCAAAGATCTGCACTTTAGCTCCTCTAGAGCAGAGCTGCAGCTCCTTCTGTTCGCAGTGCTGGCACTGCAGGGAGGGAGAGGGCAGAAAACAGAAGGGAAAAAGGGAGTCAAGTCTGCAGCTGCAGCCAGGGCACCAACCCCAGCCCCGGGACGGCGGTGGGACACGGGCCAGGCTCCCTGTGCTCCTGGGGACGTTGTCCTGGGGGAGGGAGCAGAGCCATGTGCTGCATGTGGAACATCTGCAGCTGTCTGTGCTGCAGCTGCACTTTTTTTTTGCCGGGTAGGTTCTTTTTTTGCAGCCGTGGATGGAACACGCTGTGTAAAGCACAGTGTAAGTGTACGCAAAGAGCTCCTGTCTCTCCCTGGAACCTGCACAAGCAGGTTATTTGCATTTGTTATGTAGAAAAATTACAGGAGGAGTGAAGAGAATGGTATTTTTTTCCTATCTTTGGCATGTTTGGTACTATTTCATCACCTGCTTTTGAATCCTCAAGGAAAGGTGGTTAGAAAAACTCATCTGTTTTTATTCACAGGTGTAGAGAGGAGAAATATTTACAGGACTGGGAGATTCCAGATGCATTAACTTGAAGAAAAATGTTTAATCTTTTGAGAAGTTAAAAAGCTGTAAAAAAAATCATAATTTTTAACCTGAAAGTCCTTTTCCAAAAGAATATAATCTTTTGGAGTGAGAATATCATCTTGAAGTGAGCCCATTAAAGAGGAAACAAGGCAAATCTTGTTTCCCAACAAACCAGGCTGAGGAATTCCAAGTCCAGTTTTAGGAGCATCATGAGTTTCTGCTGTGCTATTGGATGAGCCACTTCATTCTCCTCCCTCAGTTCCTTATCTGCCAGCTTCTCTCGTTCTCCTGTCTCTTCTCCTGACATCTTATCTCAGCAATAACCTCAATCAGCTGAGTGGGGCAGTTTTTGCTACACCAATACCCAGTGTGGAAGGAATGATGGAATTTATGCCTTATAGGAAGAAATGGGGAAGGAATAGATGGGATTTCAGCATTTCTACGTAGTTCTTAATTTTTATTTGCCTGTCCCCTGGGTGTGCTTGGTCCTTTATTGACACGTGATGAAAGTTCCATGTGAAGCCGAGGGCTCCACGCTGACAGCAGTGAACCCAGAGCTCTGTCAGCTGCACTGCAGAGACACTCTCGAGGCCACTAAAAATGCAGGGGAGGGACATTTTCCCCTCAAATTTCTTTCAGCCTGAGTGACTCAAGGCCTGACTCACAAAGTGTTTAAAAATTCAGAGCAGTGCAGTTCTATGCAGAGATTTTCTCTTTAATAAAAAAAAAAAAAAAATCACACTTTTCTTGGCTTTATTTTTAGCAACTGCTTGGCCTGAGACAGAATGAGCAGAGGTTTGGATGTGAGGGGAAATTGTGGAGGAGCACTTGTCCCTGCTTTATTCACACAGGAGCAAGCCCAGCTCCGATGAACTTTAAATAGATGATTGTTAATGTCAAAGCAGCAGTCACAGCGAAGCCTGAGTGGCTCTGTCCCTGTTTTGTCCCTGTAATGTCCCTGTTTTATCAGCTGGTGCTGCCTCAGGAGAGAACAGCCAGGGAGCTCAAGTGGGCATTTACACACTGGACAAAAGGAGCTGCTGGAAAAAGCAGCCCTGGTCTCGTGTCCAGGTCCAAGGGATGAAATGCAAGGAGAAAGAAGCAGCAAGGACAGGAGGCAGCCAGACCCTCCATGCAGGAGCTGTTACACGTGGGGTCTGTTTGCTGCAGCCCCTCGGTGGAACGGGAGGTTTTGTCTCTCCAGCTGTGTCAATAAAAGACCTTCTGCCTTTCCCCACTGTTCTTTTTAATCCAAACTTGTGCCTTGTCCATGCAGCCACGTTCTCCTGAGGAGCAGAGAGGTGTTTGCATCTCACAGTTCATGTGACAGTGAGGGAAGTGGCACAGGGACAGGCTGGGTCCAGCTGGGGGAGGCAGATTTCACCCCTTCCCAGAACCTTCTCAAGGGAGGAGCTGAACAGAGCACAGGGAACAAACCCAATGTTCCTGCAGTAGCACAGAGGGCAAGGAAAACCCCAGTTAGGGCTCCTGTCCCTACACACGGAGTCACAGACTCTACACAGGAGTTACAGAGCACAGGAACAGATTTTTGCTGTTTATCACCCTATTTGGCCTTTATCAATTCAACTTCTTCTCTGTGTAGGTACAGGATGTGCTTCATCCTATCCCTGGCCACGGCCACGGACTGGAACAAGAGTACCCTTAAGGTCCCTTCCACCCCAAACCATTCTGGGATTCTGTGATCACACCCATCGCACCAACACTCACAACTTTATCCTGACTGAGCGTCCAGTTGGCCAACAAAAATCAGAACAAGGAGCAGGACTGGAGCTGCAGAGGAAAACCTGGAGCACCTGACTGAAGGACACACAAACAGCTCCAAAGCCTGAAGGACCCTCAAGAGGGTTATTGACTTTTAAACTTCAAGGTTTCTAAGCTATGGCTACATGGTCAGAATTTCTACTAGATAAACAAAAAATGGGTTATTTGAAACAAAAAAGAAAATCAAACTGTTCCAAAATGAAGGTGTCAAAAAGATGTGTTTGGTCTCCCTTGCTGGTTGAAATGAGCCACAGATCCACGGATGGTTTTGGAATACCCGAGTGGCCTTTGCAGCAGTGAAATTTATTGTGAGAGGATTTTATCCTTTCAGCTGTGAACTCAGAGAGAAACTGTCTCAGGCCTGCCTGTGTGAGATTCCAAACCGGTCACATCACGAACAGAAAATGTGCCAGCAGCTCACCAGCTCAGCAGAACACCAGTGTGCCAGTGACACAGTTTATGCCACGGTGCTGTCGGGACAAGCAGAGATGGCAATTCCAGCCTGGATGGGGCTGCACTGTGTGAATTATTCCTTTCTAACCGTGCTGTGAACGCAGAGTGGAGCAGAACATTTTCATGCCAAAGATATTAAAAAAGTCCAGTTTTAACCCAGTCAAACCCAGGACATTTACATGCAAAACACTGACCTTCTTTGGTGGCAAGACGTGAGGAGTCTGTGTGGGATGGAGTGTTGTAGACCAGCAGTGAGCTACCTGCAGGGCAAAGAAAAGGAGTTAGTGCAGTCTGGGCATGCTCTGCCACAGGGAACCATGAGGGCAGGTAGGAAATGCTGTTAATGGCATGAAAAAACTGAATTTTGCTGCTAATTAGGCACACATTTTCTGTGAAATTCACCTAAAAGCTTGGTAGCTGCAGGTCACACTGCTGTTTGTTCACTTGCAAAAAATAAAGATATTTATCTCCTTCACTGAGTGCCTTGATGTCCCCTGTTGAAAACTGATCTAAAAGGGTGAGGTTGTACAGTGCATTTATCCAGGTACAGAATCTATCCCAGAAATGTCTGAGGCACAGATTGTGTGCCAGGATAAGGAAGAAGCTTCTCTCTCTCTGGCTGTGATAGAGAAATTTCCTGTTTGAGGAACAGGCAGGAGAAAAGACATGAATTGCACTGTCAGGACCTGGCCATTTTTAGAGTGTCACATGCTTGGTTTGGGGCCAGCAGCTGCACAGATCTCACTGGGATTCCAGCATCTCCCGTGCTCGGGGGGATTTGGGAGCAGCTCTCTTGGATCAGAGAGGCCTTTCCATCCAGCCCCACGTGACACACAGGAGCAGCACAAAAAGAACCCATTGGAAGCGTCTGCTCTGCGCAGTCTGGTGGAAATGTTCCTTTCTGAGCATTTCCCTCTGCTTCTCCTGCAAACTCTCCTGGAAATGGAGGAGGAGACCCTGGGAGTTGAGGGAAGCCAGCACAAAATGCACATTTCATGGCTGTCTGGTTATGAGTGCTCACAGAGTCTCCTGGGCTCACCTTCCCTGCAGCTCCTTGGAGAAGCTTGTGCTGTGTCAGAGACACCCCTGACAAGGCAGAGGGTCCTGTGGTGTGGCTGGAGCAGCACCAATCCTGCCCACAGACCCTTCCTGCTCTCCAGATCCCCTCAGTTCAGTGGGATCCTGACCCTGAGCATCCCCAGACCCCTCAGCAGGGCAGGAACGCCTCTTTGCAGGTGCTACAGCACCAGCTGAGCAGGATCTTGTGGCTGAGCGCTGCAGTCCCACGTTCCTCTGGTCCACATGATCCCAAATGACCTCAGCTGCCCCTCAGTACTCACAGAGTGTCTCTCTTTCCTGTGGGAGCTGAGGTCTGGGCAGTTCCCTGCCAGAACTGAGAGCCACTGCAGGTGCTGGATGCTGCTGGCCCTCTGCCCTCTGCTCCAGCGGATTTCTTTCCTTCCCCGAATGCAAACAAAGGCAGAGGCTGCACAAGGCAGCAAGGACACGGAGGCTGGAGGTATTGGGAAACGAAGCTGCTCCCAGGGAGGGGAGGATGGATGGTATCAGATACTGCAAGTCAGGAGAAGTTTCCAAAGACCAGGATGGATGGTGAACGAGGAGGTAAAGAGTTCAGAGGGATCCCAAGGGCACCCTGGCTCTGAAAGCTGCCAATAGCCAAAGGGATTGGCTGAAATATTTAGAGAGATTGGCTGCTGGAGGAATTGAAACAACTCTGTCCACGTAACTCATGTTTTCATCAGATGGTTTCTGGCTTTGGCATTTCTTTCTTGAATATCTGCGGGGAAACTCCTGTGCACCACTCTCTCCTTTTCAGGTTATTTAAAGCAATCCTGAGTGCAACGCCCAGCCCAGCTTCCCCCTGCCAGACAGGGAAGTGCTGGGGAATTCAGAAACGTGGTTTTCTATGACTAAATGGGCTGCAAATGAGTGGCTGGGGCGGTGGGGGTGGGGTGATGAATAGCACTGAACGAGCAGGATCAACCTATAGCTACTTTAGGCGAAAAAATGCAGCCCAAGCCTCTGGAAAGGGCCGGCGCCTCCCCCGGTTTAATTGCTCGGAGTTCTCACCTTTGCCCGGCAGTCTGAGGTTTCTGGTGGGAACACCACAGAGAGGGAAATGTGTTTCCTATTAAGGGTTTCAATGGAGGAGGAAAAGGGAGAAAGGCAGAGACCCAGATCAGGACAGAGGGGAGCAGACAGACAGACAGACAGACAGACACAGCCCAGGCTGCTCCTGCCTCTCTCCTTCGGGTGCAGAGCTTTGGCTGTGATGAATTTTCATTTTTGTTCCTGTTCCCCCTCCCTGGGTCAGGGACACCGTGGATGGATCAGCTCTCTCTGCATGGGTAATGCAGTGCAGGGCTGCTGTCCCGTAATTAATTGTTGTCTTATGGTACCCCCCACCCTTCCCTTTCTTTTATTTCCCTCGCATTCATTACAAAAAGATGGAGAAGGACTGAAAACCAGGAGATTTTTTTCCCCTTAAACCCTTCCCTCTCATCCTTCAGAGGTGCAGGAACATCTTGGTTCCACGGTCTCGGGGTCTATTTAATTTGAAAGTCTTTTTTACCCTCACCTTCCCCAGGCCCTGTGGCCTTCCCTGCACAGCTCCTGATGGAATCCAGTCCTGCTGCACTTGGCAGGATGGTTTTGTTTGGCATTAAGTCATGTTAAAAACCACTGAGCAGTTTTCTGCTTCTCACCACAGCCTCATTCTTTCCCCTTTGGGCTCCTCTCATTTGTGCACACCCCACACCCTGACCCCCACTAGGGTGGGAAAGGATGGAGGTGGCAGCTCAGCTTCTTTTGATCTTCATCCCAAACACAGCATGGACACATCCAAAACTCCCTTCCCTTCCCTGGAGAGGATTCACCAGGCAGAGTGTGCTTGAGAAAGATCAGTCTGGAGCCTTGAGGTGTGTGGGGATGGACATAAAGAAGGAGAATCAAGGCATGGCTTCACAGTTTTGGAGAGGGAACTAAAAGAAACATGTGAAGAAGGATGGTTGTTTGAGGGGGTGGACAAGGAGTTCCTGGAAAAAGCCACTGGGGTGTTTTGGGAGGCTCCAAAGGGTACGGAGTGCTGCAGGACTGGGCTCTGCGCTCTGAAACCTCCTGAGGATCAGAGATGCTGGAATTCCTGCCTGCTTCCATGGCTTGTGGAAACAGGAAACAACTGCACCATTCTGATCCAGGCCTAAGCCTTGCCTGAAGACTAAAGGTACTGTGGGAGGAGTTTGGGTTACTCTCAACTGTATTACACAGCTCACCTGAACCGTCCATTGCTAAAACTGAGACTGAGCTTTTGTTGAGGTCATGCAGATGTTGCTGGTTTATTTTTTCAGTCTGGACTGAGATGTGCCAAAATAATGTATTTCATAGGCAGCTTTGAGAAAGTTTTCACCCTGATCAGGAATGTAAAATGCTGAAAACCTTCTGGGAAAGCTCATTTTCAGGGGGTCTCCTTGTCTGGTGAGCAAACAGGCTCAGAAAGTTCAGATGAGCTTTGCTTCTTGGAAAACAAACACCGAAGCTGAGGATTCACGAATCATCAGATATTCAGCTTAACACCCCGAGAGCACAAACACCTTTCGAGAGAGAGCCTAGGCAGAGGCAATCCAGCCTGGAGGGCTGCAATTCCCCCAAATCCTCCTGTGCTGGTTGCCATCACCTATTCCCTCCACTAAGCAGGAGCAGAGGTGAATGTCTGTGGGACAAACACCCTTCCAAAAAGTGAAGCTTGTGAAAATAAAAGCCCATGTCCCCATGGCACTGAGCTCAGGGCTCAGCACTGAACATCCGCTGGAAGCCGGTCTGGAAAAGCCATCAGCTCCTCTGGAAGGCGTTCCTCCGTGAGGGAGACACCCAGCACTCCCCAGAGCAGCCTGTCCTGGGGCTGGGAACAGCTGCAGGGAGGGAGGAATGCTCTGCCCAGCTCCAGCAGACAGGAGCTGCTCTGACGAGCACGGCACTCGCAGCACGTCTGGGGCTGAGCACACACAGATTCATCATCCTAAAGCTGGGCATGGGCTGAAAAAGGAGTGAGTAATCTGCCTGAATCCAGCAAAGTTCCTCGGGTTTTGCACTGGCTTAAGAGCACAGAAATCACTGCAGGCACTGCCCTGGCAGGACAGGATATTCTGATGATCATTATTGAATGATCATCACTTCCATGTTGCAGCTGCACGTGGGAGGTGTGAGGCACAATCCCCACTCCACAGATCCACCATCCCGAGGATGGGTCCAGGGAGAAGCCAGGATGGCTGGGCCCACCTTACAGAGAGCAAAATCAAGGAAGAGGTTTATTCCTCCCAATTTCAGGTATTTAAAGGCAAGGTGTGACCCAGGGACTGCTGTCCTGAGTGTCAGCGTGCCCCGGTGCTTCCTTGCTGTCAATGGAGTGTGACCAGAATTCAGTGTCTAAGGGTAGGTGGGATCAAGCAAGGATTTGCTCCTGAGCAAATGGGCAGCAGCAGGGGGTGAAGGTGGCCACTGAACCCAGGTTTCCAGGCTGATGCCATGAGATCAGCAATGCAATTCCGCTGATACTGGCTTTGAACAGCCCAGATAACGGGACACAAACACTGGGGATGGTCCTGGAGATGCCACCCGGAGCTAAAACAACAGAGAATTCCACCCCTCTGCCAAGCTTTCCAAATTCAGCCTGGTCCTGTGCTCTGAACCCACACAGCTCCATCTCTGTCAGTTTCAGGCCTTATCAATAAGACGATTCAAGTGTCTCACTTGCGTGTTTATCTTGTGGGAATTGAGAAGCGTTTCCGGTTACAAAGCGCCTGATTTCCCCAGCCCTAGTCGGCAGCTTTGGCCAAGGCACTGCTGGCTGCACAGAACTGCCTTCCCACTCCCCAGGAAAGTGTGTGATTCCACAGGCAAACCTCCGAAAGCTTCCTGGGGAGCAGCAGCTCTTTGCTGATGACACAGGATGAAATTTGCCCATGATTTTGGATGGGAAATTATTTTATTGTCCAGTCATGAGGGACAGAAACTGCTCAAATCCAACCATTTGGTTTTTTTGTTGTGAATCATTTCCTTGGCTCGACTTCTCAAGAAAAATAAAGGTGGGGCTTCCAGAGGCACCCATCAGTGATCTAACTCCTGTGCCACTGGAATCTGTGAAACTCCCTCTGATTTTAGGCACAGAGAGATCAACTTTGAAGAAACACCCTAAATAAATTTCATATCTCTGCTTCACTGGCCAGAGGAGACATCTTAAGCTGCCTTTTCAGCTCAATTGGATTTTCTAGTGGAGAAAGAACACTATTTCCTTTCTCTCCCTGTGCTCCCACCTTGATTTATGGCACCTTCTGATTTTTGAGTGCTTAAATAATGATACTCCTAAAAAAGCTGTTCCACTTGGAAAAACAGCAGAGCATGTGGGGCCCAGCTCCAGTTCTCTGGCTCATCACAGCACCATTACCCTTAGCACACCTTCGTGGGGCAAGGAAATGCTTTTAGCTTCATTTATAGGTGAAGAGGAGACATTTGGAAGCTGTGGATGTGATCATGATTGCACAGAAGTCTTGGGAAAGTTGGAATCTAAGACTCTCAGTGTCAGGTGCATGTGCCATCCCTAAGGTGATCATTCCTGTGTGGGTGCCGGGAAAATGCTTTTCCACACTGCTCACAGCTCCTGGGTTTGGGGCTTAATAGAGCAAAAAGGGGAATGGGATCCATCCCATACTCAAGTGTGGGGCAGAAAGGAGCAATAAGGAGCTTCCACAGCCTTTTTCTCAGAGTCCTGGGTCATTTGCACAGTGTCTGCTCCAGCACATTTACGTGTGGGGAATCACTCTTGGGTTTTTAACTCTCTCCAACAAACCTGGGCCCACAGGAACACGGGAAATCTCCAGCCCTGGCCAGTGGTGGGTCCTGTTCATGGAAGGGCACAGCCCTCTAACTGCAAAGCTATGGAATCATTTGCCTGCACCACATCAGTTAACGTCAGGTTTAATCTCCATGGCAAATATGTGTATTTTTATCACATACCCACAGATGCTGTTGTTATCTGTTGGACCTATCTAATCTCCTTCAGAGCCCTGCTCAGTTCTTCACCTCCCCGATAGCACCAGTAGCTCCATCTGCGTTCATCTGAACTGTCCAACCCAATTTCATTCCCCGTTTCCCTGTTTGCTCTCTCTGCTTGCCTTTCTCTGTCCGTTTTCCCTCCCCCTTGCTGCAGGAAGAGCCCTGGGAGTTCCATACCCAGGGCACTTTATCCCAGCAGCCTGTCGGGATGGGATGGGATGGGATGGGATGGGATGGGATGGGATGGGATGGGATGGGATGGGATGGGATGGGATGGGATGGGATGGGATGAGCCAGGGCAATACTCACTTTCCCTGAGGTAACTGAGGTGAGAGAGCAGAACTTCTGTGTTGTAGAGGGAGGTGGTGCGCAGGAAGTCGTCCTTGTTCATCTTGCAGAGCTCTTTGCCATCCATGTTCTGGAAGATGGTGGTGTCGATCTCCATCAGGCCGTACTCCTTGATAGCCCACTCCAGCCACTGGCGCACGTGTTCCTGGGTCCAGAGGGTGGGATCTGGCAGGGGAGAGCAGAGGATGGGCACACACTGACCCCCAGATCCCTGCAGCCCTGTCAGAGCGTTTTCCACTGTTTCCACAAGCAGATAGATTGAATTTTCAATACATTATTGAATTTACAGGATATTTTGATGATCATTATTGAATGATCATCACTGAAATATTGCAGCTGCACGTGGGAGGTGTGAGGCACAACCCCTGCTCCACAGATCCACCATGCCAAGGGTGGGCCCAGCGAGAAGCCAGGATGGCTGGTCAATAATATATTGGAAATTCAATAATATATTGAATATTGAAGTGATCCCACTTTGGCAGGGTGAACAAGCACCGTGCTGGAGCAGGGCTCAAGGTGGATCACCTGGCCTGGTCAGTTGTCCTGGCTGTCCCCCACCTGCCCAAACGTCACTGCTCTGCTTGCTGGTAACATTTGACTCCATTCTGCCCGGAAAGAAGCTTCCCAAGGGAAGCTGATCTCTTGGAGAGGGTGTTCCTGCCCCAGCTGTGGCTCTGCAAGGCTGTGCAGTGGCAGCAGGGCTGGGTGAGTCCCACCGTGGGCCTTAGGGAGCCCCACAACTGGCACATGAGACCCTGGGCGTGGAGGTGTTTATGGTCAGCAAAGGGGCTCAGAAAATTAAAATAAAATAAAATAAAATAAAATAAAATAAAATAAAATAAAATAAAATAAAATAAAATAAAATAAAATAAAGTGGTGTTGCTAAAGCAGAGCAGCTTGCCCTGGGTGTGAGTCAGAGTTCTTCACCCCGGGACAGGAACACAATTCTACCTCCACTCTCCCTGTAAACCCACGCAGCTCTGCACGTGCAGGGTGGATTTTGGGCTGTCTGGGCATCACTGGCTGTCAGCAGAGCTCCAGCTGTGGGATCTTTATTGCTGGTGCTGACGTAAGAGACACTCTGAGCCCGGCTGGAGCTCAGGCCCCATGGAGATGAGCGGCTGCATCAGTGGTTAAAAAAAGAAATCAGCCTTTGAATTCTGAACAGGGCATTAGATCAGAGAGCCCCAGCAAGAGCTGGTGCCACGATACCACTCGCCAGAGTCATTTTCAGAGCATATCTGCATTTTCAGATGTTTCCTGTGCTGCTTCTCCCCACGTATCCCATTGCCAAACTGGAGCTGCACATTCGTGTTCTGCTGCAGCTGGGGAGGATTGCAGAGAAGTGCAAACTTTGGAGATGTCTGATGTGTCATTAACAGCTGGTCCAGCTCCGAGACAAACCTCAGACACCTCAGATCCCGGGAGGCTGAGCATGTGGATCAGGAACATGCACAGGGCTGTGGGGTGCTCTGGGCAGGACAAGAAATGCCTCTGCCTGAATTTGGGGGGGTAGAAAACAACTCCTCAGCCCAGGGCTGTACGTTGTGTGCCCACGCTGAGGGCGTCCCTGGGCACAAAAGCTCAGGGAGTGCCCACACCTGGCATTCCTGGGCACCTGAGCTCCAGAATAACGGCACCAAACAGGGAACTGAGACCAAGGGGAATGAAATTATAACTGGGACCTTTCCCCACTGAATTTCCAGAAAACCTGGGCTGCTGAAAGCTGAATTCAGAACATGGAATTTACAACCCCGCACCTTTGCAAGTCTGCTCTGGGAACAGCAGATGGATTTCCTTCAGGTTTTGGCAATAGTTAATTGAAATTCTGCTTTCTAAGCACTGGCAAAAGGCTGCAAATTTTACAATGCAACTATTCAAGGGAGAATTCTTTTTTTTTTTTAATTGAAAGACTTATTTGTCTTGAATTTTGAAAACAACCCAACATCTAGAGGGCAGAGTGGATTCGTGGCCGCCCTTTAAACACTGTAAAAGACATTGATTGGTGTCTGAAGATCTGCCTCCTCAAAACATGGCTTAGAGCTTGTTATTGCTACTATTGTAAGCCTAATGTGACATTATTCTTGCTTATCTTCGCCCTAATGCGCTATAAGTCTCCATTCTGGATTAAATTAAAATATCCAAATGCCTTTCTTGGATGACTTGGGCCTCATCTCCTGCAGCCAGAGATCCGGGATGATGTTCATTCTTGTCTTCCAAAGTCTGGTAAATCTCTGCTCTTTCACAAGTATCTCAAGGGTTTGATTTGTGGATGGTCGTAAGGGGGGGAAAGTCCTTTTCTTCATTTTCCTTCAAAGAGGAGATTCCAAACCTTCTCTTCCACTGGGGGCACTGAAAGTAATTTCCCCTGTTTCAACAATGCTAAACTTTAGCTCACCCTTGGTCTTTTTAAACATGTGTCAACAGCCTGGTGAGAAGCAGGATAAATGTCCCCCCTGGAACATCTTCAATAATCCAGGGGCTGGTTGGTGCCAGCTCCACCTTTCCAGGCAGGGTGACACTGGCCACGATTGTGCTGCCGTCCCCAGGCAGCTCAACCAGCCTCTCAAACCTCGGCTCGGATGGGACTTTGAGATTTGCCATCAATCTTTTATTGGCTTCTCCTCTCTACATTCAGTTCAGGCTTTTCCTTTTCATCCTAAATGGCAAACAAATGCTTGGGAATTGTCATCTGCTCGTGGTCGAGCCACGCTCAGAGAAAGGAGCTGAATTCCACGAGTGCATTTCCTTCTGCCAGTGCTGTGTCTGCCCTGGTGCAACCCTGGGAGCCAGGGCGAGTTCTGGGACATGCATCGGGCCAGCACTTGGCTCCTTTGCTGGAAAGTTCCTGGCCCTGAGTGTTTATGTGGATGTTGTTTATAAACTTCACAGGGAAACAGCTCCTCGCTCCTGGTTCAGGCTTCACCCGTTCCCTCCACAGCAGCTCTCACCCCCGAGTGTCCAAATGCATCCAGAGCATCCTGCCAGTTCCAGGCAGCAGATGTGGATACCAAACACAAACAGAGATGGACAGGAATGTTTCTGTGTGACAGTTTTTGGAAGGATAACGCAGTTCCTGAGAAATAGATTTTTTTCTGGGTTTCTACTTCTAACAAAAAAAATGGAAACAAAATAGCTCATTTTGAATCAATCAGTGTGACTTGAAAGTACAGCTGGATCCTGAGAGCACCAGGGGAGTTATAACTTGGGCCTGCTTCATTTCTCTTTGATCAGCCCCTGCGTGTCCCAGGAAGCAGATTCTCCTCTAACACATGACAGGAGATGGGTTTGGTTCAGCACACCAAAACAACACTCCATTCCAGGAAAAAAAATTAAAAAAAAAAAAAAAGAGGGAAAAAAAGGGAAAAGCACCAAGTCTCTGCTCCCTATCCTGATTCAGATCATGCACTGGGACATGGGAATTCCCACTAGCCAGAAACTCTGATATTTTCCTCATTTTTTCATGTGGTTTGTAAGAGAGAAAATTCCTCTGGGGGTGGGTAATCAAACTAAACAAAGAACTCTTCCAGGCAGAGCAAGGAAAGCTGCGCCAGGGCGGGTGGTACCTGCGGGGACGATGACTCTCCTCTCATTGGTGGTCATGTTGGGGGGAGGCCCGTTCTTCTCGTCCATGTAGGTGCTGTAGCTCATGGGGTTGGACTCGGTCCCTGCTCCCACCAGCTTCCCACACTTGTTCACGCTGCAGTCCACGGGGGACTCCCTGGAAGGCAAAGGGAGAAGCTGGGTCACCATCACTGCCCTTTCCATCCCTGCAGCAGGACATGGGCACGGTCCCACGGTGGGACAGTCAGGGGAGTTCCTTTGGGTGGGAGAGGCCATTCCTGACCGGTCACTGGGTGTCATAAGGGGGTCTGTGGGGCACAGGTCACACAGGGGATCTCCGATAATGCAACCAGGCGGAGTCTCCAGGGGAGTGACTTCCAGACACGGCAATGTGTGCAGTGGCTCTGAGGTAGCAACATTCCCGAAGCAGTGCCTGTCACACCAGTCTGTGGGTTATACCCCACTCCCCCATCCCTGGTTGCTCAGTGCATTCCAGCAATCCTGCAGGCACGGCTGGGTGCTGCTGGGAGCGCCTGTGGGGCTGTTTCACCCTGTGTGGTGCTGGAACACTCCTGGTGTTGCAGTGGAGCCTGTCAGTCACACACAGGTGCTCTGCTCACCTGCCCTGAGGCGTTTCCGCAGAGCTCACAGGGACACAGGAACAGCCCTTTCACGGCATGGACAAAGAACCCAAAATACCCACCCAGAGTGGCAGGGCTGTCCCTGAGAACCCCCAGTGTCAGCACGGAGTCTGAATGGAACAGAGCTTGTCTGTTCTTGGAGCCTGCCAGAGCTCCAAGAGCGCTTGGATAATGCTCAGGGACACGGTGGGGTTGCTGGGGTGTCCTGTGCAGGGACAGGAGTTGGACTCTGTGATCCTTGTGGGTCCCTTCCAGCACAGCCTGTTTCTTTATCCTATTGTTCAATTATTTGATTATTCAATTATTCTGTTATTCTGTTATTGCATTATTCTCTGGTTAACAGTGCCACAGTTCACTACCTGGTGAGGAAATCTGGAAATCTTGGGTGGTCCAGGCAGGAGTCAGGAACTTCAGACGACAGCACCCGGGTGTGGAAAGGGCTCTGGCCCCGGTTTAACTCCTGAGGTGCTGGAGTGACGAAGAGGGGACATCCAGCAGCTCAGGTGGCACCATGCTAAGGCCTGGCCTAGTGCAGACCCTTGGGAAGGGTTTGGGACACTTGTGAGCCTCCAAAGCCCAGAGAGGGAGCAGGGATTGTGCTTTTCTCCAGCTGCAGGAGCAGCTCCTGCCTTTAGCCTCTTCCACCCCCAACCGCGAGCCTGCCAGGCACACACAGCACATCCCAGCCCGAGGGACTTCCAGGGAAGGGCACATCATTGCCCTCGCCTTTCCAGGGGGGAATTACTGCACAGCCTCTGCACAGAGCAAGCCCAGGCTTCAATCCCAGAGCCATTTCCAGGGCAGTTTAGGCCAGGCTTTAGTCCCAGAGCCATCCTCCTCCTCTGCCAGAAGCCAAGAGCTTTGGGAGGGAACCATTCCCTGCAGGGTGAGAATGGTGACGGTGCACAAATCCCACCCTCCGAGCTCAGCTGGCCGGAATTCCAAGCTGGACACCAAACAAATTTGTCTCTTAACCTGAACTGGGGGGGAGGGAGGGAGAAGTGCCTGAAATTCAATTATCATGGCCGGGAGATAAATGCTCCACTGAGATATTCCGAGGCAGACGGTAATTTTTTCCTCATGTCTGACGAAGGGAATGTTGCCGGAAAATGGAAATAAGATGTAGAACTTACACATGTTCGAATTTAAGGGTTTACTATTTCGCCTACTGTTTTTCCAGGCAGGGAACCAAAATCCGCCCTCAGAGAGGCAACTGCTGAAGGTTTCATATCCCCGAGGCAGCCGGGGAGAGGCTGAGGAGCTGCAGGGACATGGGGATTTCACAGGGAATGGAGCTGATTCCCGGTGGGAATGCTCCTGTCAGGTGTGAAAGCTGTGCTGGCAGGGAAACGGCCCCGGGGCAGCACCGATGAGCTGAGCCCTGCTGGGGCACGGCCTGGATGGGGAGGGCCAGCGGGGCATCGGAGATTCGGGTGTGACACCGTGATAGGGGTGTGACACTGCTCCAGGTGTGACCCTGTGATCCAGGTGTGACACCATGATAGGGGTGTGACACTGAGATCCGGGTGTGACACTGCTCCAGGTGTGACACTGTGATCTGGGTGTGACACTTCTCCAGGTGTGACACTGATCCAGGTGTGACACTGTGCTCAGGGGTGTGACACCATGAGCCAGATGTGACACCGTGATCAGGGTGTGACGTGATCCAGGTGTGACACTGTGATCTGGGTGTGACACTCCTCCAGGTGTGACACCGTGATCGGGGTGTGACACTGAGATCCAGGTGTGACACTGTGCTCAGGGGTGTGACACCATGATCCAGGTGTGACACTGCTCTGGGTGTGACACTGCTCCAGGTGTGACACTGTGCTCAGGGGTGCAACACTGTGATCCGGGTGTGACACTGTGATCAGGGTGTGACACTGTGATCTGGATGTGACACCGTGATCCAGGTGTGACACTGTGATCCAGGTGAGACACTGCTCCATGTGTGACACTGTGATCTGGGTGCGACACTGCTATCTGGGTGTGACACTGCTCCGGGTGTGACACTGTGATCCAGGTGGGACACTGCTCTGGGTGTGACACTGCTCCAGGTGTGACACCGTGATCCAGATGTGACACTGTGATCTGGATGTGACACCGTGATCCAGGTGTGGCACTGTGTTCCAGGTGTGACACTGCTCCAGGTGTGGCACTGTGCTCTAGGATGTGACACCACGCTCCAGGGTGTCACACTGTGCTCCAGGGTTTCAGAATGTGCTCCAGGGACTCAGGCTGCTGTGCTCAGTGCTCAGTGCTCAGTGCTCACTGTCCCTGGCAAGTGACCAACCTCTTCTCCTGCCCTGCCTGGGGACTGGGGTCCTCTCTTCCCCCCTGCTCTGGAGTTAAATTTCCCTGGAAAACACCCCCTGCAGATGGGACAGGCACTATTTCTGATCCTATAGTTCCATATATTCCACTCATACAGCTCTGTGGGGAACTGTTCCAGCACAGACCCCACCTGCAGTGCTGGGTCCAGCTCTGGGGCCCCCAGCACAGGAAGGACCTGGAGCTGCTGGAGCAAAACCAGAGGAGACCATGGAGATGCTCCAAGGGTTGGAGCCCCTCTGCTCTGGAGCCAGGCTGGGAGAGCTGGGGGTGCTCGCCTGGAGAGGAGAAGGCTCCAGGGAGAGCTCAGAGCCCCTTCCAGTGCCTAAAGGGGCTCCAGGAGAGCTGGAGAGGGACTGGGGACAAGGGCTGGAGGGACAGGACACAGGGAATGGCTTCCCAGTGCCAGAGGGCAGGGATGGATGGGATATTGGGAAGGAATTGTTCCCTGGGAGGGTGGGGAGGCCCTGGCACAGGGTGCCCAGAGCAGCTGTGGCTGCCCCTGGATCCCTGGAAGTGTCCAAGGCCAGGCTGGACAGTGGGGCTTGGAGCACCCTGGGATAGTGGAAGGTGTCCCCGCCCATGGCACAGGTTTGGATTTGGATGATCTCTAAGGTCCCTTCCAGCCCAAACCTCTCAGGGACTCTGTGATCTCCAGACTCTTGGACGCCTTCTAAAGAGCCTCTCCCTGCCTTCTGCTGGCATGGAAGGAGCACATGGACAGAGCAGAGTCCTTGGCTGGCTGTGCTCCCTGCTCTCATCGCGCACACCCACACGACCCTCAAGGTGAAGTAACCACAATAACCCCGGGGCTGTGAGATCCCCTCGGTGTTTCTGTGATGATTTTTCACATCACAGCCTCTGCTCTGGCAGTTCAGACCCTGCCCATCCCTTGCTCTGTGTCTCAGCAGCCGAACCTGGACAGCCAAGTACCAGAAACATCCGGCAGAAAGGTCTGAACAGAACTTTGAGGGGCTGAGGTGCCCCTGCCAGGCACTGTGGGCGGAGGAGCCACCCCATTAATCCTGCAGGACACGGAATGTGCTCCAGGTACCCGGCAGGGTCGTGTCCATGTGGCTGCAGAGCTGCCTCCCTTCCCTCTGGGGAAGTTTTCAGGATGGCTGCATCCAGAGCTGACCCTGCTGGACACACATAACTGGGAATAGCATCACCCAGACTTAACTGGGCAGAGACTGAGCTGTGCCTGAGAAAACACCATGGAATCTTCAGTGGCAGCAAGCGAGAAGATCCCTGACTCTGTGTCCTCTGGAACCCAGCATTTCCTACCAAACCCAGCCTTTTACTGGGAACTGAGGCAGTTCTGCGAGTCTGAGTCACCCCTGCCCTGCCCCAGCTCCAGGTGAGGGATTTATCCCCACAGGAGGGGGGTGTAGCTGTGGCCACACTAGGAAGGATTCAGCCTGGGGAACAACAGCAGTGTCAGAGGGAACAGGGAGCTGTGAGCCATGGACGGTGTGCTCATGGAATATCGCTCCTTCCTCAGCTCGTGCCTCAGCCACGGGCAGGCTGGGATTTATAGAAATACTCCCTCATCGTTTGAGAGGGTTTGTGCAAGGGGATTTCAGATGCCAGATCAATCCCTGACTTTTCCCAGAGACTCCCGATGTTCCGGTGGCTCTCCATGCTGGGTTTGCTCAGGCTCTGGCAGGATGCACGGAGGTAAATGGATCCAGGCTGATTTCACAAGCTCCCTGGAGCACAGCCCCTGCGGCCGTGGCAGAGCCCAAGGAACATGAAGCAGAACTCATTCCCACTGTCCAGAGGCTCCTCGCTCCAGCAGCTCTCTCGGGGGATGCCAAGAGTTTGGTGTTTGGGAATGTTTTTCCTAGACTGGCCAAAATGGACAAGCCGCTGGCCTGGCACTGACCAGTAAATCCTGTACAGCTCCAGCCTGGGCTCCAGAGGTGTGGGAATAAAACAATCCCTGTCCCAGGGCTCTGTCTAGGAATCACCTTTGGCTTCTGCTTGAAAGAGCAAAATAAGGGATTTCAGGAATTTCTGAACCTGACTCAAGGGGATATTTCCTCCTTTCTCTCCCCCTTTTCCTATCCTTTCATTCCTCCTTTCTTCCACCCCTCTTTCTTTTATAAGTTTGCCACTTTTTGGTGTAAAGCCCCATTTTAATTTGTTGTTGCTGAGTGAAGGAAGGAAGGACAGACACTGGGATTCTGCTTGTCAGAAGAAGCAAGAGAGAACAGAGTCAGCTCCTCCAAACCTGCATCTGCCTGTGCTTCAACCCTGCTCTCAGGAATGCCTCGGGAGGAGGGAAACACCCGCTGAAAGAGGCTGCAGAACTGCCAGAAGGATGGAAAAGTTCAGGTTGTTCATCCCGGACAGGCAAAGGCCAACAGGAGGGAGATGCTCGGGCAGAAGGACCCGGCAAATCCCACTAGAGGGCTCACACGGTGCTCCAGGGGGAGTTCGTCCCTGCAGACACCACACAAAGTCCTTTGGCTTGGTCTGACACAGTCTCTGGGGCACAAACACCTTTGGGAATCCCCAAACCTTGGCCTTATTTTCATGTTCTGAAGCAAGAGAAACATCAAATCCCAGAATCCTGGAGTGGTTTGGGCTGGAAGAGCCCTGAAAGCCCATCCAGTGCCACCCCTGCCATGGGCAGGGACACCTTCCACTGTCCCAGGGTGCCCCAAGCCCCGTCCAGCCTGGCCTTGGGCACTGCCAGGGATCCAGGGGCAGCCACAGCTGCTCTGGATGTCTCTGCAGAACGGCTCCAAAGCATTTCCAAAGCACTGACCTCACTGTTTCAGCTGGACAAAATCTATGCCACAGCTGGGACTGCCCAGGGACGTTTGCCCACATCCATCAGCAGGAGAACGTTCTTTCACATTTGAAGATCAGACACATTTTGTAACAGTTTTTTAAAAATCGCTCACTGAGTTTAGCTGCAAATGCAGATCTGGGGGAGCTCAGCAAATACAGCCAAGATTTGGGATTTCTGTTGCTTGGTTCATCTGGAATTTATGTAAACTACAAGGAAAGCTCTCTTATTAACATTGGCTGTAAATTGGGTTAAACTTTACCCAGCTCCCCTCTAAATAATGCTTCCCCTTTATTCAGTGGAATTTCAAATGTGAAAGATTTTTTTGTTTGTTTGTTTTGGTTTGGTTTTTAAATACACTTTCAAATGGGTTTTGCTCTGACCAAGGTGCTGTCTGTGAGGGCAAGGGCAGATTTTGAGGCCAAAACCTTCCTGGAGGTTTGATAACAGTAGAAATTAATGAAATTTCTACATCTGAACCTTGCAATAATGCAGAATTCCCATCTTCTCCCCTAAAACACTGATCCCTCCCTGAGCATCCCCTATGCACACTTAGGGTGCATTTATCTGGAAAATTCTGTCCAGTTTGAGGTTAAACCAGGGAATCCTGACATGGGGTAGGGAGCTGGGTGGGCTTTCCATGTTGCTTAGAGGTCCTTCAAAGACCCTTCTCCCACGCTGTTGAGGACCAACCCAGCTCATCACACCCTTGGTCCTGCTTCTGCTCTCTGAGAGGGAGGGGAAAAGCTGGGCACTGTCCCTGCTGTCCCCAGGTCCCTGAGCTGTGTCCCTGCCAGAGCACACAAACCCCCCACAGGCCCAGGGGAGAGCACAACAAAGGCTGATCCTGCTGAAGGGGCAGCTGGAACATGGGGAGAGGGTGCTGGAGGGACAAGAGAGAGGCAGGGACAGAGGCAGGGGGGCACTGGGGGTTGTTCAGCCTGCAGCTGGAGTTAAGTGGGATTGGGATTGGGATTGGGACTGGGATTGGGACTGGGATTGGGATTGGGATTGGGATTGGGATTGGCCAGGCATCTGATGGGCAGGGGAATGAGTGATTGGAGTGGCCCAGTCCATTCCCACAGACTGGGATGGACATGCAGGGAAAGCAGGAGGGGATGGAGGAGTCAGGGGATGTCCTCCTGTCCTGGATGCTCTGCAGCTCCTGTGCTGAGGAGTTCTCCAGAGGCAGGGTGGGAGCTCTGGCAGGCCATGGTCCTGACATTCACAGCAGCCTTCTCCTCTGTCCTGACAGGGGTTTCCTCTCTTTAGGGGCACTGAGCACACGTTTTGTGTCCAAGAACCTCAGAGTCTTGAGCAAGTCTGCAAAGAAGCATTTCCTGTTTGCCCAGAACCACCCCACTCCTAAGGGCCCTTCCCATGGCTCCCGGGCTCCTACAGCTGTTCGTGAATCAGTTTGTCCAGGCAGAGCTATTTCCCTTTTTTCTGAGCAGAGGAGGAAATGGGCACACAGGGACCACCACGGAAGGACAGCCCAGGACGTTTCATTCCAGAGCACATGGAACACCCGGACAATTTGGGTGTACAAGGACAGACACAGAGTGACACAGAGCCTGTGCTCACAGGACCTGCAAAGCACAGGCACGTGGTTTATGGCAGCTCAGAGGGCGTGGAGGGCTCCTTTCCCTGCCAGATTTCCCTGGGACCGAGGAGGGTGAAGGGAGGAACCCCTCTGTGTGTGTGGGTCTGGCACTGTGGGTGCGAGCAGCTGCAGCAAACACAGAATCCCAGGATGGTTTGGGTTGGGAGAGACCTTAAAGCTCATCCCATCCCATCCCATCCCATCCCATCCCATCCCATCCCATCCCATCCCATCCCATCCCATCCCATCCCATCCCACCTTCCACTCTCCCCGGTTGCTCCAAGCCCCATCCTTGATTTGGGCAGCCTGGCAATGCTGCAAAGGCTCCTTCCTCCTTTTCCTTAGAAAACCTTGGTAGCCAAAGTTAACCCCCATGACTATCAAAACCCCTGGTACTTCCAAGATCCATCCTTTCATCTGTGTCATGTTTTTTCAGGAAATAACTCATTTTCCCATGTTTCAGCCCCAATTCTGGGTCTGGGAACACAGTGCAAACACCGACGTGGTTTTCATGAAGTCAAGAAATGCTCCTGAGGTACAACCAGGGTGAGATCGAGTTCAGCCTGCAAATGATGCCCACAAGAGAGCAACTGCCACAAAGGCCTTTATCTGAGGGTAAAATCAGCATCTACTGTACACTCACGAGGAAAAAACAACATGTTGCTGTTTGATGTCTTTAACACCATCATCCCTCTGCAGGGGCTGAAAGTGCAAGGCTGCTTTCTGTTTCCAGCTCTGTGCTCTGCTGTGTTCTCAGAAACCAGGAAAATGTGCTGCTAAACTCACCCTAAAGCAGAAAAACCCTTGTCTAAACCACTGTCTAAACACTACAAATGCTGGAGAGGTTTGTGACTTTGAAATTCAAATCACATTTAAAATTAATGTGAGCTCTAAAAGCTTTTGCTAAAAACCAGAAGTGTATCTATATTATAAATATATATATAAAATAGAAAAAAAAAAAAAAAAGACATTTTTACACCTAAAGATTATGTTCAAGAAGGTGAAATTTGTTTCCAGACTTTGGACTTGCAGTAATGTTTTTAAAAGGGGCAAGCTGTGCTGGGATAACAAAATGTTTTCAAGCCATTCAATTTCCCATTGAACAGGGAAATGATTCACCTCTAGGTACAGGTGACAGGGGCTGAGTTGTCCTTTGGCTGTGAGCTGGGCAGGTTGCACCATCCCCACTCACCATGTGGGGGGTTCACACCCCTTCTCCAACTGCTCCCTGTGTCACCAGTGTCACCTCTACCCACACAAAGGGGTGGGCACAGGCCTTCGGTTCCAGAAAGCACCTCAGTCTCCTCCTTCTCCCTTCTCCATCAAAAACCTCTCCAGTTCCTGGGGTTTGCTTATGCTCTGGTAGGGCACAAATAAAGAGTGTCCAAATAAAAAAAGGGCACAAATAAAAAGTGTCCTCCAGTGAAGCCCTGGCAGCCCAGCAGTGCAGCTTTCAGTGCTTCCCTGGCAGAAACTCCGATTATGGCTGCGTGACCCCCTCTTTGAGGCCCTGGAACCACGGCACATCCCTGGGGTGCTGAACTAAGGGGTGAAATGTGGGATTTACAGCAGCATTTGCAGCGTGAGCTCTGCCCTGGCAGCCTCGTGCCCAGTCTGTGCAGTGTTCATGGAGACTGGGAGGGACGCACCCTGCAGAACGGCATGGGCAGGGTGCTCAGGCTGCTCCAAATGAGCCACAAAAGATGGAATTACGGGAGAGTGGGATACGGTGGGACACAGAGAGGTCTGTTGATGTGCAGGACAAGAGCAGGAATGGACAGTGTGTGCTTTGCCTTTGTTTGGACGCAGGGTTTGGATTCAGGAGTTGGGTTCGAGGATCCCTGCGGGTCCCTTCCAACCTGGATATTCCGTGATTCTATGATTCAGTGTGGAAAGGCTCTTTCCTTACCTGGATCCATTCATGTGGTCGTACTCCCGTTTGATGCTGACCCTCACGGGCTGGTTGATCCACTCCTGCTGGGGGGGCAGGGGGTTGATCTTGTGGGGCTGCCCGAAGTCGGGGCTGCCGGAGGCCGTCATGTCCTTGGGGAGCTGCGCGGCCGCGCCGTACGTGGGGTCAAACAGGGACTGGTCGTCGCTCACCACCGACAGAGCCTCCTGGGGAGAGACAGAACCAGCCCTCAGAGCCGTGGCTAAAGCAGGAACTGCCCTCTGGTCCTCCCTCCCAGCCGGGGAGCACCTGCAGGGCCCCGCAGCTGCCCCGCGCTGGCCACCACCGCCACCTGCCAGGGGAACCAGAGCCCCTGGGGTCCAGGAACCCCTATGCAAACCAGGGCTCGCTCTGCTCTGCTTTGCTGGCTACAATTTCCACCTGCCAGGGCAATCAGAGCCTTTGGGGTCCAGGAACCCCTATGAAAACCAGAGGTTACTCTGCTTTGCTTTGCTTTGCTTTCCTGGCTGCAATTTCCACCTGCCAGGAGGAGTCAGAGCCTTTGGGGTCCAGGACTCCCCTGTGCAAACCAGGACTTGCTCTGCTCTGCTTTGCTGGCTGCTGGCTTCGGGTGGGAGCAGCGCTCAGGTTCACTGGACCTCTGCAAACAGTGCAGGAGCTGCTGGGGCTGTCACCTCACGGGGGCTGTGGCACCTCACAGGGGCAGCTTCACCCCCAGTCCCAGTGAGTCCCCTGCCCACCTGCTGCTCCAAACCCAACTGGTGTGCAGTGGGAACACCTCTGGAGAGGCAGTGAAAGTCTCTGCGTCTCCTTTGGGAGGGTTTGTGTGCTGTTTGTGTTTTGAGGTTGCTGCTGAAGGAGAAGCAGCCAGAGCAGGTCAGAGTTATGGGTGTTCGTGGCGGGGGAAAAAATGCATTACTTTACACTTTTTGTTTATTTTGTGGGAAGTCAAGGGCTGATGTGTTACCCAACTGTGCATTTCTAGAAATGCTTAAAAACAGGAAATTGTTATCCTTTTTTTTATTTTTAATTTTTCCCCCCCCTTGCTGAAACTCCAAATGTTGACAGAAAGTTCTGACTATCGATTTCCTTGCGTGGATGTGCTTGGGTTTTCCAAGCGAAGAGTGCCGGGCTCCTGACGGCTTTGGCACAGCCCTGTCTGACTCAAAGTGCATCTGGCAAGGGCTGCCTGCTCTGGAGGAGCTCAGTTAACCACACAGAACACAGCTGCCTTTATGAGTGGCAGGGCAGAAACCGAAGGAGGAACCTCCTGCACTGAAAGCAGCCCCCACTTTAATGTGAGCTGATGGAGCAGACTCAAAAACAGAGCTACAGACTCACCTCCTCTGGGCACTGAGCACTCAAAAGCCACCCAGCAGCGGTGTGTGGGCAGCAGAGGGTCACTGAACACACACAGCTGGTGTGTGCTAACCCCCGTGCTCAACATTCACAGGGCACAGCCTGAACTGGGAGCTTTTAAACATAATAAATTATTGCTCTCTCCCCCGCCCCACCCCCCCCCCCCCCCGGTAGCTGTTTTGGGGGTTTGTTTTGTAAATTCTTCCATAAACAGGGAGGGAAACAGAAATTCAGAAAGCTTAGAGAAGTGCAGCTCCTGCAGTGACACGAGAATCTAAGAACAAATCTGACACCACCAGGCTTGTGATACCGTCACAAAAAACATCAGTAACTCAGAGTCTGCTGGGTCAACGCGAAAATCCCCCTCAGCCTGAAGTTAACCCACTTAGAGAGAGTCAGGCCAGTGCTGCACGCTTACAAAAATCAGCACTTTTCTATCTCTGACCTCAGACCCCATCACAAACCCAAATAAGCCGAAGTGGCCTGGAATTGGAGCGGGCCTGACTAAGCCTGAACTCAGAGGAACCCTCAAACATCTGCATCGATCCTGCTGAAGCTCCAGCATTTGCTGCAATTCGTGATCAACCTCTCACTCTGGTTACAGCCCTTAAACAGCAAAAAGGAGGGGTTTACCCCGCACTGCCCAGTGGTGGTTGGTGGAAGGAGCTCATGCTGTGTTCAACCTTTCCAGCAGCTTTTCCTTGGTGGATGCAGAACCTTTCAAAAATACCCCTCCCTTTTTCAGCTTTAGAGTAAGGGAGGGAGTGGATTGTGTCAGAAACCCCTCAGAGGGCTGGGATTATCTCCAGGCTGCAAACTTTGCCTGTGCAGGAAGGTACAAGAACAAGAGATGGTTCAGTCTTCCCATTGGAGATCGGGATTTGCTGCTCCTCTGATTCACTGAGGTCAGGATGCCAGGCAGGGGTTCCCAAATGATGCATTTTCTGCAGGCTTCTGCTTCCTCCCAGTACAAAAAGTGTCAGGTTCCCTACCTGAGGTAGACCCCACACTGGGCTGCTGGACTGGCTTAGGGCCCTCTAGACCCAGTCTCAGCTGGGCAGAGACAAGGAAAATGTGACTACAGATTCATCAGATAAAGATTCTGACTGTTTGGGTTTGGAGATTTCCAGTCTAAAAACATACACAGAATGGTTTTTTTTTTAGGGAAACAATATCTGGGAAAATAACTATAATGACAGTTATCCCACAAAATCAGTGTGAGAGGTTGCTCACAAGATTTTTACTGGAACTTCAGCAGGACTTAAGCAGGGGTTGGAGGGTCCTTCTGAATTCAAGCTTAGTTAGGCACTCTTAATTCCAGGCTGCTTTTTATGCATAAAGCCATTTGTCTTCTGAAGAAAGGTTCTGGCGGTAAAGAATTGGAAAGCAGGGATCTCCCTGGCTGTCCCAAAAAACCCCAAAGCCAACAACACTCCACAGGATCAATGGCTGGGGCTGCACCAAGTACAACTCTTTACACACACAAGCAAGTACATCCTGCTCTGTGACACAGTGTGTGGCAGAGAACTTCCTCAGATAAGGATCTTCCTTGAAAGACAAAGTGGCTGCTCAGACCTGCCTGCGTGCAACTGGTGTTAACTGGGACAGCAAGAACCTCACTGGGGCGCTGGCACCGAGCTCTGCCTTGTGCTGCTTGAACAGTTCCAGTCCTGAAAACAGGAGAAGAAATCCAAATGCTCCGGCTGCTCATGGCAGCTCCTGGGCCGGGCGTGGTTTGAGCTGAACCCGAGTTGGTGGCAGCACAAAGGCGCAGCCCCAGGGGAGCTGAGCCACCCCAGCAGATGAGGAGAGATAGGGCTGGTGACACCTGCTCAGCTCCAGGAGCACAGCACGAGCAGCGCTGCTGACATGCAAGGGAAGTCGGGTGGCGCTGAGCCAGCCCCGCTGCCAGCGCCTCAGCCCTGTGCCCACATCCAGCTGAGAGAAAAAACATGGGGGGCAGGCAGCAGGCAGCCTGTGCTGCCTGGGGACCCCCTGGATCATGTCAGGGCTGCCTGGGACTCAGGCTACCTCTCCTGGAAGGGGCCATGGCTCGGCTTCAGGCTGCAGGGAACGTGTACAACCTTCCCTGTGCTCACTGTGGGGCTCGGCTCCCCAGGGCAGCGCTGGCCAGGCCCAGCTTTGGGAGGCCCAGCCTGTTCAGGAGGGGCTTGGCTGAGGCAGAGAGCAGCAGCTCCATGAAATACCAAGCTTCTCTCCCCTGGAATCGAGAGCTACTCAGTGTTGGGAGACTGAGAAAACAGTCTGAGGTGTCCCAGGTGCCAACACAGCCTGTCCAGACAGGGCACAGCCGGCCAGGGTCCGCCCATGCTGCTACCTCAGCCTGTGGCCTTGGGCCGGCCGGCCCAGGGCTGAGACAGGGGCTGTGTGTGCTGCTCTGGCATATATGTTACCTAATAGTGCCTCTGGGAATAGGCTGGCCTCAGTTTTTCCAGGTTTTAATCACATTCCTGGCATAAATGTGGCCAGTCCCGTCCATGGCAGCTGGCAGCATGTCCAGCTTCCCGGGCAGCCCGGCCCCAGCCTCTCCAGGGCAGCCCACCAGTGACTGCCACAAGCGAGGCTCCCGAGGAGCTGGCACCCACTCCTGCATCCCTCAGGCAGGAATCTGTGGTGTGGCTCTTATTTATACAGCAGTTTCCAGCTGTAAGAGGGTGAATTTGCAGGTCTGCCTGTACTTGGATGAGCCATCCGGAGCCAGGTCCCAGATGGGAGCGGGACATGGCAGGAGGCACAGTTTGGCTTTGGCCCTGAGGGCAGGAACAGCCAGTCTGGGATTCTGGGAGGGCCGACAAGCCACCAGGGCTTCAAGCAAGTTTTCCTGATCCCTTGCTGTGAAAGGGAGATGACACACACACTTCAGCAAGGGTTTCACTCAGTTAATGAATGGAACAGGGCATTCGAGAAAGGAGAAAGGCCAGGGGAACGAGGGCTGGTGAGGTGAGCAGTGCTGTCACCCCAGGTGTCCCCAATAACTGAGGTTATTCCGTGTGTGTGCAATGAGATTTCACTGAACATCAACTTTGAGCTCTCTACATTCACTTTTCTGGCCATAACCACATTTAAAAGGCGTTGCTAAAGATCAAAGCTTCATCCTCCTCCACAAAGGCTGACTTAGAAGAGAAGAGAGCGCCGAGTACCTGAACCATTGCGCCATGGCGAGATGACTCCACCTCTAGACAGGTGGCTGTTTTCTTTCCTTTTTCCTCCCTCCCCAAAATTTCACCACTCCTGGTCCTGTGAGAAAACCACTCCTGAAATACTTTTGTAAAGAGAATGTTGCCAGCACAGCCCTGAAGATCCCAGACCTAACGATAAAAAGCATCAAAATCTGAGGTCCAGCAGCCTCACACACGGCCCAGGGTTTGCACCGAGGAGCAACCCTGGAGCAGAGATGACTTCGGCACTGCAGAGTTACCAGTCAGCACTTCTGCTGCCAGCATCTCATACGAGCACAGAGATAACATCAGGCTTGCAAGAGAATGAGTCAAACAAGAAATTCAAACAGGAGCAGGGTCTGTGCTGATCTTGGGGCAGCACATTAGGGTGGATCAGGCACTGGGTTGGAGGCAGGAGGACAGAGCATTGTTCTCATCCCTGCCCTCGATCTTTGGCACAACCTTTAGGGAGCATTCCCCTCTCCCTGCCTTTTTCCTCTTCCTCTTCCGTGTCCGGTGCACACTGTGGGGCACCGAGCCCTGGGGTGCTGCCACTGGGACACGGACAGGAATCCTTTGGATGCACTCTCATATATCCACTCTTCCCTTGCACCTAATCAAACCAAGAATTCCCTCTGCAGTTTTTCCAGACCACTTTTCCTGAGGTTTGCTCCTGCTGCTCCGCCTTCCTTACAGGATGTGACTGGGGCAGGGACTTGCCAGAACTCCCCCTGGGAAATTGTAATCACGAACATTTGATTGCCAACAACCACAATCCAATCTTGTGCCTCTCACAATCCATTTAAGTCCTGCTTAGGAGCTTTTCCGGGCTGCAGCTGAAGATCCTTCATTCCCCCTGGTGAATGCAGCAGGATGAGAGCCGTCACTTCCAAGTGCATTGTTCTTCCCCCTTTTACCCACCTGCAGCATTGCCCAGTGTCCCACAATGTGCTGTTCACAGCATTTCCCAGCTGAGCTGCTGGTGCTGGGGCTGGGACACCCCAACTGCTGGAATCCCTGCCCCAGGAGGAGGGATGGGAGGAAATGCAGGCTGCTGTCAGGGAATCATGGAATGGTTTGGGTTGGAAGGGACCTTAAAGCTCATCCCATTCCTCCTCCTGCCAAGGGCAGGGACACCTTCCCTATCCCAGGGTGCTCCAAGCCCCTTTCCCTGCTGCAGCAGCACTCAGGGTGAAGAAGGCAGCAAACCTTTAACACTGTGCCCAAGTCTCTGCAGAGCTGAGGATTTCTGCGGGCATAAAGGAGGGGTTTCATTTCATTATTTTGGGGCATCCCACACTGCAGGTTTTTGCCCCAGTCTGCACTGGAGACTTGCTCAGAGCCACAGAGCAGGACAGTGACCTGGACAAAGAGCCACCCACTCGGCCCAGGCTGCCTTTCCTTCCCTTTCCTCCCCTTTCCATCCTGGCAGCCTTGGAATGCACCATAATTCCTTCACAATTCAAATAAACGGGAAACCACAACGTGGTATCTTGTGTTAGGGGGAAACAAACCAGGAATCAGAGTAGCAGAAACAGCAAAAACACCGAAAAACACCAAAACCACACTGAAATTAGACAGCTCAAAATTGGGGCAAAATGATTTGGCAAAACTCTTCACAAGGAAAAAAAAAATCTTTCTCTTTTGGGGGTTATTTTTATGTTCACCGTTCCCATGAAATTTCGTATCAAGTGGGTAAAAGAAGTCTGCTAAAATCAGTGCTTTGTTATTTTCATCTCAAGATCCCCAAAAGCAGCCTTGAAAAGGATAAAAATATAAATCATTCTTCTGTACTTCACTTCTCAGAAAAGCACTTTACTTCAGGCACACTTTCTTAGGATCTGGACTGATGACTTTTTTTCCTCAGTCTAGACTTCACATTAATGGTTTCAGGGCCTATTTGGGTTTGTTTCCAGCCAACTGGGAATAACCAGGTGACAGTTTCTCCTTCCCAGCGAGTTGCTGCATTAAGGATAATGATAAGGAGGCTTAAACCAGGCCGGGAGCTGTGGGAAATCCCCAGGAGAAGCCTCTGGGAGGTCTCAGCACAAGCCCAGGAATGGAGATGGAATTAAAAAAGAACTTGCCCAAATTTCCTCTGTGGCCCCTTGACCTCTGGAAGGTAAATGTGGTGAAAGCTGAGGCTGGAGGGTCCATCCCATCCCCATCACATGCATCTCGAAATCCTGGACCGTGCTGCAGCTCTTCCTTCACAACATGAGCAGCAGCAGCAGTACCTGGAGCAGGGAACAGCCCCGTCAGTCCCCAGCTGGCTCATCCCATCCCTGGGCTGTGGACAGGGAATTTCCTGAGCACTCCTGCCCTCCCCAGTGCTTCCCACCCTGCTGGGACTGGCACTGGGATGAGGTGTGTGTCCATTGGGACAAACCACAGCTCCTGGCTGCTGTTCCCAGAGAATTCCTTAGCTTCTGTTCCCTGCCTGGTTCTGCCAGCCAGGACACGTGAGAGGATTCAGGATGAGGGTAGAGTGTGAAACCTGTTCCAGGTGTTGGAAGCTTTGCCTTTGGCATGGCTTGGGCCAGGTTTCTTATCTTGGCAGTTAATTTCACTGAATCACTGGGATCTGGGATCTGATAAAAGCCAGGAAATGGCTCTGACTGGGATGGACGAGTCCTGAGGTGGAGATTTTCCCAAGAGCCTGAAGTCACACAGATCACGAAAAGATTCGCCTCCATGGATGAACCAGCCTGGCCCTGCTCAGGCTGAGGACTGTATGATCCCACAAGATCTTTTCCAAGCTGTGTCATGTTCCCAGAAAATCAGTTGGCCTTTTCCAGGTATTAACACTCCCCACAGCCACTCTCCTGTGCTTGTATCTCCACTCCTCTCTGCCCTCAGCTTTTCTCCTCCAAAGCTGTATCCCCTTCTCCCTGAGACTGACACTGCTGGGTGATTGCTTTCCAGGGCTGGCCTCTCAAATCCACCCAGCTCTAGCTCACCTTCCTTTTGATTTAATTTCATTTCTTTTTCCCCTCACGCTTTTAAAATAATTGCCTTGCTCAGAGCAGATGTGTTTGTAAACAGAGACACATGGGCCTAACTGCGAACATGCACCCTTCAGTAAATATTATTGTAGCATTTTTATGGTCTTCTCTGCTGAAGGAACAGGGAGGGAAACTGCAAGATGGTTTCAGAGCCTGGCTTGCTGACAAACCCCAACTATCCCGGAGCACAAATGCAGAAATGCTGTGCTGACCTCAGCTCTGTCCTGGAGCACCCAGTGCCCGGCCCCTCACCTTGATGTGCTGCCAGAGGCTCTTCCCAGTGGCAGATATTCCACCAGGACTTTGCAGACTGACCCAGCACTCTGTGTCAGGAAGGCTGAGCTCACTCTGAGCTGCATCTGCTGTTGCAGTGGTGTCACCTTTTCCCTCAAAGCAGAGCTTCTGGGGGGTGTTTTCACTCGTGTCACAAACTGAGACTGACAATCCTGCTGGGTTTTGTTTCCAACACACAGAGATACATTGAAGCTTTTCAATACAAATTACTTGCCCTGGGAAGGAAAACAACAAATGGAGAAACCCAGAAGTACTGGGGGTTTGTCACGAGAGAAGGTCTGTCCCATCTCTGGGCCTGCTCCCAGGCTGCCTTGGAAAAGGACAGAAAGTAGCCTGAGGGAATAGGTGCAAACCACAAAACCTTATCTTTTCTCTTTGGGTTCCTACTGCCAGAGCACTGGAAACTGCAAAAAGAGAGTTCTCCCAGGAATTCGAGAGCTGGGAGGTGGCAGCCTGGGGAGACACAAATATTTCAGGTTGTGACTCACGGCTCCAGCAGTGCCCATTCATTATTTTTATTCCACTTTGATACCATTGTCCCCGTTACATTCACAACCCCGCCGCCGTATCCTGTTTTGTTCCCTGCCACCATTCCCTGCACAATCGCAGGAAGCCCATCAGGAAGCGGCCATCGGGGGCTGTTTTGTTTCCATCCACAGAGAACAAAACAAGCTCCTCCAGCCCAAGATGACTTATGCCAGACTGAGGAAAAACAACAGCATGAAAGGATCCCGGCAGCATCTCCAGGAGTGAGTGCTGCTCCCTGGGACAGGAGCCTGGGGCACCTCAGCACCTCTTGAGGGAATGCTCAGCCACGGGAGGGCTCAGCTGAAAGGAAATAGAAGGAATGATCCATCACTGGCATCTGCAGTGCACAGTGAGGGTCTGGGCACCCTATCAGGAGGGCAAACACAAGTCCAACGCAGTCCTGCAGCTGGATCCTACACCAGATGTGGCTTGGGTTTTCCAAGGGCTCGAGTCTATTTGTGCCATGAGCCAGGTTTGGGTTAAATCTGAGCTCGGGGTCTGGGTGCCCAAAACATCCAGAGCACAAACTCAGGGTCTGAGGCCAGAGTTGGGTTTGGGTTAAATCTGAGCTCAGGGTCTGGGTGCCCAAAACATCCAGAGCACAAACTCAGGGTTTGAGCCCAGAGCAGGTTACTTGGGCTGGATCAGGGCTGCATCACAGGGAGCCCAGAGATGAGAGGAGAGGGGGGAGGTGGTCCAGGACTCACAGGAACCTGTTTGTTCCCCAAGAAGCACATGCAAGCTCCTGATACAGCACCAGGAGTCTGATCTCTGCCTCTGCACCAGACAAATTGTTCTGACTGGGATGGACGGGTCCTGAGGGTGAGATTTCCAGGGAGCCTGAAGTCACACAAATCCCACGCCCATTCACAGGAGCTGGGAGCCACAGTGCCTTGAATCCCTCTCAAATACCAGGTTTAAATCTCGTGACTGGCCCAGGTTTGCATTTCCCTGCCCCAGAACACACTCAGGTGCCCTCGTGCAGCACTCTGCTGGCTCCTGACCCACATCCCAGCTGCTCTCCTGAGCCTGGCAGTGGGGCTGAGGGCTGCCACCCTGCTGGGATGGCACGGATCCGTGTTTTCCTTGCGCACCGAGCCCAGCCCCTGTGGCTCCAGGGACGGGATTGTTTCTGCCCACGCCTATAGCACAAGCAGAGATTTTGTGAGCAAGCCTGCCTGTGGCATTCCAAGGAAAACAGCCCGGCAGGATTACACTGAGATATTTTCTTTGTCAATCTCGATCGAGATATTTGAACAGGAAAACCCAGTTTACACCAGTGGAAGTTCCCAGCGGCTTTTGATTTCCTTACAAAGGAACACTGAGGTTTTAACTTTGGTGCAAGAGGAAGGTCCTGGAAGGATTCAGGGATTACCATCACTCCTACCTCCTGGACAAAAAAGCTGAATCCTGGCCTGGCACCTGGGCTGGAACCCAAAGTGAACATTGCAGTACAGAAAGGAGCTGACAAGGTGCTGTTCTTCCTCCTGGTATCAAACATGGCAGAGCAAACACCCAGCAACTGTTCCAGGGAGCTGCAGCAGGGAACAAGCCTCTGCTGCATAACTGGAGTGAGGCTCTTGCTGAGGACAAACATTCTCACTAAATAAACACATCCAAGGCCTTCTCTGGTGTTTCATCTGCAAGAACCAGGCTTGAATCAGAAAGAATCTACAAGAACCAGGCAGTGAGTGCTGGCTCCTGGCTCACCCAGCAGCAGATGTGAGAGTAAAGATGAGAAAAGGGCTCTTTCACAGCTGTATTAATGTCCCCATGCCTCAGTTTCCCTGTCTGTGTGATGCTGCCCCCCAAAGAGCTCAGATTTCGTAAAGCCATCCCCTGTCCTTGGAGAAAGAGGCTGCAGAACTGACAAGTGTTTTCCCAGGGGTAGGATTGATAGACAAAGCAAAACTGACTTTCCTCTGAGACTGAGCACAAAACCCTCACCAAAATCCCTTATCAGTGACCATTAACAGAAAGTCTGTTGGCTTTATCACCGTGGTCCTGAGAAGGGCTTTGAGCCTGGCTCAGATAAATGAGGTCCCTTGTCACCTCGGGTAATCCCAGAATCACAGAATGGTCCAAGTCTGTGCCCAGGGATAGTTTTCCACCCCTGGGAGATGCAATGGCTGGTGCAGCAGGGCCCGTGGATGAGCCCCTGGTAGGGATTTTGGATGTTGTACTGCAGGGAGGGCAGGCAGGAGCTGCAGCAGAGGCTCCTGGTGAGTTTGGGAGGGGCTGGGAGCCAAATGCCAGCCCGGAGCCCACTCAGTGCTGTGGCTTTGGCCAGGTCACTCAGCTCTGCATCCTCCCCTGGGCTGGAGGTGAGGCTAAAAATGTGTACCCAAGGGCCAGTCTGGGGCTGATTCTGCAGGTTTCTGTCATCCCCAGGGCCTTTGCTCAGACCTCTGTGGGATTCCCGTTATCCCTCAGCAGGTCCCCACCTGGACAATCCGTGTGATGGGTTTGTTCTGGTTTGTTTTGCTGGATTTTAAATGAAAACCCTTAGCTCTGAGTTGATAACAGAAGTGGGGAGCTGTCAGGTTCTGTCACAGCAACGATCTCAAAAGACAAAGCCACCTCTCAGGGGTGCCCTGCAGACACACCTGAGGCTGTTCCAGGAATTTTGCAGCATGGGAACCAACACAGAGCCACCAAACACTGCTCCAAGTCACTGTGTCAGGGTAACTAAACCAAGACTAAACTCCAGCCCCCCAAAAGCTCTCTCTCCTGTAGGGCAGATCTGCCTTTCCCCCCTGCATTTTGGGGTGTTTCCTGAGCTGACTGCAGGGTGTTTTCCTTTTGCTGGAGAGTTTCTTATGCTCAGGCCATGCTCAGCAACATAAATAAGAAGCAGAACCCTCGGCACATCTCCATGTTCTCAGCAGAGCTGATAGGGCTGCTCTTATCTCCAGCAGGGCAGGTCCCCCGAGCAGTGTTGAAAAGCCTTTTATCAGATGCAATGTAAGGAGAGCTCTCTCTGAGATGCAGCTCTGCAGCTTTGGCAGCAAAGTGGGGCTTCTGACTGAACCTCCTCTGGTTCTGTTTAGTGCTGGGGTGAGGGAGCAGGACAAGGTCCTGTTTGTGGGGCTGGCAAGACAGGGCTGCTCCTTGGCCTTCCCGAAACAACTCCCTGCTCCCCGAGCCAGAGGAAAGCCCTGTCAGAAATGGCTTAACGATCTTCTAATATTTCCCTGCAATTAAAGGGCACATCTGTCTCGCAGACCCCGTCCTCCTTCTCTAAAGCACAGACATGAACTAAACAGTCTGTCCTGTCGGGCCGGGGGTAACAAAGGGGCCCATTCATAACGCAGCACTCGGCCACTTTGTGTGTGTGAAGTGAAAGAGAGTTTGCATTCGGAGAATAACCTGTGCTGGAGCGAGCAAGAGACTTCTGCTCTCATAAATCAATCAGCTTTCCCTGCTAATAACTCAGCCTGCCCCCCAGTCCTGCCTGCCAGGAGCAGCAGCCACCCTGCAGAGACCCAGCTCTGCCTGCAGCGCTCGAGGGAGAACCTGCTGGCTGCGAAAACTCTTGAGAGGATTAAAAGAATTGGTGTCAATTTGGGTTTTTCAAGGCATGGAGGGGAAGGGGCTATCCCAGCCCAAGGAATTTGGGGGTCACCTCAGCAGCCTGAGCTGTGCCCGTCACTGGGTTGGCATTTCACACTGTCCCGTCGGTCACGGCCAGGGCTGGTCCTGCTCTTGTCTCGGCAGGAGAATGGGAGCACTGCAGAGCAAACCAAACCAAACCAAACCAAACCAAACCAAACTGAACCAAACCAAACCAAACCAAACCAAACCAAACCAAACCAAACCAAACCAAACCAAACCAAACCAGACCAAACCAAATTAGACCAAACCAAACCAAACCAAACCAAATCAGACCAGACCAAATCAGACCAAACCAAACCAAACCAAACCGAACCTGACCAAACCAAGCCAAACCAAACCAAACCAAACCAAACCAGACCAAACCGAACCAGACCAAACCAAACCAAACCAAACCTGACCAAACCAGACCAAACCAGACCAAACCAGACCAGACCAGACCAGACCAGACCTGACCAAACCAGACCAGACCAGACCAGACCAGACCAGACCAAACCAAACCAAATCAGACCAAACCAAACCAAACCAGACCAAACCAAACCAACAACCAACCAACCCTCAAAGACCCATTCCTGATTTTAGTGAAACCAAGGGCTTAAAACCAAAGAAAATCAACTGAGGCACACCTTGGCAAAGTCCCAAACCAAGCTCATGTTTTGCCTTGACTAAGAGTTTCGGGCAGTCCCTGCAGGTTTATCCAGATGCACTGTTTAACATTAATTTGGAAGTGCCTTGGGAATGGGCTCTTAGGGGTTTTCTTCTCTTTTCTGAGCCTGGCACCTTGGTCATGGATTGTGTCTCTATCTCGTAGTGCTGTCCCCATACAAACAAACAAAGTTCACACCTCAGCATACCTCATTTTCTCAGCTTTCAAGCGAGCAGGAAATGGCCAGGAAGCGCCCACAAGATGGTCCTGTGGTTTCAGTGCTGCAGTGACATTTGGGAAATGGGCGCTCATTTACCATCTCAGCAGCAAAGCTGTTTGCTCAGCTCTAGCCAAAGTTCTCTGTGTAGAATGAGGGCTAAAAAGGGCGTCAAGGCCACGGGGTAAGAGATGGACAGGCCTAGAATGTGGTGGGAGATCCTTGTTGTATCCTGAGAAAATTCTGGAGGCTGGGGGAAAATTTTCAATCCTGGTGTTAGACAGAAGGTCAAAACAATCATCCAGAGAATTCCACCTTAAATTAACCAGAGTTTGTTTTGGATATTCCGAGTGTTTCTTTGCAGATTTAAACTTTTCAGTTTCCTTACAATATTGCAATTGGTTTCCAGCTAAAGTGGAGTTTCAAAGGAAAACTTGAAAAACTTGAGAAGGCACCAAGCAGGGCATTCAGCAGCCTGTCAGAACTCAGCCTTCCCAGGGAGCAGGAGGGCTTGGATCAGTTTGCATCTTTCTGAGGAAAAGACACCACGTAGCAAAAGGTCAGGCTGTACCTCACAGGAATCTCCTGTGCACGTCCTTGGTACAAACACGGTGAATTCTGTCACAGCCCTTGGGGACAGGGCCAAACCAAGGCTCCCCAGGCCAGCACAGCCAGTGGGAGCTTTGCCTTTGCCTTTGGGGTGATGTGTGACCCAGCCTTCCCTGCAACTCTTTGTGTGTTTGTGTGTTTGTGTGCTTTGTGTGAATGCAAGAATGATTCCAGCTCACACAGGATCTGTCCTGGAAAACTTTCACTATCCAAGCAGTTGTTGCCTGTAGACTCTTAATTATATTTTAAATACTTCATACGAACACCTAAAGAACACACACCCACTCTGCCTCACTGCTTTGCAGTCACAGGGAAATTGGTTTACAATGATCTTTTTAAAGAACGTTCTGCTTTGAGCATTTCTGTCTGTTCTTGTGGACAGCAGCAAAGGGATCAGCTGGGCCCTGGTTCCTTTGGATGCTTAGAAATAATTTAAGAAAATTGATTTCATTTTTGGCTCTGGTTGATGCTGTTTGACTGCACAGGTACCTCAAAATCAGTAACATTTGGCATTTTGATATCATGGTGACTAAAACTACACCAGATTCTTATCCGAGAAGGACAATGGAGGTCTCAGGGAGACCAAAGGAAAAGTGGATCCTCCTGGGATGCCTGACACAGACTGGCCTGAGCAACTCTTGCAAGCTTGAGTTGTGTTTTCTGGGGGTCTGATTTTCCTCTCAGCACTCAGGGGGCTCAGTGGGGCTCCTGTGAAGGCACCAGTTCTCCCTGGTTTGGGAAGGTCCCACAGGAACATCCAGGGGAAGGAGCAGGAGTGCCTCATGGCAGGTGTGACAGTCACCCTCCTCATCAGCATCCTCTGAGAGTGAGACCTCAGCTGTTCAGCAGTGCCTCCCTGGGAGCTGCCCTGCCTGTTCCTGGGGCTCTGAGGCGGTGGTGGTGAAGGAATTTCTCTTCCATGGGGACGACAAAGAGATCCCAAACATTGCTTCAGTTGATGTTTATAGGGTGGGCAGGAAGAAAATCAGTCTCTCACACAGAACAAAGCTCTGAAAGGACCTGGGGCCTGTTTGGGGACGTGCTGACAAAACACTTGATGGAGCTACTGCAAAATAGGGGGAAGAGGGAAAATGGGTAAAGCACTTCAAAATTAGAATCCCGGAGTCACAGAATGGTTTGGGTTGGGAGGTCCTTAAAGCCTATCCAGTGCCACCGCTGCCATGGCAGGGACACCTTCCACTGTCCCAGGTGGCTCCAAGCCCCATCCAGCCTGGCCTGGGACACTGCCAGGGATGTGGGGAGGAATAGGCTGGAAACAGAGTCAGCTTCTGGGGCAACGGCCTCTATTTGTCACATTTTAATTATACAGGTAAATGCAGGTTTGGGGAAGCAGAGGCTGTGGAGATCACGGCCAGATCATTTTACATATCCTACACTGATGTCATTACAGATGTTTTACTGTCCCCTCCTCCTTGTCCATGCCACCCCAGACAGAACACGTTTGGCCAGGGGACCTCAGGGTTAACCAGGGAAACAATTTTTTCAGTGTCATCAAGGAAAAATGTTAGTGGGTGCTGTTAAACGTGTCAAAATACTGCCTGCCTCTCTCACACACTAAAGGTCACCTTTAGGGGCAGATTTCACACCACTTTTCTCATCTCCGAACAACTTTTCTGTGACACACAGTCACAGGAGGCCCAGAGACATCACTCACTGGGGGTCACAAGGCACAACTGCAGCAAAATCGGGCTGAGAGCACAAGAATTCGGGTTCTCAGGGCACTGCCTCAGGTGCTGAGCCATGGTGGGATGTGTAAACAAGGGGTTTTCTTCTGGGGCATCTTCGAAGAGGAAAATCTGAATCAGGCAAGCAAATCCATTTTATCCTTCATTTAAAGCTTTTCAAATCCTGCTCTCTGCCTTCACTCAGTTCATATAAAACAGCATGGAGGTGAAGTCTCAGTCAGCCAGAACAGGGCCAGAACATTCTGTCTCTGTTTCATTCATCAGGCCTTTTTCTCCCCAGCCCTGCCTGCAATTCCCATTTCCTTCCTTGCCCCTCACACCAAACAGCTCCACTGCACACACCCACTCTGCCTCACTGCATGGAGTCACGGGGAAATTGGTTTACAATGATCTTTCTAAAGAATATTCTGTTTCTGGGCATTCCTCTCTGTTCCTGTGGACAGCAGCAATGGGATCAGCTGGGCCCTGGCTCCTTCCCCAGTGGGGCAGTTTCAGTCTGGCCATGACCTCCTGAAAAATTCCCTTCCCATTTTCTCATAGAAACTGAAGGAACAACTCATAATTTCTGTAGTTTCATAAAGATGGGATTGACTCTCTGATTAGAACCAACCACAAAGATCCAAACTTAGTAAGTCTGGGCAATGCAAATCTGGGTTTGCTTTTCACTTTGGGAAGGAACTGCTAAAGACTCAAACAGCACCGTATCTTCTTTGGACGTGCCCAAGTTATCTCTAACGTATGAGCCTAAGTTTTTAGTTCAACTTGGGTAGAAAGCCTAAGCCAAGTATTTATAACCCAGGCTTTCAGTTCATTCTGTTCAGCACAAAGGGTGTTGCCAACACTATTTAAAAAAATAAAAAAAATAGTGGTTTGAATGGAATTGCTGAGTTAAAAATTCTGCAGTTGCAGGAACTTTCAGTCTGGTTCTCTAAAGACTTAATTCATACATGAGGATCCAGGGCCCTCCCCTCAGTTTGTTTCCTTTCTCCCTGAGGTATTTGTGTGATTAACAAGCAGATGGAAGTGTGACTTTTGCTTCCGTTTTCACTAAAATAACAAATCCACTTAAAACACAAAATTCAGTAAATATCAGGCATAAAGTAAGCCATGAAGAGTCTGCATTTCTGCTTCTCTCCATTCAGGTTTCATTGTGCTCAATTTCCTTTGACAGTCAAAATGAAGAATGGGTATGAATTGAAATAACCTGGGATGGAAATATGTATGAATGTGACAAACTGTGGCATAGAAACCCTGAATGGTTTGAGTTGGGAGACCTCAAAAATCATCCAGTGCGACCCCTGCCACGGGCAGAGACACCTTCCACTGTCCCAGGCCGCTCCAGGCCCCGTCCATCCTGGCCTGGGACAAGCCCAGGGGCAAGGAAGTGAATATTAAAGTGTAATTAAGTAATGAAGTGTAATTAATTTAAGTGTATACAGACATTCAGGTCAACTCATCTCAACAGCATGAGAATTTACCATTTTGCTGCCCTGAATTCTTTCCATATAGAATATTCCTGGTTCATTCAGGATGAACATTCAGCTCAGTGGCACAAACCCCAGAGTGCCTGATTTTAGGCAGAAAAAGCCGTTTCCACTCGAGCACGAGCAGGGGACATGTGTGTGACTGTGTGGAGTCAGTCACACCCTCAGCCAGACACAAACCCTGTGCAAGCTACAGAAAGAAAAACAGGAAATGGCCGGGGGTATTTATAGCAGGATTGTGTTTATCCTGAAGTGATGTTCTGCACAGATTATGATGAAGCTTTTCGTGGGAGAGGACACAGCTTGTGTCAGCTGGAGGCTTGCAGGCACTTCACCCCGCGTGCTCCTGCCAGACTCCCTCATCCCCCTCGGCCTTTTCCAGCTTTGCTGAGCACCAGGAGTCCCCACCACCCCCCTCCCAGGAGCCCTGGTAACCACCACGGTTGGCCCAAAACTTGGTTTCTGCAGGTTTGCAAATCGCCCCTGAGATGGCACGAGAGACAAACGACCCCTCAGCGTCCTGCATCGCTGTGAAATGCAGGCCCCGCTCCAACTACACAGAAGTGCTTCGCATGTTTTGGGTCCTTTTAACAAAGAAACTGGTGGCACGAAATGCGTTTTACCAGAGCCCAGCTCTCCAGCACAGACGACTCCTCTCCTGCAATTCTCTTTGGGGAATCGTTTCTCTGTCCTTTATTTTCAAATGGGGTATTGAAGCTCCTCCCCATTTATCCCTTTCTCGAGAGGAGGCATCCAGCAAAAAGTAATAATTTTCATGGACAGATCATCCCCACATGCCCAGCCTCACCTTTGCCATCTCTCTCTGATTTGAACATGCAAAGAGACTTTTTCTAATTCATTCCCATCATCTAAATTTCCTTGAAGAGGCAAAAAACCCCCAAATATGGGAGATGAAGTAGATAGTGCAGCTACTCAGTATCTCCGTGGGGTAAAGAGCCCTCCACCCTCCCACACAGCCTTTGCAAGCACACGTCCATCCCTGCAGAGCAGTTTATCTCTGCCACAGATGCGGAATGGGGAACACTAAAACAATAATGATAAAAAAGTGGAACTCGAGCAGCAAAGAACCTGCTATTACTTCATTGTCAGAACAGTTTTTCCTTATCTGAGTCACATCTCCTGAGGTTTGTTCAACTCATGAGCGCTCAGCTCATTTCTCTGTTTACACCCCATGATATCTGAAAACCTTGATTAAAAGCAATCAGAAAAATCCATCATATGACACCGAGACCGTTTGCAGCCTGTGACAGTTATTAGCAAATGTTAACCTTTCCTTTGAGAAAACAGAAGGAAATCCTGCTTTAATTTAGGCTTTCAAACATCATCCTCCTCTATCTCCGCAGTAAATCAGAGCATCTCCACGAGGCCATTGTTTGCAAATATAATAAGTCCCGGGTTTGTGTGTTTAAGAAACAAACAGCGAGAGCAAAGCATCAGGAAGTGCCCGTGAATGGGGGCTGCAGCTCGGGACGGGCGCATTAATTACTGCAATTGAGCCGATGCCCCGTGAATGCCGCGCGAGGCATTATCAGGGCTATTAGAGCATCATTAGGGCGGCAGCGAGCACGAGCAGCTCCCCGGGCTCATTTGCATCCCGTCCTGACAGGTGCTGCTCCAGGTGTCCCATTGTCATCCCGAATTAATAAACACGGTGCAACCCCTGCTCCTTTATCGGCTGGGTGAGAGAGCGGAGAACAGACGCGGAACGGGCTGCGGGGGGGCGGAACAGCGCCAGATGAGCGGACCTCATCTCCCCAAAAGGCTCCTGCTGGGGCTGTGCCAGGTTTGGTTCTGAAATGATGAGCTCGTACCTGTCACAGAGCTCCCGTCCCCCCCGGAGTGGGCGGCTGGGGCAGGGCTAACGCTGGCCCCGGCTCTGCCCCAGGGATCCTTCCCCCATCCAACAAATCAGTGGGGCTGGTTCACCCCCAGGTGTGTCTGGTTTGGATCCTGCTCAGATCTCCTGTTTAAAGTCATCCTCGTCCACCCCTGACTCCACAGGTTCTACCCGAGCCTCCCTCGCCACTTCATCACTCGCAGACTGAAATTAGAGCCCCAGAGCCATCCTGCTGCTGGTTTTCACACTTTTGTTCATGACAGATGCTGATGATCCTTAGCAGGATGCACACGGCAAGCCATGAAGGGCTTTGCTTTCCAGTCCCATGCTTTCATTGAACATAATCTTAATCGAACACGGAATTGTATTTATAACTTGTTTTTCCAACTTTTTAGGATATAATTTTGAGCTCTTCTCTGCAATCTTAAGAAACTCAATTCAATTAAATAAAAGGTGTTATTCTTATGCAGTTAGAGTGTAATTCAGGCTTTCCAGATGAAAACCAAATACCACCAGAGCTGGTAGCAGCACTGCCGTGTCACCCAGCATCCCTCTCTCCATCCTTCTGCAGTCGATTGGCCCCACACTGTCCCTTTTCTTGCTTCCCTTCTGTATTCCCTGATTTCCCAGAGCCTCCCTGGCCATGTGGTGTCCAGATCCCATCGCCTCTGGCTCGTGCACTCCCATCACTCCAGGTGTTCATGGTGGGCCCAGCTCAGTGACAGGGGACGCCGACTGCGCTGGCCTTGGTGGCTGCTGTCACCTGCCTGATGGCTCCCACCAGCTCCTCACACTCCTCAGGGCTCTCCTGGCAAGCAGGGAATGCATTCCAGCCCCATCCCAGGGCTGCCCTCCGTGCCTTTGGGGGGGTGCCGAAGCGTCATTGAATCTGCAATATTTTTGTCCATTAAAAAATACAAACTCCAGGCTGCCCTCATTTCCTTCACTGGGGTAACAACTGAAGCTCCTGCTGTTTATGTGCAAAGGATATTCCTGAATTTCCTAATATTCCAGAAATTCATCCCACCCTGCCTCAACCAGAGGGAGGAAAGCTGGGCTTCATGGCACCTTTCTCATCCCCTGCACTAACAAATGTCCTTGACTTCGTGAGATAATGAGCACTTTTCTAAAACACACTGATTTATGCCCAGAAGAGCAGGTGAATGACCTCATCAGGGGACCAGGTCCTCTATGCTTCAGGTTGCCTGCCTGGCTCACCTTTTATTTACCCTGGGCATCTTTTTATACGACTTGGGCATCTTTTCATTTACCTTCTGCATCTTTCTGTTTAGCTTGTGCATCTTTTTATATAACTTCAGCACCTTTTCATTTGCCTTCTGCATCTTTTTGTTTAGCCTGTGCATCCTTTCTCTCCGGGCGATGAAGCACCAGCCTCTCACCCCTGCACTCAGGGTTTCCACTCCTGCACCACCCCCGCAGCCAACCAAGGCTCTGAGCTTGCTCAGAAAGCAAAACTCATTTCAGCTGCGTTTTTTTCACCCCTTTGTCTTTTAAGAATCAGCTTGCCACAAATGGCACTCGCTAAATGACTGTCCAGGCAGACACAAAGGTGCAGCAGAGGGGGAAAGGCCCCGTCAGGTGCTGCAGAAGAGCCCCTGGTTCTATGGAGCATTGAGAGACAAGAGCTGTTTCTTGTTAGTGCAGCCTCTCGGGAAAATTTGCCTGCCACGTAGCCGAGTGTGATCTGGAAGTAGATCTGCACCTGTCCCAGCAGCCCAAAATCAAACAATAACAGCGCTGAGAGAGCCAAGGGCACGGCAAAGGGAGCTGTGCTGCTCTTGGGTTCTGGTCACCACATCATCAGAGCGCGGGTTTTCTGTGCTCCCCAGACACCTCACACACCTCTCTGCCCAGGAAAAGCAGCCCATGGCTGGGGCGACCTTTGCATCTCTGATTGTCAGGCCTGGAAAGGGAAGAAGTGTCCCTGGGAGGGGCAGGGCTGAGCAGGCAGAGCCGCGTCCATCCCACGGGGTTCTGGGCACGCTGTGGGATGCGCTCCCACCCTCCCTGCTTGGGCTGGAGGGTTGGGACCGCACAAGGTGTCCCACGAGGTTCCTGTTAATGCATGGGTTTGGGCTGTAGGGCTGCAGAGCACAGGCTGCTTCTCTCTGTGTTTCACAAGTACCAGAGAACTTCATGCCCTATAAATAGTTCTTTCCTTTCCTAGTTTCAAAAGCCGCAATTCTTGCATCCAGCTGCTTTGAACTGGATTTCAGAGAGATTTTCTGCTGACATTTCAGGCACCTGCATGTTCTTTATCCAGGGCTTACGAAACTCTTTGTGGAGATTTGTCACTTCTCAGCTTTACCTCAGAAGAGCATTTACCATTATTATTTTACAATTAGGAAAATCAAGGCACGGAAACGTCTAATGATTTGCTCCGGGTTTCTGGGTGAGAAGGAGGAATAAAGCCAAGGCAACTCCATTGCACGGTTTGATTCTACACAAAGTTGAGAGTTTTTAAAGAGGGCCATGTGAGCTGATTGTTATCTGCTGAGCAGAGCAGATACTAGCTGAGAGATCTCTCCTTGTTTTCTTCTCACTAAATAATAGATGTCTGATTAGGATCTCAAATGCTAAGAAAACTTTGTCACAGATAATGTCAGGTTTCTGAACATGTTCTCTTCTAGAAGTATCCTCAACTCCATAACCCTTTAACTAAGTCATAACACAGGGTGAATATCCAAGGGCAGCTCTTGGACACGATTCCTGGGGAAATTCCCACCCCCCAACTCAGGATGAGCAACCCTCAAGTTGCCCCTGTGTAAATACACCCCGGGGGACGGCTCCTGTTCCAAACAGCTCAAGGAATGGGCAGGTGGGAGATGGAAAGGAATGACCAGGCCTGAGAGATCATTGGCTTCTCGAGGCTGCACAAAAAGTCACTGACAGAGCCAGGAATGAACATCAAGTGTCCAGGATTTGTGTTTTGAGACCTTGGCACAGGGTGCCCGGAGAAGCTGTGGCTGCCCCATCCCTGGAAGTGTCCAAGGCCAGGCTTGGAGCAGCCGGGTCTCGTGGAAGGTGTCTCTGCCCACGGCAGGGGGTGGAACGAGGTGGTTTTTAAGGTCCCTCCCACCCACCCCATGCAGAGCAGGGGCTCTGTGATACACAAAATCAGCATTGCCTGAGACTGAGCCATTTTTCAGCTGTTTGCCCAACTCCACCACTTCACCCTGCTGTTTGTACAGGGGGAGAGCACAACCACCGTCCTTCAATCCCCTGGAGCCGATGGCACTCCAGAGCCCTTTGTTTACTCAGGGAATTGCCCATCCGTGAGCCCTGTGTGCACAAGCCCTGCAGTGCCCACAGCACCTGGATCAGACCCCGCTGCACTTGCAGGCACCCCAAACACCCGGGCAGAGTGAGAGGAGCCTGGGGAGGACACAAGGCACTGATGGAAACGTGAGGGGACCACAGAGTGGTTCTTGTGTGGTAGGAGAGGCTGTGAAAGCAGCACACACCTCGTGGAGGCTCAGCTTAACCAGAACGGAGCCCTCGGGACATGAAAACAGCTGAGGTCGTGACCCAGGTGAGGAGAGACCTTGGTGGCACTTGGGAGAATGGTCTGTAGGACTTGGAGGGATTTCTCCCCACAGCCAGCTCCCTCTCTGCTCCTCTGCCACCCTGACCTGTTCCATTCACATTTCCCCTCTCTGCCGGAGTGCACACACACCTTCCACATCCCACATTTCCCAAAGGTTTGCCCGGCCACCTGAGCTCCCCCAGCCTGGCACAGAGCTGCACGTGGTGAGCAAAGGGCTGCTCACAAGGTGGGGTTTCTGTGGCTTATGGTTATGTTAATTAATGAATTCTTTTTTATTTTTGGAAGCCTGCAGCTGTTAGTTTTGAAACGACAGAACCTCGCGCTGCAGAAGGGTAAGAAATGGATGAAGAAAGAGAGAATCAGAGCACGGTCCTGAGCCTGTGCTGGCTGCTGGGTTTTAAACACATCAAGTCTGGCTTATGCAAGAAGCCATCTGGTATTTAGGCCCTGCTGGAATGCTGGCTGTGCTCTGCATGTGGATCCACAGAGCAGCTCCACAGGCACACACGGACTCTGCTGCCTCCCTCTCCTCCAGGGACCTTGCTGCAAACCCCTGGAAAACCTGTGGGGCTTCACACCCTGCCTCCTCCTCTGGAGTGGCCTTTGGTCTGTGGGAAAACATTCCTGGATTCTCCAAAGCCACATTGCAAACATGGGCAAGACCCCAAAGGTTGGGAACTGCGCCCATCTCCCAGGACAGGCAGAAGGCTGTGGGACATTAATGAAGGACAGTGATGGGAGCACCACTGATCTCTCTGTCCATGTCATGGCACTGCAGGACGAGCCTGCACTGAGATCTCTGCTGCTCCTGAACAGAGCCAAAGTCATTCCCAGCTTGGGCGAGCATCGCTGCAACCAGACCAGAGCAGGCAGGGAGGGAACAGAGGGTTTGCTGAGTGCCAGAGGGGAAGCTGAGGTGCAGAGAGGTGAAGTGCCTGAGATCCTACAGCGGCACAACAAGTGACTGAGCCAGGCTGGGCACTGCTGACACGAAGACTGGAGTCAATTAACAGCACAGACTTTTCTGATTCACCAGAAGTTAAAAAAACCAAAGCATCCCAATCCTGGGGTTGCATCAGGAGGGTCCTTCCAGCCAAGCCCTGGGAACAGCATGGGCCACTCCAGTGGTGCTGAGAAAAGGCAAATTCAGATGGGATCAGGTGCAGCTGAGGGCTAAGGAACAACCAGGAGGAAGAAGGGATCATAAGGGTTTTGTTTATCCCAGCAAAACCAAGAGGGAGCAACGGCAGTGGTCTGGAAATGCACTAGGGACAGAAGTCCTGGGAAGGGAAAGTGCTGCATGAGAAAGGCATGAATCAGTCATGAGCAAATGCCAGTCCCCAGTCAGAAGAAAGCGTTCAAACCTCAGAAGGAAGAAGTTACAGAAGTCCTGTTCAATGGGGAGCAGTGGGGGTGGAAAGAAAATCCATCCTTTATGGAAACCTTGGAGATTTTGGGAAAAGAATGACAGCACGTGGTCCTGTCTGACAGCACAGTGGAGCCCAAGAACTGCTCCCACTCTGGAGTTCAAATTAAGTGCCTTAACTTTTCTTCACTGCTCAGGAATTTCGAGGAAGACTCTCCTGTTACACACAGCAGAGACCACGCTGGTCTCCAGGCACTGCTGCAGCACAAATAATTCCTCACACTAACGGCCAACCATAATTACATCCTTCCTGCAGCACAGATGACATAGGAGAACACCAAAACTGAGGAGCAGGGAGCAAACTGCAACTTTATTCCAACCATTCCTGACCAGCCTGTGTCCTGTGAGGATGAGAACACGTCTGCTCTCAGATGCTGTGGTGCAAATCCTGAGGATTTATCGCAAGCGAGCTTGAACTTCAGGGCATTGCTTTCCCTTTCTGAAGGGGATGAACTCTGGCCCTTTGTTGAAACCTTTGCCTGCTGCTCTGGGGGTGCTGTGGAGGGAAAGGATTCCTTTGTGAAGCTGGGTTTGGGATGCCCTGTGGAAACCAGCAAAGGGGAGAGCCAATTTTAACGCTGACAGACAGAAAATATTGTCCCTGGCAGGAACGAGTTTGGGTTTGGAGTTAAAAGTGGATTCACACTTTTCCTGCCACAAAAAAGATCGTATCTGCATATTGAGTAAGGGTTTTACACAGCCTCCCACACTCTGCCCCCGCTCCAGGGGATCTCATTGCCAAGGGCAGCACAGAGGAAAGGCCACGGCAAAGTCCTGTCCTGCACCTTCTCTGTCCAATTCCTGCGTGGGTAAGGAACTTTTCCTTCTGGACCCGCCCATGTTCCTGCTGCCCTTTCTGCAGCCCAGACTGCAGGACAAAACCACGTCCCAGGAGGTTGTGCACAGAGGCAGGGCAGGAGCTGGAGCTGGGCCCAAGCCATCGCATTTCTCCCTTCAGCTCCTGGAGACATTCCGGATTTCCAGCACGATCCGAGTGTCCCGGGGGAATTCACCATCGCTGGGGTACAATGTGGCACACACCAAACTTACACACACACTCCTCTGGCAGGAAAATGGATTCAGGAGAAATGTGTGCAATTCAAAGCACCCCAGACCCTGATCAGACACTCAGTGCTCTTTGTCCCTCTCCTGGGCTTGTTCCTTCCCCTGTCACTGGAGCTGTTAAAGATGATTTTGGTAATATTTGCAGGATGATACTGAGAGTTCTGGCCTAACAAATCACTCCAGCGAGTGCTTGTTTTAAAGCCTGGTTGGTTCTAACAAAGTCAGATGGATGAGTTTAGAAATATCAGCAAAATATAAATATTTGTGCGGTGGAAAGATATACATGGGCATATTAGATCTAATTAAGGAAGGCTGTTACAGCTCATGTCATGTGAATTCTTCTTTGGGTTGGGAGTGTCACCAGCAGAAAAATTATCCCTGCTGCAGCAAAGTGGCCCTGGAGGACCTCTGGCTGCCCAGACTGGTCTGGATCCTCAGTGGCCTCAGAGACACCCACGGCAGCTGCTCAAAAGAGCTCTCAGGCTTTTGGGATCAATGCTGAAGGGATCTGTCCCCTTTCAGCTCGTACTGTATCAATCCTTTCTGCCTCTGGTGATTTTTCACTGGTAAAACCATGGGAGGGGTCTGAAACCCACCAGTCCCAGGGCAATTCTGATGCCAGGAACTTGTGAGCAGAACCTTTGCCTCTCTGCTGGTGCCTTGCTGAGTGAGCAGATGCTTCCTGCATTTCATCTCCTGGCTGTTTTCCCTTTTTCCCTTTGCCTGCTTGGATTTGGGGCTCTTGTTCCATCTACATGCCCTCCTTGAGGGCAGCCTCTGGGGACAGCTCCCAAAATACAGGGAATTAATCATAGAGCCACAGCTTCTGGTTCTAATCAGGAGTCAGAGCTGCAACACAACCCTCACAGACAAATCCTCGGAGTTTAATAGGGATTAAATCAATGGAGTTTTTATGGAAATTGAGTTAAACTGTATAGAAATTGTTCCATAAACGGAGCAAGGCAGAAAAGGTTAAACTTCCTTGATTTTTCCCCAGGATTTTACAGCAGGGATATAATTTTCTGATGCCTTTTTCTGGGGAATCCAAAGTGATTTGATTAAAAATGACATTTTTGACTGTAAAGGTGCATGAGAACACCTCAAAGCAGTGCACAGAAACCTGCAGAAAGGCAGTTCTGTAGAGGGGAATGATGTTAATTCTTTTCCTGGGTTGAAGTAATGCAGAACCTGCTGCTTCCTTAGTCTTGGGTGAGCAGGATTCCCTGGAAGCTCTGCCTGTGTGTCCCTGGATGCGGTGCAGGAATCCTCTGCTGCCTCAGCCTGGTGTGAGCAGTGCCTTGCTCTGGCCACCCTCCCACACCACAGACACACACTCATGTTCAGGAGACAGCCAAGTCCAGAATCTCCCATCCTATTCCATATTCTGCCATTCCTGATGGTTTGAATAAAGGAACCTTGGATTTCAGCTGCCTGCTCTGGGCAGGCTGAGCTGGCAAATTCCCTTTGCCCCCACACTCAGGTGGCCAGGGGGCTGCACAGCCCAATTTCCCTTCTCCTTCCTAACCCTGCTGAGCTCTGGGGTTTGGATGAACAGATAAAATCTAAGCATGAACTCTTCACACTGATTTCAGTGGGAATTTGCAGATATCCAATGTCTATTCCTCAGAATCAGGCCCAGCTTTGCTCTGAGCTCTGCACTACCATCGACTCCACACTTCTCCAGTGGATTCTGGTTGTGTTTGAAGGATTTTTATAGGCATCTACTAAGTCCTGCTCTGAGCTCATGTTCCTCTGTCTGAACAGGAAAACAAGGGATTCTTGTCAGTCAAATGAACAAGAACTTGGGATTTTTCTGGGGAAAAGAAAAGGCCTCATCTCTGAGCTGCAGGGTTGTAAAGGGATGGAGCATCTCAGCAGAACAGCCGGAAAAAGGACTTTCCCAAGGAAAAGGATCTTCCCTGCAGGGCAGAATTTGGATTTTGCATCCACAGGCTGTTTCTTGTGTGGATGGCAGGACTGAGGGAGAACTGCAGCCCCTCACAGCTGAGGGAAAACCAGTATGAGAAGAGGGTAATTGCCCTTCGCTGTGGTGGTTTGAAAATAATCCAAATTAAAATATAATGTAACATAAAGGGCTGCCAGTTCCAGCGTGTGCCAGGGCAGTGACTGTGCCCGCGTGACCTTTTTGGGGAACATTTCCACCAGTGGCCCACACATTTCAGGACACAAATTCCCAGGCTCAGGTATCAAAGTTCACAACACCAGCCTGAGCAAATCTCCTGGAGCTCAACACCTGATCTTTGCTTGGGCAGGACATTAAAAATCCCACATCCCCAGCGTCACACTGAGCCTTTGGGTGAAGAGTTTCCCTTTCTGCTTCACTACATTTTAGCCACTGAAAGCTGCTGGTGGTGGCAGCTCTGGCAGTGGTTTCCTTTCAACAGCACCAAGGTCTTGCCCCTCTGCATCTGGCAGAGATGAAGAGGGCACGGGAACTGCAGGCAGAGAAAACACGAGGCAAAGGTTGGATGGGGAGAGTGTGTGTGGAGTCCCGAGGAGATTGGGAACAGGAGCAGCGGAGGAGTTACAGTTTCCTTTGTTCTGTTGAAAGGAAAAAGGAAACACATCAGGAAACCAGACTGTGGAGCACAGGAAGTCTCACTCTGGCTGATAAAAAGGAACTGATGTGAGGTTGGTTCAGATGCAGTTATAAGTCAATCAAGCTTGGAACAACAAGAAGAGATATTCAGAAGAAACCAGAGAGCCAAATTCTTCACTTAGCTGTAAAAAGAGTATTTTAACCTCTCCTAATCTTTTCCTTATCTTCTTTTCTTTTTTTTTGAAGAAAAGCTGCTACAAAAAGCCATTCAAATAAGCATTTTCTCATCATACAGAAGTCGGTTTCCTGACCTCACCACACCTTCCCCTGACCCCACCATACCTTACTCCAGTTTCTTTCTTTCACTCATCAACCAACTTAAAAAACTGTATTCTTGCTGATTTATCTCTTCCCCTCAGATCAAAACCAGCAGTATTAAGAAGGGCAGTTTTTTTGCTGAATGAGGAATCAGCAGATGAGTAATAAGAGGCTCTGCTGCCCACTGGGTTATTTTTCGCTGCCTCTGGATGATTGACAAGGATGGTAACGTTCAGTTCCTGGGTGTGCAGCTTTGGCAGGCTGGACTTAAGGCTTTCTAATTTATTTTAATTGTTTCTGACCCCTTCACAGCCCTGGTGGAGTCCTGGGTTGGTTGATGCTGGAAGAACAAGGACAAGACAAATGCCAATAAAGGAGCAAGCTTCTCCATGACCCTTCCTCTCCTGAGCTGTGTTTGTTACCGGATTTTGGTGAAAAATCAGGAAAAGAAAGAATGCTGGATACACAGGAAGGGTCATTTTCTGTACAGCATCCTGAAGAGAAGCAGTGGCTGGGATTTTGCACAACCCCTGTGTGATTGAACCTTCCTCCTCTATTTCCCCTGCTCCTGGTCAGGGTGTTATTCCCAAATTTTGCCTTTGGAGAAGCAAGAGGTTTGTCAGGAGAGCCTGAACCTCCAGCACCCAGTGCTGCTGCACATCCCTTTGGTTTGGGGCTCTGAAGGAAAGGCTTCTGGTGGAGGAGGAGGGGCAGGAGGGAGGCGCCGTTTGTGGTGAGTTCAGCACCAGAGCCAGGTTTCCAGGTGGGTGTTACTGGTGGGGAGATACACATCAGTAATTATGTGGCCTGGTAATGAGAGGAAGGAAGAAAACAAGCAGAAAAGGCATCAACATCTTGAAGACTTTGATACCTGGGACTCAGCAGAGCAGATCAGGCACTGTCCTGTCACACACGTTGCTGTTCATGCAATTTTTAGGGTGATGAGAGCACCCAAGACTTGGGTCCACCTCAGAAATATGATTCCCAACAGAGGCAGAAACCCACATTTGGGGCTGATATTTTAGTCTGTATTTCAAGCCCAGCTATAAATGTGCAGCCACAGCCTTGTCTGAAAGCGTTTGTTGGCTCAGAAGGTGTCCATGGGCCTCGCCCAGGGTTGTGTGACAGGCCCTGTGTCACCAAGGTGCCCCCAGGCAGCTCTTTTTGGGTGCCAGAGCTTCGTGTGCCTGCAGCACATGTGCTCAGGTGTGCACCAGAGCACAGGAGAGGCATGGGCAGGGAAACAGACCTTCTGTCCAATTCAGGTGAGGGATGTGAAAAGAATTTCCCATTTCTGGTGGAAATTGGCCCCAAACCAAGCTGTAGAACTAAACTTGGTGTGTTAGAGCTGCTTTTTCTGTGTGCACATCCATGCACACCAGGCTTCTGCAGCTTTAGGGGTTCAGCAAACCCACGAACATCTGAAACCCTGAAGTTAAGGCTCCCCTGGCTCCTTTGCCTCTGCTGCTGGTGCATGTTTGCGCTGAGGTGGAACACAGGGTCTCTGTAAGGGCTCAGGTGAACTCAGGCACAAGGAGAGGTTTTTGTTTTTCAAGAGCAGCTGATGAGGGGCTGTAAAGGAACCTCAAACACTGATGGGTTGTGGGGAACAAAAGACTGGGAGATGCTCTGTGCTGAGGCTGTACATTGGCGTGTTCTAGACCTGACCCCTCGGAGCAGATGGGAGCTGAACTCCAGAGGAAAAACCTCCTGTGAGTGAGGAAGGAGAGACCTGAAGGAAATAAACTCTGCTTCCTGCAAACCTTGCTCAAAGTGCCCTTCCCCCAGCTTATCTCACCTCTCTGTGTCATCTAAGAGCTCACCCCGAGGTGCAGCCTCCCCTGTGCTGCTCCTGACGGTGACACTGCAAGGAACAACATCCTGCACCCCACAGAACTCCCTGGGGAGAAATGCTGCCAGCAGGGACAGCAGCTCTTCCTTCCCTCGTCCCACGGAAGGAATAGCCCAGAACTGAAATCAATAACTAAAATAAAAGCATGAAATCCTCAGGTCATGCATTGCTACTCCTTCAAGTGACCACATCCTGTGAAGGTAGAGCAACTACACCAGGCTCTCAGCACCTCCTTAAAGCCTCGGAGAGAAGCTCCAAGGGCTTCGAATCCAAGCAGTTGCATTGTTTTGTCGGGTAAAGGTTTACTCAGAGCAATCATCCTGCTTTGAGCAGGAAAAAATACACTGCAGGCTTGGAAAAGGCTTTCCCAGTGTTTGCTGGCAGGTGGGAATCAGCACTGAACACTGGGCCGGCAGCACCCAGCAGGGCACTGAGGCTGGAAGTTCATGCTAAGGCAGGAGATGTCCCTTTGCACGCGGATCTCGGAGGGAAAATGAAGCGGCAACCTCAAAATATCCCCATCAGAAAACCTTCCTAAATGGTTTTTGCTGTTCCATGTTAGAAAGTTATTATGCAATATAAATATCTTCGAACGGGGATCAGGGTAGGAGGGAATATCTCTGTTCATGCCCTGGAAATTCCAGATGGGTTTGTTCCAAATTGCTTTTGAGGGACAGCAACACAGAAAGTTGTTGTCCCTCAAGTCTTTGTGATTTATTTAATATTTTTCCAATGTGGAGATGGGGAGCCTGGCCCCAGGAGTCAATGCCCTTTAGCAGGAAAGGCCATCCCTCAGGGGCCAAAGCCGGGGCGATTAAAAAGAGCCAAACAGGCACTAAAACTGCTCAAAAAGGAAACATTTTCTTAGTGTGAGATCCCGATAGCCAAGTTTGAGAGTGAGAGCGAACGCCTCCAGCTCACAAACGACAGCGATCGCTCCAAAACCCGGCCCCACCCTTCGCTATGGCAACGCCAACACACGAGTCCTCCCTCCATTCAGGGACACGGTTGTCCTCCACTTGAGTAACGCAAAATCCTCGCTGAGGGGCTCTCTGATGGCCACGACATCAGGGTAAATCTGTTTTCATGGAACGAAGGCAACAGCTACATGAAATGTGCTTTTTCATGAAAAGGCAGGCTCTGGCAAGTGTATTTACTTTAACTATTCTCTACACATAAAGTGGAACTGAAACAATTAAAGCAGCTTGAAACCACACCATTTGTTATTGTGAGGAAGGCCGTGCTTGAGCATCTCGCTGATGATGAGATATGCCCTTTTCTGATTTATTGTGAGACAATAAAAGCCAAGTCCCCCAAACACAATGCAAGTCAATCAAAGTGGGGTGTTAACCCAAAGAAGATGGGATTTGAATGTCTAGAGGCACAATAAAAATGTTGGTGACTATTTAAAATTAGTGCAAACACAAGAGTCAGGAGTTTCACTGGCTCCCATCACCATCTGCCAGGGCTGTTCACAGAATATGAGCAGAATGTGGAAATAACTCAGATTTCCTGCACTTCTTCCTCCACAAAGCTCTTTGAGCATTGCTCCAGGGAGCACTTTCCCAGCCAGCCAGTTCCACTCCTGCCACATATTAAACAGATTATTCAGAGAATGCAGCAAAAATCGCCACCAGCCTCCTCAGCAGGTGATCTGATTCTCTGCAAGATAAATAATCCTTTGTGAATAAACAAAAATGTGTTCTAGGCCTGGTGCACTGGCTCAGCACTGTCACACGTGCTGTCAGTCAGTGCATGGTGGGGAATGATGACTTCAAGTCCTGAGCTGGTCCTGTGTTTTATGTTTATATCCATGGAATTCCCTGTTTGGGATGAAAGCCTGAGGACAAGTCACACTTGCACACAATGCCCACAAGGGATACACATCCACAAGGACCATCCCAACCACATTTATTCCCTGGCCGTGCCCTGTTTCCCCAGCATGGCTCCGAGTCCTTGGGACAGCTCAAGGCTGCGGTGGATTTATCCCTTCCCCTGCAGCGGGGCAGGTGTGCAGTTAAATTACTCCAGGGAGGTAAAACCAGCAGCCAGAGAGTCATCAAAACCCTTTCTGATAAAAAGATGAAGAGCAAAGTACAAGCCAAGTATTGGAGATTGCAGGGAAAGGGAGAGGTTTGCAAAGCAGGCTGGACCCAAGCCCTGCATCTGCCACTCTGCAGTTAAAGGATCCGGCTCAATTAAAACAATTATTCTGTGGAATAGTTTTGCATAGGCTTAAAAAACCAGTCACTTGTCAAATTTAAATTGCCAAAGAAGAAAATCATCTGGAGTGCACAGCCCTGTCCCAAATCTAGCACTTGTCCTCTCCCAGGACAGGAATATTTCTGAGTTTGGGGTGGGAAGCTCCTTTCCCTGTGCCGGAACTCAGATTTCATCTGAGCCCGCCCTGTGTTCTTGCTGCAGATGATGAAAGAACCTTTCCCTGTGCTTTTCTTGCTCTCCAGTCACTGATGTGCATCTTTCTGCCATATTTTTCCCAACACAAATGCAGAGCTCTGAGATAAATCAACGCCTCAGTGGGAGAGCAGAGCTGAGGCCACGATTGCTGTTAAATTGCTTTGCTTGGGATGTGCCCGGGTTTGCCTCGCTGTGCCCTCGGAGCCAGACCCACCCTGCAGCACAGGTTAAATATAGAGCTCAGCACACCAAAAACATCGCAGCACCTCAAGCCACATCCTCTCGTGCTGTCCTTCACCTGTGAGAAGCCAGGCAAGGGGGTCTCACCCTTCCTGCAGCAAATCTCTCAGTGCGGGGGGCTGGCACTCCTTGGCACCCACAGTTTTGCAGGAAAATCTGCAAGAAATCTCAGCTAATCCTTTGGGCAGGACAGGAGCACTGATCTCAGTGCACGGCACAGAAAGCGGGATCTCAGTGCATGGCATTGTCAGAGGGGACAGACGGAACACGGGGACCTCAGGGTGCTGCTGATCCTGGAACGGCGCAGTGAAGGAGCCCGGGAGCAGATCGTGCCCCTGGAGCCAGTTTCTCCCAGCCCCACCAGCCTCATGATTGCCGCACCAGCAGGGCAGCAGGGCAGGAGCGGAGCAGCCCGAGGGCAGGCCCAGGCCCGGGGCAGTGACTTGGGATGTGGCCGAGTTCCTCCTTTGGCCGCAGCCTCCAACGTGACTGAGCCGAGCTCGCAGTGCCGAAGTTCCTCATCCCCAAACCACAGCCTGGGGGGAGCAGCTCAGTGCGGCGGGGGAGAGGAGCAGCTCCAGGGGCTCCAGGAGTTTGGGGGGAGATGGGAACGGCCCAGCTCTGCTCAGGGGATGGTGCGGGGGGCTCCTGGCCCGTGCAGAAAAGCAGGTCCATGTGTGTGCCGCAGCAAAGGCACAGATGGGGGATTTCTGCACTTTCACTGCACAATATTTAGGGCTCCACAAATCAAAGAAGGTTGTGGTGCATTAAATGTATCCTGAATGAGGCCCAGGTTACTTTTTGCTACAGATCTGAGGAGGTAGAGGGGAAAACCTGTCTTATTCCAGCCATATCTCCCAAATATTGTGCTTTCAACGCTCCTGCTTTCTCCCTTCCTTTCTGACATTCACCCTTTCATTCCCTCTTTCCATTTTCTCTTCCTGCCCATCTCCTCCTTCCCTCCCTCTTCTCTTGAGACCCTTCCAAACCGTGCACTTGTCACAAGCTGCAATCTAAGGGAGACAGTTTCAGTTCCTGCCCGTTTGCAGCTCAGTTCTACCCAGGTCAGCAAAATAAAAAAAAAAATAAAAAAAAAGAAAGAAAGAAAAAAAAGGAAAAAAAAGCACTTTTAAGACGAGCTCGACACCCCACCCAGCCAGGCGATAGGCATCTTTCGAAATCCTCCAACCCAAACACACCCACAGCGTCTCTCGCTTCAAGGCTCCTCTGTTCGAGCGGCTTCTGTTCCGCAGCGCTCCCTCAAGAAGAGCCCGTCAGAATCACACGAGGGACCCCCAAAGCCAGCCCTGTGCTGCCTGGGCTTGGAGAAGCACCTCAGGGAGCTTGGAAAGTCTTGGTTTATCTTTCCACGGGCCGAAGGAGCGGCCGGCTGGCCGGGGGACAGGAGGGGGAACTGCCCTCCCAGCCCCAGCAGCGTCCCTGGTTGCTCAAGGCCACCAGAGGTTGGTTATGTTAGTGGTTTATTTGCCACACTCTGCTTCCCTTTCCCCCAAGCCGGGGTGAAGTTTCTCCTCCAACCCGGGGCTTTTTCCCCGCCAAAAAAACCCCAAAAAAGCTGCTGGACGAAACGCACGGGCGACCACCAGAGCCAGGGCCGGGCGAGGGACCGGGGCGAGGGGCACACGCACGTCTGGGGCAGCTCCGGGCCACGCCGGGGACAGGAGCTGTCACTGCCCTCCGGAACCGGGGCACAGGAGCTGCCCCCTCCGCGGCCCCTGGCCCAGGGGTACGAACCGGCGGCGAACCCCCGAGCACCGGGGAGGCGACGGGAGAGCCCCGAGACGCGGCGGCGGCGGCGGCGAAAGAGGAGGAGGAGGAGAAGGAGGAGGAGGAGGAGGAGGAGGAGGAGAGAGCCCAGCCGGAGCCGGCCCCCAGCCCCGCGCCCCTTCCCAGAGCCCCCCCAGGCAGAGGGGACCCCCAGCCCCTCCTGCCCCCTTACCTTAATAGTGCCGTCCATCGGGAATAACTTCCAGCCGGGACCAGCAATATTCCACACATTGACCCGGTTTAGCCTGCGACTGACGCCTCCTGAAGTTTTTTATCCTTCTCTCTCCTTTCACTCTTCTCGCTGCCCTTCCAGCGGTCTCGTTGCTCTCTCCGTACCCCCTCTCCCCCTCTCTCCCTCCCTCCCTCCCTCTCTCTCGGTCTCTCTCTTTTTTTGACTTTGGTTGTTGCAGCAGAGCGAAAAAGAGACAGTTAACCGGATGAAACGTTTTTTTCTGCTAATTTTGGGAAGTGAAGTCACTCGAGGAGGAAACCTTCGTCTCTACGCTGGTCCTGCCTTCTTGATGAAAATATATATGTTTTACATACAGGATATTTGCTCCATTTAGATAAGAAGGGGCAGAACAATGGCCACCCCTGTCACAGCTCTTGTTTGTGGCTGGGACAGCCCGGCCAGCGCAGCGCTTGCCTCGCACCCCAGCCCTTGTTAGCCCGCCTGTGTCATCCCCCAGTTTAGTTGAACGTGGGGTTTTGCCATTTTTTTTTTTTCTTTTGGCTGGAGCAGCTTTAGCCTGACTCACTAAATTTCCGTCTCTTCCCACAGATTTTTTTATTAATGCGTTTTCCAGTCAGCGGGAAAAATTAAGGGGAGAAAACCGTAAATGCTACTCGGTGACGGCAGGCGGAGGGAGAAAAGAAAAATCTGGCAATTAAAACATATTTAAAGCGTATTTCGAGCCCTCTCCTTCACGCCTCCCGTCTCGGAGGTGCCAGGGTGCCAGGAGCGAGCGGTGAGTGCAATAATGCAGGACAGACAGACGGCCCCAGGGTTAAACACAGGCTGCGGATGGGGCTGGGGCAAGCCGAAGCTCTCGGCCGCTTTCGCCCCTTCCCCTCAGTCCCGCTCGTCTCGCCGGGTGGGATATGGGGCTCGGAAGGGGAAACCCTGGGATGGATGGTTTTCCGTCGTTTCTTTCAGGTGCCGGGAGTCCTTTCCCAGCCTCCTCTCACCGTGCGAGCTCCGCGCTGAGATGTTAAACCCCACGCAGAGCGGGGGGGACACCCCCACTTGACAAAAATGTCAAAACCTCACAATAATCGTCAGAACAGCGGAATTTACCGCTCCTGACGGGCACAGCGAACGAAACCCCTCAGCCAGCAGCCTGTAAACCTCGCTTCAGACCTGGCGTGCAATTCTGCCTCTCATTCAAACGGGAGCGAGCAGCGGAGGAGAAATGCGCGTTTTCCTCTTTCCGGGAAAAGCCGAACCCTTCCAGAGGAGCCGGGGAAAGGAGACAATGCCCGCCTGTCCAGCTCCCCCGCTCCCCCCGCCCTTGCCAAAATAACCAGCGGCGGAACACATCGTGCAACAGCCGGGGCGTCCCTTCTGCCCCACTTCCACAAAGCGGGGGGCAGAGCAGAGGGGGGAAGAGGAGGGTGAAGCCACGAAAGAAAAGTGTCAAGGCAGGAGGACACCCTGCACATCGCTGGAGAGCATTACCTTGTCCAGTGCCGGTTGTGTCCAGGCTTTTTGTTTCCCCCTGTCTTTAGTCCAGCCACGGGGAGGGGGGTGAGGGGAGGCAAAATGATCTCCAAAGTTATCCTGCCCCTGCCCCTTCCAAAAGGGAAGTGCAATAATGCCACCGGTGTTTCTGGCCGGCCGCGGCAGGGATGCCTTATTAATACTTTATTTCTCCAAGCCCGGAGCTGGCAGGAGAGAGCCGCAGATCCCCCTTGCCCCTCCCTCCCCTCCCTCCCTCCCCCTCCTCTGAAATTAGCCTCATCAATTCAGCTACAATTTTGCAGTTCGGATGCAGACACGGGGCTGAACGTGACCAGACCTGGAGGTTTTGGGCTCTCTTCTTGCCAGCGGTTGAGGCCGCCCGCAGCCGGGAGGTGAAGGGGGAGCGCAGGGACAGCGCGGCCCCCGCACGGCCGGCCTCCCCCGTCTGCCCCGCAGTCCCGGGGTCTGCGCCGGGGTCCCCCGAGAGCAGCACATCTGGATGCTGCTAGCGGGGTCAGGTCCCCCCTCGCCTAGGGCCACAAAACTGGAGTTCAATTAAAAGAAATCACGGTTAACCCTTTGCTTTCCTCATTTCTCTTTGCTTTTCCCTGCCCTCTGTCCTGTCCCCCGGCAAAGCTCCGGTCCCGGCTCCCCCCTCGGTGTTCCCACATGGCAGAAGGCTGCAGCGAGCAGAAAACCGAGAGGTTAAAGGGAAGAGTGAAACGCATCCTTTCAAAACCCAAATGGTTTCCTCTCTAGACAACGCTCTCCGCCAGCCCCGACAAACACCGCGGGTGGGGGGTGAGGGAGAGGACAGGCTGAGGATCCCAACCGCGAAAGGAAGGGGGAAAAATCCCCTGGAAGAAGCCTCTGTCACCCACGGACCTCACACGGCACTTTGAGCTGGGGCTGCAGGACCGACAGTGGGGGAGAGCCGGGGGAGAAACCACCTGGAAACGTGCCCAGCTCACGGGAGAGGAGCCCAACGCCCTCAAAACCCCCGAGCCCAGCACCCTGAGCCCAACCTCTCCAAACCCCTTTGCCCAGCTCCGGGCCGAAGGGACAAACAAATCCGGCCCCCGCCGCGCATCCCCGGCGCTCCCAAAGACGGGAAGGTGCCAAAGAGACCCCCCGCCATCCCACCGGGAGATATTTTAGGAACCCAGCTCCGCATTTTATGGCCAGACGGGCACCGTGACCCCCAGGGGTTTATTTTGCATGTCTGGGGAAGACTCCAACGGAGCCTGCTCGGGTCGCTCGTGGCACCGGGTCTGCCAGGGATGTTCCGCGCTTCACCTCCTGTGTTTGTTCTAAAATAACATTTGGGAGAATCCAAGAGATAAGAGAATGAGCGAAACTGTTACACACTCTAAAGACAAGAGGAACACTCTGCTATTTTCCTCCCGAATAACGAACGATAGAAGCTTTACTTTCTTTTGTCTGTTTTTTTTTAACACCTCCCCCCCCCCAAAAAAAAGAAAAAACAAAACAAAAACCCAATAAACAAACAAACAAACCAAAACCCCCTCAAAACCAAACCCAAAGCCACCCTGGAAGTTATGCCAAACTTTTTGGAAAAGGCTGGAATATTCATAACCTCCGTGCGCCAAGCTCTGAATCATCCTAGGTGGTTGTGCCGTGACTCTGGGTATTTAACTGTTTTTTAACTGAGTATTTAACTGAGGTTTGAACTGTTGTTTAACTGAGAATTTAACTGTTATTGAACTGCATTTAACCGAGAGGAAGGGAGCCGAGACAGACGGGAGAAAGCCGGCCACGGGGCTGAGCAATGCGCACCACTCTGGGTCTGTTGCTCGCCCTTTGGATGCACATGTACGTACAGCAGAGGAATTAGGATCTGTTTAATGTGGTCACCACCAGACATCTGGAAAATCATTTGATCTTGGCAACCACGGAAGATTTCAAATGCTTACATCGGGACAGGCTGGTAGAAATCTGTTACTTCTCTATAATTAATATTATTATTATTATTATTATTATTATTATTATTATTATTATTATCTCTTTCACTCCGTTAATGAATGGAACGGAATTGTCGAGCGGCCTTTTTTAATTAGTTCAATATCGCTCTCAGGCGCTTGACACGTCCCCACCTCCTCTCCCCGTCCCTAGGGCTGGGTCCCAGCGGCTGCAGCCCCACACGGAGAAGGTGAAAACGCCGCGTTCGGCGCGATCCGAACGAAAGGAATGAGGATCCGTTGGGGGAATGTGGCCTGGAGCTCTTTGGTGTCCGGACCCAAAGGATTTAACCCTCGGTGCAGTTCGGTGCCAGTGCCTCGCAGAACCCCAAAGATTTGGGTTTTCTGTCTGCCACCCATGCGGGATTAGCGGGCATCGCTTCCTAACTAAACCCGTCCAGTTATTCCCTAGGAATAAACACAGTGAAAACCTTCCCGAGCCCACTGCAGGTTGCGAATCTGATTTTGCGAGGATGGGAGAGGGGCTTGGCTTCTGTCACCCTCTCTGACCCCAACAGCATCAGCTGAGCTCTCGTTGAGCCCAGCCTGGAACCGTCTCTGTGAACTGACGCGGTGATGGGGAGGGCAGCTCAAAGAAACCCCAAACATCCACGCCCTGGCTTTGTCGCTAGCAAGTGCCTCATGTCCCGCTGGCTGTGGCACGGTGTCCCCTTCTTCAAACGAGCTTTCAGTACACGAGTGTTTACACAGCCTGCGCTGGGTACATCGTGCGTATTTTATATCTAATATTATTATTTTCTCCATCACTTGCTATACATTTATTCACTCTAAACGTAATTCCCATCATTCTGTACTTGCAGGGGACAGAGTTTATCCTTCACTGGAGGGAAACTCTCCCCCAGCTCCAGAGAACGTTTAAAATCCCCGTCTCTGCCTTTCCTCTGGCACCGACCCCGCCGCAGAAAGAAAAACGCGACGTGTTTTGTTTGTGTTCTAACCCCACATTCTTACGAGCAAAAAGCCCAAACTGCAGCCCTGGGATTCGATCCCCAGAAGCGAATCCCAATTTTAGACCGAACTAATTGGGCAAACCTCCGCTTTTCAGTTGCATCAATAAAAGGGAATCAGGAGAGGCTTCCAGCCGCAGAACTGAAGGATGGGGTCCCTCCTCCCCACAGGAACAGCCCAGGGGATTTGGGAACCTGAAGCTGGGAAGTTATTCCCCGCTAATCGGTACTAAGTAAAACTTTAAGTCTTAAAAGTGGAGTGGAGAAGATGCAGGAGCTTTGAAGCTGCGTCGCAATGAGAGGCGAGCGGGGCGAGCGGTGTCCTGGCCGCTTTTATTTGAGTTCCATGTCCCAATAAAATAGCCCCCGCCCTCCCTCCCTCCCCCATCCCGCAATTATTGAAAAGCTGAGGCACAAAAAACAAAAATACCGAAGGCCAAAAAAACAGACTGCAGTGCACTAGCTCCGAACGTCTGGCCCCTCGCTTGAGGCCATAATTAATTTGAGATTTATTTTTATTGGAGAACCCAGTCTCGTCTGACCTTAGCCAAACAAGACTTCAGCGAGACCCTTGATGCGCTTGAATGGAACAGAATATTTCTCTCGAACTTCTCTTCAGGCGGCCGTGCCTGCTTTGAATTTGTTCCTCAGACTTCATATGTTTGGAGATTTACAGGAAAGATTTAAAGCATTTTTCCCCCTTAGCATTCACTCTCCCTTTTCTTCCCTTTTTGCTGCCCTTTCCCTCCACACCTCCTCTCCTAAACACGGGGCCGGGAGAGCGTAGGGAGGGCTGGGATACAAAATTCCCTGGACCCAGCATATTGGGAGGGGGGCGTTTTTCTGTAAATCGGGAAAGAATGGAGCCATTAAAAGGTCGCGGAGCTGGGGAGGGGGGTTGGTTGCTGCTGCCTAAAGACGGAGGTCACTGCAAAAGCTCGTCCCTTGTGCCCGGGAGTCTGGTTTATTTTAGAAAGCTCCAACACGTCACAATTCCAGGAGAAAAACAACTTTTCTCCCACCTCGACTTCAATTCAAGCCGTGTCTTGAAGGTAAAGAGGGGAAGGAGCAATGCCAGCCCTTCCCTAACAGTGCGGGGCTGAGCACGGGACGAGGCAGGGCACGGGCACATGGAGAGGGGTTTTCCGCTTTAGAGCAGAGAGGTCGATGCAAACAGGACCGAAATCCTTAATCACCGAGTTGTCACAAGGCGTTCATCAGCGACTTGCTAAAGCCCGACAGTTCAGCAGCGTTTGTGATCCCAGAAACGGGTGTCAAAAAGGAAAATAAAGAGAAACGATTGGATGCACACGGAATTAGTGATCGCGGAGGATGAGTGACGTGGGCGTTCACAGCAGCTTCTGCCCCCGAAGCCTCTGCAGTCCCCACCTTCTCTGAGGGCCTGTCCCGTCCTCCCGAGCCCAGGGAGAGGGACTGGAATCCTCCGGGGTGCCAGGAATGGGGAAAAGGGAAAAAAGAATGAGCAGAGAAGGATGAAGCGCTGGAGGATGCACTCAGTAGGAACATCGGCACCCGGACCGGGGAAAAATCAGTCCAGGGAGGGTTTGGTTTTCCGTTTCCTACCGGGCTCAGGTTGTCCAGCTGTTCCTGGGAACACGGGCAGGTTTCCACCCGCGCATCCCTGAGCACCTGCGGGCTGACCCCTCTGCAGCGCCTTCCCCTCGCTCGGTCCATCAGGCACCAATCCCGCCGCAAAACCAACGAAATCCCGGGATATTCTTTCCTGGCAACCTGTCCCCTGCTCCTGTTCGGCGGGAAAGGGACGTGTCCGTGCCAGGGTTTGGCAGTGCCCGCCCCAAAGAAAACCTCACTGTTTCGTCCTTAAAAAAAGAATTTACCCCCTCTCTCTTTAGGGCTTCTGTAAACTTTCCAGGCGGAGGGAGAGCAAGAACAAACCCAATATTGTTCCCAGCCACGCAGCCCCTTTTCCCTCCATGAATATCCTTCTTTGTGCTGCACCACAAACCTTAGGGCTGCGTTAAAGCCGGGCTTAAAGAGGGAGCCCCGCTCCAGAAGGAAAAGAACTCCAGGAAAAGGAAAGGAGTTCCAGGAGAAGGGAAGGAGCTCCAGGAGAAGGAAAAGGGCTCCAGGAGCAGGAAAAGCATCTCCAGGAGCAGGAAGCGAGTTCCAGGAGCAGGAAGGGGGGGAGGTTCACCCCGGCCCCGGCTGCCTCGGGGAGGGCAGGGCACGGGAAGCGAAAGCAGAAGCGCTGAGTATGCGAGAAGCGTTCGGACGTTGCCCAAGGGCAGAAGAAAAGCGCGGGTGAATAATGAACCCCCAGAATTGCTCTCGTGCCGCCTTTCCACGGATCTGAAACCACCGACTGGCGGGGCAGGAGGGGAGCGAGGGCTGCTGTGGCCCTGAGGAGCTCGTGGCAATGGGAATAGCTCAAAAATCAGTATTCAGAGGTCACGGTGCTTTGCTTATGGCCCTAATTCTTCCCATATCCCTCCGGTCAGGATTCCAGCTCTGTCTTCTTTTAACATTTCATTTCCCGATTATATTCCACGTTTCATTCCCTAAAGTCGAGTCCCTGTGTTTAGATGAGATTGGCGCCCTCTGACACACGGTGAACTATGAAATACTCACAGGTCAGTCAGTCCCGAATGGTCTGAGGAACAGAAATTCTTCAGCAGTTCTGCAGAATCAGCCATGAAGGACAAAAATTCTTTTTTATTTCTACGAATTCCCAGCCCTCCACTGAGTAAAGGCCCCTCCAAGAAGTGGGTATGCGAGAGAATTCAGTGTCAGGAGTTCTGTGGGATCTGGGATCAGTGCTTTCCATACCCCTGTGTGCTGTGATGGAAATCGAGGTCACAGCACCGAGAGACTGAGCTCCAATCTGAGTGACTCCATGTAAAAATCCTTGTTAAAACAAAGTGTTTTCAAACGAAATCCTCCTGCAGCTGCCTCACCTCACCTCACCCCTCAGTCTGCATTTGGAAAGCCATGGCAAGAACCCTGTGGCCTGGAGGTGCTCATGGGATATTGGGTGAGTTTGTTCCTCCTGGGAATTCCTGGAACACCCCCTGGGCTCCAGGCCACAGAGATGAGGCATTTTCTGTCCAAGGCACAGAGTAAACATGGAGCTGATGCACCTTGTCCATCTTTCGGGGAGGATTTGTAGGAAAGATCAATCCCAATCTCTCTTTTTCTGGTGGAATCCCACCACATCCCACAAAAGTAATGAAGAAAATACTTCTCCCATCCATAAGACGGCAAATAAGGTTTTGTGGAGAAGGAGTGACATGAAAAATAATAAGAAGAATAGACAGAGAAAGAGAGAGGAATTGGGACTCAATCTTCTCTCAATCTTCTGCTTTTCAAACCTCGTGCTCTCCAGAGCTTGGGAAGCCCTCCCAGGGTGGTGTGGGGAAGCAGGAAGGGAAGGAAGGCGGCGGGGCTCAGTGGGACCGGCCCCTGTTCAGCTGCAGCCGCACTGTAAGGTGGGGAAATGAGGGGCCCTGCTCAGGAGCACCGAGCTCACTCCACCCGGGAGTGCATCCATACCCACATTTCCCACTGCCTGGAACATCCATCAATCCCAACTCCTCTGGGAATCACTCAGGCACTGTCAGCACCTCTCTGTTCCCTCTGGACGCATTTGAGTCACTGGAAGCTGCCACCGAACTCAGAGGGGCAGAGACTGACCTCACCCATGTGTTTAAGGGTCAAACTTCCCTGAATTTCACCACATTCCCTCGTTTTTGAACAGCTCTGAATGAGCTGCCCTGGTACCATTTGGTCCACCACTGTGACAGAGCTGCCCAGCTCAAACCATTGAGAGTCGGTGGCAGACATTTCCTTTGTCTCCGGAAGATTTTGGATCAGACTCCATCAAAATCCCGTTGCTTTTTTTAAGCACAGGAACAAATCCTTTCCCCAGTGCCATCGGGGTGGAAGAAGCTCTGCAGACAAAACAGCAGAGACAGAATCTTTGTCCAAAATAATGTCAGCTGAGAGGAAGGGCTGGGTTAGAGGCAGAGTCCAGCATCCCACAGCTCATCCCTCCCTCCCCACTGTGAGTCCCACCTGGAGAACTCTTCCTGGTGGATACGGCACAAACTTCTGGGAAGAGAGCTCAGTCCCAGCCTTTTCCTGCAGGACTGCGCTTCACGAGGAGGCTGCCCTGACACAGATACGGACAGGCTCCCCCAGTCCTGCTGGAATGTTCAGTTGTTCAGGCCTGGGCCTCCGTTTCACTCAATTCCAAAGGAATTTTGCTCCTAACGGGAGCAGCCCAGGATCTGCCTCCCGACCCAGGGCAGTGACACCACACTGGAGGATGTCTCAGGGCCTTCATGTCCTCACTGCAAACAGAGCATCCCGGAGCATTGCCCACATCCCCAGCTCCAAAGGCAACCAACGCCACAGCCAGTCACACGCTGGGGAGCCTCTCCCTTTGCTTGGACTCAGAGGGATTTGCCTTCCCCAGACCTGAATTTCAGCTGTTTTCCACAGTTTCTGGTGTTCCAGAACCTGGTCCAGAGCTGTGCAAACTTAATGAGCTGAATTAACTCATCAGCATTCCCTGAAACACCAAGATGGGAGTGGGATTTTGGGGGACATGAACCCAACAGAAATCCTGCCCATTCCTGGTTGGATCTGTTGTAGAAACGTGGAGCAGCTGCACAAGTTCACCCAATGCCACCTGACCTGGGATCCTCCTAAGCTGGCATTTCCACCAACTGTCCCAACAAGCCACCCAAACTGAGCCATAACCTCGGGATTATCCACAGGAATCATTCCCAATAACGTGGATGCACATGAAAATCCCAAGTGGGGCACGGATCATTGAGAGGGGGAAAGGGGAAAAAAAGAGAAAGCGAATTCCTGTAATAAATTATTCATTACAAATTATCCACCCAGCTCTAGTTAACACCCTCCTGCGTTTCTTCAGGGACAGGAGAGGTTGTGGTTTAGATTTTCCCTAAGTGCTGCTGCATGCAGGGTTTGCCTCAAACGTGTAACCCAGATGTCCCAGGTTTGGTTTATTTACATTCTTGGGAACTGTTGTGAAAAAACCCCTCTATGATGTCAAATATAATAGAGAGCTCAAGTGAGGTACAAAGAGACAAGGCCGTGCCAACCCTGCTTTGGTTTTTGTTTTAATCTTTAAAAAAGAAAGAGGCAGAAGTGGGCCATTGAAAGAATTGTAAGATCCATTTTTTAAATTAAAATAAATAAATAAATATGCAAACAAGTATTTAGAGTGCAAGGTCTGGTAATATCAGTTCAAAACCAAAACAACTGAAGTTAATTTTCCCACTAAATTGCATGGAAACACTCAAGGAAAACCACCAGGAGCACGGAAAGAAATCCCAGTGTTACATAGCACTGCCTTGTGTGACAATCCATTGCTCCAGCAGCTGACAGAGATGTTTGCCTTTGACTTATTCAACATTTCCCCCCTCTAAATCCATTCTGAAATGGACCTTTCAGAAACCACACAACTCCACAGATCATCCTGCAGCTGGAACTCAGGAGCTGGCACGGCAGGGAAGAGAAATGAAATTTAGCTCTGGTTCGGGACTAAGGGGGGCTGGGAGAGCAGAAAATTGGGAGGAAATTCAAGGAACCACTATGAGAGAAGTCTGGGATATAACCCTGGGATATGACCCAGCAGCACAGCCCCATGGTGGTGGTGGCTCCAGAGCAATAAACCAGGACCACATTGGGATTTAGGACACCCTGACTGTGGGATAACCCAGCAAACCCAGCACCGATGCAGGAGAAAAGACAAGCCCACCTGAACTCATTGTTTGTCCCCAATGAGACAACTTTTTACTCAGCCCTGCACATTTCCAACATGACAAATTTGATATTTCAGCCTCTGCCCCCTCTCCCACCGAAGTTCAAGGGATTTTTCTCCTGCTAAATTCAGCAAGACAGGGAATGATATTTTCAACCAATACAAATGACCATGAATTTGGGAGGATTGGAATTTTTGACATTACCTGTTTAAAGATGCTGTCATGTCTTACCTTGACGTAAGACGAAGTGTCTGGTACAGTCTGAAACATCCTTACTGGTTTATTAGATATATTTAAAGGTCCTAAATTTGACCTGAAATAAATCATACAAATACTCCAGGTCATATATATGCATACAGAAAAGTGAAGGAATAAAGCCTGGTTTAAGAATAAGATTGGTACTAAAATTTAGAGGGGAATGATCAAGGGTTTAAGAGTAGCTTTTAAAAGACAGAGAATCCCATCAACACAGCAACTAAAATCAAGTGAGAGACTCAGAGAGCAGAGGTTTATTCCTGGTTTTTTTTTGGTTTTTCCTTTGGATTCCCCCTCCTCCTCAGGAAAAGAGCCTTCTTCACTTTTGATCAGAGCGGAGGGAAATGTTTGACATTTGATTAACTGAATTTCTTAGCCAACAATTAAAAGCCAGCTGAAATACTCATGTTTTCATGTCGAGCCTAGTTAACCCCATTGACTTGTACCCCAAGGTTTCCCTGGGCTGAGCGAGGGGCCGTTGCCTTTCCCGGCTCATTGAAACCATCCCGAGCCATTAACCCGCCGGCCCCGACTGATTTAAAGAACCTTCCTCACCAGCAATAATTAAACCATAAATTAAAAAATATCCCGAATGGAGGCATCGCTGCAAGTATTAAAAGAACCCTCGGGGTTGTCAATCCCGTTTCTATTTCCGGTCCTACTCAGACTTTATCTCAGACTTTCTGTGCTCCTAAGACTCGATGAGCTCCTGATGAACAGGTTTTTGGGGTTTTTTTGCCTCCAACCCCCAAATCGTCACTACAGAGACGCTGAGATGAACAACGATGGTGAAAAACGGGACGGTGTGTGGGAAAACAGACCCGCAGCCACCAAAACATCCGACAACCGATTTAATTTGTCCTCCCTGCTCCTCTCCGGGTCTGCAGTCCTTCTGGAACGCGCCAGAAAACAATCAGCTAAGTGTAATTAGCTAAGTGTAATTAGCCAAGTGTAATTAGTGCATCATTGAGAAGCATCCCCAGCCTGCCACTCCTAAGCGCTGCTGTTCCGCCCCGTTTGCCCGGGATGGAAGGGAAGAGTCAGACACTGACCCAGGAATTACCGCAGGAGAATGATCCGACAGGAGGAGGAGGAGGAGGATGCGCCAAGCGCCGCGCACGAGCGGCCCGCGCTCCGGGCTTGTTGCGTTGGGGTTTTTTCCAAGCTCTTCAGGAAAAGCTGTGGGGTCCTGACTGCGCCTTTAGCGCCGCTTGTCCGGGTCTAACCCGAGCCAGCCCCGGGGTTAATTACAGAGCTGCGTTAATGAAGCTGCCCGGGAGCTGGAGCTGCGCCTCAGCAAAGCCCGGGGACACCCCCGCGGCCCCGAAACATCCGCGGAGTTAAGGGAAAGAAAAAAAAAAAAAAAAAACCCACAGCCCAACAACTGGGAAAGAAAAGTTCTGTATCTGCACGTAACCCCCCTTTTATTGATTTTTCAAGTATTTATTGCGCGTCCAGCTGGCACGGGAGGGCAAGCGGCTCTAAGGCGGACAATGTGTTTCTGATAAGTACAATTCTTTCTTTCCTGTCGTCCTCCCTCCTAACACATTCCAGTTTCTTTCGCTTCTGAACTTGCGCCGGGGGGTGGGGGCAGGCAGAGCGGAGGGACAAGGTAATTTTGCCTCGCCAGTAAATTTTCTGGGGTCAAGGATTCCCGTATTGGTTTCCCCCGCTCCCCTCTTTACCCCTGATTAGCGTCCCCCCCCGCCTCCTTTACCTCCCTGTTATAATTACGCCTGTGCATGTAAATGAATCCATCTGCATATTTTGGAGCCGGTTCTCGAGAGTCTGCACTGGATTATTTATCAATCGTCTCGCCCTGCCAGCATCAGCCGCGATAGAAAAAGGCCTCTTAAACTCCCTTTAGAATCGCTTATTCTCATTGCTATGATTGCAAGGACTCACCTCTCAGACCCTTTGCCCTCAGGCAGTGGCAGAGCAGTTTGTAAAGATCCAGGTTGAGACCAAACCCAAGCTCCCCGCCAGCTGTGGATCCCTGCCCTTGCCGCTGCAGTTTTGCAGGGAGAAGAGAGATTTCAACTTGTTGGATCCAAAGCAGCGCTGAAGTTAAAATTCCCAGCCCATCCAGACAGGCTGCATCAAGCAGGCATTTCCTCAGGGGGCTTCTGTGCTGCTCGCAGCTCCAGGACGTGCTTTGCTTTCCTTTCCCTCGCTTCTCTGCCCTCTACTTTTCATTTGATTTCCGTTTGCCCCCCTTATCAATATTCCAGCTGTTCCCTCCGATTATTCGTGGCCATGGGACATCCTCGCCCCATGAGCCCTCCTGGCGCTATGAGCGACTTTAAACAACACACCAAAAAAAAAAAAAAAAAAGGAAAAGGAGAAAAAAAAACAGGAAAAAAATTCAAAACTTTTTAAAAAAAATATTGCCGAGGAGTCAAGCCGAAAAGAGACGCTGAGTGGAGCTCAAGTGCTACTTTAAATCCCCCTTTTTAAAATAAGGAAGTTTCAAATATCCGTTTTTAAATCATCGTTCCTTATTTTGAGGGTTTTTTTCCTGACTCTTACCTAGAAAAGAGTTAACCCATTTCCCCCTGCAGCAGGACCGAAAGCATGACGGAGCACGCTGCAGATGCTCGCGGCTGGGAAAGCGAGATGGAATCGGCTCCAAATGATTCTTTTGGATCAAGAATTGCGCATTTCTCCCTGCAAGCCGAATCTCCAGTTCTTTTTAGCTATTTCGTAAGAGTCTATCAAATAGTAACGCGTTCAGGAGGGAGAGGAAACACATCTTCAATCCAGGGATGTTTTTTCCCCCATCGAAGTCACGTTCCTGGTGCATTTTGTCATCTCAGAAGCCTTCGCAGACAATATTTTGCGCTAACCTGGGCAAAAACTTCCAGGGATTTTAGTACAACATCAATTTCAAAATGCAGCCCTCAGAAGGGTTACCAAAACTATTTGGAAAATGTTCTCCCATTCTCTATTCTCTTTCTCCCCTTCCCGGCTTTGCCCCAAATTCCAACATATTGAAACATTTTTCTCCTTAATAAGAGGAACATATAAAGTGAAGGGGTGAAAGGGCAACCTGGGAGCCGTGCCTTGAGCTCCGCACACAATTTACTCCCTGGTAGACGAGGCGTTTAGCATTCCTCCCAATTTCCAAGGAAAACAGACTCAGACCTGGACCCAGCGACCAGGGAGCTCGCCGCTTTTTAATATAGAAATTCTTGGGATTCTTTGTTGTTGTTATAATTGTTGTTGTTTGTGGCGAGAGAAACCCTTTCCCTCAAGGTGAGGGGACGGGGATTTTAGGGAGAAGCTGCCTTGGGACGGAAGGAAAAGCAAAGCGACCGGAGGGACTCGTGAGGAGCGCAAGGGAGAAGGGATCGGGGAACAAACAGGGGAGAAAGGGAATAGGGAAAAAAACCCTTTAAAATCAAAAGCAGCGTTGTCATTATTAAAGGCTTTTTAAAAATCGCGTGCACGGGGTTCAAAATGCTCTTTCCAAGCCTTAATCTCATTATTCTGCGGGGACGGGAACAACTCTGCACAGCCCAGCCGGCCGGGGACCGAACGGGCTCACGTTTCAAAGTCATCGCTCATTCTTTTCTCACGTTTCCACGTGTGAATTACACCGAACACGGCGCACGGGAGGAACCCCGAGGGCTCCGATCTTGTGTTCCCTGACGCCTCGTTCCGTTTTCCTGGAGGGGCAGGGAACCCGCGAGGGCATCTCTGCCCCGTCCTCTCATTTTCCTCTTTTTTTCCTGCACTTTTCCAGCAATCTCAGCCTGGCTCCGGCAGGGACCCCCGAGCACACGCACAACCTGCAATGAAACAACCTTTAAAGGTTGGCGTTAACAGGAATTTGGGATGTAAAGCACTCCCAAGTTCAGGGGAAACGCCTGCCCCGAATCACGAGCTGGGATTGCTGCCCCTTGTAACCAAACCCCACAGCCGAGGGGAGAAACCCATGTGGCCACTTCCAGCCATCCTGGGAGCTTTACTAGCCCAAAAGAAAATTGCTGGCAAATTGGAAACAGCTGGAGCGTCGGAGACTGAAAAAAAAAAAAACCCAAGCCCACCGCCCCCCTGCTCTCCTGGGCAGGGAAAGTTGCAGGGGTTTTGTTTACACGAACATCTCGGAGGCAGAGCCCGCATTTCAAGCTTTCCTCCCCAAACCGCGGGTGACTTGTTCGTAAGCAGCATTTCAGCATCCGTCAGCCGCGGTGATCTTTTAAAGATGCCAATGAAATCCTTCCCGCGGCAGGGGAGAGGACGGTGTCCCTGTCCCCTTTAACGGGGTGCGAGCGACACAAAACCAGCGACTTCAGCCTCACAAAGGGTTTTATCCCGGGGCGCGGGGGACCTGACAAGTGCCGCGTTCCCATCAGACAATTGCTGCGACAAACGAAAAGGTGCAAAAGCTCCGAGCCCCGCAAAATGTGCTCTTTTCATGTTTTCTATTTATTAGCTCCGTTAAGAGAAAACAGACTCATACGAGTCCCAAATGGAGGCAGGGTATTAAAAGAGGCATGTGAATGCTCCAGCAATTACAGCTGAATTTGATTAAAAACGTCATGAGGGCTGCAAAAGCAGGAGTTACCTGATCCACTCACCCCGAGGTTGCTTTAGGATGAATTATAACACAATTCATTTTATTTTAATAGGTCGCTATAAGATTAACTGTTTAAGGATGGAGCTGCGCTGTAAATGTTTACATCAAACCGGAGAGAAGCGAGCTTTCCTTTCGGCTTGTTTAGAAATCATGTTTATTACATTTTAAAATTCCTCAACATGTTAATTAGGAAGAAGGGGAAGGTCTGGGAAGGCAGATGGAGCTCCAGTGCTTGACATGGAGCCACACGCACGCTGCTGGGCTTCGGTTTCTCTCTCCTGGCAGGAGAATGTGGGGTTTTTAAGTGGCCACCCCCGTTTCCTTGTGTTGTGGGGAAATAATGACAACAACTTGTTTTGCCCCTGCTCCTCTCCCGAAATTTATCGGCACCTCAAAACCTGGGCCCGTGGCCAAGGAGAGCAGCCGCAGTTGAGGTGACGACTCTGTCCCAGTGAAATTGGCCAGCACAGCACCCAGATTTGGGTGTTTGGGAGGGAAAAACGGGGACACCCATCAGTGACCAAGGGCAGAACCCCACAGGAATGAAGGATCCCAAACACCTTCCACATCCTACTCCCTCTGCAGGGGCTGGCACTTGGTGCTTCAAGGGGCACAAACTTCATATCCCACGGGCAAATCCCAGAGGTGGAATAAAACCAGGCTCCTGAATTCCCCTGGATTCCTAGATTCAGGGAAGAAATGGTGAAACAACTGCCATGGAGAGGTGTCCATCCGGGTTTGCATCTGCTGTGCTGCTGGGGAGTTTGGGGACGAGCTAAGAACCCTCCGTGGCTGCAAATTCTGCCTTTCCCCTGTGCTGTCTTTAAGCAGCATCTGCCACAAAGGTACTTTTGCATAGCTGAAGCCATTAAATTAAATTAAAATTAGCCATATTCCTGAAATTGAATTATTAGTCTGAGAGGAAAATCCTCCCTGTTAAAATTTGTTTTCATTTTCCATCAATTAGAAGGACAAATTTAGAATTTTAGCATGAAAAAGATTTTCTGTCATAAATTACCATCGCAAAAAGGTTTCATTCAGAGAGCTCAGAAAGCCCCATTTCAGTGAGAATCTGCTCTTTCATTGCCACTAATTAATTTAATCATTAAAGGCACTTTGATGAATTCCACTAAAAATCAGCAAACCCACTATAAATATTTTTGGGAAAAATATTTCAGCTCTGCTAAATCGCTCTCTAGCAGGAAAAACATCTTTGAAATAGAAAACGTTTCACCTTAATCTTGATGATGGATGTGATCAGAGTATTCAAATAAATAATCATAAATTATTGATAAAATCATTATCACAACACAGGGAAAGCTTTAATTCCAGAGATAAAATGAGGGCATAGGAAAAAAGGGATTGCTGTCATTGTTGGATTCTATGTTATTCCTGAAAAAGGAATGTTAGGTGAAGGTTCATGAATGCCCCAGGAATTTTAATTTCCTTCTTCCCTGTCTGTTTAATGGGAATGAGAACCTTTCCATTTTCACTGTCTGGGTTTGAGGACACGTTTGGAGTATTTATTTTGAGGAGTGTTTATTGGGAAGTTACAAAAAGTGGGAGTTTGGTGTTGTTGTTAAAGCCCTGATCATTTACAAAACATCGGCGTTTCCACTCCTGTTGTTTGTGAACATCCAAGGAAATGATTTACAGTCTGTGGGATGTCACAGAACTCCCGCTAAACCAGTTTGGGTTGGGGACTGGTGTGAGCCTCAGTCCATGTGGGTTTTTACCAGTCCTCAGAGAGGTTGTGTGGGGTGGGATGGGAGGGTTACAGCAACATTTCCTGGACAAGGAAAGCTTCATGGACAAAAGGCAGGAAGGAAAATGTAGGGAAGGGGTGATAAGACCTTGGACCCCATGGCAGTGGGGTGGGATGAGGTGGGAGAGGAATCCCCGGGCAGAGGGATCTAATCCTGTAGTGGCAAAGGTGAGAGAGGAATTTCATCCCTGTGGCAGAGGGATCTAATCCCTGAGTGGCAGATGTGGGACAGGAATCCCTTTGGCAAAGGGATCTAGTCCCTGTGGCAGAGGGAGGACAGGAATCGCTGTGGCAGGGGGATCAAATCCCTGTTGCAGATGTGGGACAGGAATTCTTGTGGCAGAGGGATCTCATCCTGTAGTGGCAGGGGAGGGACAGGAATTTCATCCCTGTGGCAGAAGCAGGACGGGAATCCCACAAACCCCTCACCCCACACGAGCTCTGCTCCTCCTGAGCAGGCCTCACTCTCCTGGGACCTCTGTGCCCTGGAGACTCCTCTTTTTCCCCAGGATTTCTGTGTTCAGCCCCTTCAGCATCCATTCAGCGACAGAACACCCGTGGGCCATGATGTCACACCTCGCAGTGGCACCTCGGTGGCCGTGGCCCCTGGTGACAGCACTGCCACCCCTCAGAGGTCCCTTCACCACAGAGGTCCCTGCCCAGCTGATGCTGACCAGAAAAATAGGAGAAAAGAAGGAAAAGAAATGAAGAACAAACCTCTTCCTCCAGGAGAGTTTTGCCTCTTTGGAAAAGAGAAGCGGCCGTGACCCCAGGTTCCCTGCAAGATTGGCTTTGCTTTTTAGTAAATTTTACATGAAGCATCTCTTGTAGAAGAGATGAAAATCTTTTTTTGGGATATAAAACTCGAGGTTGCCCTTGCCTCTGGCACAGCTCCCCCTCCTTGTGTAGCCTTTGCTCACTCTGGATTGCTTCTTTCCTCTTTTCTTTTAAGCAAAACCATAAAATCTTGTCCTGATTCTCCCTTGGAGTCTGCCTGGCCAACCTGGGCTTGAGCTCTCCTCCTCAGGAGAGACCAGGCAGCCCCTGAAGACCCTTCTGGAGCTCTGAAGGGGCTCCACCTGCTCTGGTCTCCACAGAAAAACAACCAACCAAGGAAATGCATCCATGAATTCTTCCCAGAGATTAATCCCTTGGAAATATCGCACCTTGTGAGATCCACTGTGGATGGTACAGGAGGGAAGGGAGGGAGGAGAAAGGCAGCTCCACCAAAGGGCTGCATAAACAGCTGGAGGAACGAAAAGGAATTAAAAAACCCCAACCCCAAGGTGAATTAAAGGGAAAGAAATGACTAAAGCAGGAGCCTGATGTGATTCCAAGGGTTTGACATGGAAGCGTTTCCCACTCCTCTGCCGAGAAGGTTTCTCTTCGAATCAGATGAACCATAAAATAAAGAGGGAATTTAGAACAACCCAGAAAAACGGAGTTTTCCAGCCCTTCCCATGCGGGGCTTTCCCTCGAAGAGCTCAGGTACCTCGGCCCTTGTCTCCCCACTGTCCTCAACAGCTCGGGGAGCTCCAGGCAGACTAAAGGGTTCCCTGCCCACTGCTGCTGGAGCAGCCTTTCCGTGGGAAGGTGCTTTGTGGGGGATAATGCTCCCAGCTGGAGAGGAGCCGTGATTCGGGAAATCTCCGTGGCTGAGGTTATCAAGTGAGAGTTTGTTGAAGCGGCTCCGTGTCAGGGCTTTGCCATGAACTGATGGGGCCTCCCGGACATCCCGACCAGGATAGGGACAGCAGGAAAGGCTGAGGGCAACCCTGACCAATTTATGGGCCAAAGAAACTGTCTGGGATAAGAAGGAAGTGCAAGGAGAGGAGATGGGAGAAACACAGATTTCATAGGAGGGTTTGGGTTGGAAGAGAACTTGAAGATCACCTCATGCTGTGGGCAGGGAATCTTCCACCAGCCTCTGGCAGGAAAAACGTGGAGGGGATGAAACTGGGATTCAAAACATTCACAGGGAAAGGGGTGGGGGTGAAAGAGGAATCTGTAGGAAGGGGGAGGGAAGGCTTGGTTTCCTCTGTGCCAGTGATGGAAAGCACCTGAGGAATACCCTGGGATCCACGGCAGGGATGGAGCTGGAGCTTTAAGGTCCCTCCAGCCCAAACCATTCCGGGATTCTGCGAATGCCCTCAGAGGTGCCTGGGCCAGGGACAGTTCCTGGAGCCCTGTTTGGCTCCCATGGCCTGAGCACAGCAATCCTGGGACAGTGGGGCAACAGCGGGAGCGAAGCTGAAGCTGCTGGAGCCAGGTAAGGGCAGAACAGCAGCATCCAAACCAGGGCTGGAGCAGGGCATGAGGAAAACCCCATCACCCAACCACATGAAAATGCCCTGAACTCAGAGCTCAGTCAGTAAAACCTGAGCCAGGACAGAGCTGGGGTGGCCCAGGCTCTGCAGCTGGAGATCAGTGGCACTCTGCTCTCCATGAGGCTGCCTTTCCCCTCAGTAGCTCAGATGTGAAGGGTCTGTCCTAAATTAGAGAGTTTAAGGTAAAACCAGAGCAGCTGTCCCAAAGAACGGAGTTTGCAGAAGTTTTCCTGCTTAGAAACAACCATCAGAGCATGAAAGCTTCCTCCAGCTGGAAGATTTTTCCAGAAGAAGAGCACACAAACCTCACTTTTCCATCCCACAGCCATGCTTAGGACAGTTTTTGGGCTGCCAGAACAATGTCAGCTGCTGTTCTTGGATATAATTAGCCCAGATATTTTTGTGTTTGAAATACGTTACAGACGAGCCCACACACTTTTCCAGTTACCACCAAACCCCTTGTGCACATGGGGATAACAGGTGGTTATAAAAACATCCTGGTGGTCATAAAAATCTCCTGGTGCCCATGTGAGCAGCTCCTGCCTCGTGCTGTGGCTTCTGAGCCACACTGGTGGCACATGGACAAAGACCAGGTGATCCTTTGGGGCCCAGGGAGCTTCTAGATTTAGACAGCACGTTGTAAACCCCGGGTGTGACCCATCCAGCCCGGAGCTGGGCCCGGCTCGTGCTCCCAATCCTGCAGAACCGAGGGGTTTATTTCAGGATTGAGGAGCTTCAGTTTGGGCTCCCCACCGGAAAACATTCCAAGTGTGAAGAGATGAGGATGTTTCCCTTCTCCAGGGCAGGCATGGGCCGCTCCAGGCCGATCCGCTCTGCTCGCTGGGGAGCTGCAGTCGTGACACTGAGTCGTGACACTGAGTCACATCCTCGGGACTGCGGAGGTGTCCGGTTGCTCGCTCAGCTTTGTTGACTCTGCTGCAGCCACCAGCCCCATTTCCTGGACTTATCTCCCCCAGCAGATTTCCCCTCCTGTCCCTCCCTCCCGTGGCCCATAAACACTCGAAATCTCCCGCAGGCCCAATCTGGGCCCGCAGCTTGTCGGGAGCAGATAGCAGCAGATAAGGGGCCAGGCCACATTGTCTTTTTCCAGTTCACTTTTAAATCTGAAAATTGTTTGCTTAAGGAAAAGGAAATGTGCCTGTGTGTGCTGGGGGGCAGCGGGAGGGGAGGGGGCAGAGGAAGGGAGCTGCTTCAGAGACCAAACTGGGGCACACGAGAGGGACGATTGATGGAGATTGATGAGGGGAGTTCAGTGCAGGTCCCGGTGCAACAGGCCCTTGGAAGCCCTGTGCTCCCATTATCCTGCCCTGTTCCCAAACATCGGGCCATTCCCAAAGGGAGGGGATTCTGCAGCAGAGCCCTGGGATGAGCATCTCCCCTCAGGCTCTCCAAGGCTGGGTTTGGCTGGAGTGACACCCAGGCCCTCAAGCCTTGGGAAGGACTTTGGGCTGCACCCACATGAGAGGAGTTCTGCCAAGTCCCGTGGTGGGGCTCGATCACTAAACCAGTAAAAATCCCAGTGTAAACACATTTATACCCAGTGCTCAAACTGGGACGGTAGGAAACCGCTGTCCCTGCAATCTGTCATCCTGTATGGGTGAAAACTGCTCTTTATTCCATGTCCCTGCAGTGCTGGGTGACACCTTGTCACTTGTTCTCATCAGCAGAATGGGCTTATTTCACTTCCCAGGTGCAGAGCAGCTCAGGACTCACGGCAGGATTTGGGAAGCACAGCAGCAGCTCAGGACCTGTGATATCCCGGTTTCCATGGATCAGATAACGGCTCAGGGCCCGAGGCAGCCCAGGGCTGAAGGGAATGATAAAGGGAGCTGGTGAGCCCTGCATGGGAAATGCTGGGTTAATCTATGGATTGATCTCCTGATGCTGAAGTCAACAAACCCCACTACTGTCTGCACTGAGTGCAAGGTTTAGACCCTTTTTGGGGATGAATTTGGAGGTACAGATGGATATGTATTCCCTGAGAAGCTGGGATACAGCTGGGATGCAACCAGCACAGGGAAACCTGAGGGGCTGATCCTCCTCTCTGGACACACGTAAGATCCAGGCAGCTCTGAGGTGCAGGAATCACCCACATTTTTACACAGCTTTGGGAACAAACAACCAGAAATACGGGGAAATTATCATGGAATCCCAGAATCCCAGAATGGTTTGTGTTGGAAGAGACCTTAAAGCCCATCTCGTTCCAACCCCTGCCATGGGCAGGGACACCTTGCACACCCCATCCATTATGGGGCCTAAGAAAGCAAAGAAGAAATTGGGCTGGCCCTTGATGCCTTCCTTATCGATGGGCCGGGCACGCCTCATTTGGAAAACTCATTTCCTGGGATCAGAGAGGCTCTGATGGAGCTCCAGGAGCTGGGAGGGGGATGTGAGCCACGGACTGAGCTGGTGACCACGCAGCAGCTCCTTGACATGTGTGCAAAGAAAAGTCTGAGCCTCTGGAAGTTAAGGGATCCCAGTGGGACTGACAGAACCCCCTGAATGCAGGGAATGGCTGTGGGAAGGGCTGTGGGAATGGCTGGGGGAATGAAGCGCTGATGTGCTTTGTCCCAGGCAGTTTTTATTCTGCCTCACAGAATATTCTGTCCCTCTGCAGACTGGAGATGAGAGCAGGGCTCCATTCCCGAATCCCTGTGGGGATAACCATGCCCAGTGCCACGGCAAGCACGACTGGGTGCTGCTGGACATGGGAATGCTGAGGGCAGAGCTGGGAGAGGATGGAGGGAACAGCAGAGCACCCCTGCTCTGTGCTTTCCCGGAGAAACTGGCCAGGCCTCACACAGGGGGTGCCTGGACCATCACCCGGGGTTATTTTAGGAAGGAAGAGCAGCTCAGTCCTTGGGGATTCTCTGCTCCATCACCTCCTCACACCATCTCTGGCCTCCCCAGGAAAATCCTTCACCTGCTCATGTTTCCACAGTGCCATTGAAGGAGAAGGGCAATGAGAACAGACAGCAGCTGCAAACCCCCAGCTTTTATGGCTGAGCCATCAAAAAATGGCCTCAAAAACCCCAAAGTGGAGTTCTGAAGGGCTGGAGAGCTGCTAAAATACCCCCCTGAGTCCCTGGGCAGGGACAGGTGAGGTCTGTCCGGGTTTCCCTGGCCTGACCCTCCGTGGCAGAGGGGTTCCAGCTCCCGTTCTCCGTCCTGGCCATCTCCTGCTCCCTCTCCCACACTTTGATTCATGGTGCCCGGCCACCCGTGACCACCCAGGGAAATGGGAGCTGGCCCAGGCAGCCAAGGCCCATCATTGTCCCCCCAGGGGGAGGAACAGAGGCCACGATAACATCGCTTCATTTCAGCCACAGCCCATTTGTCACTGGCCCGCTCCCGAGTGATCCCTGCGGGAGGAGCTGCCACTGTCCCCAGCACAGTCAGCACCCAAACTGGGGGGAGAAGGGGACCTCAGAGCCACCTTTCCTTGGCTGGACTCCCAGACTCTTCCTGGGGATCAGGACATTCAGCTGTGCCACAGACCCGTGCCTCGGTTTCCCCATCTCTGTTCGTTGGGACCTTTGAGGTACAAAACCATTGGGAGTTTCCCGTTGTCTGAGCAGCCCCGGGGAGAGCTCCTCCTGAGCCTGGGACCAGCCAGGCTCTGACCCACTTCCCATCCCATTATCCTCCTCATAGAACCGAGCTCTCCTCAGGCCCATTTCCCGATGTTTGGGTTTGGTTTGCTACTGAGTCCCCAGCAACGAGCAGCAGCCAGATGGCAAAGGTAGCCCGAGCAGGCTCTCCAAGGAGCTTCCCAAGGAGCTTCCCAAGTTCCTGGCTAAGACCACGACACAGGCGAGGACAAATAAACAGAACCAGAGGAGCAGAACGTCAGCGAGAGCAGAGCCTCAGGATGTGGGAGCAGCAGGGCCCAGCCTGGATTTGGGATCAAAGAGGAGGAGGCTGCAGCCTTGCCCTGGTCCTTGTCCACCCCAGCTCCCGGCGGAAGATGCTTCAGGAAAGGGTTCCAGGAGTGTCCTGGGGAAGGAGGAACAGCATTGCATGGCCATTGCTTTTTGGATTCTTTCTCTGTTACAGATGTTCTGTGGACAGCGAAATGAATAAAGCCTGTTTTCCTGTGGGATCATAGTCCTTGTCCCCTACTCATCCCCTTCCTTCCACCACCCAGCGCTGGGCTGGCCCTGCTGAGCCAAGCAGAAGGTGGCACATCAGAGCCCTGCCTGGCTCTCCCCTCCACCCAGCTGCTGATTTTTATAAAACCTCTACGAATTTAATCATGACTGGGATACCCAGACTTTCGAGTGTGTCTGGAGTTGGTCGAGGAGGTGGGGAGGAGGGGGAGTTAAAGCAGATGGGTGAGCAGGGAGATGGCTCGAGGTTCAGGAGCCCAGCTCAGCTTCCCTGCAGCTCTGAAATGCCTCACAAATGTGGCTCCTTTTCAGACTTTCTTCCCAGTGTTTTCAAACCCGAGGTGTTCTGGTTTGGTAGCTGTCAAACACTTATATTTTTATTTCCACTCTGAGAACGATTTGGTTTAAAAAAGCCCTTTAATTCCACATCAAACAACACCACAGCTCAGGATTTAGGTGGTTTGATTCTGTCAAAAAGAAATATTTCTATTTTCATTATTCCTTCCCTGCTTTATTTTTTTAAAAAAATCTGGGATAGTCAAAGCTTCAAAACCACTGATGAATCAGAAAGTTCATTTTTCACCCTGCTTGGTGGAGCTGCCTGTCCTGGGGAATTGGCCCACGGCTGTTCCCTGGCCTGCTCCCAGGACCAGGACACATCCAGGTGTCAGGCAGTGGGGTCTGGAAGCTCAGGCATGGTGACGCTGCTGCCATAAACACAAAGATTTACCAAATGTGCTTTGTTTCCGAGGCAGCCTCGGTGTCAGAGGGCTTGGCAAGGGTCGGGGGAAGGGATGAGGGTTGCCTGGGGCTGAGCCTCGGGCAGGGCAGGGCAGGGCACTGTGGGCATCCTGTCTGCCTGGGAATTCTGGAACACAGCCCTGGTGTCAGCCAGGGTGGGGATTTGTGTCCATCAGCAGAAGATTTCTCCTGGGCAGCACCACAGGGATGGGTCTGTGAGAGAAATCATCATCTCCCGCCCCACACCTCTCCCTTTCTGTTCCTCTCCAAAGCCAAGCCCCAAGTTTTGTCCTGGAATGAACCCAGTTTCCCTGAGGGTTCATCCCACACCTGCACCAGGAAAACGGGCACAGCTCCCAGCTGGACTGACCTCGATGAGTGACCCTCTGAAACAGCAGCACTTAAGGAAAAAAGTGCTCCTTCCACTCTAGGGCTACCTCAAACTTATGAAAATCCAGATTTCCCAGCATTGCTGGGATCATAGCTCTTTTCTTTTCAAGTTTCCCCGCCCATTCATGCACTCTAAATTCAGATCCCCAGCCCAGGTTCACCCTCCCTGATGAGGATGATCCCAGCTCCAGAGATGTTCCTGTCTCTGCACAGGGGCACAGCCAGCTCCTCTAGAATCAGATTTTTCTTCATATTGACAGAAATTCAGTCACCCCAAGCAGGGTTCTGCACTTGGTGATGTGTGGGAATACTGGGAAATGCCTTCAGCGAGGCCGGGAACGGAGGCTGATCCCTGCTTTGGTCAGACTCCTGCTCTGCTCACGGCACTTCCACAGGAACCACTTGCAGCTGCCGGAGATTATTCACTGCACCCCCAAACTACCAGAGAAAGGTGCACACTGTGATATTTTCTGCTTGGGCAGCATCCGATGGGCCCGGCTGGAGGTGAGGAGACAAGGAGAGGGATGTGAGTCTCCCCGCGTGGGGCAGGGGAAGGACAGCAGCACCCAGAGGAAGAAATGCTCTTCGTGCCAAGAAGCCAATTTCTGCTCCCTAAGCATCCTAACTCTGATTTTCCTTATTTATTTTACCCAACCCCTCGCTCCAGGGGAGTTCAGTGGTGCACAGAGGAGAGCTCTGACCAGGGCAGAGTGGCAAGGAAATCAGCTTTGCTGGGGCAGAGAAATCTCTGTGCATTTCTGCCTGGGCCTTTTCAAACGCCTGTGCAGGAGTGGGCAGGGCAGGCTCCAGAGGGGCTGGTGGGAAGGCTCCAGGGTAATACCTGGGTGTGCTTCAGCTGGAAGCAGCTCTGCTGTCACCTCTCCACTGCCCACTGAGGTCACCTGTGCAGCACGCGGCTCCTGGTGTCTCCGGTGCCCATGGGAGGGGTTTTCCTCGGCATCAGCAGGCCCTGGTCTGTCCAGGAGAGCTGCTGGAAAGCCAGAGCAGAGCTCCACCCCTGCCCAGGGATCCATGTCTCCTGACTCCAGACATGTTTACAGATGGATATTTACGGATGTCAAACCCACCACCACAGTGGCTGCGGGGTGTGAGTGAGTGTCCTGCTGTCCCCTGGCTCTGCTCCGGGGATCCCTGTTCCCAGCCAGGGCTGGGATGGGGCTCCTGCTCCTGGGTCACAGGGTTGGGTTCAAATCCCAGCTGCAGCAGAGCTCAGCCCAGGCAAGACAAAACCTCCCCTGCCCTGCCCCCAGCCCCACGCACGCAGAGCCCAACACCCCACTGGGGTGTGAACATCAGGCAGGAGGACCCAGAACCTCCAAAGGCTTTTCCAATGGGAATGATTCCATGATTCCGTGAGTCTGTGACCCAATCCCAACCTGCCAGCTGTGGTTGCTGGGCTTTCCTTAACCGGCCATGTGCCCTGATGTGAGAACTGGGAGCAGAATCAGGCTCCTGAGGTGGCCGGGGTGCTGTCAGTACACGGAGGCAGGGGCGGGGTCGGGGTTTAATGTCCTGGGACCCGTCACTGGCTCGGGAAAAGATGGGAAGTTTCCCATGGATTTACACCCAGAGGGCTCAGGAGCTGAGCTTAAATCAATGAGTTTGAGCCAGAGCAGGAGCTGGGCTGGGGGTGAGGCTGGGAACAGGCCCCATTTCCGTAGGGCTGAGGTCATCCGGGGAGAGCACCAGCTCAGGCTGTCCCGTGGGGGAGAGCACCAGCTCAGGCTGTCCCCATGGGGGAGGACACCAGCTCAGGGTGTCCCTGCAGGAGAGGACACCAGCCCAGGGTGTCCCCACAGGCAAGAAAACCATCTCAGGATGTCCCCACCAGGGGAGGACACCAGCTCAGGGGGCCCCCATGGGGGAGGACACCAGCTCAGGGGGTCCCCATGGGGGAGAGCACCAACTCAGGGTGTTCAGACAGGCAAGAAAATCATCTCAGGATGTCCCCACCAGGGGAAAACACCATCTCAGGATGTCCCCAGAGGAGAGCACCAGCACAGGGTGTCCCTGCAGGGGAGGACACCAGCCCAGGGTGTCCCCACAGGGGATTGCCCCAGCACTGGTGTCATCCAGCGAGTTTCCCTCTCTGGGGCCATGTCCTCCTGCCTCCAGAACGGGGTTTGTTATTTTTAGGACTGCCAAGGCAGCGGCGTTTCCCAGCGGGCTTGGGGACACCCCGTGGTATTGTCCTGTGCTCAGAGCACCCGGGATCATCCCAGCAGGACCCAAGGCTTGGCTGGACACTCCTTTTCCATTCCTTTTGGGTGATCCTGGGTGAGGTTTGGGCCAGGGGCCACCGAGGCCCTGTTGATCCCCAAATGACATTTCCCTGGAGCGGCAGCGCTGAGCACGGGGCCTGTTTGCACTTTGGGATCAGCCTGCAGGAGGGGATGAGGACACGTCCTCAGCCCAGGGTTGCTGTAAATCCAGACCTCGTTATGTCATGTGCACATGGAAGGGGCCCTCAGTGTCCATCCGAGACTCATGGGCAGCAGAAGGGATGCAGCTCCCCATGGAGTCACCCTTCAGAGTGTCCCAATCCCCCCTGGAGGGACGCAGATCCCCATGAAGTCACCCTTCAGAGTGTCCCAATCCCCCCTGGAGGGACGCAGATCCCTATGGAGTCACCCTTCGGAGTGTCCCAATCCCCCTGGAGTCCCTGGCCTGTCACAGGGCTTCGAGTGCTGTCCCTGGGAGCAGGGATGTCGCTCCCAGCTGAGCTGTCGCTGTGCACCAGCCTTTCCTGGGAAGCCCCAGCACGTCAGACACATCCTGCACCCTGCAGCATCCATGGATGCGCCTCCTTTCCTTTTTTTCCCAGTTATTTGTGGTTGTTGTTTTCGCTCTGTTGGGCCGAGCAGATGTTCCGCACATCTGGCCACAGCGCGTTTGCTCTGCAGGCTCGTCTGCGCTGTGCTGGTGACACAGCAGCAGGGAAAGGAGCGGGAATGGCTCTGCCACATCTCCTGCTGCGCAACCCAGAGGTTTTGGTGCCTTTGCTGCTGCCCAGGGGTTAAACTGGGCAGCCTCCAGGATTCCCAGTGCCAGGCAGCCTGGCTTTGGGGTGTGCCACAGAATGATCAGTGGGGTGAGGGCTGAGGTTTGCTCTGAGGTGTCTCTCCAACTTGCCACACACCAAAGCTCTGGCTGGAAGTTTTCCCTGAGGAAAGGTGATGATGAAATCCTTCTTTATTTTCTGAGTGCGAAGACTTCACAGCCTCAGCTTCAGAATGGAAATATTGTCAGGAAATCCCAAATCAATAATTTTGGGCTGCTTAAAGAAAGAGATAAGTTGCTCTCTAACAAAAATAAATTAGGAGCAGACGGTAAAACATTTGGTTTTCCACTCTGGAGCAGAGAAGCCCATTTTATGTGAGTGTGTGTGGAAAAAAGATCCACGTCTGAGCATCCCTGTGTGCCACAGGCCAGCCCTCGCTGGCAGCTCCGGCTGAGGGTTTGAACCTGTGGCGAGCAGGAAAGGAATTGTTCCACAGCCCCATTCCACAGCTCTCCTTTATGGAGACAGCATTGTCTGGAAGCAGTGTGTGCTCCCTTAAACATTCCCTGATAAAGCTGTGGCTCGCTGCTGCAGGAGTGAAACAGGAAATTTATCCAACACCTCTGTGGAGCCGTGGAAAGCACAGTGCTGGGAGACTGGAAAGTGTAAAAATCATGGCAAAGTACAAAAAGTCCTTGGCCTGGGCTCTGGGCTGTGCAAATTGAGTTCCTTGCTGACATCAATCCCTATTTGCTGCAGCGAGGTGAGGAATTTCGTGATTGCAAAGGCAAATTCCCAAGGAAAATTGTCCTCCCGTCCTGTGGTCTGGGCAATAAAGCTCCAAAGCAGCTGGCTGCCCTCAAAGCAAATGGGGATTTGGGTTTTTAGTGTATTATCCATCAGCTCCAATTATCTGCCTTATCCCTCTGGGTGGGAAAGGAGATCTGTGAAGTGAGAAAAAACAGGAAAGGAATACATTTATTTATAGAAACAAAGGTGTTAATTGTCCCATCTCCACATCTCAGTGAGAATGGACAGAAAAGGGGATCAGGATCTTATTGGAGAGCTTTTGAGGGATGCTGAGGGGTGTCCTGCGGCTCATGACACTGTGGATGGAGCTGTCAAGGAGTCACAGAGGAATCGCGGAGCCCCGAGGGTTTCAGCTGCTGTGGGCAAGTTCCTGCTCCCCCTCTCCCAGCAGAAGGGATGGGCTGGGAGGGCCCACACGGGGTTTGGGATGTTTTTAGGATTAGGGGAATTACCCGAGGCTTGCAGGGGGCTGCTGGTGAACAAGGGGGGTCAGCAGGTTATCGGCGTGAGGGAGGAGCTGTATTTCTTCCGTGTCTTTCCACAGGAGGCAAAAAGCTCATCCGAGTTGGGAAAGCCCCGTCAGCTGCTCCTTCTCAGTGGCACTCTCAGGTTTAGGGACATCCAGGAGTTTTGTGACTCCTGAAGGAGAGCTGGGCCCACAAAGTCGTTCTTCTGCTGGAGGTGGAGCAGGTGGGGCAGGAACAGAACTGAAAGGGAGCTGGGAGCTCCCCGGGGATAACTGCCAGGGATAACTGATACGAGAAAATGGGGAACTGCCTCGTTTGGCTCTCTCTGTTTGGGGAAGTGAGAGGGAAAACTCCCACTGCGAGTGCCTGGGGATGCTGAGGGAGAGGTCCAGAGCAGCACGTGCACGGTTCAGGAGGAGGAGGTTTCCTTTGAGCCTCCCAGCTCAGGATGCCCTTCCCTGCACCCCTGAGCCCCGGGATGTGCCCCAGAACAGGGGAGCCATGAGCTGGGCACCACCATGGAGCTGCAGAGCTGCTGAGCCTGCTCTGCCTGCAGCCCAGACAGCCACGGCTTCCACCTCCCAGGAGGCGGCTTTCCTCCATCTGCCCGGGAAGATGCTCTCCTCCGTCTCCCAGGAAGATATTTTCCTCCATCCCCCAAGGAGATTCTTTCCTCCATCTCCCCGGGAAGATGTTTTACCTCATGTTTCTCCCATGGAGATTCTTCCCTCACCTCCCACAAAAATGCTTTTCCTGCACTTCCAATGAGGATTCTTCCCCCCACGTCCCACGGAGACGCTTCCCTCCACCTTCCCCATCCTCGTCCCCTCTCCATGAGGAGCCAGAGGGGCTCCGTGACATCCCGGGCTGAGCCGGAGGAACCGAGGATTCTCCCGGAGCTGCGCTCCCTCCGCCCGGCTGGCGGCTCAGGAACTCTGAAATGCTGGCATCTTGTGGCAGCTTGGGAAAACAGCATTTCTGCTGAGGCCAGAGCTGCTGCTTTGAGAAATCCCGCATTGTTCCGGACCCCGACGGACGGGGAGGGAATTCTGGCCAGCAAAGAGAGAAACTGGGTGCATTTGTTGGGGGAGAAGAGGGGATGTGGCACTCCCGCTCCTCCCACCCCCGATTTCTGCAGCAGCCCTGGCCCTTTCAGAGGATGTGGTTATCCAACAACGAACTTCCCAGATGGATTTTGATCCCCATTCTTCCTCCGTGCCATATTTTGCCCTGCCTGTGGTCTCTGGGCTGGGGGGTTGTGTCAATCAGCCGAGGAGCCCAGACCACATGAGACATTTCCCCTCATCCTGGAGATCTCTCTCATCTGATTTTGGAAGATCTGAGGGAGCTGAGATTTGATGGCAGCTCTGTCCCCTCCAGCCAGCACCAGAGAGGGATGAAAAATCTCTGTGGGTTTGGCTCAGATCTTCTCCAACTCCTTTTGCCAGATGGACTCTCAGCCAAGCCCAGCTGCAATGCTGGGAATCCTCATCCGGCAGGGGAAGGGTTGTTCAATCCATTGGAACAAGGGAGTTCCCACAGCTGCAGTTTCAGGTGGATTCACCCAGGTGCTCAGTGGGTGCCAAATCCCCTCCCTCGGAGCCCTCCTGGACACACAAATTCTCATCTCAGAGCATGAAATCGCTAAGAGCAGCTCCCACCCCTCCCTCCCTCCCTCCTGCTCCTGGCAGGGAGACGCTCTGTGATGCTCCAGGAGCTCTTGTGGCCCTCGCTGCCCTGAGAAATGTCTTGGGGACCTGGAACCCTTTAATGAAACAGGAAATGTCAATTATTCCAGGGATATAAATAACCCGGGAAAAGCAGGCTACGAGAACATCTGGTTCTGCACGCTCCCGTACGGTCTGATGGCACCGGGACAGGAGCTGGGAGAGCTCCCGGCTTTGGTCCATAGCAGGATGCTCCGGGCTGTCAGCAGGGTCCTCTGGATCTGTCCAAGCACAATTCCCTGTCAGCTTGGATGGGAATCCAGGATTAAGGATGAGTCCAAGGCAGTAGCGCAGGGAGGGGACACAGTCCCACCTCCAAGGCAAGTCCCACTTGTCATCACCTCTCCCAAACCCTTTTCCTGCCCCTTTCCCTGCTGCCCCATGCTCAGTGTCCTGTCCAGGTGAGCTGAGCCATGGCCAGGGGCCGTCCCTCTCAGGTGCTGAAGGACGTGAGCTCAGAAAACAGGGAACGGAGGAGGCAGACCCAGGTGTCCGTGTCTGTCTTGATAACCCAGCGGGGCTGCGAGCATCGGGCTCTTCCCTGCTCCTCCAGGAGGGTGGGAAAGGGCCGTGGATTCACAGGGATTGGGGGAGTCTTGGGAGTATTTTCCGCAGAACTGCTGCTGCTCTGGCAGCCTGTGGGGGCTGGAAGGACCAGGGTGGCCGGAGGCTCCCAGGGAGGATTCCTTGTGTGCATTGGCAAAATGTGCTGGGATTTTTTCTGGGAAAAATAACCAGCTTCTAAGGAATGTGCTGAGGGAATGTTTTCAGCCACAGTGGACTTTGGAAGATGATGCTCGGAGAGAAAAGACCAATTTAAGATACATTAACTGCAACATTGGAGAGAACAGACACACCTGGGGGCAAATCCTTCTTCCGTGAGTGCTCTGTGCCTTTATTTGAGGGGAGGCAGCCTGGGAGCCATCCCATACCCAGAGAGGCTTCTGACATGCGAGCCCAGCTCTAAATCGCTTCCTCCTTTATTAGAAGTAACCATTGGCACGAGCTGCCACGGGAAGTGATGGATTCTCCATCTCTTGAAGTCTTTAAATCAAGACCGGATGCTGTTCTGGAAGAGATGTGGAGCCAGGCAGGAATGCTCGGGCTCAGGGCAGGAATAAGGGGATGGACTCATCTGGCCTGCGTTAGATGGGAAGTCAGCCGGGATAATCTATGGTCCTCTGGCTGGCTCTGAGATCTGTGGAAGTTCAGATCTGCAGCCAAAGCAGGGGGCTCCTCACGTGTCTCTGACAGAGCAGCGCCCTGGGGTGCAGGAAAGCCTCTGTACTGCCTGGAGAGCTCCCAGTGCCTGTGGATTTATCCTCACCGATACCTGAGGCAGTGCCATTTCCCAGGAAATCTCTTCTCTGGGCTTAACTTGGTTCGTTCTGTCTCCAAAACCCTCCAAGTGTTCCCAGCTTCCTGCTGCCAGCTTGGGCACTCAAAGGTTCTCCACCATCCATCCCCTTCCCAGCTTGTCAGCCCTTGGAGGCGGCTCTCCTTCGCCCTCTTATCCCAAGCAAACTCATGATAATTAAACTTGAGCTAATTGCAGCAGCAGGGGAGGCCGGTGCAAACCCCCCAGCCCTGCAGTAAAGTGGCCAAAAGGAGCTAAGCTTGGAGAATTTATTTTTGGCTCCTTCCAGCACTCGGGAGATGGATGTGGAAAACCAGCCAGGAAAGCCAGGAGAGAGGGAATCCACTGAGCTCAAAATGAAGATGAAAAGCTCAGCCCAGGCCTGTTAACAGCGACTTTGTGCTCCGGGTCTTGCACGGGTGAAGCGAAAAGCACAGAGACCCAAGTTTGGGAGTTTGGGAGATTGAACCCTTGGACATGTTTTCATGATTTAATAGGAAAAGAGCATCTCACTTGGGACTTTTGCCTCCCTGGAGGAGAAAATGGGAGAGAAAAGGAGTCTTTATTCAGCCCCGAGACCGTCTGCACCTGCCAGACCTCGTGATGGAAGGTGTCTTGTGCTGCTCTTGGCTGACTCGCTCATCCCTGACCTTCCCCGGGAGCGGGGGGGTCCAGCCCCATCCCTGCCCTTCCTGGGAATTTGGGCTCCATCCCCATCCCTGCCCTTCCCCGGCAGCAGGGAGCTCCAGCTCCATCCCTGCCCTTCCTGGGAATTCGGGCTCCAGCCCCGGCTCCATCCCTGCTCTTCCCGGGAATTCGGGCTCCTGCCCTGGCGTGCAGTGCGGCCGGACGGCGGCAGGCGGCTCCCAGGGATGATGCTGCTGGATGCAGGCTTAAAACAAGCCCAGAAACACAGGGGAGCGGAGAGTGTCACTCCAGAGAAAAGCAAAATGTGAAGTCTGTGCATACGCTTAGCCCTGGAAAAAAGGAAAATACAGCAAAAAGTAACGAGAGATGCCGGGAAATGCTGCAAGTGATGAGACGCACCCGGAGCGCTCCTGGCTTTGCCGCAGCTCCGAGGCTTTTCATGTAGGATTAAGGCTTTTAAGTGAAGTCGACAGTTTAAAACTGCCTTAAAGAGCTCAGATCCACCTGAACCTCCCAAACAAGCTGCTCCATCAGCGGAGAAATGCCTCGACATTTCCTCCTCTCTTTCAGTTAATTTAAACAAAACCATAACTCTGTAAGGCAAGCGCTCGTGCTGATGGATGAGAGCTTGGAAGTGGCACTGACGGAATGTTGGGAACAAGGGGAAGTGAGAGGGGGTAAAATGTGTTCTTTCTTTAGCCAGGCAGAGAGAGAAAGGGAGAAAGGGAGGGAGAGAGAAAGAAACAGAGAAGAAAGGAAGGAAGGAAGGAAGGAAGGAAGGAAGGAAGGAAGGAAGGAAGGAAGGAAGGAAGGAAGGAAGGAAGGAAGGAAGGAAGGAAGGAAGGAAGGAAGAAAGGAAGAGAGAAAGAGAGAAAGAGAGAAAGAGAGAAAGAGAGAAAGAAAGAAAGAAAGAAAGAAAGAAAGAAAGAAAGAAAGAAAGAAAGAAAGAAAGAAAGAAAGAAAGAAAGAAAGAAAGAAAGAAAGAAAGAAAAAGAAAGAAAGAAAGACAAACAGATTTTTAGGTGTAGGAATGGAGGGGCTTTGCTGTAACACCGGTGGGGATTTTATTTGCTCTTGCTTTGAGCTGGAAAATGGGCTTTTAACACAATTTAAGTAAATATCAGCAGTGTGTGTGTTTGCTGGAGGGGCAGCACTGGCAGCGTCCTGCACTGAGCCTGGGGGGGTTTGCTGAGCTCAGGGGATTCAGCAGCGACTCTGCCAAGCAATGGGTGATGGTGGACAAACCCCCCCTTTCCTTGTGCTCCAGCTTCCAGCTGAATAATGGGGATAACAAAATCCGTAAAGGAGCCGCTGGCCTGTGCCGGGGGTGAGAATTGAGCAGACGTGGGGCTTTGTCCTGCGCTGTCCCCATGGATTCTGCTGTGGATGGATGCCCTGCATGGGGCAGGTCAGCGACCCTGGCCAGGCCAGTGAATCCTGCTGCGGGTGGGATCCCTGGAGGTGCCCAAGGCCAGGCTGGACGGGGCTTGGAGCACCCTGGGACAGTGGAAGGTGTCCCTGCCCATGGCAGGAGGAATGAGATGGGCGTCAAGGTCTCTCCCAACCCGAACCCTTCTGGGACTCTGACCCCTCGATGTGCTGGGATGCTCCAGCGTTGCTCCCTGGAGGAGCCTGCCCTGGCAGTGCTGGCTTCGGAGCCAGACTCTTGACCTGTCCCTGCAGCTCAGCCCCCGACCTTCGCAAAGCCAATCCCCTCCTTTCCGACTTCCCTGCCCCACAGACGCGCTGCGGAGATAAACAGCCCGCAGGCTCTGAGCTTCTCCAGATGCTGCCGGGGGGACAAAAATAACTCAGCAGAGCGGGACGAACCCCACCTGGGAGCTCCCGACCCCCGGGAGCACAAACCTCTCGGCAGCACAGGATCGGCTCGGGCACAATAAATTTCTTTTGTCGGAGGAGTGCGGAGCCTCCTTGTTCAGCCCCGGGGAGCTCAGGGGGGGAAGCCTGGGCGAGGATCGCCTTCGGGAGGCGTCCTTGTGCTTCCCGAGCTGCTCGGGAGGCGCGGCGGGGACGCGACGATCGCTGCTGGTCAGAGCAAAGCCTCTCTCGAACACGGCAGCTGCGGCTTTCAGGGAGGCGCTGCCGCCGTGAATTCAGCTAAAGGAGCGCTTCTAGCGGGGAACTACAAAGGTTTGGGGCTTGGAAGATGCAAACCCAACTTTTAGGATGCCAAAATTGGAGCAAACTCCGGGCTGCCAATAACTGCACTGAGGGTCTGAGCTCGCTGCCTGTGGGGTGTGGGGTCGGCCCGACCCCAGCGGGGTCTGATGTGGGGAGGGGTCCCCAAAAGGATGCTCTTCCTCATTGGGATGGAGGCTGGGGTCATGGGGTGGTTTGCAAGGCTCTGGGTCACTCTGGGTGCCCTCTCCTCACCTGCACCACAGCCTCGGCAGCAGAGGGAACACCTGGTCTGAGTGGAGGGAGGGAATGCCTGGGAAGGACTGAAGGAAAAATAAAAATAACTTGGAGAAAGTTTAAGTCTCAGCCCCAAATCCCCTTCTTTCTTTCCCCAGGGCTGCATTCCTTCTTTGCATCCCCTTCTCCAGCTTAGGAAGCAGCTCTGGCAGTGCTGGGATCCATGCTTGAGACTTACAAATTTGTGATGTTTCTGAGCATGGAATTCCAGAATGATTTTGGTTGGAAGGGACTTAAAGCTCATCCAGTGCCACCCCTGCCATAGGCAGGGACACTTCCCACTATCCCAGGATGCTCCAGCCTGGCCTTGGACACTTCCAGGGATCCAGGGGCAGCCACAGCTGCTCTGGGCACCCTGTGCCAGGGCCTCTCCACCTTCTCAGGGAAGAATTTCCTCCTGATTTCCAATCTGAACCTCCTCTCTCTCAGTTTCAGGATCACTGGAGCCAGACAGAGCTGGGGGCACACGGCTCTGGTTGGACTCTGCCCTTGACGAGAAGCAGTGGGGTTCTCACCTGTGGGGCAGACGGAAAGCAGGGCCTCAGCGCTGGCTCCTCGTTATTAAATTGCTTCTGGTTCTCGGCAGTGTCCCAAGGCCTGCCAGGGGCTGCGTCCATCACGCAATAAAATCCCAGCCATCAGAATTAATAAACTCTAATGGGAAGGCACAGAAGCCAGAGCACAGGTGAAGGACAGGGGCACAGGAGCCTTTGAGCATCCTCAGGACTCGCCCTTCACTGCCCTGGAAGCCAAATGCACCACAGGTATTTTCATAAAATCCAGGAATGGTTTGGATGGGAAGGGGCCTTAAATCCCAAGCCATTCCACCTCTGCCATGGGCAGGGACACTTCCGCTGTCCCAGGCTGCTCCAAGACCCGTCCAACCTGGCCTTGGACACTGCCAGGGATCCAGGGGCAGCCACGGCTTCTCTGGGCACCCTGTGCCAGGGCCTTCCCACCCTCCCAGGGAACAATTCCTTCCCAATATCCCATCCATCCCTGCCCTCTGGCAATGGGAAGCCATTCCCTGTGTCCTGTCCCTCCAGCCCTTGTCCCCAGTCCCTCTCCAGCTCTCCTGGAGCCCCTTCAGGCCCTGGAAGGGGCTCTGAGCTCTCCCTGGAGCCTTCTCTTCTCCAGGCTGAACAATCCCAATTCTCTCAGCCTCTCCTTGCTGGAACATCATTTCCAGTTCCTGGCTTATCCCTTGCACTGCATCCCCACACAAACAGGGCAGCTGAGATTCCCAGGGCTGCCATGCTGGCAGCATCCACGGATTTGCTGTTCCAGGTTAGCCTGGAATGGGCCAGATCCCACTGTGGTGCCGGGTTTCCTCTCCTTTCCTGCCAACCCCAGCCCAGAGCACCCCTGGCTTTGGTGCCAGGGTGAACATGGCCAGAGCAGATGGGGAGGGTGGGAGAGTTGGTGGCCACTGGAACTGGAGAGGATGGGAGGGTTGGCGGCCACTGGGACTGGGAGAAAAGGGACATTCAGGGCACTGGAAATAACCCCAAATGCACAGTGAGTGTTATTGCAGCCGCGCCGGGTGAGGCCGGGGCTGTGTCCCTGGAGAGGAGCACTGGCTGCCAGCGAAAATCCTCTTAACAACAATTAATGGCACCTAATTACTCTTTCTTTTGTCTTTTATTTAGCAGTGGGGCTCAGCCCAGGAAGCCCCGGCTTCCACTGCCGCAGTGTTTTGACTCCGGGCTGCAAAGAGCTCATTTCTTGCACAAACAAGGTCCCCAAGCTCCTGCTGGTGCCCTCCTGTGCCCCCTCCTTCATCATCAGCACTCCCTCCACTGCCTCGTGTCTTGCCATAGAAAAATTCCCTGCCCAGATCCCTTTTTCCCAGAGTTCTGTGTCTGTCCCAGGGAAGGAAGCTCCTGGCTCAGAGGTGTGCAGGGAAACGGTTCTGTTCAGCCAAACCAGCGGCTCCACTCTTGGCTCCTACTGGGAACCAGAGATAAAAGCAGGAGAAAAGGGCCTGATCCATCCCAGGGATCCTCTCCGAGCTCCAGGAGCCAGAGCGCTGGGATTTCCTGACCCAAAGCTTGTTTCTTTAGTAGCCCTGGGTGGATTTTTCTTCCTTGAATTTCTTGAGCTGGTTCCTGATCCTGTGTCAGCCTTTCATCTCTCCCAGCAGTTTCCAGTGGCGTCTGTTTTGTTGTCCTCTTGGGGTGGACAAATGGCCTCGAGGGTGGGATCCAGCCAGATCTGGGTCCTGGCTGCTGGCACAGCATCACTGCAGGTCAGGGATGAAGGACTGGGAGCATCTCCATGGGGCACAGGACCACAAGGATCTGTTTAAACTGCTTGGAAGTTTAGGCTGAGCATCAGTGCAGCCAGCACGAGCAGGATGAGGTGTCAGGGATGCAGAAACGGGGTTTTTTGGGAAATGGTGAGGGATAACCACAAGCCAATCCATCCCAGAGGAAAAGGCCGCAGGGACTCCCTGTGCCCAGCAGCGTGCACGGAAAAGGGGGCAAGAAGTCCTCTCCTGAGCAGGGAATTGGGGAGAAGCCATGTTTGGGGAGGATGGGAGGCAGAATGGGGATGAAAATGGGGCCAAACTCTGCCCTGGAGCTGAGGGCAGGACGGTGATGCCTCCTCTGCCACGGAGAGGGCACGGGAGGGGACCAGGGCAGGGCAGCGGCCATACGAGCCGGCAGGAAGAGGCAGCTAAAATAAGCAGAGGGGTGGAAAAGGGAGGAGAGAGTATCAGGGAGATAACAGAAAGGTTAGCGAGGAAAGGCAGAGGAAGTGAGCTGAAAACAGCCCGAATGTCATGGAAAGGTGAAGCTGCGCCTCTCGCCCAGCGCCGTGATCGGCCCAGCCCTGTCGTGATGCTCGGGGCTGCGTCAGACACACCGAAATCTGCCCTCTGCCCTCCCCCTCCCCCGGCAGCGACCCGGGGGCACCTGGAAATCATCCGGGCTGTTCCCTGGGCTGCCGGGGGCAGGAGGCGGGCAGGGGCACCGCCTGTGCCGGGCAGGCTGCTCCTCTCCCGAGGGAATGCCTGTTTACTCCCTCCAAAGGACACGCAGTGTGCCACTGGCACTTGGGAACGAATCCCAAATTAACGACTGGCTCCAATCCTTTCTACGTGGGATGGTTTTTATTTCCACGGCTCATGCCGGTGTGGGAACAGAGCGGCTGCAAACTTCGCCGCTGCTTCCACCTGATCGTGAGCCAGTGAAATCCTCGGGGGGGATTTTGTGTTTCCAAATGCGGAGCAGGCTCAGGGCTCGGCCCCCAGGTGCCATTACCTCACGGCTGTTTGCTCGGGCTGGGAATAACCCGGCAGCTTTTGGAGTCAGAGCCCTGCCAGACACATTTTCCCTGGCTGCGATCCCGGCGGCAGCACCGCAGCCCCGGGATGGAGGAGGGAGGAGGAGAGGAGGGAGTACGCGAGGAGGGAGGAGGAGAGGAGGGAGGGAGGAAGGAGAATGGAGGATGGAGGGTGGATGATGCTCTTTGGCCCCCACGCTTCACTCCCATTTCCTGGCTGCCAATCTTGATTTAACTCCTCATCACGACACGGCCGGGGGGGATGAGCCTCGTGGGCTCGGAGAGGGGCTGGAGCTGCAGCAGCTGGAGGGAAAGGAAGGGGAGAGATAAAGCCCCCTCCCCAGCAAGGCTGCGCTGCAGCTGATAAGAGCCCTGGCGGGCTGTAATGGGAGCCCTGGCTGGCTGCTTCCTCACAAAGTCATGACTCAGGGATAATGTTCACATCCTCCGAACGGCGAGGGAGCTAAAAATACAGCCAGGAAAATGAGAATGAGCGAGCGAGCATGAATGAGAGCGTGAGTGAGAAATGCACTGGGGAAAAGAGAGAGGAAGCATGAATGAAAGAGCCTGGGAGAGGGAGAGGGAGGGAGAGAGTGAAAACAGCCGGAGCCGGCCAAGTTTCCAAGCTGCGAAGCTTTGCCTGCAATCAGCGCTCTGGCAGAGGCAGCCTGCGGGAATGGAAACCCAGCCCGGGAATTGCAACACTCCTGGCATCACCTCCCGAGGGCAGGGGCACGGGACACCCCACTCGAGCCCGGGGGACACCCACAGGACCCCTCACGCCACCCACGCCCCAGCTTTGGGGTGTCCTGCCCTCTGGGGTGCCTTTGAAGACACAAGGACGTGTTTGTGTGTCCGTGCACAGATCCAAACTCGTGGCCAGTTCTCCCAGGGACCCTGGGTAGGTTCCTTGGGAAGCAGGGATGCACCTCTGCCCTCGGTGAGGCTCCTCACCAGGGTGGGGTGGCCCTGGGGAGTCCCACTGCTCTCCCAGCCCTGTTTCTCCCTCAATTCCTGTGGTTTTTCCCAATATTGCTGTGAGTCCTTGCCCTCCCCCTGTGCGAGCTCCAGCACCTGCACGCAGCCCCGAGCTCATTGTCCTGGAGACAAATGATTTTGTCCCCCACCGCTGCCCTCTCATCTCACAGACATCCCTTTGGAGCTGAAATGTGTTTTACAGATTTATCCCGGTGCTGGGGTTCCACCACAGCCCCTGGCACCGGGCACTTGTCCCCATCCCCTACAGCTCCCCTGCAGCAGAGCCAGGGTGGATAAAGGGGCCTGGGAGCAGGTCTTTAGGGTCTGGAGACCCCCTTTGCCTGGAGGAGAAGGTGCATTCCAGAGCAGGAGGATAAGAAGTGGTTCTGGGCGCTTGGGAAGTGCCTGAAACACTGTTTTTTCTGCGGCTTTGGTGAGATTGAGAGGAGTCTCCTGGGGAAAGCCAAGCCCCTTCCATGCAGACCGAGGAGTTCAGTCACAGAGAGGTTTTTCCACCAAAATGCATTTTCTGGTGTCTCCCCTCCTTCACCCTCTCGTGGGCTGGGGCGGGGGAGTGGCTGCTCCTGCCTGCAGTGCCCGGAGAGGGCTGGCAGGGAATATCCCCCGGCACATCCCATCCCCCGGCACGTGCTGGGGGCCTTGTTCCAATTATTTCCTCCTGGGGATCCGGCTGATCTGACACAGGCCCTCGCCTGCCACTTCCCCGCTCCTGGATTTTGTTCTGAGCTTCTTTTGTCCTCGGCTGGGCTGGGCTGGCAGAGGGATGCTGAGGGATGCTGCTGGATGGGGCTGGGAGCAGCGGGTGTGCACAGCCCGGGGGAAGAGCCCAGGATCTGCCAGAGCCATCGAACACGCACTGATTGTGTTTGATACATCCCTGGGAGCAGCTCCGCAGTGTTGCGGGGCTGCTGGGGTCAGGGGGATGCCGGGCTGAGGCGAAAATATGGGGAAAAAGGTTCATGGCTGATGGGAATGTGTCACCCCAGTCCCTGGTGCTGCTACAGCGGCTTTGTGGCAGAGCCCCTCGTGAAAGGACCAAATGTGAAAAGAAACCCCACGGGACAGGAGGGGCTCTGCCACCACCTCACTGGGATTTACCTGAAAGGAGCAAATCCAGCCCAACCTGTGCTAAATCCATAAAAAAAGCGGAATTCTTGCCCCTCCTCCCCAGCCCGAACAGGAATAGGGATGCGCGCTCCTATGCAGCTTTTTTGGGGCGATAAATGAAACGGGACTGCTGGCTCCTGGCTCACAGGGCTCCTGCAGGCAGTGCAGGCTCCGGCAGCGGGAAGTCGCTCCCGGCCGCTGTCCGGGCGCTGGATGCCCGCGGGTCACGGAGGGACGGGCACGGCCGGGTTAATCCAAGCCCGATCCCAGATGGGAAGCGAGATTAGCTCCTTCTCCGTCACCGCTGCCGGGCCCGGCGCTCCTGACAAAGGCCCAGGGGGTGAGCCTGGTGCTGATCCAAGGAGCCAATTTTAGAGCCCGCTCTCCGCAGACAATCTCCGATTGTTTGGGCTGGTTTGAAGCTTTTCCCAGCCGCGCCGTCATCGCATCCTGTGACTTGGCAGGAAGGGCCTCTGTGCACAGACCCCGCTGCCAAGGAGCCCGCGAGGTGTGACAGCGCGGGCTGCACGTCCCCTCCCGTGGGCTCTCTGTCCCCCCCGGGGGCTGCATGTCCCCCTGGGGAAGGGGCTCCGTGGTCTCGGTGGAGAAGGAAAAAGCAGGGAAAAGCAGGGAAGAGCGCGTTTCTCCAGGCAGGGATTGGCCTGTGACTGGCAGGGGCCCAAGCACAGATGTGACAGCTCAGGGCCACCCACCCCGGTGTCGGCGATGCTGCAGGTGGGTGGAGGTGGCCGCAGCTGCGGGACACCCCGAGGAGCTCAGCTGGACCATGGGATGCTGGAAGGAGCAGGGAATTTTCTCCCGGGCTGGGGGAAAATCCAGCAAAACCGAGCACAGCTCCTCTTTCTTTTTCCTGCTAAATAACTTGGATTTTCTTCCTCCACGACCTCCCCGTGCACCTCCAGCCCTGCTGCACCCCCTTCCCATCCCCCCTTCACCCAGGCAGATCCAGCCCTGCCCGTGGCTTTCCCCTCGGCTGTCAGCAGTTCTGCCAGCTCCCTCTCGGAATGGGAAGCGGCCAAAGCAAGCAGAGATACCTGAACCTGCCATCCACCCACTCCTTGTCTGGACTCAAGATGTTTCAAAGCTCCCCCCTTTCTATTTCTATCCTCATTGTCATCCTCCTTTGAGAGGAAGGTCTATTATTCCCCTCCTCCTTTTCTCTCTACAAAAATGGGACATTGTTTCTTCTTTCTTTGATTTAAAAGCCAAAAACAGTTATAGGAAACTGTTCAGCAGATGTTTTACAGTATGAACCTAGAGAAAAAAAAATTAAAGAAAAAATAAAAGCTCTCGGATTTTGCTTGAGGAGCTAAATTTAGCCTAATGCTTCCTCCCATTCAGGGTTTGTGTTGGCATAGGCGAGGCGTAGGTTTGAGCACTTTGATTGTAGTATTTATTTTATTTCTCTCATTTGCTGCATCCATGAAAAGCTGGAGCTAGTGAAGCTCATTGGGGGAGGAGGTGAATCCAGCCTGAGCTGGGGCTCAGCCCGCAGGATGGGATTGAAATAAAATAATTCCTCATCCCGTTTGCACTGGGATAAGCAAGGCAGTGTCTGTGCCCATGGCAGTGCCCAGGGAGGACAAATGAGATAAAACCCCCAGCTGAGGCTGATGAAGTCTCGGGGGGCGATTTCCAGGCACTGAAGGAGCTGGTGGTGGAGCCTGGGCTCCTCTCGGTGTGCTGGAAACGGCACTCGCTGATTTCTGGAAACAGCTCCAGCCAGCACAGCCACAACTCTTCCCACAAACCTGCCCCAGGCCGGGCTCCTGCTGACTGCAAAACGGCCAGGATGGCACCGGCTGAGCCCTTCGGGATAAGGACAAGGACAACGTCCCCAGCTGGGTGTGCTCCTCCTGCCACCAGGAGCAACGGAACAAACCTCGGCTCTGCACCTGGAGCTGGGGCGGTGGGTGGGACATAAAGCAGCCATCTGCTCCCGGCAGGGCTGGGAAAGGCTGGCCGAGGATGGCATTTCCCCCTGGGAAGTCCATTCCCTGCCATCCATGGACACCACCACCCCCAGCGCTCGCAGGGCCACTCGACATGGCAGATCCAGTGGAAAAAGGGAGGAAAATCACGCTTGGATCTCTCCCACGGGACTGAGAGGAAGCTGATGCTGTGTTATCACTGCCTGGTGATGGCTGGGGCGTTTTCCAGCTGGGAAAAGCCTTTGGAGCAGGAGTGACAGCCCGGTGACGCTGCTCCACGGTTCTCTCCATCACCCTTCCTGTGAGCTGGGCTCCCCTTCTCGCCCACTCTCAGCCTGAGCCAAAATTTCCATATCCTGCTGCAGGGCATCCAGCTGGAGCTGCTGACTGTGCCTGGGAATATCCAGGGAAAACCTGGGGAAAACCTGCAGGTTTCCACAGGCTGGCACTCCAGATATGTGCCCAGGGGTTTGGGTTTGGGCAGAGACCCTGCAGGCAGGGAAAGATGGATAAAGCTTTGGAGTTATGGATCAGGCTGCCTGGAGAATCTGTGAATGCCCCATCCCTGGAAGTGTCTCAGGCCAGGCTGGACGGGGCTTGGAGCAACCTGGGCTAGTGGAAGGTGTCCCTGCCCAGGGCAGGGGGTGGCTCTGGATGGGATTTAAGGTCCCTTCCATCCCAAACCATTCCATGAGTCTGTGACTCTTCAGCAGAGAAACCAGGAGTTATTCAAGGCACAGAGGATTCCTGTTAACGAAGATCCAGCAATTAGCCCAGAGATCCTCTGCAAACTTCCTTAAACCAGAGAGAGCCAAAAGGGGTCAAAAGCAAAGCCTGCGCTTGCTCCCTACTGGAAGTTTTCCATCAGGAAAAGGCACAGTGGGATCTGATTTGCAGAGCTGTGAGCCTGGAGTGTCTCCGCTGGGATGGGAGGTGGAGGTGGGCAGGGAGGGATTAGTGAGCCCTGGGACGTGGGACTGAACGTGGCACCGGGCATCCCGCAGGGACCTGAGCTGTGCGCTGGGAGCGGGAATCCGGGCTGTGCTTCCAGACATTAATGGCTTGTTTGTTGTCTAAGAGGGTGGAAAACCAGAGAAAATCCGAGGCCCAAAGGACCTGTTTGATTGCAATAGGGCACTGCTGGTCTGCCCTGTGCTGGAGAGGGGGAACTCCCCCAGATCCATGGGCTCGGCTCTGGGGGGCTGGCAGGATAAAGCTCTGATTCATGGGCACGTCTTTGGCTCCTTTCTTTTGGATCTCTGTATGTTGCACATGCAGACAAGCCGGAATGTCATTTTTTCCAGACTGCTTTTTGCATAAATTAGGATTGTTTGCTGTTCATCAGCTCACCCCGCCGTGACCCCTCCCTCCAGCCCTCCACCCCATCCCCCTTCCCTGCTGGAACCCCATGCACCCATGCTGGCTCTGGGAAGTGGGGAAGGCAGCCCAGGGCATTCCCAGCCAGCTTTTTTGGGAGCTGCACTGAGGATGAGCAGGTTCATGGAGCACCCAGAGCAGGTTGTAGGACAACGGGAAGGGTTTTCCCTCTCCAGTGTGGGTGTGCCTGCCCCTGCCATCCCCGAGGATGGATCTGGGATAGGATCATGCCCTTGGGGTTCTGCAGCGCTGCCCGGGAGATGTGAAGTGCTCCATGAGGCAGCCTGGATCCGGGAAAGCTGCTCGGCCTCGGGAGCGCTGATAAATGGGATACTGCTGCTTCCCCTCCCACCCACACACTTCCACTTTCACTTCACATGTGGGACCCAGCCCTGCAATTCCCAGCCCGGCCATAAATAACCCCTGCAGCACCAGGCAGCCACGGGGACGGCGTGGAACGTGCCTTATTTATCTCCTTTCTTCCTCTGGAGCTCTGGGTGTCCTTCACGGAGGGGACGTCACACTCGGGGGATGTCACCTGTGTCCTGTTATCCCTGACCATCGACGGAGGAGACAAAGGAGAATCTGTCCAAACACCCTCGGTGCAGCTCAGGAATTAAATATGAAAAGCCACAGCTGTTCCCAAAGCCTAATCCTTGTCACAGACAAACTTCCCTTGACCTGGAACCGTGTGGAAAATAAACAGAGAGGTAAAGGACACGTTAATAACTCATTTCCACAAAACCCAGCCTCACTGCTCTGCTACCGGAATTTTTCCCTCTGCTGCTCGCTCCCGTAACAAAAAGTGTTTATTAAGGTACAGATCATCTTGCATTGGTTTAGATGTGCAAATAAAGCATTGAAAATGTCCAGTTCCTGTTCCAGTGGGAGCATCTCACACCTTCCCTGCCCTACGGGAAAACCAGGATAACTTTTCCTTAGCCGGGCATGTCCCCGGCATTCCTGGCCGGATGGTGGGACCCAGGAGGGCTCAGCTCCCACCTCGGCCCTGCTGAGGCCCTGCCACCAACCACGGAACCCTCGCTGTCCCTTGTGTCCGTCAGCTGATGGAGAACACAAAGGTCACTTTGAGACTGGGAAAAGGCCTCGGGAAAAGGAGAATTTCCCAGGTTTATCAGCTCCCCGTGGAACCCAGCACAGAGAAATCTCTTTGTTCCTACGTCATCCAAGTCCTTTCTCCTCCCCTCCTCCCCACACCGTGGCATTTCTGATGGGAAGAGACGTGACCCATGGAAGGAGAGCCCAGGGATCCAAAGGATGAGCTGAGCTGGGCTGGAGTTGAGCCATGAGTCCTGAAAAATGGAGATGGAACCTGGGATCACCCCCGGGGAGCAGGAGCTGGTTGATGGATCCAGCTGAGACCTGTGCTGGGCACTGCTCCGGGGTGTCCTGGGGGGAACAGACCCCATGAGGCCTGCGGGACCACCCTGAGTGGAGCCACGTGGAAAGCCTGGGCTCTGCCTTTGCAGCCCCTCCTCCAGAGGCTGCTCCAAGCCCCAGGCTCAGGGAATAATGGGACCATTTGGGGTGGAAAATCCTCTGAGACCATTGAGTCCAAGTGTTCCCCCAGCACTGCCAAGGCCACCACCGGCCTTGTCCCCAGGTGCCACATCCACACTGTTAAACCCCTCCAGCGATGGGGCTCCATCCTTTGGAGCTTTTTTGCCGCTCAACCCTTCTCCAATATTTTGGGAGACCCTCCTTGCCAGGAAGGAGGAATTCCAAGCCCAGGACACTGAAGCCACCACACTCTGCTGTCCAGGCAGGGCCACCTCCACCACAGACATCCCTGGGGACACGAAGCTTTGAGATTTCCAGTTGTGTCCTCAGAGAACCGCCAGCAGAATTCCATCTTCCCATTCATTCCCATCCCATCAACCATCATAAGCTGCTTATTATTTTCCGAATGGGTTTTATGTGACATTCTCAGTGCGGTGCTAATCTCATTTTTCGAACAAGGAGCTGCAAAGGGAAGCAGTGAAATGATCTCAATTCACCCCCTGCATTTTTACATGGGCTTGAGAAGCAGTTGACTTTTTAAAAATGTCATGATTTTTTTCAAGGCTTTGAATTCCACCCTGGCAAGATGCAGGGAATATTTTAACAGATAAAAGAAAATAAAAATATCTCTCTTTTTTTTTTTACCCCCAATGCTAATAGTAAGTTAAATAATAAAGAGCAAGTGATTAACTGGCTGCTGAATTGGTTTTGAAATCTGGCCAGATGTGTTCGAGCAGGAATTGTTGGTTGATAGCATTTTTATAAATCTGATCTCTATTTATGAGCTTGCCTGGGAAAAGAGCACTTCTGAAATCTGGCTTTATAGTCCTCGATTAAATGGTTCTGGATGAGGATTTTAATTTACAGTTTGAAGAGGGTGTGTGTGATGAAATCCTCGCTGGTTTTTTGTCTGAGTGTATCAGACTAATCAAAGATCCTTCTTCCAACCAAGAGGCCAAATTCTTCTTGCAATGGGAGAACTCGTGAGTAAGGACTGATTTCCCAGCTAGCATTGCCATAAATGGTAATTAATTTACCTTGTTCCTGCAGCTTTCAGGACTTTGTTAATGGTGTGAGTGGGGCAGGCACCTGCACAGAGCAGTTGCAGTGAAAACATTCACACTGGCCTCCAGAAAAGGGATCAGTTTTTGTGCCAACAACGCAAAATCCGCAAGTTTGCATCTCAAGGGCTCAGGCTGGAGACGTTCTGGTTGGAACTTCCTCAGAGACGTTGCTTAACAGCAGAGTTAGAGCTGAGTGGAAATTTCTCACTTCCTCTTCCAGAGTGAAAACGTGACCGAATCACAGAATCCCAGAATGGATTGGGTGGGAAGGGACCTTAAATCCCATCCCCTTCCACCCCTGCCGTGGCAGGGACACCTTCTGCTATCCCACAGTGCTCCAAACCCCACCCAGCCTGGTCTTGGACACTTCCAGGGACAGCCACAGATTCTCTGGGCACCCTCACAGGGAAAAAAATGTTGTTATTGGTGTGATTTTGGGTTTTCTCACCTCCGCACACATCCATGTATTTTTATCCATGTGGATGGAGATGAAAATGGAATTTTTCCCCACCTCATTTCTCACCCAATCCTGACACCTTCAGATGTTCCCTGTTTAAAGCCCATTTTTACATGGATCTGGTCTCCCTTAAAAAAGTGGGATAAACCATGGATGAGGCAGTTTATCACAATTATCTTGGTCGATGTGGAGGAGATCCACGTGCAGCAGCTCCCAGCCTAAAAGAGCATCACCAAAGTCACTTTTGGGGCAGTTTAAGCATTCAGGATGCTCCCGTACACCCCAAATCTTTCTGTTTTAGTGCATAACCTTCACATCCAAGGTGATGGACATCCAAGATCTGAGCTCCTGTCTGATCCAAGGGTAGAAAAAGATCCTTCTCCTGCTTTGGAGGGCAGAAATTTCCCCTTAGTTTGGACATTCAGCGTCCTTGGGCTCCATCCAGGAGCGAATTCATCGGGGTTGGTCCAGAGGGATGAGCTCTGGTGCTGTCTCCGTTGGCTTTTGAGGCCAGGCAGCTCCAGAGGGTGTCAGCACCTGGATCCCAGATGTGCCCAGCTCTGGGACCACTGAACATCTGGGCACAGGCTGTGAGCCACGCCTGGGTTCTGAGGAGGGGCAGAGGGAATGTTGGGGCAGCCTGGGCAGACCTGCAGTGGATTTCCAGGCACAGGCAGCTCCTGATCCGGCTGTGTCACCTTCTCCCAGGGCAAACACTGGAATCCCCATTTTTCTCCCTGGGGTAACACCAAAAGGAGAGATTTGCATGCTCAGGATAATTTTTTTGGTTCCTGCTCTGTTTTCCCAGAGTCAGATGGAAATGATGATCCAAGAAGGGCTCTGGAAGCTCCTTACCTGCAGCTTCTCCCCCTTAGTGGTTTCTGATCCTCAGGCAGGAGCACAGGGATCTCTCCCTGGAGAGGAACCTGGGGGCTGCGAGGGAGTGGAACTCGGGTAGGTGACAGTCGGTGACACTCAGGACTGGGCTGAATTCTGCCCGGATGATCCTTTCTCGCTGCCCAGCTCCAGCAGACAAACCAGAGCCACCTCCAGCTGCAGCCACCTCCCAGTGATGCTGCTCTGAGCTCCCATGCCAAACGCTGACGAGGATTTCTCAGGTTATTGGGAAAGGGGCTGTTTCTGCTGACACCAACGTCCTGCATCTCTCAGCAGGAGCCTGAATGCTCCCAGATTTAAGCAGAACCCGTGAAACATCCCCAAGACATCTCTGATTTGGTGAAACCATCAATAACTGCTGTGGGGAAACATGAAGGGATCGCTTTATTTTTTATGAGAACAGAGCAAACCCAAAGCAGCTGCCATGGAAAGTGCAATGACTTTATGATCAATTCCATGAGCTGCCCGAAATTTAACCCAACTTTTTTGTTGCAAGCTGAAGCAACTGGTTCGGGTGACTGATGTGACAGCAGCGACCCTGAAACCAGGCAACCATGTGGAACCTGGGGATCTTCACGGTCCCTTCCCACCCAAAGCATTCCATGACTCCGTGATTCCATTGCCACACTCCCAGCTGGCTGCACAGCCACTCCTCAGAGCTGTTAATGTCTGCATTGCTGCATCCCAGCACCCTCCTGAGCGGAGCATCCAGGGAAGGACATCTTGCTCGCAGCTGCCAGCGGGGTTATCCCGGGAAGAGTTGCCCGGATAAAAATTGATTGCTGAACACATTCCACTCCCTCGGAGCTCAGATGTGACAGAGCCTTTGTAGCAAAGCCCAGGAGGCTGGAAACCTTCCTGGGGAGATGGAACCCTGTAAATCATTTCCTATGTTAAAACAGCTACAAGAAGGAGCCGTGCCTGGCGAGGCCAGCAGGTAACGGATTTGGGCCACGTGGAGCTGTGTGTTCCTAAATTCAGGGCTAAAGGAGAGATTAATTCATCTTTTGGGAGCTCCTGGAGGACCTGGGAATAGTTTTATGTGCATAAATAATGGGGTTTTTTTTGCTATTTCTCACTTTGTGCATTTCAGCAACCTCCTGGGCTGGGAGAGGGGGGCAGGAGGGACCTTTGTCCTGTGAACACTCGTTCGGCACAGCTGATTTCTCCTGGGAACATTTGGCAGCAGGAGATGCCACAGGAGCCCTGTGCAGGCAGAAATTCACCACGTGGGAGCAAACCCAGTTTTGGTTTGCACTTTGCAAATGTCCACGGTGCTGAGAGTGCTCGAAACACCCAGGGGTGTGCTGGGAAAGGGAATCTCCAGGAATTATTCCTCTCCCCACGCTGATCCTGCAGCAGTGACAGTGCTCAGACAGGCTGCTTTGCTTTTTGTGAAGGTGCTGCCAAATTCCCTGGAAATCAACCCCTCCTGCAGATGCTCTGCAAGCAGAACTTTATGGTGTCGGTGCAGGGAGGCAGTGAGGGCTGAGCCCCACGGCTGGGGGCTCTTTGTTGCTGTCAGGATCTCCAGGGAAAATCCCAGCACCCGCTCCCAGCCTCCCATTTTGCCAAAATGTCCTGGAGCAGCACACACGGAACCCTTGGTGCCTGGGCTTTGCTCCAGGGCTGCTCATGGAGACAACGGGATGGGATCCGTGCCGGAGCCGGGCAGGATTTCCAGCCGGGAGCCCTCTCCTGGAGGAAAAGGCGGCTCTGCTGCCCGGAGAGCGAGAGAGGGAGAGGCGGGATGGACACGTCCTCCTGCACCCGGGGTTTGGGGGTGCCACTGGCCAGGCTGTGAATGAGACAGGGCTGTTCGGCAAAGGCAACCCCAGATCCTGCTCTTCCAGAGCCTCTGGATAATGCACAGGGGCGTTAACGGAGTGAGACCACTGCAAGCCGTGTTTCTGCCCCACTCCCTCGTCCTGCCCAGCCGGGAATGTGCTCTCCTGCCCTTCTCCTGTCTGGAGAGGCCCCGGACACCTTCAACACCTGCCTTGGGACCGGGCTTTGGGGAGATGCAGGTGGGGACCATCCCCCCGTCAGAGCTGATCCAGTGGCTCCCGGTGCTGCCCGAACAAATTCCCTCTCCGGTTCCTCACGGAAGGAGGATTCCTTCAGCCTTTAGGGTTTTAAAAGCCAGCAGCGGCTGCCAGGGCGCTTTTCTGGTTCCAGAGGAACATGCCAGGGGGTTGCAGGGTTTGCAGCAGGCTGGATCCTTCCCAGCGCTGGGGAAAAGGCAGGAAGCAGAGCAGAGAGCCCTGGGACGCCACGGGAGCAGGGCAGGCAGAGGTGCCAGGGGCCCTCCAGGAGGAAGGGATTTCTGCCATGAGGCAGCTCCGGGCAGGGGCAGCAGCTGGGCTGGGATCTGGGGATCGGGGCTGCACAAGCCTCACCTGGCCGTGCTCTGCGAGCCTTTACCTCGGTCCCTGGGCAGGAATAAACTCCACTCACGGGACTTTGGGGTCTGGAGCCTCGCATGGGTTTCCAGGACACGGCACCCCAAGGCCACCCCACAGCGGGGCCGGCAGGGTGCTGTCCCCATCCCCACCTCCAAGCAGCGGCTGTTTTGCTTCCCCAGCGCCGTGACATCGGCCAGAGGTGGCTCTTTCCTGGCTGGCGGCGTTCGCAGCGCCCTGGGCGCGGGGCTGACCACTCCCCCTCCCTTTGAATAGGCAGCCCTGCCTCGAACACTATGGTATTTCCATCCTCCCCGGCTCCGGCGCGGAGAGCACCAGGTAATTGGGAGGAGAGCGGACACGAGTGTGGGAAGCCGTGGAGGATACGAAGCTTTCCCCTGGGTCCTTCAGCTGAGCCGTAAGTGGCGGGGGGAGAGGCTCTGCGAACTCTTTCGGGGGTTGGAGGTACCTGGGAACATTTTCAGGACACCTCAGATTTGGTTTGTGGGGATTTACTTTTCCTCTCTCAATTTCCAGTCTAACCCAGTAATTGATTTGTGTGTTTGCTGCTGCAGGATCTTCTGTAAATATCTGGGGTGATGCTTCCCTTTAAAAATCTTCATATATATATATATTTGGTACATAATTTTATATGGACATTCAGGAGAACATTATTATTTTCCTCACGGAGGTGGAAGGCTGTGCACTGGCATTAGTACAGTGAATTAAATTTGCAGTTCCTTTGCTGTTTTGAGTTGTAATTTGGTTTTGGTGTAATTGGGTTTGGTTTTGCTGAGAGGGAGGGGAGATCCAAAATGCCCGGCGCTGGACAGACAGCCCCGGGGCTGATTCCTGCTTTGCAGGGGTGATTGGAAGGATTTGCTGTGACCCCTCCAGGTGTTTTCCATGGCAATGCTATCCCCTAAAGGGCCGAGAGTGCCACAGGTGCCAGCGCTGGCCTGTGGGAGAAGCTGGAGTGTGACAGCTGCAGGGATGTGCTGCCGAGCCGCTGCCATTCCTTGGGAAGAGCAGAATCCTGCCCCCAGCCCAGGCAGCGGGAATTGTGAGTCCCTGAGGGCCCAGCCAAGGCCTTCCCCCTTCCCATTAGTCTGTAAATCATTGCTTTGCATGTGGCCACTCACTCGGCCTTAGAGCCACCGTCAGCTTCCCATCCTGCGCTGTCAGCCGACACCTTTGGGGGCTGCGGGCTGGGGCTGGGCCGGTTTCCTGCTACAGCCCATTCCCGCTGCCTCCCATCCCGCTGGGTTTGCAGCTTTCCCCTGCCTGCCATGTCGATAATTTTCTGGCAGGATTTTTTTTGGGCATTTTCTCCTCGCCCAGGGGCCAGGGGTGTGTGGAAGCCTGAGGTGCTTCTTGTACCCAAGCACTGGGATGTGTGTGTGTGCCCCTTGTCCTCAGAGCTCTGGGGGGGACCGTGTGCCCCTCCAGATCAGAAAACTCTTTCCCATCTGGCAAGGTGAGGGACAAAGAAACACGAGGTGACCCCACCTGCCACAGTGGTTTGGAGCCCTGTGGAAGAGCGGCGCTCGGCGGGGTTTTCACAGCGAGTTTGGGCAGGCTGGTCCAGGTGTCCTGCTGAAGGTGCCACAGGGATCCCGGGGCACCACATGGACTTCCAGCTGGGCTGTCCATCCCTGTGCCACGGGAGAGGCTGCGCTCTGTGGGATGGGTCAGGCCTCGCCCTGGGGCAGGGATCCCTCTCTGATCCCGTTCTTTCCCCCTTTGCGCTGCCCCAGCTCAGGGCCTGGCCCGTGGCGTTGTGCTGTGAGTCTGCTGCTTCATGGAGGCAAATTCGCGAGTGAAATAACAGCTGACCTCATTCACCCTCCCTTCACATCCTCCTGCAGTGGCCAGTGGCTGCCTTGGGCCGGGGCAGAGCAGGGTGATTTAGTGGCAACAGCTCTGGCATCCCACCTAAACCCTAATCCCACCTAAACCCAGCTGTGCATCTGCTGGGGCTGCTGATGGGGCATTATTTTAGCTTAATTAGCAGCTGAGCAATCGATGAAGGAGCAGAGAGCAGGAGAAATGTAGAGAAAAAGCAGTTTACTACAAGCACGGACAGCGAGGGCTCTGTGAGTCTGGGCCGAGCTCTAACTCCCCTGGCGCTCTCCCACGGCCGCTGTCGCCCATCCCAGCCAGAGTCTGTCCAGCCAAACGGGAAGGCTCTTGAGATCCCATCATATCTCCCTCGGATCTGACAGGCACCGGGGGAGGGAAGAGCCAGGGATGCGCTGACAGGCGGCTCCTGCCCCATCCTCTGCAGCGAGCGCTAATCCCCCGGCAATCAGCGCCCTGCGGCTCAGACAGCGGCCCGGGGGCTCAGATCCTCGGCCTCGCCCCCTCACTTTCCCTGGGTGACCTTATCCCGGCCCTTTAACCTCCCGCAGTATTTACAGCGGTGCGGGAGGGCCATTGCTACTCTATTTACCGTCGCTACTCCATTGTTTACCGCAGCACCCCTCAGTGCCCCGCCCGCCTTCCCTTCAGGAAACCGGGTGTGAACACTCTAAAGTTATAAAATCATAAGAAATGTGGGATTTAGTGTGGCCAACCTGTTAAAAGCCCTGGTTGTAAGTAAATAAAGCACACTCCTGTCCACTGCTCCGCTCCTGCCTTAGGGATGCTCCTTTCGTCCCAGGGGCTGATGAGTGGGAGGAGGTTTCTGAGATGCCAGCAGATCAACAACCCCTCCTTCCCCTGGGAACGGAGCTGGCAGGCGGCCTGGAAAGTGCCCGGATCCCAAGGGTTAAAGCCTGGCGGAAGGATGTCATTTCCACCGGCCCTTTGCCCCACCCCCTCAAAGATGATAAATTAGTGCTGGATACAAAAAATGAAGTGGCTATCCCTGAGCAGCTCTGGGTCAGAGGGTGGGGGTGTGGCAGGGGCTGCTGCAGGTTTTTTAAGCCTTGATTCACCTTCTTGAAGCCAGAAATATTTTAGTGGGGTGGCTGATGCTGCCCCATCCTCCTGGCTTCCCATCTGACCCCATGGAAAAGGATATTTCTCGGTTTATTGGCATGGAGGAAAGCACCCGAGTAGTGTTTGGTGGCTGTCCCTGGTGTGACACCTTCCCTGGCTGCCCAGCTGGGGCTGAGGGATGTGGGACAGAGCGGAGCGTGGTCCTGCAGCTCAGAACCTGGGGAACAGTCTGAGCCTCAGGACTTTACACCAGAGCTGTGGATGCAGCATTAAACTGGGAACCAGAGATGGGACTTGCTTGGCCACTGGGAAGCCACTGTGGCATCGCTCCACTTCCCTCCTATCCTTAAAACAACGTAAAACTCAAACATTACATGGAAATACTGTAAAGTGTCTTCATATATCCAACAGACAGAGTTCACTTTATTCTAATATTAATTTTTAACTCCTTCCCAACTTCTGCAGGGGGGTTGTGTGTTAATCATGAGCGCAAACAGCTTTTCCCTTTTTAAACCAAGCTTGGTAATTGGCTTAAAATTTAAAAAAACCCAACCTTGTAAAAGAGGAGGGATGGATGTTGAAATGAAATTAAAATTTTAATTTAGTTTAGAAATGACCCAAGAGTGTAATAGCTTTGGCTATTACAGTCCCAGAATGAATGCTGCTTCTCCCACACATTTTCACAATAGGACAGGAATAATAGGAGCAAACAATAAGGCTGAAGTCAAGCTGTTAAGTCATTAAGGATTTTACCAAATGGTTCAGATTCCCCTCTATTTATTAGCAGCTCTCAGGGAGCTGTGGCTCTGGATTATCTTGATGTAAATCTGCAGTGATTTCCTCAGTCTCAGCCAAGTTACCTGGCCCGGAGAGCTCCAGCCTGGAACGGAGCTCAGCTGAGCTCCCTGACAGCATCCAGGGGAGGAGAGAAACTCTTTAGGCTCTTATTAGAGGAAGCTGCAGAGAAGCAAAATATCACTCAGCCATCAGGGAAACTTGCTGACAGTGGGAGATGTTTTGGGCTGTGAAGTAGTTTCCTCTGGGAAGTGGTGGAAGTTCTGTTAAAATTAGCCTGGACAAAGCACAGCAGAGCTCTGGCTCTGCTGGCTCTGCCTCCTCTTCCACGCTCCCTTCTCCAGAGCACAATTATTCCGTGCACAGGATCTGCTCACCCGCCTTCTCCAGCAGGGCGTGTCACCTACTGGATGCCATCCCTGCCCATGGTGGGGCGTTGGAACGGTCCCTTCTGGGATTCCTTCGTCAGGGATTCCATGATTCCAGGTCCTTTTCACAGCCTCAGGCCTGTGTTTCTCTGTCCTTTAACCACTGCCACCCACAAAACCTGCATCAGGTCAGGGGACTGGCTTCATTTGCTTTTAACCAGGCCTTGTCTTGAACCCACAGAGATGGGGATGCAAATTGCTGCTGAGTTTTGTGTTGTGTTTCTGCCTCTCTCTTGTGCTTTTTAACAGCTCAGCTTGGAGGGGAAGAGAAACCAGAAAGCAAAGCGGCTCTAAATGTCTTGGAGCTGCTGTCTAGAGATGATAATTCACCTCTTGCAGGCTGGGGAGGGGTTGCTGGGGCTGCTCTGCAGCTCTGGTTCAATCCTATTGCTATTCCTTGTTGCAGGAAGCCTGTCCCGGGTGTCAGGACAGGTTTGGTGCTGCTGCTGTCAGTGCTCACACGCGGCCTCGAGCAGCAGCGTGCGGTGCCTTGCTGGAAGGTTCAGCCTGAGAAAGATGCAAACGACACCCAGCGAGGCATGAACGCGGCTCTCGAGAGCTGCTGCGCGTGAGGTGCCTCGATCAAAGGGGAAAAAACCCCAAACCAAGCCCCAGCTGCCACTGCACGAGCTGCAAAGCAGAGAGCAGAGCTGCTCGTGGGGACTGCTGTTTGACTGCTCTTCGGGGCTGTGACTCCTCACCCTGGGACACGTGGGTGTCACCGCGGCAGCTGAACAGCCCCCAGCTCTCTCTGGCTCCGTTTCACCCTGTCTTGCTTTGTTTGGCAGCATCAACCTTTGCTTTAGGGCAAGGTCAGCCCGCGTTTACCTGAGATGGTTTCCGTGTGCTGAAGGTTGGGGTCGGGTGTGTGATGGGCTGGGATCGAGCACCTTGCCCTGCATTAGGGGATGCCCTTCACACCGGGGATGTTCCACCCTGGAAGTGCTCAGGGCCAGGCTGGACAGGGCTCAAAGCACCCTGGTCTCGTGGAAGGTGTCCCTGCCGTGTGGAACGGGATGAGCTTTAAGGTCCCTTCGAACCCAAACGTTCTGGGATCGCTCAGGTTGCAGCAATGGGCTCCACGCACCGTCCTTGTCTCGCCCAGCTGCAGCTGCCCCAGCTGCAGGGACATTTAAGCCAAGGCGTTTTAACGCCTCGTTAGGGCGGGCTGGCAGGGCGTGCACAGATGCTGAGATTAGTTAAGGCTTCTCAGCCACACTAACTCGAGTTTGGTGTGGTTTTGGGTACAGCACAGAGAGAAACAGGCTCGTTGCTCTTTCACCGTGCAGGGGTAGTTTTCAGTCTTGTGAATTAAAAAAGAGAAGTTTGAAAAAAAAAAAGTCCTTCTGGTGTTAGAGGCAGAGTTAGTAATAACCAGCAGGAAATGATGATGATAATTTAATACCGTGCACATGCAGGTGGTTTGTGTTGGGCCATTACTCACAGGGCGCGGGGGAGATGCTCTGGGGGTCCCTGTTTGCTGAGGTGCTGAGTGAGGCACAGCCAGAGCAGCTCTGCCCTTCCCTGGGGGTGGAGAGCTGCAGGGAGCTCCTACAGCAGCAAAGACCCGGGGAAGGAGCACAGGGAAGGCTGGGAGAGGGTCCCAGGGCCTCCAGGAGATGGTCAAGGGTCCAGCATGGAAGTGGAGGCTGGAAGTGACTTGGTTGTGCTGAGAAGAGCTGAGCACAAAACGTGGGGAGCAGGTGAGGGAGCTGGGGGGCTCAGCCTGGAGAAAAGGAGGCTCAGGGGGACCTTCTGGCTCTGCACCATTCCCTGACAGGCGGGGGCAGCCGGGGGGGGTTCCGTCTGTTCTCCCAGGGAGCAAGTGATAGGAGTAAAGGAAACAGCCTCAGGTTGCACCAGGGGAGGTTTAGGTTGGATATCAGGAAAATTTCTTCACTCAAGCACTGGCACAGCTGCCCAGGGCATGCTGCAGTCACCTTCCCTGGAAGTGTTCCAAAAATGCATAAAGTGGCACTCAGGACAGGAGCGGGCCTGGCAGCTCCAGGTTAAGGGTTGGACCTGCAGGTTCTGGGATTTTCTTGTAAGATAACTCAGACAGGTGTTTGCACCTGCAGCGCTCACAGCCCAGGGCTCTGCAGGAATCCAGAGGTGCTCCGAGGAGCCGGAGCTGTGTCCTCAGGGAGGTTAAAGCAGCTCCTCCGCATCACCAGGCTGGGAACAGCCATTCCCCTGGCTCCACATCCCATCCTGCCCAGCCCAGGCTGTTCCCCTTCCCTCTTTCCTCCCAGCACCTTGGAGTCACATCCCCCAAAACACAGACAGTGCATTCCCTGCGTTTTCCATGGGCACTGCAAGGAGAGAGGGAAAACATGCACACCTCTGATCACAGAGCCACGTTGCATCTCCTCCAGCTCAGCCACACAAATGGGTTCATTGGTGATTAAAAATCCCAGCTAATGAGCAGCTCTGGCAGGAGGACTTGCTCAGGAGAGTAAATCCCGTGTGAGGAATGCCGTGAGGGACTGCAAGGGAGAGATTCAGCGAGGGAAGCCTAAGCTCATGGAAAACAGAGGATGTGTCCTGAAAATGGTGAAGTTCTTTGTGAGACAGGCTGGGCCTGACAAAGCTTTCACAGGAAAGGTGTTGATCTGAACAACAAACTGCCTTTTTTTTTTTTTCTCTTAAAAGAAAAAAATTGGCAAAGTTTTACCACCGACTCTCCAGCAAAGGAAATATGATCTCATCTTCCCTCAGAGCAGCTCCCTCCCTTGCAGGTGATAATTCATTCCCCATTGTCAGGCTCTCCCCTGGTTACACTCCTGCATCTGGGTGCTGCATTGTTGACACAACCCCTCTAATCACAATATTTCCTATTTATCCGGGTATTTTTCCTCTTAACTTTTCCATCTTAAACTCATTAAGGTGACAGTCTGCTCCAAGCTTTATACAGCTGTGGAAAGCACTGGTTTAGCTGGTGCTGTCAGTTTTTACGACACGGAATCTAATGCCCATCTCCATTCCTGCAGGCACATCCAAGATGATGAGTTATTACATGGACACAACCATCGGCAACGCAGCTCCTTATCCTTTGGCTCGGCCTGGGATGATGGTAAGGAATGGACAGGACAAGGGGAATGGCCTTGCACTGCACGAGGGTGGGCAGAGATTAGATTTTAGTAAGAAATTCTCCCCTGTGAGGGCGGTGAGGCCCTGGCACAGGGTGCCCAGAGCAGCTGTGGCTGCCCCTGGATCCCTGGCAGTGTCCAAGGCAGGGCTTGGAGCACCCTGGGACAGTGGGAGGTGTCCCTGCCCATGGCAGGAATGAGACAGTCTCAGTTCCCTTCCAACCCAAATCATTCCATGACTCTATAAAAGACAGGAGTTGGGGTTCGTTTCCTACCCCAGCAGTTTTCCCTCAGGTTGCTGTGATTTCTCCAGCCCTGACCCAGCTCGGTGCCATCTCGTGGGTACCCAAGGTTTCAGGGAGTTCAGAGCAGTCCTGAATTCCGAGTGTTTACCCAGAGCTTCCCTGACCCTCTGGAGCCTGCAAACCTCCCCTGGAAATGGGATCCTGCGTCGGATTTCCTGCGCTTGTGTTGGGAGGATTGTCGGGGGAACCATTGTCCCGGTGCCTGCTCCCCCTGCTGACCTTCACCTGGGATCGGTGGGATCAGCGTGGAGCAGGGCAGCATCTGGGAAAGGTTCCCGTGGTTTTCTGGAGTTTTGGGACCACTCCGGTGCTCCCTCTCCCGAGCCAGCTCTGCTCTGTTTGCAGCCGATGGGTGGTTGTCTATAAGTTTCATCCTGGGATGGGCTGGGCAGGGATTTGAGCCTTTTCTAGGAAAATCAGATCCATCTTTAGGGAAATCTGATCCGTATTTAAATGAATCAGACTTATATGTAGAGAAATCAGACCTCCATTTAGAGAAATGATATTTGTAGTTGTTTGTCCAAAGAACTGCTGAGCATTAGAGGTTAGATAAACTCTGGGCTGACACCTCAGGCTGCACAGAATTTGGGCTAAAAACCAACATTTTCCCCAAAGTGGGAAGAAAAGCCCACCCTGAGCCGTAAAATATTCCCAAGGCAGCTCCACAGCTTTCCTTTGAAGGGTTCTGAGCAAGCATTTGGCTATTAAATATTGATTGCCCATCAAGGAAATCTATTCCCCCACAGGGAAATGGTAACAATGATAAAAAATTCAAACTTCCTGCATTTATTTATAGGCATGTGCATGGTATTGTCCTCTCCTCGGGAGACAAACACTTAAATGCAAAGTATTTATTATATGCTATATATGTATATATGTGTGTGTACATGGTAAATATATATATATTGCGTATATACATTGTTATTACTTATTATATATAATATATATTATTATATAATGTAAATATATGTAATATATAATGTGTAAATATATATAGTGTGTATAATATCTATACTATATAACAGATATAAAATATATAATATATATCATATAAAAATAATAAATATGGTGCGCACATATATATATACACACACACTATATACACAAATATATATATGTATAAAATAGGTGTGTGCAAAATAAAATGAAAATTATATCCTAGGATCATTTATTAATGCTTTTTTCCCCAACCTAAACAAATCTATGTTTCTAAATACCTCTATATCTAATAAATATATTTTCTTTATAAAGTATAAATCTAGCTTCATATACAATAAAAATAAATGTGTAATTTAGATTGAGTTATGGGCTAGGATTACATAGGTGTGGGGGTATAAATGCTTATGTCACATATTGGGTGTTAATATATAGTAATGCAGTATTTTATGTAATGTATGGGTAATAATTATATTATATAAAAATATATTATGCATTATTTATATAAATTATGTTTAAGTATTATATAAATATTTATTTATTTAGTTAATATAATAATTAAATCTATATATATTTATTCAATTACTTTTTATAATTTATATAAAAAGTATATATTCTATGAACTCTGTGAATTATACATGGTATTATATCAATTCTACACGCACGTGTACATTTCACAGGAGCTGTATCTCTCATACACCCCTGTGTGCACACCACATGTATATACACGTCTGTGGACACAACAGTAAAACTCATATAAATATAAATAACCCAAATATAAAGAAAATAATCCCAAATAAAATCCCTATAAATAGGAAGAGGAACATAAATATGACAGCTGGGACCAGGCTCCCCCACAGTGCCTGCACAGGGCTGTGGTTCTGCACCCTCTGGTGACCCCCCCACATTTCGGGGTGGTTCTGGGGCCTCCTGCTGCCAAAAAATGACATTCCCAGCTGGGGGGTGGAACCCCCAGCCGCAGAGGGTGTCCCCAGGGAGCCCCCTAACCCTGAAATCCTGCCGAGCTCAGCCCCACCCTGACCTTCACTTTTCTCCTCATATTGGTTTAAAAAAGGCCCTTTTTGGCCCTGTCCCAACACCCCTCAGCCAGAGGAGCTGGCATCTGCCCGAGCAGGACTTGCTGCCTGATTTTGGGGGAAGCCCCACTGCCCCCTGCACATTTCGGGGTCCTGCCCCCCTGACCGTTCCCTTCTCCTTCCAGAAACAAGGAGTCCCCGGTGCCTGCGAGGATCCCTGGGTGACGTGCGGCTTCCAGGCCTCCTGCTGCCAGCCCAGGCCCTGCTGCCCGCTGTGGGACGAGCCCGCCACGCAGGAGGTGCCCACGGGGCTGGAGCACTATGGCACGGGTAGGACAGCGGGGTGGCACGGGTGGGACACGGGGGTGGCACCTTCCCTGTGCTGGGGGGCTCGGAGCAGCCTCAGCTGGGAAAACGAGCCTGAATCCCCACCAGGCTCTGTTTGTTGTGTGTTCCCCTGGTCTCCTTCCAGATCTGCTTTCTGCCCCAGTCCTGCCTTCATTTGTTGGGGCTTTTGTCCTTAGTGCCTCCCTCAGGCACAGCATCGCCAGGCTGGTACCTGCCTGGATGGTGTCAAGGGTCTCCCTTAGTGAAGATTGGCCCAGAAAGCAGAAAAAGCCTTAAATATGTTTTTTTGTATCTATTGTCCTCCTATTGAAGTGATGCTGAAGGGTCATCTTCTTCCCGTCATGGTGTGGGAGAACTCCTCTCCTCTTCCAGCTGTGGATTTTGCTGGTTTTTGGAATTTTGAAGTCCTGGGTGCACCTCCCTTGCATTTAGGGGCAGCAGCCCTGCTTGCTGCTCCCTGGGGTCTCGAGGAGGATCCCATGGGCAGGGTGGACCTGCCAAGCTGTTGGTGGCATCCTCTGCATTTCTCCTGGCATTTGCAGGACTGATGTCCTGGCTCCCGGTGAGTGGCTTTGGAAAGTGGCATCCATGGAGGCTTGCAAGGAAATGGGGATGCCCAAATTTCCTTTCCACTCTGGTGGTAATTTTGGGTCTCTTGTAACTCCGTGCCTTGCCCTGGCACAGGGTGCCCAGAGCAGCTGTGGCTGCCCCAGCCCTGGAAGTGCCCAAGGTTGGGACACTTGGAGCAGCCTGGGATAGTGGAAGGTGTCCCTGCCTTGGCAGGGGGTGGCTCTGGATGGGCTTTAAGGTCTCTTCCAACCCAGTTGTGGGATTTTACGATTCCTTGGGAGGGTGGTGGTCACCAGAGCTGGAGGTGAGAGGCCACGCTGGGCCATCAGCTAAAGCAATCCCCAGCCTGGCCTAGGGAATGTCTTCCCAGCCTGGCCTAGCTGATGTCTCCTCCCACACATCCATGGTTTGGAGGTTGTTACAAAAGCACTGGTGTCTGGCTCTTGCCCCAAGTGTGTTTCAACACATGAATTCTCATGCTGAGCTTGCACTTGGGGCTGTTCCTTGTGGTGTGGAAGGTGGGGTGGAGCGAGATGAGCTTTAAGGTCCCATCCAAGGTCCCAGACCATCCTGGGATTCCAGGACTCTTGTATGAGCAGATGTTCTCTGGCCTGGGGTGGGTGAGGAGGGAGCAGCCCAGGGCTCAGGTACCCCCAGCACGGCCCGGCCACAGAACCAAAAGAAAGAGCTCAGGTTGCACAGAGGTGACCTTTGCCGAAGGCTGAGATGAAGTTTATGTTTCACTTCAGTCCCACATAAGCCTGTCCTGAAGCACTTAAACCCTGTGTTAGCTTTCCCGTGGCGTGTGCTGCTCTCCTGGGACCGGTTCCTGCTCGTTACTGGTGCTCGTTGGCCTCTGGGGAGGGAGAGCCCCGGTGCTCAGAGACTTTCTGCAGCTGAAGAGTTCAGCAGAACCAGCCACTGCTGCGGTCAAATGTACAGTTTGAAATCTCTCCTTGGCAAAGGTTCAGGCATTTGGGTTTTTTTCCCTTCTCCTCTGGTGAGCACTTGAGTGTGAGCAGGAGATGGACACAGAGAGCTGTGCCTGTGGCCGGAGCAAAGCCCCTCTGCTATTCCCAGGCATCCTTATTCCAGCTATTTGCTCAACTCCTGTGGGTGACCCCTCTCAGCATGATGTCAGCTCTGCTCTGATGAAATCTGCCCTGGCAGCAGTTGGATTCGCTCAAACATTCTGCAAGTCTGTGCCTGGAAAGTTTTTTTAGGGTTTTTTTTCCCAACCCTCTCCCATTTTCTTTGGAAGTGCTCTCTCCAGGGACCAGCATATCTGCAGCCCAGATCTCCCTTACCCCACACTGGCTCTGTGAACTTTCTTGTTGCAGAGGCTGGAGCCTGCCTCAAACCTCAGTGAAGCCGGGAAAGAAATCCAAGCTGTTGCTGTCTTCCACGGGTTTTGATCCAGCTTTTAGTGAGTTGGGATGAGCAGGACAGGCCCCCGGTTCTCTTGCAATACCTAAGAATTACTTTTGAGTTCTTCCTGTTGCCATGCAAGGTGCTCTTTCTCTGATTTGTTTTTTAGTGTTGCTGATTCTTCAGTCTAGAGCAGTTTCTAATTTTAAACGAGAGGAAACTCTTATTTGTATATGGGGCCAGGAACAGCCTTTCATTTCTCCTTTGTGTCTCGGCTGCACATGAAAACCATTTGTCATCTATTCTTCTGCTGCACCAGAGGCTATTTTGGTTTTCATGGTCTTGATGTTGGTGAAAGAAACAAGTCAACAAGGAAAATGCAAGTGTGAATATATCCTCCTGCAATAGAAACCCACAACATTTCGAAGAGTTTGAGGGCTGCTTGAGTTTAGGGAAGATGCTTTGCCTTTGAAGCTTGGGCAAGTTTATTTACATTGTGCTTGAAGCTGATAAGATTATTCTGTGATATGGATAAAGGAAAGTCTGATGCGGATTTAGCTCATAGATAAAGCAAGAAGGGGTGGAGTTTTTCTGGCTTGAAAAAGCTGACATTTGAAAACGGACTGGAGTCAGACTCATTTGTTAGCTCGTGCCACAATGTGTGGTGCACACGTTGGGGATGTCACTGCCCAGGGATCACCACAGCGAGGGGAAGGCCCAGCCCAGAGGTGACAGAACAAAGCCGCCCAGAGGGGAGCTGCTGGCTGCTCAGGGACAGGAGCTCTGCTCCCTGCACAGGTGGCATCAGGGCTGTAAGGGCACCTTGGCTGCTCCATCTGCCACCCACCTGCAGGTGCCCTGTGCCTGCCCAAAGCGTTGCTGAAAGGATGCTGAAAGCCACACTTGGCACCTTATGGTGAATCCATAAAGAAATAGGATCCTAATATTCCTCCCTGGGAGTATTTTTTGGATGATACAAAGTTAGGTGTAAAACTGGAGTGGAAGGAAAGATTTGATAGTGGAATTATCAAATTATTGTGGGGCTCTGAGCAACCTGACCGAGGGGGTGGCATCCTGCCCGTGGTGCAGGGGTTGGAATGAGGTGATCCTTAAGGCCCTTTCCTGCCCAAACCACTCCGGGGTTCTGTGATTCCATTCCAATTCCAGCATGGACACTGTCCTGGCTGTGCTGCCATTAGGAGCCAAGGCCACTTGAACAGCCCCTTCCACTAAAAGCGGGTTTGTTTTCCTTACTGATAGGGGAGATAAAACTGTTGTTAATGGCAAGTGAGGGGTGGAACGACTCCGACTGCAGCGGGAGAAGTTTCTACAACTGCTGTGCTGAGTTAGCATCCTCGGACTGAAGGTATTCCCAGCCTTTTGGATACTTCTGGAGCATTTGGGGGAGTGCTCCTGCCTTCACTGACAAGTGAATCACAGAATCCCAGAACAGTTTGGGTTGGGAGGAACCTTAAGGATCACCTCATTCCAAGGCCCTGCCACGGGCAGAGACACCTTCCACCGCAGCAGGTTGCTTTAAGCCTGGCCTTGAACAATTCCAGAGATCTTCTGGAGAGCAAAAAGCAGAGCTGGTGCTTCATGGGCATCAAGTCCCTGCAGCCTGGGCTGCCCTGGTGTTGTGCTGGTTTGGGCAGGAGAGCCAAGCCCTTGCAGCTGGAGAAACGCCTGGGTGTGCTCTGACCCCACACAAAGCAGGGCTGGATGCTCCCTGTGCCCCCACCCTGCTGACCCTGTGCTCCTCCTTCCAGCCCGGCTCCCAGCCCAGGGTCCCACGGGGCTGCCCGCATCCGTGGCAAGCCCTCCCTGCTTTTCCCCACGTGTCCCCCTCCTTTGCCTGCTCTTGTCCCGGTGGAGAACCCCGCAGGAAAGCGCTTTCTGTGAGTGCTTTCTGGGCCGTCTTCCAGGCCCACGCTCGGAGGAAGGGGGCTTGGGGAGGAGGAGGAGAAGGGGGGAAGGTAAAGCTGACCAGGCTCAGCCCGATGGCTTCTCCAGCTGCAGAGCATTTTCCGAGCGCAGCTTTTTCTTTTTTTTTCTTTTTTTTTTTTTTTGAATCTGCTATTTTTTTTTGTGTCCTTTTATCCTATTTTTAACTGCGGCCTCCTTCCTTTTCTCAGCCTCCTCCAACACTTCCCCCTCCCCTGTGCTGCGCTGCCTCCCCCGCAAGCTCTCGCGGAGATGAATGGGCGCCTTTTCACAGGGCACGCACAGCTGCTGCTCCCGCCTGCAGGACAGCCAGGCTCTTCCCTGGAGCGGCCAGGCTCATCCCTGGAGCGGCCAGGCTCATCCCTGGGCCAGCCAGGCTCATCACTGGAGCAGCCAGGCTCATCCCTGGGCCAGCCAGGCTCTTCCCTGGGCCAGCCAGGCTCATCCCTGGAGAGCCAGGCTCATCACTGGAGCAGCCAGGCTCATCCCTGGAGCGGCCAGGCTCATCCCTGGGCCAGCCAGGCTCTCCTCACCCTCTTTAACAAATCGGGAGCAGTCAAGGGAGGACGTGGAGGAAGGTGAAGGGAAGCAGGGCGGGGGAATATCGGGGTGAGCCCCCACGGGGAGGGATGCCCTGGATGGGAATTCACTCCATGGCTCAGACAAAGCCCCAAAGCACAAAATCCTGCCCGTTCCCAACCTGCGGCAGCATTCCCCGACCCACAGCTCTCCCTGGCTCGGGGGCTGAGTGAGGCTTCTGGGCTCTGTTGTCACCCTCTGGCTGCTGAGGTGACACAGCCTCTCTGGGTCTGGAGCTGTTTAGGTTCTGGCTGGAATGGGGGTTTCTTTCACTTTTCCTCTGGGGATCTTCAGGTGTTCCTTTGGCTCCAGGTAAAGGCCAGTCCCAGCTGCTGTGCTGGGACACTCTGGGCTGTTGAAGGACACAGATCATTTTCTCTGTTAAGTGCACTTTCCAATCTGTTGGTGGAGAGAAGAGATCCCTCTGTGCCTTGGGAATGAATTGCGGGGCTGTGGGATGCCGGGGGTGTGTTCGAATCTCCCGGGAAGGATGAGCAGTCGGTGCTTCGGGAGCTGGAGTGCTGGTTCCTGTGGATCCTGTTGTTCCCCAGCTGAGGAAAACACGCACAGGTGTTCCCGTGGCACTCACTGATGCTGGGACCTGCTGCAACTCAGCACTCAGAGAGGATTATTTGCACTGAGGCAACAGAATGCCAAAAATCCAGGCTTTCGCTTTTCCATTGGTTTCCTGCCTGACTCTGGAAAATTCCCTGTGTCGCCTCTCCAAGCCAAACCCCCAGGGAGCTCCCTGTGCCTTGGTCATCAGCAGAGAATGAGCTCAGAGCTCTTTTCCCACTTGAGCTGCAGACTGGAGTCAGCTGGGGATGAGGGACCGTGCTCGGAGCAGGGCGTTGGTCCCTGGGATGAGGCTGGGGGAAAGCTGGAACGTACTGGTGCGTGGGTTTTGGGAGAAGCCTGGAGATTTGTTGGGGTTCTCAGGTGTAACAGAGGGGTGGGAGCTCAGCAAGATGCAAAACTCAAGTTTGGGAACTGCAAAAATGAGCAGTGGCACCGGGAGCTCCTATCTGGGAAAGAGATAATGGGATGTGGAGTCCGGGAGGAAGGGGACTGAGCCACAGCCTGTCCAGGGCTTACCTGATGCCTTGAGGATGCCTGCAGGAGAGGTCTCGTTTTGGGGTGCCCTGGGAGCAGGACTGACCCCTCTGTGGGGATGGAGCGAGCTGTGGATGTACCCGTTTGGTTTTCCAGAGGAGGAAACCATCCTGCACCTCCAAACACTTCAGACAGGCCACACAAAGCCAAACTGAAGGGGATGGGGGGACGGTGTCTGAGCTTTCCCAAGAAAATTCCTCAGAACTGTGACTTGTGGGGACACTGGGCAGCAGAGCACCCTCTCCAGAGCAGCACTCAGCACTTAGGGGGGCTTTGCTGGGCTGGGGAGAAGCAGAGAGGGCAGCAGAAGTGAGGAGAGAGATTTGGACGAGGCTTTGCAGGGAAGCGGTGGAATCCCTGTCCCTTGGAGTGTTCAAAAAATGTGTAAATGTGGCTCTGGGGGCCGCAGTTCAGTGGTGGGCCTGGGGGAATGGTTGGACTGGATGATCTTAGAAGGTTTCTTCACCCTTTAGGATCCTCTGGCTGTGTTTTCTCCCAGGGTGGACAATGGGCTGTGGGGAGCAGGGAATCCGGGACCCTGCAAACAGCCTGATCCTTTTAGCTGCTGGCAGCATGGAGCACCTCTCTCCCCCTCCAGATGTTCCCTGTGTTTATGGCTGCTGGAGCAAGAGCCTGAACTCTCTCATTAATGCGTTTCTCTCTCTCTTCCTCACATCGAAGCCAGAAGTCTCAGCTCCGAGGCTGCAGCTGGGAAGGAGCTGGGGTGAGGGGTGGGAGAGGGGAGGGAGGTGTGCGCCAGCCTCTCGTCCCGCTCAGCTCCCCCTCCGCTTCCCTCCCCCCGAATCCTCCCAAAATACACATGCCCCGCAAAAAGAAAAACACTGGCAGATTTTTTATTTCAGAAAGTAAACACTTAGGCCATGGGGGTCTGGAGGTTATGGGAAAAGAGGAAACCATTGGGCTAATCAGGCCGGGACACACTTCCCCTGCTGAAATAAAGCAGAAATCGCTGCCTCGCAGGGCGCCGCCGTGGTTAACCCTGGGGCTGCCAGTGCCATCCATGGAGCGTTTTCCCTCAATCCCTGGGATTTGGTGCCCATGGTTAACCCTGGGGCTGCCAGTGCCATCCATGGAGCGTTTTCCCTCAATCCCTGGGATCTGGTGCCCCGTGGTTAACCCTGGGGCTGCCAGTGCCATCCGTGGAGCGTTTTCCCTCAATCCCTGGGATCTGGTGCCCCGTGGTTAACCCTGGTGCTGCAGAGCCCTGGGAGCCCAGACCTGCCCACACATTTTCCCTCAATCCCAGTTTTGTGGCCAGGGCGAGGCATGGGGCAGAAGGGAGCCAGTGCTCCGCAGCAGTCCTGTGGCCCTTTGGGAATGAGCCGCTGGGAATTTTGAGTAGGAAATGAATTTTTTTCTCCGGTTTATGAGCCATCCTATAGAATTTCATCGTTATTCTTGCCTGAGAACTCGGCCTGCCGGCTGCAAAGCTCTGCAGAGAGGAAATCTCTCTCTGCTTGGATCAGCGGGATTTGGGCAATTTCTGCAGAGCTTTGAAAGGTTTTCAGAAAGCTCCTTTTTCCCGTCCTTGCCAGATTTGCATGAGGTGTATGAATGATTAGATTGTGGATTCTTTGCTCGCAAACCGTCCAGGGAGGGATCCTTCCTGCTCTCTTTTACTCCTGTGTCTGTAGAGCACATGGAATATGGGATCTGGCCGGGAGATGGAAGACCCTTGGTGCTCCTACAGGACAAGGAATGGTCAGCCGAGGTGTGAGTGAGCCCAGGGGCCTTTGTGCCAACTTAAAGAGATCCCAGTTATCCTTCTCCGAGCCTGGCCTTGGACTTCCCAGCTCCTTTCCCATCCCGAGCTGAGCACTAGGAATGGATGTCGCTGCCAGGTCTCACAGCTTTTGCAGCTCTGTCTTTTTGGAAAGGCTGGATCTCTAAGCAGGAATGTTTGTAAGTGAATATCAGAGTCTGGGGGAATGGTTCCACCAGACCTTGTCCCAGGGATTGCTGACTCCCTTTGCCTCCTGCCAGGCTGGGATTGTCAGAGAACCCGAAGAGATTTTGCACCCAGGAACCCCAAATCTTATCCTGATGCCCACACTGCTGCGGTCCCTGATGGAATTCACAGTGCCCTGAGCTGTCCCACAAGCCTGGAATCACTGAGCAGGACCCAAAAGCCAAAGCCAGCACGGAACAATCTCGAGCCAAGGGAAAGTGATCTTTCCATCAGAGCCGGAGAAGGTTTTCCCTCAGCCCCGGGGGTGGTGAAAGGTGCCGTCACCGGTTCCTTGAGCCGTCAGCCCCGCTCTTGCGACATTCCCACCAGGAGGCAAATCCCAGATAGCCGTGATAGGGGAGCTGCAGACCTGCTGGGTCCCACCCTGCTATCTCAAGAATGCATTTGAACAGGAGCTGTTTCTGCAGCCTCTGGAGGTCGGGGCTTCAGATGGAAATCAAGCTCCAGAGACAGTCCCACGGGGCAAATTTCAGGAGTTTTGGAGTTGGTGTTCAGCTCAGATAAGCCCTTGAGAGCACAGATACTTTATCTGAGCCTTATCTGAGCTATTTGCATCACTTCAGCCTGAGAAACTGCTGTCAGACGTTTGGGGGGGGGGGGTCAATTAGGATGGTCTGTCTGTTCCTTTAATTGTTATTTCCAACACAGAGACAATTCCATGAGGATGGGACTGTCCTGTGCCCCAGCACAGCTCCGGGAGTTCATCCAGGCTGGAGAGGGGAAGAGCAGGAGGAAGTGCCAGGCTTAAAGGACAGCATTAGGATGGACATTCCTTGAAAGCCCTGGAAGGGATTGCATCTCTCCGCTCTCCTTCTAAAATGGGGTAGAAATCAGCCCCTGCTGTTAATTGGGAATGGGAATGAATCCTCCTTTTCCGAGCAGAGCCAGGGCTGAGCTTTCTAAAGGAGCTCTCTGCACCTCATTTACCAGAACCTGCTTTGTGCCTCTTTCTCACCTTGCCTGGAGCTCCTGGGGGGAGTACGGGGTCCCTGATCTCTTGCTGCTCTCCCAGATCCCTCTTCGCCCCAGCTTTGCAGCAATCAGCTGTTGGACTGGAGGGACCCCGCAGTGCAACCTCCTCTTCCCAGGGCGTGAGGGATTCATCCACCCGAGCTCCCAGTCCTGGTGACTCTTCCCAGCACCCATGGTCATGGAATCAGAGAAACCCAGAATGGTTTGGGCTGGAGAACCTCAAAGCTCATCTTGTCCCCTGGTCAGGGACACCTTCCACTGGGCCAGGCTGCTCCAAGCCCTGTCCAGCCTGGACCTGAGGCTTTTTATGGGAGAAGGGTTCTCAGGGATGAGATCTGGGAGACCAGGCTGAGTCTTACCACTGGGGTTTTGGAAGACCTTGGCTCCATCACTTACCAGAAAGTCTTTAGGCATCCAAACCCCACTGCCTTCCACTGGAGTGAGATCCCTAAATCCCCGCAGCCGCTCCCGTGAGCCCCTGCACAGCCGTTTCTCACGTTGGAGATGCAGATGATTAATTCAGTGCACATTTTATGGCCGTGCTTAATTCAGCGAGGTCAGGAGAGTGGCTGGGGTCCCTGGAGAGCGGGGCTGTGCGAGTGCTTCGGATTACGCACAGAAAGAGACGTCTGAAGTGATCCTTGGCTGCCGGCGAGGCCGGCCCCGGAGCTGCCTCCAGCCTCCCCAGCACGTGCTGGACTTTCCCAGCCCTCCGGATGGACCTTCCCCCATGGGCTTTGGGATCAATAGGCTTTGGAAAAGCTGCACTGGGTCAGTTGTTGGCTGTTTGACCAGAGCTGGGAGGTGGCTCCTCTCTGTGCAGCGGGTCCTGGGAGGGACGGGCAGGGCTAACGAGGGCCTGCGTGTGCTGCGATGAGGGTTTCCCTGTGGGACGGTCACGGGACACTCTCGCCAGTCTCCAAGTGGCTTCAGCGAGGTGTGGGAACAGCTTGGGATGGAAGATGGCATTTGCACGTGGGCTCATTTTCAGCTTTAGGCTCACCAAAGGAGCTTCTCCATGCTCTGGGAGCCGCTTTGGAGACCTCTGATCCCCTCTTAGAGCCAGGGCTTCTCTTGATGTTTTTCCTTCCCCTGTGATGCTTCAAGGGCAGGTTGGGATGCAAAGCTGGGATCTCCACAAATCCCTGTCAGGAGGGTGGAGCCCAGTGGGGGTTGGTCTTTTCTCATGGCTAACAAGGGACTGGACAAGGGAAAACAGCCTCAGGTTGTGCCAGGGTTGGGTGTTTAGGAGAAATGGAGAAAAGAAACTGCTCCACTGAAGGAGAGATTTGATTTCTAAGGAAATCCAGCCCAAACTCCTTCTCCTTAAGTCAGCAGCAGTTCTTTTCCAGGAGTCAGGAATGCCTTTGTCCCTGGTCTGTGTGATTCACTCTCCACATCTGAGGTTCAGGCGGGGCCAGGGGGCTCTTGCTTTGGTCAAGCTGATGTCAGCACTGAGGTAGAAAAGGAAAAAAGGAAGAGATGCCCCAAGGGAGCCTGTTCATGGAAAAATTCTAATTTGGTCAGTTCCAGGCATCTTGCAGAAAAGTCTGCGCTTGGGAGATTTCAACCCAGTTTTCCAGGCTCCAGAGACAGGACTAATTCTGGAAGGCAGTGATGGAATAAAGCTGGCATCTCCTACTGCCCTGGACCAGCTCCTCACCAAGAGCAGCCTTGGGGTATCTGAGACATCTGCAGAGGTGTCCAGAGCTCTGCTTTGCATGCAGCCCCTGCCTGACCCCAGGAGAGCAGAGGCCTCCCGTGTCCAGCAGCTCTGGCAGTGTTTCCATCCAGGCAAACAGCCACGCCGTGGAAGTGGGAGCAGTTTTCCTTGCTCTGCACTAATCAGACTGACAGAATAACGAGGCAGCCCAGTAGCTTTGCTTCGCCTTCCCCTTGCGCCGAGTCCCAGGCTGGGTGTCAGCTCAGTCCCCATATCTTGAGGAAAAACCTCTCTTTTTTTCCACTTTTCTCCTTGTTGCTGCCAAAAGTGACAGATTTTTGGGCGGAAATCATCAATATTTTGTCAAAACCAAATCCAAATATTTCCAGCCAAACCTCAGCATTTTCTGGTGCTGATGCAAAAACAAATCTCCGTGGGAAATGCCAGCAGGGAAAGCAGATGGAGCGATGGGCTGGGGCGTTCTGCTGTCCTGGCTCTCTGGCTGGGATGTGTGGCCGAGGGGCTGCGAGGCACAGGGTGGTTGAACCCGAGAGCTAAATTTGGGCTGCTCTGTGTTTATTCAGTGTAAACAGCCGTGCTCTGCTGACCTGCACAAGCGGCCCGGCCTGAGCAGCTCATCCCATAGAGTCTGGAGCGCAGCAAGCACCGAAATTCCCTCCCTGCTGTCCAGGAGCAGGACGTGCTCTCTCACCCCAGCCACACTCTGAGCTCAGGGAATGATTTTAGGGGCTTCCCCCTCCTGCTGCTGCCTGGCTGGGGTCACCCTGCCCTTCTCCCCCCACAGTTGCCCCTGCCTTTAGCAGAGCCATACTTCCATAACCATTCCTCCTCCCAAATCCCTGCCCGGAGGCCTCACCGCTCCAGCAGCACTGGATCACGGTGGGAGGACTTTCCCCTCCACACCCACCTGAAATCAGGGGCTTTGGGGCTCTCCCACGCCCGCCAAGAGCACCTCGCCCTGGCTGGCCATCGCTGCCGCTCCTCACTTCATTAGCACCAGGGATGTTTATAAATGGCAGGATAATATTTTTCGTTTCCAGTTTGGGTTTCCAGGGCAGCCACTTTCTGAAGCACTTAGGAAGTTTAGAGAAGACGAGGTTATATAAACGGTTTTTCCCCCCTGGGCCCTTATTAATCAAGTGCCTGTGGAGCCATTCCCAGAGCTTTGGGATTGAGGGCACTGGCTGGGTGAGGGGAGGCAGCTTTTTCTTGGCTCCTGCCCTTTATTTGGGAGTTAGGGATGAATGGAGCTCTCAGACCTGGCTGTGGGGTTTGAGGGCTGAGGAGGCTGCTCCTGGGTTGTGTTAAGCTGGGTTTGGGGCTGGGCTCTTGTGCAGCCCTTCTGGGCCTTCGTGTGAGCCATGGCACATCTTTTAAGGATGTTTTTCCTGGCCCTGTGGATGCATCCCTGTAAAATTTGGTTATTTGGTGTAAAACCTTTGCATTTCCTGAGTGCGGGGTAAATCTGGTTTCAACAATGACGTGCATCGAGTTGATCCCTGTGCTTCTCCAGTGAAACCCCATGGATGTGCACATACACTGATTAATAATTCCCTGATGCATTCCTAAGGCTCCCCAGCTTTTCCCACCCAAGCTCCACCAGCAGCTGCTCCCCAGGCTGGGTTTGGAAAATAGGAGCCAGCTTTGGTTCCCATTAGAACCAAACCAAGCTCTGCCTCCTCCTCCTCCTCTGTGTCCTTCCTCCCACTGCCTCCCCCCCACAAGGGACGAGGAATAGGGATTTTCTGTTTTCCTTGGGTGGATGGAGCTCTGCAGCAGCAGCAGGTCCAGCTGCTTCCAGCCTGGAGCCGCAGGTCCACAGGAAATCAGCTCATTAATCTGCTGCCCCACCTTCCCAGTCCTCCAGCCAGGCTCCCTCGGTGTGAAAACGATGATTGAAATAGCCGGAGGGGGGAAATGATGATTTAAAGGGGATATTTGCAACTATTGCTGGCTGGGGCCTTGACAGAAGGCAACTGAATTTCTTCCGGGTCTTGGGAGCGTGTGGGGAAAGGTGCTGAACATCTGGAGTGATTTAGGGGTTCTGGGCTGTTGTGCTGGAGCTCAGCCCGAGGAACTGGGCTGGGATGGGGAGAAAATCCTCCTGAGGCTTTGGGGTCGAGCTGGTGCAGGCTGGGTGTTCAGAAGGTCCATGTCCACCTCCCCCAGGGATCGATGAGGGGTTGTGGTGGCCCCGTCCACTCCGAAATGTGACATGCCAGGACATTTTAGGCAGCCCTGGGGTGTTTGATTCATCATCTGAGTGGATTTTCTTCCCTTCCCAGAACTCTTTTTCAGATTGGAAGGAAACCCCAAGCCCCAGAGGTTGTTTTGTTTCATCTCACAGAGCACAAATTGGCCTTCCCAGCCTCCCTTTTGCCTCATCCTCATCCGAGACTTTCCCCTCCCACAGAATCCTCCTCGAAGAGGTGAACTAACTGGGTGAAAAGAGCTTGTTAACAAATTACTTTTAATAGGCCTTTTTTTTTTTTTCCATTTTGTGATTCCTTCCCATATTAAAAGTGCAAAAATAGAAAGTTTTAGCTCTGGTTGAATGACACAACATTTTCCTTGTTTATTTTCTTTTCACTGCTTTAACCCAACGAGAAGTGTGGGAAAAATAGAAAAAAAACCCTACAGCAAACTGGTCTGTATCAGCCAGGAACGTATTTGGAACAAATATTTGCATCTGATTTTTTCAAAGCATGAAAAATAATAAATAAATCATCTGTTTTCACGACTTTTGCTGCAGGCAGTTGGGAGGTTGGGATAGGGAAGCAGAGTGTGCTGAGCCCTCCTGGATCTCAGGATCTTTGTTCGACAGCTTCCTGAAGATGGGATGAGGGGGAATGGCTTCAGAATGGAAGAGGGTGGGTTTAATGGGATATTGGGAAGGAATTAATCCCTGTGAGGGTGGGGAGGCCCTGGCACAGAGAAGCTGTGGCTGCCCCGTCCCTGGCAGTGTCCAAAGCCAGGTTGGACGGGGCTTGGAGCAGCCTGGGACAGCGGAAGGTGTCCCTGCCCACGGCAGGGGTGGCACTGGATGAGTTTTAAGGTGCCTTAAACCCCCTGAAATCACCCGTGGCTGTCGCGGGGTGACCGTGTCCCCTCCGGAGCCGCAATTCCCTGCCCAGCAGCTGTTCCCATTCACACCCGCAAGGATTTAGGACCTTGGGCGAGCTAATCAGGAGCCGCTCCTGGGGAGAGAGGCGTGTTATTTAATTAGCCGCACAATGGGCTGGCTGGGAGGCACGTGGTGGCTCTGATGGCAGCGGATAGATGTCCTTTTAGCCGGGCTAATTGTTGGGAAATAGCGGGCGCTTTGTTCAGCCCCAGCGTGGGCTCTGTGATCTCGCAGAGCCCGGGGGCTGCCCCGCTTATAATTTTAGACAGATCCATTCAAGCCTGGCCTGCAGCGCGGGGCCGAACAAGCCGGGCATTGTTGCCGAGCCAGAAGCGGCGGCCAAGAAAACCACCCCGAAAAACCCAAACACGTGTAGGGAGGAATATTTCCCTGGCGCTTGTTCGCTGCCAGGCCAGGTTGCCAAGCGCAGACAATTGCGGGAGAGGAGGTTTTTCCTCTTTGAGCCGCGTTTGCAGGCGGATCCCTCATCCCAGGGGTGATGCTGGGGGCGTCTCTGCTGGCAGAGCCTCTCTGGGCAGGGCAGTTCCAGGGCTGTGGGTCTCATCCTGGAATTTCCGTGCTCTGGGATAATCGTGCCCATCCCTGAATTTTCTCTCCAGACTGGATGTGTGCACCTGCCACCTCACGGCCGTGGCAGGGCAGTGGTTTGGGATGGAGGGACCTTGGCTGTTGGATCTTTGTTGTTTCTGCCTCCCCGGGTCCTGTGCAACCAGGGATGGAAATCCCAGCTCTCTTTCCTGAGCTTTCCCCTCAAATCTCTCTCTGGAGAGACCTCATCACGGTTCCCAACCCCTGAGCTTTTCCTTGGGGACTGCTGAACTCCCAGCTCCTTGGGAAGGGAGAAAGTGTCATCAAAAAAAGGGATGGAGGCACAAAGGTGGAAATATCGACCAGGAATTAAACTTCCATCACTTGAACCCCTCCGTCCTGGCCCCGGTGTTAACCGGGGGGTCACTGCAGTCCTGTAGTTTGTTTTCCTGGGCTGGTCACTTCCAGCTGGCTGCGAGCATGGGATTCTCCCGGTGGCTGCCACTTCTCGGGCTGTGCATTCTCTACCAAAGCTTGGAGCCAGACTGACCTTTCCTGGGAGGCGCTTGTGTGGCTCTTGGACCTTGCTAAAGTGAAATGTGGCTGTCCCTCGGTGCTTGGGGAAGCACTGGGTGCTGTTTTGGTGGCGGTGGGTTTTTGGAAGATGGGAAGGGCAGAGAAGCGTCAGTGATCACAGCCTGGCTGTCAGGAGACCGTTTATGAGCAATGATCCCTTTGCCTCTCCTTCGTAATCCCTCCGTGTCCCCCAGGGAAGGGAATTTCAAGGGCTGCCAGGGATCAGGTCAGTAAGGAGAGACTGGTGAATGCCAAAAGTGCAGCCACGAGCCGTGCTGCTTAAACCTGAGCTGGCTGCTTTGTTGGTGCTCTGAAGGAGAGAGATCTGAGGCCAGAGAGATCCGAGCAAAGGTGAGAGAGGGGTCCTGCAGGTGAGGATTGATGTGTATCAGCTGCACGTGCCCGGTGTGATTGTGAATATCGGGAGTTCGACAGCAGAACCCCTCAGGGTGTGTTTACCAAGAGCGCGGTGCTGTGACTTGAGGGGAGAGGGAAAATGTCCGGAGAGCAAACAGTGCTGCAGAGCAGCTTACGAGGGTTTTCCATCCAGCAGCGACACGAGTGAGTGTCCGCACGCCCGCCAACGAAATTCCCGTCAGGGTGGCACTGCTGGAGCCCAGAGCAGCTCCTCAGGGGCGGGATCAGCACCTCTGGGAGGCACTTGGAGCTTCTCGGGCAGCTCATGAGGCTTGCTCGGGGTCCCTCGGCGTGTGACGGGGCTGTGGCTCTGCGTGCCGAGCCCTGACCCCCGCTGGCCACAAAGCGGCTTTTGTGAGCCCTCCCCGCCGGGACTTAATGAGAGCAGGAGCCGTGGAGGCTCGGAGCCCGGGGACAGGCGGTCACAGGAGGGCATTGTGGCAGCGATGGCCCGGGGCTGGGCCGGCCCGGGGCTGGAGATCCCAGCGGGAACTCTGCCCTGGCTGGGGGACTTTCCGTGCCTCCAGCCCCACAGCGAGGGCACCCCAGGGGCCACATGTGGGGCACGGTCAGCACCTCCGGGACCCCGGCACTGGGTCTGGGAGCGGCCCGGCTGCCACAGCCCGCCCGGGGGCACACGCAGGATGTGCCACTAACGAGCTCTGCTTCCCTGCCCGGGCCAAAAACGGGAGGCTGGAGTCAGCAGGGCTAATCCAGCCTCCTCTTACCAAAATACTCCAATGCTTCCCAGCTATTACGGCTCTTGAAAGAATTTCTCGTATCATTTTAAATTCCAGGAAAGGTATCTCCCAGGGGAACGGCCGTGGCGGCTGCCTGCTCTTTCCTCTCATTGCACAGGGCCACCTCCACACCCAGGGCCACCTCCCTGCTCTTTCCTTTCTTGGAGTGGTGGCCGCTGCTCCTTCCAACAATGTCCCCGTTAAGATAAATCCTTTCATGTCTCCGTTTCTCCCTGGAATTGCAGGACAGTTTTTTGGTTTGGTTTTTTTTTTTCTCTCCCCTTTGCTCCTGATTTTTGTCCCATGCCCTCTGGATATTGTTTACTTGACAAAACATCAAACCCAATCCCTGACCGCTCACGGTCATTAAAAATCCCATGGCAGTTTTGGGGAAGGCTCCAATTTGGCTAATTACGCTCTGCCATAAATATCCCCCTGCAGTTTTAATTGGATATGGTGTTCTTCATTTCCTGGCCATTACAGCTGGGTGGATGCTCCACGTTATTCCGTGGCCATTGTATTTCACCCCATGTTCTGGTAGCAGCAGTGCTCGGAAAAGCTCCTTCTCCAGACCAGAAGTCACACCTAATTCTGCTGGGATGAGAATGGGGAAATGCGAGGGAAAGGAGAAGCTGTCCCAGCTCCATGACGTCTGAAGGAGAGCCAGCAGCTGCCCCGGGCTGGGGCAGGAGTGAATTTGGCCGTGGAGAAGTGAAAGAGCCACCCCAGCCAGGAGAGAGGTCATGGAAGGTTCAGAAACCACGGCAAAGTCTCTGCTCTCCTAACACCTTTCCTCAGTGCTAAATGAGTAATAATTATTATTGTTCTGTTAACCCAAGGTTCGTCAGCGGCCCTGGGAACAATGGGGCATTACTGCCCGTCCTTTCTTTGTTCCCAGCGGTCGAAAACAGCGGGGCCGCGCTGTGGAGGGAGGGCAGATGGTTATCGCCCATCTCCAGCCCCGCATCCTCCCTCCCCGGACAGAGCCTGAGTGGGTATTGACGCTCAGTAACGACCCAGTGGAAAACGAGGGTGAGGCTTGGATGGGGAAGAGGAAAGATTTCTCTAAAGCCTGCGAGCAGCAAATAGGAACCAGTTGCTGGGGCGAAGTCATGTTTGGCAGGTCTTGGACTCGGAATGGTCACATCCCAGCTGAAGAAACTAATCAATGGATTCCTTCCATGCCTTCTGCGAACACTGAGCCATTGAGCGGCTCAGCTGGAGCTCAGAGCCAGGCCTTTCATGTTGCAGCTCTGAAGTGAACACAAATTAAGGCGGCTGCTGGGATGGAGTTCGAAGGAGAGATTCAGCTGCCCTGGGAGGAAACCTCCGTCCGCAGCCACTCCGTTCTTTTCCTCCCCTTTGGGGATTTTTGCCCTGGTGCTACTTTTGGAAGCATTTCCAGTTTCCCTGCGTGTAGGGGTTGCCATGCATTGCACCAGCAAAATGGGACATAGGTTTGGGGAGGCGCAAGGGGATGAGGCAAAGCTCAGAGCTCCTCTGCAGCCACCCTGCACCAAGCTGGGCTCGGTGTCATAGGCTGTGTGGGACCAGGGCTCAGCTGGGATGCCAGCAGCGTGTGGATCTCTCCTAATAAGAACCACGCAAGCTGTGAGAAAGGTCTTTACTAGGGGCTTTGTCGTGGTCCAGAAGAGAAGGATCTCCAGCACAGGTGCCCTGGAGTTCAGCCAGTCCTCGAGACTGTAACACTGCGGGAGAGGCTGAGCCAAAAGCATCGGCCCAGGGGAGCAAGGCTAAAGCAGAGACACCTCAGGGCCTCCTCTGTTGCTGCCTCTCAATCCCTGGCAGGTCCATCCTCTGCCCAGGAGAGCCTCGTGCCGTGTGCCACCAACAGCCTGTCCCAGTTTGTGTTTGGGCGAGTCCCGGTGACCTCGCCGGGCCTCCTCCTCCCCTTTTTCGGTCTGGGGGTTGTGGTTTGCTGCAGCGGCGCTCCGAGCGGGGCGAACGAGCCGCCCGGGGGGGTCATTTCCATACGGTTGGGACTGCAGGTGCTTTCTGCTGGCTCCGGCAGGCAGCTGCACAAACCGGCACCCCCGGCCAGCTCCCTCCTCTCCCTGCCGCGGGATCCCAGCCCGGCCGAGCGCAGGAAGGGAAGGACTGGGGAGCTCTGATAACTGCATCGGGTTTCTGTTCCCAAGCCTGCTCTGGAGGGATCAGAGATCAGGCAGCTGTTTCTCCTGAATCCCCTTTTGATTTTCAGCTAGAAACGTTCTGCTAAATCTGCTTTCTGTGGTTTCTTCCTTCAATTGTTGCTGTAGGGGGAAGAAAGAAACCCAAACCTAGGGCAGGTGCAAGCACATGATCCTGTCCTGGGGAGGGACCACATTTTATCCTTGCAGCCATCCTCTTTCCACCTTCAGATTTCCAGGTTCATTCCTGTGGTAGGTTTCAAACCACCAGCCGAGGTTTCCAACCCTGAGCACGGCTCAGGTTCTCCCGAGCCCTCGGGAATCCGTGGAGGAGGTTTTCCATCACAGCAAATCGCTGGTCCTGCTCCACTGCTGCAGGAATAGGTTGCCCAGGACTGAGCTTGCAAGTAAATTGGAAACAAGATTGCCTGTAAAACTGGGGATGGGAGAGGTTGTCAGTGGGTGAGGAAGATGAACTTTGGGCTGGAGCTCCCTGCCTGGCTTTGCCAGCTCTCAGCCCTCCTGCTGCTCGGTCTGCCCGCCTTGGCAAAGCCGTGCTTGCAGCCAGAGCCAGCTCTCCACGTCTGCCCCGGCACCTCACAGCTTCTTTCGGTTGCACAAATCTCCTGCTATAAATACGCCCGTGGTGGCTGAGAAAGGCCCCACTGCAGAAGCGAAATAACCTGAGCTGCAGCGTTTGCATCTGCAGCTCATCTTTTGGGGCCTTGGGAGGTTTCAGAGGTGTTTGCAAGCGGGACCCTGGTCCATCCCAAGGGCTGGGCAGTGACCATGACCCCAGGCCTGTGTTCACTTGAGCCCATCTTTGATGGGAGCACCCTGATCTGCCCCAGAGACTCAGAGGCTGTTACAAATTTTCGGAGTGACAGAACCACAAGAGCTGGTTGCTAATGACTTTTTTTCTCCGTGCCGGTAAGCTGACATCTGTGAGTCATTCTCTCCTTCTGCTCTGCCGTTTGTGGTCTGAAGTTTGTGCTACCCAAATACAATCAAATAGATTTCATGTGCAAACCGATATCCTTCTGTTTAACTCCATGCCGTGCTGGCATGATACTCATCTTGCATCTTCAAGATGCTTTTTATCCAGTCAGTTCCCAACTCTTTTTGGCCTCCCACCTCTACCAAGCAGGCCTGGGAACAGCCACCCCTGGCTGTCACCCACCAGGACACAATGTGCACAGCTCTGCCCTGGCTGTGCCCCTGAGTTTGGATGTGTGGGACAGGATCAGGCTGCTCCAGGCAGGATGATGGGAACGTGAAGGGGTGATGGAAATGTGAGGAGACGAAGTGAGCATGAAGGGGTGATGGGAGCTGAAGGGGTGAGTGTGAAAGGCAGCGGTTCATGTCGAGACAGGCGGGGTGAAGACAACTGGCCCGGTTTCAAGAGCCGTCGGTTTCAGGCAGTGGCTCCAGCCAGGGCGGCATTTTCCCGTGCTCCAGCTCTCGTCCCGCCGTGTTTGGGGGCCGGGATGCGAGCAGAGGTCGGGGCGGAGGCGCCCTGGATGCGCTGCCCCCCCTCCATCCCCGGACCCCCGTTCCCCCGGCAGCGCCGGCTCCGCTCCCCGCGGCGCCGGGAGCCGGGGCCGCCTCCGGGGCGGGGCGGGGCGGGTCCCTCCCGCCGCTGTCACCGCTCGGGGCCGGCCCAGCGCCCTCCCCTCGGTTCAGCCCGGCCGGGGCGGCGGCGGCGGGGACGGGCGAGGCGGAGCGGAGCGGAGCGGGGAGCGCAGCGCAGCCGGGAGCGGAGCGAGGGAGCGCGGAAGGAAGGAAGGAAGGAGGAGGAGGAGGAGAAGGAGGAGGAGGAAGAGCAGCGGGAGGAGGGAGGCAGCGCCGGCCGCGCTGACCCGGGCGCCCCGCTCCGCGCTCGGCGGGGCTCAGCCGCCGCCCCCCGCTCCCGGCGCGACGCCCCCGGGGCGCTGCCCCAGCCATGAAGGCGGCGGTGGATCTGACCATCATCAAGACGGAGAAGGTGGACCTCGAGCTCTTCCCGTCCCCCGGTGAGCGCCCTGTCCCCTCCGCGCCCCGCTCCGCGCAGCCCCGTCCCCTTCTCCCTGCGAGGGCGGCGGCGGGAGAGGTTTGGCCGGGGGGGAGAGGTTTGGCCGGGGGGAGGGGGTGATCCGAGAGGTCGGTGTGGGTTTTTTGGAGGTGTCTTTTGGAAGGGAACACGGAGCGCACCCCAAGTCGCAGCGCAGCGGCGCCGCCCGGGCTCTGCCCGCTGCCGAAGGCCAATTGACTTTCCGAGCGCTTTAATGACTTTCCATCCCCCTCCTTCTCTTAAAAACCATCCCGCCGCCCCTCCAGCCTCCTTCCCTCATGCGCCTGGCATCCTTGCCGGGATGTCGGGAAGCCCGTCCGGCGGGAGAGATGCGCTCCCCGGGACTCCCCCCATCGCTAGCTGGGATGTGCGTTCCCCCGGCCCTCGCTGGAAATGCCTTGTGTGGTCCAAGCACTCGTGGTGTTTGGGAAACACCACTCCAGCGATAACTGCTCTGGATTTTGCACTTTCAATCCAGGAAAACCCGCCGCTTTGATTTTTTTTTTTCACCTTTCTGGAGCTGGAGAAATGGGTGGAGGGAGCAACACGTTACTGAAGGGAGGCGGGAGGGGGTTTGTGTGTGTTGTAGCGGTGAGTTCAGCTGCTGCTGGCTGTGGTTACTGCTCCGAGCCGAGCCTTGACCAGAATAAGGGCTGCTGTTCACACATTGCTGGCGTCTGGCTGCTCGCTGACCCCGGGCACTCAACTGCTCTCTGCCCTGCCCAGGCGAGGTGGAGGATGGAGCTTGGAGGGCCCGCAGGAAAAAAAAACCACCTCTTTTTTCTGTATAAAACGAGTCCTGTTGCTTCATCTCTCCCTGCTGCAATTCCCACTGGAAGTTTGCTGGATTTTGTGCAGCGCCAGTGCGGCGAAGAAAATCAAATTAAAGATTGAGTTGTACGTTTCTCTGCCGGTTAGAAAGTTTCTAGGAAAGCCAGAAAGGAGGCAGAGCTCCTGCAGGCATTGGAATTTTGGGCTGCATGTGGAAATAAAATGACAGCTGAGTGCCGGAGCCGCACAGGGGTTGGTGCTTAGACTTCAGTAGATGCTGGTGCAGCATCAGCCGGGCTGCAGAGAGCTCCAAAGTCAGCACCCGCCTGGGCATCAGCCATCCATGGGCTACGGAGTGTCCAGCGCAGGAGTGTCTCCCTTGGGATCCCTCCTCCCGCCCTCCCTGGCCGCAGGGAGCACCCTGTGCTGGTCAGAGCAGGGCCGGTGCTCCCCGCCCCGACAGCAGGGCTGCGCCTGGCTCCGGCTGTGAGCTGGGGGCACCAGGCTTCAAAATGCCCGAGGGATGCTGAGGATGCACCCACACAGCTGAAATGAGAGGCTCGAGCGCAGCTGAGGACCCGTTTGTGCCTATTTCCTAAAACTTTGGTGAAGACTCATTCCTGCCCTTCAGCTCCCGAGGGCAGCTTGCTTTGTTGGAGGGGCGGAAAATGGGACAGGAATAAACACCATCCCATCAGGGTGGGATGGGGTTTGCTTTTCACTCCAGAGTAAAGTATCTGTTTAAATTTGCACTCTCCTGGTGTGGGTGGGAGCTCTCACAGGGGCTCTGGGTGTCTGAGCCCTGGAGCAGTGGAATTCCCTGGTGCCCGAAGGGAGGACTCAGAGTTTCACCCTGCCTTAAGCTCATTTTCTGCCGTCCCTGAAAGCACTGCTGCAGCTGATGTCAGCAAACAGTTCTTAGAGCCGACCCAAAGTTTAAACTCGGGCAGGAAGAGCGCTGAAAAACACAAACCCGAGAGGCAGAAAGGAGCTGCCCCCCCATCGGGCTCGGCTGCAGCCGCTCCTGTGCTGGTGGCTGCGCTCGCTGGGAGCCACAAAGGTCAGCGCTGTCAATTAGCGGGCTTAACCTCATTTCCCCTCCAGCTCGGGGAGAACGCGGCAGCTTTCTGGTTCGGTGGGATTGATGGTGAGGGAAGGAGTGAGGATGCTGCTGGGTTGTGTTCCTGGGATCCAGCCGTGCCGCGGGGAGGGAACATCATTTCTCTCTGCTCCTGGAGGACTCATCTGCTCCCTGACGGCTCCTTCAGCCCTGAGTCTGCCACCAAATGTTCCCATGGTCCTGAATTTCAAAATGGGCTGAGAAGGACTCCAGCCCCTTGTCCCTTCACAAAGCAGCCGTGCCCGATGTGATCCCCGGGGTTAACCCTGGGCAGGGAGGGTCCCTGCAGCCAGAGGATTTCAGTTGTGCAGGATGTTTGATGTGCCAGGTGCCTGATGCCCCATAAAACCACACCCCTGTCCCCTCTCACCCCCCAAACCAAACCCTGCTCCATCCCACGCCTCTGCCTGCAACACTTCGGGGGGATTTGTGGTGTGTCCGAGGGGTTTAAAAATAACCTGGAAGGGATGTGGAGTTGTAGGAAGCTTCCAAAGCCAAATTTTCCCCCTCCACCCGTGCTGTTAGCAGCAGGAATGTATGGGTGAGATGAGCAGGTCAGAGCCAGAACCCCAAGGGGGTGGGTTCTCCTTTAATGGACAATTTTATGTGCATGGTTATTTTTATGAGGCTCTGATGAAGAGGACTTTAACATCACTTGTGGTGGTACCTACATGGCCGATCCACCAATGGCTTGGTGGGACAGTTTGAGACAGTGAAACCCCAAACCATGGAAAATTCAACCCTAAGGGGAGCTTCACCTGGGGGCTGGTGGGTGCTGCCCTCCACAAATCACTTTTTTTCCTGCAAGCTCCGTTTGCTGGCTGTGGGCAGAGTGGGAAGCAGCTCCCCAGCCCTCGCTGGGAGCTGCGGGGTGTAATTGGGGTTTCCAGGCACTCATTTCTTGCTAAGGAAGCTGCGGATTTGCCGCCCCCGAGGTCCCAGAGCAGGGCTGTAATCCCAGGTGTCGTTCCTGGTCATCCCAGGCGGAGCAGGGATGCTGAGCTGCCCATCCTGCATCCAGCCCTCCTTTTGCCTCCTTTCCCTGGAAGTGTGTTACGGGAGCAGGGGCGGATTTGTTCCTGGAAAAGGGATTTGCTCCGCGCACACGCAGCACAGAAATCCGGACTTTTCGGCTTTTCAGCTCTTCCCATGCCTACCCTGAGGACAGCTGGGACATGGACACGTTGTTTCCATTGGCCTGTGCGTGGGTGGCATCCCAGGGGTGTATTTTTATCTGGCAAGAGCCTTTCCCTCTGTTTAGGATTTGGGACAACGTCACTTAGGGCTGAAGCAAGATTTTCCCTTCCAAACCTCTGTAAGATTCTGGTTCTCCTGCTGTGGTGGTGCAGGGTACAGGAAAGCTCCTGCACAGCTTCCGTGCTGCTTTTGGGTGTAGGAGCTGCCTGGATCGTGCTTCTCCCCCTTCCCACAGCCAGGTCAGGCTTTGCTTTCACTTTCAGTGCAGACAAATACGGGAGTTTGCATTTAGAGCGAGCCTGGCAAATGCAGAGCTCCTCCACAGAGTCTCGCCGCGGGCGAGTGGCAGAGAAAATCGCTCTTCTTTAGGTTTTAGGAGGGGATCCTTCATTCTGCCCTCTGCCTTGTGTAGGGAGGACAAGTCTGCAGCCATACCTGGCTCCCAGGTGTGCAGGGAGCGGGGTCACAGCTGGATCGGCCCGTCCAGCGGGGGTCAGTTTGCTGAGCTGGTTGGGGTAAGAGCGCTCAGGGACCTGGAACATTGCTCTCAGCCAAAAAGAAAGGTTGGATCCTGCGTTATCACCTCCAGCTGTGTCAGCTGCTGCGTGACTCAGTTTCCCTGCTGCTGACGGGAGCTGGCTCCTGCATGGCCACGTTTTCTTTCCATGCGGGATAAAACCCAGCAGAGAACTCCAGCATTTCCCTCCCCGCTTTGGGACGTTCTCTGTCCCTCGCTCTGCCTCAGAGGTGCTGGGATTGCGCTCACCTGTCCTCTCCGGGACACGCAGGATGCCAGAGCCTGGGGGAAGGAAAGCACTGCTTGGTGATTCCGGGGATGCAGGGAGTCTCACCCGGATCTTTTGGGATGCTCTGCTCTGCAGTGCAGCCAAGGTGAGAGCCGGGCTGGGCTGGGGATGCTCTGTGTGGGCTGGAACCATCAGCAGCGAGGCTGAGGCTCAGAAATGGAGGGCTTGGGGCTGCTCTCGCCTTTTCGGTGCTGATTGCCTGCGGTGGAGGTGAGAACTCAGCTGAAGAAGAGCAATTACCTCTGTATGCGCTGACAAAATGCCCATTACTGCGGTATCCAGCCGGGATGCGGGAATGAGAGGTTCCCAGGAGGGGGGACGGGCTGCACTTGGCTGCCACCAGCTCCAGCTTTTTTCGTGTCGACTTCACACCAAAGCTCTGAAAAGGGGTGGAAAGAGGGCGGCTCGCGGAGCTGTCCCGCAGGGACACATCCACCAAAGCGCATCCCTGGTGTTTAACCTGGGTACAGGGAGGGAGATTTCCACGGAACAGGAGCAAACCCCCGTTCCTTCCACGTTTCCATCCCGAGCTCCCCAAAGCACGCACCAAGGGTGTAATTACAGCGTCGTTACATGGAGTGGCCCCTAATTAGCCGTGTAATTACAGCGCGCCATGCTTTGATGGGCCTTATAGAATGTAGGGATAACGCTGGAATGCTGCGCTCCAGCTCTCCAGAGCGAGCTGCTGAGACATCCTAAAACTTCCTGCGCTCCCAAATCCAGAGCAGATTGCTGGCAGGCAGGCAGCGAGGGGCTGGGACTCCAGCGGGACTGTGGCTGAGCTTTGCCAGGGGATTATCACAGAATCCCAGAATGGTTTGGGTTGGAGCGGCCTTAAAGATCTTCTCGTTCCACCTGGGACACCTCCCACCAGCCCAGGCTGCTCCAAGCCTCGTCCAGCCTGGCCTTGTACACGTCCAGGGATGGGGCAGCCACAGCTGCTCTGGGAGCCAGCTCTGCATTTGCTGCTGTGGAAGTGCAGAGGCTGCACCCTCTGGAATGGATCCTGCTGTGTGAGGAGCTGGGAGCAGCTGGATCAGGTGCAGAGGTTGTCCCATGGATTAAACCCTCGGGTGGGTGTGAGTAAGACCAGGCTGTCTGAATACACTTTGGGGATGTGAACTGGCAGAGCTGTTGCCCTAAATGGCCCTTGTCAGCTGTGGCACCAGGATCCACTGGGATTTTGGGGAAGGGAACAAATCCAAGTAAATCTGTCCCAGATAAGGCAGGAGGGTGTTTTCCTTTTTGCACTGTCAGCTGGTCCTTGCATGGCACAAGATGAGCAAATCGCAGGATTTAGGACAACAAGTGTCACTGCTGTCCCTGATCCCGAGAATGGAGCTCTGGCACCCTCCAGGCTGACAGATCCTGCTTGGAGGAGCACCTGTGCAGGGTAGGGATGTGCCAGGACCTGAGGAGATGCACAAGGAGGGGAGGATCTGCTTTATTTGAGCACTGAAGTTCCCCTGGGGCCAGGGCCTGACTGTGATTGGGGATCCCTGTGGGAATTGGGATATTCCTATGGGTGCAAGGTTGTGCCTCTGTAGGTCAAGCCCTGACTCCCCAGTTGGCTTTTCGGCTGGGAGTTCCTGGTGGATTCCAGTGTCTCCAGTGCCTCCTGGTGCAGCTCCAAGCCCCATCCCAGCAGGAGCCAGTGGCACAATCTGCAGCTGATCTGAGCAGCACAGCCGCCTCACAGCCAAAAATCAGGCCTGCAGCCCTTTTTTGTAACCCCGCACCACAATTATCCCTCTCAGCTCTTTTGTTCCTCTTCCGTGACTAAGCTGCTCGCTGCCTGTGTTTCTTTTTTTTCCTTTCATTGTGTAGTTTATAATCTTCCAACGAGATACAGACGAAAATTTGTTTGCAGTGCTGGCCAAGAAGGCTCTCGTTTCCCTGGCACGGGGCCATGCTTACATCTCCAGTCAAAATACTGCTGGTTAAACAATAAATATTTATTGATTCTCCTACGAGCTCCTACATTTTTCCCAGGTGCAGTGGAATTTGAGGGGGGGGAAGCACTTGAGTGCTGCCCATGGCAGAGTCTGGAGATGGCTCCGGAGATAACGGGCCTGGAGTGGGGGATCTCCTCCTGCAGAGGTGGCCCTTGGACAGCTGGGGTGGGTCCTGCAGCACAGCCCTGCAGAGCCGCTCTCAAACCTCCAGCCCAGCTTTCCCAGGTTTGAGGATTCGTGCCCGCAGGCCTCCCTGGCAATTGTGGGAAAATGTGGAAATCTACACGTTGTGCCTGAATATCTCCTGGAACAGGGGAGGGGCGGTCCGAGGTGGGCACGGAGTTGGCAAAAAAAGAAATAAATCCCTGAATCCCAGAATGGTTTGGGTTGGAAGGGATCTTAAAGCTCATCCAGTTCCACCCCTGCCGTGGGCAGGGACACCTCACACTGCCCCAGGTGGCTCAGGGCCCTGTCCAGCCCGGCCTTGGACCCTCTCAGGGTGGTTTCAGTTTGTGATTTGGTCTCAGGGCGGCCACCCCCGGCTCTGGAGCCTTTCACAGGCTGCAAATGTTGCCCTGCAGAGCCTGAGCCCTGCACGGCTGTGCTGAGCTGGAGACAGAGCCTTCGGTGCTGTGCCCAGAACTGCTCCAAGGTGTCCCATCCTTCTCCAGAGGGGTGGCCCCTGGATGGGGACAAACCCTGCTCTGTCACCACCGTCTCTTTCTGAACTGAAACTCTGCATTTTTATGTTGAGGTTTTGGGGATTTTTTCACTCAACTGCCAAAAACCCAAGACCTGATTCACTCCTCTGCCCCATGAGCAGCACCAGCTCATGGCAGCAATGCCCCTGTGCAGGGCCGGGCAGGTGACACGTTTTCCCCTGTCCCCTCCCTGGCTGTGCTGACCTTGTGCAGTTTCCTGGCTCTCCAGGCCATGCCCAGCTCTGTGCAGGGCAGGTGGAGCCGGTGTTTGCAGGGAAGCAGGAAGATGGGGCAGCACAGCCCCTCAGCCCCACATCTGGTTCCTGGATAAATAGAACCTGCCAGAAAAACATCACAAACGCACCGAGACACAGCAGCTTGCTTCCCCAGAGAGGAAAATCCCCTCGTTTCTGTGGCTCCCTCTGGTTTGGGAATGAGGATTGGAGTCATTGTGACAGCCCCGGTTGTGGATTGGGATGTGCAAAGTCGCAGGGCTCTGTCTGGGTCTGAACTGGGCTCTGGGGCTGTAATTCCCATTCATTCTTCTCCCAGCTGGTGCTGGGCACAACAGCAATCCCTGCTCCAGCAATTCCCTGCTTTCCAGCCTTTTTCCTCGTGTTTAAACCTCTCCTGTGAAGCCAGAAGAGGCAGAGACCTCCAGCTCAGGTAGCTGGTGCAGGAACCCTGGGGTTATTTGGGCTGGAGCAAATGTCCTGGGAGGGAGGGTGTGCAGGGAGCACCACTCTCCTCTGAGATGGGGCCGTGTGTGGGATATCTTCCCACCGAATCCCAGTTTCTGGGATGGCTGTGGGGCTGCAGGCTGCCTCCTCACCCCAGCTGAGCATCCAGAGCTTGTTAATGAACAAAATGCATTTTCTTACACGGAGGGGATCCTAAATTGGCTCCACATGGATTCTGGAGGTTGTCGCACTTTCCCGGAGGGTGATGGCATGAGCAGGAATGTGGGATTGATGAAAGAAGCCAGACACTGAGTCAAAAGCTCCCCCTCTCCCCTCGTCGTGCCCCCTCTCCCCCCATCCCATCTCAAATACTTGACGTGATTCCAAGGCATTCTTCACATGGCTGGTGGGGAGTGCAGGAGAAGCCAGCCCAGGACTGGGATTTTCTTTAAATGCAGCTTTTTGGTAAAACTTTGGGGTCTCTGACCCCAAAAGATGTTGAGGAAAGGCTTGATGAGACCTTTTTTTTTTAGGGAAACTGAGGCATGGTGCTCCCATTCTGCCGCATCAGGGAAGTGGGAGCATCCCCAGTCGGGTGCTCTGGGTCTCCCTCTGCTTGCAGGATTCCTGTTTTCCATGGTCTGTGTTCCACTGTCCGGCTCCTCCCTGGCTCCTCCACAGCCTCAGGCAGGCCTGGACCCATCCATGCCCCCCGGGATTCCCAGTTTGGGGGTGCTGGGTGACTGGGGCAGGCGACGGGCTCAGCATCCCTCAGGAGCCAAGTGTCCAGCAGGGCGGGATGGGGCTTGCTGGGATTCCCGCTGGGATGCTGCCTCTCCTGGGATGGCAAAACTGCTGACTCAGGGAAGCTGCCACTGCCACCAGCAGCCCCTAAAAGCTGGAGCTGGACACCGGGCTGTGCTTTGGGGGTTGTTTTCTGTTGTTTTCCCCCCGTTGTCAGCACTTTTTATCACAATAATCAAACTGCGGCTTTTTGACCCACATGAAAGTTTTTTTCAGAGGTGCCTGCGTGTGTTTGTGCAAAGCCACTGAATTTTGGTCACTGCTCTGGAAGCAGAAAAGGGGATTTTTGTTTTCTTACCTTTTAGTTTTGAGCAATTGTTTACCGAAACCTGAACCCTCTGAAGAAACAGCTTGCAAAAGCTGAGTAGTCCTGGCTTTTTCCACTGGAAAATTAAAAAAAGATGGAGTGGAACACGTGAAATTTGGGTCTTTTTTTCCCCTTCTTTTTTTACCCATTATTGTTAGAAGCGGTTTGAAAATGCAGTGCCAAGAGCTTTCTCTTTTCAAGTGCTCGAGGCACGTTACCCAACTGCTCCATCCCTCAGACTGCTCCATGAGGTCAGCAAACGCAATTCCTCCCGGTCTGCAGCTGGAAATGAGGAAAAACTCCTTTACTCAATCCCTGGCACCATCCCCAGGCAGCGGAGGAGCCCAGCAGGTTGGGAGCGGCAGCGCGGTGCCCCGAGCCCGCGGCATTTCCCAACCCCATCCTTGTGAAGGGCTGCCAGGGAATTTGGGCTCTGGGAAGGCTGGGAAAGTTTTCCTTTCCAGCGGCAGCAGCGGGATTTGGGATTCGGAGCTGTCCCGGTAGCCGGGGCCGTTCCTCGCTGGGGCTCTTCCCATCCCTTTAAGCGGCTCCAGATTTGAATTTGGCTCCAAAGGCCGGGACATGAAAGGCCCCGGCCCTGCGCCTGTTTGCCTTCGAGCGGGATGACTCGCATCATTCCTGCTTCCAAACAGCCGAGCCCGAGCGGCCGGGGCCATATGGATCCTATAGAGTGACCCGGCTGCCCGGCGGGATGGGGAGGGAAGGAAGGGATCGGCGGGATGGGGAGGGAAGGGGGTCAGGAGGGGCCGCCCCGGGCTGTGTCACCCCCGGGCTGGACCCTCTCCCCGTTTGGCGTCTGCAAGGGCTTCTGCCTCCCGTGGCTTCCCAGGCACTCACTGAGAGCCACAGTTAGGCTGAAAGAATTTAAAAAATAAAAGAAGAAAGAAAACGGGGGACAAAACCCCGGAGGAAAAGGAGGGAAGGGCAGGGAAGGGCCGGGGAGGATGATGTGCCTTTAAGCCGCGTGTGTAACTGCTCGCTAATCTGGTGACTAACTCCGCGCGCGGCTGCCAAGCCGGGCTCCATCCCCAGCCCAAGGCTCGGGAGTCATCGGGTCCCCTCCCTGCCCCATCCCGCGCCCAGCCGGGCGCCAGCCCCCCCGGCCCCCCGCACTCCCCAATGCAATTTATTTACTCATCTGGAGGGCACAGCCCCGGCGGTCTCTTGACTCAGCAGTCCGGGGCCGATGGGAGCTGCGGGAGCAAATTCCAGGCAAGAAATAATCTCATGACTTGTCTCGGAAAAGATTGCTCCGCAAAGATCCCCTGACGGTCACGGAGCGCTCCGTGCCGGCCCCTCCGGCATAGCCTGACCAGGCTCCCGATTTCCCAACCTCGGGCAGCCGGGGCAGCCGGCCAAGCATCCCGGGGGGACTCGCTGCAGCTTTCTCCCTCGGAAAAACAGGGATGGATTCGGGGATAGGGGATGGCACGGGGGCCTCGGAGCCGATGCCTGTCCCCCCGGGATACAGGGAGTGGGGAGCTGGAGCTGGCCAGGGCAGGGAGCCCGGAGCTTGGGGCTGTGCTGGGTTTTGGGGCATTCCTCCTTTTCCCCCTCCACTTCCCAGGGAGGGTTTAATCCCTTCCTTCATCCCCAGGCGATTTTGGTTCCGCCATCAGTGGTTTTGCCCAGGCACTGGCATCACCTCCGGCAGGGCTGGCACCAAGGATGACTTTCGAAGTACATTTATCCTTCCTCTTTTTTTTTTTTCCTCCCCTCCTGTTGGCTTTTTTTTCATCCTACATTTCTCTCATCCTGGTCTTCTTTCCCCACCTCTTCCCCATCCAGAGGAACTGGAGTTCCATCCCTCTCTGAGGGCTCTTTGGGAGGTCTGGTCCCATGCCCGGTGCCTTCCCGTGGGCGCTGGGAATGGGGCGGGATTACACCAAATTGGGAATTAAGGATCTTTGCAAACCTGCATTTTTCTGGGAGGAGAGCCCCGGGGGTGGGCAGGGCTGTTGGACTGACAGCTCCTGTGCCTCCTCCTCAGCTGGGATCAAGGGTTGGGATCACACAGCTCCTGGGGCCATCCCACCTCCCTGGAAGGGAGATGGTCCAGTGCACTTGGACATGGAGAGGAACCAGCCTTGGATCACTGAGGAGTCACTCCTGGAGCACCAGGAGCTCCCAAGGGAATCTCACACCCCTCCAACCACACATCCAAGTCCCTGCCAAAGTTTCTCCAGCCTCGTTAGGGTTGATGGAGGATTCCTGGAGTTCCTGGCAAGGGCTCCCAGCTCCCGAGTCACCAAATGCCGTCCCCTCCACCCCCTCCTCCACTGAGTCTCTCCTAAAGAGCCTCTTGGCCCGAGCAGCCGAATTCAATCAGCCCTTTCACCATCTGCTCCCAGGCACTTCTGCCGGGGAGGGCTTGGGGCCAGGGAGGCTGTAATTCCTTAATAGCTTCCGGATGCTGTGCGGGGTGGATGCGAGGCCTGGGAGTGCCTCAGCCTCTCTCCCCCAGCCCTGGTCGAGGTTTCCAAGCTCAGGCTTCCTCTGGGCACATCCGAGCACCTCCAGCCGCTCGGATTTATCCCTGCCTGCCCTTCGCTCTTCCCGGCTGAGGCCAGGAGGTGACATAATCCCGTCCTGGACAACGCTTGGCTCTGGGATGGGGATGACTGAGGCTGATGGGGCAGCCCAGCTCAGCTTTGGCTGCCTTCCCCAGCTCACTCCCACCTTCATCTTCCCAGGGCTTGATCTGGCCCAGTCCCTGCACTGGTCCCTTCCCTGGTGGGAAGTTTCCTAGAAGCAGGAGCTGTAAAAGAAGAGCTTCCTGGGGTCAATTGGGAAAACCCTCGCTGCTGTGCCTGAGGATACTGGGAACCTGGATGTTGCATGGTGTAACACATCTGGGCAAAGCCCAGGAGCCCCGTGCTCAGTCTGGGATGGAGAGGATTAACCTTGGGGCTCTCCTGGAAAATCCCCTTTGTTCATTTTCTTGTCTGCTAAAAATTGAATAAAACCAGGAGAATTGTTCCTGGGAAGTTGTGAAACGAAATCACTTTGGCACCGCTGTTCCTGAGGCTGGCGTGGGCTGCAGAGCTTTGGTTCCCAGGTTTCTCCCAGGCCCCTTCCTGGCCTCCATCACTGGGGGAGCTGAGCTTGGCCAGGGGACAGGGAGGTGAAATGGTCTAGGGCTGGCAGGAGCATCCAGGGATGGCCTTGTCCCTGGTTCCCTGCTGGTCCCAGATGGAAGCTGACCCTGGTTCTCCTCTCAGTGACCCCTTGGCTTGCACAGCTTCCAGCCCGGCTCCTGTCCCGTTGTGGCTGCTGGGATCATCTGCTGCAGTGCAGAGCCTGTCCTGGGGCTGGGGGGGTGTGCAGCGTGTGGGACACGAGTGGTGCCCGTGGAGGTGTCGTGGTGGCATCAGCAGAGTCACAGCCCCGAGGAGAGCAGGAGAGATGGGGCTGGCTCAGGTGGCAGAGCAGAGGGAGCACCTTTTCCCTCTCCTGTCCAGCTGGTTCTCCCTCCCCTCCTGTGGGATGCTGCTGCGCTGGGAGATGCAGCCTGGGAAGGGGCTTGGAGCGTGCAGTGAGTGCTGTGAGCTGCCCTGCGGTGGGTTTCAGCTGCAGAGGGGCTGCTGGGTGGATCTCTGTGTATTTGAGGGTGCGTTTGAGTGTGTTTGTGAGCCCAGGCCAGGGACACCCTCAGAGAGGAGGGGTCAAGGCACTTGCGAGGGCAAATCTTCAGGGGAGTAAATCCAGGGATGCAAAGGAGTCAATCCATAAGCACACAGGGGAATTGGAGGCATGTGGATCGTTACCTGCCATCCCCTGGCAGCTGCCAGCGGAGCTGGCTGTTTGCTCTGAAGAGTTATAAATAATTTTGTTGATTAAAATGATTGATTATTCTCGGTCTAATATTATTTAGGCAGAGCAAACAGTGCTGAGATTTACCAGCTGCTCTCTGACCTCCCAACCCTGATCTGTTTGCAGAAAGCCTGTGCAATTATTTGTTTGATTTCAAAGCTAAATATCCTAATCTTCCCTCTCTGCCTTTGGAAACTGCAACTGGCACCGGGACAGCTCGGGCTGATAAGGGAGGGTCAGTGTGCAGTGACACTTCCCTGGGCACAGAGGGCTGAGGGGGGACATGGCGAGCTGGTGGGCACAGGTGAGGACAGGGAGAAGCTCTTGGGCTCCTCCTCCTCCTCTGCACACCCCCATGGAGCCGAAGCACTCCCAGATGTGTGGAAAAAAGGGAAGCTGTGAAAGCCTGAGCCAGAGCAGGGGCTGTCTGTGGGCACGGCAGCCGCGATCCCTCTGCGAGCCGGGGGACGCGATGCGCTGCGACTTGCAGCTGCCATTGAGCAATCCCGGCTGTCTGGCTGGCATTGCCCCGCGGGGAAGGGGTGGCCGGGAAGGCTGCGGAGGAGGGGGTGGGACAGGCAGGAATCTGCAGCTGCCGAGCGGTGCAGGGCTCGCCCAGCGCCCGGCGCCCGGGGCGGCGAGCGGAGGTGACCCGGAGCTGCCGAGCCTCCCTGCCTCGTCATCCTCTGATCCTTCCGCATCACCGCCTTCGTGCTGGCAGCATCCCGTGGGGATGTTCTGGGCTTGAGGAAGCCGTAGGAACGTCCCTGGGGACCTTCCACTCGTGACAGCATGGACACCGCCACCGTGTCCCTCCCTTGCAGCTCTGACACACATTCCCGGAGGATGAATGGGAGCTGGGGAGCGGAGCAGAGCGGCTTTGATGTGGACCGACATATCCGGGGGGTTGGACATCACTCCAGCCCCAGGGCACTGCCGCTGTCCGGCCATGTGCTGCCCTCGTGTCTGGCGTGACTCGGCTCTGGCTCAGCCCCGGGGCAGGGGCTGGGGCCGGGACACAGAGGGATCAGTCTGCACAGGGAGAGCAGGGGAAGTTGGGGAATTCCTCGGGACAGATTGGAGGTGTTTGGCTGAGCATCTCTGTGTCTAATCCCTTCCCAAGGCAAGGATAAGTGAGGCTCCTGTTAGGACCAGTGATTTTCCAGCAGCAGGGACATCTCTGGAATCCATCTGCCCCAGAAATGTCTCGTGTCCTGGTGACGGGCAGCACAAATGATGGGGTTCTATCCAGGGCATGGAGTCATTGCACATGGATCATGGGGATTGTGGGATGAAAACATCCCCAGCTCTGAGGTCACGCGTGGCTGCTCACAAAGTGTGCTGGCACAGTTTGTTCTTCAGGTGTGTTTGAGCGGGCTCGGAGGGTTGGGATCCTTTTGTGGGTGATGAAAGAGCTCAGCTTGAGTGAAGGTTCCTTGGCCTCTCTCCTGCTGCGAGGGGACAGCCCTGCCGAGAGATCTCAGCCTTCCCTTTTCACACTTCCCATCCTGACAGCAGCTTCCCCACACAATGTTCTGCCAATTATCCTCAACCTGGCCTTGCTGCATCCCTGCTCTCCCTTGCTGGGAGACTCTGGAGCGTGGTTTGGCAGCCCCAGCCTGCAGCAGCAGCTGGAGGTGTTGGAGCTGAATCCCCTTTGTGTCTGTCCCTATTCCTGGATGATGATGAAGGAGAGGGAGAAGAGTCTGAGGGTTTGTTTGGATGGATGGAAAAACGCTCCATCTGAGCTGCCCAGGGGTGATCACAGGAGTACCCTGGGGGCATCCCGTGGGTGCTTCTGCAGCCCAGGAAAAATCCATGTCAGGGTTCTGGGATGAGTTCATCCATGGGACAAATCCTCCAGTGCCATCCCTTCTTCATCAAAGATGTCAGAAATGGCATCATCAGCGAGACTTGAGGAGAGAACAGCAGAATTCCCAGGTTTAACCTGGCTGGAAGGGAATGTGAGCTCTCAGGGATGCTGGGTGTGGATGACCTGGAGCACCGTGTCCTCCCCGAGCGCCGGAGCCCAGCATGGGATTGCTCTGGAGGGCTCAGGCTGAGCTCCTGCGGCTCTGGAAGCCTTCGGGGCCATGGCTGGGACTGAGGGGAGAGCGAGAATTTCGAGCGGCTTCTGGTCCAGGCGTGAGCCCTGTGAACGCCTCGGGCTCTGTGCCAGCAGCATGGGAATCTCTCCGGTTGTTTGCTCAGTGCTGAGCGCTGGGGCTTGGCAGAGTTTTTTCCCCTTTTTTCCCCCCTTGCTGTTGAGCAATCCGAGCTCTGCGGGGTGCGAGGAGCTGGGTTTGGTTGAAAGGAGCATCTCCCGGAGGTGGAGCAGCCACGGGCATGACCTGGGCTGGCTGGTTACACTTGACCTGCTTCCAGCGGGGCTGGGTGTCCATTACAGGCTTTTCCAGGCTCCGGGAGCGCGTGTGTGCCCGTGCCCGGGGATTAGAGCTCTCTAGCGGCGCGGTTAGCAGGGATTAGGGCGATTATCCCGCGGGAAGCGTGGCTCACAGGTTTCGCCAGGCTGGGAGGGTCCTCCCAGCCCTGCTGAGGAGCGATCCCGGCCTGGAAGTGAGGTGCTAATCCCGGCTCCAGAGGGGACGCTGCTCCAGTGATATTCCATTGGGGAAGAGGGAGGGAAGGGTGCTAAGGGCCGGATGGCTGCGAGAAGAGGCTTTGCCTCCTGAGCAGGAGGGGTTTGGGCACAGGAGGGCTTTGGGCAGGTGGAGGTTGCTCCTCCTGGCCTGGCTGTGTCCAGCCTGGAGCTTCCACGGGGGTTTAATTAACCCGGACTCTGCCCTCAGGCCAGCGGGCTCAGGAAAGGCTGATGGGAGTTTTAGGTTGTGATGCTGTCAAATCTAAAGGGACTTCAGAGGCCGCTGAGAGCTGATCCAAGAGTGGGATGGTCTCGTGCTGGAGCTGAACCACTCCAGCCTTTCAGCATCTCGTCCTAGAACCCTCAAATGGGTTGGGTTGGGAGGGACCTCAAAGCTCATCTCATTCCATGGGCACCTTCCACTGTCCCAGGCTGCTCCAAGCCCCGTCCGGCCTGGCCTTGGACACTGCCAGGGATCCAGGGGCAGCCACAGCCGCTCTGGGCACCAATGATGGGATTTTATTGGTGACCAGTCTTGTTTCTGACTGCTTTGATGGTTCCAACGAGCAGTGCTAAACCATGGCCACGTTCCCCAGGCTCAGAGGTGGCTGCATCTCCCCAAGGTTTGCTTTATCTATCCGTGCTCCTTCCAGCAGCTGAGATGGGGAGGATGGAGTGAATCCCCAGCCGAGGGAAGCCCCTGAGCTGCCGCAGGAAGAGGAGCCGTGGGCCCTGGCCCTGCTGAGCTGGGAGAGCTTTCCCGTAATTGCAGCGAGCGTTGACTCAGGGGCTGTGGTTTAGCTCAGCTTTGGCCCTGGCCTTTCTCTAGCACTTCATTCCCTCTTCTCTCCCACAAAAGCCAAGGACGGAGCGAGCTGCCCACCAGGCTGCTCCCCTGCGAGCTCCTGGGACTCCCAGGGATGCTGCTTTCCCAGGATTGCCATCCAACACCCACACTGTAAAGCAGGGAGAGGGAGGGAGGAGCAGGAGCAGGAGCCCGAGCAGGGCGGGCTGTGACCGAGGGTGGCTGCAGAACCCTGGGCCTTGTTCCTCACAGCTGCCAGAGCCCCAGAGCCAAACCCAGCCCTCCCTCACCTGGGGGCTGCTCTCTGTCCAGTTTTGCTCATGGGACACAGGGCTGAACCCCAAAACCCGAGGCTGAGCAGAGCACCCCAACACCTCACCTGCAGCTGCACCTTCCCCTCTGGTGCTCCAAGTGCTGAGAGCCCAGACTTGGGAAGAAATGCTTTTATCTGCATTTAGGGAGGACAGCGTTCAGGCTGTTTTTTCGGGGAAGAGCTAGCCCCCATGGCACACCACATCTCCCTAAGAAAGCTGCTGAGGGCCGGAAAAAAGCCGGCTTTGTTGGGCTTTCTGCAGCGCTAAGCAGTGTGGGCTTTCGGTTTCCTCTCTTGTTTTTCTCTTGAAGCCCAGCTTTCATCTCACAGTATTTATTTTTCACTGCTTGAAGGAGGAAAAAAGGACTTATTTTTCTTCTTTTTTTTTTTTTTTTAAGAAATATATTTATTTTAAATTAAAATAGCAAATGTCTGCACCTTTTGTGCCATCCTTGCAGATGGAAGCAGGGCCGGTCTCTGGCGAGTTGCTGCGGGAAGGGGACCCAAATTTCCCCTTCTCTGCTCCCATCCCATCCCCACAGCCCCAGCAAACACCTCTCGCTGTGCTCAGCCCTGCTCCCCATCCAGATTTCCTTCTGGTCCCTTTTTTCCTGCTTTCTGTCCCACTTTCCCTTTCCCCCCCTCAGATCTCGCTGCCCTTTGGGTCCGAGGAGCCCTAATTGGAACAGGCCGGCTCCTCTCCTGCTTCCTGCGTGGGAGTGAGAGGCAACGCTTGTGAAAACAGTTCAAAAGTGCACACAAATTTTTGCCTAATCCTGCCTAAATAACAGGGGGCTCAGCCAGGGCTGCTTGCCCTGCTCTGGGGCGGGGGGCACCTGGGAAAGGCGGAGCTGCCCGAGGGGCTGGAGGTGCCTGGGGGTGCTGGAAACCCGAGCTGGGACATGGGGACGTGGTGGTGGGACGTGGTGGGGACGTGGTGGGGACGTGGTGGGGACGTGGTGGCTCTGCGGTGCCCGGGCGGCCTCACTGGGGAGCGTGGGAAGGGTCTCGGCTCCCGGCCCCCCTCTCCTCAGCCTCCTCTGATCCTGGGAAAGGTTCTCGGCTGCTGAACCCTCCCAGCTGGGGGACGTTGGGAAATCTGTGCTCCAACTCTGCCCTGCTTTGGATCCTGGGGAAGGCTGGGCCAGAGGGGGCTCAGGGGGATGAGCTCAGTGTGGGCTGGAGGGGGGAATCGTGGGCTCGGTGGCCATGGACTCGCTGCGGGCATGTGGGAAGAGGGTGGGAGAGTGAACCCCTGTCACCCCTTGCAGAGCCTCTGGGAAACTCCTGCTCCATCCTCATCCAGCAGTGGGGGGACATTCTGGAGCGTGGGCAGCTGCAGAAGGATGGGATGGGGCTCCGGGGGGATCTCAGTGGGCTCAGGGCTCAAGGGTTTGCAGGACACGGGCATGAATTCATGGAGCCCTTGGATGCGCCGTCCCTGCAAATGATCTCGTTTGAAACCAACGCGCATCTCCTCCCAGAGTTAATCATGGAGTCCTGGAATGGCTTGCGTTGGGAGGGAACTTAATGCTCATCCGGTTCCACCCCTGCCATGGACAGGGACCCCTCCCACTACCCCAGGGTGCTCCAAACCCTGTCCAACCTGGCCTTGGACATTTCCAGGGATGAGGCAGCCACAGCTTCTCTGGGCACCCTGTGCCAGGGCCTCCCCACCCTCGCAGGGAACAATTTCCTCCTAAAATCTAATCTAGATCTAAATCTAATCTAAATCTCCTCCATTTCATTTTAAAGCCTTTCTCCCTTGTCCCTGTGCCTCTGCCAAGCCACCCAAAGGCCTGGAGTCTCCATGACATCCATGTGCTCCAGGCCTGGGAAGGGGAGGCTGAGGAGGTCTTGGTGTCCTGCCCTTGGTGTCCATCCATCCATCCCTCAGGGCAGAGATGGAAGGTGGCTGTGGGGTCAGATGGCTCCGCTCTGACCCTGCCCACACCCATTTCCAGCAGCTACTGGGTGAAACCCCACACAGGGACACGCTGGGGCTCTGATGGAAAAAAAAGTGAGTGGCCGAGGGGAGCTTGGAGGAGTCACTGACCCTGAGTGGAAACTCGGCTGAAAAATGCTTTGCTCCCGTCCTTCTGCTCGGAGCATCCTTTTTTTCCTCTCTGCCATTTATTTTCCTTCTGCAATCAGCTGTGAGTGCTTTGGCGTGCAGAGGAGTTCTGTGCATTTTAAGGTCAAAATCCCTAAAGTTTGTAAATCCAAGTCCTTTAAAAAGATCAGATGTGTGGAAATAGTTTACACATGCAGGGTCTGGTGGGAGCAGAGTGGGAATTCGGCTGGGAGATGAACTTGGTGATCTTGGCCTCTTTGCTCCTGGTTTTCTCTCAGGCTCCACGTGCCCCTGGCTGGGGGGGTCTGGGCAGGTCCCCCTTAGCACAGAACCCATCCAGGGTGATGTCAGGGTGTTTCATCCTCTTGTCTCTCCAAAGTCCCATCCTCAGGGATGTCAGGGAGCCGAAGGGGCCTGGTTTGGAGAAGCCGTGGAGCCCCCAGATCCCTCTTTGCCTTGGGAAGCTGCAGCCAGATAGAAGCTGTCCCCGTGCGAGGCAAATTCCGCATCTCTGCTCTACAGATGCTGCTGACACGATTCTCCAGGGCGACTGCAACTCCTGGCACTGTTTAAAAATCCAACCATAACTCCCTGCCTGCTCTCCCAGGAGGGAAATCAAAGGCGGCTCCGTCGGCGCGGGACGAGGACAGGGCATCCACGCAGCCCAGTGCACGTGGCAGCCGTGGCGGGGGGCTCTGATGGGCTCGTAAAACCTCGCCAGAAATCCCAATCTGGCCCCTGCTGCTGAGCTTGCTTTTGGGATTAAAGCCCTGGCATTGCTAAGCTGGGTTTAGGTGGAACAGCTGGGCCTGGTGCTGGCTCCCGGCCCGGCCCCTGCACGCGGCCCTGTGCTCTGTGGGCAGCACTGAAGGAGAGGTTTTATTGGTGCGGGATTTGATTAAAATCTTCCAAACAGGTTTCAGATGGCACTGAAAGCTGATACCGGGGCAGCTAAGCCAGGCTTGTTGCTTTTGTTCCTGAAATCCTGCTCGGCTCTGACCTTTAGGCGTCCCAGACGGGGGGTGAAGGGCTGGAGGACATTGCCAGCGCTGGGTTTGCCTCCATGGGAAGGAATTTCCCTGCACCCAGCAAAGTTCATAGAGTTTATGGGATATTCCAGGTTGGAAGGGGTTTACAGGGATCACTGAGTGTGACTCCTGGCCCTGCACAGAGCTGGGTGAAGCCCACCGTGCTCCCTGCTCATAAACGCCCAATATTTAAATAAATTTTTAATTATTTAAACAATTTCAGTATCCCCAAAGCAGCAGAGGCAGAATTTAGGGCAAGAACTGTCCCTCCACCCCATCTTTCTCAAGTCACCCAGCCAAGCCTTGTCCCCAAACACGTCTGCAGAGCTTCACGCATCCGTTCAGCTTTCCCTGGGTGGGTTTTCCCCAGCTCTGGGACACTGCCAACCCAGCCAAGGCTTCTGCAGGTTTGGGGCTTTGGGGCTGCTTCGTCCTCGTCAGAAACGTGAACAAGTGGCTGCGACCTCGCAGGAACAAAAGCAGGTGATGTTTCAGTCCTGAATCTGCCGAGCACAACATATTTTGCAGAAGCCTTGAAATGCACATTTGGGTTGATTTGGGTGTTTAAATGGAAACCCTCCTCTGCCATGTGTGTTTTTTTTTTTAATTTGGGAACAGACTGTTTGCTTCCCTGTGACCTCTCCCTGGGAATCACTTTTAAGTCTCCCCTGTTTTGACAGGTTGTTTGTGCAGAGCTCAGCGTTCGCCTTCCTAAACCGAAACCTTATCCCCCGCTACCGAAAAATTGATTTGCTGGGTTTGTGCAAAGCCAGCCCCACGGATCCTGCAGGACGGAACAGCGGGATCAGGGATGGGCCCTTGCTGTTGCAGAGATAAAAATACCATTTTTCACCCCGCTCTTGGTGTCTGGCCTAAGGAGGGCACCTCCACACAGGTTTTCACAGGTGGTTCAGTGTTAAAACTGGGGTTAGAACCGTTTTCTCAGCCTGGGTCTGACTCATCTTCCCAGAGCAGGCGGGAGCTGCCGTTGAGGCAGGCGGCGGGAGCGGATTCCTGGGTGGTCCCTGTGACCACAGAGCAGGGAGAGCAGAGCATTCAAATGTAACTTGAGGATGAAGGGAAAGGGGCACAGAGCCACTTTCTCCCGGTGTTATCTCAAGCAGCAGATGGAGAACAGAGATAGCGACGGTGGCTGCTCATTTTCCGTGCCCTCTCCAGCCAAATCCAGTAAATAATGAAGTGTGATTTGCCAAATAGCCCTTGGAGGTGGGATTTGCTTTCGAAGGTCCTGATCCTGCCACCGTGGAGGCAACCCTGGATTTGTGTGGTGGGCTGAGGGCAGGAACTGTGTCCCGAGAGACTCCATGTTGGGAATTTCACTGCTCCTACCTGAGCCAAGGGTCTGCAAATCATTTCTTGAGAGCCTTGGGGACTTGGCTGGAGGAGGTGCAAAGGGAAGGGGGAATTTTTGAATGGGCTGAGAGGCGGAAGGGGCAGAAATGGGGACAGAGGCATTGCTCTGTTTGGCTTGGCAGTGGAATTGTGTTGGGAGCACCCAGTGGATGATTTGGGGACGCTTTGCAGCATTGTCACCCTCACCTTGTGCCACAGAGCAGATGTGGAGCTTTATCCATGGAACCACAGGATTGTTTAGGTTGGAAAAGCCTTCCAAGATCATGGAGTCCAACCATTCCCCAGCACTGCCAGGCCACCACCAACCCATGTCCCCAAGAGCCACATCCACACGTTTTTTAAACACTTCCAGGGATGGTGACTCCATCACTGCCCTGGAATTCTTTTGACCCAACCCCCAGATTCCCTCTTGGAAAAAAACCCCACTGTTGGGTTGTTTGGCCTTTACATGATGCCCATGAGCTTGGCTGGGGAGGAGTTGAGTGGAGCAGGAATTCCAGACTGGGGCAGACTGGGAAGCAGCTGGGCTGGCTGTTCCCAGTGGCTGTGGTGCTGTTGCCATCCCTGACTCCCTGTTTTATCAGGAATACACCAACGCTGCCTGGAACAAGCCCTCAGCAGCATTTTGCAGGTGTAAAGGTTTATTAAATCAGGAGCTCAACAAACTTGGAGCGATGGAAAACCGCGGTGGCCGAGTTTCCACCAGACAGGGAATTCTTTGATTTTCAATGTCTGTGTCCAGATATTCATGAGAACACCAAAGACTTTGCCCACAGTGTCATTTTTCCACTGAGTTTTCATGGAAAATTTCCACAAGGCTGCAGTGCTAAACTAGCCTCAGGTGGAAGGCTTCCATGGGAGGCCGACCAAGTGCAGTTTTTGGGATGGTGGCTGTTCAAGGCTTTCCTTCTCCATCAAAGACGTTTTTCAGGAATACTGAAAGTACAGGAAAAAGAGCCAAACCTTTACTCAGATATTTTGCCTCAAATGGTTGCATTTATTTGTGAGACTCTCTGGCTACAAAGATTCGCGTCCTTCCAAATAAATTAGAGAAAGGGATTAAAAAAGGAAAGGAAGAGGTTTGCTCCTCATCAGGATTGACTCCAGGCCTGGCTCTCGGCTTGGCCCCACTGTCCCATGGGATGCTGGCGTTGTCGGTGACTCACCCGTCGCTCCGTGCCGTGGATGTGCATGACGTAACTCTGGGCTAATGTGGGATTTTCCAGCTCTTTGTTTTCCTTCCCCCCTCAAATGGGTTTTCTGCCGCTTCCCCATCCTGTCCCAGCCTGCTGTCAGCTCACTTTTTCATGGGGTCATAGAATCCCAGGATGGTTTGGGATGGAAGGGACCTTAAAGCCCATCCCATTCCACCCCTGCCATGGGCAGAGACACCTTCCACTGTCCCAGGTTGTTCCAACCTGGCCCTGGACACTTCCAGGGATGGGGTAGCCACAGCTTCTCTGGGCAGCCTGTGCCTGAACCTCCCCACCCCCAGAGGGAAGAATTTCCTAGGATAAAGAATCTTCTAGGATTCTTTCATTTTCTCCTTGCTTTTCCTTGGACTGGGATGGCAGAGTCGTAATTCAGGGATGCTTTTCTCCCTCTTCTTTGCTCACCCTGGTGTGGGACTGTTTGCCTTCCTTGGTGCCTGGAGCTGCTGAGCCATTTCCCAGGCTCCAGAGCTCCAGACACACCCGGAATGCTGAAGCCCAGCAGGCTGATGTCTGGAAAGGCCTTGATATCATCATCCAGCAGCACATTCCAGGAGCATGGGGACACCATGGGGGCACCTGGCTGGCATTCCCTGTCATCCTTCCCAGTCCCGTGTCCTCACAGCCGTGTTTCTCCCCTGCTTCTTTCAGACATGGAATGTGCAGATGTGCCTTTACTAACCCCCAGCAGCAAGGAAATGATGTCCCAGGCGCTGAAAGCCACGTTCAGCGGCTTTGCCAAGGAGCAGCAGCGGCTGGGAATTCCCAAAGGTAAGACATGGCTTCCCATGACTACAGTATCCACAGCGATTGCGTCCTCCTGCCAGGCTGCCCAGAATTCTCCCTGTCTGCCATCTCCTCTGCTGGTTCTCCTCAGGTGCTATTGCCTTTGGAATACCACTTGAAGCTTCTGGGAAGCTTCAGCTGGAAAAATGTGGAGAAGTCATCTCCACTAAACAGAGGAGCAGCAGGGACCCTTTACCAGAGGCTGGTGACAGGGAGAAGCCAAGAAAATTGGAGAACAGGGTGGGAGAACGGGGTCAGAGAAGTGATGGGATTTTTAGAAGTCCCAAACAAATCCAAGGCTCGTTCCTTGGATGAAATGCATCCACGTTAAGGCTGATCTGGACTGGGCATGGTGTTCCTCACACCCTGATGCCCGTGGGCTGCCAATCTCCATGGATGAGGCTGTGCTAGTGCAGGGCAGCTGGAGCACTCTCTGTGTCCTGTTTTCCTGGAAAAACCGCCTGTGGATGCTCACTGCCGGATCCCTCTGCAGACCCCCAGCAGTGGACGGAGACGCACGTGCGGGATTGGGTGATGTGGGCAGTGAACGAGTTCAGCCTGAAGGAAGTGGATTTCCAGAAGTTCTGCATGAACGGAGCTGCCCTCTGTGCCCTGGGCAAGGAGTGCTTCCTGGAGCTGGCGCCTGACTTTGTGGGAGATATCCTTTGGGAACATCTGGAGATCCTGCAGAAAGGTGAGTCCTGGGGTGTCTTGGGTGAACGATCCACGGCATCCTGGCCAGTCTGGTTTTGGGGCTTTCCATAGACCGGGAGGTGTTCACCTTGAGCTTTAATCCCAGGAAAAACATCTTCCAAAGCCCAGCTTTTCAGCAGGATTCCAAACGGGCATCCCGACGGCAGCGGGCAAGGCAAACCCTGGCAGTGCCTCAAAGAGGCAGAGTGTTTGTGCCGGCTGCTTGGCAGGGATCCCCAGTGGGCAGGGACACGCTGCCTGCCTGGAATCCATGGTGGGATTTTCCAAAGCGTTTTTCCTCAGCCTGTTCAGCTCCTGTTGTGAATTTTACTATTTCCACTGGAACTGGGTACAGGAATCCAGCCAAAATCCTACCTAAATTTCCCAGTGGCGATTGGAAGCTGCTTTGCTTTGTTCCGTGTCCAAAAAGGGGGTGTTTCATGTCCCCAAAACCAGTGTTTCTGGGAGGAGAAGCCATCCGTGCCATTCCCTGCACCACAGCATCCGAGGGCATTAACTGTTAGTGACTGGGGACGCACACTTTGATTTTGGGTGTTGATTTCCCATGTCAGGGTGCCCAGGAACACTGGGATGGTTTCTGAGGAGCAGGTGAGGAGCTGAGCACCTCTACCTGAGCCACAAGCAGGAGCTGCAGCACACCTGGGCTCTTTGTGCAGCTCCTTTCCCTGCAGAGCTGTTTGCTTTCCTGGAACGTCCCCTGTGCTGTCCTACTGACCCTGGTGGCAGGAAGGGGAGGGGGAGCACAGTTATTCCTTCCAGGAAACCATTGACAAATGGATGTTAATTGCCCATTACTAATTTTACTGCTACCTGTGGTTTGCAGAAGGTAAACACGGCCCTTCCCGGGCTCTGGGCTGTTTTCCTGCTCTTGGGCTCTAAATCTGGTCTGTCCCCTTTGTTTTGCATATTTTCCACGGAGTGCTTGGATCAACACCGAGCAGTTTAACCAAACAAAGCCAAACCTTGTGGTCAGCCCAAGTTCTCCTTGCAATGAGCCATTGCTTGCACCTTCCCACAGCCCTTCTTCCTTGGTGTCCCTGCCCATGGGGACACCTTCAAGGGCCTTTCCAGCCCAACCCACCCTAGGATTCTGTAATTCTGAGATTTGGGCTGTACAATTCTGATTTTTGGGCTGTACAGGAATAATTTTGGCTGTATTCCTCACCACTGGAGAGGGTGGGATGTGCTGCAGATACTGACTGAGGCAGCAGGGCTGGGTTTGCACCTCCTTCCTGCAGATCCCCCACACGTGGAGATGGACTTGGTGCCGTAAATTTATGGCAGAGCGGGAATCGTAATTTCAGACAGCACTGGCACACGTGGGTACTCGGACACTGCAGCACTGATGGCAAAAGGTCTGGGACAGGGAGGAGCTTTTACAAAGAAGATGGAAATCTTTGTGCCTGCTGCAACTCTTCTTCAGAAAGGTTGAAAATGAATAAAGCTGAATTTCTGTGTCTTCACACTGTGGGTGTTGCCCTGGGAACGAAGAAGTCTCTGTTCCCTGCCCGGTTTCACTGGTGACTTTGTCACTCGTGCACAAGCCGGGCCCTGGCTCCTCTGGTGGGCTCGGAACACATTCCCCAGTGAGGCATTTGGAGAGTAACAAAGAGCTTCCAAGGAACAACCAGCTTCCCCCCAGGACTGGTTTCTGTTCCCTGTAGGTCCTGGGGCTGAGCTGGGAGCTCCTCTCCAGCCCTGACCAGAGCTGGGCTGTGCTGGTGTTGTACAGACAGAACAGAGCCGTCCCTGCCACGCCCCTGCCCACGCGGGAGGAGCTGGGGGTCTCCCTGTGCGCCTGGATATGAGGTGGGGAGAGATCCAGGTGTCTCCAGGCTCCAGCTCGTCCCTCCATCTTCCCCACCATCACCACTGGAGTGTTGGTTCTTAACCCCGAAACGTCCGGCCTCACCTGTGCTGCTGGCCCGGCGTCGTGCTGGGACAGGCTGTGACCCCGCTGTCCCCTGAGCTGACACTGTCCCCTGCGAGTGCCGAGTGACTCACGTACCACAGGCTGCTCAGGGTTTAAAAACAGCACACGGGCGCCTTTTCCCCGCTTGGATTTGGGTATTTTCGGGCTTATTTTTCCAAATTTCTTCCCAAAATAACCTCCTTGGTTACCAGCAGTCAGCAGTGCCCTGCACTTGGCTGTAAGCGTGGCCCGAGGTTCTCCCCTGCTCTGTGGTCACCCCCTGCCCCTTGGCAGGCACCGTGGGGAGAGGAGCAGAGCGTTTCTTATTAGTCCTCTGTGTTTGCACAACCCCTCCTTTTGTCAGGGAATATTTTCCAGCCTGCAATCCTCAGGGGAGAGGGCCAGATTTAGGCTCCTCGAAGGCGAACGTGCGTTATCTCTGGAGCCTCACAGAAACAAACCCAGCCCAGAGCTGCCCGGGGGCGTTGCTTTGGTTAAAGGGAAGAAAATCTCCCATCCCAGTATCCCTGCCCAGAATGCCATGCTGGAATGAGTCAGGTGTTCATGGAAAAACTGCTCAGCGTAGGGGCAGGGTGGCTTTTGCCTGGGAAAGCAGATTCAGCCCAGCCAGGAGGAGTAAAGCACTTGGGAAAAGCCATGGGAAGAAGGGAAGCCATGCTTCGATGGGCTCCGTGCTCTTTCCCAGTGAGTTATGCCCGTGGAAAGGCTGAAATTTGGCATTTTGCCCATATATACGTGCAGGAGTCTGTGTCAGGAGCGGGGTCAGGGACAGCGGGGGTTTTGAACATGAAATGTTCTGCCTGCATCAGGTGCTGCACAGGCTGGGAATTCGCATGGATTTGGGGTTAGAGGAGCTGGGTTTGGGGTGTGGTCCCCACTCCTACTGCTGGTCTAAAAAGAGGGCTTTTCCAGGAAAACAACTGCCCCTGTGTGGGGAGTTTTTCCAGGAGCTCACCCATGGAAGTGTGCTCAGCAACCCCCAGGAGAACCAGGGGTGACAAAGCCTGAGGCAAGCAAGGAAATGATGCAGCTGGGAGCTCAGAGCCTCCTGGAGCCCTGACTGAGAAAGGTGTTGCTTGTTGGGTTGGGTTGGTTTCGTTTAAGTTTGGCCATACCTGCAGCAGGAATTCCCAAAGGACCCCACATGCCACGGGTTTCTGTGGGATTTCAGCTCTGAATTCATTCCTGCTGCTCAGAACGTCCTGGTTTAACCCAGGCAGGAGATTTTGGGAAGTTCAGGGCGCTCTGTGTCACAGCAAGCCTTGCTCGGCTCCGTGTGCCTTCGGACGGGTGACATTTCCTTCCTTTCCTCTTTGCAGAAGAGGTGAAACCGTACCCAGCAAACGGCGTGAACACCACGTACCCCGAGTCCCGCTACACCTCAGACTACTTCATTAGTAAGTCTCAATTAGCAGGGTCAATTAGCACCATTCTCATGCCCGGAAGCACCTCTGAGCAGAGATTTGTCTGCACCACAATTGGGCTGCACCATGTGAGGGGCGATACTGTTTTTCCAAGGGTTTGGGGTTTATTTGGAAGCCTCCTGTACTTTTTGGTGGCTGCCTTGTGTGCCAAAACCTGATTTTTTCAAGCACTATTTGTCTGAAGCTGTAGCTCAGCAGGCCTTGAAAGCGGCCTCAGCACACCTGAGTATTGGGAATCGTAAAAAACTTGTTAAAAAAGGGCAGGAATGGGGGAAGAAGGCTGAATTCTGGATGCCAGGAAGGAGCCTAGCAAGGAAAGGGATGAGTCTCCATGTGCACCCCTGCACTTCCCATTGCCACTGCTCTGGAGATGTTCTTTAAGGGCATTGGAAATCTGAGAGATATTTCATGAACCAGCAAACAACCAAACTGACCTGAAGAGGAGAGATTTAGATCAGGTGAGAGGGAGAAATTCTTTACTCAGGGAGGGGTGAGGCCCTGGCACAGGGTGCCCAGAGAGGTTTCCATCCCTGGCAGTGTCCCAGGCCAGGTTGGATGGGGCTTGGAGCACCCTGGGACAGTGGAAGGTGTCCCTGCCCATGGCAGGGGGTAGGACTGGATGAGCTTTAAGTTCCCTTCCAACCCAAACCCTTCTGGGATTCCATGATTCCATGATTCTGTGGGTTGGGATGCCAGGCTCTGGCACTGAGGAGAGGTGGCTGGCAGGGACTCGCCTTTCCCAATCAGCAGTGAAGCATTTTTGCCCTGTTGCTCCTTTGCTGAGGCTCCACTCCCCAGGATTTTCCAGCTTTTTCCCTCTGGCAGCTCTCTGGGATGAGTTTGGTGCAATGCACGTTGAGGATGGTTGGGGGTGTCTAATTTCGCTGAATTGCTGCATTTTTTAGACCCCATCCCTGCCATTCTTGGAACCCAAATCAGAGCCTCGGGGTGGGCGTGGGGGACGCTCTGGTCCCCTGGGGCTGTTTTTGGGGTGGGGTCTGACGCTCCCGGTGTGCCCCCAGGTTACGGCATCGAGCACGCCCAGTGCGTGCCCCCCTCCGAGTTCTCCGAGCCCAGCTTCATCACCGAGTCCTACCAGACCCTGCACCCCATCAGCTCGGAGGAGCTGCTGTCCCTCAAGTACGAGAGCGATTACCCCTCGGTGCTGCTGCGGGAGCCGGCGCAGGACTCGCTGCAGACCGACTACTTCTCCATCAAGCAGGAGGTGGTGACGCCGGACAACATGTGCATGGGCCGCGCCAGCCGAGGTAAAGCCGGGCTTAAACCCGGGATGGGCGTGGATTCCTGCTGTTCTCACCTTCCCTCCCGTGGGAATGTGCTCCCAAGGCCGCCAGGGAGCTGTGCAGTGCTAACACAGCCCTCTCCCAACACGGGCTGCATTCCCTGGTGGCTTTGAGCCCTCCCTGCCTTTCTCTCCAGGGGAAACTTGAGGAAGGTCTTTCTTTCCTCTCCTCCATTGCCTGTTTCACATCTGCAGGAACGCAGCGGTTCTGGTGCTGTGCTTTGATGTTGAACCTGAGTGAAATTGAAATGAGCTTTCATGTCATCAGGGAGGACAAACTCTGGGTGCTTGTAGAAATCCCATTTCGTAGGAGCCCAGGCAAAGCCCGGCAAACTCTTCACAAGTTCTCATCGGGAATCGCTATGAAAGAGTTCTGCACCCTGTGATCCAAAGCCTTTATCCATTATCCCCAGGGATTTTGATGGCTGCTTGTTTGAAATACTCTGCTGTAGCCAGTTCCTGAGCTCTGTTAGGAGGGGTGGTGTCGGGGGCTGAGGCAGCAGCAGAGCTGAGGGACCCCCCGAGTGCTCCTCTCCAGAGAGTTATAGGGACATGGTTCCTGTTTGAGACGGTGGGATTTAAACACCTGAGCACTTTGGAGGATCTGAGCCCAAATACCTTCCCAATTAATGTTATGAATTTGGGAACACGTGGGGCCCACGTGCCCAAGTGCTTTGTGATCACATCAGTGATGCCAGGCTGGGGATGTGGCTCTGTCTCCGTTCAAAGCAAAGGTTTAATCCATAGAGCTCAAAGTCCCTCACGAAGGGCATCATTATCTCCTGATTCCAGGCAGGGAACCGGAGGCACGGGGAAGAGATGTGTCCCTCCTGCCATCCCCCCTGAGTGGAACCCGGGTGTCCCCAGGCCCAGGATGCGTCACAGTGACGCCTTGCTGTGAGCCAGGTTTGGTGTGGAGCAGTTAAACCCATTGATCCAGAGCTGAGGATGAGCTGCCTTCCCGGGAAAGCCAGAGCTGCTTTCCAGCGCACGTGCAGCTCATTTGAACTTTCTCAGTCTTTTTCCAAGCTGGGAGAGCTAATTACAGGGAAGTTATTATTTCTGTTATTGCCTCTCCTTCGGAGAGAGGTGACCGAAGCCAGAAGGGCAGCAGGGTTTTAATTTGGGGTAAACTTCTCCTTTTGGGGTTGTTTTTCTGCCTCAGTTTCAGCAGTGCCTTTCCCTTTTCATGACCTTTTCTTCAGCACAGGTGATTTCATCATTCTCACAGTGCAATGGTGCAGGAAGGCTTTTGCAACTGTGCCTCGAGCCTGTTCTCAGTGGCAAACCTAACAATGGTTTCAGGGGAGGGAAGAGAGAGCTCTTGATGCTGTTAGCAAAGACATGAACGCTCTGCAAGAGGCTGTGCTCACACCAGTGCTGCGTTTCAGCCTTGGGGGGACACAAATCCTCCCAGAGGTGGGGGGAAAGTATACTTTTATATAATTTTATAATATAATATTTTTAATATAAAGCAGAGCCCAGTTAATTTATATTTATGCCCCTCTTTACCTTGCCCTGTCTTACAAGGTTAGCCTGATACAAAGTCAAGCCCTTCAGCATCACCTCAGGGTGAAGGTTTTCCAGACAGGCGCCTTCTGTGGGGCCTTTAGGAGGGAATTTTGGGGTCCCACAGGAGTTGTTTCCCTCTGCCCTGTCAGTGAGTGCATCAGGTTGAGAAGTGGAGCTGCCAACCTCGTTTAAGCTTCTCCTGAGTAAGTGCAGGGCGTGATTGTTCCAGCTAGGTGGAATTTGGGTGAATTTTCAATGGATTGACACAAATCACATCTCTGTCAGATTTTAATTCCTTTTGTGAGCGAGCCTGTGCTGCAGGACTGCTCAGGGAATTGGTTGTGCCAATTAATGTACAGCAGCGCTGTGTTCCCCTCAGCAGGATTCAGGGAAGGATGGGAGTGTGAAATCCTCAACAAACTAAAAGAACAAAGGAAAAAGAGTTGGAAACAGGGTTGTCCCAGCAGAATGAAGCCAATGGATCCCAACTCCCAGTGATTCCAGGCCAGCAGTCAGGGCAGGGCCTGCGGTAGTTGAGCCTTTTCACAGCAAGTGCTCTTCAAACTACAACACAACAAATATTTGGGGGCGTGTGCCAGCGCCCTTCCACGTTCCCCTTCCCCTGGGATTTGCTCTCTGGGCCCAGGCTGTGGGTAGCTCTGCCAATGGAAATTTCTCCAGGAGCTCTTGCACAATCCCAGCAGCTGTTTTTAGCCGGGTTTGGGAAATCAGTGAACTTGAATGATCCTGTTACGCTCGTAGCTTGTCAGGAAAGATGTTGAGCAATCGGCAGCGTAGGGAGATCAGAGGCAGCAATTTCAGTTTGTTCTTTGGGTCCTTTTTTAGCTCTGTTTCAGTGCAGAGGCTGCACGGGCTGGCTCTGGGGGTGTAAATCAGCACTGCTGAGGATCTGGCCTCTCATGTTCTGGCTTCGGCTAAAAATACCCCAGAGAGCGACTTTGACACAAGCCAGCTGTGCTCACCTCACCAGGGCTGGAAAAAGCTGCTGGAGCTCTCAGCCATTGGCTCTCCTCCTCCATCAAACCTGCTGCTGCTTGGGGATTTGGGGCTGGCTGGAACAGATGGCAGCAAAAAAGTTTGGGAGGCAACATCAAAATTAAAGGAGCTGGGTGTGCCCGAGCGGTGTTTGAATAGGGCTGGCAGATGTAATGGGGGATTTATTGGGGACCCCCAATGTCCTTCAGCAGCAAGAGAATCACAGAAATCAGAGAATCATAGAAAGGTTTGACTTGGGAGGGACCTTAAAGTTGGTTCCACCCCCTGCCCTGGGCAGGGACACCTCCCACTGTCCCAGGCTGCTCCAAGCCCTGTCCAGCCTGGCCTTGGGCCCTGCCAGGGATCCAGGGGCAGCCACAGCTTCTCTGGGCACCCTGTGCCAGGGCCTCTCCAGCCTCTGAATAAAGAGGTCCTGGAGTGCCCATGTTTAGGGTCCTGAGCTCAGCCTTGGGTATCTAAAGTGAATGATGTCTCTGACACTGCCTTTTGGAAACGAGGGACCATTTCCAGTCAGCCCCAGGCACCAGTCTTGGGTAGAGAGGCCAGATTCGGGTTTTTCCCGTCTCTCTCTGCCTGAAGTTTTCCAGGGCTCAGCCCTGCTCTGAATGACAAAGGTAAAAGTATCCCAGGCCTGGGCTGTGCTGACTTTGGAGATGGGATGGAAAGGGACAGCATCAGTTGCCCTGAGCCTGCACAGTGCACAGGTGAAACATCCAGTGCTGGCCAGGTGGAACAACCTGTGCTGGCCAGTTGAAGCATCCTGTGCTGGCCAGGCCTGTCTCACCTGCTCTGCCTCCTCCAGGTAAGCTGGGAGGCCAGGACTCCTTCGAGAGCATCGAGAGCTACGACAGCTGCGACCGCCTGACGCAGTCCTGGAGCAGCCAGTCCTCCTTCCAGAGCCTGCAGCGCGTCCCCTCCTACGACAGCTTCGACTCCGAGGACTACCCTGCCACCCTGCCCAGCCACAAGCCCAAGGGCACCTTCAAGGACTATGTGCGGGACCGGGCCGACATGAACAAGGACAAGCCTGTCATTCCTGCTGCTGCCCTGGCTGGCTACACAGGTAGGGAACCCACGATCCTGGGAAACCCCTCTGTGCCCCCCAGCACCTCGGGGAGCACCTCCCCATCCCCGGGGCCAGAGCCTCAGGGCGCCCTGAGCTGCTCCAGCTCGCTGTGGCTGCTGCAGGGAGGGTTTGGGGCGTCTCTGGGGTCAGCCCAGGGCTGCATCTCCTTCGAGCGTGGGCATCCCACACATCCCACACCTCATGAGGGATGAGGGACCTGGCTGACCGCTGGCCGCTGGCCGGCTGTGGCAGGAGCTGGCTCTGGTTTGGTTCCTGCACACGAGGTGCTGCAGGGCCCCCAGCCCCCTGTGGCACTGCCAGGTGACCGGTGGCCACCTGGGGCAGGAGCAGCCGCATCCCCAGCCCTGCTGTGCGTGGTGGGGACTGCTCCTGTCCCCTCTGGCACGAGGGGGCCCTGGCTGTGCTCCGTACCTCGGAGTGAGGCAGGGTTGGGGCGCTGCCAAAGCCATCCCAAGCATTTTCCGTTCCCCGCGCTGGGAGAGATGAGAAGGTGATAGGCCACGGAAACTCTGGCTCTTTGTGACAGCCCTTCAGCAATCTGGCATCTCCAAGGAGAGAAACTTGGTGAGATGGGGCTTCCAGCTAAAGCTGAGCTAATCCTTTCCAGCTCTTCCGTGCCATGGCTTTTCCCTGTGCTCTGAGGAAAACTCCGGGGCAGCCTCCTGCCAGCTCCCCTGGCTCTGCACATTCGGGTCTGTCCTGCCCCAGCTGGGAGCAGCTGGTGGAAAGAGTTTGTGCAGATAAAGATCATCCCCAGGTTCGGAGCAGATCCTGAGCTGCGACTGTCCCTGAGTGTCCTCCCACTCACGGCTCATCTCAACTCGCAGCTGATACCGAGCCTTTGTGAGGGTGGGGAGAGGTGCAGGAGGGAGGAAAGCTGGGGAGATAATTTTAGGAGCGTGAAAAAGGAAGTGGTTTGTTGCTATAGCTTTAGTTAGAAAGAGAGCTCAGCCCTGCCTGCTGAATGAGACTCCTCCAATTCCATACAAAACAGGAGTGTGCTCTGCATTCCTGAAGGGATTGGGGCTTGGGGAGGGAGAGGAGGGACCATGGCCCGGGGGCTCATTCTCTGCTGTGCCATGGAAATCGATGAGAAAAGAGACCACTGAGCACAACTTGCTCTTTTCATTCCTATTTTCATTCCTATTTTCATTCCTATTTTCATTCCTATTTTCTCCTGACAATGCCCTTCCCTACGGCACCTGGAAGTGCTTTGGGTACGCAGTGCCTGGCCAGGAGCCCGGGATGCGTTTGAACAGCTGGGGAAACTGAGGCACCGAGGTGCTGGCAAAACCAGGAGCATTCTTTTCCAAGCTGGATGTTTCCCTCCACATTTGCTCCACGAAGCTCGTGGAAAAGAGTGCAAAAGAACCACCCCCGAGAGAGGCGAGGAGCTGAAGCCAGCGGCTGGGCCCTGTGTTTTTCCAAGGAATATTAGCACCCCAAACGCTGTCCTTGGAGCTGTGCCTTCAGGAAGGGGAGACTTGGGTTCACGCAATACCAGAGCACAATTCCAAACTCTTTGCTCTGCGTAACATTTTCCCTCGCCTCGTTTCCAGCCCCTCTTGGAGCTGGGAAGAGAATCCCTTGGCCCAGGCACTTTGGTGGGATCAATAAGCGGGAACACCTGGATTTTTTAATTTATTTTTGCATTGCTTCACTTGAGAGGCTTTAAATGTGGAGAGGAAAATCTGGAATCACTGGGAAATCCTTGAGCTGGAGCTCTGTTTGCCCGCTCCGAAGGCTGCTGAGCAATATTCAGTGCTCAAGCCAGCAGAGCCGGCTTTTGTCGTTGGGAATGGGCTCTGGACAGGTGATCCTGGCAGGCAGTGACCCCAGAGATGTCCTCTGAGCCCTTTTAGAGCCCCCAGACCTTCAGCACTGGGTTTTCCAAGCAAAGGGAGCCGGAGCTGGGTCGCTGTGACAGCAGGTCCTGGGAAGAGCGAGTAGAACGTGTTGGGTTTCAAACTGGAGGAGAGCTGGGCGCTCTCCACTCTCCGGGTTTGTGTCAGTGCAAAGAACCCCACTCAGGCTGCTCACTGGGAAGTGCTGGAGGTCTGGCCTGGGCCAGCTGAGCTCAGAGTGGGGACTGAGGCAGAGCTCAGGCCTTGTTGTGCTTCGCTGTGCTTTACTCTTGCTTTACTCGGGGGAGGAAGTGCTGTCTGGCGGCCAGAGCAGGGGAACTCAGCCTCTGGGCTCTGCTGGTGGCTCGGCCGAGGAGGTGGAGCCTCCCAAGGAGCAGAGCAGGGCTCTGCCAGCCCAGGAGCCCAAAACACCAAGACCTTGGGGTTCCACTTCCCCCCGAGGACACAGCCAGCACCCACCAGGCACCTCGAGGTGGCCCCACTAGACCTGTCAGAGTGAAGAGGGACACCGCATCCCTCATCCCCAGGGCTTTCTCTGCTGACTTTAAGATCTGACAGTCCTGTTCAGGTGCCCAGGGAGGTGGCCCCAGCACATCTCTGATGGTATCTGCCCCAGAGGCGCGTTTTGGGGTGAGAAGGTGCATTTTGGCGGAAGCTCCGTTTGCGTTTGATATGTTCTTCACCCAGCTCCGAGCGGCCTTTCAGAGCTGCCTTATCTGCCCCCACATCTTGACCTATTTTAACGAGTTGCCATGGTTGCTCACAGAGAGGTTGATGCAATTGTCTTATCTTTTTTTTTTGAAGGAGAAATGTAATTGCTCAGGAGTTGGTGAACTTCAGTTTCCATCGCTGCAGGGAGGGCCGGCCCTGGACACCTGGGTTTGGAGCTCGCTCAAAGCTCGGCCAGCTTGAATTTTACCTGAAGGAACGGCTGGAGCTGTGTCAGGGCAGGGTTAGGTGGACATCAGGGAAAGGCTCTTCCCCCAGAGGGTGCTGGGCACTGCCCAGGCTCCCCAGGGAACGGGCACGGCCCCGAGGCTGCCAGAGCTCCAGGAGCGTTTGGACAGCACTGCCAGGGATGCCCAGCGTGGGATTGTTGGGGTGTCTGTGCAGGGCCAGGGGCTGGACTGGATGATCCTGTGGGTCCCTCCCAGCTCAGGATGTTCTGTGGTTCTGAGATTCTACATTAAGCCAGATTTTATTTTCTTTGCCATGACGCAGAGTGCGTCCATGGAACCCAGGCAGGGGATGGCTCAGGATGCGTGTTCACTGCTAAACCTCACGCCAGCTCAGCTGAGCTCAGTCTGAGCTCCCTGGTTCAGCAGCAGAGCCGTGTTTGGTGTGAGTGGGCAGAGATCCCTCCATGCCTGAGCCCAGTTGGGCTAAAGCGAGCTCAGCTCTGCCTCCGCATCCCCTGGGGCTGTGCCGTAGCTGGATCCTGCGGCCTCTGATGCTTCCCAAGGCCACCAGCATCCTGCAGGAGCCCTGGCATCAGGTGGATAAACTCAGCTGGAGCTTTGCGCCCTGTATTGGTGTTTGCAGCCCGTGCTGTGCTCCCCTGGTGTTGCAGAGCCACAGGAGGCTCAGACCTCGCTGGTTTGATGTAGCTGTTCAGCACTGAGCTGGTTTTGGGTTCCCTCGAGCAGCTGTGTGGGTTGGTAGCCAAGTTACGGGGTTTGTTTGCTCGGTGGTGGGCAGGACTGACACCCCGGGGCTTTCCATCCACGGTGTTGGTGCTGCCATGGCCCAGAGCCGCTGCTCCACATCACTGAGCACACAGCAGGGCCATCCCCTCGTGCTCCAGAGGGGAGAGGAGGAGAGAGGGATGGGAGAGGTGAGGTGAGTGCACCCCAAGCCCAAGGGTTTGTGTGGATGCTGCTGCCTGTCCTCCCCTCTGGGCCTGCTTAGGGAGGTGCTGATCCCTTCAAAGCCAGTCCCAGCACTCAAAGAGTTAATGTCCCTTCCCAGCTGATGTCGCCCATGACCCGGGTGTCCCTCTCAGAGCGATGCCATCCTCGTTATCCCGATGCCCATCAGGGATTCAGGAGGCAGTGCAGGAACACTCACAGATGTTATCTGCTCTCACGGATGTTATCTCCTCTCACAGATGTTATCTCACCCGGAGCCCTCTCTCTGCCCAGGCCGGACCCCGCCCTGCCCCTCGCTATCAGCGCTCCCAGGGCTGTGTCCCTGGGGCCCGAAGGTGCCTCCCGGCCCCTGTGCTGTGTGTGAGCGGCCTGCGGTGCACAGCCCGAAGCCTCCCCAGCCTCTGCTTGTGAGCGATTCTTATCTGTGAGCCAGCAGTGAAAGCACAGCTGCTGTTTTGCAAGAAAGCCGAGGCGGTGCCAAGGAAAGTGGGTCTCTTTCAGGACAGCTCAGGTGCTGTTGCCCCTCCCCCGGTGCTGTGCTGCTGCTCTGAAGCCTCCGCAGGCGACATTCCCCCTGTGCCGTGCTCATCGGCACCCAAAAATCCACCAGCAGCTGCTTTCCTGTCCCCTCTCCCGCCACACTCCAGTGGTCTGGCTGTCCTTGCCATCCCGAGCATTCCTGGGAACATCAGCATCCTCCGTGCGGGCATCTGCAGCCACGGAGCAGGAGTTTGGGAATGCAGGCTCCCCTCTGGCCCTGCTGGGATGCAGGGGATGGTGTCACCCTGCTCCTTTTGGGTCATGCCCTTCGCCTGCCCTTGCAGGTGACTTCAGGGTGACCACCCAGCAGCTCCTGCCCGCTCTTGCCTCAGGCAGGGCCCAATGGGCTCAGCGCCCTTCTGGCCTCCCCAGGGTGGCCACTCGAGGGTGGGAGCGGGGCCGGTTCAGTGGCTCCTGCCCCACCTGCCAGACGAGAGCAAAGCCAGCCCCACGCGCCGCTGCCCAACCGTGGCAGAGCTCAGCTCTCCCCAGGGCTCCTCCAGCCCGGGGAGGGGGTGGTGGGGGGGCAGCAGCTCTGGCTGTGTCTCCTCCAGACACCCAGCTGGTGTTGCTCAGCAGCTCGTGGCCTCAGGAGCACCTTCAGGGTGGTGTGGAGCTCACAAAATCCCTGGAGCTTTGCCAGGTGCCTCTGGAGTCAGCCTCTGGGTTCAGGGACAACGCTCTCAGGCACAGGGTGGGATTCTTGGGGTTGTCCCGTGCGGGGTCAGGAGCTGGAGTCGATGATCTCTGTGGGTCCCTTCCCACTCACGAGATTCTACCAGATCAGTCCTCCCAACACCTCCTTCCTGAGAGCAGAGGAGCCGCAGCAGGGAAGCAGCTCTGGCCTGGATTGGCCCCCCTGCCTGCAATCATGGCCGTGTTTTCCCTAAGGAAGGGCCTTCCTGGGTTCTTTCCTGCTTTTTCTTTGGAGATGCCTCCATCCAAGCTCCACCACTTTGCAGTGTCTGACTCCTCCACCAGCCTGGGCAGGAGCTGGGGAGGAGCTGTGGGAACTGGGCTGGCTCTGGGGGATTTGGGGACCGTGGTGCCATCAAAGGGGGTGGGCAGGGTGGGCAGGTGAGCAGGGCAGGGGCTGTTTTGGAGATGTTGCCAGGGCCGATTGTTTTGTGGGGTTGGAACCACAAACCGCAGAGCGCCAGGCAAAGGTGGGGGGTTGGTAGGTGGGTTTTTTTGGTCTTCTCATCTTGTTTGAACGAAGGGAAACAAAACAGAGGCCGTTGGGAGGGGTGGGTGTGTAAAACCGTCCCGAGAGAGATGACGGGGCTGGGGTTGTGCCCGTCTGCCCCAGCTGGGCCGTGCCACCGTCACGGCGCCACTGGAACGGCCCCATCCGGCAGAGCTTGGTATCCCAGTGGTTGGGAAGGGCTGGGGGATCATTCCTGACCAAGGAAGGATGGCACAGGGGTGGCGTGGCACCAAACCTTTCGCTCTGGGGACACCATCAAGGGCTGGTGCTGAGGAAGCCCCACTCGGCCAGCAGTTCCCAGTGTTCCCACTATTCCAGCTGCCGTCCAGCTCAAGAGGAATATTTTCCCCCTGACGCCGCAGAATTCCTGTGGTGTGACAGTCCCTGCTGAAGGACCCTGTTCAGTGCCACCAAGGCCAGACAGGGCCTCCATTGTGGGCGCTATTTTTAGCAGCCCCGCGGGTGCTGGAGGTGGTGGCGGGGCGGGAGGACACCCCCACCCCTCTGAGTCCTCCCCTTGTCCTTTGTGGAGCAGGGGCTGCCCCGATCCCCAGCCAGGGCTGGGATGGCTCTGGGAAGCCCCTGGATGTGTGTGGAGGGAGCAATGCCATAAAAGCTGCCTTGTGCCCCTCCAAACCTCCAAACTTCCCGCTTGGAGCTGCATCCCAGTCCAGGCTGCGGGAACAGGTGGCTGTTTTGGGATTACCACGGCAGCGGATCCCGTGGTGGGATGCATCCCCTGGCCTTGGGACAGCCTGGCTGTGTGTGCTTGTACCATGGAGTGATCCCAACCTGGCATCCTGGTGGGGATTTCCAGCCCTGGCTGGGATGAGAGGAAGGGTTGGAGCAGAAGGGATGGAAAATGGGCGCTGCTCCCAGCTCCTGTGGATGAGGAGGTTTGGGGTGCAGGGACAAGCCTGGCAGCTTCCTGCTTGCCCTGTGACATCAAGGGGAGGGGCTTTGCTTCGTGAGCTGCCTGGAAATCCCATGGGAAGATATTCCCTGCTCCTTGCTGTCTGCAGAGCAGCTCATTTGTGAAGATGGTCTTCCAGCACTAATTACAGCTGCAGCAGATAATGCCCTGACCTCCAGCACTGCTCCCTGCTCCATTCTCCTCCCTGCCAGTGCTGATTTGGGCACAGGCCCGGGCATGTGCCGGGGTTTGGCTCCTGCCACCTCGCTGCCATCTCGGAGCGGTGCCACATCTGCCAGGCTCGGCTGCTTCCCCCTCGGGCAGGGAGGGGGCGTTTGCAGGAGCTGGGACATGCCTGGAGCCCGGCATAAACACATTCCTCACATAATTGCCTGTCCAGCGAGAGGAATTTGGGGTTTTACACGCGTCCCGCAGGCAGCTCAGAATAGACCTTGGGAATCCCTGTTCCAAGGATGACACCGCTTCCTTGGAAATCCCAAAATACCCAGCAGAGCAGCACTGGGGGCGGTGGCAGGAGCCCTACCTTGCTTGCTGGAGAGAGGGCAAGAATTCCTGGGTTTCCCGACACCTCTCCCTGCCAGCTGGCAACCAAACAGGAACAGCACCGGCCATTGGCTCAGGGTTAGTGAGGCTGGAACCTCCAAAGATCCTGCAGGGCCAGGATGGCCCAGGGGTGTTTTGAGGGCAGCTCCTCACCCAAGAACCTGGCACCCAGGTGATGAATTTCCATCCGTCTTATTTTGGGGAAAGAATCAACTAAAAATCCTTATTCTTCGGTTGGGCAGGTGAGAAATCGATGGGAGGGGATGGACCTGGCCTTGGACTCCTTGGGCTGCGTCTCTGTTAACCTGATCTGGGTGTTGGATGCTCCCTGGCTGTGTGTGGGGAGTTGGTGTAAGGTCAGGTGCACCAACAGGACTCATCCCCTTGGGAATTCACCTGTGCAGGACCTCAGGCAGACACCAAACCTTTTTCCCAGTGTTTTCTCTGCATTTAGAGCTCACTGCTATAAATAGGCCTGAGCCTGGAGATGTGGTGGCATTTCAGGCCAAGCTTTTGGCTCTTCCCTTCCAACGGGAGGCGAAGGCGTCATCTGAATTCCCTCCCTCATTTTGGCGTGGATAATCCAGCTCCATCCCTACTGGAGAGCGTGGTTGTGGAGTCAACATCTTGGCAAGCTCCAGAGGAGCGACGGGCTGGAGCCTTTCCCTGCTGAGTCCTTTCCCATTTCCAGCAGAGTGAGCCGGGAGCTCCCTGCCTTGCACTGCCTGTGGCTGTGATAACCCCCAGGCCTGGCGCCGGCAAACCCCTGGAGCGGTTCCACAGGGATAGCAGGAGGGAAACAGTTTGGGAAGGGCTGGATGGGACACGGCCATTCCCGTGTCCTGGAGCCAGCTCTCTCATTTCCTCCTCCCCAGCAGCTTTTGAGTCATTTTAAACTCTGTGGAGAAGGGGAGCAGCTTTTCCTTCCCTCTGTGGGTTATCCCACAGCCACAGCTCAGACAGCGGCCATTGTCATTCCTGGAAACAGGCTGGGCTCCACCCCTTTTCATTTTTTTCCTGCTTGGAGCTTTGCTCGGTGCTGTCAGCACTGGGATTACCCCAGCCTGATCCAGCCTGTGCAATTCCCTGTGAGACAAATCATTTCCTCTCTGCCCTGGCTGTCTCGTTATAATTATTGTCATTATTAGTGATCTATTCCAAGCTGGGTTTAAACCATGGCAGGGTCTCTCCCAAAACACCTTGCCCACAGCTAAATGCAATATTTGGGGCGTGGCTGCATTTGGAAGTTGCTCATCAAAAAGATTTTGGCTCCAGGGCTTCTCTACCTTGGATTGGGACACAAGCCCGAGGAAGAGATGAATATTTCAAAACTTCTCCATGACTCCAGCCAAAACCAACCGCAGGCTCTCGCTAGGTGCACTGGGACAAATTCCTGATGGCCAAAATGAGCGATCGGAGGGAAGATGGAGACCAGGTGTGGAAGGAGAGGTGGAATGCCCATGGCATGGGGTGCTCCACCTCACCTCGTGCCTCCCCAGCTGGGTCAGGGGGTTCCTTATGGATTTTCTGAGGCTGTGCCAAGGTGGTGGTGAGGAGATCCTGGGCTGGGGAGCTCTGTGTGCTCCCGCCCTCCCCACGAGCCAGCAGAGCCCACTCCTGCAGCGACATGCCCTGGAAAGAGGCCAAGGAATTCTCATACCTGGGTCCCCCTTATCTCGATCAACAGCACAGAGCAAAGAGTCAAGGTCGGGAAGCGGAGTCTGCCGGAGTTCAGCCGTGGCCGGCGGCTCTTTGGCACGGAGGGATTGGTGCTGCTCCGGTGCCAGGGCAGTGACTCCTCCTGTCTGTGTGCCAGAAAAATAATCCTATTTATGTAACTCCACACGAAGCATTCCAGGGCATGAATATCCAGCTCTTCCTGCAGATAGGAAGCTCTGTTACTTGTAGGGTTTAACTCCAGCTCAGCTCCTGCCCTGTGGCTGCTGGTGGCTCTTTTGGACAGGAGAAGGCTTTATTTTATTCAGTGAGCACCTTTTGCATGGGAATTTTTCCCCCTCTGGGATAGAAGAAGCTGTGCTTTTCCTGGCGTTAATATCCCGTGTTTCCTTTGTCTTTCTAGGCAGTGGGCCCATCCAACTGTGGCAATTCCTGCTGGAACTGCTCACTGACAAGTCCTGTCAATCCTTCATCAGCTGGACAGGCGATGGCTGGGAATTCAAACTTTCCGACCCAGACGAGGTAAAGTGCCCTGGAATTAAGTGCACAACCCAAATTCCTCAGAAATACCGGTGTGGATAAGCCTCTCCTCCTCCCTTTGGGCCGCCACTTTGTTCTGGTCTTGGATGTGGTGTGGGGAACCAAGGAATCAGAGTCCAGCTGGAAATTTGTTAAAAATTGGGATGCAGTCACCCCTTGGAAGCAGGGATTTGTGCCCAGAGTTGGTGGGAAGTGGCTGGAACGCTGTAGGGAGAGGAGCATTGGCAAAGCTGTTCAGATAGGCTGGGTACAGGTGAGGGGGGACTGTCCCCTGGTTTGGGGAGCAGATGGGGTCTTTGTCCCCTTCCCTGGCTGGAAGGTGGGGGTTGGTCTCTCCTGCCAAGTACGAGTGACAGCACAAGAGGAAGTGGCCTCAAGTTGCACCAGGGGAGGTTCAGGTTGGATATTAGGGAACATTTCTTCATGGAAAGGCTGTCCAGCCCTGGCCCAGCTGCCCAGGGAGTCCCCACCCCTGGAGCGTGGATGTGGCACTTGGGGGCATGGGTCAGAGCTGGGGAATGGTTGGACTCCATGACCTTAGAGGGTTTTTCCAACCTAAATAATTCCATGAGTGACTGGAGCCTTCCAAAGTGCAAAAGTGACTGACACTGGGCCATTGCGTGTTGGTGTCCTCTGGTTTAGGACTGGCAGAAGGTGGAGGAGGAACCTTGGGAAAGGGGTGAAGGACTTGGGATATGAGGATATTTCTGAGGTAGCACACAGAGTTATCCAGATAAATCCTCATGGAACGCTCTGCCATGTTCTGCCACTGCACAGAGGTTGGTTTTCCCAAGTGTCAATTCTCGTGTCCACCTTAGTGACAAACAGAATCCTCCACACGGATGTCCCAACCGAGCCACGCTGACTTTCCCCCCTTTCCCCGCTCCCCGCAGGTGGCCCGGCGATGGGGCAAGAGGAAAAACAAGCCCAAGATGAACTACGAGAAGCTGAGCCGCGGGCTGCGCTATTACTACGACAAGAACATCATCCACAAGACGGCCGGCAAGCGCTACGTGTACCGCTTCGTGTGCGACCTGCAGAGCCTGCTGGGCTACACCCCCGAGGAGCTGCACGCCATGCTCGACGTCAAACCCGACGCCGACGAGTGACAGGGGCGCGGGGACACCGCTGTCCTCGGGGAGAGCCGACGGGACTCGTTCGGTGGTTCTTTTTTATCGATTTTCGCTGTTCTTCTGCTCGTGTTTTTTGTCAAGGGCCACTCGGATTCGAGGCTTTGAGGATGTCGGGGGAGAGGGGGGAGGAAGAGGCAAACTTTTGGGAAGGATGGGCTTTTTGTTGATTTCCTGAAAGCTCCAAGACAGGCTTTTCTGGGGGGAAATTTGGAGTTTTAAGAAAGCCAGAAAAATGTAGCTCACTTAAAAAAACCAACAATCCCCTCCCCACCCTTGGCTGTTTAGAAAAAAATGCGATCGAATGGATCCCTTTGGTTGCTCACACACAAACTGACAGGTCAGGAATGACAGTATTCCCGAGGATTTGAGGAATTTAAACGTTTTTTCTTTTGGAAAACCAAAATGGGTGAATATTCTTGCTTCGGGGAGGGGCAATATAGGAAAAAGCCAAGAACTGTTGTTCTTGTTCCATCACCTTTCTGTCCATTGTCTTCTTTTCTGCAAGAGACAGAATTTTTCCTAGGAGGGATCAAGACTCTTTTTTATTTTTTTTTTAAAGTTTTATTTTATTAAATTTTGTGCCAGTATTTGTTTTTTTTTTTTTTCCTAAATAGTCTTAAGCTCTAAGATGGTCTCAGTATTGCAATATTGTGTGTGTTTGTTTCTGTTCTGCCAGCAGAGAGTTTTATCCCAGGGAGGAAAAAGAGGAATTAGCTTATGTAGACCCCACTGGAGAATTGGAATGCTGGGACTGGGATGGGAAGGAAAATGAGCTCCGAAGTGGCTCCTGGTGATGCTGGCTGGGGGTGCCACTCTTGTTTCCAGCCCCACACGCTGTGCTGATAATGCTGGTTGAAATCCCTGCTTTTTTTTTTATGTCTGGCTGCACAAAACCTCTCAAAATTTCCATGGAAAATGTCTTCTTTTGCATTTTCCAAATCACGTCTTTTGCTCAAGGAACACTTTGGTGCTTACAGAAAAATTTTTGGGGGAGGGGGAAAAGGGAGAAATTCCCATGTTTTTGATGTGGCAAATGGAAAATATGCAAGTTAATTGAGGGGAAAAATCAGGAAAAAGTTGGAAACCCAAAGGGAAATGGTTTTACCTTCCTGTTTCAAGCAGCTCTGTCTTTATGGCCATGTGTGGGCACAGCAGAAAGGAAATTGTCCCTGCAAATGGGATCTTTATGGCTCCTGGGCAGCTGCTCCCACCAATCCCGGCGGGGTGTGAGCGACACGAAGCACGGCCGGTGTCACCGGGGATGGCTTTGGGATCGATCCCGGGGGAGCTGCTCCCTCTGGCCTCCAAACCTTTCCTGCAGCTGGTTTTCTCTGGAGGGGTCACTCCTGCTGTTCCCAGTGCTCCCGGGATGCTCTGGGCAGGCTGGGGACCATGTCCCACTGCCCTCGGGGTGCGCTTGGTGGGAGTTGCAGGGTCAGGGGTGCGTTCCCATATCCCGATACAATCCCGATGCCAGATCCCCGCAGATTTGGCCGCCCAAGGGAATCTTTCACCCTCCCTGGGTGTTTGCATTTAAAGGCAGCATTTTGTACTTTACCAAAATCCCTTCTGCCTGTGTCTTTGGGGCACGGAGTTCATTCCAGAGGCACTGTGGGACAGCACTGGGGTCAGAGCCTTTCCAGAGGTGATTCCTGCCTGATCCCAATGGATCGGGTGGCAGGACAGCAATCTGTGTTAAAGAGCCAGAATATCTGGGCACAAACCCCCCTGCAGAGGGGCAGAGCTGGAGGAGAACCCAGTCCCGAAGGTGCTCTCCTCCTTTCCCTCTGGATACCTCTGTATCCTAAAATTGGTCATTTCAGGGAAAGTCAGCCCCAGAACTGCTGTGTCCTTATAAAAGGTGGTATTGGAGGGGAAATGGGAAGGCCAGGAGGGGGTGGAAACAGAGGGGGGGTCCAGGAAGGGAGGCTGTTAGACCCAGGGGCTGCGGGTGGTCCGAAGGGAAGGGTGGGATGGATGGAAAGGAGGGAGGAGGGGATGAAAGGAGGGTGAAGGGAACCCCAAAGGAGGAAAGGGACGCTGCCCACTGAGAAGTGAAACGTGGGCTCATCTCCTTGGGCAGGCAGGGAGCAGGAGGATGGAGGCAGCCTGGCCAAGCTGGAGGGAGGAAAGGAAAATTGGGATATCATGGATGAGACCCCCACAGGTGAGGCTCTGGGACAGATCCAGCCTCAGGCTCCAGTTCCTCAGGGAACCAAGAGAGGTGTGAGGGCATAGAGAGCACAGGGAGCAGCTGGTGAGGAGCATCCCAACAGGAAGGGTTGGATTTCCAGCAATCAGAGGGGTTTTTGGGATGGTCAGGGTTGCTGCAGAGTGCCCTGAGCTCGCCCATCATGGGTCACTTAAATCCGCCTTCCACCCATAGAAAGGGACTCCCAGACATCCCAGCTCCTGCCCCCGCCATGGGCCGTGTCCCAGGACATCCCTCCTGCTTTGCTTGGATGCTCCAGCTGGAAAGGAAAAAGAATGGGATGAGGTTTCCCTACAATTGAAGGAATTGCAGGTTCGGGTCGAGCCCCCTCCCCCTGCCAGGCTAAATCCCTCATCCACTGTGCTTATTCCAGGTTTCCAAGCCGAGCCTGTGCGTTCCCGGTGATTCTGGGGAGGTGGTTAAAGGTTAGGAAGGGTGAGCCATGGGAAGCAGCTCTGGGTTTTTGGAAGTAGCCCCTGGCTGAAGTTTCTCCACCCTTTCTCCCGGCCCTTTGCCCTCCCGGCTCGCAGCCTGTGAACAGTCCCAGACACATCAGCGCCATCATTTCCTATTTTCCTTTGCTTTATTCCCCTTCTAGAGGCCATCCCAGAGATGGGTGCTGTTTATACACTGGAAATGTGCGGATTTCTCTTTGTTTCTTTTGCTTTGGTTCCTTTTTCCTTCTGCTTTTCATCGCTGGCCTTTGGCGAGGGCGGTGCTGAGCCAGACGAGCTCAGCCCAAACCCTCTGAGCTCCTTCAGGTCCACAAAAATTTGGTGAATTCCCACCTGCTGGCCCAGAAGGATGGATCTGAGAGGGATGATGGAGATCTGCCAGGGCTGGGACTCCCTCCTGTGCTGCTTTCTCCACGCAGGAGCGAATTCCCCCTCGCAGGTCCTGTTGGAAACAGGGTCATTTTGTCTTGGTTTGGAATTCTCAGGTGCTCTGGGTGAGTTTTTGGGATATTTTCTGTGTCCTGCTCATTTTCTGCTGTTTCCATGTGGGTTGGTATCCCCTTGGCCCCTCTGGCAGAGCCTGAGCCCTACTTGCAAACAGCTTTGGGGACCTTGACAGTTGATATTCGGGATCTCAAAAATAAAGGAAAAAACCCCAATAATGATAAAAACCATGCCAATAATGATAAAAACCACAAGCACTTTCCTGCTGCCTGTCCCTCTCCATCTCCACATGTGGAATCACCATAATCCTTGGACACTGGGGTGTGTCCAAGTGGAGATCCATGTTATTCCCACCACCCTGATCCAGGTGTGGCCGTTCAAGGGGGAGAAATAACCAAACAGGACAAAAAAAGAGAATAATGTAAAATTTCACTTTCTCCTGTCTTCCCAAACCAACACCTCCTCCAAAAAATGGTCCCCAAAAGCACCAATAAATCCAGATGCTGCAGGAAACATCTCCACCTTCTGAGTTTTGCTTTTTTTGGAGGGGTTTTCTCTGAGGTTTTAGGATTTCATTGCTGGTTCCTCAATGGTGGACATTGGAAAACTGGGATGCCTTGGCGTGCTCTGCTCCCTGGTAGGGTCGGTGTAACACCCAGGAGCTGTTGTCTACATTCCAAAGAGGTTTAAATAAAGGATAAATCTATGTATACATATATGTTATAATGGAATATCTCCAGGAATTAACTGCCTCAGTAAAAAAAAAAAAAAAAAAAACAAAAAAAAACCGAAAAAAGGAAGTCTTTTTTGTTTTATTTTGGTTTTACACATTTTTTTTAAGCTGATAAACTTAGAAGAAGTAAAAAAAGAAAAAAGAGATTGTTATATTGTGCTGTTTGACTATTTTCCAATGTGTATTTTCATATAATTTATATTTTTTAAAAGCGGGGGGAAGAAAAAAAGTTTAAAAGTGAGATTTAAAAAAAAAAAAAAAAACAAGGAAAAAGCAGGTGCTTTTTAAAAAAAAAAACCCGAGCTGAGGTAGCTTAGAGATGTAGCGACGTGTGTGTGTGTCCGTGTGTTGTGTCTGGTTCCGTTTGGTTTTTTTTAAAGGATTCAAATAAAAAAAATAAAAATCCCTCCTCCATTGAATTCCTAGAGAAGGAGGGGATTGGTTTTGTTTTAATTGCTGATGCTGGCACATCATTTTGCTGGAGAGTTTTTTATATACTGTAGCCTTATTTCATATCGTATTTTAAACCATGTGAAATTAAAAGAAGAATAATTCCTAACCCTGGGTGTCCGTGTGATTATTCCTTGCCTTTCCTCTTTAGATTTGGGACAGAAAGTGGGAAAACAATGCAAAAATGTAGAAATTCCAGCAATTTCTCTGTTTTTCCCATTATGGAAATTGGGGGTTTATGGGAAAGAAGGGCCTGGCCGACATCGCAGCTCATGGAGGGGTGACGCTCCCCATGGCTCCCTCTCACTTTGGGATCGTGGATCCTCATTCCAGGCTTTCCAAATCCTCTCTCATCCCAAATCCTCACTGGGAGCATGGGGTATCTGTGGCTCACCAGCCCCAATGAACTTTGAGAGTGGCGTTTTCCTCAGCGGAATCGTGGGGAACGGGTGTGGCCAACTTCCAGATCCCATGGCCACCAGTGGGAAGATGTGCTGGGAATTCTCTTTCCTCCTGGAGATCTTGGGCTGTGGCCCATCGGGAGGAGAGATCCGCCTCTGGACTCTCCAAATCCTTCACCATTGTGCTTCAGATCCTGGAAAAATACTCGTTTGAATCTGTTGTGGAATATCCTGAGTTGGAAGGACTCACAACGAGTCCAACTCCTGAGCCTGCACGGGAGTTAGGATGTTTTTTCCAGGGAATTTTACGCTGGCTCTGGTGTGTCCTTGTCCTCACCAAGCCAGGAGGAAAACTCTGCTGTGCCCAAGTGGATGGGGCTCGACTGGAGCCCGAGGCTCTGGAAGTGGTGACTAATGAATCCGGCATCTGGGAGAGGTTCACGGACCAGGAGCTGATGCTTTTCCATAGGAGTTTGCGTGATGGGAAATTCCCAAGGGACACCACCCGTGACGCTGGATTGACTGAGTCAGCACGAAGGGGATCAGACCCATTGTTCAGGAATGTGACGCTGGGATTTGTTGGATACCAGGAAGAGTGGACAAGTCACGGGTGGATCCAGGATGAGGAATTCTCTCCCTTTACAGCAGCCCGTAGCCACGCAGGGAACAACATCCCGGGATACTGAAGGATGAGGGTGGAGAACCCTGACGGTCCTCACGGCAGCCGGAGCGCGGTCCCGGGACATCGCTGCATTCCCGAGGCTCAGCTGATCCCTGAGCTCGATGGAGGGAGAGGCTGGGGGGGGCCTCCAAAGCGGGGACAGCCCTGGGGACAGCGCCCAGCCCGCTCCATCCTTTCCCTGGAGCCGCGGAGCTCCAGGCGGGAGCGGGACTCGCCTTTTCCTTCGCCGCTGGAGCAGCCGCGGGCCCTTGATCCTGCCGCGGCTTTTTCATCGCAGCGGGAGCCGCCGGGGCTCGTGCTCGGCTGTCCCGGGAAAATAAACATCCAGCGGCTCCTTTCGGCTCCTTTCCGCTCCTTTCCCAGCGCCGCTTCCAAGGGCAGCCGCTCCGGCGGCTCTGGCTGGGGGGAGCAGCCAAACCCCAGAGGGGTGAAGGTGCCCCGGCTCTCAGGGTTCTCCCTCCTTGCAGAACCTGAGGATGCCGCAGGTCCCCGCAGCCCGGACCCCGCATTCCCCAGGGATTGCAGCCTGTGGAACACTCCCACTGAAAACACCCGCGCACCTGGAGCTCCGCGGGAAGCGACGCCCATTAACAGCCCCGCGTTAATTATTAACCCCATTAACCGCCCTGCTCCCCAGAGGAGGCACAGGGGGGCACATCTGCCCCCCTTGATGCCCCTGCCCGGTCCCCACACCTCCGTGTCCCGAGGGTCTCCGTGCCACCACCAGTCAGAATAAGATTTGGGATGGGGAAGTGGAGTTTGGGAATGGAGCTGGAGATTTGCCCATGGAAAAAAACATAACAGCCACAGCTCTGCACCCCCAAAATCCATCCCCTTTGCAGCATCTTGCAACCAAGCTGGTAATAAAAACCATGGGAATCTGGAATCACAGAATATAATTATTCAGGTTGGAATTCAGGCTGCTCCAAGATCATTGGCTGCAGCCGTTTTGTAGAATCATGGAATAAATGAGCCTCATGATGGAATTGAGCTGAGAGGAAGGGGTTTGCTGGGAGCGATGTCCTCCCCAGCAGGAAAATCCTGTCCCTGTTGGGAATTGCACCTGGAGGAGGATTTTCCCAGTGTGTCAGCCCCGGGTGCTGCTGTGTGGCTGCTCAGGTGTGGGATTGAACAGAGCCAGAGTGGACAGAAGGATTTTCCCAGACTCCAGGATGTGATTTTCCAGGGATGCACACACCCCGCAGTGCCGTGGAGCAGGAGGCAGCGTATCCTGAGGGATACCTGGGGGATGGACGGGGTTTCTATGCTCAAAACCAGCTGGAAACACCATGAACTGCTGCTCCAAGGAGAGACCAGCGAGGAGAAGGGACTTCTCCGGGTCGATGTCTTGAAATGAGACATTGAAACTGGTGTTTGAGGGAAATTGAGATCGAAACAGGAACGGGAATTACTAAAGGCTGAACTGAGGGAAGGGCTCTCTGGAAATCCCTGAGATCCCAGGGAGGTGGAAGCAGGCAGTGAGAGAGGAGAAGGATGAATTTAAGGGCAGGCAGTAGAGGGATGCAGAGGCCGAAGGAGGAGGATGAGGTGCTGAGCAGCAGGTGATTGGAAGGAGCTCGGCTCAGATCATTTTCTGGATGATCATTACTATCCCCCCAAGCCAAACCACTCTGCGATTCCATGTGGGATGCGCACACCCTTCCACACACCCCGCTGATGGTTCCCGGGCACTGTGAGCACCTTTCACCAAGAAAACGGAGATTTAGGGCTGGCGGGAGGCACTGGGACACTTTTGGTGCCCATTCCCCCTCCCGGGCTGGGATGCTGGGGATGCCTTTCGGAGTCAGCACTTTCCGCTGTTTGCTTTCCTCCCCCGGCTCCCTCCCGCCGAGCCCCGGCCTCTGAACCTCGTCCAACAGCAACTTTCCGTCTCTTCCAGCGGCCTTTCCCCGCTCCCGGGAGCGCGGCCATTCCCTGGCCTCGCTTGAAAGGCGCTCCCACAATGAGCCTTTGTGCCAGGCTGCTCCGGAGGGCAGGAATTCGGGATTGCCGCGACACGGGGCCAAGAGGGCCACGGCGGAGGCTGAGGGCCTCGCGTGGAGCCCAGGGGTGCTGCCCCAAATTCTGCATCCCTGGGTGGGGATGCTCCCCAAAGAGTGGTGTCCCTGGCAAGAGGATGTTCCCAAGAGTCCCTGGGATGCTCCCCAAAATTCTGCATCCATCAATGGAGGATGGTCCCCAAAAACTTTATCCCTGGAGTGAGGGTACTCCCAAAGGTGCTGCATCCCTGGGGTGAGAATATTCCCCAAAATTCTGTATCCCTTGGGTAGGGATGCTCCCCAAGGTGATGCATCCCTGGGTGAGGATGCTCCCCAAAATTCTGCATCCATCAAAGAAGGATATTCCCCAAAATTCTGCATCCCTGGGTGGGGATGCTCCCCAAAGCGTGGCATCCCTGGCAAGAGGATGCTTCCCAAGAATCCCTGGCATGCTCCCCAAAATTCTGCATCCCTGGGGTGGGGTTGCTCCCTGGGATGCTGCATCCCTGCAGTGAGGATGCTCCCCAAAGTGCAGCATCCCTGGCAAGAGGGTGCTCACCAAGAATCCCTGGCACAGGGATGTTCCCCGGAATTCTGCATCCCTGGCATAGAGATGCTCCCCAAAATTCTGCATCCATCAAAGAAGGACATTCCCCAAAATGCTGCATCCTTGAGGTGAGAATGCTCCCCAAAATTCTGCATCCTGGGTGTGAGGATACTCCCTGAGATGCTGCATCCCTGGGTGAGGATACTCCCCAAAATTCTGCATCCCTGAGGTGGGGATGCTTCCCAGGTGCTGCACCCCCCTCCTGCCCGCAGCATCCTTTTGGGAAGGGAACAGGACGCTCCTGGCCTGCTCATGCTGAACTGGGCTTATCTTTCCTGAAGACAGGGCTGTCTTTCCATGGGGTAAATGTCCCAATTTCCCGTTCCCTGAGCTTGACTTGCCCTTGACGGACCCAGGAGAGCCTCTCCCTCCTCCTCCATGTCCATTCCTTGACTGCCTGCCCGCATTCCCCTTCTCCTCCACCCCTCCAGCCATCCCAAACCCCCCACCCTCCTCCCGGGCTCATCCCTGGCACTCTCTGTCCCACATCCTCCTGCTCCAGCTCCGGCACGGTGGAAAAGGCGTGGCAGGAACGGTGCCGTGGATTCTCAGCTCCGATTAATGACATTTCCCAGCTGGGAAGCTCGAGGTGAAGCCGGAGCCATGCAAAGGCCTTGGCTCGGGGCAGACCACCAACGTGCCCACCACAGACCTCCGGCGAGCCCGCGGCTCCAAGCCCAAATCCAGGGGCTTGGAGGGAGCCGGGAGTGGGCTGGGAAGGCTGGAGGGGAGAGCAGAGTCTGCTCAGCTCCAACCCTGCCACAGAAGGGGTTTCTTTTGGAGCAGGGAATCATCCACTCCAAGGAAAATTAAAACTAAAAATCCCCACGTTGAGGTTTTGCTTTGGGGTTTTTATGTTTCTCCCCTTCCCTGGCCTGGTTGTTCCTGCAGAATTCCCAGCTGGTGCTGGCACCGCTGTCCTCGTGCCGGGGGCTCTGCTCCAGGGGGATCTGGCAGCAGGAAAAGGCTTTGCTTCCTGTCTGAAGGGCAGGAGGGGCTGGCAGGGATCTCCCAGTGGAGGTTTGGGATTCAGGATCTGTGACTTGGGGAGCTCTTGGGAAGTTTGGCCTCTTTCACCACCTTTGCCTCGGTTTCCCCAAGTGCAATCCCAGATCCCAAACCTTCCCTGCCTTAAAGACAGGAACATTGGGGGTGGGTTTGGGAGTGGGATGGGATGGGATGGGATGGGATGGGATGGGATGGGATGGGATGGGATGGGATGGGATGGGATGGGATGGGATGGCTGCTCCTTCCAGCCCCACCACCACTGTGATGTTTCATTTTTCCAATCCCCTGAATCCTCAGCCAGGACCAACCCAGCACGGCAGAATAAACCCATTCCCACATTGCTGCCACCTTTCCCCACCTCCATCTCAGATATTTCCCAGGAAAGTGGGATGGGGAACACGGGGGGACATGGTTTGTGGTTTCCTGGGGATCCCCATCTCTACCCCAAGTACCGTCCTGGAAAGTGGGATGGGGGACACTGGGGGGTGTTATCTGGGGTTGCCCTGGCGACACCACACCCAAAACCTGGGAGCTGGGACCGTCCCCATGGGGATCAGGATCCTGTGGGAAGCCTGGTGGGATGCTCTGCCCTAACAGCTCAGGGCATTTGCTTCCTGTGAGCAGCCCCTGCAAGCGGTTCTGTGTTCCCAAACACATCCCAAGTGCTTTCCTAGGAGCATGGGGAACAGCTGAGACATCAACACAGAGGACTAAAAATTAACCTGGCTCATTTTGGATCTTAATGAGGTACAAAACTATGCAGGGCCTCATCCAGCTGGATCTGTCCTGCTCTTTTGGGGTCGGGGCTCAGGGACGCTGGAAACGGGGTTGGTGACAGTGGCTGCACCTCGGGGACAGTGAAGGCACCTGGAGGCACCGTGTCCCCATCCCACGCCCCAAACCCTGGGTGACCCTTTTGGGCCTGGACTGAAGGTGTTTTGCAGCATCTGTTCCCAATTCCCTGCCAGCTCCTCTTCCCTCGGCACCCCCCAGTCTGGCCAAGTGGAAAGTCCTCACTGGAGGAGAACTCCCCATAAATCACTGGGATCTGCATCACTTGCTGGGTTTTCATCACAAAATCCCCCCCAAAAAATAGCAAGTGGGGGAAATCTCACTCTCAGCACAAAGCTGGCACAGCCCTGGTTTGGCTTTTCCCTCCTCCACGAGATCCAGCCCTGGCCCAGCTGCTGGCACAGGGTGAGATGGATGTTTATTTTCTCCCCTTTTTGGATGTTTATTTTTCCCTATCCCCTTTTTGGGATCCAGGGGTTGCTCCTGTGAGGTCTCACTTTCAAGGCAGAGCCAATTCCCAACGATAAAAATAGAAGGCAGGGGCTTCCTGCCAGCGAGGGAAAGAGGAGAAAGGGGATGAAATGCCAGATAAATGGATAAAAGTGAGTGAGTGGCACTCGCGGAGCTGCAGGAGGATTTGAGGATCCAAGGAGCTTCTGGCGGGGTGGGATCAACACAGGAAAAGGGATCAAATGGAATGATTTTGTCACCATCCTCGGGTGACGCAGGGGAAAACCCCTTTGCTGGTGTGAAGCAGAGGATTTATGCCCTCCCGGGTGAATCCAAACCCTCCAGTCCCTTTCCCAGCTGGGTTTGGAAATCTCTGTCGTTGCTGACCTATTTAAAGGCAGTGCCAAACTCCGGCCTGGGATGTGCCTGAGGGTTTGGGTCCCACGGTGTCCGGGTTGATGTGTCCGTGGGATGCCAGCAGCTTCCCGAGGTCCCCTGGGATCCCCAGCAGCCATGGGTGTCTTTCCAAAGGGTAGGATGAGATGTGCGAGGTTCTGTTTGGTGCTGCCCTGGGATTTGCCAGGTTTTGGGAAGATCTGTCATGGAATCCTTGAGAGTTTGGGTTGGGAGGGACCTTAAAGCTCATCCCATTCCACCCCTGCCGTGAGCAGGGACACCTTCCACTATCCCAGGGTGCTCCAAGCCCTGTCCAACCTGGCCTTAGGCACTTCCAGCGGTTTCATGTCCATGCATCCTTATCTCCCCGGTAAAACAGGGATACTAACCAAAAAATGGTGCCTGGTCTCAGGGCTCTGCCAATATAAGTCTGGTTTTGGGGTGAAAAAGCAGGGAATGTGAACTGGGAGCAGCAGGAGCATCCCGGAGCTGTGACAGCTTTTGGGCTCCAACAGCACCAATATTTATAGCCCAAGTGGAGGAGCTGTAAAAACTGGCAGCAGTTCAGGAGAGAGCGAGGAAAATTATTGGAATGAGGCTCTGGGAGCTCCATTTCTCTCCCCGTGTGTCGGAAAGGATTTATCCAACACAGGCTCCCTTCCTCCACGGGGAAGGGGAATTTGGCCATGGAGGGTTGAGAGGCAAAAACTGATCACAAATAGAGAGTAGCAATGAGGAAGGTGTTAATTGGTGAGGTTCGTTAACCTCCGGAAGGGTTTGCTCAGGAATGCTGTGGCTCATAGGGAGCATGGGGCTCGTTTTTGCTCCTCACCCCCCAAATGCGTTCTGTAGCCCAAAGAAATCATTCCTTGGAGCAGGGACACAGCAGCTCCTTGCAGGGATCCCATCTGGATGCCAAGGCTGAGGTGCTGACAACAGCCCTGGGATTTTCGCACAAATTTTGGGAGAGTTTCTGCAGCTGAACCTTATTTTGATCTGGAAATGAACCTCAGTGCCAATGGCAAATCCATCCTGGAGTGCTGTGTCCGGCTCGGGAGTCCAACATCAGACGTGGAGCTGCTGGAGTGAGTCCAGAGAGGCCATGGAGATGCTCCAGAGCTGGAGCTCCTCTGCTCTGGAGCCAGGCTGGGAGAGCTGGGGGTGCTCACCTGGAGAGGAGAAGGCTCCAGGGAGAGCTCAGAGCCCCTTGCAAGGCCTAAAGGGGCTCCAGGAGAGCTGGAGAGGGACTGGGGACAAGGGATGGAGGGACAGGACACAGGGAATGGCTTCCCACTGCCAGAGGGCAGGGATGGATGGGATATTGGGAAGGAATTGTTCCCTGGGAGGGTGAGGAGGCCCCGGCACAGGGTGCCCAGAGCAGCTGTGGCTGCCCCTGGATCCCTGGCAGTGCCCAAGGCCAGGCTGGACATTGGGGCTTGGAGCAGCCTGGGACAGTGGAAGGTGTCCCCCTGGAATGAGCTGAGCTTTAAGGTTCCTTCCAACCCAAACCACTCTGATTCCATGACCCCTCTCTAATCCCAGGATTACCACATTGTAGCAGTAGCAAAACGGGATTTTGAGTGTTTCCCTTCCCAACCACCTCGTGCTGCACCAACCGAACCCAAACCTGGTGCCCATCCCCAAAACCTCTCAACCTAAACCCAAAACTCCCATCACAACCAGACAGGCCGGGAAGAGCTGGATCCGCCTTTGCCTGGTCACAGTGAATCATCGGCGGTGGGGCTGTGCCAGCTGCTTGCTCAGCCACCAGCAAGGAGGGAAAAACTCCAAACAAACCCAAAAGCTCAACAAAAATCCATCTGCAGTTCCTCTCAGGAAGAGCCACTCCGTGTACGCACAACGCTGGCAGGAAAACACGATGCTCTTTCCATAGGAGCATTCCTGATGTCAGCCCTTCTCCGATAAAATTAGCAACGAGGAATGTGCAATTCCTACTGGGATGGCTTATGGAAATGATAAACAGAAACAAAACAAATCCAGGTTTGATGTGTGGATTTAGAAATCTCGGCAGCTGCGGCCCTGGATTCCCCCTCCGTGAGCTTCGGGACTGTGGGAGAAGGGGAAAACTGGAGCACAGGCTGCTTCCAGAAGTGGCACATTTGAGTGAAATTGGTTTAATAAACAGTTTGGGTTGTGATTCAGACTTGTTTAACCACACAAGAAAAGCTGAGAGGAATCACCTGGGGGCTGGTTTGTGCTCGCCCAGGGTTTGCACAGATCTGCCAGAGGGGCGTCCCTCCCCAGTGTGGAGATGGAGATGATCCCTTGGAGATAAGGGCTGGATTAGCTCAGGGGTCTGGTAACAAGAAGAATTTGAAGGATTTAGCCCCAAATCTTGCCTTGGCCATGACCAAAATGAGGTGGCACAGGAGAGACAGCAGCACAGAGCAGGTGATTGTCCTCCAGCCCTGCATTTTGGGAGGACTCAGATCCCTCCCTCCGGAGAGCACATCCCACCCTCCGGAGAGCACATCCCACCCAGCCTCCCAGCCCCGCTGACAATTTTCTCAGACATTCCTTCTCAGCCCTAGCACTCCTCGTTTGGGGTTGCTGTGACTCCAGAAATAAACACAGGAGGTTCTGCTGGGGGATAAAAATGCCGTGTGGTTTTCGCTGCCCAACTTCTGTGCACTCGGCTTCCAGATGCTCTGGAAGGGTCGGCTTTGGGGAGAGCAGCAGTGACGTGGCCTGGGAAAAGCTGGGCTGCTTAAAGCCAGCCAGTGGGGTCCCAAAATTCCAAGCCTGATGTTAGGAGCAGGAGCTGATGGAGCTGTGGAGAGGGGGAGTGGGCTTGGCAATGTGAAGCTGCAATGGGAAGGAATTCTGGTGTTCCATGGTCTTTCCTTGTGGATGATGAAGGTTTTCTGCAAGGGTGGATTTGTTCCAAAAGCACCAAATCGGGATAATTCACATCCTAAGAGAGATCAGAAGTGCTGACAAACACAAGCTCAGTTTTGCCTTCCCTGTTTGCCCCACAGAAAACCGGGAGTCACTGGAGACAACCCAGTTCCCGTTTGCTTTCCTTGTCATGCTCTGGTGACATGGACAGGTCCAACCCAGGCGTGTCCTGGTTTTTGCGGGACAAACGCTGTCCAGGAGCCCCATCTCATCCATGTGTAGCCACCAAAATCACTGGCATGGTCTCTGACTCGATCCTGAAGCCCCAACACGGGGATGGGATGGATCTTGGGGGGCTCCAGCCCTGGGTGTCCAGATGAGGAGTCCCACGGTGTCTTCCTAGGGATGGAATCTCAGCCTCCAGTAGATGAGTTTTCGGGAACATCCCTCGGAAAACCAGCCAGGGAGGAGTCCTATAGCTCTCCTTGGGAAAAGCAAAGCCTGGAGCAGGAAAGCTGGTGACCGATGAATGAGAGTCCAGCACAGGGCCTCTGAGCTGGGAAGATCCCAGCCTGCGAGCGGAGCTGCCTAACCCAATCCAGATTTCCGTAGGAAATAACTCCAGGACACTTCCACCACAAACTATGCACTGCTGCTGCTTGGATGAGTCCGTACGCCGTCATCCCGGGCTATTTTTTCCCCATCCTCCCTTCCAAGCATTGTTCCAAGGCCGAGGCCGCTGCTGCAGCCAGCTGGGTGCCCTGGGAAAGAACTTTCCCAGCACTTTCCCTCTCCCCGGGAAGGACACGGCGGGAAGCAGACAAGAGGTCTCGCCGAAGCCAGCGGGAAGCACACGGGGGTGTGGGGTTATTCAGGAATGTGGTTCCGAGGAGGGAATGCCGGCTCTTCATCCCCGTCACCAGAGGGACAAAGCTGGGATCCGGTTGGTTGCTCAGGCTCCACACACGGAAGTGTGGGGTGCGCTGGGAAGCCAAAGCCTGGCTTGGAAGCCAGGATGGGGAAAATAATATCCATGTGCTTTCCAGGAATGAGGATGAACGTGAGGGACCGTGACCTCCAGCAGGGCTGAACAGGCCAAGGCAGCCTCAGCTTGTTCTCCTCTTCCCAGCTGGATCCTGGGAGTTGTGGGATGTGTGCCCTGGAATGCCACGGCTCTGGCAGCCCCTGGGGCACTTGAGGTGCCACATGAAAGGAAAGCCTGAGAAAAATCCTTCCTGGAAAAGGCAATAATCCCTTAATTAGAGAATTTGCCAGGTGCAGAATGGGATTTCTGATAAGCTGCTTTCCATGGAAATTCTGGGATTGACATCACAAAAGAGGGGAAGGAATCAGCACAGAAATACAAATTGTGTGGAGTAAAAGGGGAGAGTTCGGCTTTGAGCTGAAAATACCAATTTTCTGGGGGTGGAGAGAAAACAAATGAAATCAAAACATGTTTTGATCAGCTCTTCAAAGAATTCCAGGATCTTTTTCTCCCAAAGGCTCCTGGTACTGGAGTCTGTAACTCAAGGAGCTTTAGCAGTGAGGCACAAGAGCTTTGGAGGCAGCCAGAGGGATGGATGGATGGATGGATGGATGGATGGATGGTGGATGGATGGATGGATGGAGGGATGGATGGATGGATGGATGGATGGATGGATGGATGGGTGGATGGATGGATGAGGGATGGATGGATGGATGGATGGATGGAGGGATGGATGGATGGATGGATGGAGGGATGGATGGATGGAGGGATGGATGGAGGGATGGATGGATGAGGGATGGATGGATGAGGGATGGATGGATGAGGGATGGATGGGGGATGGATGGATGAGGGATGGATGCGGGGTGGATGGATAAGGGATGGATGGGGGTGGATGGATGGATAAGGGATGGATGGATGGAGAGGTCCATGGATGGATGGATGGAGGGATGGATTCATGGATGGATGGATGGATGGATGGATGGAGGGATGGATGGATGGAGGGATGGAGGGATGGATGGAGGGATGGATGGATGGATGGATGGATGGATGGATGGATGGATGGAGGGATGGATAGAGGGATGGATGGATGGATGGATGGATGGATGGAGGGATGGATGGAGGGATGGATGGAGGGATGGATGGATGGATGGATCTCCCTGGGAAGAGAGAGGTGACCCAGCCAACCTGAAAAGGTTTTGTGGTGCAGGTCGATGCCACTGATGTATCCCAAATAATTTGGTGTCCATCGAAGGCTTTGGAGATGCCTGAGAGAGGTGGATGGATGGATGGATCTCCCTGGGAAGAGAGGGGAGACCCAACCAACCTGACCAGGTCTTGGTAGAGCCATCAACACATCCCAAGTAATCCATGCACTTCCATGGCCACCTTGTTTCTCTGGACAAGGAGAAACCCAGTCCAAATCCAGGATAAATCCTGGAGTTTCCAGGAGCTGCAAACAGGGCAATCCCATGGGATTTTAAGGCGCTTGGGGGTTTTCCCTGGCTGGGGTGAGGGCAGCAGGAATGAACTCCCTGAGGATCCCTCGGCCCCTCAGCAGCAGCTGCCTTGGCCCGGAGCCCGGGAAAGGATTTATAGGGACAAGAGCAAAGGATAAATTTCACCTCTGGATCGCTGACAGCTGGATCTACCTGGAAGAGGAAACTTCCTTTTTAAAGTGCTGTTGTTGGAACATGTGTTGGAGAAGGAGTTTGGGGAGGATAAGTTTGGGGAGCCTGGGCATTTCCTCCTGGGGCCGATCCAATGAATCCAACACTGGGAAAACTGTGAGCACAACCAGGAGAACTGTGGGGGTGGCTCTAAGGGGCCTTTAGTGAGGGTGGTGGAGGGTTTAGCCTTCCCAGGGGAGATTTGGCTTGGATTGCTTTCATCCCAGCTTTCCTGATTCCTCCCGAAATCCCCCATCACCCAGGATTTGGGAGCAGCCAGCAGTGTTTGCAATGGGAATGAAGGAAAGCAAATAAAAGTATAAGGAATAAAGTAAAGTTGTATTTGGTGATGCTTTTCCCGGGAAAGGATTGAAGTTTGCTGGGAATCATTAGGAATGAGGAAGATGCTGGCCCTGGCGGTGGCTTCCTGGATGTCTCCAGGATTTGATTGGCACACGGGGAAGGAGGAAAATGCTCTGACCCGCTTTGCTTTGCTTTTGCCATCACAAACCTCTCACCCCCAGCCCTCCCCATATCCCAGCAGGGGGTTTCCCACGGAAGAACCTGGGAACTGAGCATGGAGAAATCCTCAGCAGAGAGCAGGGAAAACTGGGATGTGAGCATGAAGAAATCTTCTGCTCTGCCTTGTCCTGCTCCCAAGCTCCTGGAGAGCCGACTTCCAAACTCCTGCTGGAAACGTGACCCCGGCTGCCCCACAGGAATGAAGGGGTTCACCAGAGCTGGTACCAAAATTCCCCAAATCCCTGAGCAGTGTGTGATCGGAGCGTGGTCCCTGGCATCAATCACTGTAATAGAAACCAGAGCTGGCTCTGGGCCCACCGAGTCCAGGCAGCTCCTGCCGAGGCGTTGGGAAATTCACAGGCTGAGAACGGGCAGGGAAAGAAATTCCAGGCAGGGCTTTGACTTTTTTTTTTTTTTAATTAAGTGGAATTTCAAAATTGGAAAAACATAAACAGAGTAAAAATAAAAACAGCAACAGCAAAACCCTCAGCGAGCTGCTGGGCCTGCACCTCCCTCCTCTTCCTCCTCTACCACCCTTTTCCACCTCCCTGGATTCCGCTTCCCACTCCCCACACAAAGTTCAGCTGGGATGGTGGGGGCAGGGAGGAGAAAAGGACAGGTGGGACAGGGCTTGGAGCAGCCTGGGACAGTGGAAGATGTCCCTGCCCATGGCAGGGGTGGCACTGGATGGGCTTTAAGGTCCCTTCCCACCCAAACCATTCTGGAATTCCATGATTCCATGAAAAGCCTCTTCTGATCCAGCTGAGGAGGGGTTTCACGGCTCTGGGGATCAAAGGGGGTTGGGGGGGTGTCAGAGCCACACCGTCTGACAGGACCTCAGTGCGTCCCACTGTGATTTATGGTTGGACTCGACGACCTTGGAGTAATTCCATGATCCTGTGATTTCAGGTGACAACAAACATCTCATCCCAACCCTTTAGTCAGGAGAAGCAGAGACGTCATCCAGGGTGACAGGTCTGGGTCTAAATCCTTGCTCCTGATCCTTCTCCATCCCTGGGCTCCTCACATTTGGATTTCTCCCACTTCTCCAGCTGTGTCAGGTGGGATGAGCTCAGGTAAAGATTGCTGCAAGTGCGAGGATCACAGGAAAACCTGGGAGAGAAGGATTCTCGAAACACTTAATGAGGTTTCACTTAATTATCTCCTCTCCCCTCTCGCTAGGAATTGGTTGGAAGATGATGGGGAGAGAAATCTCTCCAAAATTTTACTGGATGGTGCCAAAAAGTGAAAGGATTTTTTTCAAATCGGTGTCCAGAACCATTCGGAGTCACTGGGATGTTTTGGAGCACCAGGGCTTGACATCCAGACAAAGAAAATTGCAATCAGGGGAAAAAAATCCACCCCAGCTCCCCCATCCTCCCTCCTGCAGCTTTTTCCCACCAGAAGAAAACTTGGATGTTTTATAGAACTGTTTAATAACGTGATGACAATCCCAGCCCCTGCTGCAGCCTCAGGCTGATCCCTGGGGGATGCTGAACTTCAACCAGCTCCAAACGCCCTGGTCCCTCCTCCTGGAGGAGTTTTCCATGTGCAGTGGGGGCATTTTCCCCTTTTTCTTTACATTCCTGCTGCTTGGACATCACACGTGGGGGTGGCACATGGAGATGTTACTTTAAACATTGGAATTTTTGTTCTCAGAAATTCCCCTCACAGCTCATCTGGGCTGGAAGTTTTAGCATGTCCCGAGGATAAACAGGGAAACTGAGGCTCACAGTGCCTGTATTCCCAGTGATGTTCCAGGGAAAAAAAGGAGGGATTTACCCTCTCTTTTCCTTCATCATCACCCTCTTTTTCCCAAGAATACGACAAAAAGAGGATGAAAATCATCTGTTTAATCAGAGCTTCATTCTTAAAGCTGCCCTGAGAGCACAACCTCGTGTGTTTGCCTTATCCCAGCATCCCAGAGCCTCTCCAGGGATGGGGCCGTGTTTATCTGGGATCTGAGAGGAAAAATGGGGCAAAACCCAACAGTTTCTGCCCACGCACGGCGGCGTTGAAAGAGATCCTCCATCCCAGATGGATGCAATTAGGGGCAGGCAGCGAGAGAAAATATTCCACAGGTGCTGAGGGACCTTTGTGGAAACTTCAGACACCGCTTTTCCCAGCGCTCCCAATCCCAGTGTCCTGAATTATGGCTGTGCACAGCCCAGCCCGGGGGTTTAGGAAACACTCGAATGGTGCTGGAGGAGATTTTATCTTTTTTTCCCTTTTTGTCTTTTGCTGCTTTTCCCAATTTTATGCCCAGCTCCATCCCGAAAACGTGGTTTTCTCGGATTCTCCCTGATTTTCACAGGTTTGATCCCAGATGTGCAGCCAAGCACCTCCCTCTCGCTACCTTGAATTCCTTTCTCTGTCACTTCTCTCTCCTCATGGCTTTGAAATAAGCCCATTTTGCCCCAGTTATCCTACGTGGAAAAAAATCCCAAGTTTTTCCAAGGAAAGCTCTGCAGGGAGGCTCCGGTCACTGCCGGCCGTGAGAATTTTTAGGAGGGAGTTTTTGACTTGGTTTGTTTGATTTATTTTCCCTTCAGTGGGTGCAAAGTGAGTGGGGCAGCCTTGCTCCATGTGGAGAGCATCCTGTGTGTCTATGGACAGCAGCTTTGATTTTGGCCAGGATTGTGTGAAAAATTCCATGAAATTCCTGTCCCATTCCCAGGGCACGAAGGGGAAGGCAGAATCCACCCCTGCTCCGTGCCTCAGTTTCCCCACCTTAAAAATCATATCACTAATAACTTCTCAGTGGGTTTTTTTTGGCATAGGGGATCCCCACGTTCTTCATTTCATGTCCAGGGCTCAGAGCTGAACAGCACCAGTGGAAAGGATGGGAGGATGGAAGAATGGGGAAAAAACTGCCAACAAAAGCGGGGACAGTTTTTTCCATGGCCATGCAAACAACGCAGCAAATTCCCAATTTCTGCAGGGCCAGGAGGAGCTGGGGTTTGTCCCTCCCGGTATTTTTAGCAGCTGCTGCCCTCAGTCACTCAGCCCCATGTCCCATTAAGGACTTTCGGGGACAATGCATCTTCCCCGGGGTCATTTCCTGCTCCAACACCGGGAGCTTCTGTTTCCCATTCCCGCTCCTCCCGTGGCCTTTTGGGTCAGTGGCGCTGCTCCCCTTTCACCCCGGCAGCAGGGACAGGGAGCGGCCTCCCCTCCCATTCCCCCATTGCTGCCCCGACACTCCCACGAGGAGTTTTGGTGTCGAGATGAACTCCCAGCCCCCACAGGGGCTCATTTGGTGACCTTTGATCCATTGATCCCAAAGATCTCAAAGAAAGCGGCTTTGCCCGTCAGTGTGAGTGAAGCATCATCACTCCAGTGCTTGGCTGAGCCTGGTGGCATCCACCTTTCCTCCAGGAATTTGGAGTCCAGCAGCCAAATTTATCGTGAGTGTGGAGATGGGGGACTGCAGCACGAGCTCAGCCCCTAAAAAGCCATCAGAGAATCTCCACGGCAGCTTCCAGGAGCCTGTAGGAAGCTCTGTGGATCTTTTCCCGTAAAATGGAGGGTTTGGCTTCCTGGTGAGAGTGATCAGCTTTCCTCTTTCCAATGAAATGGTTTTGGTGGTGGGATGAGGGAATCTGCTCCTCAAAGGAGCCACGGGGATGGAGATTCAGCAGCAGCAAAGTTCACGGCCCAGGAGCTTTAGGGTTTTTACATGGAACCACCCCAAAATGCCAGGAAAACTTCTTTCCCCTTGTCCAGTGTGTGGAGTTCACCTCCTGACTTGTTGAGGATCCCCAGGTCAGGACAATCGGGTCCCTGTGGGCACCTCCAGGCTCGGGCAGGAGGACGGAGCATCCCTGGGAAATCCAGCGCGTGGTTTTAATTTTCCTCCTGCTCTGGAGAGAAAAGGAAGCCCAGAAGATTTACGGGCTCCCTGTTCTTCCTGCAGGTTTATAAATAGCCTTTCTCAGGTGCTGGGCACATGGGGGCCTTGGGGGAACGCCGAGAGGGATCAAAAGCAGCGTTGGGTCCCTCCCCCTCTCCCCTCTCCACGTGTCTGATCCCTGCTCTCATCTCCAAAGGGCCACAGCAACCTCTCTGCTTCCAGCTGGAGATTCGCAGGGAAGATTTCACTGCCTGAAATCCTGGAATCCCAAACCGAGCCCCCTTTGGAGCACCAGGAGTCCCCCTGGCTTTGATGTTTGCCCTGGGAGGTTCAGGTTATCCCACTGCTGTGGGGGAGAGGGAGAAGCTCCAGGACCCCCCCAGGAGGGGACCCCACCTCCATGGTGCTCACACTGCTAAAAGGGTCTTTGGGTTTTAGCATTAATTTTCACTTGAAACAAAATGTATCATTTTTACCAAGCCATTTTCCCAGTATTTTTAACTGAAAGTTTTTTAGTTCTAAAAGAAAAGTTTAATTTGACAATGGAAAGTTGAACCACGCTCACAACCAACTGCTCCAGGAGAGGAAAGGGAAGAGCTGGAGAAGGCAGAGGTGGCAGAGGGGGAAAAGGGTTTGGAAAAAGTGAGGAAAATAATTTCTATGTTTTTGTTTGCTCCTCTTTTACCTGAATTTCTGTGTCCTCAGTTACAGCATCCACCTTCTTTGGGAGGCTGGAAGGAAACACTTGGCTTTTCCAAGGAGCTGTTGAAGTGAATTCCCAGGGAAGGGAAAGGCAGATTATTGATACCAAGCAGTAAAAGCCTCTAAGGACCCTTTATAGAGAGAAAATAACTTTAAACTGCACAGAGCTCAGGTTTTAAGTGACATTTCTAACTCTGGCTTTGAAACACCACCCAATTCCCCCCAAAACGCTCAGGGTCACCAGGACAATCCCGGCGGAGATGTCACCTTTTGGTGAAGCCACCACCACACCAACTGCAACCCATGGGTGGGGACAAAACTCCTGAAAATCCTCTTTGGGAAAAGTCCCGGCTGCCTCTGGAAGGTGCCGGAAAAAAGCTCAGTGATTGTTTTCCGCCCACTTTTTAATGCTTTTTAGAGAACGAGGAGTTTTCCCCCAATTCTTTTTAGGGATAGAGGAGTTTCTCCCCAGGGCTGGAGCTGTAACCGGGAATATTTCTCCTTCCCTGCTCCCGGCAATTATCACACGATCCTTATCTCCCACCATTAACGGGAGTTACGGAGCAAACACAGCTCGGGGCTAATCCCCCTCCTGCCCTGCAGCACCCAGGGACACCCCAGCCCAACCCCAGATAACATTTTCCGTGGGGAAACAGCTTCCAGAACAGCTGATGGTAAAATTGTGCCAGGATTAACCTTTCCAGACCCCTCTCGGAGTTTGGAAAGCGGTTGGGTATTTTTTTCTCGGAGATGTCAGGCCCAGGAATAAATAGATGAGAGAAGTTTTCCAGCACTCGATGATTCAAATCTCCTTCCGCTTACAAAGGGATTTTTGGGGTTTTTTTTGCAGATGCCTTTCCTGATTTCAGCGCAGATTCGCAGCAGAGGGGCTGTAAATGGAGGATTAAAACTCTTCAGTAAACAACGCTGCTCCACACATGCTGGGAGAAGATTTCCAGGTGATTTAACTCCACCAGCGTCAGCAGGGGTGGACACGAGGATGGAAAATCCTCGTCAATAGAGTTGCAAAAGGAGCAGCTGCTGGTTTAAAGTCGCTGTTTTACTACCAATGATGAAACAATGGCTTTTTAACTAATTGGTTTTTTTTTACTAAGTGGTTTAAATCTGCTTTTAAATCCTTTTTATTTGCCCGGGAGTCTGAGCCATCCGGGCAGCCCTCCCCACGGGGCTGGTTTGGATGGGCAGGGGCACCTTTTGGGCTCACAAATGAAGGAATCCCAGACTTCCCAGGGAAAACAGGCTCCTACACCCACCGGACTTCCCGCTCCTCGGAGCGCTGACCTCGTGGCCAGCTGGACTTAAGGGATTTGAGCACTTGCACGACTCCCGCCGGGCCCCAGGGCCTCTGCCCGCGCTCTTTGGGGCGGTGTCTCCTGTGTTCAGCGGAGACGTTTTCCAGGCTGGCATTATCCCTGGGGATGGCCATTCCCACCATTCCTACCATTCCCACCGTTCCCACCACTCCACCATTCCACCATTCCCACTGTTCTCACCATTCCACCATTCCACCATTCCCACCATTCACACCGTTCCCACCATTCCCACTGTTCCCACCATTCCCACCATTCCACCATTCCACCATTCCCACCATTCACACTGTTCCCACCATTCCACCATTCCCACCACTCCACCATTCCCACCATTCACACCGTTCCCACCATTCCCACTGTTCCCACCATTCCCACCATTCCACCATTCCCATCATTCCTACCATTCCACCATTCTACCATTCCCACCCTTCCACCACTCCACCATTCCCACTGCTCCCACCATTCCCACCATTCCACCACTCCCACCATTCCCACCACTCCACCATTCCACCATTCACCATTCCCACCATTCCACCATTCACCATTCACCATTCCCACCATTCCACCATTCCCCATTCCACCATTCCACCACTCACCATTCCCCATTCCACCATTCCACCGTTCACCATTCCCCATTCCACCATTCTACCATTCCCACCATTCCACCATTCCACAATTCCCACCATTCCCACCGTTCCCACCATTCCACCATTCCACCATTCCACCATTCCCACCATTCCCACCATTCCCACTGTTCCGGGTGCCCTGGGAACGGGCAGATCCCCTGAGCCCTGCTACCCACACCCCTCCCCAGAGCTCATCTGTGTGCTTGACCCCACCTGGGCAGAGCCAAGGAATGGCCCCGGGGAGCAGCTCCAGCCCTGCCCACCCGCCCAGGAGCCCCAAGGTGTCCCCAGCAGCAGCTTTGGGCTGCTCAGCCTCACCCCGAGGAGCTCCCTGGAACTCCGACCCCCCGGAGCCACGGTGTGGGAACAGGGATTTGATCTGGGGGATGTGTTTAATGCCTCGGCAGGGATTAGGCTGGAGCAGAGCTAAGCCCAGCCTGGCAGGGGTGATGGAAAGCAGATGCCGCTCTCATCGGCTCTCTGTTTCTGGCCTGCTGGGAAAAGCAGGATCAGAAGCAGTTCCTGGAGGTTTTGTGGTGGGAGAGCATCCATGGAAGCTGGAGAGGAGAGGGGGAAGGCAGAACCCCCGGGAAGCAGGAAGGAAGCAAAGGGAAAAGGGAAATAGAAAGAGAAGGGCACGTAAGGATGGGGACGAGGCACCAGGACAAGGAGCTGGCTCCTCCACAAAAGAGGCCGATGGAGCAGCACTTTCCTTGTTGGGAGCAAAAATTTCCGAAATAAATCGGTGTTTTCATGCTCTTCCCTGTTTCCCTTCCAAAAATGATGAGGTTCCACCTAACCCCAAAGTACTCCTTCCCCACAAAGCACGTGTAGCAAACAGGGCCCTTTGTACGATAATTCTTATTTAATCTGAGCATCTTCTCATTCTTTATAAGTTAAAAAATAATCTTACAAAAATGTGCTTTAGGTAAATGGCTAAAAAAAAGCCATGGAAAGGGTTGTATATTCTGCATAATTTTCTGTGTTGCCAGTTTTTTCTGTCTTCCAGGATAAACTCAGGAGTCAGGGAGCTCCTGCCTATTTCCACCCCCTGGCTGTCTCCAGCCCCGGTGAACGAACACTGATTTATCCCGGCAGGAGACCCGGATTGCAGCCCGGGAATGGGGGATGGAGCAGCTCTGGCCCCTCAAAGGTGAGCAGGGAAAAGCTCAGCTCCTTCTCCTGGCACTCCCACAGCTGCAGTTGTCTCTGCACAAGGTCTGGGTGATCTATTAAACCTCTCAAATCAGGATTTAATTTAGTTTTAATAAGACAGTTTGGGAGATGTTAATTAAATTGAGTTATTAAAGCCACATGGGCTGGACTTGGCTGATACATTTCCTTCTTTATTAAGTCCATTAAAAAATAAGGGAAGATAGAAGAGGGGGGGACGTTTGGATGCAGCAGCACTTTCAAAGAGTTTCTTTTTCCTTTGTTGAATTAAACATGTGGAGACGAATAAACACCAAAAAACAGGCAGGTGAGCTTGAATCTTCCCAAGATCAGCAAAGCTTGGCTTAAGGATGAAGCCAAAATGATGAAATCCCTTGAACTCAGGTGTCCAACAGATCTCTGCACCCTTAATGCCAACATTAGCTCCAAATTCCATCCCCGCTGCTGGGTTACCAACGGGAGTGATGCTGCAGCGATGCAGCCACACAGCATTTCCATCCATCCACACTCCAGCAGGGAAAACTACAGGAATGCACGTTTTCATCATCTTACCTAATCAGATTTTTCCTACCTCTGGCAAAAAATGCTTCTGGGAATGTCTTCAGTTGCAGGAATTGTCAGGGTGATTGGGTTAAGCTGAAGAAAAACTCCCACGTGCCTCAGAAATGACAAATATTTTATTAGCTGGAAGTGTAAGCAGCTCTAATTAGCTGAGCAGGCCTGAGTTAATTGATTTATAAGCTTTGGAGGATGTAAAGCACTGGTGAGACAATCCAAAGGGTCCTGGGGAGGAAATCCATCCTGCACTTCCCAAATTATCCTGTTCTTTAAGTCTGGGCTGAGCACAGAGAGCTCCTGGGCCTGTCCCGAGGGTTGCAGAGGATGGGAAACCCACCAAGGCTTTATCCCAGCTCTCTCCTGCTTTACTCTGGAATTTCTCTGGAATTTCTTCCTTTTCCAAAGCCCCTTTGGCTGTTTTTTATGGTGTATCACGTCCCCTCCCCGACGATGACTCCTGGTTGTTGTTGGTCCTTCTTCACCCTTTTCTGCTCAGAGCACGCGTGGAGAGGAATTAACAGCACCAGGGAAAAATCTTGGGGATCTTTATATCCACCAAAGACGGAAAACACAAGGAAAAGCCGGAAAATAACCCAAGACCCCCTTTTTCCCATGCCTGTTCCCTAAAAAGAGCTTTGTGCTGGATTTCTGATGGCTCCCAGGGCGGACCCCCGTGCCGGCCCCTTCTTGTGAGGAGTAAGCTCTAAAAAGCCAGAATTCTATTAAAAATTCCATTAATTAAATGTATCCCTTGTGCCATGCAGCTGTTCACTATTCCAGGGTGGAAAAGATTCTTAATCCCAATGGAATTGCTGGGAAAATGGAGGCAGGAATGGGACGAGCTCTCTGTAGATGCTCCTCGGGCCTGGTGGCACCGAGATATGATGGATGTGTTCCCAAGGACGCTGGATTTAAGCTGAACATCTCCAGAGCGAGGTTTTGCAGGAGCAGTTGGAATTCCACAGCCTTAAGCTGGACTTTTTCCAACCCTAACCCTAACCCTAACCCTAACCCTAACCCTAACCCTAACCCTAACCCTAATTTATTTTATTTTTTGATAAATGAGAAACCCGTTTTGTTCACCAAGGGCTCGATGTCCCTGTTCCCTGTGGATGTGGATCATGGGGAGATGCCACTCCCCTGTGCGCGTCCCCTCCTCCCATCTCAACAACATTCTGCTTGTCCTGGTTCCTCACCGCCCGGATGATCCCGGAGGGAATAAAGAGGGAAAGCTTCAGGGCTGGGGGAACTTCCTGAGAGAGCTGGTGAGGAAAGGACTTGGATTTTCGTGGTGTGGGGAGAGGGATGTTCCAACAAAAATGGAAATGAGAGGGTTTGTGAAATCTGAGGAGGGGTTTACTTTGGAGTATCAGAAATTTCCAGGGGATTTGTTTCCTTTCTCTCCAGAGGAATGTTTAATTAAGAAAAAAAGAAAAGGAAATTTTTTAGTTTTTAATCCCTAACTGTAAATTTCTGCCCAAAATCCCCCCGTTGCAGGGAGTCCCTGAGTGCCCAGGCTTTGCAGCCCTGTTCGGCAGCTTTGGAGCTCTGCACATCCTCCCCATCCCATTCCAGCCAACACCAGGGACCACTTTCCCTCCTCCAACCCTTCTTGCTCTTCCTTCCCCCATCCCGGGCACAGGGAGCCACCACCACCTCTCCTTTGGAGTGGAGTGAAGGATATTTTATGGGAATCTTGGAATGCTGAGCTGCCTTTGCTCCAGAGCTGCTTCCTGAGCAAGGGAAAAGGGGATCTTATGGGGGAAAAACACGGATGGGAACTTGTGGGATTTATCCACCAGTTTCCCAGCTTTGAAATGTTCAGAAATCCACATCCTTGGCTTCTTCCCATCTTTGCTGTTCAGATCTCCTGTTTGTCCCCATCCCATGTGCTCAGAGCTCTCCTGCTCCTCTCAATCCCTTGACAAGAAGGAAAACCCATCCTGTAAATGACACATCCTTCCCTATCATGGGTAAAAATCACCCCTGAGAAAACTCTGGATTCCCCTGGAGAAGCTGATCACATCCAAAGCCCTTTTCCCATCAAATCCCTGCAGCGATCCTGTTTATCCTGGAGCTTCATCCTGGCTTGGAGAGCAGCAGAGCTGAGTTTGGGATCTTTTCATAGGAAGGAAACTCATCCCATAAATTATCCCTCTTCGCCTACCATGGGTAAAAGAAATCACTGATCCTGGAAACATTCCATGGAGCCATCTGGAAACATCTGTCGTGGATTCTCCAGGTGTTTTTTGCCGTACCTGTGTTGAAGACACCTTTGCAAGAGCTGGAGCACGATCCTAAGCCCTCATAATTGATGTTTGAAACAAACCGGTGCTCTCGGGGAGCGGGAATTGCAGGGCCAAATGTGGGGAGGCTGGGGCTGGGCAGATGTTCCTCACAAGGCCTTGGATGGGGGCATGGAGGTGATGCAGGGTGGGATTTGTGCTGGCAGAGCTCAGTTCGCAGTGCTGGAGCAGCTCTGGCAGAGGAGGGAAGAATCCCAGCCCCGAGGAGCTCCAGCCCGCGCTGGCACAGGCCATGGGTGGGATGTTTGGATCGGGTTCACCAGCTCCACTTCACAGACAGTGACAGCCAGACGTGGGCTTTCCATGGAAAATATTTTGCTTCAGAGTTAAAATAAAATTAAAAAGTGAAAACTAAAATCTATTTTTTATTTTTTTAAATATTTGTTTTCCTTAGGAGTTCTCGTTCTGCCAAAACCAACACATCCAAAACCATTCCAGGAGCTGTTTGATCCCGTCCCTCCCAGGGATCAGGGAAACCTGTGGAGTGCATGCACCAGCCTTCAGCTGGGTTTCCATCCTGGTGCCATTCCCAGCAGAGGGAATTCAGATCCTTACATGAAGGCTGGTGTGATCCCACCCCCTCCTTTACGTGGGATTATTCCTGTTATCCATCCCTCTGCCCATAAATAATGTTATCAATGACTCAATAAATTAGACAGCACATGGGATTTTATTTTTCTATTAAATATTGACTAACAGGAGCTGCATGGAAATTTAAAAAATTTTTTCCTATTTTGGGGGAAAAAAAATCAACGTCTGCAGGCAGCTGCTCTCTCCAGATGTCCCAGTGCCAGGCGAGCCGAGCAAACACTGAAAAACCCAAAACAACATTGAAAAGCCCCAAAACCTTGGGCCGGGCTCCGGGGTAGGAAACATCTGGAATTGTGTTTGCCTGGCCTGTCAGGGGCAGATAAAGGATAAATGTGGAGTGACAGCCGTGGGCTCTGCACATCTGCCAGGGCTGCAGGTGGGATTTAGGGGGGAAATTCTCCCTGGACGGGCTGGGACCAGGAAAAACCCGCACAAACCTTGCAGCTCCGTGAGTCAGGGCCATTGTTCGTTTGCACGTCCGAGGGGAAAACACGCCTCGAGTTCCTCCAGGGATGGATCGAGGCCGCCAGTGACGTCCCCACCTGGAGCGGGGGCTGAGGGCTGGGGACGGGCGGCAGAGATAATGATTTATCCAGTTTGGATTAATGAATGGCCTGGAATGGGGGTTTCCTGCAGCGCTGGCTCCACCCGGCCCGTGCAAGGGGGAGATTAAGGCTGGCAGGGCTCGTGTTTGCCTTTGCTCCGTTCCCGGGGCAGGGATGGCTCCGGGGGCTGCCCAGGGTGGTGGCGCGGGGTACGGTTTGGCCCTGGGGTAACCTCTGCAGACTGTGGGGTTAATGATGGCTCTGTTCAGCAAAAAAGTGGGAAAATGGGGATAAGTCATCCCCTGTGCTGTGCGGAGAGGACGAGGGTGGGGACGGGCCACCCTTCTGCCCACCCTGCTGGTCACACCCTGCTCAGAGAAAACCCAGGGGTTGGTTTGCCTCTCTTTTGCAATTTTACCCTTTTTCTGCCCACCCTGCAGGTCACACCCTGTTCAGAAAAACACCAGGAGTGGGTTTGCCTCCTTTGTGCAATTTTTCCTCTTTCTGGCAAGAGGAAAACACCTTTTCCCTCTGCCTTGGCTCTCCTCTGCCGGGACAGCACCACAGCGAGGGCTGGGGAACCCGCCCGAGCGAGAGCAACTGGAACCGGGGTCGGGTCTGATTTTCTTGCCACACCTTTTCCCATTAAACACCGAGTTCTTTTTTGTCAGCCTGAACTGAAGCCCTGCAGCAGAGAGGAGCCCAAAGCCCATCCTGTTGTGGCCCAGCTCTGTCACAGAGGTCACCACGAGCTCTTGGCAGCCCCAGCTCTGCCCTTTGCCAGCGCTGATTTACCTCCCCCAACAATAAACACTATCTGGGAAAAAGGTCCCTGCTGCTGGAATTCCACACACAGGATCAGCACAGAATGGAGGTTTTTGTCCACTTTTTAAAATATTAAACACATCCAAGACTTGCCTGTGTCAAGGCATGGCCATGGCCTGCTGAGCTACAACACTGCCTGTTCTAGGAGACAAAAAAAATCAATTCGGGGCCCAAATCTGAGCCTGGATGTTGTTTTGGGGTCACAGAGTGTTTCAGGGAGGTAGAAGAACTTGAGATAGCCCAGATTTTATTGCCTGAGCAGTCCCAGGACAAACCCTGCAGGGTCTGAACCTGACTCGGTGGCAATAGCAATAGGGCACCTTACAGCTCACCCTGGGTTAACCCAACTATTCCCAAACTTCAGGGGCTTTATGGATTCTCTGGATCCATCCCAAGACACCGTCTGCGTCCCTGCTGGAAGGAGAACCAGAATCGTGTGGAGGTCTCCGAGGAGGGGCCGGGCCTGGCTCCGCCCGAGCGCCGTAAACAGGAAAGCGCGGAAGCGAGGAGCGGAGCCCGGCTCATCCAGGGCTCCGGCACACAATGCCGGCCCGGAAAGGGGGATTATAAATACCCGGGGTCAGGGCCGGGCTGCGGGAACAATGGGGAGAGGGAGGGTGGAAAAGGCTGGAGGGGACGAGCACAGGGCCAAGGCCACCCTGTGGGGCGGTGACGCAGCTCAGCCTCTGGGGTTTGGGGGTGCAGCCGGTCCCTGCAGGGTGCTAGGGCTTGTGGGCTGATGGTGTTCCCAAACCACATGGTGAACCCCCAAAAAATCATGGAATCCTGGAATAGTTTGGGTCGGAAGGGCCCTTTAAAGGCTGGGCTCTCTGTAGGGTCAGGTAGGTCAGTGTGAGCTGGGAGTTTGGCGGCTGCATCTCCCTATTTCCAGATTTGGGGTTCCCACTCCCCAGGAAGGGCTGCACCCACCCATGGATGCTGCTTTGCTGTGGAAGGGGCTCGGGGCACCCAGTGCCCAGCTGGGTTTAAGATCCCACCAAGGTTTAACTCTGAACATCCCAACAGGCTGGGGAGGAAGGGTCACACCTCCTGCTCCACCCCGAGCCTCCCAGCGCTTCACAAGGGCACCCTAAATTTATCCAGGATCTCCATCCCTGGCAGTGTCCCAGGCCAGGCTGGACGGGGCTTGGAGCAGCCTGGGACGGTGGAAGGTGTCCCTGCCCATGGCAGGGGTGGCACTGGGTGAGATTTAAGGTTCCTTCCAACCCAAACCATTCCAGGATTCTCCAGGACCTTACATCAATGTGAGTTTAAACAGAGGGGTTTGGGAGCTGCTCGTGGATGATGTGGACAATGGAATTTGCTCTTCCCAAGCTGACTTTTCTTTTCCCAAGCATCCCATGGGATTATCTGTGCCCATTGTGGACACGGGAGGCTGCGATGCTCCCCCGCTGCCTCCTCCATCCCCCGGAGCCACCTCTGCTCTGTGCCGATCCAAAGACGTCAAAGGAAGCGAAATCCACGGACAGATAAAGCCCAGAAAGGGGAACGCTGCAGCCCAGGCTTGGGGGGAAGGTCAGCGATAGCCCAGCAGCAGCACCTCGATAACCAGGTCAGGGCCAGAGAGAATTCCAGGAAACATCTTGGCTGCTCGGGAGCATCGGGATGGCTCTGGAAGGGAGCCCGGCCCGGCGCGGTCCCGGCACGGGGATGCTCAGGAAGCTGCTCCGCTGGGAGCTGCCTCCCGTGGCTGGAATTCCTGCGTGTGCATGGATTTCCCACTCCGGAGAGGCACTCTGGGATTGTCAGCATCCCCTGGGATTCGCACTCCTGCTGGAAGGGCTCCTTAACCACCGGGTGTGACGTGGTTGGAGCATCTCTGGGAGCAGCGCAGGGACCTCCACGAATTTGGCCCCGGGAATCCCCAAATTTAGGTCAGAAACAGGGTTGGGGGTTGCTCTGCTCTCTGGATTTGCCCTCCCCCCATCACTGCTCCCATAAATATCCCATTTCCCGTCTCCAATCCTCAATGGTGCCCCCGAGGAGACGCCTGAGCTCTTGGTGCTGTCCCCTGGGAATGCACAGGGACGGCTCGGGAGGGGCAGAGGCTGCTGCAGGCACAGACACCGCTCGGGAATGACAGATAATGGCTGGGATAACATCTCCCGACAGCCCTCCTCGGAAACATCCCTGTCCTGGGGTCTGGAACACCCCCCGTCCACTCCTGCACGGCCTTCCCTCCCTATTTGCTAAGCTGAACCCCAAATATCCAAGAGAAGAACGGCAGGAAAAGCTGTTCCCTTCCTCATTTCATGGAAAAACAGTTTAAAAATCCCAGGAGAAAGGATTGTCACTGCTCAGCCCCAGCTGCCAGAAGGGTCCTGCAGCCCCTGGGAATTATCCACGGCAGGAGGGTCACTGAGAGCTGAATTCCAGCCTGGGAAGGGGAGTGACATTCATGGGAGTTGTATTGATCCCAAAGAACTTCAGACAGGTACAAATGTGCCCAAAATATGGGCTACAAATAAAATAATGATTTTGGCAGCTGCAAATGGGCTGAAACCTGTGAGATTTGCTGTTGTAGGAGACTTGGAGGAGCCTCCACATAAAAATCCTCCCAAATAACCCCTGCGACTTCATTTTTTTTTTAATTATAATTTTTTGGAAGGGGTTGGGGGATGCACAAGTGATTTTTAGGGCACTGGGTATTGTGATAAGAGCAGTAAGGAAAGCACCAGCATCACTTGAAGCACTTTCTGGGCCCTCTAGCGGTGCTGGCTGTGCTGAGGGTCAGCTCTGCTTCCCAAAATAACACCCAAAATCCCAATTTTTACACTTGCCTCAAATCTATCGTCCCTCAAATAAGGAGAAAAAGGCCACATGGCTCCTTTTCCCTTCTTTTCTTAAAGCACACCTGTGGGAAGAGCTGTGAATCCGACAGGTTGGGATCTTTCTCCTGCACTTTTTGAACCGAATCCAGGGAGTGAAACTCATTTTAAAACTTAAAAAAACCCTTTGGAAAAGCTGAAGGAGGAGAGGTGCAGCGGGAGGGGAAACTCGGCTGTGCAGGACTGGCCTCTTTTCCCAACCTTTACTTTTCCCACTTCCCACTTCAAAGGAAAATGCTGCTCCCGGGAGCTTTGGAAGCTCCGAGGGATGAGGGATTTATGAGTTTCTTTCCAAGCCATGTTTCTAAAATAAACAAAAGTTGAGTTTGGCTGCAAAGGGCAAAATATTTGAGTTTTATTTCCTGCCTGGAAGCTGCAACCGGTTTAACAAAGGGGAGAGTGGGAAAAGGTGACTTGGAAAACACCTTCCTTGGAGATTTGGGAGTTAAATAGATGATAGGTATTAAATACATGAGCTATATAAAATAGATGATAGATATTAAATATCTATATAAAACTGATATATAAATAGATAATAAAATATTCCCCCTCTGCCACCCTGGCCATTATCTCCTATACCAGTTTTTCATGGGAAACATCCAGTTTTGAAAAGGATGACTTTTTTTTTGCCCCAAAAATAGCTGTTTCTAGGGGTTGCAGAGAAGAGGCAGAGTTTTTAGTGTGGGCTGGGAAAGGATTTGGGGGGGATTTCTATGCCTGTTCCTTTCTGGCATCTCCACAGCCTTGGGCAGGGGGTAGGAGAAGAGGATGCGGGGGCATTTTTTTGGATATCCAAGGGAATAACTCTCATGGAGATCTGCAGTCCATCCTCAGAGTGGCTTTCCAGAAAAGTCCTTCATGCCATATGGAATTACCAGCCCAAAATCCCTCTCCTGTCCTCTTCCCACCGTCTCCGATGTGACGCAGCACGAGCTGGGTCAGTCCTCAGCAGCGTCCCTGGGTCTGGAGGGACAGGACACAGGGAATGGCTTCCCAGTGCCAGAGGGCAGGGATGGATGGGATATTGGGAAGGAATTGTTCCCTGGGAGGGTGGGGAGGCCCTGGCACAGGGTGCCCAGAGCAGCTGTGGCTGCCCCTGGATCCCTGGCAGTGTCCAAGGCCAGGCTGGATGGGGCTTGGAGCAGCCTGGGACAGTGGGAGGTGTCCCCGCCCATGGCAGGATGGCACTGAATGGGATTTAAGGTCCCTCCCAACCCAAACCATCCTGGAATTCTGTGATTTTATTTTCCCGGTTCCAAGCCTCCCCGTTTTCCCCCTCTTTGTGGATTGGGAAGGACTCAAGGCACCCCCTAATCCTGGGACAGGGCTGTAGGGCTGAGATCCCAGGCTGGAGAAACTTCCCAAAGCCAAGGCTGTCCCTGGGTTGGTTTTGGGAGAGGTGCGGGATTTGGGAAGGTTTGGGTTCAAAACGTATTTTTCCAAGGGGTGCACACCAGTGCCGTGATCCAAAGGGCTCTGCACAGGGAATCCTCAATGCAGCATCCCCCAGCTGAGCCCTTTGGAATGTCCTGGGCTGTGCTGAGCATCATTCCCTGGAAACATCCAAGGCCACGCTGGAGCGGGTTCTGAACAACCTGATCCAGCTGAAGATGTCCCAGCTCAGGATTTCACGTTTGTTTCCAGCCCAGAGGATCCCATTTTTCCAGGATTCCGTGGCCATGCAGGGCGGGTGGGTGATGGTGCTGCATTTCCAGGGGAATTCCCAGGATGGCAGGAGCTGGGGGATGCAGCAAAGGACACCCAGATTTTTAAGGATTTTCCCTTTTCTGGAGGAGAAGGCAGGAGGTGGGGAGGGGAGGAGATGCGGGAGCTGGGATGCTGGGAAGCAGGAGCTGGAGCAGGAGCTGGGGTTGCCAACAGCCCTGCTTTTTGGGATAAAGCATTCCTGCTTCCTGCTGGCTGGAACTGCGGGCTGAGCCAGAATCCCAGGGCTGAGTGTGAGGGTGGAGCTGCCGTCCTGCACCTCCTCCCTGGATCTGGGGATTTGGGAGGCTCCCAGGTGGGGTCTCCTCCCAGCCTGGGATTCCTGCTGGGGTCTGAGGCACAGCGAGAAGCTCAGAAGTTTGATAAAAATGGAGAAAATGTTTGGATTTTTCCATTTTCAGGTGAATTCTCCCCATCTGCCCCCACAGCTGGACACAGCCCGGGCTCTGGGGATGGGGCACGGGCTGACGTGAAAACAAACGGGTTTTTTCCTTTTTTTTCCCCATTTTTCCCAGGTAACACTGCCCAGCTCAGCTGTGCCTCTGGCCCAGCATCTCCACTGGAGCAGAGGTTTTTTGGGAAAAGAGCCCAAATCCAGAGGTTGCCAGGATCTCTGTGGGGGCAAAGGTACTCCCAGTCTCACCTGCTCAATTTTTTAAATGATCCAAGGGTTTCTGTAAGGAGGCGACCCTCAGGAATGGGGCCTTTGGGAGAAACATTTATATAGAGAAGATTATTTATTTATTATTTATTAGTATTTATTTAATGTATATTTATTATATATATATATATATATATATACAAAAATATTCCTATTAAAGAAAATTTATAGTTATTTAATATAAATGTATTCAATATAAATGTATTCAATATAAATTCAATATTTATTCAATATATAAAAATACTTTAGAATAAACATTGGATATATTTTTATATATAAAATACTTTTTTATATTTATCGAAAATATATGAATATATATTTATATATTCATATATAAATATTATATTTATGTATTATATTCATAGTATATCGTTTACACCATATAATTAATTGTTATTAATCATTAAATAGATTTATTATATATTTTTATATATTGATTACTGTTAATATTATATTTATACTATATAACAGACTCTATATTAATATTTATATTTATATTTATATTTATTTTTATAGTTATATTTATTTTTATTTTTATTTATTTTTATTTTTATATAATAAATATTTATATATTAAAAATATTCCCATTAAGGAAAATTTACAATTATTTAATATTCTATTTATAATATTTGTATATGATATAATATTTACAATAATTTAAGATATACAATACATATAATGTACATTATGCATTATATACATAATACGTAGAATATATTTATATAAATTAGGAATTGGGGCAGGGTTTTCCCCATTTCTCCACCATTCCGGAGGGATGATGGTGGTCCCTTCCCAGGGCTCCGGGGGCACGGGGAGGCAGCAGCCGTGCTGTTATTTTTGGATTGCATTACACAGCTCCCAGATGGAAAACCTCCCTCCCCGGGGGCAATAAAATGGATTAAAAAAGGGAAAAAAAAACCTAAAAAAGAAAGGTCCTGACCCCATCAGAGAAGCAGGAACAGCATTTCTTGGGGAGCAAAGCCTTTTATGAGGTGGGGAAGAGGAAATTTGGAGCGGGGGGATGGAGTGAGAGGGAAAATGGGGATCAAACGCACCAAAATTCCATTGATTTGGAGCCTGTGGGATTTTACAGGAGCGTGAGGAGGGGATGTAATTCCACCAGGCTTCGTTAATAAACCACTTTTCCATGTGAAAACGGGCAAAGAGCGGATCCAGGCAAAGTCCCCGGGCCCGGGATGCTCCAGCCCTTCCCTGCTTGGAAAACAGGAGAGAAAAGTGAGGCTCTTTGCATTTTTGTTGGTATTGAGTGGAATTGGGCCCAAAAATCTCCTTCTGAGCCCTTTAAAACATTTCCTCGTGGAGGGGAAGGACTTGTGGCCGACCGCAATAAAAATTGACGGATCCGTGGAAAATCGGGATTTTACGAAATGCAAATTGTCGCTGGGGGTGGATGCTTCCTTCCCCGCCTTCCCATAAAAAAAATCTGGAAAATTTGAATGTTTCTGATCCTGGAGGTTCCTAAAGAAGCCCCTGGGTTGGGAGGGAAAGGGAACGGCCAGGAAGGGGAGAATTTATTTTCCTCTGAAATTCCTGCTGCTCCTGGGCATCCTCTGAATTCCACCAAGGGGCAGAAGGGACCTGCTGAGGTTGCCTAAAAATACCATTTTTTAAACAGATCCTTTAGGATTTATTTATCCAGCGTTTATTGGGATATTTGAACAGGCAGAGCAGCTTCTCCTCTTAATGAGCAAAACACGGCTTTCCATGGGAAAACCTCCTCTGTCTCCAGAAAAGGGGGAATCTGCCCAAATAAGGGGTTGATTTTTGGAGCTGGACTTGACCTTTCCAGCACAATTCCCTCCCCTGACTCCGGCAGTCCAGGTTTCCCTGGACACAGGATTATTTTCTTACTGGTTTATCACCAGCCCCTGGTTTATTCCGCCAAGAAATGAGCTCCAGGAATCCTCCAATAAATGTGGAATATTGGAGCTGGCCAGGATTTTTCTCAAGTCCTGTGCCGTGCCTCAGTTTCCCTATTTTCCCAAACAGGGATTTTCTTTGCCGCCCTCCTCTGAAGAAATGATGTAATTCAGGCTTCGATGTGCAAAGAGACAAAATCCTCCAAAATAAAGTTTATTCCAGCCTCTGGGCCAGGAGTTTTGGAGTTTTCATCTCCAACCCCAACCCCTTTCCAGTGGATTTCCAGCGACCTGCGAGTTTTTATGGGAAGATCATGGAATCACAGAATCCTTTAGGTTGGAAAAGGCCTCGAAGATCATCAAGTCCAACCATTAGGATTCGTTGAGGAGCAAATCTGGAGGACCTGGAGCTCATAAATCACTTTCTCCTCCAGCTGCATCATCCCAGAGGTTTCTCCACCCTCAGGAGCTGGAGCAGGAGCACCAGCCCAGGTTCTCCACTTCCAGGAGGAGCAGGAGCCCCAGCCCAACCCCTCCCCCTGTACTGACTCCTGTGGTTCCAACTCCTGCGGTTCCACCTCCTGGAACGAGAGAAAAAGAGGAAAAGAGGGGAAGGGAGGGGCTCAGGTGCATGAGGCTGCTCAGGGCAGGGGGCATCTGGAGCTGGGTTTAGGCCCAGATTGGAGCGAACTTTGAACAGACAAAGCCTGGTTAAACCCCGACTTTCATCATTGCAAACTGGAACTTTGCTGCGTCTTCAGGAGTCAATAAAGGACCACGTTTTAGATCATGTTTGTGTCATATTTTATATCTTCAGGAGCCAATAATGACCCACATTTTGGATCATTTTGTATCATATTTCGTATCTTCAGGAGCCAGTAAAGGCCCCGCGTTTCAGACTGTATTTGTATCATATTTCACCCATCACAGGGTGCTCGGTTGCTACGCAACCTTTATCTTGATCTCGAGAGTTTCACTCAGCTCCCGGGCAAAGCAGCTGCAAACCAAACCCCGAAAAACTCAAAAAAACCACCTTTGTGCCTTTAAACCAGGAGCTGCTAGCGAGCTGACCCGCAGGCAGAAGTGAGAGGGGAGCTCTTGTCACATCCACCCAAAGCCGGTGTCACCTGGGGCTCTGAGTCACCGCTGTTTGCTCGAGGGTTTGGGTGCCCCTGGCAACACTCAGAGCTCAGCACGGCAGGACCCACAGAAATCTCTCCTCTGCATCTGCAGCGTTTGCTTTTTGGAGAGGTGCAGCAGAGAGAGAGGTCTGGAACCGCTTACGTGGCCGGGTGCATCTCACCCTAAAACCTCCCGGGCCCCTCTGACAACATGGCCAAATATGGCCCGAAATGTGGGGCCTTTGTTGGCTCCTGAAGATCTGAAATATGACACAAATATGACACAAATATGACACAAGATGTTGGTCCTTTATTGGCTCCTGAAGATATGAAATACGATCCACAATAATCCAAAATGTGGGTCCTCTATGGGCTCTTGAGGATACAAAATATGATACGAATGTGATATAAAATGTGGGGCTTTACTGACTCCTGAAGATGCAAAATATGAGATAAATATGATAGGAAATTCATGTCCTTTTTTGGCTCCTGAAGATACAAAATATGATTCAAGATGGGGCTCCTTATTGACTCCTGAAAATACAAAATACAATTCAAGATGGGGCTCCTTATTGACTCCTGAGATGGAAAATACAATACAAATATGACAAAAAATCTGGGGCCTTTATTGGCTCCTGAAGATACAAAATATGAGATAAATATGATATGAAATTCGTGTCCTTTACTGGCTCCTGAAGATATGAAATATGACATGAATGTGACACCAAATGTGGGTTCTTTGTTGACTCCTGAAGACGCAGCAAAGTTTCAGTTTGCAGTCTGAAAGTCGTGGTTTAACCAGGCTTTGTCTGTTCAAAGTTCGCTCCAGTCTGGGCCTAAACCCAGCTCCAGATGCTCCCTGACCTGAGCAGCTTCGTGCAGCTTCCCCTCTTTTCCTCTTTTTCTCTCCTTCTCTCATTTTCCCTGTTTCCAGCCCCTGCCAGGCGCTTTTGGGGTGGCAGGTCCCAGGCGTGGCCAGTCCCTATTTCAGTCCCAGGGCACCCAACAGCTCTTTGGGCCTGGGGGTCTCGGGGGCACCACCCAAAATCTCCTGGACCTGGGCCCTCAACCCTCCCGTGGCAGCATCTGTGATGGGACCCGCACCTGAGTGAGGGTGAAGCTCTGAAATCACCTGGGATCACGGAATTACGGCATCCTGGGATGCTTAGGGCTGGAAGGGACCTTAAAGATCATCCCTGACAATGGCAGGGACAAATTCCACCATCCCAGGGTGCTCCAAGCCCCGTCCAACCTGGCCTGGGACACTTCCAGGGATCCATCCAACCTCACCCCCCTCATCCCATGGAAACCCCAGTGCTTTGAACCACATTGTCTTCCTAACATCTGTGCTTTATTGTTTTATTATAATTTTATTTCTGTTCTCATGGTGAACAAATTCCTTTTTTTTTTTTTTAAATTCTCCCCCATTCTGCAAATATTTACCCAGGGCCCTCATCCCAAACCATGGAAGGGCAGAAGGGGCTGGAGGGAACTGTGGGAAAGGGACATGGAAAGAGGAGAGCTCGAGTTTCGGTGCCCTCTGGGGGGATTTTTGCTTCTCTGGCCTTTTCCCACCCTGCACAGCAAAACAAACCCACACATGCCCAGGAAATGTCCTCAATTAGGGAGAAAAATCCTGGGGAGGGCCAGAAAATCCCTGATTTTATCCCTGGGGAGGCTCATCCAGGGCTGGGGAGAACAGGAGCTTGAAGGTGACACTGCTCCTGATATTTCCCTCGTGGGCTCCTGTGACTCCAGTGGGATGGGATGGGATGGGATGGGATGGGATGGGATGGGATCTTCTCCTGTGGGAATACCCATGTTAACCCTTTCCCTGCCACTGCTGGAGAGCCCTGGCTCCCACTGGGATGCTCCCAAAATTCCCTTTGCCTCAGCAGACGCCGAAAACCCTTTGCAAACCCACCCTGGAGAGTGCCAGGACTGGATCCACAGCTCCAGCCTTGAGTTTCCTTCCAGGCTTTACGCTGATTGAAGGAATTTTTGCCCTCCTGAGTGTGGACAAATATTCACCAAGGAATATTCCCCAGAAAATGGAGGGTGTTGGCCAAAGACATTATTTGTGGGGAAAGTCCAACAATTCTTGTCTCTGCAAGATGATCAATTGCAGATTGACCTGCAGGGAGTTGTGGCTGCTTTTCCAAGGGGATTTGCGTGTCCTGGTGGGATGGGAATGGACAATGACCACCTCAGAGCCAGGATCTGCAGGACCAGGCCAGCAAATCCCATCAGCCCCGCTCCAGCCGCTGCTGGAGGCCCCGCCAGGGCTGGGCTCCTGTTTATTGGCAGGGTCCTGACCTTGCCCCGTTTATTTTCCCGGCGGGATCTGGGCATGGAAAGGGGATTTGTAACGTGACACTCACAATAACACAGCCGGGACAGGCGGGACAGGGCTCCCACACGGCCCAGCCGCTTCCCGGGATGGAGACTGGCCACGGGAGATGCTCTGATCAGGAAAAGAGGGGGATTCTCCCTCAGTTTTGCTTCCAAGCTCGTTTTTTATTGGGTTTTAAAAGAGAGGAAGCTCCTGCACACCAGGGATGGGAGGTTAAACAAGGGTGGCTGCTCCGTGCTGAGGCACATCCAAAAATCAGTGACAAAAACGAGCTTCCCGGAGGGTTTCCCTCAGCTTGGTGGGAGAGTTTGGGAGGGTTTTAATCTCCAAACACGTTGCTCTTCCCTCCCCACGGATTGCAGGACAAAGGAGGGAAAAAATGAGAAGAAACTACCGAATTGTGGGAATGCTGCACATGGAGAACCCAGCCCAGTGCTGGGTTTGCATCCCTGTTCCAGGCCTGAGGACTCAGGGTGAAGAAAGCAAATCTTGGGAATACCGGAGGGAAGAGAGAGGGATGGGAAGGGTCTGGAACACGCCCCCATGCCATGGATCCAGCTCTGGTTATGTCCCAGCAGATCCTGGGGCATCCCACAGCGCAGGCAGCGCTTCCTCCCCTGTCAGGATGGAAACCTGGATCAAAGGTTCTCCACCCGCTTGCCCCCGTTCCAGACTCCCAGCCCAGCCAAACCCCCCCAGGCCTCAGTTTCCCCAGGAAAGCCCCGTGTGTGGCTGTGGGGATCCCGTCATCTCCATGACATGATTCCCTCACCTGAAATACTGCACAGGAGATGCTGAGCCATGGAAAACACAATGCCCTGGATGCTTTTTCAGCACCTTTCCTACTTTTCCTGCTCCAGTTTAAAACTGAAGCCTTTCCATGTGCACTGACTCCACCTCATCCCACCCCCCTTTTCCCTGCTCCGGTTTGGAGAGGATTTCAAAGTTCCTGGCTCTCTTTGTGCATCCCCTGGGGATGGGCAGGGATTTTTCCAAGCCCCCGAGGTGCCCCAGGTCAGGTTTTTGGGATGGAATGAGGCCTGGAAACCTCCTCAATTAAAAAGAAAAGAAGCTGAGGTTCATCTGTGATAATGGGATTTGGGGCTTTTGGGAGAAATGTGGGGAGTGGGAGACACAGGACCAGCTCAGGGCACCTGGCAGGGTGGGAACATCCAGCAGGGTGACAGAAATGGAGAGAATTCCCTCAGCTTTTACAGCTCATCCCAGCTTCCAGCATTCACTGGAGTGAAGCCAGAGGGGCTTTGCTTAGATTTGAATCCCAGCTCAGAGGAGCTTCCCAAATCCAGCCCTTCCACACCCCAGACTGCAGGGGGGCTGTAAGATCTGCGGTGATGCCCCACAGCCCCATCCCCGGGGGTTTGGGGTCATGGATACCCCCAGATTCCCACCCTGATCCTCCTTCTCTCAGCACCATCCAGAGGCAAGAGGGACAGAGCTGCTTCTTCCCTCGGGATTGGGGTCAGGGTCCCTCCTCCCGCTCCTCCTGCCTCCTTTGGGGAGCTTTGGGATGCTGGAAGTGGGAAACCCGAACCCCAAATGATGAACAACCTTGGGGAAAAGGGAAACTCGGGCTCTCCTGGCCCACAGGATCCCAGGAGGATGTTTCCAGGTGACCCAAGAGGTTAAAATCCAGTGCACCTGGAATCTGGTGTGGAACACTGATTTTTGGGAAACAGCTCTTTTGTTCTCTCCCACCTCCACCAACCTGTAGACAGATTCTGGAAGAAACTAAATTCCCACTTGGATAACTCCTTAAAATCGTGGGGTGGCTGAGTTTTCCCTGGAGTTTCACGTCCAGATCAGAGCATTCCATGTTCAACACCTGCCCAGCCCTCACTGCTTTTAGGGCATCCCAAACAGCGAAAAAGGGGCAGTTTCCACCATTCTGTGCTGGATTTTTTCCCTCCAGGGTTGTTTTCCATTAAATTAAAACAACCCAACCATGTTCCCGTAAAGATGCATCCCTTAAATCCAGTGTTTGCCAATGATCCTGCTTTAGGAGCCCCAGGAGTCAGGGATAAGGCTGCAGCTCTTAGAAGAGCTCGTGGAAGAGCAAAAACGCTTTTTGCTTTTTTTTTTTTTTTAATGAAACCTTTAAAATCTTCTGGGAAAAAAACCCCAAAAACCAGTTTTCCTTAAAAATTCAGAACTGAGGAGATCAGTGATGATTTTTCAGACCCCAGTGATGGATTTCTGTGCTCCTCTCAGGAAATTCCAAATGAAGGAACATAATTCATCCAGGGCAGAAAGGGCAACTGGGAAAGGTGAAAACTGCTGGAAAATTTTAATTCCCAGGGCTTTGGACCCCCCCTCAAGTCTCTATTTCTTATAAATCCTAGGAAAGGACTTCCATTTATCCCCAAAAAGGTCTAGGGATGCACTTCCACGTGCTGGGACATCCTCCAGACACGGAGCCTCTGATGTCCAGTGGGAGCAGCAGCTCCATAGCACCCAAAATTCCCTGGTGGAGCCAGAGCTGGGCGGTGGGAATGTTTGTGAGGAAAGGAGTTTTTCACATGGAAAATGGGATTTCTGTTGGATCCGAGGGAGAGCAGGGCTGGCTGAGGGATTGGAGGGGAGGAAGGGGATTTGCTGTGGGTCTGCAAGGCATCAGAGGGATGCAGAGAGGGCTCCTGGGGGTGATGGATTGTTCGGGGCTGGATCCAGGGTGATGGATGGAGGCGGCCCAGGAGGCTGGGAATGTTTTGGGAGTGTGTTCATCCCAACCCTTGCACTCTCCATAACCCAGGAATGAGCTCCTGTTCCCCTCTGGACAGGGAGATCCAGGGAAGCACCAGGTGGGAGCTGCCATCCCTCTGCAATAACAACGTGGGGAAGACCCTCCATTAATTCCCAAAAAAAGGTAAATTAGTGGGTCCCACTGTCCATCCCCTTCCCAGACTTTCCTCCCACCTCCTCCAGGATATTTTTATCGGTCGCAAAGTGCAGCAGAAAAAGCCCAATTCCGTCATTTCCTATTATTCCCAAATAAAAACCAAATGTTGGGCCCAGAGTTCAGATCAGGGGAAAATCCACAAATCTCTTGGCCGTCTGGGATCTTTTGTTTATCGCTGCTCTTAATCCCATTTTTTTGGTCTCCCGGGCTCAGGGAAGATAAATGAGGTGCGTCAGGAGCTCACCTGATTAACTTGGCCCATTCCATGGGGTTATTCTGCTCCAAGGCCGGGCTGGAAAGGGAACAGCAGGAATTTGGGAGTGCAGAGTCCCAGTCCCATGAAGGCAGAAGAAAAGGGCTTTGGGATTGGTCTTTTTTCTGCCCAGGACACTCTGCAGGGAGGATGTCAGCAAAAAACCTCTGCATAAAGTATTTTTTCCCTGGATTTTCACTGTGGGTCAGATTTGGCCTTGTGCTGCGGGCCCCTAATTCTCCCCAAAAAACTGCAGCTTTTCCCACAAATGTCCATGAAATCTGTGCTGGAGGCAGAGATCGCCCATTGCACTGCCACATCCAGCCTGCTTCCTCTGCTTTTTGTGAGCTCAGATGGAAAAAGAGGGAATTTTGCCATGCTTTATGGGATGGGAAGGGGGTTCTGTAGGAGACAGAGAGATGGAGACCTGGCATTCCTGGCAAAGTCCCAAAACCAACCCCCAAATCCTTTCCTGTGGGTCCAGACAGAGCTGTGGGGATCACACGGGCACTGCCTCCCATCCCAGCCAAAGAAAATCCCCAAATTTTCCCCAGGACTGAGGCAGTCAGGACTTCTCCTTGTGTTTTTTCCCATGTGGAACCCAAGGCTTAATCCCAAATTTTATCTCCCCTCGCTGGGGCATCTCTGCTCTCGTTGTTTTAATCACTTTATCTCGCCGGGTGCCTGGAAAAAGCCTCCCTCCCTTCCCATCTGCTTCGGGTTGGGATCCCGCCTGCCGGGAGGGCTCCGGGACGGCCCCGGGAGCGCCGGGAGCCCGGAGCTGCCGGCCGGGATCGGCCCCTCGGCTGCCCCCTCCCACATCTGCTTCCCATCGCTCCTCCATCTGCCCAGCGCCGGGAAAAGCCGGGATTTCGGACAAAACCCACCCTGCGCCTGCTCTGGGGCAGCCAGGTTGAAAATTCCCACTCCAGCAGGATTTTCCCTTTATTTAACAGCAAGCCAGGTCTTTTCAGTCCAGCTAAGAAAGGGCCGAGATTCCCAAAAAATTCAGCTTTCCTCCATCGCTGGTCCTTGGGCTGTGTGGGGGATGAGTGATGCTCGTGTCCGTGCAGGATTTGTGCCTTTGGAATTCCTTAGGACAATCCCACACCTCTGGGCTGCCTTTAATTCCTGCCCCATGTCCCAACAACCCTTCGAGCTCACCCCACCCTCAGCGGGGAGCTGAGACCTGACGTGCCGAAGGCACCATCCCACCTCCTCCCTGGAAAACTTCTCCAGGCCTGGCACAAGAGGGAGGCAAAAAGCCAACAGCAGCCACAGATTTGGGTTGGAGACCTGTTTTAGGGGGAGAAAAAAGGGAAAATATTGCAGTTCTGTGATGAGAAGCACAAAGGTTTAGCCCTTCTTGTATTGGGGGTTGAGCAGGGAAATGGACCCAAACAGGCCCTGGAATTCAATGCTCATTTTCCAGTGATGGATTGAAGTGGAATTTTGTCTCTTGGTGAATTAAATCCCTTTTCTGAGCAGCCCAGGAATCTGATCCAACAGGCAGAGCTGCAAAAGGCAGGCGGCTGTGCCAGGGTCACATTCCTTGATCCTGTCCTGCATCCCAGGATTTCAGGAGCCCGAACCCAGCCTGGATCCCGCCTCACTCCAGCAGCAGCGCATCCAAAAGCACCGTGATCCCGTGTCCCTCCCCGATCCCGTCTCCCTCGAGCGCTGAGAGCTGGAGAGAGCACAAAAGAGCCTTTAAAGCCCTCAAGACGGACTCAAAGCGTGGCTGCAACGAGCTGTGAAACCTCCGGGCAGAGCCAGGGCTGGGAAAAAGCAGGGGAAAATCTCTTCCAGAGGTTCCGAAGGGCCAAAACCTGAATTTCATGGCAAGAGAAGAGCAGAGAGTAATTCCACTGCAGGAAAACTCTTCCTTTCCCCCTCCACAAGCGGGATTAAGCCCTGGAAAAAACTTCTGGAGGGCTGATTGCTAAAATTAGCCCGGACAAAGTTTGGGAGATGGAGGAAGGAGAAGCATCCGCGCTGCTGGAAGAGGCTGAGCTGCCCTTGGGCTTCGTGTGGGGGGTCCAAGCAGGGTTTGAGCCACTTGGGTTGGCAAATTCAGCTTTTTTTGCCCCAAAATTGGAATGCTAGCAGACACCCAGTCCTACCCTGCCTGTGATCCAGCTGGGAAAATTACTGTGGATATGAAACTCTGCCCTCGGTTTCAACTTGCTGACACCGTGAAGATGGTTTTAATTAAAACTCGTTAACAGCAACCTGTTCCTGCAAATGAGGGTGGCTAACCCAATTACGGAGCCGGTTCCTTGGAGATGCTGCTCTCCCCAGAAGCCCAGCCTGGACACGGGTGTAAATCCTCACTCTGCTCCTATTGCCAGCGCTGCAGAGGGTGAAAATCCTGAAAGGAAAGCGTAAAATTTGGGGCGTTGCATGACTTTGGAGCGCGGGAGCACAGGGAAAGAGGATGCTGCCGTATCCCAAGAACAGTCCTCTCCATGGGACCACTTCTCCTGGGAGGTCTGTGCTCCGTGCACTGCAGTGGTCTGAGCTCTGCCGCAGTTTGAGGGGTGAGATGGATATTTTGGGATAAAATGTCAGCTTGTCTCTTGGGCATGAGCTGGAGCCTTGAGCTCAGCTCTGGGGTGCAGACGGAGTTCCCTCTGTACAAAGCTTTCCTCCGGGACAGGGGGCATGCAGGCAGGAACATCACACCTGCCCCGGGGCATGGGGAACCCCGCCGAGCTGGAGAAACAGCTCAGCCGAGTGTCGGCTGCACCCACAGGGGAGCAGGTCCCGAGCTGGCTCTGAGCACCCTCAGCACCGCCCCTGCCAGGTTTTCCGGGTGCCTCCCGCCGGAGCTTTGGGCAAGGAGCGGGAATTACGAACGGTCCCTTCCCCCGCTCCTCTCGCCCCCGCGGCTCCATCCCCCACCGGCAGCTGGTTCCCATTACCAGGAGGCTGACAAGGTGCAGGGCTGGCGCGGAGCCTCCTTGGCAGGGAGTTGTGACGAGAGGCAGAGGCCGGCCGGGTGTCTCTGATGGGTTTCCGGGGCTGTTATCGGCCCGGCGCGACCCCTCCCGTCTGCGCCCGTGCCGGGGGGACCGCGGGGCTGCAGCGGCTCTGCCCTCGCTCGGCAACGGGGACGGGACATCCCCAAACGCCGTCTCCTCTCGGTTCAATCCCGTGCTGAGCGTTTCACCTGTCTGCAGGAAACATCCCTGCTGCACCCGGCCTGGATAAACTTCCAGCCTTTTATCTGGCGGCAGCAGAAATAACCCGGCTGTGTGCTGGGAGGAATAATCTCCGCAGGCCTTCCTCCATCCCGGCGTTTCTTGTTGTGCCAAGATCCCGGTGCCCTGCCCTTCCCCTTGGCACAGCATTCCCACCCGCAGCCAGGGGTGCTGCCCTGCTTTGGGCGGGATGGTTTTTCCCAACAGGGCACCCATTCATGCAGGAGGTCAGCCAAGGCTTGAGGGTTAAATATATTTATTCAATAAAGCAAATAAATAGCTGCCCCAACTCCTGGGTGTCCACGGCTTCTCCCGCACCTCCCTGGATGAAAGCAGCTCCAGGGCCTCAAACACGACCAGCACTTCCATGCCCCCAGACAAATTAATCACCTCCTTCCCAGGCAGACACATTAAACATAATTTTCCAGCTCTGCCCAGGCACTGCGCAACGCGCTGGAAGCCGCGGCGGCTGGAAAACGCCCCGTGCCGTGGGGGAGAAGGAATCACCGGGGGCTCTGGGGCAGAAAATGCGATTTGTCTTCACTCTGTTCTCCTGTTTTTTGTCTTTCCCTCTGTTGCTTCGCTTTAGCTGGGTTTGTGGGATGAGCTCATCCGTGGGATGGCTCCGGGATGGGTCAGATTTGGGCATCGTGAGTCAGAATGGGATCGTCCTCCCCGACCTGGCTCGGCAGGGACCTGCAGCCTCCCTTTCCCCCCCTCCAGCTGAGATCACGGCGGTTTGGTCTCCCTAGAAACTCCTTTAGTTTTTCCGAGCACGGCTTATCCATTTCAATTGTCCTTCATTAGGCAGTAATCAGGTAATTACCTCCCCTTTAACTCGGCCCCGGCAGCTCCCGCCACTGCGCATTCCCCGTCGCCAGCCGCATTAGGGGGAGATGCCATCCTTCCCCATCATTCCATCCTTCCCCATCATTCCATCCTTCTCCAAATGCCACCCTTCCCCATCATTCCATCCTTCTCCAACATTCCATCCTTCTCCAACTTTCCATCCTTCTCCATCGTTCCATCCTTCTCCAACTTTCCATCCTTCCCCATCATTCCATCCTTCTCCAAGTGCCATCCATCCTTCTCCAGCATCTTTCCATCTCTGGCCACCCTGCCAAGACCCTGCTCTCTCTTCCAGCACCCAACCTGATGAGGCAGGGGCAGATTTTGGGGAGCAGAGGGGTTGCTGGGCTCAGCAATGGAGGGACTAATGCCGTAGAATTCCAGAATGGCTGGGGTTGGAAGGATCCATCTCATTCCACCCCCCTGCCACGGGCAGGGACACCTCCCACTGTCCTAATTTGCTCCAAGCCCTGTCCAACCTGGCCTTGAACATTTCCAGGGACGAGGCAGCCACAGCTTCTCTGGAAAACCTGTGCCAGGGCCTCCCCCCTGTCCTGCTCCCCCCAGCCTCCCACACTCGTCTCCATTTCAATCCCATTTGCATTTTTCCAATCAAACCCACCGCTCCTGTCCTGTGTAACATCAGCCACACCCCACTGCCACACTCCCGACACCTTCCAGGGCCATGCAACACCTGCGTGTCTGGGAGAGGGAGGAGAGCTCCTGCAACAAGCTCCAGACTAATTTTTTCCAAATTTGTCTCCTTTTTTTCTGGCAATCCTGCCTCAATTTACATGGATGCTCCTCTGGAGCCTTCCTGGAAACTGATGCTCCAGCGCATCCTCCATCAGCAGCACAAAGTCCTGGGCTGCTGGAGCCAAAAGCATCTTCTCCCACCTCTCACCCCAAAACCTCCCTGGAGTCCAGCACTGAGAAGAACAAGGATTTGGGGGCCAATCACCTCTTTGTGAGAATGGTTACTCTGGACTTTTTTTGCCAAATTTGTTCAAAATTTTATGTTCAATATGAGCTGGTGAACAGTTCCCTTCTTGCACCTCCTCCAAATCTGCCGTATTTTAGCAAATTTTAAGGAAAACAGCACATTAAATTCCTGTGTGGAAGGATCAAGTCCAAGGGCAACATCTGAACGGGGCCTTTGGCACTGAACCCTCTTTGTGTGGCTGCTGTGACCCAGCACTGTCCTGGGGGCGGTTTCACGCCGGGGTTTGTCCAGTGCTGGGTTTGGCTGTGGGGTCAGGGGTGGATTTTATCCCAGGTGTTTGTTATCAGCTTATCAATAAACAGGGAGAGCTAACCCTGTTAGAAATGGGTGAGCGTCTCCATCTCCCCACAGCAGGGCAGAAAGAGGGGTTGAAGTGTTTGGGGTCTGGCCAAGGGCAGACAGATGGAAAATCCCAGTCCAGGGTAAATTTGTCCCCTGGAGGAGGTGAGTGAGATGCTGTGCTGCCCTTGGCCTGTCCCTGCACCCTGTGCTGGGGCACACTGAGGGGTGGGAGCTCCTTCACCCTTAAAACTGTTCCCAAGGCCTGGAAAGCGTTGCTCTGTCTGGATCCAAAGTGGTCCTGAAGGTAGGGATGTGTAGGAATTCCCTCTGGAAGGTGCTTGTCCTGCTTTGGGCGTTATCAACAGCAGCCAATGCTCCAGCAGAGGCTCAGGGCCAAATTCAGTGTCCTCTATATTCTGTACATGTATTTTTTATTTATTTTTTTTTACAAAGACACCACTTCTTCCCAAAGCGGCACCACTTCCCAGTGCTCCCTTTGCAGTAGCATCTTCCCAATAATTCCCTCATGGATGTGCAGTGTGCTGAGCCCTCACTGATTCCAGGGGAATGGAGGATGCGCTGGGCTCTCAGGATGACATAGGATTTGGTTTTTAGGGAAAAACCCCAATATTCTGTGAGCAGTTTGACTGCAGCGGTGGTCTCGGGTTGGAAAAGCGCTGCAGGATGAAAGGAGTGATGGAAGTGTCAAATATTATCCCAAAGAGCTCCGTGAAAACTCCTGGATGTTTTAGGAGTGCTGCCAGGTGAGGAGCTGAACAAAGCCAAGCTCTTCCAGAGGATTTATTTCTGGAGGCTTAACATTGTTTAAAGACTCAGGTCAGAGCAGACAACGGGGCTGGGAGCACGCAGCCCTGCTTCCCATCCCCTCACGGCAGGAGTGGGGCAAAGCTGGGACCCCAAAAGGCAACAGGAGCAAACCTGGGATCTCTCCAGGACATTCCTGTGCACGAGCACAGCAGGTCTGGCACTGCCCAGAACCTGCAGCTCCAAGGCCCTGAGATGCTCTGGAGTGGCTCAGGAGCCCCCAGCCTGCTCGTAAAGAGGTGGGGACAGGACAGGGAAGGGCTCCCGATGGGCAGAGGGCAGGGATAGATGGGATATTGGGAAGGAATTCTTCCCTGTGAGGGTGGGGAGGGGCTGGGATGGAATTCCCAGAGAAGCCGTGGCTGCCCCTGCATCGCTGGAAGTGTCCAAGGCCAGGTTGGACGGGGCTTGGAGCAACCTGGGATAGTGGGAGCTGTCCCTGCCCATGGCAGGGGGTGGGACTGGATGAGCTTTAAGGTCCCTTCCAAGCCAAACCACGCTGGGATTCTGGGATTCCGCGATCTCCCGACGCTGAGGTGCAGAGATGGAGCTTGGGGGACTTAGAGGATGTGGAAGCCACTGAGCCAGGCTGGGGTCAAAGCTCCCTCCTGTTACTGACTGATCCCCATCAGGACACCACAAACCTGGGATTGCACATCTCACCAGCGGGATCACAGGGAGAACAGGAAATGAGCCAAATTAGATGAAAGACAAGTCTGCAGATCCCATCTGGGGAACAATTTTATTGGTGCTTTGCACTCCTGTGGGACTTTTCTGACGGGCAGTGCTGGGACACTGATCCATCCCCGCACTGCCGTGTGGGCACCGCACGGTCCGAGGGAAGGGGATGGAGGAGAACCTCATTTCCAGCACCACAGTCCTGTTGATCTGGGCTGTACGAGAAAAAATCAAGGCATTTCTCACAGCAGTGCTGAAATTCCGATAAAGCTGCTCTTCTCTTCCTTGCAGATCAAGCAGGAGATTTTGGTCTCTCCTGCCAGAGCCCTCGTTCTGCTGTTGCTCTTTGCTTGTATCCTGCACAACGATGAGGAGCCAAATCCCTGCTCTCCCTGCCCTGGGTGACAGAAACACAAATGGAGCAAGCAGAACACATCTTCCTGCCTTGATCTCACATTTGGTTCATTCCTCCTGCCTTTCCCTGGACTTCCTTGACAGAAGGAATGAATATTTCCTTACATTCCTTCTGCTGTTGACTTCTCCTGCAAGTCCCCACAGAAGCCTGGCCAAAACAGAGAGGAGGAGTGCAAAGATCCCGTTAATCCCAGAACTTCCAGACCACCCAACAATACAGAAACCAGATGGGGCTCAGTGGTGATTTCACCTTTCCCACCCTGTTGGGGTCCTGCTGTCCCCACCAGGCTCTTTGGTGCTCCCTGAGCTTTTACAGAGCTGGGATCTCGTGGAGACATCCCAGAGCTTTGCCAACACAATGCCCAGGGCATGTTTAGAAGCCTCTGGAGGAGCCATCTCAACCCAGCACCAGTTCTTTTGACGTTTGGAGCGCAGGGTGATCCTCCTGCCGAGGACCAGACGAGACCCAGCCAAGGAGGGGATGGTGGGAAGCCAGGCTGGGATGAGTTGGTCCCACAAGGAGGTGATGGTGGGAAGCCAGGCTGGGATGAGTTGGTCCCACAAGGAGGTGATGGTGGGAAGCCAGGCTGGGATGAGTTGGTCCCATCTCCACAAAAATAAAAGACGAAAGTCTTGGAATATCCGTGCCTGAGTGCAAACCAGACTGTTTTTCCCATTCCTGTGTTGGAGGGAGTCAAAGCCAGGCTAAGAGAGGGGGAGAGCTCTCGGAATGGTTTCATTAATGTATTCAGGTTCATGTGGTGAGATCCAGGGATTCAGAGCCTCAGGTCCATTGTTAGTGGTGATGGGGCTATGGATGCTGAAAAAGCTCCAGCAGAGAATTTCTTCAGCTCTCTGCAGCATTTTGTGAGAGCTCTGTCTTTCCCATGCAAGTAACTCAAAGCAATGTTACAGTTTTGTAAACTTCTTGCAGCTGCAGGTTGTTTTGCAGAATTGTTATGGTTCTGACTAGAAAAATATTTAGAAATGGGTGTCTTAGAACTTGACCAATCCCCTTAGGGGGTGGATGGCAAAAAACCAATTAACTTATGCCATTTAACACACTTTGTGAACTAACATATAAAAGCCTTCTGAGAGTTCATTAAAGCGCTTCCATCTATCCCTGAGCCTGGACTTCGTGTCGTTTCTCTACTCGTCTGTGGGGAAAACAGCGACAACGGGGCTTGGATTTCCTCCTGCTGCAACTCCATCCAGAGCTCAGATTCAACACCTGGGAAGGGCAGGACTCAAGGAACAGCTCTGAGGTTCTCTGCAGGATCCAGACATTGACAGACACTGGAAAACACCCAGGATTTTCCAAAGCAATTCCCACCATCCAGACCCCACCAGCTCCTCCCCTGTCACCCACCATGAACTCCCCACCCCCTTTGCAGCCCCCTGGAGCTGCTGGAGCCCCGTTTCCCTCTGGGTGCAAAGAGGGGGAGAGAGTTTGACTTGCAAATCTCGTTTCGGTTCCTTGTTGAGAATTGAGCATCTCAGCAGCGCCGTTCCACTGATGTTCCTCCAGCATCCTCCATCCCCTTGTGCCCAAAGAGGTGCCACCAGGATTTGGGGATGCAGCAGAGACACCTGGATTGCAATGCCATGAATGCATCCACTTTAATGGCCTCGATCTCCAAATATCCACGACAAACATTCTTATTCCCAGCTGCTCCACAGCTCAATCTCGACCTATTCCCCTTTAATGAGCTTTTTTAGGAGAAAAATCCACACCCACCTTCGGGACTGAGCAACCTGGATGGGTTTTTCAAAAATTTTTACATGTGGCATCTTTTTATATAAAAAAATACCCCAAGTGCTGTCAGAAAGTGGCAGTTTTGTCACAACTGAAACCATTCACAGGAAAGGGCTCTCAGACGAGTTTCCTGTTTCAAAAAGAAAACAAAAAAACGCTCTTTGAATGTCCTGAGATTGTCAAAAACATCCTGTTTTGACATTCAAAGAAAATTTGTGTTTTGGCTGGCAACAAGTTTGTTAAAGAATAAGGATTTTCAGAAAGAATGGGGGAAAACACTCCCACCACCCCACCCCAACCCAAAGTTTGCTTCAGGGACCTGGGTGAGCCCAGTTCCAATTCCAAGCCTGGGGGGTTTGGATTTATGGGTGTTGAAATGGAGCTGCTGGCTTTGGGAAGCAACCAGGTGTGTGGTGGCTCAAAATATGGGAAAAAATTCCAGCCTGGTTGGATCACATGTGTGGTTGACCGTTGATACTCCAGGGATCCAGGTTTATGTGGGAAAAATCCAATAATAACATCATCGACTCCCTGCAGGTCCTGGTGAGCAGTGGGAGCCTGCTTTATCCTTGGAAAGCGATGGAGTATTGATTCTAAGGAAACAGGAAAGAGCAGGTTTTGAGGGATTGAACACGGGGCTGCCCAAGCTGCCAGTGCTTTTCCTCCTGGGAGCATCTCGGGGATGCTCCAGCCCCAGGGCACCTTTGGATCGCTGGGAACCTGTCACCCTGAGATTTGCAGTCTTTTGATGTTTTCATTTCTATGATGGAGTTTCTCACGCACTGTCTGTAAACACAGTTATGTTTGGCTACCGTTCCTTTTTGTTTTCATTCCTTCTCCTGAGGCGGAGAAGTTTGATGGACTTTTCGTCTGACCGGTGTGGTTGGAGAGGGGGTAACCTCATCCTCCAATCCACGGTCATTCCTAAGGACATATATATATGAAGTAAAATAAACAGCCTGGGGGCTTTTCCTGGCTTCTTTCTGTCCTGAACTAAGCTGGGTCTGCGTGGTTCTTTCGTGTCCAAGTACGACAGGAACCCGCCAAGATTTTCCACCCACCTCAAATCTGGGTGCTCCCGGCTCCCATTCCAAACCTGGATGTCAGGGATGTGATCCCAAGGCAGCTGAGCCCGAGGTGTCTGCAGCCATCCCTGGATTTTGGGCCAAGGCACAGGAGTGAAAGCAGCCGCAAGGAGCCAAGGGAAGTTCAGGCCAGGCCAAAGCAAAGGGATCTGGTGCCAAATTAATTTATTTTCGGAAGAAGCAAATGGTTCTTTTGACATTCAAGAGGAGTTTTTTGGGTGAGGAGTAAACCCTGCTGTGCTGGCTGCTTTTAAAACTAAAGTATCCATAAAAATTTCATAAAAACCCTCCACCAAACATTCTTCTGGGCAATGACAAGGAGGAGAATGGTTTGTCTGGACTTTTTTTGCCAAATTTGTTCAAAATTTTAGGTCCAGTCTGAGCTGGTGAACAGTTTCCTTCTGGCAGCTTCTCCGAATCTGCCATATTTTAGCAAATTTGAGCACAGCAAACCTTCAGATCGGAGATTATCCCCATAGCACCAGCCCTGAGAGGTTTTAAATGCCTTTACGGCTCTTAGGGATTCTTGATAGAAAATGGGATGCAAAGAGTTGCTGGATTCAATGATTTATAAGCCCTGACACTCTAAATTCATTAGGCACCAGTGGACAAAATGCAAATCCAGGAGCAGGGAAGGAGAGCACGGCACTAAGCGGATTCCAGATGATGGATATCCAAGTTCCCACGTGATGAAAGAGCCGAGCTATGGAAGGTGTCTGCAGTCACAAACCAAAGTCTATTAAAGCTCCTTGTTCTGGGGAGTATTGAGCAAAGCTCGGGAGAAAAATTGGATAAAATAAATGCTTTTGATTTCCTAATGTGTTTTGAACTCAGGCCAAGGGCTCAGCTGGTTTTCCTGGGAATTACACTCGGCTGTGTGCAGGGAAACAGCTCTTTAGCCTGGAACAATCTCTGGAGCTGCTGAAATGCATCCCAGCTGGGGGATGTCACCCTGGCCCCAGCAAAACCTCCCTTCTCTGCAGATGGAAACGGGATCAGGCTGGGAGTGCTCCATATTCAGCACCAGCCCTAAAATCGTGGGGTTGGTGCTGCCTAAAGCCGAAAGTCCCCTCTGTGGGAGAGGGGCTGCTACAACTTGTAAGGGCTGAGCAACCTGGGAGCACCTCCCTGTGCCCTGGAAGAGACAGGAGGGGACCAGGAGATGCTGTGGGACAAACCTCCAGGGGTCGGTGGAAAATGGGCCCAAACCAGCTGGGTTTGGGCACCCTGGGGGTGAATGTTGGTATTTGTGCCCCTTGGGGTGCCAGCTTTGTGCAATATTGCACCTCACGTCTCATGTCTCACCTCTTCCAAGTTTTCCTCTGGGAGCTTTGTTCTTCCCTCTCATTTCTTTTTTTTTTTTCCCCTACTTTGTTTTCCCCTTACTTTTCCCCTTTTGCCAACATTTCCTGCTTGTAAATGAGAGCAAGAAGGAGTTTCTGGGGGGAGCAGGGATCATATGGACATTTTTGGGCTCTGATAGAGGCTGGAGGTGCTGGCAGCTCTGTCAAAGCCCGGCTGATGGCTTTGTGATGTGGGCTCAGGAATGTCCCATCTGGGAGAGAGCCGGGGCCAAGCTCACCCACTCACATATTTTTCCAGGGATGTGTTCCTGCACATATGTTCAGGGACGGGAGAAACCTGTTAAAGAGATAACCCCAGCACATCCCAGCTTCATCCTGCTCCCAGGCCTGCTCCGGATCCTTCTGCTGCTCCCAGCTCTGGCCACGGACACGGACGGAGAAGGGAAAGCTCTCCCTGGAGTCTGGCCCGGGATAACACCACGTCAGAGTCCTGGAGGGACAGGAGGGCTCCACGCTGGGAGCAGCAGGTTGGTGAGGGCTGGGAATGCCATCCCAGAGCTGTCTCTGTGCGCGGTTCTTGGCACTGAGGGCTGGATCCTGCCCTCTTGGATGGAATTCGCAGGATTTGTCCCCCTGTCCTTGAGGAAATGCCCTCTGAGGTAGAGGAGAGGCAGGGAAGGGCTCATAGCAGTGCCCCACTCTGCTTTGCAGGGGGAAGAATGGTCCTTTGGTGGGCTCAGGGACATGAGATGAGCCTGAATAACAAAGAGGATATTAATTATCTATTAATTATCTATTATTTATCTATTAATTATCTCTCGGCCCAGCATCTCCCTGGTCTGCACTAAAACCTTCTCATCAGAAATCCTGGGCAAACAGGAACGAGAAGCAACACAATTCCCCCAAAGCCTTGGGAACCCGCCCCGTTTCCTTGAGCTCCTCAGCTGAGATGGATAAATCCCAATTCCCAGCAGCCTTTTGCCCCTCCATCCCTCAGTTTGTCAGTGTAGGGAATACCTGAGGACGCGGTAACAGCCTGGAACATTTAACCAAGAAGAGGGGAAGAATCAGGGTGTTCTCAGAGCATCTGCTGCAGCACCGGAGGATCCCCGTGGGAGGAACAGCCCAGGCAGGGCTGACACCTCAGACTTTTGAGGCAAAGACCTGCCGTGGATATTTCCCTCCTTGCACATGGATATTTTCCTCTTTGTACACCTTTTGTGCCTGGGTTTGCACACTTGTCTGCCACCCCTGGGTGATCCAGGTGGTGTTTTCTGACAGATTTCATGAGTTTAGGAGCCTGGGGAGTTTTGGGTTCAGAGTTAAAGCCTTCAGGAGACCCAAAACTTTGAGTTCAGTTGAGTTGAGCTGAGTTGAGTTGAGCTGAGTTGAGCTGAGTTGAGTTGAGTTCAGTGGAGCTGAGTTCCCGGCGAAGCAGGAAAGATGCCAGGAATTCTTCAGCACATGGATCACACTGGGGGCTTCATTCTCCTCCCACCCCAGGCAGTTGAGGTGGTGGCACCTGCCTTGGTCCTATCCCAGAGGAATTGTCCTCAATGCAGGACATGGGAATGGCTTGGAAATGGCCCTTAGCTGGCTTTGAGGGGATGCAAGTTCTCCCTGCTGGATAGTCCAGGTGGAGCTGGGAACAAGGGCTGGGTGAGGGGTTTAATCAGCTCTCCGCATCCCGGCTGCCAGACTGCCCCAAGGTCAGGGAATTACGGATGGATGTTCAAGGAGGAACTTTGCTTCCCTCACTCTGCTATGATGGAAAAATGTTCCCATTCATCCATTTCATTTTCCACCAGGGATAGCCCGGCTGGCCTGGAGCTGGCAGTGACCTCCCCTTGGAGTGCCAAGACTCTTCTACACACAGGCAATAAAATAAATCACTGGAGGTACTCGCAGTGCAACTCGTTCTCCCTCACACCTCAGCACCAGGAGCCTGCAGCCAAAACCCCGTGGCCGTGGGAGGCTCAGCCATGGGCTGGGTGTGGGATTTGTGCCTCCAAGGGGAGGGGCTTTACAACCCCTTTCCTACAACCCCCTGTGCTCCTCCCTTGCTCTTAACCGATGTTAAATCACCCTGGGCTGAGCATGCAGGGAGTCTGGGGAAGGCGAAGGTGATGTTATACATGGGAGGTTGCTTAGGAAAGATGCTTGGATAACGTCCTCAGGACTAAATTCCCAGCCACCAGCTTTAGGGATGCATTTGAACTCCAAGCCGAGCCTAAAGAGGATAATACCAGGCACATACCCAGGCCTGGCGTCTCCCTCCCACCATGGACACCCCTCAGGGAGCCATCTCAAAGTGCTTGGCCAAAATTTGCTGGTGGGAATCCAAACAAGCGCCTTTCCAGAGTTACAAACCCTGGGCTTATCAGGGATGATAAGGGGAGAGGTTTCCAAGTGCTTCCAAGTGCTCCTGGTCCTCGAGGGTCTCCTCTCCAACCAGGAACACCAAGGAGGGTCAGGGCAGAGACACTGAGGGAGCAGAGCTGGTCCCTTCCCAAAGGTAATTCGGATCCCATTTATTGTCTCCCATTTATTGGCAGCTGGGTTGGAAAGCAGCAGCCAGAGCAGGTTTGCTGTTGGCTTGCTCTGAGAGCTCCCACCTTGCAGCCTGTCCCGCTGTCCCCAAGGGATGCTCCAGGCTGCTCGGGGAAGGAGCACAAACTCAGCATTGTGAGTATTGGGGCTCACAAACCCAGCTCAGGAGCTGAACTGAGGGTCACCACTGACAGGTCACCTCAGGGCATGTTCTTAGGCACTTCCATCAATGAGCAGGGGAGCAAATTCCTCGTGGGCCCTGGCAGTGCTGCCAGGGCTCCCAGGACTTGGTGCCCTGGCGTTATGTGGCTGCAGTGGGAAATGACTCCCAGTTTTCCCAAAATCATTTCTTTGGTCCTGATGGCTCAGAGGATACAACAGGGGCTGTGTTGGGGTGCTGAGTGCCGTCCTTGCTGCCGTGGGCAAACCCAGCATGGAACAAACTGATCCTGGTCCACAAAGCTCCTGATTTCCCTCATCAGCACCAGATGCCCTCCCATTTTTCCACCACAGCACAACTGAGCTTCCCTTCACACACCGGGAGGTCCCTGCCCCCTGCACTAACCCAGCTCCCAGGGGCTCAGCACGGCCCATCCACCTACGCACCCCAAATATCTCCTTGTCTTCCTTTGGAAATCCATCAGTCCTGACTTCCCAGAGCACTGCTGCAAACATCCAGCCTCGGATATTTCTGGAAGAGGAGCAAGAGTATCCATTAATGAAATGCTCTCCAGGCTTTTCCGGCAGCGTCCAGAGGAGTCAGCCGGACATTTCCACACCTTGTGCTGCGCAGGGCAGGGTTTCCTCGGAGCCAGGCAGTGTCCTTGGATATGCAGATGTTCTGGAGCTCTCTGCTGTGCTAATTAACACGCAGGGAGCAACTGCAGCTCTGGCATTTGTTCCCTTCGCCACCTTTCCGTGCTGGGCTCTCCGGGTTGAGCGCTGGCACCCGGCATTCCCTGCGTGTGCCTGGAAGAGGTGCAGGGATGTGCTTTGATGTCTGCAGCGTTCACCATCATCTGTTTTCTGATCAGCTTGTCCTCCACGCTCAGGGGGACTGGATTCAGGGATACTCCTGCCTGATCCTGATTTCTGCCAGCTTTGTGCCACATCTGGGAATTCCCCACGTGCACAGGAGGGCAGGACACCCTTAATTGGACAGTGCACGTTGTATTAATTACTGGTGGTTAATAACAACCTCCTGCCCCCGGTATTTATAGAATAATAAAAGCTGTCCAGGACACTGCCCTCACATCTGCTGCAACTGGCAAACACATTTTCCTTTTCCTCCCCTTCCCGAGTGTGCTGATGGCTTTCAGATTTCCAGGGGGACAACGGGAGATCTCTGGCTCATGGACACATTGCTGGTGGCTCCGGAGTGAAGGGGGAGCTGGGATTTGCACTTCAAACAGGCCTGAACTCCTCTATTCCTCCCTTTGCCCATGGTGGCATCACGGCTCTGGGATGAAAAGCTGGGATTTTGGTGTGTTTTGCTGACTCAGCTGTTTACAAACAGTGCAACCCCAGTTTGGAAACTTTCCCCTGTGGAGTTACGAAGAATAAAAGCATCCCTGTATCCCTGTATCCCTGTATCCCTGTATCCATCAGTAATTCCAACACCCACAAGAAGAATGCTGAGCACCATCTCTGCAGGGGATGGAAATGAGTGGTTGGGGTCTACACAGAATCATGGAATAGTTTGGGTTGGAACAGAACTTAAAGCTCATCCCAATCCACCCCTGCCATGGGCAGGGACACCTTCCACTGTCCCAGGCTGCTCCAAGCTCTGTCCAGCCTCTCCTTGGACACTTCCAGGGATCCAGGGGCAGCCACAGCTGCTCTGGGCACCCTGTGCCAGGGCCTCCCCACTCTCACAGGGAACAATTCCTTCCCAATATCCCATCCATCCCTGCCCTCTGGCAGTGGGAAGCCATTCCCTGTGTCCTGTCCCTCCATCCCTTGTCCCCAGTCCCTCTCCAGCTCTCCTGGAGCCCCTTTAGGGGGGGAACCCTGGAAGGGGCTCTGAGCTCTCCCTGGAGCCTTCTCCTCTCCAGGTGAGCACCCCCAGCTCTCCCAGCCTGACTCCAGAGCAGAGGGACTCCAATATAAGGCAGAAAATGCCCTTTCCCTCTGTAAGGAAGACTTGGGAGGAGAAGTGCTTCCAGGAGGGGCTAAAAGGGAGTGTTCCATTATTTAGGAGAGAGTTTCTTGCTTGTCAGGGACTCTGCTCTGACTTCCAAGGGCTGGGAAGTGTAATTCGGGTGCTGCAGGTAACTCAACTCAACTCAACTCAACTCAACTCAACTCAACTCAACTCAACTCAACTCAACTCAAAGTTTTGGGACTCCTGAAGGCTTTAACTCTGAACCCAAAACTCCCCAAGCTCCTAAACTCATGAAATCTGTCAGAAAACACCACCTGGATCACCCAGGGGTGGCAGACGAGCTGATGCTGCTCTGAGATCTCCAAGGGGGGTTCTCAGGTAGGACCTGAAGGATCCTGCCCTGCCAGAGGATGGGAACAGAGCCAGGACAGGCTGCTGACCTCGGGCATCTCTCCTGCTCCAAAAGAGGGGCTGGAGAAGGACCTGTCGTGGGAGAACTCCATCTTCCCCCGCCCATTCTGGAAATCAGCTGTTGCAGAGCCAGGCTTGCTCCTGGAGTGGATTCCTGGCTGGAACAACTTGGAAACCTCACTCTAAATCAACGCCAAGGCACTTCCCATGTGCCCAGCACACTGCTCCCCTCCTGGGCTGGGCTCTAAAGCTCTTGGCAAATCCCAAAGGAGTCGGCATTTCTGAGCCAACAGCAGGCTGGGGAAAGGTGCTCCAGGGATGCTGAGGTGGTGTCCTTACCCTAAATGAGTAGGGACCACTTATGAGAAGGTCGGCACAGGGAATAGGATGACATCAGGTGTAATATTGCAGAAACTCTGGACCAGTTTTGGCCCAAGGTTGATGTGATCCTGCAGAAATCCCAAGGAAATGGCAGTTCCTGGGGCAGTGCCTTCCTCCAGTCTCGATGGATCAGAGAGCCTGAGCTGCAGAGCTCCAAGCCCAGGCTCCCAAATAACCTGAAAGCAACGGAGCTGAAGGACAATGGTGCAAATACAGGATCACAGAAACGTGGAATATCCTGAGCTGGATACACAGGGATCATCCAGTCCAGACCCTGGCCCTGCACAGACACCCCAACAATCCCACCCTGGGCATCCCTGGCAGCGCTGTCCAAACGCTCCTGGAGCTGTGGCAGCCTCGGGGCCGTGCCCATTCCCTGGGGAGCCTGGGCAGTGCCCAGCACCCTCTGGGGGAAGAACCTTTTCCAATATCCAACCTTTTACTTGCCTGTACCTCTGAAGGACTTAGTTGTCCAAAGGGTTGCTCTTCTCTAAAGCTTTTGGGAAAACCCTGCCGTGGGATTTGGTTTCATACTTGTAGGGGCAGCACAGAATAAGTTAAGGATGGAGAATCCATAAAGAGGCAGCAAAACTCCTCATTTCCCAGGAGATCATCCAAGCTGCTCCACACACATCGCTGGGGGATGATCCTGCTGCTCTTCCCCTCTCCCCTCCTCCCCTCCCTCACACAACCGCTGTTCTCCGGGATGGAGCCCCGGGCTGTGTCCGTGTCAGCCTGGAGGAAGTGATATCATCCCGCAGGAATTGCCGGGCGATGGTGGCACTGAGGGTGCCCCTCGCCATCATCCTGGGCACGAGCCAGGGTCCCCTCCACGCCATCAAAGCCTCTCTGTCTTGCTGCCGGTCGGGAGGGGATGATGTCACTCCACCACCAAAGCAGGAGCCATGGGAAAGTCGCGTGTTTCCATGATCCTCTTGTCTCTCTGTGGAAATCCATCTGTTCCCTGCAAAACGTCTCCCATGGCCATGCAGAGGTTCTCACTGCTGGAGAAGTGGCCAGAAACAGCCTTCCTGTTGGTGCCTGGAAGCACAAAGGGCACTGAGATGGGACAACCCCATGCACCAGGGGTAGGAAATGGCTCCCAGCGGAGCCCTGGAATGGCATGTGCTTGGATCAGTTTTGGATTTTCGTAGAGTCATGGAATAGGCTGGGCTGGAAGGGACCTTTAAGGGTCATTGGGTCCAACCCCTTGCAACCAACTTGAAGCCTTGAGCAATCCCCTGGAAGAAGTGTAGGGAACGTTTCCATTGCAAAGGGAAGTGTCCAGACACAGCAAAAAAGCCTCTGGAAATGTAACAGAGCCCAGTGGTGCCAGAGGCCGTGTGAGGACCCTCCTGTGCCTTGACCTGGTGAGAACTCTGTGGTAGGAAGCTCTTGAGCTTGAAGCCCACGATGGTATCAGTGTTGAAGGAGGTGCTCAGATCCTTGACCACGTTTCCCAGAGCAGCTGTGGCTGTCCCATCCCTGGGAGTGTCCAAGGCCAGGTTGGACGGGGCTTGGAGCAACCTGGGGTAGTGGAAGGTGTCCCTGCCCCTGGAATGAGGAGGTCTTTAAGGTCCTTTCCACCCCAAACCATTCCAGGATTCAGTGATGGTCTCCCACATTCGTGTCCCACACCCTGGTGAGCAGCAGCATGACGCTTGTGTGGGGCATCACGGAGCACTTTCCTCCAACCCTGGACCTTCAGGGCTTTTCCTGTCTAAATTCCCCTTTCATCTGCTCCCCTCCCCGGTGCCTTTCCCCCACACACACTTGTCACCACCCCTTCTCCCAGCTCGGAGACATCTGCTCTGCCCGTGTCCTCTGGAAATGCCGAGGGGAGGGAGAGCTCCTTGGGAGCAATGTCACAGTCCTCGCTGCCTTGAAACAATAACTTCTGGAAACATCTGAAACGCACATAATTCTCCTTTTCAAGGGCCCTATCGGAGCAGCTCCCAAATGCTTGGCTCAGGCTTCAAAGTTGGGCGTTTAGCTATAAATAAATAGCATTTCATTAAAAAAAATAAAGGAGAGAAATTAGCCAAAAAACCTTCAACAAACAGAAGCTTAACCAATGCCAGATCATGGGGCAATATGGACTTTTATTTTTATCCACACGGGTCCATGTGCTCTTTATCTCCCACTGTAATTTATCCTTATAAACGAGGCTCATGATATTAAAATAACATTACAGCCTTTACCTACCACAGTGAGAGGCAGCCGAGCCTCATCAAGGGCTGTGAGATCCTCAGATGAAAGGGACAAGGACCTTGACCTATTGCTGATCGTTAAATGCGTGCCAGGGCTTTGCTGAGCAGGGAGAACGTATTTAAAGATGAACCTTAATTGGTCCTTAATTGGCAGATTTGTCCCTAATTGGCAGATTTGTACCCATTAGGCTGATGCTGGGGAAGGAGAGTCCACAGTTCCCGCTAACGTCTGTCCTGAAGCCGAGTTTATCATTCCAGGACAACCTTTTGGTCCCTTTTTCTCCTCCAAGTGTGGCCCCTTTGCATGTCCCCACCCCAAAGGCTCCCCAGGATTCCTCCACCTTCCCCTGTATCCTGTAATGATGCCGACCCAGGATCCTAAATCACCACAGGGTGACAGAAAAATTTATCAAGTACCTGCCGTCCCTAAATGATGATCCAAACTCTGTGGTTGGGAATTGCCCTCTCCACCCATCCCAGGGTCCAGGACAACCCTCCTGGGTCTTCCAGCAGAAACTTTAGGGTTTTTAGCATAAATCTCTCAGAGTTGGGTCTCTGTTCACAAAAGCCGATGCTGCTGGCTCAGAAAAATAGCGCAAGGGGTGCAGAGCTATAACCAGAGCTATAACTTGACTCTGCCACTGGAATTTTCCTCTCTGTATCTTTCTGGATGTTGGGGGCTGTGTTTTCCTCATGTTCAAGGGGTTTCTTAACTCGTTATCTGCTGCTCTGTGTGTGGCACCAGCAGCATTTGGGTTTTCTGCTCCGTACACCCGCTGAATGTGCTGCTGCTTTCTCCAAACTTCCTCTGACTTGAACATTCCCCAAGATCTTTGAAGCACAGCAGCACTCATTTCCAACTATTTCCAACACAGACGTGTTGATTCACAATTTTGCCCTCTCAACCATCTTCCTGATGCCTTTGTCCAAAATGCACCTCTGATACTTCAACTTTTATCCATCAACAGTGAGAATTCAGACTCAGATCCAGAATGGATTTTTCATTGATGGATTTAAACTGCTGGACCCGGTTGGCCACAGCAGAGGAGGTGCACTTTTTGCTGGAAATGCACCTTCTCAAGGAGCTGTGTTTTTCCACGGCGTGTCCAACCCTGGGAGACGCCACACTTTTCCCTTTCCATCTGGTTATTGCTGCACGGTGCCCTGTGAGCCTCCTGTTTCCAGCTCAGCTTCTGATCTCTTCCAAACTTTTGGGAACTGCAGGGATTTTAACCCTGTCCAGATGCCCACGTGAAACGCATCCACCACTTTCTCCCAGGCTGGCTCCTGAGGAAAGATATCAGCAACTCCTAACTGCAAACACAGCTTGGGATATTCACATCCAAACCAGGAAGGCATAAATGATGTTTTCTGGAAGATGTACTCTCTGCAAACCTGCCCTGCCTAAAATAGGTGCCCTCTTTATCTTTCTTCCTCTTATCCCCCAAATTTTCCACATTTTGGTGCAGGAAAAGCTAAGCAGGGACTCTGTGGTGCGACTCTCAAAGTGGCATCAAATGGTGCTTGAGAGAAGAGCCCCGGAGGAAGAGCAAGAGTGTCACCAGACAGGGGATTTCCAGTGACTCATCTGTGTCAGAAACGCTGAGGATGTTGAGGAAAGGGGAGCCTGAGTGCGCAGGGCTGGGTTTTACCTGCAGCCACCTGTTTATCACACAGGCCTGGCAGCCAGGGAAGAGTTTTTTGGTTTTTCTCTGAAAAAAGCGGCTTTTCGTCAAGCTCACCACGGACGTGGCTGTGAAAGCCCCGGGTGCTGTGCAACACACCCGGCCAAAAGTGACTCCTGACGTCCCAGAAATACGAGCTTTGCCCCTCCGTAAACCTCTGCATCCTGCACACCTCAAAGGAGAAAAAAACTGGGTCAAGATGGGCCAGGAAATAATCTGCATTTCCTGCTGGGCACAGCCAGCACTTTTCACCTTCTCTTTGCCCCTCGAGCCTCCTGTTCCACAAAGCAATCATGTTTTCTTTACCAGGAAAATTCAGTTCTCTCATTTAATTGAATTAGAGCTGCCTTTGACCATGGCCTTCAGACCTGGAAGATGAGGGCCACATGCCGGAGGAGCTCCCAAGCCTGGCGGCTCCCCTGGCTCCTCAGGGGCTTGGGACAGACACGAGATAAGTGGCTGAGGAAGCGTCATCCACCCGGAGTGCGCCGAGATAAGAGATAAAAATACGCCTGCCTTGGGTCTGCGCTCTGCTGCCGGAGCTGATAACCCGCGTGTGCACGGCAGTCTGCCAGCGCCACCTCTTGGTCCGGGAGTGTGGGATGTGCTCGTCCCACTGCCTCGGGCATCTCCATCCCACTGCCTCGGGCCTCTCCATCCCACAGCCTTGGGCATCTCCATCCCACTGCCTCGGGCATCTCCATCCCGCAGCCTTGGGCATCTCCATCCCACTGCCTCGGGCATCTCCGTCTCTCTGCCATGGACATCTCCATCCCAACACCCCAACACCTCCATCCCACTGCCTTGGGCATCTCCATCCCAACACCATGGACATCTTCATCTCACAGCCTTGGACATTTCCATCCCACTTCCATGGGAATGTTCATCCAACTTTCATGGCCATCTTCATACCACTTCCGTGAGCATCCCAATCTCACCACCATGGGCATTTCTATCCCACCAACTTGGGCATCTCCATCCCAACACCATGGACATCTCCATTCCATGGCCATGGGCATCTTCATCCCACAGCCATGGGCATTTCCATCCCAACGCTGTGGATATCTCTGTCCCACTGCCTTGGGCATCTCCATCCCAACACCACAGCATCTCCATCCCACTGCAATGGGTGTCTCCATCCCACCACCATGGACATCTCCATCCCACCACCATGGACATCTCCATCCCATCACCATGGACATCTCCATCCCAACACCATGAGCATTCCAATCTCACCACCATGGGCATTTCCATCCCACAGCTCTGGCATCTGCATCCCACCACAACAGTCATCTCTATCCCACCACCTTGGGAATCTCCCTCCCACTGTCTTGAGCATCCCAATCCCACCACCCTGGGTATCCCAATCCCTCCACCATGAGCATCCCAATCCCACCACCCCAGACATCCTAGCCCACCACCGCATGGATGCTTCCCACCTCCCTCCTCCGCGTGGTTTTCCCGGTGGGTTCAGGCTCAGGGTAGGATAACAACACCTGAGGTCTGCAAAGCATTAACGGAGGATCCTGTCAGCTCCATGAGCTCATCGGGGGAGCAGCCAGACGCATTTGTTACCGGGAGAAATTCCCGCTGCCCTGACCCGCTCCGAACCTGCTCCGTCTTTATTGGTATCTCTCAGCACCTTCCGGATTCATTTGGAATCGCTGCTTAATTCCTCTCCTTGACCACCTTCTCCCCGCATCCTCAGCAGCTGCTGTAGGACCTGGCATGTCAGGGAGAAAGGGAATTTTTTCCCTAAACAATCTGTTCTCTCTTGATTCCACAACATTATGAAATAATAGTAGTTTCCAAGAATATTTGTTCTCCTTGTCATTCTCCATCACACCACCACGTGGAGATTTTGGCAAAAAATGAAGATTTATGGGGTTTTGCTTGTTTCTTTGAAGGAAAATACCCAGTGAAAGCTGAGGCCAGGCTGCTGTAGGAAACCAGGAAAGTCTGGTCTCGTTTCCAACAAGGCTCTGCCTGGCAGTGCTGGGATATGGGCAGAGCTGTTTTCCTGGGAAAAATGAGCAAAATCCCTCTGGTGCAGAGACCCAAAAAGACACCCAAGCTGGATCTTTTGCTGCATTGAATCCCTGAGCTTGTGAACTACTCCTGCCCAGCATGGGGATGTTCCCTCTGGATGCTCTGGGGACTCACTATAGGGACTCCTTACAGGCTTTGGGAGAGGAAGACTCTTGACTCCCTTTAAACATCGGGAAAGGAATAAAAATTGGGATCCCTCCAAATCTTAGAAAATAAAGGAGGTGCTTGAAGATCCTGGAGTGCAGCCATGGCCAGATATGGAAGAAGGATGCAAAACTCAGAGTGATGTGAAACTGTGGGGGAAAATAACAGGAAAGCAAAACCACGGAAAAAACTTGCCAAGCTGTGCTGAAACAGGGAAACTTCTCACTTTACCCCCAGGTGTTATCCTAAGAAACCTGCCCAGGTCTGTGGGCCACAACTGATAGGGAAAAGTGCCGTTTCCAGCCATGGAATCCAGGAAACAGTCCTACAACCACAGACACCATCAAGTGCTCAGAGATCCATGAAATCCTGAGGATGGTTTTAGGAATGGATTAATTCCTCAGATTTTGAGTCACCCTTGTCTTTTCAGAGATTTCTTTTGTTCCTTACCCTTTTTCCTTCCTTCATTCCGGCCCTCTGCATTTTTCTTTTCCATTTTTAACAAGGACTGGGCAAAAGGAGGAAAGGGGCAGGGGCTGGTGGGGGTGCAGAGGTGAATTTTCTAATGGATTTGGCTGATGAGAAGGACACCTTGGAGGATCCCTCAATGGCAATTTAATGGCAATTCCAAAAGTCAATTAAAGCATTTTCCAGTTCCTTCACCCATGACTCTTTGAAATGCTTTTCTGAACTCAGGGTGCTCCAGTTTGGCGTTCATGGCAGGAGAAGAACCAAATCCAGGGAAATCCTCTGGAAATCCAGGCTGTGCTCACTGATGTCCATTTTGGGATCAGTTCCTCCAGCCGCTCAGCCCCACCTGGGGCCTTGGCAAAACAACCAAATAAATAAAATTCACAGAAAATAACAATAAAGAACAAAGGAGAAACTCTCTTTTGCCACATTCCCTTCCCTGGTGGGGCCTAAATGGGATTCGTTTCAGCAGGACTGGAGGTGTTGGCATTTCCTTGAGGATGCACAAGGAGGGGAAGGAGAAAGCAGCTGGCTCGTGGCTCTCCAGCTTCTCCAATCTGCCACTAAATGAACTTCCAACCAGACTTTGGGGTCTCTCAGAGCTTGTGGGGGGATGTGGGGAAAAGGTTTTGGGATCAGGAGCTGAGTCTTCGGCATTTTCACCTTCCCAAGGGAAGTTGCGACTCAGTCTGTGCAAAGCTCCAGCTGCTCCATGGCCTGGTTGGAAAAGTTATGGAGCTCTCAAAACTGGGACTGGGATGAGTCAATTCCCCAAAATACCTGCTGGGTTTGGGGTTTTGAGGGCTTAGGGTTTCCTCTTTGGGCTGGGAAATGAGCCATAAACACCCCCACGTGTGTGCACACCAGGAATTCATTAATAGACATATATATAAAAATATGTGTCTATATATATCTATATCACATCTGTGTGTGTAGTTCTTGGTTCCTGGAACTGCACCTGAAGAGAGGTCCTACTCATCACCATCAAAAATAGTTCACCTCTTCCCAGATCAGGAAAAGGAGACACAGGGATGGATGCAGGAGCCATCTGGGATGGTGCAGCAGGAAAGCAAGGGTAGATCCCGATGAACTTGGAGATCCAAGCTGCCTCCTGAGATCCTAAATGGCTCCACTGGTGTGGAAAATCCACCTGTGTAGGGCAATTCCTGCCTTGCTCCACTGAGCACCCCGAGCATGGCTCTCCCTGTCCTGGTGTTCTCCAGGTGCCTCTGGATTTCAAAGGGAGGTTATGACTTTACATGCATTACTTTAATCCACATCTGACCTCCAGAGAGGAATCAGCAGACTCTGGGATGCAAAGAATTACAGCTCTCCTGGGATTTTAGCTCTTTTTTTATGAAAAACCCTTGCCAAAATGATTCTCTGGCAGAGAGCGAACTCCTGTGCAGAACACATGTTTGGTGTGAAAGGATTTTTGGCAACTCAGGGTGGATTTGGAAGCCTGTGCTCTCCTTCATTCTTTCCTCTTGGAAAGGGGAACAGGTCCAAGGCTGAGCTCTTGAGCAGCTGCCTTCAGAGTTACAACAGGGAATGTTTTTGACAGGGAGAAGCCATCTGGGTTAAGGAATCCAGAGAGCTGCAGACAGGAATGAAGGGAAAAGGGTTCAGAGCAGGGACCTGGGCTGGGGTAAAATAACACCTGAGGTCAGCGTGAGATCCTGCAGCTCCCAGGAGACCTCAAAGTTATCCATGAAGAACAGAAGATGATTAACAGGTTGGAGAAAGCTGGCAAGTGGAGAGAGCATCCCACCAGGAATAAAGCCCAGGTTAAAAGCAAAAAGTGAGGGTTCATTTGAGGATGCTCCTAAAGCAATATGTTGTATTTTGGATTCCCAGACCTGCAGAATTTTGCAAGATGGGATTGGGTAACACCATGTTTTTTGAGGATTTTGTGCTATCTTGTCCTGGAGCTCAAGGCCTGAGTCCAGGAACACTCTCTGGCCAGCAGCTCATGGGTTGCTGAGATCAGGGGTGCTGGGATCCTCGGGATCTCAGCCATGCAGCTCCCAAGAACCCTCCTGAATACAGCATATAGCAAAAAAAAAGGAATTAATTGGAAGATAAATGACTAAGCTGCCTGGAACCAGCTACAGACACAGCCCTGGGTTCCAAAGGCAGCACTTTCCCCCCGCCTTTTCTTCAGGCTATTTTTATTTTGTGATGGCACAAATCAACCCTTTTGTTTTTTCCTGGTCACAAAGACAGCGTGGATGGATGGGGCAAGATCCAAAAAGTGAGAGAAAGAAATTGTGGAAGGAAAAACCCCCTTGAAGAGCAGAGGAGCTGCAGGAGCTGAGCTCAGCAGTGACCTGGAGCACGTAGCTCACCCTTCCTTTGCCTAATTTAGACCCAGCGTGGGTGGATTTGGGGGCATATTTGGATCCCTAATTAAGAGGAATGATGTGAAAGGAAGTGCAGGCATAGTGAAAATGGATCAGAAAAGAATTAATTCATTAATAGGGGTGTTCACAGCACAGGCTTGATGCTATTTCAGTTCCTCCTTGGGCTGGAGCGGAGCCAGGATAACTCAATGGGATGTGCGGGGCAGGGAGCAGACGGTCCCAGTGCACCTCCAGTGCTGATGTCACTGCACTGGTCGCATTCCCAGGTCATTTTTCCATGCGGATTCAGCTCAGTCTCCTGTCCTCAGACCCTCCAGTGAGCACTGGTAGCACAAAAATCAACTTCCTATAGAAAATCCTGGCTCAAAATGGGGGGAAAGCCCAATCTTGGGAAAATTCCACAAGCTGGGGTGCATTGGCAGGGTGCTGGGGGATCCATGCAGGAATAAATCCCGGAGAATCGCCGCTCCTAAAGTAATTCTTGACTTGCTGGCTGCTCCTCACTGAGCTGACCTCAGAGCACAGATAATCCTGCAGGACTCCGGGGGTTTCCAGCCCGTGCATTCCCGTGTAATCGGCTTTGGCATCTCCGATGGGTTTTTTTTCCTTTTGGCTTCTCCTTTGGGCTCAGACAGAACAGGGCTAGACCAGTCTTGGCGCAGAGGGATGCAGACACCCCTCACTTTAACGCACAGAATTATACCAGTGGTGGCCAGAGGTCACATCCTGCTGTCTTCTGGAGGATAACTCCGTTTCCCTGGATCCGCACAAACCTGGCTCGCCCCGTTCCCCGCAGCAGCGAGGCTGCACGGAGCAACATCTTGGATTAGTTACGAGCTCTTCAGATGAGCTCCAACTCATATTTCATCTGCTTCCCCCCAGCCCGGAGAGCCGAGCCTGTCACCCTCACTGGAGGCTGCAGCCCCCACATGTTTTATTCATTATCTGTTCTCTGCTCCTCACCGAGCACCTGCAACACATTTCAGCTGGGCCCGGATCAGCGGGGCTTCATTAGGCCTGACACTTTCTCCCTGCCTTGGATGACGGAGCTGTGTTTTATCCCTGCACTTCCAGCCTGGAGCGCTGCCTCCAGACCAGCACCTTGGAAAAAGCCAGGCTCCCAAAAGCTCAGGAGTGAGGTGGGGAGAAAGGGACTGAGGAGATTACACAGCCCAGATCCCTGCGAGCTGAGGGACATGGAGTTGTTTCAGCCTTGGAGGATCCAGAGGAAAGCCGAGTCCCGCTTTATCCGCATGGGAATGGAGCTTTTCCCCAGCCTGGAACAGGGATTCTCCAAGCTGTAGGGAGCAGACAGCCTCTCTATTATCTTGATTTGACTGGGAGTTGATACTGGAGCAGAGGTTCAAAGCTCTTTGCCCGCTGCAGCCCCAGCCTTGCCCTCTTCCTGACTCTCCTCTCCTGTCCAATGAATATTCACTGGACGCAGAACAGAAAAGCTTCACCAGGAGAGGCAGGGAAGTTGTTTTCCCTGCAAAGCTCAGCAGCTCAGCCATGGAAATAAGGGAGGAGTAAGTCCCTCCTTGCTCTGAATCAGGCACAGCTGAAGTTAAAGTGTTACTTGCCAAGCTTAAATAACTGAGAAAATTATTTGGGAATCATGTCCAGTGCCAGGATGTCTTGGGAAGACTGGGATCCTTGGACCACAAGTGCCTAAAGTGGCCCAGGAGCATCACGCTGGTTTTTGGCCATTTTTGCCTCCCCCAGCAGCTCACTTAGACCCCACATCTGTCCCACCAGCCTTCCCTGGGGCCTGAACTGCTGCCAGCAATTCCCAAATCCTCCCAAGTCCCGGGGTTTCATTCCTCTCCGTGATCGCATTTAACGCTGTGCTGCTCCTTCCTTGCTGCCCCTGCGCCCCAGGAGCCTTCCTGATGTTGTTTTCCTCTTCATTATCCACACACATCTTTTTCCCCAAGTCTTTCATCGCTTGTCTTCCATTTCTTCCCGAGATTCCCAACATGTGCCATAAAAATGCCGGTTAAATATTCATGAGGAAAGGCTGATCTGGGACCACGGCGATGCCGCCGATGAGATGTCTCGCAATGTAATTAAAAGATAGCGCCAGGAATGCTGTGAGGAGCTCTTTAAAAGGGGCCTGGGAGATGCAAAATCCGATTTCCAAAGCTCTCCCTATCTAAGGTGACAGCGGTTCCTTGTTAAACAGCAGGAAAAGGTGGCCCCGGGAGAGAGGAGTCGGTGGCAAAGCAGAGCCGGGGATTTATTCAGTGCTAACACAGGAGTGAGCTTGGAAATATTAAAATGTCACTTTCTTTTGGAGGTAAGAGCTGAATTAATCCCAAGAATTACAATATCCCACAGGCAAAGGGCTTTGTCTGGGCAAAAGGACTGAGGGATGCAGGAAATTGTGTCGCCGGCCCAGGAGCTTCCATGGATTTTTCATGATTTTCACTATTTTTCTCCATTTTGAGCCCTCTGTGGTGACTTTTACAAGTGGTTCCTGTTCCTTGCTGGGGGAAGTTATGGATGGCAGGGGAGAAAACTCTGGAATAATCTCTTTGGATATCAGTGCCACCAATTATTCAGTACCTGGACACAACCAGCTCTGGAGAGAAGCTGCTGCTGACACAAATCCCCTTTCCTGTGCCCTTTCCAGCCAGGAGAGGGGCATTCCAGGGGAAAAAAGCTCCACTTTGGCATTGTCCAACAGTGCCTTTATGTCTTTCCTAAGGCTGCCAGGAAAAATCGATGGTGAGCTGTTGGCTGAGGAAATCGAGGCATGGATTTATCCATGGTGAGGATTTATCCAGGGCAGGGATTTATCCATGGCAAGGATTTATCCATGGTGAGGATTTATCCATGGGGAGGATTTATCCATGGTGAGGATTTATCCAGGGCAGGGATTTACCCATGGCAGGGATTTATCCATGGTGAGGATTTATCCATGATGAGGATTTATCCATGGCAAAGATTTGTCCATGGCAGGGATTTACCCATGGCAGGGATTTATCCATGGCAGGGGTTTATCCATGGTGAGGATTTGTCCATGGCAGGGATTTATCCATGGCAAGGATTTATCCAGGGCAGGGATTTACCCATGGCAAGGATTTATCCATGCTCTGGCACAGAGGGACTATGAAAGGCCAAAAGCTTCTCCTCTCCACTTTGGCCTACCACCATCCCAAATTCCAAATTAATGAGAGGAGAGGGGCACGGGAGGAGCTGATCCAATCCCTTTTCCAGCTGGGATGGCGCAGCACAGGTTTTGGTGGGAATAGGTGGATTTTCAAGGTGGAGAGGAATGGGAAGAGCCTTCCTTTCATCCCTTCCCTGCCTCGCTCCTCGGGAACATGCCCGTGCACACGCGGCATTCCCATTGTGCGCTCCAGAGGTGTTTTCCAGGCGCTGCTTCCCTGCCCTTTCCTGCCATTGTCCCCTGGCCCCGAGCAGATGAAATCCGTGCCCCAAAAAGGCCTTTTCCCCTCCCCGTCCCCTCATTGTTCTCCAAAGCCACGGGCAGGACGGGATCCCACTCCCAACTCCCGCCAGGAACAGCCCGGGATTTCGGGGTTGGATAAAGAATTCCTGCCGGTCCCTGCAGCACCTCCGGCACCGAACCCGGGGCTGGAGACACTGCGGGATTTGCTTTTCCAATTCGATCCCAGGGTTGTGAGGGACTTTTTTCTTCAGGGTTTTTTTCCTTTATTTTTGTCTTTCTATTTATTTTATTGTATCTTTTTTCTTTTTTTCTTCCCATTTTTTCCCAATTTTCTTTTTATTTTTTCAATTTTCCTTTTTTTCTAATTTTCTTTCTCTAATTCTTCTATTTTTCTGGTTTTTTCTTTCTATATTTCTATTTTTTCTTTTCCTCTCAATTTTCCTACTTTTTTCTCTTTTTATTTCTTTTTCTCTTATTATAATTTTTCTTTCCATTTTCTTTCCACTTTTCTATTTCTTTTTTCTATTTTTTCCATTCTTTCGCTTTTTAAATTTTTTTCTTTCCATTTTGATCCCTATTTTCTTCCTATTTTTCCCTTCCATTTTTCCCTTTCCCTTTCATCTTCTTTTTTTTCTCTTTCCTTTTTCTTTAATGTGTTCTTTCTTTTCTATTTCTATCTTTTCTTTCTGTTCTTCTCTTCCAATATTTTCATTTCCATCTAATTTTTTTATTTGTTTTTTTTTCCTTTCTTTTTTTTCCCCATGTTATCTTTTTTTTTTCAAATCCCCCTGGGTTTTTTTTCCTCTCCTACTTTCCCCCCCCTATTTTTCCCCTATAAAAAGTGATCCCACCCTTCACAGGCCCCTTGGGAACCCTTTGTCCCGCAGAGCCCTTTGATGGGGACGATGCCGAGGGTTTATGGTGACTTGGAGAGGGGATTTTACATCCATTAGGATTTTCCTCTGGAAAACACCCCCCTAAAGGGCTGAGAGCTCACTGTGGGTTAATATCAGTGAGATGGGGAAACAGAGTTTTGTTTTCCAGGGCTCTGGGATCACACAGGCAGAGAGGTGAAGAGTTTATTTATAGGGCTGTTCCCCACTGGCGTTGGATGGGATGATGGATTGGCATTTTCAGAGATACATAAATTTAAAAAAATCACTTTTCACCCTAAAAACAGGAGGCAGGTGAAGGTTTGGGTCTGGAATGTTGTTTTCCCTGTTCCTCCTGAGATGGATCTCCTGTGCCACACCACAATCCAAGGAGCTGAAATTTCCCTCGAGAGATGATGGAAAACAAACCCCAAATTCAAAACTGCCCCATCCCAGGACCCCCAGAACCCATTTTACAACCGTTTCTTCCACCCCCTGTGCGGGCAGGGAGTGGTGCTGGAAAGTTTTCATTCCCAAAGCCTGGAGTTGGGATGAGGAACAGGAAAATGTCCCAACACCGAGGGTCTGTCCCTCATGTCACCCGGCCCCGTGGCCATCAGCAGGGATGAGCCCTTGGGTGTCCTCGAGGGGTTGGAATGGCCAGCCCTGCCATTCCTCCCCAAATCACTCTCCAAAATCCCTGGATTTCCCCGCAGACAGCAATGGGAGGAGTTTTAGCTTGGATAAGTTAAATTAGGATGGGAAAATGGATCTCTGTCTTGAGTTAAAAATCTCCTTCTCTTCCCTTTTTCATGCCTTGCCATCCTCTCATCCCCCTGAGGGACACCAAAGCCTCTCCAGCCTCATCCTGCCCCTCCATTTGGGCAGCATCCCAAATTCCTCAGCTGAGGCCTGAGAGCCCTCCGAAGGTCCTGCTGATCTCCACAGGGGACTCGGAGCATCCCCACCTCACGGAATAATTTATCGCCCCCAAAAAAGCCTCGCAGGAACACCTGGATGCATCGCTCTTCCAAGGGGCTCCATGATACAAACCCAGCTGGGAATTACAATTCCAGCCCCATGGGAAGCCCAGAATTTGTTGCAGCCTTGCACTGGGGAAGAGGTGAAAGATCAAAACTGCTTTTTGTGGAGCAAAGGGTCATCCTTTCCCTTTGGAATCACCGAACTGCTTCCGATGGAGTTGATCTTCAGGGCTGCTCCTGCTGTGTGCAGTGCGTGGTGAGCAGGGCATGGAGAGCATCTTCCTCAAGAAGCTCCAAATTCTCCCTGCCCTTCTTCCCAAAAATGGGAAAGTTTTGCCTTCTCTGGTACCTGTCCAAATCCCTGGGAATTCTACAACCAGGAGAATTTCCTTTCTCCCAAGACAAACTGTCCAACCTCCCCCTCTGGCTACCACATTAACCCCAGTCCCCAATGAACCCCTCTCTCCCCCAGCCCGTGGGTAAATCCCAACATCCAACACTCCCTGGAGCACTCCCAGGGCTGGACAGCCCCCCCCCAGGTTAATTTTTCCAAGGGGTAAGCTGATATTCCCGCATAAAACGCACATCTGCAGGGAAAATGCCAGGAGTGTGGGTGAGTTATGGTCCCGCAGCACCGATCACTTGAGCCCTAATGCTACAAGCACCTCCAGGTTTTCCTGACTGAAGTTCCTGCTAATTGCTTCCATATGATTCCTTTCCCTTTATTTCTTTATTTATCCCTATCCCTCCGTTGTTCGTCCTGCCACGTTCGATGCGTCAAAAACAAAAATCAAGCAGGGAAATGAGTTTATTTCCTAAAAATTGCTGATATTCTTTAAGAATTACTTTATTTAAGCCAGGGTTGATGCCTGTTCACGGGAGGGTTTTTGCACCGAGTTGTTCTCACGTGGAAAGGGGGTTGCTCTCAACCCTCAGCCAAGGGAAATATAGAAAATTCCATAGAATTCTTGAATAGTTTGGGTTGGAAGGAACCTCATAAGCAATCTTGTTCCAACCTAACTTCAGGGACACCTTCCACTATCCCAGGCTGCTCCAAGCCCCAATGTCCAGCTTGGCCTTGGGCACTGCCAGGGATCCAGGGGCAGCCACAGCTGCTCTGGGCACCCTGTGCCAGGGCCTCCCCACCCTCACAGGGAACAATTCCTTCCCAATATCCCATCCATCCCTGCCCTCTGGCAGTGGGAAGCCATTCCCTGTGTCCTGTCCATCCATTCCTTGTCCCCAGTCCCTCTCCAGCTCTCCTGGAGCCCCTTTAGGCCCTGCAAGGGGCTCTGAGCTCTCCCTGGAGCCTTCTCCTCTCCAGGTGAGCACCCCCAGCTCTCCCAGCCTGGCTCCAGAGCAGAGGGGCTCCAGCCCCCAGAGCATCTCCATGGCCTCTCTGGACTCACTCCAGCAGCTCCAGGTCCTTCTGCGGTTGGGTTCCCCTGAGCTGGAGGCAGCTCTGCAGGTGGGGTCTCACCTGAGCAGAGTCGAGGGGGATAAATTCAGGAGTTTTCCCCCACAAATCCATGGACTGAAGTCCCCCCATCCTGCCCAGCCCCATCCCTTCGGCAGAACCTCTCTTTATCCCCTTTCAGTGCCTTCCAGCTCAGTTTTCCCTCAAAGTTGTCCCTCTTCCCCCCAGGGTAATTCCATGCTCTTCATCTGCCCCTGCAGCTCCAGCTGGGCTGTTCCTGCCTCCAGCAGTCCTGCATGTACCCAGGCTACTGGAAATAGGGAAAAACACCCCTGTAAGAGGGAAAAAAGGACTTTGGGGGAGGAAAGCTTGTGGATCATGTGGGGAAAGAGGGATACAGATCCCTGGAGGATTTGTAGCCGTTTCTAATCCACAAAGGTATCTCCAAACCCACAATGATTCCCGTAGGAATAGGGAATCCCTTAAGTATAGGCAGGAACAGGGTGCCAGGCACTGGTATTTCCCCTCTCAACATCCAAATCTGATTCATTGTGGCATCGGATCTGAGTGAAATCCCTGGGAAATCAAACTTGGACATCTCAGCCCGAACCTTGGCACCCTAAAACCATCTGAACACCAACGCAAGCCCCACCAAAGAGACAATTTTGCATCCAGGCTTTCCCACATCCAGCCGTGTGTGTCCCAGCAGAGCCTTGATTCCAATTTTCTGTCTTTTCAAACAGCAGGATATGAATGAAATTTCCAAAAAAAACCATTTTTGAAGGGTTTTTTCCTTCCTGGGAATGCAGGAGAGTGAAGCTGTGCTGGTCCTTGCGGCTCTGAGCTGGGGGTCACTCTCGGGAAATCCGTGCACTACCCAGCTGTAAAATGGGGATATCATATTGCAAATGAGAAGAAAAAAGAGGTTTTTTTAGGCAAACAGGGCCTCGTTAAGGTTCCTGGAGAGGTCTGAGTTCAACCCCCCGGCACAGCCCCGGGGGGAGGCAGGAGGGCAGAGCAGAGCCTTGAAATAAAGCAGGAGGTGCTGGGTGAGGGATCTCGGATTTCCAGCCGGGGTTTTTTACAGCCAGGGCTCAGGGCTTTCCAGTAGAGCCCCAGAGCAGCCAAATTAATCAGGCTAATGAAGAACCCTGGGCTGCTGGAGGCTTTGGCTGTGCATCACCCCTTAATTAGGGCTAAATCCCTGATTCTGGTCATGCAGAGGTGCTGCTCCTCCGTCTGGAACGTGATTAACCTCAGCACCAGTGTGGGAGAGAACACAACACAGCCCAGAGCATGGGATGAGGGAGTTTTGGCTCTGGCTGGAGTTCAGCTCAGGTCAGGCTGCACTGGGGACTGGGCTGGGGCTGATATTCACCCCTCCAAGCAGAGCCAGGACAGGTAAAAGCATTTGGCTGCTGGGAGGAGACCCCAACATTCCCAGGGATGTTGGAATCATCACCACCTGCATTTAAGGACTGGAAATAAACTGAGTGTTAACAGCAAAACAGGATTGATTGTTCCTAAACCACACCAAATCTGGATGAATGAATTCCAAGCCTGTGTCAAAGGGCTTTCCCCTGGCTGTGCATCCCGTGGGAATGCTGATTTTTGGAGGGCAAGGTTGGGGTGGGAACTGCCAAAGGCCTTTGGGAACCGAGGCAGGGAGTTTGCCATGGTTTAGCATAAACCAAAGCCATTCCATCACCAAATGGGTTTGGCCGCCAGGGCTGGTTTTTCGTCCGCCTGTGCCTGTGTCACTTTGAGCTGCAATCCTGTCCCCGAGGGTGGCTCCGTGGGGATGTCCTACAGGGAAATGTGCCTGAGGTTGCAAATCCGTGTGACTGGATTTGGGTATATTCGTGTCCTCATCACTGCGCAGAACACTCACATTTTAATAGAGGAAAACACACAGAACAGTGAATTCTTTTCTCTAGAGGGAACCTGATTTGACCCAAGGGGAGGAGTTACCTGAACCCAGAACTGCTCTTCCCGATGTTCCCTGTCTGATCCAAAAGTGGATTGGGACCAGCTGTGCCACCGAGCTCCTCCTCTCCTTCAATGGAGGCTGAGGAGAGCTGCCCTTGGCTTAGACCAGGCTTATCTGCCGGTCTAACCATCGAAGGCCGCATTGCAGGAATTAATTGGACTTTATAATTAGCTAGGAGGAAGTTTACCCTGACCAGTCAACCTCAGCAGAGAGGGAATTCATTAAACATCTCTGGTTTGCCAAGCACAAGGCTGATTTTGCAAGTCAAAGAAGATTTTTGTTTTTAATTGCATTTTCTTTAGTGGTTTTGCCAGGAAAAAATCCGTGCGTGTCCTTTCCAGCAGAGACAGGCACTCGGCCTTCCCAGATTTTGCTTCTTGGCTCTAAATCCAAGAGATTTACTGATTCCCATGTGACACGATGACATCCAGAGCAAGGAATGGGGAAGCTGGGGCTGATCCTGGGCACTGCTGCCCACGGGGGTTTGCAGGGAAAGGCAGAACCTTCTGCTTGCAAAGCGGGCAACAGAAAGTGGGATTCTTTTGGCTTTCGCCTGGTCCTTCACAGGGGTTCCAGACCCCTTTCCAAGGAAGGCTTGGCCCAGGTGATTGGGACCAGGAGCTGCAAAGCCTGAGCTTCCATTTCCCAGCACAAGTCAGCGGTGTCCTGTTCTGGGTGCTGCTCGCTCACCTGCCCCATCCCATACCTTCCCCCAGGAGCTGCCTCATCCCAAACTTTCCCCCAGGAGCTGCCTCATCCCAAACCATCTCCCAGGACCTGCCTCATCCCAAACCTTCCCCCAGGACCTGCCTCATCCCAAACCTTCCCCCACTCATCCCAAACCTTCTCCCAGGAACTGCCTCATCCCAAACTTTCCCCCAGGAACTGCCTCATCCCAAACCTTCCCCCAGGAGCTGCCTCATCCCAAACCTTCCCCCAGGAGCTGCTTTATCGTCTCATGGAACGGTTTGGGTTGGGAGGGACATTAAAGCCCATCCCATTCCACCCTCTTCCACCTTCCACTAGACCAAGTTGCCCCAAATCCCGTCCAACCTGGCCTTCAACCCTTCCACGGAGCTTCATTCCATGTCCCAGGTGCTGGAGCTGGGTCTGTGCCCTCTTCTCCTGCTTCTGCATCCTGGCTATTCTTGGCCAGCTCTGCCTAAATCTCCACAGCAGCTGAATAAAGCAAACCCCGCCATCATCATCCTCCCAGAGCTGAGGGGCTGCAGACACTGACGCTGAAGATCCACCAGGAAATTCCTTTGGCGCCAGGGATGACCTGTGTGCCAGCCTCCGGGCTGCCTCCTCCTTTGCAGGGATTTTCCCCATCTAGGAGCCGCTGGAAATCCAGTTCCTTGGAGAGGCAGATGGCAACCAGCTGGTCCAAACGCCTTCTTGAGTGATGGCTCGGACCTGCCTGACCCTGTGGGTTCACCAGGTGGGTCTGTGGGGCTTTCCGAGCCAGCAGGGTTCCTCCTTTTCCTCCTGGATGCTCCACTTGCTGCTGCTTTGTGCTTCCAGTTCCAGCTCCAGGAATAAACCCAACCAGAGACTGAGAAAAAATTAATTTCATGCTCCTTTACTCCATTCTGCTGCATTTCTTCTCCGGATCAATTTTCTTGGCTGGGTCTAAAGCCGGTGGTGGCTTCCTCAGGGGTGCTTTTTCAACAGGGAGCAAAGTTACCTTGAAAATTCCAAACATCCCAGGCTCTCATGGACACGCTGGGGCAGAGGAGCCAGAAATCGAGGGGATCTGAAGGCTTGGCCTCAGAACTGCCATTAAATCTTGTCCTTGGGGGGCTGACCTGGGTGCAGGGGCTGTTTTCCAACCCCTCCATCCCTTTTGGGAAGCACCACGGGGGATAAATAATGCCCTGCTGGACAGGAGGTCGGGTCAGGTCATCCTGCAGGACCTTCAGGGATGCGTTTCCCTGGGCAGCTCCGGCTGGAGCTGAGCCAGAGTCAACAAGAGGAGCCCATCCCACCCTCGGTGTGGGATTTCCCCAAGCACGGGGGACTTTGGAGCACACCCAGGGAGCCTGAGGTCACACCAGGGGACCTCGATATCCAGGGGCCAAAACAAGCCAAGGGGGCAAAGGGCAATGAGCCTCATCTTTGGGGTCATCACTCCTTCAGCCATTTGTTGAGGGAATTCCTTTGCAAACCCCATTTTCTCTCCATTCCTGGAGAGAAAAGTGGCTGAATATTCCCAGTTTGTTGCATTTTCACGTGAGGAAGGAGAAGTTCCAGAACTGCAGACAGAGCACCAGGACTGGGTTTCTCACAGCAGAAAAAACCCCCAAACTTCTCAGCTGAGCCCAGCAGGGAAAATCCCAACTTCTTGTATTTCCTTAACCCTCTTCCCTCTTTCTGCTGTCCTTGGAAAAATAACAGAGATGCATCAGTGCCCAGAGCCCCGGAGCAATGAGAGCTCAGCGCTGTCCAAATCAGCCCCAAATGGGATTAATTTCCTAATGGATTTTGATGCCAGCGTTACCCAGGCAGGCTGAGGAGCCAGCGTGCCTCTGTGTGCCTTCATCCCACCACCTGCCACTCCCAAGCCTTGTTTTCCAGATGCAGAAACTGAGGCACCGAGCTCCAGCTATTGCCAGGTCGATGCAGAGGTCTGGCCTCTGATGGGGCTTGTTGGGTTTTCCTGATGAGGATGTGCATTGATTTAGGAATTCGATATCTGGGTTGGATGGGAAGTGTTCCCATTCCCTCATCCCAGCTGTCCTGGGAGAGGCAGCGCAGGTCTCAGCATCAGCATCCCACAGGCTGCACCATCTTGGGGCTTTGGGAATGCTCTCCTGGGAGAAAAATGCTCCCACCTGCTCACGGGAATGCTGGAAAATCTCAGTTTTCTGAACCAGAAATCAAATAAAACCAGCAAATTCTGTCCTGGAAAATATCCATGCTGACTCATGTTGCTCTGGGACAAGGGTGAGATGGAATATCTGCCTTGGAATACCTGCCTTGGAATACCTGCCTTGGAATACCTGCCTTGGAATACCTACCTTGGAATAGCTGCCTTTATTTGATGGGATCAAAACGAGTCTATTTGGACAGGGATGCACAAACGTGATGTGGGAATGAGGGAAATTCTTGGATGGTTTGATTCCCTGCACTTCAGGGTTTGTCCAAGGGGGATGTGCCTTTAAAACCTGGGAACACAGAAACTCCCCTGTGCCCCGGGGCAATGAAAAAGAGCTCGAATCCATTAAAAATCTCCAAACAAACAAGCAAAAACTTGGCCAAATCAGTGCCCAGGATAAAAAATATGATGGTATGAAATTATTTGCTGAGCGTGGCTGTGTTGTACCAGATCCCAAATGTGGGGTTTGGCTTTAAGGGTTTTCCCACGGGAATTTGGATGGATATTTTATTCCCTTTGCAGTGAAACACTCGGTTGGGATGGCTTCGCTTGACTTACTGTGGGTGTTGGTGGCCAGAGGCTTTAGGATCTTGGAGCAGCTCATCCCCCCTGGATTCAGCTCGCCCCCAAACCCCACACCCCAATTTCCATTTCCAGAGTCGCAGGGGATGCGAAAAAGAGGAGGAAATCGAGGATTTGTCTCCTGAGGCTCTCTCCTGGCATCTCCAAGGAGCGGGATTCGGGATGGAGGAGCGGGATTTGGGATGAGGTTCTCCATCCGAAGGGCTGCACTGCCATCTCCAGGTCTGCCTGCACATCCCGGGAGCCTCGGCTGCAGCTCCAACCCCATTCCCATCACTATGGAATTATCCAGCTGTGCTGGCTGGATTTTAGCGCTAGGAAAAGCAGTCAAATATTTTTGTTGAACAATATTTTAACAATAATTTAATTTAAAATCCCACTCACCTTCTTTTCCCTCTAAGGATTTATCCCTGGGAAAATCTCCAGCCTGGGCATTTTGCTCCAGCACGGGTGTGGGTGCTCACAGGGGTGGTGGGATGCAGGGATGCTCCATCAGGCTGCTCTCAGCCCTTTCTGCATCCCCCAAATTTTAGGGAAAAGCATCCATTTCTAGGAAAATTGCATTTTTTTTCTGATTTTCCTTCTTTTCTGCAGGCAGAGAGTCCTGGGGGTGGCTTCTCCTTCAAATCCAGGTGTCCCCCGGTGTGACCTTCCTTGGTCTGCTCCAGACGGCCACCTCTGCTCCAAAAGGGTCTGGATGTGGCCCCAAAAGCTTTGGCTCATCCAGGCACCGCCAGGGCTGCAGCATCCCGGGACACCCATGAGGTGGCACTGGAGCCACAGCCTTGGTGCCGGGAAAACTCCGCTTTAGGGATTAGGTCCCAGAAATTTCCTATACTCGAATATCTGACACAAGGCTGGGGTTTCTCGTCCTCCTGGGAACCCAAGCGAGCCGTGCGGCAGCTCCTAGAGGAGGAGGATGTTGGAAATCCCAGGAACTGAGGCGTGGGGAATGCAGCAGGTCAGAGCTGCCAGGGAGCTCTTTGGCATTTGGTTTGTTCCGGACCTCCGGCCACGGAGCCGATGCAGGAGCTGCCAGGCTGAGCCAGAAAACCCCAAACTGCCCCAAAAAGGGGCTGAGTGCACAGGGCAGGGGCTGGTGGGGGCGGTTTGGGCTGGGCTTAAGTGCGAATTAGTGCCGATATTAGTGCCTCTCATCCCGTTCCAGAGCCTCTCTCTTCCCAGCAGGTGTCCAAGCATTTATTCCTGCCTGGTTCCACTCCCCAGCCTCCTGCAAGGGCTTTCCCCGCTGTGGGCACAGCTGGGATCCCATGGATGTCCCAGAATGATGCCCAGCCCTGCTGGCACCTTGGAATCTCCTGAGCTTTTCCACTTGGTCGCTGTGGCAGGGTCTGAGATGGTGCCCTGACCCCGCAGGTTGTGGTGTGAACATCCCATCCCCCACGTGGCTTTGGGGTTCACCTGCTACATTCAGGCCCTGCTTTGAGGCAAATCCTTGAAGATGGAGAGGTTGGATCATCTCATCTGATGTCAGGTGGGCACAGATTTGGGAGGGGTGGGCAGGTCAGCATGGACACCTGGGAATGGCTTTTTGTAAATTCAGGACTCGCAGATTCTTAAAAATATCCCATAACCTTCCCCAAAATTCATTTAACGCCCTCCTGTCCTTCCAAATGAGCTGGGGCCAAGGCCCTGCAGGGTGACACAGATGTTCCACTGTCATGGCATGGTCCCCTTGGCTGTGCTCCACATGTGCTTCCCATGGCATCAAATCCCAGAACTGAGTTGGAAAGGACCTTAAAGCTCTTCCTTTTCCACCGCATAACAGGAACACCTTCCACTATCCCAGGCTGCTCCAAGCCCCGTCCAGCCTGGCCTCGGACACTTCCAGGGATCCAGGGGCAGCCCCAGCTTCTCTGGATCAGTGGTGCCAGAGCCTCCCCACCCTACATCCATGGGGTTGTTTCCCTCAAAATGCACCACAGGAACTGTTGGGAAGAGATTTGGCACCCGGGGATATTAAATTCACCAAGCCCTGAGTCCCACCCCAGCTCACATTCCCATGTTCCATCAGCTCCCCATCTCCAATCCAAAGGCTGTTGCTCATGGATCCTGGGAATCTGGCTGTTGAGGTCAGGGAGAGCCTTTCCCAGGAGCACCTGGCACACGGATCAGCGTGGAGAAGCCTCCCTCCGGAGCCAGCGATCCCGGTATCCTCACGTTCCCTGCTCTGCATCCCCACCAACGCTCAGACACTGGAGCAGTAATGGGATTAACGGACATTTTCCCACTGGAACTAAACAAACGATGGAAAAAACCCCAATATTGGCACCGAAACACACGCACGGATATCAAATTCCCGGGAAAACCCCAGCAGGGAATACCCCCAGCAGGAACGCGCCCCCAGGGACAGACCCTACGAGACGCTGCCTGTGTGGAGCTCTGCTCTCCACTCAACAGCTCCAAGCTTCCCACTCCTGCCGCATTCCCGAGGGAAAACTAATGGAATTCTGTCCAGGCCCCTCCTCTGTGCCCCGTCTGCATCTCAATGCGAGGAACCTGAAATAAAGACATGAAATGCAAACAACAGTGAGGGATTTATTTCTTCCTCAAATCCTCCTTTCATCCCTGCGTTTGACTCCTGGAATTTTCCTGGGCTGCCTGTTCCATCCGGGGCATAAATACATGGAATAAATATATAGAATAAATCCATATAATAAATATATGTAATAAATACATAATAATACATATAATAAATACATGTAATAAATATATTTAATAAATACATATATTAAACACATATAATGCATATAAATGCATGTAATAAATACATAATTATATATAATAAATGCATATAAAATATAATAATACACATAATAAATACATACAATACATATTAAATACATAATAATATGCAATAAATGCATATAGTGGCTTAATATAATAAATATAATAACTATAATAAATACTCATAATGAATACATAAAAGAATGCATATAATAAATACAAAATAATACATATAATAAATATATCAAGGAGATATTAGGGGCATAAATGCATCACAGTTTTCACTATATATACACACACTATATATTTTTATAAATATATATATATAGTAGAGAGAAAGATACATCCAGGCTGCTCCACAAACGGAAACTCATCAAGCTCTATCTTGCAGATAATGATTTCTATTCTTATTTTTCTTTATCAAGCTCAGGGAAAACAATTAAAACTTCTCCCAGATAATAATGATAAAAAAAAAAAAAACTCCAGACAACAAACCCTGCAAGAAATCCGAGCCCACATTTAATCTGCAGTCTTCAAAAGTTTCTTGGAAAGCTTAATTAAATGGGAATTCATCTGTGCATTGGCTCTGCCTTGTAAAGCCTGATAATGCCGGAGTCTTAATTAAAAAAACGAATGCAGCTTTTGGTTTTTATTCTGCCACTTCAAGGGGAAAAAGCGCCAGGCAGGGCTGTCAATAGAACCGAGAGACGCCTCGGCCCCACATTGATTTTGTTGTGCTTAAACTCCCAGTGTCAGTTCCGGGGATCGTATTAAAATTATTCCCAATTTATTTATTTATTTTGTGGCTCTAAAGGGGGAGAGGAAGCAGGGCCGGAGTTTTGGTGCCTGGAAAGGTTTCATCCCAAATGTTTCAGCCTAAAGCTGCGACCCTGGGCTCAGCATCTCCCGTGGTGAAGGATATTGGATCCTGCAGCTCCTGCCTCCATTTGGAGTTTCCCAATAACCTTTAAAAGCCACTCCAGGGCCAGGATGGGCTCCTTCCCCTGCAAATCAGGGTTATTTTTATGGAAAATTGGAGATTAACATTCTCCTGACCCACTGGAGATGTTCCTGTCGGGTTGAGAGGGCCTTTTCCCTCTCCTTCCCATCAGCGGCATTTCCCACCACTCATCCCCAGATTTCACCAGCGCTGATGGAACCTGGAAACCACCCCAGGACTTCCTGCCCTGCTCTCTCCAACCCCTCCAGCTTAGCCCTTTTCCCAACCCGTTCTGGGGACAGCCTGCCAGGAAACCGGGAATGGAAACCCACCCCAAGCCTGGAAGTTCCTTCCAGAGCATCTCCCAGGAAAGAAGTCCCTGGGACTGTGTTCTGCTGCCCAAAAATGCCAGAAAAAGGCCACTCTTCCTAAAGATCCGACTGTGCTCCAGCCCCCGAGGAAGTTCTGGAGAGTCTTAAGTGGATTTGGTGGGTTTAGATAACATCGAGATAACAACATCAGGGCTCTGGCGGCTTTAAAGCTTCCGGGGAAGAAAAATGTTGACAGGGAGAAAATCAACCTTCTCCTGGAGATGCTTTCCCATCTCAATATCCGCTGGGATGCTGCATTGCTGCACTGCTGCTGGGAGATGGGGGTTTTTGGGAAAAGCCTCATCCAGATGTTTTCCTTTCGCCTTTGTGCCGCATTCTGATGGGGAATATGGAAAAGTTGCGCTGACTTTGCTGCTGGATTCGGTCTCCTTCCAGCTCCAGACAGTGATATAAGGATCTCTTTAATGCTAATTAATGCAACGACACAAGGAATTAATTCTGTATTAGGCAAAGCTGTTAATTATCCTCGAATAAAACAAAGGAAAAAAGGGAATCAATGCGGGGAGAAATGACAACCGATCCTTGGCTTCCCTCTCCGCATCCTTCCCAACACCCTGTTCTGGAAAAAGCAGCCTCAGGAACATCTTCCGGGCAGCCCTGAGGGCTTCAGGTTTAGCTTGGAAAGAGAAGGAATTCTTCCCTGCCCTTGGAGGGAGCTCCAGGTGCTTGGCCAAGGATGAATGGCATCATCCTCCTTCTATCCACAGGGAAAATGGCAGCAGGGCTTTCCCAGGGACATTTTCCTTCTCCCAAGGAGGAGGTGGGATTCAGGCTTGGATCAACAACCAACATTGACAAATGCAACCGCAAAGCCATGATGGGGAGTTTAGGGCTTGAAATTCCCATTGCTTTGGAATTCCCATTACTCTGAAATTCCCATTGCTTTGAGATGCCCATTCCTCTGAAATTCCCATTGCTTTGAGATTCCCATTGCTCTGAGATTCCTATTATTACTCTGAAATTCCCATTGCTGAGATTCACATTCCTTTGAGATTCCCATTATTACTCTGAAATTCCCATTGCTGAGATTCACATTCCTTTGAGATTCCCATGCCTCTGAAATTCCCATTGCTTTGAGATTCCCATTGCTCCAAGATTCCCATTGCAAAAGGGAGCCCATCCAAGGGGGTTACAAGAGCAGAGTCTCCTTTCCCTGTGCCTCAGTTTCCCGTGGGATGCAGTGCCATCACATTCCTGAGACACCTCTTTAGCTTCCCAAAATATTGATTTAAATAACACCAAAGGAATGGTTGTGTTTGGAATGCCCCTGACAGGAGGGTGGTCCACAGGACACAGAATTTGCTTTAGAAAGGAGAAGCAATTCCTGTTTTTTTAAACTCTGTTCCCCCTTTATCCCCTGATACTGATTGGGGAATAATGAGACAATGGAGATTTAAAGGTGGATTTTCCTCCTTTTTGTTGCTAAACTGAACAGGGGTAAAAGATATCCATTTTTCCAGGTGTTTGGGAGTTGGTGGCTGCTGGGATCTGTGGATGTGCACACCCTCATGGTTTGTCCAGCCACGTTATCCCAAAATTTGGCACAGGGTGGGGGTATCAGTAACAAAGCCCTTGATGCTCCACCCAGGGCTTCTCTCCCATGGGGCATTTTACTCTTTGCAGCTCTCCCTCTTTATGGATTCACCTCATCCAGGCTTTTCCACCGATCTCATGCCCTGGGAAAAGAGCAAAGTGAGCATTTTCCTCCTGGAACACAAACACAGGCTTGGATGGATGGCTGCACTCCAGCGACCTTGGAATGACTCCTTGCAAGGGAGAGGAGAGGAGAGGAGAGGAGAGGAGAGGAGAGGAGAGGAGAGGAGAGGAGAGGAGAGGAGAGGAGAGGAGAGGAGAGGAGAGGAGAGGAGAGGAGAGGAGAGGAGAGGAGAGGAGAGGAGAGGAGAGGAGAGGAGAGGAGAGGAGAGGAGAGGAGAGGAGAGGAGAGGAGAGGAGAGGAGAGGAGAGGAGAGGAGAGGAGAGGAGAGGAGAGGAGAGGAGAGGAGAGGAGAGGAGAGGAGAGGAGAGGAGAGGAGAGGAGAGGAGAGGAGAGGAGAGGAGAGGAGAGGAGAGGAGAGGAGAGGAGAGGAGAGGAGAGGAGAGGAGAGGAGAGGAGAGGAGAGGAGAGGAGAAACATTCAGGCTTGCAAAGAACAGCAAAAATTTGGGGCTATGGCTCCCCCTTGGACATTTTTCCTGCTTTGCCTGATGTCAAAGGCTGGGAAAGCAACCTTCACTTGCTCCATCAGGGTGGGTTTTAAGCAAAACTGGATTCTAACTCTACCTGAATCTACCTGGAAGGTGCAGAGCAACTCTGGGCTCATTCTGCTGCCCTGCAACCCAAATTAATGTGTGCAGAAGGAGCTTTTGGGGATTCATTGATGGACAAGGAGCCGATGGATGCGCTTTCCATCCCCATCCAGGATCCTAGCAGGAGACAGGGAGCACCACCAGCCAAAAACAAAGCAGTGGGACTGGGTTGGTTAATGCTGCCCTTAACCCCTCCATCCCACCCAAAAACCAGTAAAACCAGGGATGCAGCCAGCTTGTAGGAGGTCAGCTCAACTCCTAAGCTTTTCCAGGCTGCTTTTCCCTCCTTTCCCCATTTCCCAGCGTGTCTCTCCAGAGATTAGAGCCCTTTAATAGTGTCCTTCCCTGTCTATTTGCTGCAGGAGCCGGATGAGCCTCGCTCTCCCTTCTCCCCTTTCAATGCCATTAAGAACATCCCTTGCCAGCTTTTCTCCCACAAAAGGGGCTTTGCAAAAACCATCTCGTGGTTTATTTCTCTTAACTTGTTTTTGCTTCCCCTCTGCCCGTGAGGGTCGCTGGGGAATGAAATCCTGCTCCACTTCCAGGGAGGAAAATCTGGGGGGTTTGGGTGCTTCAAGCTGGAGTTGGCGGCTCCGAGGTCAGGAGGATTTGGGGGTGGAGCAGGAAGGGGCTCGGGGCTCTCAGTTTGGATAAGCAGCTTTGGGGAGTCTTAGAGCAGGGAAAATGAACAAGCCCAAGCTCCCGGACTTGGAATTAGAGAGGGGATGGCAATGGATTGAGGCAAGGGGGGAATAATGCTCCTGATTCTGGCTGGATGGGGATAAGGGCATTAAAAATGCTCCTTTTGGTCAAAATATGCAGTGAAATTATGGATAATCCATAAGCAAGGAGCCGGGCAGGACAAGCATCCCCGTCTTGTCCTCATAGTTCTTCAACGCCCCCTAAAACCAAGCAGCCTTGAAAGGGTTAAAGAGCACCACTGCCAAATTGGCATTAAACTGTGCTAATGTGGGCTAAGTGACTGTTCAGGGGAACAGAGAGGAGGAAAATGATGTGCCGTGTATTTATAAATAATAAAGGCTAATTTATTAATAATCTGGAATTGAACAAAGAGTCTGTGAAGCTCAATTAATTATTACTTGTAAAGTGCTTCAGAGATTACTGGATAAAAGCTGCTGCAGAAGTGAAAGGTGTTGGAAGGGAAACAGATCAACATCCAGCAGGAAAAACCCCAGCACGGCATCGCAGGGACCTGGCGGGATCTCTGCCAGCCCAGGGGGTGCCTGGATCCCCAGGGACGGAGGGTTTGGATGTAGGACTGGAATTGTTTCTTCCCAGCATCACGTGCAGGGGGACACGGAAGCTGTGCCATCCCATCCCTCGGGAAGGGCAACTGGTGGGGAGGGATGGACCCTCTGGCACGGGAATGGTGTGGGATCCAGGGCCTGATCCTGCTGGGAACAGGCAGCAGGATGAGGGCTGGGTTCATGCTTCAGAACTGGAGCTCGGATGAAATTGAAACCATTACTAAAATTAAGGATATTTTTAGTGAAATGAGGCAAAATTGGAAAATGAGCAGCTCCCAGCCTCCTGCTCTCCATTTCTGCTCCTAAAAAGAAGAGGGAGAGAAAACCTCCTGGAATGTTCAAAGCCTACAGAGGGAGGGAACAAACAATTCCCACCTTTTTCTCCCAAGAGCACACTCAGCACTGGTCTCTGTCTGGAGCTGATTTCTGGGGAAAACCGTTTCTGACAGCCCAAAACTACTGCCCTGCCCCAATTAGTTCCCTCTTAAGGCTCTAATTTGATTTCTACCCGGAAGGAAACACAACCCCTGACAGTTAGCAAGACGTTAAATCCATTTCATCCGGCCTTGAGTGAGTTCATCTCATGGAACACCCCTCACAAAGAGCCCCGTGGATGAGACTGAGCTGACCTTCCCCTCCCACGGGAGCTTGTGGGGTCCTTCATGGCCCAACAGCTTCTGGATGTGCCATCCTGGGGTGCAGAGGGGCTGCCAAGGTGTTCCAGGGACGCCTCATCCCCCTGTGCCTCTAACCCCTATAACTGCAACTTGCAGTCAGGTTTGAAAATAGGCCTTGAGTTTTATTTAAGCCTGTACACTTTAAGCCTGGCCTAGTAGCTGGCTGGGACATGGCTTATTAGCCCCTGCCTGAAAATTTGTGGGAAAACTGAGTGAGGGAGTTAAAAACTCCAGAGTTATCCCAAAGTGACCCTGCGGATCATCCCTAGGTGGGGGGAAAGCAGAAATGAGGTGAGCCAGCAGTTCAGGGGCTGAATGTGGTTTCTGTTCCAAACAGGGTCAGCCCTGAGCTGTCCATTCCTTCCCAAAAAAATCCCAAAGATTTGCAGCCCACTGTCTGCTCTACAGGACCCTTATTTTGCACCTTCTCATTTCTGTTTTTATTAAAACTTTAAAGCATTGCCCATTTCCCTCTCTCCAGCAGCCTCTTCCGGGAATATCCTCTGGAGAAATGAGCAGAGCCATTGTTGGATAGAGCACAAACAACAGTTGTTATGTGTGTTATGACTTTGAAATTATCCAGAGCTTAACAGGGAAGGCTTGGCGGAGCTGGGAGGAGCAGAAAGATCTCTGCTCCCTGGGAGAAGCTTTGATTCATGCCAGGGAAGGTTTCTCCAAGCTCCAAAGAACAGAAGAGAGGTGATGCTCTGAAACCTCTCAAAACTCCAGGTCCTTCACCTATGGAAGCTCCCAGTCTATGATTGTTGACCGAAATCTTGGGGTTTTACACCAAAAACCCCCAGTGGAAGCTGCCTCAGCCAAAGAAGGGTTGGTTGGCCATCACATCTCTGATTTTTGCTATTTTTGTGCTTTTGCTGTTTGCTGGAGAAGAAACTGGGGATGGGCTCTGTCTTCTCCCCAGTCTTGATTTCTGGAGGAAAATAAGTCTGGGCTTTCCAACAATCAGAGTTTGAAATGCAGGAAAATCTGTGGAAGTTAATGAAGGCCTCGCAATCCGCTGCTGGCAGAAATCCCATTATTGCATGGAGACGGTGACAAACGACACCCAAAAGTGTTCAAGGGAGGAAAACAAACACGGTGACCCCGATGTTGGGGTGCTTCGGACCACTTGGGGTCCGCCCGCTGTCCATCACGCCATGCCTACCCAATGGGCTGACGACTCGGAGAGCGAAGACCAGTCCGTGGGCGAGACCTGGTTCTGAGCCCACACCACTTCTCTAGAAAGTTCTGTTAAGTTCGGTTGTTTATAGGTTTATTCTGTAAATTCCCTCCTCTCTAACCTGGCCATTGGTTCTGTGTCCCTGGGATCCTCCTCCGGGCTTACCCTCTATTGGTTGTTTGTTCTGTACCACCCCCGTTAGAAAAAGCACCTGTAACCTGGCACCCTCGGCCATTTCCACCCCTCTTTTTCGGGGGAATAAACCCTTGGAAGATTTCATGGAGTGGTCCTCTCCCTTGCCTCTTTCGCCTCCGGGATTCCTGAGAGACTTAGACCTTCGGGTCCCCTCGCATTTGGGCACACCTGCTGACACAGAGCCAGTGCTGCCCGTCCACGCGGCCGCCGAGACTCGACACTTTTCAGTGCCTGTCTGCAGGAAAAGTCACTGTAGCCTCTTCAGGGCAGGACAAGTGCCCCCTGAGACTGACCCCTCTCCCAGGGCAGTGACACCCCCCCTCCCCACGCTCCTGGGAGAAAAGCCCATTTTGGCAAAGGCATCACGTTTCCATCTCCTACCATTCCCATTATCCCAGATTCAAACAAAAAAGCCACTGTTGGAAAAGAGGGGTTTGCACGTGATTTGATGCCAGCATCCATTTGAATGTGAAATATCCAGGTTGGAATTTGTCTGTTGTTTAAACTCCTGGATTTTCTCCATGTTTCCCCATTTCCCCCATGCACATCAATGGCTCTGTGACTTCTCCTTCAAGCCTGAACCATCCTGGAGCACTGAGAAACACCCTGGTCTTCAGCTCCTTCGATTTTTTTCCCTTTTTAAATGCTTTTTTAAGTGCCACTGTGTTCTTTTGGAGTCAGATTAACCATGCAATAAATTTGCATAATGTGGATCCATAATGTTTAATCAAAGCCTCTCTGGAAAGCTGTTATTGTCCAGGAGCTCCCATAAATCCTCACCATCACCTCCATGTTAAAGACTAAAGCTGCCCGGGGTATATTGGGCACTAATCACCTGCAACATTGAGTTGAAAGGAAATTATCCTTTTCTTTTCGCTTTCCATTCTGTGTGGAAACCTAAACCCTTCAAGCCCCACACAGGGGCATTTTTAGCATTGGAGGGGAGTGGGTCACACCCAAATTTTTAAATCTTTTTTTGGGGTGTCAGAATTAAGTCTGGACTCATTGAGTTGAAAAGAACTGATCCTTTTCCTTTCTCTTCCCATTCCATGTGGAAATCTAAACCTCTTCAAGCCCCACATGGAGGCATTTTTAGCACTGAAGGGGAGCAGGTCACCCCCAGCTTTCTAAACCTTTTTGGGGGTGTCAGGATTAAGTCTGGACTGCCCCAAATTTCTTCTCCAGCATGCCAAGGTTGGGTTATTCATCCCCATCAGGATGAGCAAGAAGAGGAGGAGCATTCCAGCGTGCCAGGAAGAGATGGAGAGCCGTGTGTCAAAATCGTTTGCACTTGGAAAATTGTAAGACTCAATTAAGTCCTGAGTTTCTTTTTTTTCCGAGCTTTTAATTTCCTTTAAATGAGTCGGCAATAAGGCGTGACGGGGAGGCTGGAGAGTCAGGGTGAGCCTGGAGAGCTGATCCAAATCCTTCCCAAAGGGACGTGGCCAGGAAAATCCCTCCCTGGGGCTGCAGGATCGGGGAAACACAGGGATTCCCTTTTAGGGAAACACAGGAATGAGCAGAGGGGGGAATTGCCCCACTGATTCCATCTGCGCGATGTCCTTGTCCTGACAGTCCTGATGGTCATGGAAGGTCTTTCCTAACTGGAATACTCTTGTCCATTGTCACCACTGCTTATCTGCAAATGCTGCTATCAGCCAGTGGGGTTGTCCATCAGCCCCACACTGGGGTCTCCCTGGAGATCCCACAGTGAACATCCTCAGGCTGGAATAAAATCAAGAGTGTTCCTTGGCTGCCAACATGGTGGGGAAAGGACTCCAAGTGATGGAGAGGAAAGCAGATGAAATTGGGAAATTGCCTTTGGATACCTCCAAGAGTGGAATGGGAGAGCAATGGAGATGAAAGGCACAGGTGGTTCTGGAGCAGAAGAATTTCCTGCCCTTCAAAGATTCAAATAAAACGAGTTGAAGAAAACCAACCTATGGGGTTTCCTGATTCCTGCAGGATACCCAAAGATGGGGTGAGCTGAGCTGGTCCTTGTGAGCACATTCACCATTCCAAGAGGGCTACAAATAATGGCAACTTCCAGGAGATGACATCTCCAAGCCTCTTAGGAGCCTAATTCCATAACAACATTAATTCAACATAAAGCCTTCATGAATAGGGATCGGGCTAATGCCGGGTTTGGATGTTAGGCAGCTTAGTCTTGCCCATCTTCATTTAACTGAGTGCCTGGTTCTGAAAGGCAGCACAGTTCCAGCTTATTTCAGGAATTTCCATGGGAAAAAAGCCTCTTTTTTGGAGCTTTCTCCCCTCTTGCTGCTGGGGTTAATTGCCCAGCGTAAACCAGCCTAAGTTTTTATTTTATTTGGCTTTAGGCTCAAGCCCAGATTGATCATTCAACAAAATGTGGAGAAGAAAATATTCCTTGTTGCCTCCAGCTGTAATCCAAGAAGGATTTGAGCTGGAAGAGCAGTAGATCAACAGCAGATCCAGGGGTTTTGGGGTTGCTTCTGTTCCAGAGATCAAATCCAGCTCATTTGGGATCATGACTTGGCAAAAACAGCTTTCTGCCCTTTTATTTTAGAGGATGGGGATTCTCCCATCCTTCTCCTCTGGTGCCAACAAGGCTTAGAAGAAACCCTGGAGCACACGAGCATCTTCCTGTGTGAGGAGTTCATCAGACATCAGCATCCCTTTGGGACAGTCCCAGGCCTCACTGACCAAGCCCTGCTCTCCACAGGAGCACAATTCCATTCACCATTCCCAGCAAGCGGGCAGATGGATCCCTCTCCTTGGGAGCCCTCAGGAAACCATCTCAGCTGAAGACCCACCACCAGGCAGGGAAGGGTCAAAGGACCTCAAAAATGGAACTAAATAACGAACCTAATCTAAGAGTGTTGTCCCCGATTATTCCCTTCAGTATTTAGGTTGATTTTGAAAAAAAATCCAGATCAATTCTCTAGGCTGAGGATGACAATCCTCAAAATATTCCTGTGCCTGTTTTGCTTTCACTTTGTAGAGATCGGCAGCATTTCCTCTTTCACTGCCCTCCCATCGGAGGCACCTCTGGACTGAGCATTCCTCAGGCTGCTGCAGCAGCACAAACCTGGGAAAGCAAAGAAAGGAATGGAAAGCACCTGCCCCACGTTGGAAACACCTTTCCTGCCTCTCTCAGATCCAAAGGGTTTGTTTTGTTTGGCCCCTTCCCTTTCTTTTGCTTTTTAATTATTTGGGCTTGAATTCCCATTGGATACGTGGGGTCTCAATCCCTGCCTTTGGAAACCCCAAGTGCAACACTCAGGGATGTTCACCCTTTTTTTTTCTCTTCCTTATCAAGGGTCTGCTACCTCCCAGTCCAGGTGGGGAGTAATTCCAGCCAACCTGAGGTGGGGATGAGCATCCATCGACTGCAAGATGCTGCTCATCCCACCTGGGGAATCTTCAAAGGTGTTTTCCCCCACCAAAGGAAAGAGTGGCCCCTTCTCATCTTTGGTTTTCTCCCTTTTTCCTCAAAATTGAGGTAACAACGAAAGCTGGTTTTTTTCTCCTGCAAGAAACTTCAAGAAGTTCTCCTTAAGCATAGAATTCCAGAAGGATGTAGAATCCCAGAAGGGTTTGGGTTGGAAGGGACCTTAAACCTATCCAGTCCCACCCCCTGCCATGGGCAGGGACACCTTCCACTGTCCCAGGCTGCTCCAAGCCCTTTCCAGCCTGGCCTTGGACACTCCCAGGGATTCAGGGGCAGCCACAGCTGCTCTGGGCACCCTGTGCCAGGGCCTCACCACCCTTCCATGGAGGAACTTCTTCCCAAAATGCCACTTAACCCTGCCCTCTGGCAGTGGGAAGCCGTTCCTTCTTGTCCCATCCCACCATCCCTTGTCCCAAGTCCCTCTCCAGGGCCTTTAGGCCCCAGAAGGGGCTCTGAGCTCTCCCTGGAGCCTTCTCTTCTCCAGGTGAGCACCCCCAGCTCTCCCAGCCTGGCTCCAGAGGATCATTTCTACCCCAAAGTCAGTCCAACCTCCCGCTCCCTGCATGAAGACCAGGATGGACCAACCCCTTGGATCAGATTCCGGTGCCGCTGGTGCCGTGGGCAGCAGCTGGAGGCATTTCAAGGTCGCCTCAATGTAAGCAAGAGCATATTTTAGCACAGAGCTTCCAAGCGACCTCTGATGCTGCCTTAATTACAGAAGCAAGGAAATAATTCCGAATCTGGAGGCAGGAGCAGGAGAAGATGAACAAGCAGTGATAAGGTTCTACCTCAAACACAGATAACTGCAAAGATTATCCCAGCAGCCCAGCCCGGTCTCAGCGCTGAACTGAAGTCAAATAGATGGCTTAATGCTGGCCCCGAATTAAAAAAATGGTATTTAAGGATTTAAATCTTGAAAGACCTCATTTCCCAGCCGGCCTCCTAATGGAATTCCTGTTAGTTTGGGGAGCGGATCCCATGCGCAGCACAGCGCATCCATCACCGGAGCATTAATGTAAAGCTCTGTAATGCATCCAGAGCCTTTGGATAATGGGCCTGCAATGGAATAATCAGAAATGGGGCCAATTTCTTTCCATAAACAGAAGCCTTTTAGAAGATGGAAAGCGAAGGTTGTCTGTACCACACTCTGGACCCTCGGGGCTTTTCTGCTTGTCCCTCACCAGCCAGGATTGCTGCTCTGTGTTTCCTTTTCTTTAAAACACCATTTTTGGGTAGTTTTTGGCGACTCTTCTCCTTAAGGCTTGGGATGTGTCTTCCCTGCTCCCACGTGGCTATTCCAGGTGAGAGTCAGGAGGGTTTGGGGCACCAGGGAACCCCTGGAAAACTTAATCTTGTGAAAGAAAAATGCCTTTTTTTTTCTAGACTGGCTTTAAAAATGAAGAGTTCCTGGAAGCCTGATTTGCAAACCCATCCAAAATTCACCATCTGACCATCCACAGTGCCTCTGGCCTCTGTCTGATTAGGAGGCAATGATTTAATTTAATAATATCTAATTCCTAGTGCAATATCAATAAGGGAAACTGCCAGTCAGCGGAGCAATTCTGAGCGTGTGAGCGCGTTCCCCCGCTCGGAGCGGGAGCAGCCCTAATGCCTGGTGATGGGAAAGCAATCGGCTGCTGACGGCATCGGCTCTGACACCCTGTGAGAACAGAGCCCTCGGCCAGGGCCAGGGGGGCTCAGCTGGGAACATCCAAAATGTTTCTGGGGTGTAATTTAGGGTTAATTAAGCAAATTAGCGCCAAAATGCCCCGACCTGAGGGTGAATCTCAACCTGTGCTCCTGAGCTGCCGCCCAAAAAGGGCAGATTTCCTAAACCCATCCCTTTTCCAGCAAAGACCTGAGTTCCTGTCCTGCTTTTTCCTTGATCCTCCTCAGCATCGCCTTCTAAACCTGAGCTGGGGAGCTTGGCCAAGGTCAGGGAAGAGGATTTGGGGCACATTTTTGGGAGGCTTTACCTTTCTCTTATTGACATTTCTCTTATTCCTCTTGACTTGCAACAAGAGAGGGATGGAGCTCCATGGGCTCGAACTTAGTAAGGTTTCCTCCATACCTTATCCAGCATCCCAAGACATTTAAAGGATTTAAAGGTACCTGAGTTATGACAGATGAATGGACTTGGATAAAGAGACCCTCTTCATCTCAAGCAGAAGAAATCCAATATTCTCAGAGGCAAAAGGCTTGCTGAGTTTGATGGATCTAGTTGGATCTGGTGGAGCAAATCCCAGGAGCCTAAAGGTTTAAATGCCTTACAAGTTTAAATATTAAAAAGCATAGATTTATTACACAGAGTGACCTTTAAAACTTGTCTCATTAAACTACATCTCCTGGCCCTTCTGGGCCTCGGTGCCTGCGAAGACAAGGCTGGGAAGTTCAAAGCAATGAGCAAAAATGGTTAAAAATGTCACCATTTTATGGACTATTTTGTAAAACTTAACTTGAAAAGGGGAAAAAAAACCCAGAGTGTCTTAATGTCCCCATGGGCTTCTCCAGCACCCGGAATGTTTTCTGTCTCTGTTACTGTTTTTCTCTTTGTGAAACACCCACAATAAAACCAAGCAAAAACCATGGACAATTTTATACTGTCCCTGTTCCTGGATAATCCCACCCTGGGGATATTTTGGGGCATGGAGCATCCCTCCAAAGCCAGTCTAAATCCCAGGCTGCCATTGTGTCCATCAGAAAAAAACCCTAAACACGTTAAAATGCTTAAATTTCTTCTCTCTGACTGTGGAGAGGAACATGGACACGATGGAGGCCAGATCTCTCTCCGGGCGCTCTGTGCGCATCCCTAACGCAAAGCGAAGGGCACCATCCAATTAGGGACACGCCAGGAGACGGGATGGAATCAACCACGTGGAGGGACGGGATTGCTGCTGCCCCTTCCCATCCTTCCCTCCCCAAATCCCACTGAATTATGCATGCTGTCAGCTCGGATTAGCCCGACATCCCAGACCCTCTGCCAGGAGACGCGCGGGAGGAGAGCGGCCGAGTGATGCGGGATGGCAGGAATGAGCTGCGGGAAAACCCTCGGGACACCAAAACCTTCGGAAGGGTTTTTTAGGAGGAGTTTCATGGCACGTTTCGCTTCCCCTGATGACCTCCCAAACTTCTCAACTTCACAAAAGGCTTTCTGAATGCAGAGGGTTTATCCAAGCTCCCAAACAGGGGGTGTTCCAAGCACGTCAGGGAGGCTCGGGCAATCCAACAGCCAGAATGGGCTGCCCCAACTTATTTCAACTTCTTTTCCCCCCTTTTTATGGGATATTTTCTGTAGGACCAAGGTCTCTGTCCTGACCCCAGGGCTGGAACCCACACTTGCACTGGGGTTGTGCCAAGTGGACTCAAGTGCTCAAAAAGGAGAATTTTGCTTCCTTAAGAGGAGTTTGACACAAATTTGTAGTGATGGGGCCATTTGGGCACTTTATGAGTGAAAAATCGCTTCCAATGTCTTCTTCTGCTCTGATAACGTCAAAAAATAGAGGGAAATTTAGCACCCTTCAGATATTCCATTAAGTGTGGGATTGAGTTACGCCATTTGATATTAACACACATTTTTAACACCTGATGTCGTGTAAGGGCCTGTTTCTATATTGGAGCTTTTTGGAGTTTCACAAATCTCCGATTTGCCTCTTTCTCACCCTGATTTGGAGCAAAAGCACAGATTTGAGAGGCTGGAATTTCAGAAACTCTTGTTTACGGCTGATTTTAAGGAATAGTTTGCAATGCAGATGGAGCAGGGGTTGGGAGGGGGAGGATGTTTACTTGCTCTTCTCCTCAGGCCCAGGTAAGTCTGTCACTCTCACTAATTAATCTACAATTAGAAAAAGAGTTGGCACCGAATTTGCCGAGTGCATCTTCATTTTTATTTCCTCACCTGCACCCAAAAAAAAATAATAATCAGGAGCGTAATAAAATAATGTGATAACTTCCTCCAATGCAATTTGCTGCTCTTCCCTGGAAAATCAATCTAATTATAGAGCCAGGATTAAATGAATGTCACAATCACTGCCGAGGCACCTGAGACTTGATGATTTTGAGCACGGAGGGATCATTTTTGCAGCAGGAAAGGGGCCAGTCTCAGCCTGCTTTTGTGACTTGTAATTTGTGTTCCTGAAGTCCTGGAAAAATGGGATTTAAGCTCGGACTGAGGGGGTTGTATCCAGAGTACATCAAGAGGAATTTGCATTGGGAATTTTGAGCAAGAACTTGATGGTTTGGAAGTTTCAGTCCTTTTCATGGCTGGGCTTGCAACTGAGAAGCAGAATTTGATGAGTCCATACAATCATGGAATATCCTGAGTGGGAAGGGACCCACCAGGATCATCCAGTCCAACTTCTGGACACCCCAACAACCCCACCCTGGGCATCCCTGGCAGCGCTGTCCAAACGCTCCTGGAGCTGTGGCAGCCTCGGGGCCGTGCCCATTCCCTGGGGAGCCTGGGCAGTGCCCAGCACCCTCTGGGGGAAGAACCTTTTCCTGATGTCCACCAAACCTTCCATGGCACAGCTCCAGCCATTCCCTTGGGTCAAACTCCAAGTTTGGAAGAAAAGATGGAGAAGGGGGATAAAACCCAAGCCCAAACCCCCCAGCCAAGGAAGTCAAAGTTGTCAAATTATTAATGAAAGGAAATCCTGTTCCCCAACCCCTATTTATCCAAAGAGCCACAGAATTCCCTTTGGCATCTCTCCAGGTGGCTCCATGGGTGAGTAGGTATTGGAAAACCTCCATGAGGATCGAACCACTTAAAAACCTGGTATTCCAAATGACTTCCATTAACATCATAGGTCCTATGGACAGCGATATTCCATTTCCCCCAGGCCCATGTCATCCCTATTAATCAAAGCTGAGTGAGCACCACCCCCGGGATATTCCCAGGAAAATGGTACCCACAGGGATGCTTGGCAGGTACCAATGGCAAATTCCAGGTGATTCCCACCCCTGGAGAAAAGACAGAGCACAAACAGCTCCATCCTCAACTTTCCCCGCACCTGGGTTTTCCTGAGGACATGGGAAGGCAAAGTTTTGATATTTTTCTCCCCTGGCATCTGTGCGTGGGGGTTTTGGGGGATTATTCCTGCAAAGGGAGGTTTTCAGGACAGGGGAGGGGACAGAGGACAGCGTAGGGTGGGTGGGGGGGATGTAACCAGGTATGCGGGAAAAAAAGCCATAAATCCTTTTCTGGGCCGACACCGACATTTTTAGGCACGTGGAGAATTTCAGGTCCAGGATGTTGTTGGAGACTGGAGGGAAGAGTTGCGATTGACGCAGCTGTCCCCAAAATCATTACCAGACCCCAAAATCATCACCAGACCCCAAAATCTGAATTATCCACCAGGTGTCCCTTGTGTTTGGATCTTGTGGTGTCACATTACAGGTGAGTGTGGATTCTCCAGTGTCTGATAAGGGTTGAGCTCACATTAAAGACAGATTACATCACGTTTTTTCCTGAAATAAGCAGGACCTTTTGGCCAAACCTGGAGAAAAGTGCGTTCAGCACTGAGGTTGCACAAAAACCCTCTGGAAATGTGGTTTTCCAGGAAACACCCACTCTCCACACATCAGCACTTGCTGAAAACCTCTGGCTTTCACTGAAACTGAAGCAGGCGTCTTGCTCAAACTGAAATTTTTTCATATTTCCTTGAGGTCAGGGACCTGGATTCGGGGGGGGCCTGAAGGGACATGTGGAACCTGGTGCTGATTTTTGAGAGAGATTCATTTCACCACCTACGCTGAATATTTCACCAGGTTTCTCAGTAGGGAGCAGCAAGAGTCTCCAGACACCTGTAGGAATTATTTGGGGTCGCAGCCAGCTCTCTGCTGAGGCAGAGAGGCAAGAGCAGCCTGGCTGAATGCCACACCAACATTTTGGGGTGGAGTTTTTGAGTTTTTCTCACTCCACACTGATCTGTCAAACCTTTTTTAAAGCCATTTAACCTTTGTCAGGGCATTTCCTGCAGAACATCTCGCTCTGCTGCAGGCACAGCCTGTGGGGTTTAAGCTTTTAAATTAATTCAGCTTCTTTTTGTGGCCCTGTTTGTGGGAAGGGCTGCCCAGCCTGGATTTAATCCGAGCTCCCTCTCAGGCTTTGCCGAGCAATGGATTGCAGCAGCACAAAGAGAGGAGAGGGAAGTTAATTGGGCAGCAAGGACACAAGGTCCTGCTCTGAGGAAGACCTTGACACCTGCAACAGGGGATTTATGACTCCTCCAAAACCCTCCCTGTGTGTAACAAACCCCACACAGCCCCAGCTTGGACTGATTTGTGTTTCAGCCACTTGAGCAATGTAGAGCATCCAATTCCCTGGGCAGGAATTGCAGGAGCCGGTCCTTCAAGTTTTCCTTTTTTCTAGGTAAGGTACGTCAGTCAGGAGTTATTTTTCCAGGTTGCTCCTAAAAAGTTGGTTTGTGGAGGTTGTGTGCCAAGAGCTGCAGCCTAAATTTTATCCACCCCCCTTACAGCACCTTACACCCAACTGCTGGGGGATTCCTGGGAGCTGACAAGTTGTTCCAGTCCTTGTGGAGACATCCAACAGGTTAAAAAGATCAGGAATAAGGCAAAAAACTTGCCTGGATGTTCTGAATCCATCCCTCTTCCCTTCTGTACCCGTCTCCTCCCCCAGCTCCGTGTGCCCTTGGCCATGTCTGGACACAGGTGATGATTTTCCCCCTTTTCCCCCCTTTTATTCCCTAAGCCAGCGTGTGATGGATTCGCTGCTTTCCATTTGTAGCTATGGAAACCATTGATTGCTGCTAATGAAGCCTCCCCAACCTCCCAGCTTGGTTTGCGATCCGTGTTGGATGCACTGGGATATTTTCCAGCAGGATCCCACCCTGGGTTTGCAATGGGATAAGATTGTGCGGACTCAGCCCCTCTGGTCCATGCACATCCCCCAGTTCTGGATGCCCAGGGCTCTCCAGCATCTTTCCAGGTCCCAAGGTGTTTGCTGAGATGATGGAAATTGGGATGATTTCCACCAAACTCCTCCAGCTTTTGGCAGCAGATTGCTTCCTGCAAGGACTGGGGCAAATCCTGCCTGGTTTGGGGACTCTCCTGGCCTGAAAAATTGATGCACCTCAACAAATACCCACTAAGGGACCAATTAATCCCCAGGAAGAGCCTGCTCTGCTTGGATGAGAATTCTGGGCACGGATTCTGGGCACCTCTCTCTCAGCTCCTTCAGGATATTTCCGCTTCTGTGGTTTTCCACAAAAGTTCCTTCCAAGCCTCAGCTCCCACCTCCCATCTCTCCCCAGCCTTGCCTCCACCAGCCACTCCAATCTGCAGCTGCTTGCTGGATTTTTAGTGATTCTTCTTTATATTTAAAGCAATTTTGAAAAAAAAATTAAAAATGAAAAAAAAAGAAGCAAAAAGTTTATGGCAATTTACGCTGCTTTGTAATTAGAGCCAGTGATTAGAAAATCTTTCGCCTCGTGATGGAGTTTTCCTTTAAAGAGAAAAAAAAAAGGAAAAAAACCCGAAAAGGGAATAGAAAAAGGCCGCCAAAAGAGCTCAAAGACTGGAATTAACCAGATTATATCTCATTACTTCCAAATGGAAAGAAAAGTTACAGCCTATTAGAGCAGTTGCATCTGCAGCTGGGCAGGAAGGGAAGCAAATTCCCTCCACGGAACCAGGCTCGGGCACAGCACTGGGTTGCAATTGGCTTTGGGGGCTGATATTTTTCCAGATTTTCCACTCTTGGAAGGGAATCAACGACTTTTTATCAATTTATCTCTCTTTTGTTCTCCTGGGCAAAGGCCACGCTGGTTCCAGGCCCTTTAAAGGCCAGAGCTAATTAAACACCACATCCTCAGCCTGAGCATCTCCCCTCCACAGGGTTGTTCCTGGGTGCTATTCCGGCATCTTGAGGAGGAAAGGGAAGAATTTGGGCATCTAAAAAGGGGTGTCTGAACTGCCCTAAGCTGTGTTTTGGTGCCAGCTGAATTCCAGAGGAATTCAGGTAAAGGGGCTCCTGTGCACCCCTGTGGATCCAGGGCCGCTTGGATCCTGCCCTCGCTGCCATCCCTCCCGTGCCTCCAGGAGTCCATCCCAACCTTATCAGCAGCTCATCCCAATGCCAGGGGAGGGCTCCAGCGTTTATTTTTTCCCGGGAGAAGTTGTGAAAGCACAAAAAAACGGGCTCAGCAAAACAGGGAGGGTTTTGTTCCCCCCTCCAGTGCTGCTCGAGCAGCACTTCGGCACATAAAGGCTTTGGGGGCTTCCATTTCCCAACTGCATCTCAGGGAAGGCTTCTCATTACATGGAAGGCTCCCAGGAGATTTATCCTGATGGAAAAGGGCTTTGGTTGAGGGAAGGAGCAGCAGAGCCCCTTGGAGGGGGGGGCTGTGCAGCAGAGACCCAACACAATCATGACATGCAGGGGAGGTTGGATGAGGCTTGGAACGACCTGGGACAGGGAAGGTATTCCTGGTGGTGGAACAGGATTAAGATTTAAGGTCCCTTCCAGTCCACGCTATTCCGGGATTCTAGGATTCTGTGGACTCACATTGTGGCATTCCAGCTGTGAAATCACACACTGTGTGCCACGACCTCCTTATCTCCAGGTTTGGGGGAGTTTTCAGCAGGAAATTTTCTTTTGGGGTGGAACCTGAGCTCTTCTATTTGCTTTTATCCCAAAAGCATCAGGAGGGCGCTGGGCTGGCACACGTGGAGCTCTCTCCTCCCCAAACCAAGGCTTGGTACCTCAGCATCCTCTGGGTCTCTGCAGTCCTTGGAGAGAGGACAATGCTGAACTCTTGGAATGATGCACAACTCCCACCCTGCTCTGACCTTGCCAGAGCAATTCGGAGCTGGAGACAAATTCAGGCAGACAGGGAAACTCATTTAATTGGAGCTCAGTGTCTTTATTGGCGCCGTCTTCTCCTCCTTTTTCTTCCTCCTAAGGAATTCTTTCATTAGCAAACAACAAAAATTATTTGGGTGCCTGACATCTCCCGAGTGGTGGTGGATTTGCAGCCGGCATTAGCTGGGAGGTTTATCCCAGCCCTTAATAAGCTGGAAGAGGGATGGATGCATTTTGCCTAAACCAGGGGAGCTGATTGGGACCTAAAAATCTGATTCATCTTCAGAGCAGACACCCATCAGGGACTGGGAAAGAGGAGTTCCAGCCAAGGTCGTGCCAATGAGCTGTGCAGGAGAGCTGCAGGCTGGGAAACTGGGAGAGAAAACAGCTCGGGATGTGCAGGGATGCTTGGAGCTGGAGAGCTGGGCTTGGCAGGGATTTCGGCTCCTCCACGTAGGAGGATGCGGCCGATCTCCTGTTAGGGATGCTCCAGGTCAATCCATGACTCTGTTATGACCAGTTCAGCTATTTTTAAGTGTTGGAGAGGCTGGAAGCCTGGAACGTTGTTTGGGAAGTGAAGGGGTTACTTGGGGCTGCCTTGGAAACCCTGGAATGAGAGGAGATGCAAAAGCTCTGCTTTTAAAGGTGTGACAGAAGGGAGAGGAAATGGAACGGCTGAGGATCTCAATGGGTCATGGCAGAAGGGCCAGGTGTTTTCTTTTGGGGTGACTTCGAGCTGTTTGATGACACAGTGTGAGCGGGGGGTGGAAAGAGTGCCACGTCTGTCCCAAAAGTGTGCCTTGTCGGAGCAGAGCGGGGGTGCCACGCAAACGCACTCGGACACGCTCTGACACACGGGAGTTGGTGGATGCTCGCAGCCACTCACACACACAGAGCCAGGCGGCTTCTGCAGCATTGCCAGAGGCAAAGAGGCGGGAGGGGTCCTTTGTACGGAGTTCCGAGGGGTTTATTGAGGCCCCCACCCGAAGGGATCCAGGGACAAAGAACCCCGAACACTGCGGGGTGTGGGGTTTTATCTGGGGCGGCACCAGGGGCGGGCAGAGCATCAGGGACCGATTTCCTGGGGGCCAGGGGGTGGAGAGGAAGTGGGGTGACAGAACGGTGACCGGTGGGGAAGGCGAGGGGTGGAACAAGGGAACCGGGAGCCAGTGGGGTATCAAGGGAAGGAGAACCATCTAGAACATGGACTTAAAAGGGGTAAAAGGGGGTGGTCTTAGACCTCTGAGCCTGCCCACCAGCAGACCTCCACTGTTTTGGGGCCCTGTGGCTCCTTGGTCACTCCTGCAGTGGACTCAACCACCTCAACAGTTTGAGTCTCCCTGGAGACAAATCTCTGTGTTTTAAAGGGTAAAGCTCTCCATGGAGAGAGCGGGATTTGGGGTTATGCTGCTCTTGTCCAGACGAGGGTCATTACAGTCATTTTTAATAAAGATTTATTCTAAGAGAAATAGCACTTATAAAACTTAAATGAATCCACAGAGCTGCTGGGGAAAGGGACAGGTTCTGTGCCAATTATTTTTCTTCAAAAACACTTCAAAGATTAAAAAGAAAAGAAAAAAAATAAAGAAGAAGTGGAAAGATCAACCCCGTCCATTCATTTTTTTATGACTTAATAAAAGCAAGAGACAAAGAAGCAGTTAACACGCATAGATTTGGAAATCCAGGGGGATTTGGGGATAATGGAACCTGACCTTCTGCCTCCCAGAGCTGGGTTCCAGGGAGGAACTTCTCCACCAGAGCTGAGGAGCGCTGGGGCTGCAGCCCAACTGTTCTCCAAAGGGCTTCTCTACACACATGGGCCTGGAAACCCTCATGTGGACACTTCTCAGCCCAAAACTCCTTCTGTTGGGTTTTTTTACCCCTTTATTTCTATTTTTTTTTTTTTTTTATTTTTCCCAAATCAGAACTGAGGAGAATGGCAAACTTTTGTTTTTCTCTACAAAACTTTTCTGCAGTTTGGTCTAGAAAAGCTTTTGTGCTTTAAATTCTCTAATGTTTATTAAAACTCCATGTTCAGACAATAAAAAATCCTGGCACACCAAGTTCCAAAGCAGCAGGGGAAGGTTTTCCTTGTGCCTGGAGCATCTCCTGCAGCAGATGCCTCCTCTTCCCAACAGGATTCTCCAAGGAATTTGGTCTTATCCATGTTGGGAGAGGACATGAGGGCTTTGCCCCACACTAAGGTCTTGTTCCTTACAGCTGGACTTTGCAGCTCAGAGATAATTCCTAACCCTCTTTTAAGATTATTTTACAGTGTCGAGGATCACCCTGAAACACGGGAAAACGCCACGAATAAGCAGATTTTGCACTTAGTTCATCTCATAAATTAAACCAGATCTGAACTTTGCTGAGACAAATCAGTCTGTGGAACTCAGAAGAAAATAATTAGGAATATTCAATTTATTTTAAACAATAAAAAAATTAAAAGTCAGAGGGTTTTAAGGGATAAAATTCATTTTCTGCAGGTTTTAATACTGGAGACTGAGATTTTTGCCATATCATATTTCCATCCCATCAGCTGAAGGAACTGTTTGTGTTTGAGCTGAGGCACGGGTGGATGCTCTTTGCATGGGATGCAAAGGATCATCCTGATCCTTTATGTGCATCCTGACCTCTGCAAAGATGCTGAGGAGACCTGGTATGTCATCAAATTAGGGCCAGAAAATCTCATAGGACGTTCTTAGAATGCAGCCAGCTTGGAATCCACACCTGCAAACCCTCTCCACGGTCACCAAGACCCAGGGTTAATTCAGGACAAGCTCCTCCAGGATGTCGGGCCCCACATGCCTTGAAGGGGAACTCAGTACCTTGGGCCACTCATTTGCTTTTAATTTTTAAGGAAGAGGAAGAAATTTTAATGAAAAGGGAGGAGGAGAGGCAGCGTTTGATACTGGGCCTGAATCTCTTGTGTCTCCAACAGGAGATTTCACTGCCGGATGATTCCCACTCCCTCTTCTCGGTGGCTTTCTCCTCTTCCACGCTGCCGTGGATAACTGATTCCCACCAAACCCCTCTTCGTTCTCCAAGCAGGACTCATTTCCCACTGCCTTTTCTAGACCAGAAGGGCAAGGGAAAATAATAAGCACTCAGTGCACTGTGTTCAAGTTAAGGACCGTGATTATCCTTTTGGAGTGCCGGAGTCGGTATTTTCACGACACCAGAGGTTTATTTTAAGTGCATCTCTTTTGAGGGCACAAATAGGTGTTTGCACTTGGAGGAGGTGGAGAAAAGCAACCAGGGCTGCTTAATCTCCCTGGAAAAATGCTGGGCTGTGGCCTTGTGTGGGCATCCAATTTAAAGCCATGGCGTCCTTGCCATGGGAGTGTCACTCAAAGCTGAGATTAAAGAACGGCTCAGGATTAGTCAAATAATGGTCAAAATTATTCAAGCTGATTTCATAATACCTGATTATTTCATAAGGCCTGATTTAGTTTGTTAAAACTGGGCTGGGCAGATCTACTCTGGCTTCAGCTCCAGCTTGTGGCTGCAAAATCATGTGAAAAAAGTGCCAGTAAGAAGGATATTTCTAAATAAATAACTTGGCTTCTCAAAGTGACTTTGGAAAGATGGACGGAGATCACAGGATTCTTGCTCTACATCAGATTTGGGTCTGGCCACCAAGCAGGGCACCAGAAATGGGTGCTGAGCGGCAGATACAGCTCGTTCAGGGCTCAAAAACAAGTTGTTCACATTCACAGGTCGCTTATGGATCTCACCTCCTCAAGGACCTTTTCTTGCATCTTCATCCATCGCCTCTCCCGGGGCAGAGAGCAGAACCACTTGACCTGTGCAGCGGCTCATTCCCTCCTGCTTGCCATTAAAATGTCAATATTTGCAGCCCTGCTTGATGACACTCCGAGGTCCCCATGCCACCCAGGCTGGATCAACACCTGCCAATCCCACCCCGCCGGGGCGGGAAGAGGGCGGCAACCTGGCCAGGCTGCACAAAGGCGCCGCAATGAGAATAAATTGCCTTGTCAAAGAGGAGGGCAGCTCTGCTCTTAATGGAAATAATGGTAGATTACACGGGCTTTTGTCACACAATATAATCAAAGACAGGATCAAAGGGAGGGAATACAGCAAATGGTTAGCAGGCAAGACATGCTAATGAGATAAAAACGCTCGCCTTGCCACCTCTCCAAGCTTCAATCGAAAGATAATTGATACTAAATAATGTACTTTTGAGCTGTGGTGAAATGCACTTAAAACCAGCAGACAAGGCTGTGAAAACGTTTTAGTTTTTCTGTTACTCTGCTGTCATTTCTAGCACTTTTTTTTCCAACGGCCGTGTGGCTGCTGATTGTGTGTGTGGGAGCTGTTAAAAAGAGAGAATAAGTGGAAAAAAGACAATTTTGGTGAAATATTGGTGCTTTTGCAGTACTTTAACCCAGCCCCTGGGCCTGGGGCAGGAGCAGGTCACCTCTGTTGGGCCGGGTTTGGGTTTGGGTTTGGGTTTGGGTTTGGGGACAGCCCCGTGGTGGCAGTGGCACTGCTCCCTGCAGAGAGCCCGGGGATGGCAGTGCCACCTCTGCTGGCACCAGGAGCTCTCAGGCAGCAGCAAATTTTGGCTGCTGTTCCCACCTGCCACTGGAAATGCAATTGGAAACTGCCGTGATTTAAATGGGAACTGATGCAGTTTAAAGGATTCTCCAGCAGTAACGCAGTGAAGTGCAAAGGCTTGGAGTGGGGTGGTGTCCAAGGGATGGGATTTTGTCCCCTGGAGCCACGTTGGCTGGAGCTCCACTGCATCTCAGGCCGCTCTATGTAGCCCCAGGAATTCCTGATCATCTGAAACACTTCTTCCCATGCAAAACTTCTGCACTGCCTGCTTTGTGGGAAAATAAAAATGCCAGATTAGACAGAGCTTAAACCTTTCTAAAAGCTTTCCTGTGGCCCTTCTCAGGTGTTTTAGGGCAAACCTAACCCCTGGCACTCTTGGATTTCAGACCTTGCCATCCATGCTGGATTTAGCAGCTCAGTGAAGACACAGAATTCCCTTCCTCCTTTGCAGGACTCCTCCACGTTGTGTTTCCCAGCCCACTGTGGGGCATGAAAGATTCATGGAGATCATTGAAGCACCAGTTCCGAGGGCCCTTCAATCACCACCCAGCGCACCCAGCTGGCAGCACCGGCTCTCCCGAGAGCCTCTGGAGGCTGGAGCAGATGGGAAGATGTTGTGAAGCAATTCCCCAAGATCCAAAGGCAACGAGCAGTGCAGGAAGCAGGATTCTGCCCAGGGACAGCACGACAAGAAGCTCTGCTTGGGGCAGAGCTGATCCAAGGAGCTGTTTAAATCCAGCCCAGAAGATCCCACGTGTGGAAAAACTCACTCAGGAATCTCAGGCTTCAAGCAATGACTTCATGTCCCAAAATATGAGCATTACAAGAGGGAAAAGCTGCCAATTAAAAAATAGGGAGCTGTCATCCTGTGAGGAACATCTCTGGAACTGGAGGGGAAATCTTATTCCCTGCCCCCAGTTAACAACCACCAGTCCCCATCCGGCTTTCCTGGGGTGCGTCTGTATTTTTAACATGTTCCAATTGCAGCAAGGATCTGAGAGGAGGAAGATCCACGAGTTCTTTGCTGAGTGTGGGTGGAAGAGAGATTTTCTGGGGTCCAATAACAGCTGATCCATGCAAGAGCATTCTTTGCTCTTCTCAAGGTAGGAAGAGCTCTGTGAAAAATGCAAAGAATGGCAACATAAAAATGAAAACTACTTTGGTGGTTGCAGATTTGATTTTTTTTTCTACTTAGAAGTTCCTTGTGGCAAAATTAATCAAATCAGGACGTTCCCCAGAAACTTTTGGTGTTGTTTATTTATTGCTCGAGTTCGGCTGAGCAGCTTCCCTGCAGAAAGAAAACTGTTCTGTGTCAAGGAAAATAAATAATGAAAAATAAAGGATCTCTCCTCCTGCATTTCCAACCCCCTCTTTGCTGACGGATGCCGCAGGCAATTACTGAGGATAAATTAAGACTAATTATGCCAGATCTCTTCTGAAGGTTCTGAAGAACCTTGGAAGCACTTTTTCACATCAGGATGCCCTGCAGGGTTCAACAGCACAGGAGAGCACATGAGATCCAGGTTCATGAAAGGTATGGCCATGGATTGAGGAGATGAGGGAGGAATAATCCATGGATCCAGCTCAACTGGACCCTCAGAAACACCAGCAAAGCCTGAATCTCAGTGCAGTCTCTGATACGGCCACCAAACCTTTGTCATTTGAAGCTTTCTGACCCCAATGTGCTGAATTCCTCTCCCGAAAAGTCTTAAAATCCCCATTTTTCCTCTTTCCCAGCTCCTTGGTGACCATTGCCACATCCTCCTCTCCTTGTCTCCCTCTCCCCTGGTTCTGCATAAACCCGTCATTGCTTTTCATGGCCTCTTTTCCCGCTGGTCCAAGGTTTAGGCTACAGATTGTGTCCCATGAGCTGGAACACCTTCGGCTCATCCACTTGGATGCAGCCGACGGCAGAGACTGGCACAGGCTGGGAAGCCAATGGCTGCTGGTGGGGCAGAGCTGATCCAAGGCATTGTTCATATCCAGCCCAGAAGATCCCACATGTGGAAAAACTCACTCAGGAATCTCAGAGATGGGCCCTAAACAACCTGTCTCCTGCAGCTCCTCGACATCTCCTCTGGAGTTTTGGGGGGAAGGTCAATGAGCAGAGCTGCTGTAAGAATGGAATGGAATGGAATGGAATGGAATGGAATGGAATGGAATGGAATGGAATGGAATGGAATGGAATGGAATGGAATGAGTGCCTTCTTAAAATCTGGTCTAGTTTTAAGTATTCAAGAGTCAGGTGAGAACGTTTACGTATTGGAGCCATATTTCATAAAATCAAGGAATTGGAGAAAGGCTTGGGTTGGAAGGGGCCTGAAAGCCCATCCAGTCCCACCTTCCATCACCTTCCACTATCCCAGTTTGCGCCAAGCCCTGTCCAACCTGGCCTTGGACACTGCCAGGGATCCAGGGGCAGCCACAGCTCCTCTGGGCACCCTGTGCCAGGGCCTCCCCCCCTCAAGGGGAGAATTTCTTCCTAACATCCAACAGCATTCCAATCGTTCATATACATCCAAAGCCCACAGGGGCGTAAAGGAAACAGAGAAAAGTGGGATTTAAGATGGGATGAGCTCTTGTTCTTGACCTGAGCGCTGTCAGCTTTCCTCTTTTCTGGATAACACTTTCTATAGCTGCCTTTGTCCTCTCCAGAAAAAAACGAGGACAAAAAACACACAGGCAAATCCAGTGAGGTTCTTATACTCTGCTTGGACGATCAGTTTGAAGTGTTGGTGCAAATCTGCTCAGGGAGAGGATGAACGTCCCATCCCTTGAGATGCTTTGGCCAAGGCTTTGCAGCCCCTGAAGTGTCTGTGCTTCCCAGCAGAGAAGGATTCATTCCCTGGACATCTGATTGTATGATTGTGGTTGTTATGGGGATGCTGAAGTGATTTCTGACAATATCAGAAAGGATCCAAGAGGTTTATTCCATTTATAGCCTCATGCATGTGGATAGTGGGAGCAGTTAAGAAAGCTCAAGTGGGATCCACCACCAGCCACGTGCTGAGTGTCTCAGCTGTTCTGCTGAGAGGACCTGACCACTTCCAACAGCCTTTTCCCACTCTTACTGAGAGTGAGAGGGTCACAGAGCCTGGGATTCCTCTTCTGGAGAGAAAGAACCATGGAAAAATGGTTCAGCTCAGGCCAGGACAAAGACAGGTTGTCACTTCCTGAATTCCCAGTAAAGCTGGGGTGAAAGGGGTGAACCTTTTTAAAAATTTTTCCCCTGCTCCCATTTCCATGTATTCTGAAGTGAGGTGATGAAGCTGCAAACCAAACAAGCAGAAGCCACATTTTAATGGTGTAAAAATGTGTCCCTTTGAGGTGGTTGATGTCTTCCTTGCGCTGCTTCTGTCCGTAAGGCTGTGGTGGAATTCAGGATGAGTCAGGGTTTGAGATACCCAAGAGGGCATTTCCGAGTAAATCTACTCCTGTCTGGAAGGTAAAAAAGTCCAGATCTCATTCTCAATGTTTTTATTGGCTTTTATGAGTTGAGCTGAGAGCTGGACGACAACAGAGGCTGCCCGGGCCCTGCTGAGCTGAGGGAGAGAAGCTGAGGTGACAATTTTATATAACTTGCCTGTGGTCAGGAGCTGAGCCACTGCCAGACGCTGGCTGGGCAAGGTATATTTAGAAATGAGTTAAATAGAGCATTCAGCCACCTGGGACGGGAGCAGCGGCTCCAAGTGCTGCTGGAATCACACACATGGGCTTTCCACGGCCATCATTCCCCGTGGCTCCCTGGGTGGAAAAGGGTTGGAGGCGCCCGGGGTGTCCTTGCTCCTCGTCTGCTCTCCAGACTCTTCCCAGCGCCTCATCTGACTTTATCCTCACATGAAGCAACACCTGAACCTCCTCCAGTTTTGACATTGAGGAACTTTCTTTGCAGCATGAGGAGTCCTGGAGGAAATGTTTTCAACCTGTGGGAGTGGAAAAAGGAGATTAAACATAAAAGAAGGATAAAGTGCTGCATCTCAGAGCAGTGATACCTGCACTCGGCCAGTGCCTAATGAAGGAATTCATGCGGAGCCTCCCCGGAGTGGGGCTGAACATCGCTGCTCTTCCAGCCCGACCCTGGAGCCAGCAGCTTTGAATAGCAGCTTTATTCCCTGGAAAGAAGGAATCAAGAGGTTGATGCTGTGAAGTAGGGATGGTTGGGAAAGATCCCAGAGTCAGGGATGACTCAACACTGCTGAAAATTTCCCCTTTCTTTGCCTTGGCTGGAATGGGATGGTCCATAAGCTCCACTCGTGTATTGTTCTCCAGGGCATTTTTTTCCTGCTTTTTGCCCTTTTTTGTATATATTTGGAGGTTTCTGGATGAGCCTGTGTTTATTGGCCTGGCTGCTCCCAGCTCCTTTCTCCAGCCCTCCATTAAAGCTGGGCTCACACTTTCTGAAGGTCTCCCTCAAGATTTCTTGCTCGTGGAAGCCAAATGATCACAACTGAGACTGTTGGACTTGAGACCACCCTTGATGTTTCCTGTTTTATTTAGTGCAGGGCAGCTCTATTTACCAAAGACTTTCTTTTCACACTTGTTTTCCTCTGGCCTGTAGAGCGGGGAGGAAAAAGAAGGCTCCTGAATATCCTTTGTTGCCTCCATTGATCAGTGTATTTCAGGGTTTATTTCATTTCTTTACAAACAAATTTAAGAGAGATGGAATTTTCTGGGTTTTCCCTTTGAAACAAAAAAGGTCATGTTAATTAACCATCCTCGTTTTGACAAGCAGTGCTAAGGACTGAGTGAAGAATTTCTCATGTTCCTGCCTGCATGTGGGAGTTTGGATGATAAGGCTACTCCAAAGCACATAATCCCATCATTGTAATGTCTTTGGACTGTCATGTAAACTCAATAACGTGTCACTCTCTTCCTTTTTCTGCTATTAAATTAAATGAACTGGAGTTTGAAAGGGGACGGTGGGAATTAACTCCTTAAATCCTGAATTTCTACAAGAGACATTCAGAAAATGGTCCATGGAAATTTTCCCTGCCCTCTAAAACAAAGTGCTGAGTGATACCTAAAACAAACCTGCATCAGCTGGAAAAGCCACAGCTTCCTTTGTGTTTTTAAACCCTTTTTGTTCTGCTCGTTTGGGGAAAGTGTTTCATTTGAAAAACACCTGCCCTCATTCAGAAAGGAATGAATTGGGATAATAAATTCCACTCCCTTGTCATTCATTGAACTTGGAGCTCTCAGAGATTTTTTTTTTCTCCTTCCAACTGATATAAAATAGACCAAAAGAGGGCTATTTTAGATCAATAATCTTTTTTCCCCCCTCTCCCTTGATATTCCAGGTCAGCTGGCAAATGGAGAATTGTTCTTTGCACAGTTCTAAAGCGCTCCCGTTATCACCCATCGGAGACGGCCACTTGCCCCAGATAAGGGAGCCCTGTCTGAGCCAACGGGCAATGAAGGGAATTGCCTTTGGAATGAGCAGCTGTCAGGTCTGCCCTTGACAGTACCTTCTTCCCTGCTGCATCCCAGTCCTGCCTTTGGAAGCCTTGGCACAGGGATGAGCAGCCCTCTGTCCCTCCCAATTCCGTTCATTCCTGTTTCTTCTGCTCACTTCCAGCCTGAGCTGTTCCTGCCGCGCTGCTCTGTGTCAGAAATCCATTAAGGAACTTTGCATTTTGATGGGGGACGTGCAAGTGCCATCTGCTACTCAACGGCTGCGCTTCCTGCGCTGCCCAAATCCTGCCGAATCCCGCCAATGTCACCGGGAGCGCTCGAGCCACCGCTCGCATTCCCGTTATTAGCAAATTAAGAGACACTTCCCGCTGTTGATTTCCTCATCTAAAGGCTGTGCTGGGACAAAAATCCCCCTGTCCCTGGGCCAGGATGTAATTTAGCCGTAGCACTGATCTTTGCTGGGCTGAGACGAGTGTTATTCCACAGATGCTATTGTTCTCCACAGCCGTATTCCTAATGCTGGGAAAGCATTTCCTTATCAAACCGCTTCATTTAAGTCTGATTAGAGAGAGGCCCATGGGTGACTCTGGAATATCCTCCCCTCCAGCGGTGCTCCCTGGAGCACTCCGGGATATGTGCTTGAGGAAATCTGACTGCGGGAAAAGCACTCGGCTCCAGCAGGGAAAGAGCCGCTTTATTTGGGCATTAAATGCAGCCAGGCAGCGATTTCCATGCTGATGGAGAGCATTGGGTACCGTAAGGAATAGCACTGGAGTCATGATGGGCTTCCCGTGGAGCAGGATACGGCTCGGGGTAATGGCACCAGCATCTGCCTTCTCGGAAAGATCTGAGATCCTGATCAGTGCCAGAACGTGGGAGAGGAGGAGGTGAGCAATTCAGAGCAGGGGTTTGATGGTGTGGGCAGGGATTTGAAGGCCTCCTGCTGCTTTCTCAAGGTGCAAGAAGTTGGAACAGTGCAAGGGGGGAATTTTCGGAAGAGTGGGATTTCAAAGACTTCAAGCACTGGCACAGGTTTCCCAGGGAAGTGTTGGAGTCCCGCTCCCTGGAAGGATCTAAAGGATGTGCAGATGTGGCACCTGGGGACATGGTTTAGTAGTGGCCTTGACAGTGCTGGGTTAACAGTTGGATTCGATCATCTCTGACAGCTTTTCCAATCTAAATGATTCCATGATTCCACGATTCCATGACCCCACGATTCCATGACCCTTTTTGTTTGCCGCGCTGATGTTCACCTGGGTAACAGGGAGAAAAAGTGACTTTTAGGTAGGGAAAACAATGCCCCCAAAATGCTCCTGTTTGACTCTGATAAAAAGTTAAATGAGTACATTAAAATCATGGAATCACGGAATCTCCTGAGTTGGGAAGGAACCACAAGGATCATCAAAGTACAACTCCTGTCTCTGCCCAGGGTAACCCCAACAATCCCGCCCTGTGCCTGACAGCCTTGTCCCAACATTAGGGACATTAAGCAACCTTCTTTTGGATCTCCAAGGATAGCAAAGACGGAGGAAGGGCTCAATGGAATTGGGCACCAACTCCCTCCCCGATCTCCCTTCCCTGCTTTTCTGGAGTTGGATAATCTTTCCCAGCTCGATCCCTGTTCATTACTCCGGGGCTCTCCTGCACCAGGGTATTGCTGCATACACGGTTGCAGAGGGTTTGGAAAGCAAGAGGAGTTGCAGTTACTTATTTGTATCCCTTTCCTCCCCAAAATGGACTGAAAAATGGCTTCCACGTGTGCCATGACCAGCGGGAACAGCTCTCTGGTGCCAGCTGGGAATGCCACTCACATTGGTGGTTTTAGACCAAGAGAAGGGTTTATCTCCCACAAATCCCATCTGAAATAACCAGGATTTCAATCATCTGGCTCCTTGGAGGCTCTGATTTCATCTGGTGGAGGTTTCTGGGATGTGTCCCTGCCAGATCCCAGCACATCCTGGGGACCGGAGGGATGCAATGCTCCATCCCCATCCACGTGTGGATCTCGGCAGGGGCTGTCATTGTCCCATCAATGTGATTGGAGAAGGCAGAAAAAAGAAGGGGTTTGTTATGAGAAATGACCAGGAACGAGAGTCAGGTTTCCCGAAAACCTGTGACTCCTATTTCCAATCCTGTCACAAAGCCAGCACTCGGAGACTCTGCACAAACCATTCACAGCTTTATTTGAGTGTCTCATTTTCTTGTATTGACCCAGAAGGGTTTGGGAGCTCGGTGAAATCAGTGCTTTTCTGTCAATTGATTCAGACTCAAAGAAGCTGCCACTTCCAGCATTCCCCAGCACACACGGGAATCCTAAATATTGCTGCTTCAAGGTTTTGGGGGTTTGAAATCCATTTGGATTATGTAGCAGAAGCAAAAGGCTGCCCTGAGTGTGAAGGGACCGGGCAAAGATCACACAGCCCAGCCCAGACAGACACAGGATTTGTCCCTGGAGTCACAGCTGAGGCCAAGGCAACCTTGGCCCCCTCCAGAACTGAATTAGCAAAACCAAGAGTGAAATAAAAGGCAGGAGAATAAACCCTGACCCTACTCCCAGCATCAGGCTGTGGGCTGTCAGAGGCACAGCTGGGCACAGGACCATCCCAGTACATCCCAGTGTGTGTCTGTCGGAATCCAGACTGCTCTGCCTCTGAGGACTCCAGTCGCCTTGGTTATTATCGGGTTTTTAGCGCAGGCAACGCTCACAAAACCTCCCTCAGGGGCCTCAGGGGCTGTGAATCCATCGGACACTCACAGCTATTCCCAGTGCTGGTGCCCTGCAGCAGCATGGAGGGAATTTGGCTCCAAAACACCCTGGGCAAGGAGCCAGGGAGTTCAATCCAAATCCCCCCATCCCTAGCACCCATCTGCTGGGTAAATGCCATGGGGCAAGCACAGCCAGAGGAGCCCAATCCCTGCTGATCCCTGCCAGGCTCCCGCGGGATGCTTGATGTTGATTGCCCACATGGGCTTCAAATCTTTGAGCTCTCCAGAGGAAAATGTCTTTCCAAGGCTCTTCAAAATCCCAAATGTTGCTTCACCCTTGTCGTTGCAGGCAGAGCCCTCCTTTGGCAGAGCTGTCTCCCATCCGCGCTCCCGCTGCCTCCCCGCCGCTCCTGGCTACCGATCCCAGGCTCCTTCAGCGATAATTTCCCGAGGTCGTCGGATCAAGTGAAGCAATTTGGAATAAATTGTGGTCACTTCAGACTTTTGCATTAAACTCTGATCTTTGGGAGCTTCTCTGCACTAGAACTGTCAGCAATGGGCATCCCGAGGGGGTTTGTATTTATTTATATCCAAAGCGCTTCCTTGCGGAGCAACCTGCAGGGGCTGAGGAGATCAGTGGGAAGGAGGGAGAGGGGGAAGCAAGGAATGTGTCTTTGGCCTTTCTTTCCTCTCTTAAAACCCAAAGGCAACTCCGAGCTTAATGACCTCAGTTCGTGCAAGAGGCCAGGAGAAGGTCAGTGCAGGGTCGAATTCAGCAAAAACCACCCTTAAAGGGGATTTTCTGCCTCTGAAACTCCTTCCTGAGGTTTGGACTGTGTGTTACAGCAGGAGGGCACGGCCTTTGCTCATCTTGCAGTGTAGAGAACATGGGGAGAACCTCCAAGGACCCCCCAAACCAGGAGATAAAGGAGAAAACACAACCAGACTCCAAACATGATCTGCTCTCAGCAGCTTTTGTTATTGGGAGTGGAGGGGAGGAGGCTGAAAGTTGTTATTTAGAGATATTTCATTTTAGCATCCTCCGAAATATGTTTTTAACTCTGTGTTAAAACTCACATCTTTTGATAAAAAAGCTGAAAAATCATGGAATCATGGAAAGGTTGGGCTGGAAGGGGTCTTAAAGATCTTCTAGATCCAACCCCCTGCCATGGGCAGGGATAAAAATCACTTTAGTCCCCCTTTTTTCCTGATTTGCAATACCTTGTATCAGCCTGCAGTGAATCTCCCTTGAAGTTCTGGGAAACTTTAAATATTAATGGAAGAAGGAGTTTATTTTTGACACCTCTTGCCCCGGTGGCTGCTGGAGCTGCAGCGTCCCCTCTGTCCCAGGGTGTGTCTGGATCGAAGGGATGATGGAATTAGAGTCCAGCTCCATGACAAGGCCATCTGCTGGTGCTGGGCTGACCTACATGAGGTGAAATGAGATGTGCTGGGCTCCATCCAATTCCTGGAGCGGGCACAGTGCCCCATTGCCAGCAGAAAGGAGCACTGTCCAACTGGAGGGATGGAAAATCCCATCAGGACAGGAACGACAGGCACCTTTTGGGTCCCTGTATCCTAACTCAACCCCATTTTGCACAAGTGAGTGTGCAAACTCAGAGAAAATGGAAATAAAAAATGCTCAGGAGATTTATTCCCATTCACCTGAATCCAGGTGCTGTTTATTGTAGGAAAGCTCCAAATAGACTGAATTTGGTGGTGCCTGATCCACGGCTTATACCCCTACTAAAATTTGAAGACCAACAGATGCACTTTTCCTTCCTCGTATTCCCAACCCATCCCTATTAGAGCAGATGGAAAGTTTACCCTTCCCAATCTCGTGCTATCTCTGCATGTAAATGAAGAAATTTGAGCTTAAAACCTGTCAAGCCAACATCTTCCCCCAGGATTCAATTGACTTTGAAATTGTTCGCTTCAGAAAACACCCAAACAAATGGGGAAAGATCCCAAAAGGAAGAGAATTAATAAGGGCAGTGTTTTCTAATATGCACACTAAACAAATCCTTCAATCTAAATGAAATCTATATTGCAGGCATTTGCTGGTTTTGAGCTGAGGCTGGGCTGCTCTGGCTCCACATCCATCCAAATTTCATGCTTCCCTTTGAACCTGGCTTATCGGAAACGGTGCCTTTCTTTTGCCCTGCCTTCCGGAGGGTTTTCAGAATTCAAGTCAAAGCAAGAGCCTACATGGAAAGGAAGAAATTAATTGTCCTGTGTCCTTGTCCCTCCCACGTGTGTTTTGGTCAGGATGGCCAGGATTTGGGTATCACCCTCACTGGGGACCCACCCTGACAAAATCCTGCTCTTTTCCATCATCCAGGGGAAGAAATCCTGGTTTGGGGTGTTTTGAAGATCATTATCAGACAGATCTAATCCTGCACTCCCATGGCTGCCGGGGATTTATTCCTGTACCTGTGAAATTTGCATCTATGACAACAGGTTTCAGTCAATTTGGGGCGTTTCATCTCTCTCCACAAGGAACTTGATCTCGCATTCCGCAGGGATAAGGTGCCCAGAGCACTCATTTTATAATGGATGTGTATTTTTAACCTCTTCCAGTGCAAAAAATCAAGGTGGTTCCTACTCAGAACAGCTTTTGTTAGCTCTGTAGGCAATGCAGGAGACCCACACATCCTGGCCATCCTTCACATCATCCCCAGTTTGCCAGAGAGGGAACTAGGAAGATGATTCCTGACCTGTTCAGTTCTTTCTGGGACACCCTTTCCACCAGCCACTGCTTTGCTGTGTTGAGCAAGCCAAGCCTGAGATATTTTCCCGGCAGATTTTGTTCCCTTCAGTTTTCTGCCATGAAATGCAGCATTTTGGATCAGAGATTTGGAAATGTGGCTTCAATGAGCACCAAAATTTCACTGTCTTCTGATCCCTGGGCGTGTTTGGAACAGGCTGCTCTGAGACGGTGGGGATGTCCCATCCCTGGAAGAGTTCAAGGCCAGGCTGGATGTGGTTTGGAGCCATCTGGGATAGTGGAAGGTTCCCATGGCAAGGGGTGGAACGAGATGAGCTTTAAGGTCTCTTCCCATCCAGACCATTCCACGACTCTGTGATTGGTGTGAGTGTGGGATCCCCATGGCAGCATCACAGGCAGGGAATCTGCCTCAATCCACGAAGGACCTTCCAGCCCATCCCCAGATTTGGTCTGGAATTGCCCAAACCTGTTTCCAAACCTGGTGGGAAGCCAGCAGAGATGGACACCCTGCAAACCACCACGAACAGGAATGAGGGGGGAATACCCTGCCAAATCCCTGCTGGAGCAGAGCAGGAAACCACAGAGAGGACAACTTTTATTTCCATTATCCGCGGCTGGCGGGTTCTGAGCATCGCCCGTGTCCTGCAGACACACCCAGCAATTCCAGCCGGAGCAGAGGAGCAGATGGCAGCAGTTGTTCCGCTGGCTGCCTGCACCTGCCAAACCAGCTCCTTTCCCTTCCCTTCCCGAGCCGCAGCCGCTTCCAAGCGCTCTTGAAAGGTGAAGGAGTTGGAAGCTGGCTGCTCCCACCCCGCGCCGTGATGGACACGGATTTAGGGAGAGGCCTGGGGGAAGATCATTAGAGCCACACTGGAGGGGGGAAAGGATTGGAGGGGTGGAAGAAGAGGTGCCTTGGAGACCTGGACATAAACCCCTCTCCCAGAGCAATGTAGAGGACGGAGGGAAATTCCCACACCAGTTTTCAAGCCTCGTCTTCTTTGCACCAAGGAGAATTTGGTGGATCTGAGAATATTTATTCTCCCACAGGCTGAGTTTGCTCATCCCAGAGGTCGTGGCTTCCCCACGTTATAAAAAATCAAGATCCCAAACCATCACTGGTTATTCCTGCAGATATTTCCATGCACACCCTGGCCCTGCTGAAGCCGGGTTTGTTATCAGCTTAATAGGGCCAGGACTTCAATTCATCCTGGCAATAAACTGCAGAAATATTGGTGCTCCTGCCTTTTCTAATCTAATAATTTTTTTTCCTTCCAGAGGAGGCCATTCCCTAGCCCTGAGATAGTCTCCCGGCCCAGCATGTGGAATTACAGATACTGCCGGCGCCTATTAACTGTACAAATCTTTGCATTGATAAGTGAGGGAGAGATTTATGTCTTGAAATGAGAAATTCTATCCCCAACAACAAAATTGAGCCAGTGGATCAATCCAGATCGAGGAAGTGACTGCTGCAATTGACATTAATTGTTGTCTCTGGCATTTCAGCAGCCTGCCAGGAATGCTGGGCCAGAGGGATGGAGCTTCTCCCTGGCCCTTGGGGGACTTCTGGCCACGGCCAAGCCACTCTGGCAAATTATTGGGGAATATTTACGGAGTTTCCTCGGTGGCACATTCTGGCACCTTGAAGGAGATGAATCAAAAATCTCCTCCCAGGGCTAAATGTGCTCTAAGAGCAGCCTCTCCTTGCATACCAATTGCCTAATAAGCCCCAAACTGGATTTGCTCAGATTAATTCCCATACACTTCATTTACTTGCAGCTTCTTATCCTTCCATCCGCAGGCAGGATTCCTGTAGACGTGACCGCTCCTGGGGGCACCATCCCTCCACATCCTTCCCAACACCCCCAAACCAAAACCCTGAGGGCTTGAACCCCAACATAATCTCAACCTAAATGCCCACTGGGTGTTTTTAAAGGAGCTTTGCTGCTTTTATTTGCATTTTTTATCCCAGAGCCCAGTTTGTAGGATGCCCCTGGGTAACCTGTGCAAGCTGGCGGGGGCTGGGGATGTCTTGTAGTCTGAGCTCTTGTCCCCACGCCATCAAATCCACCTCAGCTATTCCTGACAGCTGCTTGTCCAAACCCTTGGATGGAGCCAACAGCCTCCCCAGGTAACTGTTCCCACATCAAAGCCGAGCTCTGCAGGTCCTCTCTTCCTAATGTGCCCTGGGGGAAATCCCGAGACATCACTAAAACTTTGTAGGTGTTTAATCTTCATTATGGAGCAGTCCCAAACTACTGGCTGGGTAAAGGATGGGTCTCCAGATCCAGCTCTGCTGGTCCCGGGAGGTTTGGGAAGTTCTGAAAAGCCCCATCGCCCCCAGGCACTGTCTAGGGCAAAAACTCAGGTTTTGTTAAGGAGGAAATCCATTTTTAGGTCTAAAAATTGCAGAAAAAAAAGGCCTGGAAAGTTCTACCTCATTCCCAAGTGCTCAGAATGAAAATTAACCCAATCCTGCAATTCTCTGCTCAGTGTTTGTGTCACCCAGCACTGGGGCTTTTCCCAGGGAGAAACAAGGAGCCTGACCGAGCATCCCTTGGCCATTCAGAAAGGAAACCCAAACAAATTAGAAACTCCTTGAATTTCCCTGGGCATTTGTCAGTGACCCAGCAGGATGCAGAGAATCCTCTGGAGCAAACAAGAGGGATTCGCCTTCTCCTCCAGCTCTCCCTGGACAGGTTTGCTCCATTTTGCAAAACCAAACCTTCTTTGCCACAAAATGAAAGGGAATTGTCCCTCTGGAGGCTGGAAGGGCTCCAGAGAAGAGCTGTGCCACGAGGAAAGCTTTGTGAGCTGCCTCACGTGGGGTGAGGTTAAGGGAAGGGAGCAGGGACAGCCCCGAGCTGGAGATTGCTCATTCCTGCTCCAGGCTCTGGCTATAAATAAAGACCAGGATATAAGACAAATGAAAAAGGAAGAATGACTGGGTTTGCTTCATCAATGACAGCACAGCTTTATAGAGACACAAGAACAATACAGAAAACAACAAGCCTGGTTTCCTAGAAATGAAGGCTGAGCTAAAGATAAAACAGGGTTTGTCCAATTTTCTCTTTTCTGGCCATTTCCAAGGAGAATTTCTGGGCTTAGGTATGAAATACAAAGAAAGAGGAGGCTTCAAGGAGGGAATGAGTGGTGTCAGAGATGTCATGGCCTCTCTGGGGCCTTGCCAGGATTTCCCCTCCCGGGCAGGCTGTTCCAGAGGGCAGCAGGGTTGGATATGGCCCGGCCAGGATGGGCTCCAGCAGCTGTAACGAACCCAGGGCAGAGCATCCTGCTGCTGTCTGACCATGAATCATATGGAATGGGAAGATATTGAATAAAACAGGTGGGTTTTGTGCCACGTTTTGTGCCCAGGAGCTGACTGCTGCCATGGAGCTTCCACTCCCTCCCAAAAGGGCCTGGGAAAGGCCTAAAGCCTGTCATGGGGAAGACATCTGCTATCAGACCCCACGTGCTCTGAAGGGATTTCTGAGGAAAGGTCTGCGGGTTTAATTTTAAAGGGATTTCCAAGGAAAGGTCTCGGTGCAGCCTCAGAGATGGGGTGACTGTAAGACTTTGATAAGGGACATTCACCCTTCCTGTCACGCAAGGCCTTTGACCCCTTTAGCTCTCAGCTTTTCCCTTCCCCTGCACCCATAGATGGTCCCCAGTCCTTCCTCCTGCCACAGCCCCATATCATGGAATCAGGTTGGAAAAAGCCTTTAAGGTCATCCAATCCAACTGTTCCCCCAGAGCCGTCCAGGCCGCCACTGACCCCCATCCCCTGTGCCACATCCACACAGCTTTAAGTCCCTCCAGAGACTCCCCCCCGCCTTGTGATGCTGCTGCACATTTGGCAGCTTCCAAAGACCTCATCCTTGTGCTGCAGATCCCACCCAGCCTGGCAGGGATTGCTGCCACCCCTCAGCAGCCTTGGAACCCCTTTGGTGGCCGCAGATGTCACTGCAGATGCCAGCAGGGAGGTTCCCAGCGCAGCACGGGGGACTCGCAGCGTGGGATGAGCACTGAAGGAGGCAGGAGGCCCCATCTGCATCCGGGACCATCCCTGAAGGTCAGACACAGAGAGGGGACCTGGAGGTGTCACCTGGCTCTGGTCACCCAGCAGGGCACAGCAAACAGACATCTCATCACTACTTTCTGGATGAGGAAAGCAAACGGAGCCAAAATTCTCTTTTCTTTATCCAAAGGGGCTGATGTTTGAGCATTTCCATCCACAACAAAAGCCCAGCAACCGCTGCTCTCCTCATTCAGGGAGATGCTGCTGCAGTTTTGGGGATCTTTGGATGTGTTACTCATAAATTCTTGTACCTTTCTGGGAAAAAGTGCCTCATCCTTTCTTATCACAAGGTGAAGCCGTCTTTCTCCTATAACAGAAGCTGAAGGATTCTCAAATTTTGTTGCATTAACTGGACTATAGGGAGAGAAAGGACATTTAATGTTCCAGGTAGATGTCCAAGAAAAATCAAAAGACCCCAATAAAAGAAAATTCAGCCAGCTCAGCTTGTCTCTCCCTGCTGTAAAGAGAAGAGGTTCAGCAAAGGTGAAGCAACTTATTTTGTTCTTGGTTTTAAAAATAACCGTCTCAACCCAAGCAAATCAGCCATGAGAATCCTGAATTGTTTGGTGCTGTCAGTAATGAACACAGCCCCTCTTCATCGGCCACTGCCTGTGGGGACAAAACAAAAATATGGGGGCTTGCACCCTCACCCCCTTTCTGGCATAATTTTGCCTGGTTTGGTTAATTTTGGGAGTGATGTGTTCATTTAGAGCTGCTGCTGAACCAGTGCTGGCTTTATAAGGGGTGCGAGCACAACCAGCCTGTGGTGAGCCTTGTCACCAGCCAAAAATAGGGACACAAGTCGGGAATAAAAGAGCTGGAGCTTCAGGGATCGGGTTGCAGTCAGGAGGTGGGATGTGGAGCGAGGTGTCAGCCCAGCCTGAGGAGACACGACTCCTCTGGAATACCCGGAGTGGGACAAATGGGTTCTACCCATGGCCCCGGGCCCGGCTGGCACCTTCTCATCTCACCTTCCAGAGGAGGCTGTCGGCCCTGCCTGCTGCCTGGAGGTGGCACTGCCTGCTTTCCTCCAGCAGGGAATCCTCCCCCAGCTTCTTTCTCACCTCTGTGCGTGTGCTTGGAATTTTTCCCCCATTCCTCTGGGGATCTCAGAGGTAACGAGCAGATGTGAGTCGTAAGTCAGTGCCTTCTTTCAGGATGCTCTTCCAGGCGTGGCTCTCGAGGCTCAGGCACCTGTCAGAGGTCCCTTCACCCTCGGCATTAAAACGTCAGACTTTGCCCACAGCTGTCTCTAAGTCAAGTGTCCCATATCTTGTGGTGGGTGTGGCTCTGACCTACTTCGAGGTCCTTCCACCCCAAACTTTTCCCAAATTCTGCAGTAACCTTCAAGGCCAAGGTCTACACCGTGGTTTGCACGTGGCTCAAGTTCACAGCTTCATGCTAATGGGGGATGTTGGAGCCAGAAGATTTCAGTCTTGCTGAATTCCTCACTTTGAAATGAAATAAAGTACTCTGGATGTGATAAATGTCACTCCAGCAGTGGTGGATGGACAGACACTGTCCTGCCTCCACAGGCACTTCTCCTCATCTTCCCAGAGCCCCTCTCCTCCCATACTCATTTATAAAGTGAGATGAAAGCAGTTTTAATGTATCAGACCCCATGAATAATGTACTGGAAAAGCCTCGGTGCAGCCGAGCGTGTTCCATCCCATCAATATGATAAATGCAGGTGCAGTTGTTTTAATTGTCGGGATCACGTTGGAGTGCAAACACATCTGTGCTTCACCTGGGGGGACATTAATGTTGTCCTGATCCTGACAAACCCTTTCATTCACACACCACTGTCCCACTGCCTGGAGCTGGAGAGCTGGGAAGAGACAGGATGTGTTGGGAAGAGTCAGGATGGGTTGGGAACAGCCAGGATGGGTTGGGTCCAGCAAAGGGTGAAGGTATGGACAGCTTTGCTCCCTGCTCTTCCAGGGAAACTGGGAGCGGGGCACTGCCTCATGCCCCAACCCATTTATTGGTGATCCCAAAGCCCAGGAGAGGCTCAGAGCCGGTGTGAGGTGTAGCACAGAGTGTAGGGTTTGCCCAGAAATGTGGTTTGAAGGGTGTCCGTTGTATCCTTCATGTCACCTCAAAGATCTTGGTTTGGCCCTTCGCATTCCTGCTGGGGAGGCACAGGGAAGCTCATCTCCATCTCTGCCCCCATCCTGGCTGAGGTGGGAAGGGGCTTGGAGGAACCTGGGATGGCAGAAGGTGTCCCTGGCCAAGGCAGGGAAAAGAGATTTGCTTTAAGGTCCCTTTCAACCCAAACCATTTTATGATTCTGGGATTCTGGGATGCTGGGATATGGTGATGTCAGCCTTGTGGTTTGGACCGACAGCAGCCCTGCAGGGGAAAGGGCCACGCTGGACATGTCAGATCTGCTTCCACTCTGGACATGGCAGCTCCATTCCCACTCTGGACTATGACAGCTCCGTTCTGACTCTGGACTATGACAACTCCATTCCCACTCTGGAATACGGCAGCTCCATTCCCACTCTGGAATACAAGAGTTGTGTTCCCACTCTGGAATACGGCAGCTCCATTCCCACTCTGGAATACGGCAGCTCCATTCCCACGCCGCTGTGTTTTGCCATTCCACAGCCGCCGCAGGGCTCGGGCCAGAGGCAGCAGTAAAATATCTCCATAATAAACGGAACCATTTGGCTCTTGGAGCCGGTGCCAGCTTTTATAACAATTTCCATCTTAAGCTGGCTCAATCCATATTTAATGAAATCTTCTATAAACCCTTTAACAGCCCTCAATTCATTTCGAGTGGTAAATGAGTCAGCACTTTGAAATGATGAGCGGGATTCAGACTCTGCTGCCGTTACTTAAGGAGAAGAAGTGATTCCTTTTTAATGCTTTTTCTCCTAAATAACGCTTCCTTTTCTTTTTTTTCCTCTCTTTTTTTTTGGTTGCTGCTGTGATGCTGCTCGATAGAGGTGAGGGCAGGCACAGGGGCACGAATGCCCCAGGTCTGGCACCATCCCTCTGGTCCCTGCTGACAGACCTGGCCAGCCCAGACTGATTTATCCAACTGTCCCCCATCCAATCTCTTGGCTGGGTCAGCTCCAAACAGGATTCATCTCTCTCTGCCTCAGTTTCCCATTTACTTCGTGCTACCAACCTCCTGCCAGACATTTTGGAGAGCTCTGGAGAGCCATCCCAGCTCTCTGTGCAGCCTGAATTCCTCTAGCATGGAATTTGGAAGTATTCAGGAGGGAGATATCACATCCACCAAGCACAGCCCACCTGAGGAGCAATCATCTGCCCTGCTATTCCCTTTTTCCCTCCGAATCAGACGGCAAAATCCCCTAAAGAGCTGGAGTCTCAGGGAAAGGCAGATACCAGCTGTGTAATCACCACTCCACGGTACCTGCTCATTTGAATAATGAAATGGCATCTTTGTTAAAGGCAAGGAGACTTCCAAGCTGTCTTGTTCTGCAGCTCACCTATAAAAGCCAAGCAAGCTTTGCAAAACATTTCAATTCTCCTGATCACTGTAATTACTGGCCAGGATCCAGCTCTGCTCTCTGCTCGGCTTTGCCAGCAGGTTACACACGAGGGCTGTGGGCACAGACTCTGAAATAAAGTGAATCATGGCTCGGTTTATTTTTGAAAATGCCTTTATTTTGCGTGATATTGATTTTTTTTTTCTCTCTTATTCCACACCGCACGAAGCAAGCCTGGCCTGTGTGGGGATGTGTCAGTGCCTTTCTGGTTGGGGTGAGCTGAGGCTGAGGATGTGTGTCACTGGCTGCAGCATCAAATCGAGTCAGGAATCTCCACAGTGCCTTTAAATATTGCCTTTAAGTGGCACTGCGTGGGTGATGGTGGCACTAACGCTGTCCTAAGACTGCAGTGGCTCTGCCGTGGGGCACGAGGCTGGGTCGAGTCACCTCAGACATTTCCATGGCAGGTTTTCCAGCACCCCCCTGGCTCCAGTCACTGAGCATTTCCAATTAACTCTGCATTTCAACGGCCTGAATCCTGCTGAACTCAGAGCAGATGCACGGCCATCCCTTCTCCTTTATTCCAGCACCACTGGGAGCCAGCAGCCCCGGGAGCAGCTTTCTGGGCAGGTTTGGGCAGGGTCTGTGCTTCGGGAGGCTGTGTCAGGAGGTGAAGTGGGCACATTAGGCCTGGCTTGGAGAAGCTGGAATGAAGGGACAGTTTGGGCCCTGATATCTGCTCATCCCAAGTGCCAGGTGAGGTGTGGAGCTGTCTGGGGGGTCGGCACTCCATAGGACAGCTGAAATCATGGAATCATTGAATCATTTGGCTGGAAAAGCTCTCTAAGATCATTGAGTCCAAGGGCTGACCTGAAATTGTCAAGTCCACCATTAACCTATGTCCCCAAGGGCCACATCCACACGGTGTTTAAATCCCTCCAGGGACAGGGAATCCACCACTGCCCCGGGCAGCTGTGCCAGGGCTGGACACCCCTTTCCATGAAGAAATTTTCCTTAATATCCCACTAAACCTCCCCTTGCCCAGCCTGAGGCCGTTCCCTCTCCTCCTGTTCCTGTTCCCTGGGAGCAGAGCCCGACCCCCCCCGGCTGCCCCCTCCTGTCAGGGAGTTGTGCAGAGCCACAAGGGCCCCCCTGAGCCTCCTCTTCTCCAGGCTGAGCCCCTTTCCCAGCTCCCTCAGCTGCTCCTGGGGCTCCAGCCCCTTCCCAGCTCCGTTCCCTTCTCTGGACATGGTCCAGCCCCTCAATGTTCTTCTTGCAGTGTGGTATGGCAAGAAAAGAAAAAAGAAGAGAAGCGAGAAGAAGCGAAGAGAAGCGAAGAGAAAAGAAAAGAAAGGAAAAGAGAAGAGAAGAGAAGAGAAGAGAAGAGAAGAGAAGAGAAGAGAAGAGAAGAGAAGAGAAGAGAAGAGAAGAGAAGAGAAGAGAAGAGAAGAGAAGAGAAGAGAAGAGAAGAGAAAAAGAAAGGAAAAGAGAAGAGAAGAGAAGAGAAGAGAAGAGAAGAAAAGAAAGGAAAAGAGAAGAGAAGAGAAGAGAAGAGAAGAGAAGAAAGGAAAAGGGAAGGGAAGGGAAGGGAAGGAAGGGAAGGGAAGGGAAGGGAAGGGAAGGGAAGGGAAGGGAAGGGAAGGGAAGGGAAGGGAAGGGAAGGGAAGGGAAGGGAAGGGAAGGGAAGGGAAGGGAAGGGAAGGGAAGGGAAGGGAAGGGAAGGGAAGGGAAGGGAAGGGAAGGGAAGGGAAGGGAAGGGAAGGGAAGGGAAGGGAAGGGAAGGGAAGGGAAGGGAAGGGAAGGGAAGGGAAGGGAAGGGAAGGGAAGGGAAGGGAAGGGAAGGGAAGGGAAGGGAAGGGAAGGGAAGGGAAGGGAAGGGAAGGGAAGGGAAGGGAAGGGAAGGGAAGGGAAGGGAAGGGAAGGGAAGGGAAGGGAAGGGAAGGGAAGGGAAGGGAAGGGAAGGGAAGGGAAGGGAAGGGAAGGGAAGGGAAGGGAAGGGAAGGGAAGGGAAGGGAAGGGAAGGGAAGGGAAGGGAAGGGAAGGAAAGGGAAGGAAGGGAAGGAAGGAAAGGAAGGAAGGAAAGGAAGGAAAGGAAAGGAAAGGAAAGGAAAGGAAAGGAAAGGAAAGGAAAGGAAAGGAAAGGGAAAAGAGGAAAGAAAAGGAAAAGAAAAAAAAGAAAAGAAAAGAAAAGAAAAGAAAAGGAGAAAGAAAAGAAAAGAAAAGAAAAGAAAAGAAAAAAGAAGGAAGAAAAAAAAGAAAAAAAGAAAAGAAAAGAAAAGAAAAGAAAAGAAAAGAAAAGAAAAGAAAAGAAAAGAAAGAAAGAAAAGAAAAGAAAAGAAAAGAAAAGAAAAGAAAAGAAAAGAAAAGAAAAGAAAAGAAAAGAAAAATGAAAAGAAAATCCACTTGCTGCCCTCACTGCTTGAAGCATTTTCCTCCAGGAACATCTGGAAGGAGCGATTTCCAGTCGGGATGACGATGGATTCCTGCTGGTGTGCCAGCCCCAGGTGCCGTTGTCTCTGGCACCCCGAGGACACTTTTAATATCCACTGTTGGAAAAGGCTGAGGTGGCCCTGGAGCAGCTGCTACAAAGAGCAACCTCGTTGTCCTTGAAAAGGGAGAGCAATCCCGGGAGAGGGAAGGATCAGAGCCGGGCTCCTCCAGCCCTCCCAGGCAAAGAGCGAGAGGGGACCCGGCTGCTCTCTATAAATACGTCAGGGAAGAGAAACAAAGGGAGGAATAATGGCTGAAGTTAAAGGCCACGATTGAACAGCAGCTAAATTTAGACTGGGAGACAAAGGAAAGGGCCTAAAAGGCAAAGCAGTTTGGTTCAGAACCAGCTGAACTCCTTGGAAGACTAAACCTGATCAGCTGGAGGATGGGATGAGGCTGGACCAGTCCCAGTGGTTCCTCCCACAGATCTTGGTCAAGGCCGAGCCCTGGGAGATGACCAGGAGCCATTGGAGCCCCGGGACATTGCAAAGCACCCCAAGGAGCAAAACAGAACACCCCAAATCCAGTAGGAAATCTTCCAGTCCAGACTGCCACGGTATTCCAAGGTAAATTTTCTGCAGCTGTGTGCCCCTGCTAATGAGAGAGGGAGATGCTAACACAAGGGCTGGGTTTGAATTGTTAATCCCGCCCGAAATCCATCAGTGAGGAGCACAGCTGCCAAAACCAGTTGACTCCCAGCTGATCCCATGTATCTTTCATGTGATTCCAGTGACGGCCACTGTGCTGGGATGGGACCTGTCACTCGTTCAGAGCCCGCGGGAGTGCCGGGGAGGGCTTTGTTAAACAAAAGCCATCGCAAGCTGTTCCCTTCTACACACATCACCCAGCCTAAATGGCACTTAATGGAATAATGAACCACGGGGAGACGCAGACAAGGAAACGTCATTAAATCTGCTTAAAAATGGATCAAATGCTGAATCAATTCCCATTAGCGAACACACGGATATTTCACGTATCCTTAGGAGTTTTATTAGGCATTCATGCAGAATCAGAGGTAATGATGGCGATTTCCCCCCAAACTCCTTTCTTTCTAATAAAAACGAGCAGGACCAAGGAGCCTGGACTTTATTCTTTCATGCCTCTTTTTTTTTAAGCATTTTATGAAATATTTAAACAATGTCTTTTGCTTCTCATGGTCATGCCCTTATTGTGTCAAGTCAAATTAGTTAAGTATACAAATGAGAGTAAACAAAGGTGACAGATAAATGAAACACATGGTTCCCAAAGTGTCAGAGGTCCCCTCTGTGTGGTCAATCCAGAGGTTCCTCGACGGGCTCTTCGTGCACAACTCTGTAAGAAGTTGGGAGGAAGAAGTTCCAAGCTTCAAACCAAGTTCCTCAAAGCCCCAGATGTGTCCCCTCCCTCCCTCCCTCCCTCCGCCTTCGTTTCCTCTCTCCCTCTCATCCACACTCTCCAATGTCATTTAAACACTAAGTGTGCACTGAGCAGAGCCCAGGAAACAGTGGAAAACAAATTTCCTTGAATATTCATATTTAATAATATTTGGACAAGAGCAGCGTGTAGAAGTTCCTGCAGGATCTGCGCCTCCTGGGAAGAGCTGGAAGAGCACGGCACAGGCAGGATCCGAGCTTGGAGCGTGGGCAGTGTGTCCCAGAAAGGTGCAAAGGCTGGAAGAGATAAGGCAGCAGGAACACAGGAGAGTTTGGGCTGGAAATCCATGGCTGTAAGGACCAGATATCCCAGTTTGTGCCGTGCCCAGCACTTTTCCCCCGTGAGCTTAGCAAATATTTTTAATTCCTTAAACCCAAAGTCTACGTGAAGTTTTAATGCATTTTTCCCCTGATTTGTGACCCCAGCATGGGACATGCCAATCTCCTGTGAGAGACTGAACAAGCTCGTAACGAAAGGAGCCTGAGACAGCAGAAAACAAAAAGTGGGGATGTGCAGACAGATGGAAGAGCACGGAGTCGCACCGAGGCAATATTGGCCAGCATGTTCACCAGGAGTCAAGGATGGCAGCCAGGGAGCCTCCAGCTGCTGGGCTGCTGTCAGGAGTTTAATAATAACACCAGGCTTGTTTTGCATAACCTGGCTGTGTGCATAGTTCATGGATGTAATGAGATGATCATTAGGAGCAGTCTCAGCTCACCTCCGAGCTGCGTGTGGTCGGAGCGGGATCCGGCAGAGCAGAGCCATTAAGGAGGCATCTGAAACAGGATAATTTATTCTAATTCCAACGACAGCTGCAGCTTGACCGTTTTGTGCTCACTCACCTTGAACAGAGCCAGCCGAGCTCTGCTGGCGTGAATTCTCCCAGAAAACAAACTTTTCCTTCAGATCTTCCCTGCCAGGGATGTTTCAAAACCTCTTCTTGATCACAAAATTCCCGGTTTGTGGTGGGCCAGTTGCATTTTAGCAGAGGTGGTCCCTTGCTTTGAACCCAAGCTTGGTTTGATTTGGAACCCAAAATTGCAAATGAAGGGTCCCGGCTTTGGAAAATCCAAGTGCAGCACTTGGAATGGAGGATAATTGTTGGTCCACTGGGAGAAGCTCCAGAGAGCCAAGGGATCTTCAGCAAAGGTGTGATGAGAGCTGAATGTGAATTAGAAATGTTCAGGTACAAATTAAACAGGAGGGGAATTAAACCTCAGCTCAGCCAACTGCGGAAGGCAGTGAAGACTTCACCACTTCAAGGTGCTGAATCCAGGCACAGACTTTTTCTAAAAGTTGCTTTTTTTGGGAAGTTTGAGCAATCAACAGAGCTTTTGGAAGTCCAGCTGGTTGATTTTGTTTCCTTCCAGCTTTAAAACTGACTTTCGGACTCCTTTCTTGTGTATTTAGGGTGCAGAAACATCAAAAGGCCACGGCTTGGTCAGCAGGAGTTGTGTGACTGGGAACTGTAGATTCCAAAATCACATTTCAGACTCCAATTGATCCTCAGACCACGAAGAAATTTGCAAAAATTTTCAAACGAGGAATATGGTGGGGACTTCTCCAGTCTGTTTGCAGGCAATTTGCAAACAGAAACCCTTGGCAGCACTGGCTGCATATGGAATTCATGCCGGGATTTATGTGCCAGGCTCTAATCTCTCTCAGCTTCCCTGCTCCATGTTCAGCAATTTGGGAAAGGAGCGGCTTTTTGCCTCATGTTTCACATGCACTGCAAGAGGCTGCCCAGAGCAGCTGTGGCTGCTCCATCCCTGGAAGTGTCCAAGGCCAGGCTGGACAAGGTTTGGAGCCACCTGGGATAGTGGAAGGTGTCCCTGCACACTCACACCCCTAAATCCCCAAATTCCTTTCCTCCTTATCCTTTGGATTTGTATCAGTGCTTTAGTGATGCTCAGGATGTGTGGGAAGGGGGCACATTGAGGAAATCGGGACAAATCTGCTCCCATCCCAAAATATTTGGGGAAAAAAATCATGCCTGAAGATCTGATTTGTTTTCCATCAAGCCAAAGCTGCTTGCAGCATCCCAGGATTATTCTCGCACAGGAGAGTTTGGAGCCTGGTGCCTGCAATTCTGGCCCATTTCTTCTTCCTTGGGAATGTCCTTGAAAAAATCAGGACCAATCTCACAAAGTCTGGCTAGAGCTGCTTGAAGAAAAGTGAACTTTCCTCATTTTTCAGTGGAAAAACACATTCCTGAAGAAAGGGAAGGAGGGAGAAAGGCAAAGAACCTTTTTCTAACCCAGCCACTTTTTCTTCCTGGCAGAGGCAGAGTATGATTGATAAAAAGAGATCCAGGGCTGATTTTAAGACATCAGGTAATGGAGAGCTCCCCCAGCTCCTGATAAGACTTTACTCAGCCCCTCATTTGATTCGTGTGTATCTATTTTTCTTCTTCCTGTAAATGGGGACAATTACAGTCCCTATTTCTTGCTGAGCCGTTGCGAGCCTGCAGTTATTAAGGTCTGTAAAACATCTCCGAGCCATTAGAGCATTCTGCTTTTCTACCACCCTGCTCTTACAGCAAATGGTGTTGGCTCCAAAATCTCCTTTGTGTTTAGGGGAAAACAGGGATGTCCAGGCACAGAGGAGCAGCCTGGCATGTCAGGATTTTATGTACTATTCCATAAATCCTTCATTTTGCACAGGCTATTTCATGAGACAATCCTTAATTTGGAGTTTTTCAGAGGGAAAACGGGCTTTTGCAGCTGCAGATATGGTGGGGTCCTCTTCTAGGAAGTCAGAGAATCATGGAATATCCCGAGGTGGAAGAGATCAACGAGGATCTCCTGGCCCTGCACAGACACCCCAACAATCCTACCCTGGGCACCCCTGGCAGCTCCTGGAGCTCTGGCAGCCTCGGGGCCGTGCCCATTCCCTGGGGAGCCTGGGCAGTGCCCAGCACCCTCTGGGGGAAGAACCTTTTCCCAAAATCCATCCTAAACCTCCCCTGGCCCAGCTCCAGCTGTTCCCTCAGGTCCTGTCACCGAGAGCAGTGATCAGAGCTGCCCCCCCAATTCCCTCAGGAGGAAGTTGTAGATATCGATGTCGTTGGATTTCAAAGGACCATTTGAGGTGGAAAGTCATCTCTACCTTCATTTTTACCTGGAAAGCTGCAGTCAGGAGACGCCTGCCCTCCCATCCCAGCTCCATCCCCATCACATTCCCATCTTTGTTGAACGTGTAACTAAAATCAGTCAGTCCAGGCAATGTAAATCCCTGTGATGAATCTCAGCCTGCTTGCAAAACCCATCAGGCTGACCCAAAATTCCACGTCCCCCTCCAAAAGAAGACGGTTTGATAGTGAAATAAATCCCTGGGGGCAAGTTGGCTGCTCCAAAGTTTGCCGAGGAAATCCTGGGAAGATGCGATTTGTCTGTCAAACGAGAGCAAAAACGAATAAATATCCTGGGAGCGGAAACATTTACCCTTTCAAAAAGTGACACTGGATCTGTGATTTATCCGTGCGTGGGTGCAGCTGGGATGGAGGTGAGATAATCCTGAGAAATACCTTTCAAAGAAAAAAAATCTGAATAAAGCATCCCATTTTCCCTTCGGAGCTGTCTCTCCATAATTTTGGGATGCTGGGAATCTTCCATGGTAACGTTTGCAGCTCCCTATTGGGAGATATTGATAAACAAAGGGAAAAGAAGGTGAATTATCCCAAAATATCTCCCAGGCTGCTTCCTGCTGGTGCTGGGGATTGTTCTTCTGGAGTTTTTGGTCAACCCAGCTTGGGCAACTCCTTGGAAAAGTTTGGAAGCCCTGGAAAGTCAAAGGAAAATGTTTTTTTCATGATGCATTTTAACCTTAATATCAACAGCGAAGCTTCCCTGCCTCCCTTCAGCTCCAGGGGTTTCCAGGGGTCTGATGGACATCAGCGATCCTGGAATCCCTGTGCCTCAGTTTCCTTCTTGGAAAATGCAGATTTTAGGGCTTTTTAAAGAAACTTTTTAAAAGTTGCTCATTTTTAGGACAGGTGAATGGGGGGTGTGGCAGGAGTGGGGCACGGCCTCGGGTGTGGCCGGGGCAGAGCCCCTTCCTCCCCTTCCCTGGGATTTGCTGTGGATTCTCCGTGTGTTTAATTGTGCATCGTTCCCTGTTCTCATCGGACCTTCAAACAGCCTCGAAAGTCTCCTCATTCAGGGCTTGTTTGGTCCTTGGTGAATTTTGATCTCAGCCAAAGGAGGAAGAGAATGGCAGGAAACCCCACACAGGAGCACAGGGATGGAAGGGTGGGAGGGTGGAAAGGTGGGAGGAAGGATGGGAGGATGGAAGGATGGGAAGATGGAAGAATGGAAGGATGGAAGGATGGGAGGATGAGAGGATGGAAGGATGGAAGGATGGAAGGATGGGAGGAAGGATGGAAGGATGGAAGATGGGAGGATGGAAGGATGGAAGGATGGAAGAATGGAAGAATGGAAGAATGGAAGGATGGAAGGATGGAAGGATGGGAGGAAGGAAGGATGAGAAGAAGGATGGAAGGATGGGAGGAAGGATGGAAGCATGGGAAGATGGGAGGATGGGAGGATGGAAGGATGGAAGGATGGAAGGATGGGAGGAAGGGAGGATGGAAGGAAGGGAGGATGGAGGGATGGGAGGAAGGGAGGATGGAAGGAAGGGAGGGATGGGAGGAAGGGAGGATGGGAGGAAGGATGGAAGGATGGAAGCATCTCCGGAGCTGTTGTCCAGCAGCCCCCCTGGCTGTGCTGATCCCCTCCTTTGGCTTCATGGCAAAACCATGATGTTTGGGAAGCCAAGACCCATGAAAACAGCATTTCCAAGCCGTAGGCCAGCACCTCTGGGAATGAAACTCTTGGGCTGGACTTCGAAGGAGAAAGGGATTTTTTGGTTATTTATGGTTTCTATTATCCCTGTGGCCCTTTGAGCCTTTCACCCCTGCTGGATGCTCATTTTTCCTTGTAATTTCTGCACTTTTGGGGCTTGGCTGAGCGAATTAGAGCCGTTTGGAGACTCTTTGCTCACGAGCTGCCCTTCCCCTCTGTCCCCAGATCCTCTCCCCAGTGAGAGGCAAGGCAAGGGGAACCACAGGTTTGTGATTGATTACCCTAAACAGCAAGGGAAAACGCAGAAAATGCCATTTCAGGATGAATTTCAACCCCAAATACATCAAGGAATTTCCCCCCCATCCTTGCCCAGCTCGGTGCCTTCTCCTTGCACTCCTCTTCACCTTTTCTCCTGAAATAGAAGATTGAGGCTCCCTATCACTAAATTCATAACTGTTTGCCTGGAATTTCCCCCTAGGGAATGTTATTAACAGCAACTTAGTGGCTGATGGATGGCGGCGTTGCCCAGGCTCTGTTTTGCATCCAGGCAGCCGAAGATCCATCACCGAAATTCACGTGGGCAGGCGTGGATTAAATAAACACCCCGAGAAATATTTATTGCAGAGGGGAAATTGGACTGGAGCCTTGTACAGATGTGTATTTATAGTGATTTAATAATCAATTATCGCCCTGGCACTCAATCCCCGCCTGATTAAATCTTCGCAGGGAGGCGTCTCGAGAACTTTCGCTTAAAAAGGTGATTTTAATTCTGTTCTGTAATTGTTTTTTGGGCTCTTTGCTGGCTGTCCAGGAGCTGTAGGTACAGGGATGGACTGTGGTGAGAGCTTTGTGGTTGGGTGTTAATGGAGCCATGAATTGATTTTATTTTCTGCTCTTTATTCCCTTCTCTCCCCGCTCCCCCAAACTTAGACTTTTTTTCCCTCGTAAGGGATAATTCATTCCATGATTGCAAATAGATCACAGTAAACTTGGTGTAATGGAGCAGTAATTACCTAAAAAGTGATGGATTTGGGGGGATTTTGGAGGCTAAACGATCCGAGAGGTACTGTACAAAGCAGGAGCAACAATTTTGATGCTGATCAGTGCAGTGCTGAGAATTTTCCGCCAATTCCTCTTAGAACCAGCTGCCAGTTTAACCTTTCAGAGGCACTTGAAGCTCCCCAGGTCTCCCTCACAGTGTATTTTGTGTGTTTTATTAACACCTCTGGAAACAGACCCCGCTGTGAGAGTAACTCAGCAAACACTGGGTTGATATTCCCGAGGATCTGCAAACCCAGCATTCCCAGGACATCCTTTAACTGTTATTTAATGAGCAGGCCCCTCTTTCCCGGGGGAATCTCTGCAAGACAAGGGTCAGACGTTGTCCTGGGAGGTTTGGGCATCTCTTGGGTTGGAAATTGGCACAAAAGGGCCTTTTTGGGGAGCAGTTTGCAAAGTTAAGCTGTGATGGAATGGGATTCCTGTGTTCCTGCACTGTGAGGCATCCCTGTGCACCCGGGACAGAGGAAAGCAGGCCTGTGGCCCCCCAAATTCCAGGATGCGGAATTCCAGGTATCGGGCAGGCGAGTGCGTTTGGGAGAAGCCACTAGTGGGAGCCGTGATCCCACAGAACCCCCACAGACCCCGGGCAGGAGCGGTCCCTGGGCTCCGCCTGGGCTTGCTCCTCCCTTACTGCTCTGGGAATCCGGGAATCGGGGGATCACGGAACACCAGAAAGGTTTGGGGTCTCACAAAAGGGATCTTAAATCCATCCAGTCCCACCCCTGCCATGTCAGGGACACCTTCCACTGTCCCAGGCTGCTCCAAGCCCCAATGTCCAGCCTGGCCTTGGACACTGCCAGGGATCCAGGGGCAGCCACAGCTGCTCTGGGCACCCTGTGCCAGGGCCTCCCCACCCTCCCAGGGAACAATTCCTTCCCAATATCCCATCCAGCCCTGCCCTCTGGCACTGGGAAGCCATTCCCTGTGTCCTGTCCCTCCATTCCTTGTCCCCAGTCCCTCTCCAGCTCTCCTGGAGCCCCTTTAGGCCCTGCAAGGGGCTCTGAGCTCTCCCTGGAGCCGTCTCCTCTCCAGGTGAGCACCCCCAGCTCTCCCAGCCTGGCTCCATGGGAAGGGGGCTCCAGCCTTTGCACGATCTTTGCCTTTCCTGTCGCTCCTGGCTGCCCTCTGCCTGCACTCAAAGTTGGGCTTCCTGGGAGGGGACAGGGAGCAGTAGGAGGGTGCTGGGGGGATGGAGAGGTCCCCTCTGCCCTTCCCACCCTGATGGAGACCCCATGGCACCAACTGGGAGCACTTTCCATCTGTCCCTGGAATAAGGACAAAGTTTGCTGCTCCGGCTGGGTTGTTGGCAGATGGAGGGGGATACAGGACACAGCCAAGCCTGGGAATTTTATTCACCTCTGGGATGGAGGGACCTTTCCGGAGCGTCTCTGGAAGGCTCCATCCAGCCATCTCCTTCATGGCCTTGCTTGAGCTTCCCCCGTTCTCCTCCTCTCCTGCTCCCGCCCAAATGCCTTTTCCTGCTGCTGCTCCTCTTGGGAACCAGCTCCCAGCCTGGCAAAGCTGCTTTCCATGGTGTATTTTGGAGGTTCCTGGCTCAGTGGCTGCCCAAACACCCGGCAGCTGTCCCGTCCCAGGGCTGCAGCACCACAAACCGGCTGGGACGAGGAGCGGGGAAATCTGGGATGCCTCCGCTTGCAGCCCAGTGCCTCCAAAGCATGGCTGAAGGAGCAGCTCCACGTTGTTTGTTCAGACTTTACCGAGCGGCCTTGAGGAGGAAATGAGGTCTTATTAGGGACTCTAATAATGCTCCAGATCATCCTCCGTGCGCAGCAGATCCGAAGGATTAGCAAAACAAATGAAGTAATGACTTTTCTGTGAAATTAAAATTTTGTAAGATAATCCAAAGAGGAAATAGAAATTTTATTTCAATTATGCATTAAACTTCCTCAGCTCATTTCGGGTCAGGGTTTGAAAACCAGGGAAAATTTACAGCAGCGCTGGGCCAGAAGGAGCTGAAATCCTCGAGCCTGCTCTGGGATGGAGCCGTCACGGCGCCGGACTGCTGAGCACCCTGGTGTGCTCCCAGACATGCCCGACAGCCCCAAACCTGGCTTTTCCCAATTAAAATCCGGGCTGTGAAGCACGGACACGCTGCATGGCTGAGCTGGTTTGTCCTCAGCAAGAACTGCAGGAATAATTGAAATTCCCGGCGTTGCTCTGAGCTCAGGACTCCCGGACAGAGAAGCTCTTAACAAATGGACCATCTCTTTTCCTCACTGAGCACAGACCAGAGCAGCGTCAGGAGGGTCTGGGGCTGAAATTGGGACTGAGCATCGTTTCTGACTTGATTCTAAAGGCTGAGCTCATGGCAGTGATTCCAGCCCTGCTGGGATGACTGGGGACAAAACCGCCCGGGCAGGTGCAGTTTGTGTTTTACACGAGATGTTTTATTAAAACAGAATTCAATCAACAGCTTGGAGTGTCCCCAGAGGGAGGACAAGGATGTGTCACTCCATGGTGGCCCTGAGCAGCTGAGCCAGGCGAGTCTCCGTCACCAAATCCACAAGAAATTGCATCCCAGAGCTCCATCCCTATGGGATGCTGCTCTAAAATGGGGAGAAGCCAGGTGTTGGAGGGGACACTTGTGACAAGCCACACTTGCTGTCACCAAGCAATGCCATGAAAGCCCTGCTGAGGGAGAAGCCTCCAGCAGAGATTTCATCCCGCATCCTCGCAGCTCCCAGGGCCTAATCATGCCCAGGAAGGAAAAATGGGTAAATAAATGAATAAATCAAGCTGGTAATTCATTAGGAGCCACAATCCAGGGAGTGTCACAGCTGGTGAGATGCCACAGCTTGGATCAGGAGCCTCCAAAGTGAGGAAATGAGAGGTTAAAGGCATTTCCTTGGTTTTGTGAGCTGCCTCAAACAGGGCTCTTATCTTAATTGATACAGCCCCAGCCTTTCTCTGCACGCCTCCGACAACAAGCGCGGCTCTTTGTCCTCTCCCGTTATTAAAGACTCCACTTTGGATCACAGGGATAACAGACAGGCTCGCTGAGCATGCCGCTCTCCAGGTAAAAGCCCAAAATCTCCTCTTTTCCAGCTTCTCAGGGCACAGGAGACATTCCGGAATCACGGATTATCCTGAGCTGGGTGGGACCCACCAGGATCGAGTCCACCTTCCAGCCCTGCACAGGACACCCCAAGGGTTACCACACCCCCAATAACTTTGTCCAGATCTCTGGAATTCTGTCAGGCTCGGGGCTGCGACCACTTCCCTGGGATTAAATCCTTCTGTCAGTACTTGAGCACTTCACTCTTGCCCTCTGGAGCAGAGGGTGGGGTCCAGCCCTGTCCCCAGCCTGTGTGCTGAGGAGGAAATCCGAAAGTTGGGCAGTTTCCCATCCCAGATGGGAATGTGTCCCGGCCATCTGGAAGCGGGTGGCTGTGAGCAGGGAGCATATGATGCTCACAAAAGCTTTCTGTGAAATATCTTGGTTTCAGCGGTTTTTTTTTCACCCTGGGGAGGTAAAAGCTCCACACAACCTGTGTCACACTGGGAGAGACCCAGGAGCTGGTGACACAGTCCTGGAGAGAGGGTGGAGAAGGGACGGGGCCCTTCATCAGGATGTGATGGCGATGGATCAGCCTTTCCATCGGGGCTGCAGATGGGCCTTGTCCACCTTAATTCAACCACTCATTCCTAAAATGCCACGCAGTGTGTCCATCTCCTCCAGGAGGTACAGACAAGTCCCTCTGGACAGATCATTCCCTGCCAAATAATCGAATTCCCAGCACTTTCTCCATCACCATCAACTTTTTCCCAAAGCTTTCCACGCTTCCAAGAATAAAATAAATTCCTTCTTTATTTATGTTTATTCTTTATGTATTTCCGGGGGGGTTCTGGCAATTTGGGACCCCAAATCTGCTGATTAAGGCAGTGTTTCCCCACCAAAGGGCATTGTCCAGCAGCTTTGGGAGGACTCGTGTATCCCTGTATGCTGGACAATGGGAAGGGAATTTCGTCCCAAGGTTTGGTGACACCCAGGAGCTGCTGTGGCTCAAGCAGCACAAGGTGAAGATGCTGTCAGGGAGGAGGATGGTGGGGCTTTGCTTCTGCAGCATCCAGATCCCACAGGATCCCTCACAAGCAGCCAAAGGGCCCAGGGAGAACAGGATATACCCAGGAATAATAAAAAAATCCATGTGGGATTAAAATAAAATAAAACTTAGAATTTTAAAAATATAAAATAAAATATAAAATATAAAATATAAAATATAAAATATAAAATATAGAATTAAAATAAAATATAAAATAAAAATAAAAATAAAATAAAATATAAAATGTAAAATATAAAATATAAAATATAAAATATAATATAAAATATAAAATATAACAAAACAAAATAAAATAAAATACAAAATAAAATAAAATATAAAATAAAATAAATTAAAAGAAAATATAAGAAAAATAAAATAATAAAATTAAAAAACTAAAATAAAATAAAATAAAATGAAATAAAATAAAATAAAATAAAGAGATTTCCAGCAGCCACAATCTGAGCATGCGATATCCAGCAGAGAAGCCTGTGTGGGGTGGGGAATGGCACTGGCAGCATTTACCAGAACTACATCCCAAAATATTCCCATTACTCCCCAGTGTGCCACGTCAGCACCCGGCACGGAAAACGGTCCCTGTTGATTCCTTCAGGCTCCAGCAGATCCATAATGGGAAGCAAATTGCGGGCGACTCCCGGGATGGATGATGGCAACGGGCACTTGTGCTCCCAGGCCTCGGTCAGGAATTCCATAAATACGCGGACAGTCAATTCTCCGGGAGCGTTCCTTCGGAGCTGGATGAGACTGACAGCTGTCAGTGGGGCTGACATCGCTGGGATGGGGATGGAGAAGGGCAGCCCATGGATGTCACGTGTCTAAGGGAGCAAAAATCACTGCAAGGAACAGACACCCCTGGAGCAGCCCGGGAAAGGAAGCAATTCCCTACGGATATTTATATTCTAGGAGCTCTGCAAGTCTTCTACATTCTGCCAGGAGGAGAAAAAAACCCACTAAACTTAAAAACCCGCTACAAATGGAGCACGTCAGAGTTATTCCAAGAGCAGTCTGGCTCTTCCCTACACGTTTCTATTTTTGGTGGCACAAGCAGTGGCTCAGGTTGTCTGGGAGGTGTCAGGAGTGATCCATGATTTTAGGAAGTCCTTACATATCTCCTTTGGTGGGTGGTTGTCATTCCCCTCTGACCCCTCTGCAGTTCCTCTTTCCAAGCTCATTCCTCCAAAGCCACCAACTCTGCTCTTTAATAGAGGCTGGGACTCCTGGGCGACTCCCAGATCCAGGGATTTAAGGTAAACCCCACCAATTCTCACATTACTTTGACCCTGAGCACTCAGCTCAGGGCTTTTCCCACCTGAAGTTGATTAAAGGGAAGACCGGAGAGCTGGAAATGAGCTGTGAGAAAGGCTGGGCTGAGCTTTCCACGGGAGTAAAAGGGAGAGTGGCCACGGATGGTTACGATGCACACCCTGGAGTCCCAGAAGGTGCTGCTGAGTGGAGCTGAGCATCCACAGGGAGACAGCCAGGGACTCATTTTTGCACCCAGAGAGGAACACATGGACCGTGGCGTGTTCCCAGCTTCATCTCCGGAAATCCCTGGCATCGCTGCAGGATTTGGGGTGGCTCCTCTCCTTCGTTCCTGTTGCTTCCATGGGATGGTACTCACTGCTCCTGCCTCCTTGACCATCATCACCTTTTCAGGGACACAGAGATTCGGGATCATCCTGCAGTGATGCTCTTAATGTCTATATACCAACATCTGCAACTCCAGCTCCCTCCAAAAAATATCCATGGCACCAAATCCAGATTTCCTCCTCCTTCCCGTGAGTGCTGTGGCTCTGGGCAGGTTTCAGCCTCAGGTTTTCTTCTGGAGCTCATGTTTTCTTCTGGAGAGGAGGATTTTTTGGGACAGTCTGGATGTTGTGAATGAGTTTATTCCTCATTTTGGATACAGCCCCTGTTTTGGCCATGGCAGATGTTGTGAATATCTGGGAATATTTGCAGTGATCACAATGCAACCATTTGAATTCACGTGGAGGCCAAGGTTTTCCAGAGGAGAAGTTTAATTTTAATTAGTGGCCAAGATTGCTCTTTCTCATCTGCCGCCTCTAATCCTCCCCTTCAATTAAAATGGAGTTTTTGCAACGGGAAATTAGGAAAATTACCAACAATTCCAAGGAATGGCAGCCTGTGCTGAGCCCAAGTTGCTGCACATCCCTTTGGGAAGATCACTGGAATATGGGTGGGTTCACTCGTCCCCTTTTCCTTTCGGCTCCGAGTCTGGAGGCTTCCCCACACCTTTGGGTCCAAACGCACAGAGCTTAATTGAGTTATCCCAACTCTTCTCCCCTTTCCAGTGCGATGGGCTTCTCCTGAGGTTCTGAACCAGAACAAATTTCCTCTTTTCCGAGCGTGATGTCCCTGGGGTGAAGCTCTGCAGCAAATTAGGAATTAACATCTGTAGAGCCGCGTTATCCACCACGCCAATCACGGCTCCGGAACCGCCCGCGACGGCTCCCCTGAAGGATCCCTGTTGTGTGTTTAATAAAACAACCAAACCGGGGCTCAAATTTCCTTGCTCCTATGAAAAATTCATTGCTGCAGTTCCCGGGAAGTGTTGATCCATCGGATTGCTGCGAGGGAAAAGCCTGAGCCCATGGAGATGCCGGCAGCTCCGTGGTGTTGAGTGGCTCCTGTCCCAGTGCGTCCCTGAAAATGGACATTGGGGATGCAAGGGGGAAACTAAGGCAGGGAGGTGGATGCAGACAGAGAATTTGGGGGGGAAAACAGGGAAAGGAGCTTCCCTCTTTGCAGTATCACGCTGGGGCACATTGACTTTAAATATCCCCCAATTCCAGAGGCTCCGGCACCAACTCTCCCAAACTCCTGGGCAACTCCAACAGGCGATTTCCAGCTCGGCTGCTCAAACACGCCCCCGAAAAGGCAGCGTCAATTGTGTATTTGATTGTAAAAATTGCAGCTCCTGCTGTGTTGCTTGGTGACATAAATCAGCCGGCACTGGGGCAGAATCCCAACGCTCCACTCCGGCACGGAGCCGGCACGGAACAGCCGAGGGAAGGATTTATCTCCCGACCCAACGCTGTTCCCAGGAGAGCAGCACGAGCAATTCTGCATAACAAACATTCCTGGGCTGTGGGATACACGGAAAACACATCTCCTTGCTCCTTCCTGACAAACTCTCTGGGAGAGGCTGATGAGGAGCAAGTTTTCCACCTGAGTTTGTGGTGCTGATGGAGAAATCCAGGTGCTCAGATCCAAAGGCTGGTGTAGCATCAGGACCAGCAGGGATCTGAAATGGAGGGAGGATCCATAGGAAAGTTTTGTTTCAATTTGTTTTTCTTACGGAGCTTTATTTCCCAGGTGGGGTTTGCAGGTTCAGTACCACAATCTCCAAGTTTTGGCAGGGGAAACTGAGGCACGGAAAGGAAACATTCCATTGCAAGCTCAGGATGAAAAATCCTGAGCTGGACCCACCACGATCATCCAGTCCAACCCCTGGCCCAGCACAGACACCCCGACAACCCCACCCTGGGCATCCCTGGCAGCGCTGTCCAAACGCTCCTGGAGCTCTGGCAGCCTCGGGGCCATGCCCATTCCCTGGGAACCTGGGCAGTGCCCAGCACCCTCTGGGGGAAGAGCCTTTTCCCTAAATCCAGCCTAAGCCTCCCCTGGATGCGGATGAGCCTCAAGGAGGTGCTGCACAGAGCTCATCCCTCCCCGTTTGGGGGTTTTATCATCCCTTTCACCTCTTTAAACCACTTCTTATGGCAGCACCTGCCTTTGGATGGGCTGGAGCTCAAAAAGACACTGGGCTCTTTGAAATCCCCCTCTCCTGTCTGAAATGAAGGGGAATCAGAATTGGAGGGGAATCTGAAATGAAGAAGATTCTCAGGCAAGCTTTGCTTCCGTTTGTTCCTATTACGGGATTTTATTCCGGCGCTGGGTTTGCAGGTGGAGCAACGAGCTCCACTTTTTGCAGGGAAAACTGAGGCACAGGAAGGGAATGGCCCACAGCAAACTCAGGGTGACTTTGGATGTGGATGAGCATCCAGGAGGTGATTCCAGGAGCTGCATCCCTCCCCTTTTGCCCACCTGGTAATTGTCTATCTGTCTTTATCATCCCTTTCAGCTCTTTAAACTCTTCTCATCCCACTCTTTAAAGCACTTTATCCCTGGATGGGATGAAGCCACCCTGAGATCCATCCTGGGGTCTGGCAGCTCCTGAAGGACACAGAAATCCCTGGGTGCCCCACAAAAAAAACACTGGGCTCTTTGAAATCCCCCTCTGCCGTCCTCTGCCAGCTGGCGAGTTGGGAGGAGAGCTGCAGTTAATTGTAATTAGAGATGTTAATAATTGAACAGGTGATGAACCAGGGCGTGGGGAGATTAAAGCCGAGATTTGCCGAGGGGGTTTAGGTGCATGAGCCCAATTAAGAAGAACAAGAGGAATTAGATGAAATCAAGGGTGAGTTCCCAAATCCTTTAAGCCTTGGCAGGAGACGGGGATGGAATGAGCTTTGTCCGTTCTCTGCTCCATCCCGGTGCTGGACTGGGCAGCTCCCATTGTGGCCATCGTGGTGCTGATCCAAGGGCCAAAGGACTGGGCAGAGTTCAGCAGCACCACAGATCAGCAGGATGGGCCACGATTCCCGACGTTCCCATGGATTTGGGGGACGTTCCCAGCTCCAAGGGTGTTCGTTGTCTCAGCACGTGCAGCCGGAGGGGTCACCTGCTGCTCCTGCCAAGAGCAGCTCCATAAAACCTCCCTGGGCTCGGCATCTCCATAGCCCCTTCTTCCCAACCAGCCCTTATCTTCCCGGAGCTGCTTCCTCAGGCGTTGCAAATACCGCGATCCCTTTCTTCCCAAATGCTCCACAAGGGACACTGGGCATTTAATTTCCAAACAAACCCCTCGGATTTTTTTTCCTTTTTTCCCCTGCTTCTCCCCAAGTGGTTGTAATAATAATAATAATTAATCGTAAGCAGAGCTGACTCCTCTGAATGGGACAATGGTGACACTGGTTGGCAGCTCTATCATCCTTCCCAGACAGCGACTCGCTAATCCTGGAACAGGAGGAATTGTTTTTAACACCCCAGTTGTTATGAACAGGGCAACATCCTTGGGATAAATCCTGTCCTTCTGACCTAAAAAGTGATGGTCTGGGTTTGGGGGTGGTGGGAGATGCTTGGAGCACCCCATGGGACCAGCATGGGTTGGATATATTTAAAATAAAATAAATTAAACACAACCCCCAGCCTGGAAAACAGAGGGGAGCAGGAGGCTTGGAGCACAACACTCCAAATTTTTAGGGAGGCCCTTCCCACCATGGAGCTGCTCCTTTAAAAATTAATAGTTTATTCCACTTTTTCCCTCTTCCCTCTAATTGACTGGTTGAGGGTTTATTTTTCCTTCTCAAGTAGAACAATGGGAGGGTTTTGAAGCTGGCGGTGCAATAACGCCGGAATCTTCACTTTCCCCATTATGATTCCTCATTAGAAAGTTATTTCCCCACGATTTGAAATATAAATGATGCCTTTGATGTCTGCCTCTTTAAAATGGCTCTTTCTAATTTCCTCCTTTTAATTTTTTTTTGCCCAAAAAGATGCTCTTCCCCCCCTCCCTTTTCCCCTCCCCAGCCCCCAGCACCGCTTAACTCACCCCCTGTGCTCCGATGCGCCGCTGTAAACACGGCTTGGGCAGAATAAATAAACTGCCTCGAATTGCAAGATTTTGCTTTGAACAAATGGGATAATTGGGGCAGCTGGAAAAAAAAAAAAAGGAAAAAAGAAAAAAGAAACAGCCTTGGATGCGATTTCTTTTATTATATTTTTTAAAGGAGGGGGAATTAAAGGCTGAGCTTTCCTGCTTTGGAGCGTGGAGCACTGAGCGGTGCGAGCCCAGCTGGGCGGGCAGTGCTGCCACCAGTTGTGTCCCCACCACCTTCTCCAGCTCCTTCTCCCCTTTCCCAGTTTTCCTGGCGGGGCGGGACAGGGGCTGCAATGTGCTGGTGGAGGCTCCAGATAAGGCCCTGCCAATTTTGCTGGGAGTTAATTAAAGCCGGTGCTCCTCACGCTGGGGCAGTGCCAGCTCCCGCTGTCGCTCCCTGGGCTGCAAATATTCCCCTTTCCTTGAGCATTGTCCGTAGGGCAGCAGGGACAGACAGAAGGAGGGGTGTGGGTATACAGGAAAAGCCTTCTCCCACCACCAGCTCTGGGTGGACGAGCATCCCATATCCCATAAAGATTTCCTTGGCAAAGCCGGTGTCTGCCCACGAGTGCCAGGCTCTGCCTGCCTGATGCTGGCGATAAAACCCTGATGTGGGAATTTAATTAAAAACGATTGTTTCCTTGGCAGGGCAGGATCCCACCCTCTGCTTCCAGATGGATCCGCGGGAGCGGGTTCAGCGGGGTGTGGGATATCCGGAACGGAGACTGACGGAGTGCGGGACAGAGTGGGGCAACTGTGGGAGCACATCAGGAACAGGGGAGAGGAAAAGTGATGCCAGCCCAGGCTGGCAGCATCCCTCGGGATTCTGGGAGATGGGAGATGCTCCCTGAGAAGCACGAGCAGCCTTGTGCCAAGGCAGAGAAGTCAAGGGAAAAGTCGCTCCATCATTTTTTACTTCCTTGGTTTAACCTTTCCCTCTCCAGATCCTCCAGCTGAACTTCCAGACATGAAGTGTCCCATTGGTGCTGAGCATCCCAGGAAAGCAAGGAGAGCTTGGGGCCATCCCAGCTGCACAGTCCCGCCCCGGATTTATCCAAGGAATGCTGGAAGGAAGCATCTCCCTGAAAAATTAACATCAAGCTGGTGTATTCCTCTACTCTGTAGCATCCCAAAAATCGTGACTGGTTGGGATTCAAACTGTGTCTACCATGGAAAGGGAGCAAGCCTTGGAAAAACCGTCTGGCAAAAGGGAGCTTGGAATCACAGAATCACAGAATCACAGAATCACCAGGTTGGAAGAGACCTTCAAGATCATCGAGTCCAACCCATGCCCCAACACCTCAACTAAACTAAACCATGGCACCGAGTGCCACATCCAATCTCTTTTTAAACATGTCCAGGGATGGTGATTCCACCTCCCTGGGTAGACCATTCCAATGTTTTATCACTCTTTCTGTAAAAAACTTTTTCCTAACATCCCAACCTATATTTCCCTTGGTGCAGTTTAAGACCTTGTCCTCTCGTTCTGTCAGTTGCTGCCTGAAGAAAGAGACCGACCCCCACCTGACTGCAGCCACCTTTCAGGGAGTTGTAGAGAGTGATAATATGGATGCTGAAAAAGCTTCAGCAGAGAATTTCTTCAGCTCTCTGCAGCATTTTTGTGAGAGCTCTGTCTTTCCCATGCAAGTAACTCAAAGCAATGTTACAGTTTTGTAAACTTCTTGCAGCTGCAGGTTGTTTTGCAGGATTGTTATGGTTCTAACCAGAAAAACATTGAGAGATGGATGTCTTAGAACATGGCCAATCCCCTCAAGGGTGGGATGGCCAAAGGACCAATTACCTTATGCCATTTAACACACTTTTGCGCACTAACATATAAAAGCCTTCTGAGAATTCATTAAAGCGCTTCTGTTTATCCCTGAGCCTGGACTTCGTGTCGTTTCTCTACTCGTCCATGGGAAAAACAGCGACATGATAAGGTCACCTCTGAGTCTCCTTTTCTCCAGGCTAAACAACCCCAGCTCCCTCAGACGTTCCTCATAGGGCTTGTGTTCCAAGCCCCTCACCAGCCTTGTTGCCCTCCTCTGGAAGCAGAGAACAACTCTGGAAAACACCTAAAAACTCATGGAAACCCTCAAATCCAGGGCAATTTTGTCCCATCTCATGCAAATCTGGCACCACCACCAAGGACCGAGCACCCCTCTAAGTCCCTGGATGGTGATGGACATCCAGGATAGCTTCCCTGGCTCCGTGGCCCGTGGATACCTGGAACAAGCTGCAAATTAAGATGGGAGTAGACAGGAGTGCATTTCACGTCTACATCAGGCTTGTTTTTACCAGCCCTGCGAGCTGGACGATGATTATTTTATAAAACCAGGATATTAAAGAGAGAATCAGGCTCAGATGAAAAATTCAAGAGCAACTCCGATTTAAGTTTTCATCTCCCAGCGATGTCCAGAGGATGGATGTCTGCAGGAAAAGGACAAACCGTGCATTAAAGCGAGAGCCAGATGATAAAAACCTTCACTTAAAATATACATTTCTGCCCCACGTTATTAATAACATGCGAGATTAATATTTTAAATGGGATGAATTTTAAAAAATGTCATTTCCAAGCCACATTGGAAGTTTTTTGCTGAGATTATGGAACAAGGGGAGGACCCCTCCCCGTATTCATTGCAAGAGCATGATGTATATTTTATAGATGTTAAACAGAAATATCATATTCCATCCCCTCCTCATCCTCTCCATGCTTTCCTGTGTCTGTTTGCACTTTGGAGCCAACACTGACCCAGCTACTTTCAAATGAGGCTGAGGAATTTGGGCTGGGAAAGTTGAAAGGGCCCTTTCTGCCAGGAGAAATTCCAGCTTCAATGGATGTTCCACTTCCAAAGGGCACGGGAGCAGCTCGGAGCCAGGTCCTTGTGTGCTGGAGCAGCAGGGAGAAGTCCATAACTCACTGCCGGGCCCAAGATGCATAATTTATGCCCAGCAATTCCCATCAATTGGTTATTAAAAGTGCCCTCCCTGGATTAAGCATGAACAAGGGAAGAGATAAATCTCGTTCCCAAGGTAACTAAGTCCCAATTATGCTCCACAGGGAAAACTTTGCTTAGTTTGCCCATTTTGCAGTCAGAAAGGAGTGTTTTGGTGCAGAGCAGGGCAGCATTCCCATCTATAACCTCCATGAAGGACCCTGATCCTCGTGGGCTCTCCAATGACCATGGGAGTGTGGAAATAATCATATCTTTAAAAATAAAGTGGAGCTGGATCCGTTGGCATCCAGGGCATCGTTTTTGCGGAGCTCAAAGAGTCATTTCCCTGGATGGCCTCTGGATGAGGCACAAAGAGCATCCTGGCATCACTGAGCCAAACAAAATGGAAATAATTAGGGAGAAAAGATAATTTCCTGGAGCAAAGCACCCTCCAAGCAGCCATTCTCTCCCTCCTAAATGCCGAGGATTGGAGCTCGAGGTCTCATTGAGATAACGACCATGAGCTGCTGGGGAAACTCTCTGGGGCAGGACGAAAGATTTGGGAGAATGAAACTGGGAAATATTCACTTCTGGAAGCTGCAATGCTGGGCAGTGGCTTTGTCGAGGAGAAGGTGCCCTGAACGCCTGGGATGGAAATGGGGGAGTTAAATTCTCTCACTCCCATCTCTGGGTGATTTTGTGCCAGAAGTTCAGGCTTTTTTTCCTTCCTGATGTGGCTGTTTGGACAAGATCCACCTTCTCTTGCCCAGGAATGCTCTTTATCCTGCAAGCTCCAGGTATGCTGGTGCTCTTGGCTGGGTTTTTGGAGGGTGAAGTGGAGGGAAGAGGTCGAATCCCCTTTATCTACGGCAATAAATAAAAAGCTATAAATGCCCATGATAAATAGCAAGTGCAATTAAAACCCACAGCAGCTGGTCTTGCTGCATCCCAACTCCACTGTTCCCTCATGGAAAGCCACACCCCACCGCCCCAGGTGTAAAAGCTTTGGGTTTCCTAATCCTTGCCCCATGTGGAGTTTATTTCCTTGTGAGATTATGGAATGTTCTTCCTATTTTCAGGCATTTCTTCGTGTTTTCAGGCGTTCCTGTCTGTTTTCAGGCATTCCATCTTATTTTCAATCATCAATAGATGGCACTCAAGAACTGCTCCTTCCTCCTGTCACCAGTCTGGGGATGGTGGAGAGGTGGTGGATCAACTGGGGAGCAACTTTGGGAGCTCAAAGGGCCTCCCAGCCCTTCTCGCCCTTCTTGGGAAGGCAAAGCCACGAGCTCGGGATATTCCAGGTCTCCAGGCATGACGAGGACTGTTTAAAGCAGAATAAAAACTGCTCAAGGCTTCCCAAGGACACACGTCCGTGCTGGTATCGGGATAGTCCCACATTCGCCTCTCCCCTGCTCCCGGTGCAAGGGCAGAAAAATCAGGCAGAGAGGGAGGGCAAAACCCCTCCAACCTCCTGCACCAAATTGCTTTTACTTAACAGCCTCGGTCAGCCTCAAGTAGGTCACAAGGCTGTGTGTGTATCTTCAGAATAAAGTCTTTAATCGGCTGATGGATATGAAAAAATAAATTACAGTGGCAAAATGTAATAAACGTTAAAGGGAAAATGATGAGAGTAATATAAGTACATTGATTTAACTAGGATGATATAGAGGAATTGTCTGCTTTATAGGTCTTTAGATGTCTATTAGCAGCTCTGTATTAAGGAATAGGGCTGTTCTCTTGATATACTTAAGAGCTGTCAGTAATTCCTATTTCACACTCCACTGCTTCAATTCAGAGAGCTCCGTGCAGCCCCAGCGACCCCATCCCGGGCTCGCTGGAGGGTGACCGCCTGCTGAAGGTTTCCTTTGCAGGCTCTGGGTTATGCAAAGCCCAAGGAGGAGCTTTGTCTGAATGACGCCTTCCCCAAGCCCGGCTCTTCCTCCCCAGCGGGGAAACGGGGCTTGGTTTGGGGGAAAACACCCCCAAAGCTTCACTCTGCAGGATCCAAGGTGTATTTTCCCTGTGTTTAGGGTCATACCCGTGTTTAATTTTAATTTTTTATACCTGCCTCCATGTGCTTATTTTCACCAAGGGGTGGGAAATCCATCCTGCTTTTCCTGTTGTCCATTTCCTTCTGCTAACGAGGGTTTCAGCCCAGCTCCCAGGCCAGCCTTAATGAAAATACAGGAATATTTTCCCAAAGCAGGGATGGAGACAGGGAGTCGGGAGCAAATTCACCCTCTGGGTGTGCCTGACCCATTGGGTTGGTCCTCAACCAGCAGAGACTCTCCATCATCTGAAAGGACACTTCTAACATGGAAAATATATTTTTATTTAAGAAAAACAGAACCTGGCTGAATTTTCTGGATGGAAGAGGCAACTCCTGGCCATGGCAGCACAGGACCACAAGGATATTTGATGTTTTTCCTTTTCCCTTTACCCCGTAGAGCCCCCAGAGTGGGGAGCAGCCCAGCCCTGCAGCCTCCGTCATGGAGACACCAGAAAACTCAGCCATCCCACATGGAAACATCCAGTATGGTGCTTTAACGTGGAAAAAAGGTGGATTAGTACAGTTTTTTTTCCCATTCCCACCACAGAGAAATAAAAGCCCTCCTTAGTCAGACCTGCAGGGTCTGTGTCCCTGCTCAGGAGAGGCTGGGATGCAGCTGCTGGCAGTGGCTTGGCAAGGATGAGCATTCCAGTGCCACCAGCCACTTTTCCTTCTGTTTGCTGCCCTCCCCCCCAAAAAGAGAAGGTTATTGAAATTGAGATTTTCAAAGGGGAAAAAGCAAAAGGGTGGGAGCACGACGAGGTTTGCAGACACCCAACACAGCCATGGGAGGAAAAAGCAGAGTTTTTGGGAACGTCGCATCTTCATCCCAGCTGAAAGAAGAAGAAAAAACCATTTTTTTTTAAATAATAGCAAAAAATGTGAAAAAATTTTTTTTTCTCCAGGGTTTGTAGCTGTAGATGCCATGTGACTCTGACCAGTCTTGGGATGTTCCTGCCATCCTCCTGGTGGGATGCTTTTCCATGATGTCCAGGAGAGAAAACCCCAAGTCGTGATAGAGCCCATTCCAGCTGGAAACAAAAGGGTTCAGCCCTCTGAGGGTGGAGCAGGAGGGATAGGACAGAGTTCAACTCCAAAATCTAAATAAAACACTGAATAAAAGAGAGATAGGATGGGTTTGATCCGAAACTGCCTTTCCTGCTTCTTAGCAAGACAGAAACATTTTGGAAAGTATCAGAAACATGATAGAAAGTTGTTTTCCTTGATATTTCATAACATTTTCCCCTGCAGCATTTTGGCCGCTTTCTCTTTCTTTTCTTTTTTTTATGGCTTACAAGTAAAAGAGGTTTTTATCGAAAATCTGTTTTTCAGGAACAAGAAAATCAATAAAAATGTATCAGTTCATGCTTTTGTTAAAGAACCAGGAAAGGTCCCCCTGTGCAAAAAAGAAACCCAAAATGTCTCATTTGGGTTGGAAAAGGAACTTTTAATGTCTCGTTACAAGAGATGGATCCTGCACTTGACGCCGAAGATTTTGCATAAGTTTGTAAAAATCCCAGTGCCATCGTGAGCGAATCCTAAACCAAATAAAAGAGGGCAGAGATCATCGAAGAACTGGTTTGCAATGATTGATTTGGCCAATTCCAGCCCTAACCGAATTCCTGAGGCTTCAATAATCTCTTTAGCATCGTCAGGTCGGGCTGTGCACGCAGCCGTTGGTCCGATGCCGTTCCTTCCTTCTCTTTATTAACAACCCGAAGCCAGGGATGCAGTGGAATTGATCTGGCGCTTCCCTCTGAATCTCCTGCCCTCCACGTGTGGATGTTTCACCTTTGGGAAGGACTCCAGAGAGCCAGCAGTGTTCTGCATCCCGACTGGATCCTTGGGAGCCGTTACAGGGATGCAGAGCTGCACTTTGGCTCTGTAAATCAGCAGCTTTTAACCCCCCTGAGCACAAACAGAGGGAATTTTCCCCATCCCTCGGTCCAAGCCAGGATGCTGAAGGACAAAGGTGACTTCTGTATTTTTAATTTATTAATCTCAGCTGCTCTTTGCTTTTCCTTCACAGGGTTTTTCACCTCTACTTTCTTTTTTTATGTTTTCCTTTTTTTTCCCTGGCCATGTTCCAGCCGATCCAGGATGTGTTTGGTATTGCTGTTCCCATATCAAAGCACTCAATGTGCACAGATTTCAGTGAATTGTGAAGGAAAGCAGGAGATGCTTTTATCTCTGCGCCTCTTCCCAGGATCGCCCGGAGCCCAGACTTGCCTCTGTCTCAGCCGCATGATCCGGCTGTGGCCCCAAAGCCTCTCTGCGAGCCCAGGGAGGGGGTGGTGGGATGGGGAAAGCATCCCTCACACCTCTGGAGCTGGGAACAAGCCTTTGCTCCAGCGTGGATTTCTGGACAGCCTTCCAAAGGGCAGCAGGCTCGAGCTGTGATCCGGATCCAAGGAGGAGATGGAAAGCTCCTGGTGCTCCTGTCTCATTCCTGACACTTCCATCTCACCCCCGGGACTTCCGGCTTTACACCTCCTGCCACCTGCTGGCATCTCCCTCCTGGAACTTCCACCTTCTCCCTGGTGCTCCACTCGTCTCACCTCTGGTGTTTGCATCTCTCTCGGTGTTTCCATCTCCCTCCTGGTGTTTCCATCTCATTCCTGGAGCTTGGACCTCAGCATTCCTCTTTCCATTTCACCATTCCCATTTGCACCTCCCCATTCCTGTTTGCATCTCCCCATTCCTGTTTACATCTCCCCATTCCTGTCTGCATCTCCCCGTTCCTGTTTCCCTCTCCCCATTCCTGTTTCCCTCTCCCCATTCCGGTTTCCCTCTCCCCATTCCTGTTTCCCTCTCCCCATTCCTTTTGGCACTTCACCATTCCTGTTTCCACCCCTGCCAATGCCCCCAGCCCCAAAATGCCTCTGGGAGCAGCCAGCCATGAGCTGCTCTCATTGCTCAGCACAGAGTCCCCAGATTTTGGGATTTATGGTAGTTTAAGGAGGTTTGAGCCCCTCCAGGATCTCCCCTGAGCTCGCCCCTCCTTCTGGAAACGTTCCCGTCCGGGAGCTCCGTGGGCTCGTCAGGCAGCAGCCAGGAGCCACCTGCCCTACAGCAGCTGGAAAATGGAGTGAGCTGGAGCGAGAGCCGCGCGTGCAGAGGAACATCTCAGCCCTGGAACTGCCAAGCTGCTCGCAGAACAGATGGCTCCAGGTTAAATGTGAATTGCAAACCTAAAAAATAAAAATGGTGTTTGTGCCCTTCCCGGCACCTTTATGATATATAAAGATACAGCAAGTGGTTTTATTTCCTTCGGAGGAAACGTGGTTGGGGTTTTTTATTCTTTTATTGGGTTGGGGATTTCTTTTCTCTTGCATTAGGGAAAACAAGACAGGAGCTGGAGGAGCTGAGCTGGGTTTTGGGGGTATTTCAGCTCTGGGAACGGGCAAATCTTATGAAAATGCTAAAGCTGCAATGCAATAAATTGCATGAATCATGGAAATAATACAAGTTCTCCCTATGGAAGACCAAGGGAGAGGTGGGAGGATGCAACCAGCTCAGACTGGGACTGGAGCAGGGAAAAGCCATTGGGATCTCCAGGAGAGCTCCCGAAGTCAGTTTGTGTCAGACAAAGAGTGTAAGTGCCCTCTCCTCCTTCAGCTGGGCATCACAGTGGAGTTAAAGTGGCATGTCACAAAAATTATCTCTCCCAGTTCCACTTTATTCTCCTGGAGTGGAATTATCCAGGAAGTCATTTGGAAGCACTGTGTTTTATTTTGGGCTCGCTTGGAATGAGGCAGCAGAGAGGTAAAACCACCCCTTCAGCCCCGCTTTCCCCTTCCCCAGGGCAGATTTATTCGCTGTGACAATCCCTCCATGCCTTATCCTAACGACAGCTTTAGACACAGGTGGGACAATTAAATGGAGAAATAAGATTGTGGTTACTCCATAATCGTTCATTAATGCAACGCTTGCTATTCAGACAGAGACAAAAGAGGCTGTGCTTCTTTTTGGAAAATAAATCTCCCACTGCTTATTTTTTCCCCCATGTAGCGAGAAAAAATATATTATTCATATGGAGACAAGGACCAGCTGAAGGACTTGCAGCTGAGGCTGTGGCTGGAGCAGCAGGAGTTGTGCCTGGCAGGTTTGGAGCTGGGAACGCTGCGAGGGAAAATCAGCATCGGGGTAAGCAGGGAGACAAAACCCATCGTGGCTCACCCACGTGGCAATTTCCTCCAGCAGCCGGATAAACGGAGCCTTTCGGCTTGGCTTTGTCAATTAATTCAACTTCTGGCTCACCTTTTGGAGAGAAGGAAAAGGGGGGAAAAAGCTTTTCACAGCTTTCAAAAATAGCGCAGCAAAATGTTTTGGCATTTGTGAAACAAAGCCTTTCACTTCAGAGGTACCGGCATGAGCAGCTCAGCGTTTTTCAAAGGTTTGCTGCTCTTTAATTCTTTTTTAACCTGAAATTTTTCATCTCATTAACATAATCCTGAATTCACACTGCTCTGGTGCTCCTCAAACATCATTTCCAGCAGATGCACAAATTGATCACAAAACCCCCTTCGAAGTGTATTGACTTGAGGCCATGGTTTTTCCCAGATTCACACCTTATTCCCAATTTCCCTGCACAGATTCACACCTTATTCCCAATTTTTCCATCAGGAAATCCATCCATGACCTACTGGTGAGCAATGCAGCTCGGTGACAAGCCCACCTGGGGTTCCCCACGTGCCCAAGAGGGTTTGCAGCAGCTCTGAGCAGCTTCCAGCTGTGGGAAGGATGGGACTGAGGAGGGAATACACCCTCAGTCACTGAGCTCTAAACAGAACTGTGGGTGAGGGGGCTTGGTTTATTGGGGAAAATTCAGAGGAAGTTCAGCTGGAGTTATGTAACGTAGAGGCAACATGTGGTTGGTTCTGTCACAGATATCAGTACGTACAGGTGGGATCCATCTCCGTTTGGTGGCATCCTCCTTGCTTTGTGTTCATTCCCGTTAACTCTGCATCCCCCAAATGCCTCCGTGGCCCAGGGGAACGTCTGTGGCCACAGCTGGGTGCTCTCCTTCAAACAACACACTCCCACCCCTTTGCATCTGGATATACCTGTGAGACGATGGGCCTGGGTTTAGAAGCTTGGAGGTGTCCATAAATCTTCATTTTAGGTGGGTGGGAATGTGGTTTTGGGCATGTACACCCTCAGATCCAGGACTTCAACAAAATACTTCAGACAGGGAGGGTCTGGGGGATTTCTTCCCTCTCCACTTGGTCAAAGCCATTTTGTTGTCAGCATAATTCCCTGGATTTCATCAGAAATGTGTTGAACAGACTTTCCTAAGTGGTGGAGACCCTGACTGTGGGGGGATTTAAATGACGTGTGGATGTGGCACTTGGGGAGGTGGGTTAGAGGTGGCCTTGGCAGCAGGGGGTTAAACGTTGGACTTGATGATCCTGGAGATCTTTTCCAGCCTAATCAATTCTAGGATTCTATGAAAAAGCCCTCCCAGTGTGGGCAGTGCCAAAGGACTGACTCAAACTGGCTGCCACCGGAGTTGGAATTGGCACAGGGCGATGCTCATCCCTGCCTGGAGCTGTGGGATTTTGCAGTGGGATAGGCAGCTCACCGGGCAGGGCTTTTGGGGTGCGGGTTCTTCCTTAAAAAGTATAGCGGGTCTCACCTGGGTCCTTTGGGATGCCCTGCCCCGGGTGCTGGCACCTGGAGTGTTGTGGAGAAGGGATGCTCTGACTCCGTGCCCGTTCTGGAAGGTGCTGAGCATCTCATTAGCTCAAGGGCTGGATCCTCATTTCCACTCCAGCCTCTCCAGGCTGCAAACGCAGCTCCCAGAGCCCTTTTATGTTCAGAGCAGCTCAAGTGCAAATGAGAATCAGGCCCTCCAGTGCCATCTCTTTTCTTCCAAAGAGGAAAAATCTCCTTGACTACAGGGAGTGAAGTGGGTCAGGATGGTTTGGGGTTGACTTAAACTTCCTTGATGCCGTGCTGGGTGATGCCTGCCCTCCACTTGAGAGCCAAAGTGTTTAAGCTGCTTTTGGAGGCAAGGAGAGTTTGCAAACCCAGGCTCAGCATCCGTGCAGGAGAGAAGACGCTCTCCCCATCACTCCAGCATTGGGCAGAAGGGTTTTCCCAGTTCTCCTGGGAACAGACAAGCAGGCAATGGTCAAGGTCAAGGAACTCTTGTGGCCTTCGCTGCCAGAGGAGTGACATTGCCCAGGCATGCCCGGCACGGCGCGTTCCACTGCACTGATCTCCTGCATTTTGTGCTCCATTGCTCCACGAGAGGACACAGCGTTCGGAGCGCGGCGACATCAATCCGGGCGCGTGGCTGGGGCTCCTGCTGTCAGGGATGGGAAGGTTCTGCAGCGGAAAGGGAGACGGATCCATCCACAGAGTAAATACCTGGGGATGGTGTTAATTAGTGCAAAAGGAGGAGGAGGGAGGTGATTTGGCTGGGATACACACAAAGATGTTCATCTGCCAGGGAGTGGGTAATGAGGCTGGACCAAGTTAATATCTGGGGCTGGAAGGCGTTCAGATGAGGACGTGTCAATGCCTGGGAATGAGGATTTTGGAGATGGGGCTGTCAAAGCCATCCAGGATCTTCAGAAACCCTTGGTAAGGTCACTCCGACCCTACTGATAACGGTATTGAGGACACCTCCTTCCACAGAGGGTGCCAGTGATGTCCCTGCCCCATGTCTCAGCACTGCCACAGCACCTCGGTGACTCCAGCCCCCTGACCTGGAGCTGGGATACCAAGGCAGCCTGGATCTCCCAGCCCCACTCCCAAGGCAGCCTGGATCCTCCACCCCCACTCCTGACAGAGCCATGGGATGGGACGGGATGTAACGAATGGGACGGGATGGGATGGAATGAGTTGCATTTGCCGATTCACTGCCTCTCCAGCGACGTCAAAGAACCCTCTGAGGAGCTTTTCTTGGCACTTCATCAGAGAAGAGCTCGGCTGTGGCATCTTAAGGACTTCTCAGGTGAGGTGCATCCTCCCTGAAATAAAATCCCGGTTAATGCACAGGTGTGGAAAGGACAAGATTCCTTTTGGCACCACAACTCCCAGCACCTGATTACAGCCCATTCCCAGGAGGAATGCACGGACAGGGAATGCTTGTGCTTTGATACACAACCTATTTACTGTCTCCTCACCATTCCCATGTCACTGGAGCCTCCAGCAGGGTCCCTGCAGGGTGAGACGGGGTCCTCCCCACCACAGGGACCACGCAGGGATCATTTAAGGGACTTGGCAGGGGTTGCCGTGGATCTCACTCTGATTTCCCAACAGAAATCACCCTAACAACCAACTTCAATTATCACAGGAGAGATCCAGCGTCCTCATCCTCCCTTTACACCAAGGAGAATGTGCCAGGGGAATCTGAAATTCAGATTCCTCCCATTGGAATGATATCTGTCACTATCACTTGTGTAACAGCAGCTTCCAGAGCCTGTGGAAGTGACTCCCCGTGTGCTGGATGCTGCCCACATCCAGCCCTCCCGTTATCCTCATTGCCATTGTTATGGAATAAATCATTCCTTAAGCTTCTCTCTTTCACTGCAAATTGTCCATGAAACACTTGCAATCTCTGCAGAGAGACACCCGGCTTGACAGCCTAAATCAGATCAGTAATCAAATCCCGATCCCAGCCCCTGCTACCTGCTCTGAGTTATTGGGACCACAAGGTGTTGGAAAAAAATCAACAAACTCTGCAGGAAAAAAAAAAAAGAATGTGTGGGAAAGGTTTCTTCCACTTAGAGCTGAGCTGGAAAGATCTGGATGTCTCTCATATTTGTTATTTACTCTTTATTTCTAGATATTTGAGCTCTGGGTCTTGGCAGAGCTTACACTCGTCACCTGCACCAGCCAGGCCTCGGATCAAGGAATCCCCGTGGTGACCAGCACAACACAGACACAGAGCTCAGGGAGCAGGGCCAGCAGGGGCGGAGCAGGATGGCAGCTCTTTAGGCTACTCCTAATCCTGGAAAAAAAACTGTATTGTGCAAAAACCCCCATGTTTCGATGGCTTGCAAAACTTGTGGAATAAATTCCTGGCATTCCCTGACCTGGATGCCCCATTTGGTGCCTTGCTTAGGGCATCAAGGAGTCAAAATCTTTCCTCAGTGACATATTGTCAATGATTTTTGGGTTTTTTTGAGATTTAGCACCTCTTTCCCACATAGCACAATAAAAGCTTTGCCCCCCTCTTCCCAGCCCAGCCGGGATGTTGTGGATGAAGAACTCCAGGGATCAGAGCAGCCCCAGCTGGATCTGTACCAAGCCTCTGTCTCTGCAATTGGACTCCTCGCGGAGACAGCAAAGCTGGGGGCTCCAAACTGCACTTGCACCTCCTTCTAGGATTTTTTTGGCTCAAAACATCCCTGCCTGGAGAAATCAGGTGTTGTTCCACAGGCTGAGGATGGGGAGAGGGCAGTGGTCCCTTCCAACCCAAACTTTGTTGCACCCTTGATAACCCCCTTTAATTATTCAGTTTCACAGAAAATGAGTTTTTCTTCATTTTCAAGTGAGGCTTCCAGGCTTTATTTGTAAGATGGGCTTTTTCTTCTGTGTTTGTCCCATTCCCCCAGTGCTTTGCTTGGCAGAGCAGCCAGAGCTGCCTGGGCTTGCAGCCTCCACCTTCTCATCGCTCCAAAAAAGCAGCCCCAGCTCCAGAGAAAGCAAATGGGAGGCTGGAATTTATTTTATACCCATTTAATGAAGCGCCAGGGAAGGAGTTGGATGCGCTGGCCCCCGATTCCACATTTGTTTCTCTGCCTGACTGAGCGCCAAAGCCTCGGCAAAGGCTTAGAGAAGTCCTTTCACCACAAAAAAAAAAGTGGTTCAGAAGTGGTGGAGGGAGATCAAGCACCCAATTTCTTCTTGCCGGAGAACCAGAGTCACTCGTGGAGAGGTTTGATCCCTGCTCTGGAAGAGATATTTCCACCAGCTGGATCCGTGCTGCCTCCCACCGCCTTCTCCACTCCGGCACTTCCCCGAGGATTGTGGCTAAATGGGATTTCAACTCCCCCATCCTTATCGCAGCCTGGTGACAGCTGACCGAGCCTCGGGCTGATTCTTTCTCACTCTTGAAAAACCATGTTCACATTTATGTATCTCCTTTTTCCCAGCCGCTGTGGCACTGCCTTGATCCTCTCCCGTTTGCACTTCCTCGTTCTTCCCGGCTTTCTGCCTTGCCTGGCGAGGGCCGGGCGTGTTTTACACACTGCAGAGGAGCTGCAGCCCCTTTAACAGGAACAACCCTCCCCGGTATCGCCTGGATCTCGCCCCAGGCTGGCAGGAGGAGGATTTGGCAGCCCCAGGGTCGGGGCACGGCCGCTCTGAAGTTGTAGGAGAGTATTTACAGGGACACAGGGAAGAGATTATATCCCAACGGTGGGATAAGGTCTATAAAAGGAGGAACTCTTGACTTGCCCCATGCAGCACTTACCCAGCTGTAAAAAAATCCTCTCTTTTCTTCTCTCTGCTGGTAATTAAATCACCGGCTTCATGTTCCAAATCCCGGGCTCAGGAAGGCTCAGGCTGTGTCCTGTGAGGAGTTGGGGTGCCGGGGGATTTTGGGATGCTCAGACATCAGAGGGATGCTCTGTGTGCTGATCCTGCAGCTTCATCCCTCCTCCAGCCTCTTCCCTTCGCAACGCTCCCACTCATGGAGCGTTTAAATGCCCTTAATGTGACAAAACTGGGGTGCAGGACAGGAATTAGTGTCCCAGTGTTGTCCAGTTTGAGCTCCAGGTTTATATTCCTGGAGTAACAGGACAAGGGGGAATGGCTTCCAACAAGTTTAGATGGGATATTGGGAAAGAATTCTTCCCTGCGAGGGTGGAGAGGCCCCGGCACAGGGTGTCCAGGGAAGCTGTGGCTGCCCCATCCCTGGGAGGGATCCAGGTCCTTCCATGAGTGGGGGCTTCATCCATCCAAGGGAATCCCTTCTCTCCTCTGCCCCCTCCAGCTCCTTCTCAGCTTGGGTAAGTACAGATACAGACAGAGATGATATGGATATGGTGGATGTGGACATGGACGTGGACGTGGACGTGGATATGGATATGGATATGGATATGGACATAGGTATGGACGTGGGTATGGATATGTATATGGGTATGGATATGGACATAGGTATGGACATGGATATGGATGTGGATATGGATATGGATATGGATACGGACATGGATATGGACATGGATATGGATATGGATATGGATATGGATATGGATATGTACATGGGTATGGATATGTATATGGATATGGAGGATATGGATATGGACATGGGTATGGATATGGATATGGATATGGGTATGGGTATGGACATAGGTATGGACATGGATATGGATGTGGATATGGATATGGATATGGATATGGATATGGATATGGATATGGATATGTACATGGGTATGGATATGTATGTGGATATGGAGAATATGGATATGGACATGGGTATGGATATGGATATGGATATGGATATGGACATGGGTATGGACATGGATATGGATATGGATATGTACATGGGTATGGATATGCATATGTATATGGATATGGAGGATATGGATATGGACATGGGTATGGATATGGGTATGGGTATGGGTATGGACATAGGTATGGACATGGATATGGATATGGACATAGACGTGGACATGGATATGGATATGGATATGGACATAGGTATGGATATGGACATGGGTATGGATATGGACATAGGTATGGACATGGATATGGACGTGGATATGGATATGGATATGGACATGGGTATGGATATGGATATGGATATGGACATGGATATGGATGTGGATATGGACACGGATATGGATATACATGCTAAGGATATAGACACAGACATAGGTTTTAGGGATACGGATGGTGTGGATATGGATATACAGACAGATACAGGTATAGGTACAGTTATAGATACGGGTTACATGGATATTGATACAGATTATATGGATATAGATTATATGGACATGGTTATCAATTATTTGGATATGGACAGGAATGACATGGATGTAGCAACAGATGCAGATACAGATACAAATAGAGTTGATATGGATATAGATGATAACAAAATAGATATTGATATTGATATTGATATTGATATTGATATTGATATTGATATTGATATTGATAGAGTTTAAATGGTCATGGACAAGGACATGGACCTGGATGTGCATGCTAAGGATATGGATACAGACAGATTTCATGGATATGGATATAGACAGATTTCATGGATATGGATGTATAGACAGATATAGGTGTAGCTAGGGGTGCAGATCCTATGGATATAGATACAAGTCAGGTGGATATGGATATAAATTATATGGATATGGATATGGATATGGATATGGATATGGATATGGATATGGATATGGATGGCATGGAAATATCTACAGATGCAGATGAAGATACAAACAGAGATGATACAGTAACAAGTATAGATAAAGATAAGATAGAGATAAAGGTAAAGATAAAGATAAGACAAAGATAGAGATAAAGATAAAGAAAGAGACAGAAACAGACCGAGACCAAGGTATAGATATGTAGATACAGGTATGGATATAGGTATGGATATAGGTGTGGATACAGGCGTGATGCCGTGAGAAAAGGATGTCATTTTGGGCCACTCAGCCCCTGCTCATGGGGAGAAAACCTCACCCCAAGCTGAGAGCTGAAAGGGAGGGAAGAGGAGGGAAGTGGATCTGTCCCATCAGAAGCTCCTGCAAAAGCCCCTGCTGGGACAAAAGGCATTCGTTACATTAATTGGTGCTGGAGATAGCGCCGAACAAATGAAAGTTATTAAAGGAAGGGAGATGGATGGAGCTCAAGGCATCCGTTTGTTTTGCCAGCGCCAAATTCATTTCCAGAAAAAGCCCTTATCAATTCCCAGGGAATAGTTTGCCCTGTCAGTGCCGAGCGGGTGTTAATGTTCTTTACGGCCCCGTTCGAGCTGCTGCAGTGACACCAATCTAAATAAGGGAGGAAGGAAGGCTTAATCAGCCTGTCACTGACCAGTTATTAACATTTGAGAACAAGGGCATTAAAGGAGAAAATTCTGAGAGGTCAATTTGTACTTGAGGAGAGAAGCCAAAAAGATAAGGAGGAGAGCAGCCACATCCTCCAGGCAGCGGTCACGGTGCCGGCCGTGAGAGCGGGATGGATCCGCCTGCCACAGGGACACCCAGGAGGCACAAAGGACACAGTCCAGCCCAGGACCCTCACAAAGGTGTCCCCCCGGTGAGGGTCTCCAGCTGCAGCCCAGCTCCCCCCATGCCCTTGGCAGAGGCTTCCCGCCTCCCTCTCTCACTCCGGTCCCTGCGCCCCAGAGCGGCTGCGATTGCTCTGACAGCCCCGTGGGATGAAAGCTGTGTGCTTAGATATGGTTTATCCCTTCCAACCCCTGATGATAATCCGGGATTAGTCCTCCCCGGATATGATTACGTTTTGCCCACTCTCTTTGAAACGACTCCGTTCTGGCCCTTTTTGCTCCCACTTGTCCCACCAACCCTCAGGAAAACGGTTTGCCAGGCTCTCATTAAGCCCTGCTGGCAGCAAAGTCCCCCCAGGATCCCAAATGACCTGACATGCGTGTCCCTCACGGGCTGCACGGGATCTCATCCCTGCTCCAGAGCTCGGCATCCTCCTCCTCCCAACACCCATCACCCTCCTGTCCCCATGGGGACCCTGCAGGGCCCTGGTGTGTAATCCATGTATTCACCTTCCATAATACGAAAGCTCTGCTGGTGCCTCTGGCCCTCGTTTCCCCAGGCAGCTGGATCTGTGGAGAAACATCACCCAGGCTCCGCTGGGGAGCACGGAGCCATCTGGGAAGCTGGAGCTGCTGCTCCACGTTGGGTTTATTCTCTCTCCGCATTGCTGGGCCATCAAAGGAGTTGTGTGGCAACTCTCTGGCTGTTTGAAGGAGCAGCAGCAGAGCCAGCAGCTGTCCCTCAAACTATTTCTCCAGGGTGAAGGAAAAGGGAGAGAAATAAAAAATTCAAAATTAAAAAAAAAAGGAAAATCAAATTTGCAGCCATGGAGTCAGGAGGGCCAGCAGTTCTAGTGTGATTTTTCACAGTTCTGGTGTGATTTTTTATTTTAAGAGAGGAGAGATGGAATGGAATGGAATGGAATGGAATGGAATGGAATGGAATGGAATGGAATGGAATGGAATGGAATGGAATGGAATGGATTGAGTTGGACTGGGTTGGAAGGGACCTCCAAAGATCACCCACTCCACCCCCTCTGCAATGAGCAGGGACGTTCCTTTTGTTTCATTTCCAAGCTCAGTGCTCCCAGGGAAGCTGATTTCCAGGTGTCTGGACTCTGGAAGGCCTCTGGATAACATAAGCTCTCCCAAAACAACCACTGGAAGGGACTCTTGGTGGGACAGAGATTTGGGATGCAGCAATTCCATTGTGCAGCTGCCTTCAGCCCCCAGCTGTGTGACACAGACCAGTTCTTGCCACGTACAGACCTGAATCCATGTGATTTGGGGGTTCCGAGGGGTGCAGGGATGAACCCAGGATCAGGCAGTGGATGAGACACAGCCAGCACATTCCAGCCTTCGGGATGGTAGCTTGTCCTCCTCATTTATCCCACTTTTCCTTCCTCCCCATGAGGTCCACACAGCCAGGATCCCCTCCAAGTCCTGCTGGAAGGTTTTACTGTGTTTCACACCATTTTGCCAGGATATCCCTCTTTCCTCCTTCTCCCCTTAACCCAGAGGCCCAGCCCATAATAACTGACTCAGCACCACTAACGAAGGGAAAATCATTAAATCCGGGGAGGTGCAAAGGACACGTGTTAATTTTGATGGAATTTTTTGCTGGAGAGGTGGCTGCAGCATCCAACCCCTCCGATCCTAGGCTCAGCACAGCCGTGACATCCCTGGGTGGGGTTTGGGGACCAAATGAGGCTCTTTAGTCCTTAGCGTCTCACAGGAGGCGGGAAAAAATAACACCGAGCCTCCAGTCCTGGTCCTCGTTTCTCTGATGGCCCCTCTCGGAAGATTTGAATCCGTGAAAGATGGTTTTAATACCCGCTGCGCCGCAGGGAGATTTGTTTGGTGACAGCTCATGTTAAAGTCAACCAACCCCAATCCACCCGCTAAATAAACGGTGCCGAAAGTTGGGCTCCCCTCGCCGCGCTGGGGAGGGCGGCGGGGGAGATGGATGGGTTTTATTATTGCCATTATGTCAATTATTATTATTATTATTATTATTTATTGGGCGAATGGAAGGCGAAGCAATTCCTTGTGCCGGTCCCAAGGCCCAACTGGCAGGGCTGGCTCGGGATGATGGAGGAGCAGCACAATAACAGCAAATTATAAATCATCGCCTTTTGTTTGCGGCTGAGCGCCGCGAGTCAGGGATGCACCCTCCACCCACTTCCCAAAAAACGGGGGCTGGAGGAAAAGTGGCACAGCACTGATCCCAAATGCAGCAGGGATGGTGTGGCCATCACACCCCGACTGCCCCCAGCACACACGGGGTGGAGGAGCTGGGCTTGCCTTGCGGTGAGCCGGCCCAAACAGCCACTCAAAGTGTGGAATTTGGCTTCCCTTTCCTCATTAGAGCTGATTACACTAATTGACATGTTTGTTTACAGTGGGATATATTTTGTTGTCCTTTTTCTTCCCCAACTTTGTTATTTTTTGGAGCTAGAATGATGTGGCTGCTGCCAAAGAGTTGGAAAAGGAGCAGATCTCCAGGGAATGGCCGCCTCCTCCTGCAAGGCAGGGCTGGGAGGAGCGGAGACTTTCATACCAAAGGCCCTTGAACCCAAACCGCTTTATACCAAACACACTTGAACCTTTTCAGCTCAGGACTTCTTTTATAAAGTGCCCTGAGCCTGCTTAAAAGGATTAACGGCCTCCTGGTGACCCAGCCATGGCTTTCCATGAGGAAGTTTCCCTGCATTCCATCTTTTCCCCCATGGAATTGCACGTCTTGCTCTCACCCCACCATTAGATGTGGTTATCCTCTATAAAGCAGAGATGCAGGGATGCTGGAAGCTGGATGAATTTGGGATATAGTACCCAAATATGGGATGTGGTACCGAATTTGGGATGTGGTACCCGAATATGGGATATGGTACCCGAATTTGGGATATGGTACCTGAATATGGGATTTGGTATCCGAATTTGGGATATGGTACCCGAATTTGGGATATGGTACCCGAATATGGGATATGGTACCCAGAGCAGCCCAGAGATGCTTTTCCCACCCCTTGGATTCAGGCTCCTCTGGGCTGGAGCCCCTCAGCCAAAGCACAGCTGCTGAACAGCTCAGGTTTTCAGCCTCTGCAGCAGTGAGACACCGGCGTTCACACACTTTGATCCTCGAAACTGAAATAAATGATCCCCTTGGATTGAACAGGGACGTGGCAGTGGAGTCCATTTGGAAGCTCTGCCGGTGGGAGCGTGGAAGTGCCCCCAGCCCGCCGGGGCGCGTCGGGAACAGCCACATTACCTCCTCAATCAGCATTAAATTCCTGATCAGCCTGGCTGGGTTTTGAACATCTCCCATCTAAAGGTCGGGCAAATCATCTGCTGTGGAGGCACGGAGAGGGAGCAGCGGGGAGGCGGCGCCGGCACGGAGGGAACGAGGGACGCTGTGCCGGCTGTGGAGCATCCTCGGCTCTGTTTCGGGGGCTGGCTCCTGGTGCTCTCTGAGCCCAGGGATTGAAAGGAGCAAGCAAACCCCTGAGGCAGCCCCAAAATCCAACACATTCAGAGTTTTCTCAAAAAAAAAAAAAAATCTTAGAAAAGAGGGCGATGCAACAGGAACATTGCCCTGTCTGGAGCAAAAAGTATGATTGAAGTGGAATCTCTTGTCTGTACATCTTATAGGTGAAATTTTAAGGAAAATGGAGCTTATTTTGAGTCAAAAGCTGAAACCTGAAACCACCCAGCAAAAGAGGAGCAGGAGCACAGCCCTGCTTCAGCCAGACTCACTCCTCCCTCTGCCTTCCTCCTGCTCCTCCTTCCCTGCGAGCACCCTACATCCAGCCCCACACCCCCTCTCCCTGCATCAGATACCCCAAAGCCAACCAGACCCCAAGCCCCGCAGCAAACCCACCACCAACCTGCCGCCCTCGTCCCCCACCCCCTCCATCACCACGGCAAAAACGCCAGCAGCTCATTCCAGCCGCATCCCTGCTCCTGCCGGGCGGGTGCGATAACGTGCGGCCCGCTCCCAGATTAGTCCCGTTGTGCCGCCGGCAGCCGGGGAAACCATCAGCGAGGCACTTACGGAATTAGGAGCCAGCATTTAATCGCTTTGCTGGTGGCTGAGTGTTATTAAATTCCCCTGAGTTCAGCAACTTCATAGTCCAGCTCTTTTTTTTTTCCCCCTGTAAAGCTCAGAGCAAAGCTCGGAGCTTTGGTTGGGGTGGTTGGATCCAGCACTGCCTCATCCGTACTCCATCCCCGTGCTCCAAAGAAAGGCCAAGGCCAGGCAGCTTCATTTAGAAACCAGAGGAGGAAAAGCAGAGCAGGAGCCCAGACTAGAAGAACATTAATATTTAATCACAGCAGGGCAGAGGTCACCCAGGCAATCGCTGTTAAATGTTATTGAAACAAAACATTCATATTCCCACTGTAGGAAGGGTTCAGGAGAGCTGCCTTTCTCCGGTCTGCTCTCAGGACTGGCGCCAGGAGTAAATGAAGGAGTGAATCCTCCTGGGAGAACTCTTCCTCGTGGAGGGGTGGGATCCCTGAATAGAAGCAGGGGTTCAAAGCTGCCTTTTGCAGGAGCCAGTTCAGCATCAGGTATGGCTTTGAGGACTCCTGGATTTCCAGCAGGAAGCTACAAAGGTGCTGAGGAAAAACGGTCAGCCCCAGAGAATCTCAGAATCTCAGACTGGTGTGGGTTGGAAGGGACCTTAAAGCTCATCCAGTCCCACCCCCTGCCATGGCAGGGACACCTTCCACTGTCCCAGGTGGCCCTGAGTCCCATCCAGCCTGGCCTTGGACACTCCCAGGGACTCAGAGTCCCAGGGGCTGGACATTTCTGTGCCAGGTTCTCCCAGGGGGCTGTTGCACACTGGGGATGCACAAAGGCACAGCGTCCATCCCTCCTCCCACCCTCACCCATGCCCTGATGTCCATCTCTTCTTCTGGCTCTCCACAACTCCCTGACACAAGGGTGCAGCCAGGGCAGGTTGGGCTCTGCTCCCAAGGAACAAGGGACAGGACAAGAGGAAAGAGCCTCGAGTTGCAGCAGGGGAGGTTTAGATTGGATGTTAAGGAAAATTTCTTCATGGAAAGGATTGAAACAGGGATGGAGTCACCATCCGTGGAGGGATTTCAAAGCCATGTGGACATGGCACTTGGGGACATGGGTTAGTGGTGACCTTGGCAGTGCTGGGGAATGGTTGGACTTGATGATCTTTGAGGGCTTTTTTAACCTAAATTATTCCATTATTCTGTTCTGACTGATGAACCAGGAAGGGCTTTCTCCCCCCAGCTCTGCTGCAAACACCCTCCACCTTCTCTCTTCACTGTCTCCCTATTCATCCCTATTCAACATAAGATTATCTTAAAAAAAAAAAATCATTAATGAAGGCATCCATGGCTCTGCTGGAGTTTCACTCCCTCACTGATTTTTGGTGGCAACCTGCCCGCTCTTCCTGAACCTTGGGAAGCCTTGAGAAGCCCCACGGAGATGTTTTGGAAGGAGTTTCCAGGGGTGGCATCCCAACCCACGGTTTGGCACCGTGTCTCCAAACCACTCTGCTCAGAATCCTGCGAGGGGTCAAGCCTGGGGCAGCAGCTCCTCAGCACCTGCTTTGGCAGGTCATTAGCACGTTTGGTGTCTCATTTCCCTCAAAGCGGGATTTCTTCCCGGAGAATTAATTCCCTTTTTTTGCCCGCACACAAATCATTAGCCGGGCTCTCCAAACGAAGTGCTAACGCTTCCTGTCACCTTCTGCTGCTCGCTCCCGATTCCTCCGAGCTGCTGCAATCAAACCCATGAAAAGCCAATCAATTAAGCCCCAAAGTATCAAGAGCTCATGAGCCGGAGTGAAGAACCCAACACATCATTACAGAGCCTGTGAAATTCCTGCCTGGAGAGCAGATGTGTGGGAAGCAAAGGCACGCTGCAGCCCAAGGTGCTTTTCCTTCCCCACTGCCCCCATCCCAGAGCTCCCACCTGTGTCAAGTCATTCCTGTTTTCTCCAGTGCTTCAGGACCAGGAGAGGACACATCTTCTCCCTGCTGGCATCAGGTGGAGGTTGGATCTTCCATTACAAACACCTTGAGGGGCTGGATGTGCCCCAGGTGATTCCACCATTCCCATTTTTTGTGGGTTTTTTTCCCTTTGTAAAGGACCGAAGAGGGTTTTCTTCCTCCATTGAAAAATGGAATCCCCCCAAATCCTACAAAACACTCCACACACCAAAAAACAGCCCCTCCAAACACCTCCAGTCTGAGCCAACCTCTTCCCCTAAAGTTAAACCCGAGCATCTGCATCAAAACACCAAATCCAGAGCTTGTCTGCCCTCAGATTTTAGAATGGAACTCTTGTCTCCATGGAAACACACACTTTTGAAATTTTTACTCTTTTTTTTCCTTCTTTTTTTTTTTTTTTTTTTGCAGTTCGGGAAAGGAGAGCATCAAGGCATGGAGCGATCCAAGGGCTGAGGTGAAAGTGTCTTGTTTAGCCCAGCAATTGCAGGAGGGACGCACCTCATTTTTCTGGAGAAGAGCTCTTCCCGTCAGATACATCTCCAAGCTCTTTCCAAGCAGAAGGTTTGGTTAAAGTAAAATTTGTTTTTCCCGAATATATTGTTCTCCCAGAGAACAGGAATCACAGCTGGGCAGTCCCATGTCAGTATGGGGTAAGTCTGGATTACAGCTCTGGGCCTCCAGACTGACTCCATTCAGGATTTTTGCTCCAGTTGCCTCAGGGAGAGGCCAGATTCCCTCCTGAGGGTGGGCATCAGGACCCTGGTGAAGGTTCCTTTGTGCCCTCAGAGTTGTTCTTAAGGCAAATCTCCCCTGGACTTGGGCAGAGCTGAAAACATCAGGAATGAAGCCAACAGAGATGAAGACAATATTCCCCCTTTCCAAATATTTTTAGTTTCCAGAGCCAGATATCTTTCCAAAGGGCAAAATCCAAATTTTACTTCCAAAGCACATCAGATGCTGGAGCAAGGAGGTGACAGATGAGCCGTGGCTGGTCTCACTCAGCGCCCTCCAGTGCCCTTCCTCAAGGTCATCCATCTCATCCAGTGTCTCACATCTCCCTCCAATCATCTGGCACTTGGGAAAAGACTCCCAGATTTTCATCTGGTGATGGAAAGTAACATTTTTTCAGTAGTAACTTTGCTCGTGGGGCTGCACTTCTTCAGGTGAAACCTGGAGTTACGGCTTCTGTGCATCCTCCAGGGCTCCGTTATTAAGGATGATCCAGTGCCTGACATCTTTTGGGGCTCTCTCTGGTGCTCTCAGCCAGAAATTTCTATCCATAATACATCCAAGATGCTCTGACCCCTCAGGAACCTGCTTTTGAGGCATTATCATTTAAATCATCCCCATATCTGAGGAGGATTCACTGGTAGAGACTGTGACCTTTGTGATGTCATAGGAGAACTTCTGCCAACATCTGTCCCAGCATCTGGAACATCTGGAGCTCTCGAGCATGCTCAGCTTCCTGATGCTTGTGCTCGGTTTGGAGCAGATGACTTTAATAGACACTCACAAACATCTGGTCCCCAAAGCCCCTGATGTTTTGGAGGCTGAAAGCTGCTCTATATTAATACCATTATCAATAAGTCTGGAATATTGCTGGCTACTGGAATATTCCTAATTACTCCTGATGACCTCCCAAATGACAGGAGTGAAGCTTGAGTTCAGCCACAGAAAAGAAAACGAACAGCAGCTTTTGCCTCTTGAGGGAACAGATGGAAACCATAGAATGGTGTCAGACTTTCCCCGGCAGCCCCAGCACCCTGTGCCCAGCCAGGCTCTGCTCCACCTGCACAAAATGTTCTGGAGAGGCTCTTCCTCCCACTGATTTAATAAGTTTGCCATGGCCCTTTCCTGGCAAGGGATATTTACAGGTGAAAATGCAGGGGGGTGTTCAGGTAAGTGGTATTTATAAGTACATCTGCAGGGAAATGTTTACAGGCAAGGTACTCACGGGTAATTATAGATCAATACTTCAAAGCAGAGTAAATAGAGAGGTAAAGGACCTCTGCTGGTGTGCCACAAATAAATATTTAGATATAACAGACGCACATAAGTATGTGCAGGCTATGTGGACAAGATAAAGACTGGAATTTAGCTGGAGCCCTTTTCCCGGGAGGCGAGGCTGTGCCATTAGCGGCGCATCCATAACTCAGCACCAGCAGCGCATCCGAGCAGCGCTATCGGATCAGCCCCGCGCTCCATCAAACCTGGCATCCAAAACAGCTCCAGCCGAGATGTGAGTGTAGAACTGAAGGTCAAAGAAGTCTCTTTCTCCTGTTTCAGGAGGCCTGATGCCTCCCCATCCCACGCCCCAGCACACAACCTGGGACTGGAGCCATGTTATGCCTTTCCAGCTCCCTCTGACTCGCCGGATCCAAATCTCCCTTGACAATCACGCGTTGGTTTGTGTTTGACAAAGTTCAGCCAAGCAACGAGCAGCCTGGAAGGCCCTGAGATCCCGCCGAAATCCCCATCCAATTTATCAAGTCAAAAATTCAGCCGGGTGGGAGCTAAGTGGGAAGAAGCTCTGATCAAGGAGAGAGATTAGGGCAGAGCCGGTTACACAAATCACGGCTCTGACTGGGAAGGGGAACAGCAGGGCCAAGGGGAGCTTCTCCAGAGCTGGGCAGAGCTGCAGATAAGGGCCTGGTGTTGGTAAATAAAACTGCTGGGGAATCGCGTGTCTGATCAGTGTCCGCTCCCGTCAGGCTGGCGGGAGCTGGCAGCTTTATTTCCAGGCTTTTCCCCGGGAATACTAAGGGCGTTTGGAAAGGCAAGAACAAAGCTACAACTTTATTTGAGAGCAAAACAAAAGCAAACAAATGCATACCCAGAAGACCGAGCGTTGAAAGGGAGCGGGAGACGGCTCAGGCACCATCTGAGGCGGCCCTTGGACACCTCATGACTGTTAAAAAGTTTCCTGAGGAGCAAAGGCTTTTTGTTGGTTGGTTTGTTTGTTTGTTCGCAGGGAGAAAACAAAGTGAAAGGATTGCTGATGTCTTTGGTGGTAAATGAAGACAAATATCTCTCCATCGTGGAGATTGCCAGCATGGAAAAAGCTCTGCTTGCATCATTTTGGGAAGAGGCTGAGCGATGCTTTCGGGGTCCTCAGGCTGATTTTTCAAAGATGAGCTCCTGCACCCCAAGCCCCAGGGGGATCTACACCCTGCAGCTCTCGGGAAGCTGGGTGCTGGCACGTGTCCCCTCGAGAGAGATGTCCCTTCTTGTTCCACAGATGTCAAGAGCCTCGGAGAGCCCTCCTCCCCTGCTGCTTTCACAGCCTCAATATTTTGGAAAAAATTGCAGTTTCTCACTTAACTTTGCTCTGTGGCTGCCTTTAAACTATTTGTTCCCATTCTGCCTTTCTCTGAGGGCTTAAAGAGCCTTTTAGTATCTGGTATTTTCTCCCTGTGAAGCTACTCAGACATGGTAATCAAGTCACCTCTCTGTCTCCTCTTTAATAAAGCAATTTTTTTTGCCAGCCCTTGATTTATTTTCCGTGGCTCTTTCTCAGCCCTGCCTTTACCAGCAGAGCTCAAGGAGGGCACAGCCAGCGCTTCTCCCCATCCCCATCCCGCTCCCCAGACACCCAGGTTGGGAGGCTGTTGCTCAGCCTCTGGGTGGTTTTATAGTTTCAAACCTCTTGCCAGTCAGATCCTTCAGACAATCCAGCCCATTAAATGGAAAGAAAGACTTTAAATTTACAGCCTCCATCAATTCATAAAGCCCTCGGCTTCCCGACGGCCGCTGCCTGGCCGGCATTATAACGTAATAGCCTTTTTCTTTATTTTAAAAGCAAGAGATCATAATTAAAGATTGGATTATGAGCTAGCCCAGCATCACAAAAAAGACACAACTTTATCGTATTACACAGCATCAAAATTAATTAGAAGTGCATTAATCTCTAATCTAGGAAAATATTGCAGGATCTCTGGCCTCAATATCACATCCCCCATCCAGTGCCTGACAGCCTGGCCCCTTTGAAAGCCTCCCTGCATCATCCCTGCAAAGAAACCTTTGCAAAACTCGTGTAATCAATGTTGCTTTGATTAGTCAGAGCTTGCAGACACTCTGGCAGCCGCTGCCTTTGTGCTCGGCGCTCCCAGGGACTGGGAGTGAGTCAGGTCCCACTCCTGCCCCGCTGGCAAATCAGCACTGAACACGTTTAGGAGCACAGAGGAAGGGGCCTAAACCAGCACTGATCACTGGATGCCTTTGGGATCAGGATGGAGAGAGCTCAGCAGGGCAGGGGATCCAGGCAGGGTGCAGCTCTTTCCCTTTGCTCCTTTCTGCTTCTGCAGGGCCGAAGTGGCTTTGGCACAGCACTGATGGCGCTGCCAACTTCACTCCATGTTGGCCACAATCTGGGGACTCTACTGAAGCCAGACCCTGGGTCTATTTGATCTTCCAGCCCCATGTCTTGGTTATCACCACTCCCCAGCAGATGTTATTGGAGGGTGGGCAGGCCCTGGCACAGGGTGCCCAGAGAAGCTGTGGCTGCCCCTGGATCCCTGGAAGTGTCCAAGGCCAGGCTGGACAGGGCTTGGAGCACCCTGGGACAGTGGAAGGTGTCCCTGTGCATGGCAGGGGATGAGATTGGATGGGCTTTAAGGTCCCTTCCAACCCAAACTATTCTGGGGCTCCATGACTCTCTGCTGAGCAGGGGCCTGACCCATGAGTGAGAGCTGCATCCCCCAGATCCCAGGTGTGGGTCCATGTACCTCCTCTCCAGGTGTGCTGAGCATGGATGCATTACTTGATGCCACTGTGGGTCATTGAACCTGATGGTTCCTGTGGGTCCCTTCCAACTGCAGATAGTCTCCAATTCCATGACTGAGGGATGCCTGAGGACCACAGGGCTGTTTTTAATTCCACGGGGAGCTCTCAGAGCTGCAGAGACATCAGAGCCGCGGCTGAAGTGTCACACAGAGCAGCAAATCAAGGACAGCAGCAACACCGCAATTTTAGCAACAATTATTTCTAAAGAAACCCTTGATTTGAGCAGCCTGGAAAATTTACAGTGGGCACAGGAGAGCTTGGGGTTTGTGGGACTTCAATTGTTAGGGAAGACTCACTGGGAGATGGAAAAGGACTTGTGACGAGGGATGGAGGGACAGGACAAAGGGAATGGCTTCCCACTGCCAGAGGGCAGGGATGGATGGGATGTTGGGAAGGAATCGTTCCCTGTGAGGGTGGGCAGGCCCTGGCACAGGGTGCCCAGAGCAGCTGTGGCTGCCCCTGGATCCCTGGAAGTGTCCAAGGCAAGGCTGGATGGAGCCCTGGTCTATGGAAGGTGTCCCTGCCCATGGCAGGTTGTTGGACTTGGGGTTCTTTGAGGTTCCTTCCCACCCAAACCTTCTGTGATGGAATGATCTTGGGAAGGGCCTGGGCCTCAGCTGCTCTGAGCGAAGCTGTCCAGTAGTGCCCCAAACCTCCCATTTCAGGCCTCAAACTTCCCTTACAAAGCTGAATTCCCTTTGGGATTGTCTTAGGTTACGATGTAAGGTGTAACCAAAAGTGCGTATTCTATCACCCTCTGTTAAAGCAGGTGGGGCAGGGTTCTTTGTCTCTTCCATGACACATCCGTGATAACTCCCTCTGACGGATCCCTTCTGTTACTGAGCCATCCAGCCTCACTGCATGGCCCATAAAATTACATCATCCCATTGTGAGATGCTCCACCCAGGGGGAGGAACCAAGCATTCCTACCTGGACATAATCTGAGCTTTGGAACACCACACTCAGCCTTTACCTACTGGATTCCCAGAGGACAAGAGCTACATAACCACCACTGGACCTTCAGAGGAGAACCAGACCCTTCTACGTGATCACCGCTTCAACAGAACCAAATCTATCATTTCAAAGAGGACTGCAGCCACCCCTCAATCGGACTGCTACCACCACCCTGCCCGGCAGGGTGTCAGGTTGTATCCTGACTCTGTCAGGTTAAGCCAGTGTTTCTGTATTGCTGCCTTGTTATATATATAGATCAGTAAAGAACTGTTATTCCTATTTCTCATATCTTTGCCTGAAAGTCCCTTAATTTCAAAATTATAATAGTTTGGAGGGAAGGGGATTACATTTTCCATTCCCAGGGAGGCTCCTGCCTTCGTTGGCAGACACCTGTCTTTCAAACCAAGTCAGGGATCACAGCCTATAGAATCCTATATGGCCATCAGCCTTTGGGACCCAGCCACCAATACTTGTGTTCCTCACAAAAACCTGGAAGAAGCAGGGAAGTGGTGGTTGCTCAATGCCTTCCATGCAAGAAAGTAAAGAAGCTTTGTGACAGCGTTTTCCGCCCTGATCTAAATATTTACATTATTGAAGTGGAAAGGGGCTGGAGAGAAACCAGCCTGGGAAGGCAGGATCCCTGGGAGATGGGCTGGGAGCCATTATTCAGCAAAGGGAAGTGCAAGGTAACGCGATGTAGGGAGACCACTTAAACTGTTCCTGCACTCCAGTGGTTTGTGAATTAATTGCAGCCTGGCAGGAAAACACCCAGGCATCCTGCAGAACAACCTGATGGAAGGAGCTGCTGGTAGCCAAGCAGCAATTAGGAGGGGAAACAAGTCTTTAAGCGGCATTAAGGCAGGGATGGGAGGTTTTAATGCAAGGCTAATGCCCAGCTGGGTGAATTTGTGAAGGATTGACTCTTTCCCTGTTCATCTCCCGAACAGCCTGTCCCAGGACACCCAGAGCACCGTGCTCCCCATTGTGCTGAGGCAGGATTGCCTCTTGTTTGATGCACAAAGTTTCAATGCCTGCCAAAAAAATGGGAATAAATCCGAGGTCCTGCAGGCTCATTGCTGCCATCGAGACTGATGAGGGCACATCAGCTCCTGGAACTTTATGGAGTCAGCGAGACTCCCTGCATCTCCCCGAGCTGAGGGACGGGGATGGGAGATTGAAAAGACTTAAATTTGTGTCTGCAATTTGGGTATCGCATTCCCTAAACCACAGGGATCAATTTGTTCTGTCTCAGGGAGATCACAGGGAATGGCCACACATAAATACTGATGAGAACCTGCGCATTGCTCCGCGTCCCTCCCTGCTTTAAACTCCCTGTCAGCCTCCTCCTGATCCCAATTCCTGCTCCACGTTGGGTTTAGAGCATAAATATCTATTTATAAAGTACAGGACACCCTCCTGCCAGGTGTGGAGGTCCCCTGTGGGTGTCACCTGCTGCCACCTGACCTTTACAGAAGAGGAAACTGCAGCTTCACCCTGCCCATGCTCCAGCCTCGGTGGTGTCGGAGCCCGCGGCAGGTTCAGGCCCCATTTTCCATCCTTCAGGGTGCCAGAGACTGGGCTGGGAGCCACTGAGGGGGACTTAGTGCTGAGGAGCTGGAAAATCCTTCTGAAGGGTGGGAGAAAGTCATGGAGAACGATGGTGCTACTTTTGCACAGCATCCCTGAGAGCTCCCTCAAAGGGGATTCTCAGCTCCACCCCTGCTCCACCCCTGCTCCATCCCTGCTGTGTCCCAGCTACATCCCTGCTGTATTTTCTTCCCAACACCTATGACAAACCACACCTGGTGAGACTGAGGGTTTGCTCCCTGCACAGCTTTGCCAGCTCCTGCCAGCTGGAAGTTGGGTCTCTGTTGGATTTAATAATATGGTATAGCCAATGGATTTTATGATTAATTATTAATACCAACAGAATCCCCCCAAAAGTTACCCATTTCAGGCAAAGGAGACTGATTTGATTTGTGATTTTTTGATAGGTATTTAGTAAATTTTTTTCTTTGAAAGACAATTAAAACCCCAGAGGAAAGGGGAAAGTGTTTAAAATCCAAATAAACAGGCTTTCTGTCAAAAACTACAGCTTCCAAAGGGGGCTCGGGGCTCAGGATCCATCTGCTGAGGGGCCTTGTCAGCAGCCCCCCAGTAAGGGATCTCTGAGAAAAGCTGAGCTTAATTAGAGCCCTACATGCTGTTTTCCCCCTAGCACAGATGTTTTCTCCATCATTTACTCCTTCTTTCATCCCTGAGCCCAGTGGAAAGAGATGTAAAGCTCCTCTCTGCCTCGGGTGCATGCAAAGGGTGCTGCAGACTTTTGGGAACACACCGGGATGAAGTTGCTGAAGGCAGGAGATGGTGCTTTGGCTGCTCCAGCAATTTTCTCACCACCCTCCTAAGGTCCATTTTGGGTTTTACAACCTCCAAACTGCACCTCTTGGAGTAAGGATTGAGCCTCCATGACAGCACCAGGGGGTGGGGAGGGCAGAGGGTGGAATGCAAGAGGCTGGGAATGAAGAGGGCTTTTCAGAGGTGATCCCATGGAGGAAAAGCTCCTGTTGGGTTCTGGTGACTTCTTACACTGTGGACAGGTTTGGAGAGGGACTTTTCATAAGGACCTGGAGTGATGGGATGAGGGGGAATGGCCTTAAGCTGAAGGAGGGCAGGGTTAGGTGGGATATTGGGAAGGAATTCCTCCCTGTGAGGGTGGGGAGGCCCTGGCACAGGGTGCCCAGAGCAGCTGTGGCTGCCCCTGGATCCCTGGAAGTGTCCAAGGCCAGTTTGGATGGGGCTTGGAGCAACCTGGGACAGTGGAAAGCGTCCCTGCCCATGGCAGGGAGTTGGAATTAGATGAGCTTTAAATTCCCTTCCAACTGAAACCATTCTGGGATTCCAATTAAAAAAGCAAGGAATGAAAAACATTTGCAGTTTGGATGTGCTTGGGAGAGACGAGTTTGTCTTTATTGGCTGCGCTCATTAAAGATCCTGGTGAGAGGAGAAATCCTGACATGAGTGATTGGAAACGCAGGTGATGGAAGACCAAAAGGAAAAGGGTTTTTTTCCCTCCTCTCCCCTGCTGAAGACAGCAGGAATTGGGGAAGGATTGACTTAGCTCTATCCATCAGGAAAAGACTTTCCATCAAAAAGTGAGCAAGAAAAATTGCACCTGGGAAAAAACAAGAAGCCTGCAAGGAGAGCAGCAAACTCTCCTCGGAGGTCAACAGAGTCCTTTCGGGAAGGACTCAGCGGGGCAGGAGACCTGGGCAAGGCCTCAAGGAAGGCAAAAAGAACTTAAGAGTTCTAAAAGGACATGAAACAGGTGGGGGGAGATGGGAGGAAAGAAGCCCCCTGGAGCATTTCGGAAAGAGAGATGTTCTCACGCAGGATGAAAGGAGAGGATGTTGGAGCGGTGCCGGAGGCGAGGCCAGGCTCGAAATCGGGAGAGATGTGTGGCTCAGAGGCTCTTTGAAGATTTCCTGGTTGCTTCGATCTTGGGAAATGTTGCTGTCGGCTCAATGGGTCTGCCTTTGCCCTGGGAATAACCACCTTGGGAGACTGCAACAGAAATATCCTCACTTTGGCTAAAGGCTGGGGTGCCACCACCTGGTTTTGATCAGTCCTGCCTCAGGTGCCCCACAAAGGGTGCAGCTGGAAGGGTTTGGGGCCAGGGAAGCTGTGCCATGGCAGAAACCACTGCAAAGAGCTGACACAGCCCAGCGGGGATGGAAAGGCAGATCTTTCCCGGGATCCCAGAGGAGACCTTGCAGAATTTGTTGCCAGCCAGGAAAACGGAGCAAAGTTGATGGAGTGAGGCTGAATTTGAAGGCAAGGACATGCCCTGCAAGGACAGTGAGATTTGTTACCAGCCCTTTCCATCACTCTCCTGTTCTGTTCTGTCTTTTCTCTGGATTAATCAATTGCTGGGATTAATTGGCTTTGCTCCCACCCAGCTGCACGGTGGAGAAGACACTCGGAGGCTCCCCTGGAAGGACACAGCCCAACCACATCCAGCCCCAACATTTCACCCGGCTCAGGTCCCACTACAATTCCCACAGAACATTTGCATTATGCAAATTTGGCATATGCAGATCAGCCCTTCCGAAAATAATGTGCAATCAGGCAATTAACAAGTGCCTTGTCTTTAGCTCGCAGGTAGGTTCAGTTCCTGAGACTCTTCATCCTGGATTGGCACTGCAACCTTAATAATGGCATTTTTTAATTCCCCGGCAGCCTTTTTTGGGATAGATTTTCATTTCTTTTCCTGCCCCGAGCTCTCTCTGCCACCCACCGGCTGGTGGAAGGGAGGGTGGCAGAGGGACGCTTTTCTCACAGCAGAGACTGCAGCCATAGATTCCACTTGTATCCAGTAAAATACAGGCATCCAATTAAACCCATAATCCCATAAACCTGCCAGCAATCAAGCACACTTTTAAAAATCAAGCCCGACAGATGCTTTAAATCAATATATCCAAGTAACAACTCGCAGCCTGTAGGATCATCCAACACTGCGTCTTCACCAAAAGAATAAATTTTCCAGCCTGTGCGTTGTTTTTATGGCTTTTTCCCCCTTTTAGCTTCTCCAGAGGAGATTCCTGAGTGATGAGTGATGGCCAAGGACTGAGGGGAATCAGAAGGAGTTCGGGCCATTGCATCCCATAAGACACCACCCCTCCTCAGCTCCTTTTCCCTGGAGATGTCGGGGGGACCGACGGTTTGCCATAGATTGTTATTATCCAGGGTTTTTTTCCAGAGAGGGGAAAAAACCGAGGATTTAATTTATGAGCAGCTTTCCGATAACAGCCGAGGGCTCTGCCAAATTCCAAAATCTTTCCAGCGGGTGAGGTACAAAGCGGTTGGCACAGGGAAGGGACAGGGCAGGTGATGGATGCTGAGGAGCATCATCGCCACTCATCATCCCAAAGAAGAGAGGAGTCACCGGGTTTGTGGCCATCCATCAGGCCCCCATGGATAAACTGTTGTGTTTCTTCTCTTTTTAGGGAGTTTTCACCCAAAAGACGTCCAGCTTGCTGCCCCCTGATTGGTGGCATTTCCCTGGGGCTCTGCAGACCTTGTGAGGGGCATGGGAAAACCATGGAATTATGGAATCAGAGAAACACAGAATCACAGAACTTGGCAATAGGAAAGGTTTTAGTGTCAAATCTGGGCCTTCGGGCTGCCACCACCAAATTAATGTGGTTCAACAAACCCTGAGGCAGTGCCAGGGTTCACTCCCAGCCCATCCACAGGCTCCAGCTTTTTGGGAAGAAGATGCAATTGTGGCTGGGACAATTTTCCAGGAGCCTCCTTGGCTCTGTCTCAATGTGATGCACTTTGAACTTGCTCAAAATAACTTGGAAATGATGGTTTCACCTTCACTCCCGAGGTCGCCTGGGCGAGGCTGGCAGGCAGCAATGGGAATCAGAGGGCAGGAAGATGGGAGTCGGCTTTTCACACCTCCCATTCTCCTGGGAGCTCCACCTGATCCAGCTCACACCCACCAACAGCTTTCCAGTAGGAGCAGCCTCTTTGCTGGGAGCTAAACCCCGCGTGCAGCAGCAGGGAAGTGTCTGAAGCACATTCCAGAGTGCTTTAAACAGTTTTATAGGGGCTGTTTTCTCTGTATCCCCTCACCTGTAAAACCAGGTACTTCCAGCGTCGGACTCTGCAGGCAATAAACACACGGAGTCATAAAAAATCCCTTAGGCTGCCCTGGAATGGCTGTTCCAGGCCTCACAAAGTGGCTGGTGAGGCTCAGAGCCTGCCAGGAAAGCGCTGCTTACCCAGACGAGGGAGCAGCACGTGCCCAGCCCAGTGGATGGCACAGTCCTTCTTTCTTTTTAAGTCCTTTACGGCAATAAAGCGTAAACTTGAAATTAATGACCACTTCATGGGGAGAAAATGCAGCCATTGACCTGGGGCTGAACCTCAGCCATTCCAGGCGCAGCATTTGCCGCTGTTCAAATGTTCATTTCCAGGAGTCGCGGAACAGAACCTTGATCTCCGGAATACGAAATGTTCCTGATGCCACCGAGCTGTTTCCTCGCATTCCCAAAAGTTCATTTCGTGCGGAGCGTCCAACAGGTTTTCACTCACTGAAGACCAAAAGGCAGCCAAAAAAAATCTCAGGTGCAAACATCCCACGTGGCTACAGCTCCAAAATATGTTTAAGCTGGTGAAACAATGATCCAAGTGGGGATCCCAGGATCTGCATCCCAGGACCCACGATCCCAGCGTCTCTCTGGTTGTAGAAAAAACCCTTTTCTCTTCTCACAGGTTATTTGCACCTGGTCAAAACATCAGCCCAGTGCAGAATCCATGGGAAGCTATTCACATATTTACCCCAGATCCCAGGTTAGAGAGGCTGAATCCCACCTCCCACCCACCCCTATGAAGCACCGTATTCACAACAGGCACCATGACAATGATCCACCTCATCTACTGTTTAATTGACTGCAGGCCTGGAGTTAACAGGGAAAAAAAAACCATGAAACTGTAATTTCAGGAGCCCTGTCTCCTCTCTTGGCTAATAGGATTAGACAAAAATGTTTTAAATCAAAATCCCCAAGCTTGGTGCTGGTTTTCAAATGAGGCTGAGGCTTTCTGGTGGGGCTTTTTTTTGATCTTTCTGCTGAATGTTGACTCCAAGTCGGAGTCCCGAAGCTCTTTGGGGGTTTTTGGCAGCTCGGAGCCAGATTGTTTGGAAAAAGCAGGGTCTTGGGGTCAGAAAAATCCATGGTTTTCAATCTCAGCAGCCAGGAAAAGCTTCCCGGGAGCTGGAGAGGCGGTTTGAGCACAGCAGGGTTTGGGGACAACACTGAGCTGCTCCTGTCGGTCCCAGGGGATGCACCTGGCAAAAGGAAAGGATGCTGAAAAATTGACCAGAGTGCAGAGAAAGGCCCAGAAATAACCTGAGGGCCAGGAAAAATGCCTTACAGTGGGAGACTTAAAGAGCTTCACCTCTTTATCTTATCAGGAAGAAGAATGAGAGTGATTTGATTACAGCACAGGAGCACCTTCTAGGGGAGAAAACACCGGGCACGGCCAAACCTCTTTAATCCATCAGCCAAAGGCAGGACGAGAAGAAAAAGCTGGAAGCAGAAGCCAAATCCATTCGAACTAAAAATTAGACAGTGGATTTTTATTTTGTTTTAATTTTTTCCCCCATCAACAAGATGGATTCGGCATTAAAACAAATCACCTGTGAAACGGCGCATCCTGCTCGGACCAGGCTCGGTGGGGCTCAGCACTGGCAGAACATTGGGGTTTATCCCAGCAGATTTGGGGGCTCAAATTCTCAGCATGGCAGGGAAAGGCTGCAGATACTCCCAGTCCCTTCCCGTCTCCTTCACCCTTGGATCTCTGGGCTAGACAGCAAAGTTTGCCACTTCCCAGCCCCTCGCTCTCCTCGCAACCCACAGATGCATCTGATCCACGCTGCAAGATAATGATAGAAAATTACAGTGTAATAAGATAATGGGATTTATTTATAGAATTTGCTTTCCAATCACGCCCACATGATCTATGTATCCCCACACACTCACACACGCACACAGGCACTTTCCATGTGTGTGTATTTGCATAAGTGCTTGGCTTTGTGGAAGCGAAATGCCACCTGGGGGATGTCGAGATGCTCCCAAATGGTTCGATCCCAGCGAGAAGGGTGCTGGCACATCACAAATAGTCCTCTCATCATCATAACAATGACACCATATTTCCATCACACTTTCCTCTCAAAGCACTTGGCAAAAAAAAAAAAAAAAAGAAAAAAAGAAAAGAAAAGAAAAAAGAGGGAACAAAAATATAAAATAAATGTAAACTGCTACCCAAAGCCCGGTGTGCAGAGAGGAGAATTGAAATGCAGTGACAGCCTCAACCGGAGACAAATCCTGTCTCCAATAGAAACAAGCCAAGGGAAATTTAAGGAGGCAGCTCATAATTAGCTGGAGATGGTCAGCACAGCAGGGCTCTTAATGAGCTTTCTCCCCAGGGGCTGTGTCAGGTTTGAGCACGCAGAGGTGCAGCAGGTCAGGGGGCTCCAAATCCCAGCAAACCCAAACTGAGAGGGATGAAGCATCACAGTAACTGAGCCGAGGATGTGGTGGCTCTGCCACCTCCGCCTGGAACTTCCCAACCCACAACAACCTGGTTTTACCACTCAAACAAAACTACGGAGCTATTAAACCTTTGGGATTCGTGTCCTGGGAGGTTTCATCCTCCTGCAATGGGGTCACTGGGATTTGTTATCGCATTTGTAAACCCCACTGCAGTTTGCATCCCTAAATCCCGCTCCAGGGAGAGGAAGCTGTTAAAAAAGGTGAGTGGGCCAATTGCTCCCTGCAAAATAATCCTGTGCCCTAAGGAAGCCTTGGTCATGGACACAGGGATGTCTGCAGGGAAAGCGATGGCAGAGCTGATGAATCCCACAAAATTATGGAATGGTTTGGGTGGGAAGGGGCCTTACAGCCCATCCCGTTCCACCCCCTGCCATGGGCAGGGACACCTCCCACTGTCCCAGGGTGCTCCAAGCCCCGTCCAGCCTGGACTTGGAGACCTCCAGGGATGAGGAGTCCACAACCCCTCTGGACAGCTCCACTTCTCCAGGCTGCTCCTACTCTGATCATCCCCATCATGAGCTCACCATGCTGGGGCCACCGACAGCCAGGGCACACTCAGTACCAGCTCTTGAGGTGAAACGTCAACTTTTTTTAAAAGAAAAGACAATTTCAGCACCTTCAGACTTGGCAGCGAATACCTTTTTCCCAAATACTTCACTAAGAGCACACCAGGATTGTACCTGCCCATCCACAGGGTCTGATTAACCAGGGGCAGGTGAGGGGGGGAGGCAGTGGGTGAGGATCCCTGTTCCGGATCCCTGTTCAGGATCCCTGTTCCGGATCCCTGTTCAGGATCCCTGTTCTGGATCCCTGTTCAAGATCCCTGTTCACAATCCCTGCTCAGATTCCCTGCTCAGATTCCCTGTCCAGGATCCCTGTTCCGGATCCCACCCCGGCCCCCGCGGTGCCCACAGGCAGGAGGCTGTGGCACACACGTCTCTCTCTCCTCGACTGCAGAGAGGTGCAATTATTTTCCAAGGGCTGCTGAGCATCTCCACTGAGCCGGCTTCTCTGGGGAAGATCAAAGCCAACCTCTGATCAGGAGAGCTGAGCAAGATCCCTGCACGGGGCGGGAGAACAGGGAGGAGAGGAAAAACGTAAAGAACAGGGGGATGGCTGGCAGCAAGGGGAAGTTTTCCATTAGTAGGGTTGGATAAACCCTAAACAAACCCTGCTGAAGTCAATGTCTCACCTCTAACAGCTCGGTCCAGGTGTGGCTGGGCTGCCACAGCCCCCAGTGGCTTTGGGTGGGACATGTAGGGCTGGCCATCCCCTTGTCCTGCCGCATCCACAGCCCACCCCAGCTTGGCTCTGCCAGCGGGGAGGGGGCAACCAAGCCTTCGAGGGATTTTTTTGGAAATGCAAAGGACCAAGAGGACCCAGATCATCTTTTATAGATGCTGTTGCCTCTGGCAGAAAAGCCGAAGCAAATTCCAGCACTTCACTCCTCCTTTGATTTCAGCACTTTCAACCAGGGAGGAGGGAAAGCCCCACACACACCAGACCCCAACCCTGCCGGCTCCCCAGCCCACGTGGACGCCCCAGGATGTCCCCACCACCTCATCCCCTCCTGCCACCCCCTCAGCAGCAGCGCTCTCATCAACACCACCAGTCTGGGGGCTCTCTCCAGGCTGCAGGGAAGGGAGGGGAGAAGGTGCAGGACTGGTTGCCTCTCCTTCAAACGTAGTTGTGCTCTATATTCAAATGGCAGTTTAATGAGCCTTTCCCTATTTGGAGCAACTTTATCACATCATTAAAGCGCAGAAATGAATAATACATCTAGCGGGGGGCTCTGCTGAACTCCAGACCTGCTGCAGCTTCAAACGGAGATGGAGGAGAGGCAGCTGGAGGACGAGGCTGAGCTGGGAGAGGCCGCAGTGATTCCGGCTCGGATGTGCCAAACCACACCCGGGGTACCTGAGCTCCTTCCCAGAGTGCCAGACTCCTGCCATTTTACCTCAGCGATGGGCAGGAGCTGCTTGTACCCAAATCATCCCTCCTCCTTCCCTCTCTGGCCTGAAGAAAAAAAGGAATAATGTTTTTAAATCGTTTTAACATGATTTTTAATTATTGCTTCCAGCAAAGTGCCTGGGGGCAAGGAGCTGATCCCAGACCAAGCTCCATGTGTGCCCGCATCCCCAGCCTGTCTCGCTCTCTTCCCATCCTTAAAAGTGAGGCAAAATGGGTAAAAAAGTCTGATCCAGGTCACATCAGGCCTCACTGAGCACTGGGTGAGGTCTCGGCCAAACAGTCCCCTTGCCAAAGTGGAATGTTCCTTACATCCCCACGGATGGACGGGCAGGGGAAGGTTTGCTGCTCCTGGAGGCAGGATCTGTGCCCAAGCACCCAGGGGTGTCCTGCACCCCAAGGTGGCCTCAACACAGGCTCAGCACCCCAAGGAAAGAAGAAAATCTCATTTATTGAGCTGAAAGCTCATTTAAAACAGCAGAAGAAATGAAAAGAAACAAAACCCAAGAGGCCAAAACAAACCATCTTCAGCTCAGGATGCGAAGTATATTCTCCCCAGGGGAAAACTAAGCAATTAATTCTGGAAAGATTTTAAGATTTTACAGTTTGGGGCTTTTTTACAAATTGTCCTCATCAAAACTAGTTCTTCTGCATTTTTTGGCCCATTGTTTGTGGGCATTGATTTGTTTTTCTCTTATTCTTTCTGATTGTTGTATTTTGGATGGTGCTCACTGATGTGAAAAAAGCCATCTTGTGTTGGTGATAAGGCTGGAGATAACTGCAGAGGTCAGGGAACAGCTGGGGAAAGAGAAAAGAGGAGGGGAAAAAGTTTCAGCATCTCTAGCTCCATCCTCACTCCCCCCCAAAACCGGCAGAAAAATCACATCCAGTGGCCCAGAATGGTAAATGAGACGGATTTTCCCCAGGGCCAGCCCAGAGGAAGAAAGGAAGGAAACAATTTAACTGTATTTCCTTGTTATCTGATCTCAGTCATCTTAATTTGTGCTCTCTTTGAGGCCTCTCCTTTTTTCCTTTTCTCGTGTGTTCATCTCCTCCTGTCGGGAGTGTTGAGCTGAGTAATGGATGACATTGCAAGAAAATGGGAGGGTTTTGTCCAGCCCAATAACCACTTCCAAGGTCGCATGTGACAGAGGCAGACGCTGCTTTCAAGGTGAGGCAGAAAGGAGGAGAAAAACCCTTCTCATATCAGATCTTAAGGAAATAAATTTGCCACTGTGTTCCCACCATGAGCCAAGAACAGCCTTATCCTTTTCCATTTCTTCCCCCTTCGAGGATGGCAAAGCCGGTCCTGAGCGACCACCCAAGGGCGAAGAAAAGTAATTGCTGGGTAGGAGAGATCAGAATTCAGGAGAGAATCACAGAATAATGGAATGATTTGGGTTGGAAGGGAACTTAAATCTCATCTCATGCCACGGGCAGGGACACCTCCCACTGTCCCAGGTTGCTCCAAGCCCCATCCAACCTGGCCTTGGACACTTCCAGGGATCCAGGGGCAGCCACAGCTGCTCTGGGCACCCTGTGCCAGGGCCTCCCCACCCTCACACTCCTTCCCACTATCCCATCTAAATCTCTCCTCTTTTATTTTAAACCCTTCCCCTTGCCCTTTCTAGGGGAGAAGTCGATGGGAATTGTGTCGGTGCCCCGGGAATGCAGAGGGCACATGGGCTGAAAGCAGAAGCAGTGACTCTGGAGAGCTGGAGGAAGGCTCCTTACTTGGTTCGAGGGTTATTTTTTTTCATAGCGTTTCAAAGAAGCAATTTGATAAAATGGCTATTAATTATGCCTGTCTTTGTTTGAGCAATTAAGGGGCCATTTCACTTCTGGGAGAGCCCAAACGGAGCCTAAATGAGGTCATAGCAAAGCAAAGCCACCTCAAGCTTAATTACAAAAGCGGTTTGACACTCTGAGTTTGGCCTCTGGAGCTGGATTTAGTTCCAAGACCAAGGGAGAGGCCTCTGCCTCCCAAACCACTTGGGGAAGCAGGGATGAGGATGCTAACAAACCTTTCAGGGGCAGAAACAACGGGACGGCAGCAGCTGCCCAGGAGGAATCTCAGCCCGACGAAGCCTCAATGCCAGCGCGGGGACAACCTTACGGTGCCAATCCAGAGTGAAACGGAGCCCTGCAGCTCTAATTAAAAGGGCTGCTGTAGCTAATGATCTGCCCAGTGCTAATTAACTTCCAAACGTGGCAGCTCCATTCACTTTGTGTTCTGCTGCTGGGTTTGCTGTTGCTCTCCAGGCTCCTCCTTGGGTCGACGTTTTCTCTGAGCCATCCCCGGGAAGATCTCCTAAGCATGGATAACTAAATCTTCGCAAACCTCTGAGGTCTCTCCTCCTCCTTCTCCACTCTCCTTACATTTTATTTCATTTTTTCTTCTCTAATTTGCCCAATTCTGCTTCCAAGCCTCAGAAATTGGTGACTTATAATAGATGTGTCTTCTCAGCCGTATTTATAGCACGGCGCCAGCGTGAGACTCCCAGAAGGTTCAGGTAGCTGGGAAATTCAAATTTAGCTCGGGAAGGCTGCAAGGATGCAGCCATGTCCTTTGGGGGAGGATTTTCCCCATTTGCCCCCCAATCTGACCTCCCACACGCTGCTTAGATGGGGTGATTTGGATGTGGGATGGGATATGGGCTTTGTGTTGAAAATCAGGTTCCACATCAGAGTCAGGTGTGGAACCATCAGCTTCAAGGGTCAGATTTGGGGGTGTTTTTAATGTGATTGATGTCACAGGTGAGGGGCTTTTGCATGAGTGAGAAAATGGTTTCCCAACCCAAAACCCTGACCGGTTTTGGGTTGGGAAACGATTATAGGGGTCCTTTCCTAAACCAGTCCCATCATCCAATCCCGCTCTGTGCTCCTGAGAGAAATACAGTGCTGCGGAAGCGTGACTGGCAGCCAGCCTTTGCCATCTGCTCCGGCCCCTCATTACGGATTCACAACAAACGTATGCGACAATTAGATCCACACAAACATCTCGTGGATCATATGCGGTGGGAACGCGGGCATATGCTCCCTGCCCAATAAATCCCACGTCGGAGCTGGGTCTGCTCCCGGAGAACACACCGGAGAAGAGGGATGAGGTGTTCTCCTCACCTACACTTGCGAGCCAGAGGGAAGGTGTGGAAGACGAATCCGGCTCTGCCACAGGAGGAGGGAAGTAAAGGATGCTGAGGGAGGATGCTTGGAGGTGCTTTGGGCTTTACGAGGGGCTGAACCCTTTTGTTGAGTGATTCCCTGAGGCCAAAAGTCATGGATTTGGGCTCGATGTACAAACTGGCACAGAGGTTCAGAGGAGCATCCCAAGGCTGGCACGAGGTCTCTGCATCTCCCCTGCTGAAGAAGCCCCTCTGTGCAAGCCCCGCTGGTTGCACGAGTGACTGATGTGATGAAAGCTGCTCTCAGGAGCTGGAATTGAATTGCTGCTTGGACAGAAGCAGCTCTGAGAGAGGACAGACAGAATAATAGTCCCTGACTCCTCAGCTGCTCCTCAGGCAGACGGCGCTGGCGCCAATGGCACCGCTGCTCCACTGTGGGAATGTGCTTGAGGGACAGAACATCAGCCTGTGGGGCTGGACATCCCTGTCCCTTCAAACCCCTTGGAATCCAGCAAAAAACTGTCATGGATGAGGCAAAAATCATCCTTGGAACCTGGAAAGGCACCTATCAAAGCTCCAACCTCCAGCCTTTGGAAGAAGCCACTTCCTGTTTTCTCATGATGCTCAGCAAATTCTTAAGACATGGAGAAATATATTTTTGTCCCCATATTTTCCCTTCCAGACCCACTCCTGCTCTCTGCAAAATGGAAGCTCTCCCTACGTCCTCCTTCCCCTTCCCTCTGATATTCAGGAAGGGGAGACACCCCCACAGCACAGGCAGCAGCATGTCCATAAATATCCCCTTCTCTTTCCCCAGATTTCCATTTCATCGCTCCCACGGCTTTGTTGTAGCAATAAATTGGGAGTGCAACATCTGCACATCAGCTGCTTCCAAGTTTTTGATAAAGCGGGCATCTGATACCTTGTTATTTCAGTTCCCTTCTCCCCCCAAAAAGGGATGTGCCACGAGGTTGCCAGGCCAAAGGGAAGCTATGGAAGGCTCTGAGTTGTTAATTTTCATTAGAAGTTTAAATCATCCCATCCCTGGAAGATGTTCCTGGGGTGAATCCAAACCAAAGGCTTTGCTGGGGGTTTTGTTTAGTCAGCAGCTCAATGGAAGGAGAAACAGCTGCTCCAGCCAGGCTGGAAGGATGCTGGATATCCCAAGCCAACAGATAAAAACATTGGTTTTTCAGGAAGAGATTTCCTTCTTTCCTGAAGATGAAAGCATGGAAAAATGGATATGGTTGGTCGTGCCCAATCTCAATCTCTATGGAAATTGGGAGAAGCTGAGTTTTAAACCAACGAAGGCACAAAGCTTAAGGATCAAAATAAAAGGGAAGCCTTGAAAAAAGTCCCTCAAGGGTTGGGAGACATTAACAGGGAGCTGGAATTGTTGGAGAGGGCTGTAAGGGAAGCATATGGGTCTTCCCAGGTGTGGGGGGTTTGCAATTCCAGGCTGGGAAGAGCTTCCATAAGGACGATGCCTTAATTCACATGCCCCCATCGCCTCTGCCCCAGACCAGGTCCATCCAGGTGAAGCATATCCACCATCTGCAAGGGATATTTAGGAACATGTGGAAAATGCCAGCAGACGGGTGGAGGATGCATTTTGTGCCGAGGGAATGGGGAGTCCATCCAGATGTACCCAGAGCAGGGGATTGGGAATTGCATTCCCCTTGCACCACCTGGGAATCAGGAGATGCTGACGGGAAACAAGTGGACGAAGCGCTTCCCTCCCCAGGGCACAAGGCTTGGCTGCATGGGAAGTGCAGGCAGGGTTTTGTTTTCATTCCCAGCCCTTCCGGTGGTTTCCAGGAGGGGAAAAAGGCACTTTTTTGGGAGTTACACCACACCTGATGTCGCAGTGACCAGGCAATGACCAGGGGAAGGGATGGACTTGGTGTGACTGGCTGAGCAACAGAGGGTGGGCAGCAACAGGAGTCCTGTGGATGCTGCTCCCCAGCTCCCCCAATTAATAAATTAACCCGAAATGCTGGAATCAGGTGACCCCAAAGAGCTTTTCCCACACACATTTTTCCCCTGGGGTTTCATCCTCCTTTGGTGCCCGTGATTGAAACTTTGAGTCCCAACCCAAAGCTGGAAGGTCTCACTGAAGACCCCTCAGGGCCACACAAGAAGGAGGAAAATTCACTTTTCAGCCAGAACTTGTTGAAATAACTTGTTTGATTATTTTTTTTTTACACTATCCCAAACTGGGAATAAAACCCAAACATTTTGTAAAAAATGAAAATAATTTTTTGTTAAGTTTGCCTTATGAATTTTTTTTTCCTAGAAAAAATTCTTGTTTTTCCACTATTAAATTAAATCCTCTGCCAGAAAAGGTTTTGGTTCCCTGTGAAATGTGGGCATGAACACCATTATTTTTCCCTACAAAAGTGGAAACTGAGGCAAGGGGATGTTTCTCCACCAACCTTTGCAGAGGCTGAGGAGCCTGTGCTGCACCAAGAGCCAGCGGAGCGACAAGGAGGTGATGCTCAAGAGGTTTCAGAGTAATCCAAAATTCTCATTTTTTGGGATATAACGTCTGAGTGGCACCAAGGGGAGCCATGGATATACGGATCAAACACTGGAAAATACTGTGCCCAGCCAACTGCTGATCCCTGGAGGTCAGTGCCAAAGCAGGGGCAAGAATCCCACTCCCTCCCCACCCTCTTTTCCTCTCCCTTTCCACAGCCCTCAGCCCTCAGCAAACACCGTGGTTAAACCTTGCCCAAGGAAATAGCTGAAGAAAGAAAAACAAAGTCACTGGACTCCGAGACAGATCATGGAAAGAGAAGAGATAAACCCTGAGAGTGCAGCTGGCACGGGGAGGAGAAGACAAATACTGAAATAAATATGAAAAGAAGACAAGTTTGGGCTACAGGGAGCGTGTGAGCCGGAGAGAGAGAGAGGAAATGGCACTAAAATAGACGAGCTTTCCTGGAGACAAAGGTAAAATTGGGAAAAATGAGATCTAAACCGAAGGGGGATAAATCATGAGGGCAGCAATGTCTGAAAATTATTGGGAATGAAGCCTTCCCAGCAAGTGAGACATCCCCTGCAAGACAGATCTGCTGTGAGCAGCAAACACGGCTCCAGTGACAAAGCCAAAGCCAGAGGAGAGCAGACAAACTGGGGAGGTGACCCTGACTTGGCCGCTTCTCCTGAGGGATTTCTACAGTCACATTCCCAGGTTTGGGCTGCAGGAAGCTCCTCCTGAGCAGCTTTAGCACTGCCTCCCTCAAAAAGAAAAATTTGGAAGAAAAACAATAGAGGGACCAGGTGTTTTTGTACAGGCAGATGTGTATCCAAAACATCAGAAGCTCTTCAAAAATAAAGGGCAAAAAAGTGGGAAAAGTCTGCTCGGGCTGCAGCTCCCTCACCTAGAGTGGGGTTCAACCATGAGACCACAGAATCACATTATTTATGATACATTATTTGTTATAACATATACATGTCGATGATTATCTAGGTGGGAAAAGACCCTTAAGATCAAGTCCAGCCATTCCCCCAGCACTGCCAAGGCCACTACTACACTACGTCCCTAAATGCCACATCCACACAGTTTCTAAATCCCAGGCTGGGAGATGGATCCAACCCTTTTTGCTGAAGGCTTTTAGCAGAAACACTGCATTCTACAGCTTCTTTCTCCACCCTCCCCCACCCCCCCCCAAAAAACCCCCAGTTGCTAAACATCCCCCAAAGCTATTAAATCCACCACAGAGACACCAGGACTGCGAGGAAGAGCTGGGGGGGAGCTCTTCAGCCTCGTGACTTCTGAAGACCAGCAGCTTTTTTCCCCTCAGGCTCCTCTCCTGCTCCTTGTCTGGATGACACCTCACAGATAAATAACAGCAGTGATCCTAAATCGAGATCGCAACATGCTTTACACTTCTGCCTTGCACTTGGAGCAGGGAAAGCTCTCTCCAGGCTGCAGGAAGACAGCATGGGAATTTTTTTTCCCTCCGTGCCAGGCAAAGCTGTGACATAAAGCCTACAGCTTGTTACAGGCTGGGTTGTTTTTTTTTTTCCACATCTCCCCCACTTCACTTTGGCACAGCAAAGGAGTTTTCAGCTGGGAAGAGCATGTGGCATGCCAAACACGCCCCCAAATTTCAGAAAAGCAGAAATCTGCACACCAACACAAGGAAGCTTGGCAGTTCCCTTTTATTTGCGGGGGGGGGAGAGTATTAAAAATCCATGGTTTCCACAGAGAAAATGCTCTTTTCCCACAAAAACAACAACTTTGTGCTTGCTCATAAACCTATTGCAACATCTTGACTCATTTGGCAGCAGTTTGTGGCCAGCATGAGGCTCTTGGTGTGGTTTGTGGTGGAATCATGGAAATTCATGGGATTTTGAAGGATTTGAAGCTGATCTAGAAGGGGGCAGCAGGATTCCCTTAGGGAGGGGTTGTTGTGCCCAGAGACTTGGGGACAAGCTCGCGGTTGGTGTCCCCTCACCAGGCAGCATCGAGGCTGCTCAACACCGTGGTTTCCCCAACCTCCACAAATTTTCCTGGGGGGTTTTCTCCCAAGCCAGGCACAGAGAGGAAAATACACAAACCAAAAGAAAGAGGAGACAAAAAAGCTGGTGTCAAAGCTCAGCTCAAGTCTCCATCCAGCATCTCCCACTGATGTGTCCTTGTGTTTGTGCATCCCACACCTGCTTCCAGCTCTTTACAGCCACATTCCCCCTGCGCTCGCTGCTCTCCCGGCCTTTCCCCTCTCCTCCTCTCTCTGATTTATGTAATTTGAAGTCCTGCTTGGGAGCTGATATTATGACACGTCCAGACTTCAAAATAAACCTCCCTCTTGATACCGGGTTATTTTATTGGGTGCATCAAGGCTGAAAACAACCTCATTCATCTTAAGAAATGTATTTTCCCATTTGCTGTATAAATACATACATGTTTCCCTGCATTATTCACCTGGGCACGGCAGATAGATGAGCAGCAACAAAGGCACCACATTTTTATTTCTCATTCTGTAACAGAAAAGGCACCAGGGAGCTTTGTGGCAGGAGCTCGGCGGTGCGGAAAAATCAGCTGGGGCAAAGGGTGGCGAGAAAATTGAACGCAGAGGAGATATCCCAAAATAGTCCAGGGATGGGGACAAGGTCTGGTCTTCAGGGTCCTTGTCCAGGTCAGAGGGATGTCTGGAAACACAGGAATTAGAGCTGGAGAAAAAGCCAAAGAGCAGATGAAAAATAAGACAAGGAGACCACGACAAATCGGCAACGAAGAAGAGGGAGGGATAACAAGAAAGGGGAAAAAATGAATAATTGAAAGTCTGTAATAAACACGGTGTAGAGACAGAAAAAATTCCTGTGTGAAAATGTAATTACTGCCTGTATCAATAACATCAGCGGTGCACCCGCTGCACCGGGGCTTGGACCAAAACAAGCCGTAAGTCTTGGGAACGCTTGGTTCAGATGTGCCATAGAAATCATCCATGTCCAGGTCTGGGCACCTTCATTCCCCCACACCTCCCTGGGGATTCCAGGAAATAAAAAAGAGGAAATTCAACCTCTTCAAACCACGTACAAAGGACTCTGAACCCTGAGGGGTTTTAGCGGCAGTTCCATGGGTCCTGTAGAGCCCAGGTTAGGGGACATGGCTGTACCAACAACCCCAGTGGCCAATAGAGCCAATGGCCAACAGCCTAAACAGCCAACAGCCCTTGATGGCCAACAGACTCAATGGCCAACAGCCGTAATGGCCTATTGGCCCTGATGGTCTGTTGACATGATGACCAACAGCTCTGATGCTCGACAGATGTGATGGCCACCAGCCTCAATGGCCAACAGCCCAAACGGCCAAGAGACCTGATGGCAAACAGATTCAATGGCAAATAGTCCCCATGACCAACAGTCCCCATGGCCAAAAGACTCAATGATCAACAGCCTCAGTGGTCAACAGCCCCAATGGCCAACACCCGGGTGCCCCCTCCTAAAATTGTGAATGGTGCAGGATTTCTCCAGACCAGAGCTGCCAGCAACTGGGACTCTGGCTGCCCTTGGAGTGCCAAACACCACCTCCAAACTGACATCGAGCAACTGGGGGGCTGAGTTTGGCTTCCCATGGAAAAGGGCCAGCGTTCACCTGCAGGTGCCGGTGGCTGGTCCGGGTGAATGTGGTCAGGAATGGGTTAGGGTTAGGGTTAGGGTTAGGGCAGCACCCTCAAGCTGCCCCTAACCCAGCCCTGATGGCCAAAAGCACCATTGGCCAACAGACCCAATGGCCATCAGCCTCAGTGGCCAACAGAGCCCTCATGGCCAACAGCCCCATTGGCCTAAAGCCCCAAAGGCCAACAGACCCAATGGCCAACAGCCCGAATGGCCAACAGCCAACAGTCCCCAAGGCCAATAACCCCAATGGCCATCAGCTCCAATAGCTAAAAACACCAATGTCCAGCAGAGCAGTCGCCAACGAGCCAGGGCTTGCCCAGCTGGCCTGGGGATGCTCTTGGTCAGAACTCATGGATTTCTAGTCCTGCCTTGCCCTCATGAAGCAGAGAGTGCAGGAAAAGAGTTAAACGCCCTCTTCCCTTCCTTTGGAGCCCGGGATGACTCGGAGCCTACAGCTGCTATTTTTAAATCACTGCTGGGGATACGCTGTGGATTTCTCTTAATTGGACATCACTGCTGACTGTAATGAGTCCAAAATAAGACTCTCTTTCTCTTCATTAACTTCCTGCACGCATTTGGAGGTTGATTTCTTTGCACCAACAATTTTCACTCCCCAGCAGCCGCAGTGCTACAATGGGACACTGGATTCTTAAACTCATCCCGAGTAATGGGATATAAAATCAAATTCTTTATCCGGAGAAACTGTGACCTGTGCTGCCTCAGCCTAGTGCAGCCTGAGGACCTCCCTGACTCTGCAAATTCATCGTCTTCTGGGAAACTCAACCCATCCTGCAGGTGTCCTGGGCTGGTCCTGGTTTACCTTCACCCAGACCAGACTCAACTGGGAGCAAACCAGAGCAGGAGCTGTCCATGCTGCTCTGCCCTCTCCTCACACACCACAACATGTGCCAATGCTGCTCCTTCCCTGCAGTAACCACGCAAGGGCATGGCTCCGCACACAAGAGGGAAAGTGCAAAGCCTTTATTGTGCAGTGAATATTCTCTAAATACCAGCATCTACCAGGATACCACATCATATAAACAGGAAAGATGCTCACCTCAGTGTCCCACAATCACCTGGGGTAGTGCACAGACATTGCCTATTATGGTAACAGGTAAACAATACCCTATAAGGTCACAAACTACATAGGCCCAGCACTGTCCACAAACCCACAATCCTCTCTCAGCCCATCCCTGGTGACCTGGATGCACTCCCAGGGTCACCTCTGGGTCCAAGAAAGAGGCTCTCTCCGGCCCTCAGGGCCTATCTCTCTTCCAGCACATAGTGCACCCCAACATTCCCCACACCCCAGCCCCTCCTGTCCCCAGAAGTGCCGATAAACACACCCGAGATGCAGATTTAATGTTATCAGGAGATGCAGAGCATGTTTAGCAGGAACTTGAAGGATCATAGCAAGAGGCCTGGATGTAATCCAGGCTGCAGCAGATAAGGAACTGAAAAGCCGCTTCTGCTTCTGCCTCTTTTCCTTTTTCTCTTTTTTTTTTTCTTTTCTTTCCTTTTTTTTTTCTTCAGTGGTTCAAGATTGCAAAGAGGCTGAGAAAGAAGAAAGGGAGACACGGGGCCCGAGCGATAACGGGTGATGGACATGACGCCATCTCCTGCCCGAGAGTACCAGAGATTGCAAAGCATTGAGAAATCAAACTGACAAGTGGGAACACAGGCTCAGCATAAGAAAAGGCGGCTTGTTCCGAGCTCCTGCAGGCCTGGAGAGCTTTTCGCTTCTCCTGACGATGGATTAAGTGGATGTTGGCGATAGATAATTTTGAACTCCTTCTGCAATGTGTTCTGGCTTGTCATATCCTGGGGGAGGCCTGGAGCCGCAGAGACAGCACCCAGCGTGAGGCTCGCAGCCACGAAACTCCTCAAACCTGGCAGAGGGATTGGAAAAAGCCAGACCTTGCAAGGCCGGTGACACCAGGGAGCCTTTTCGTACCTGGCCAGCCTCAACCGTGGCTTCCCCATGCTGGGGATGGGTGAGGAACCAGGCCAGGATTCCAGCTGGTTTGGCTGCAAAGACTTTGACCTTGGCTAAAAAGTGGCTCAGATTCAGTAGATTCCCCAAGAACCCCGGAGATGGGAACTTTGTCACCCTTGGAGTAGCAATTTCTGGCAGGTTTGGGAAAAGAAGTAACCCTGAACCCCAAGTTGCTCAGCCATGGGTAGCATTGGAGGTTACAACACAGCCAAAAATGCTCCCTCCCTGCTGCACCCATCTAGACTCACCCTCTTTGCCTTAGTTTCCCTCCCACCTCAAGGAAAAATCATTCCTACATCCTGCAGGAATGGTGTGGGGAAAGCTGAATTTCAGGAGGAGAAAAGAGGGGTAAATCCCAATATCAGCACACAAGAAAAAAAAGAAAAGGAACCTCCCAGCATGAGGCAGGTGTAATGCTGCCCTGGCGGAAAAACATCCTAATGACAAAAAATACAGAAATGCAATCCTCCTTCCTAATTATTTTGCAGTCCCACGTGTGCAGCACCAGCTCGGATCCAATCCTTGCTCCCAGGAATTTTTTTTTAAGCCTTTCCTACCTCCCCCTTCCCCCCCATGGCTCTGCTCTCCGCGGGCTGAGCTCCGTCCTGTTGCTGAGCGCGCAGAAGGAGCTGCTCCAAAGGGCAGGGGATGCTCGATGTGCAGATCAGAGCTGGAGGCTCCTTTGAAACTCCCCAGGGCAAAGGAGCGGGGCTGGAACAAGATGCCCCAGCTGAGCCCCTTCCGCTTAAAATTGGCCAAGAAATCTGGCGGCTTTGATGAAAAATGCCTTCCCTTGCCTTTGATGCTCCTGTCCAAACAGCGTGAGGAACCGGGCTGATAGCACGGCTCTCACCTGAGGGGGAGGCAGGGAGAAACATGCCCGGATGGATCTTCTGTCCTCTGCTGAACTGGGAGTGAGGAAAGGGAACGTGGAAGTTTTAATTTATAGGTTCTGAGGCAGCCAGTGCTGGGAAGTGTCTATAACCTAAATGAGAAATAAAGATTGAAACGGGAGAGCCCCATCAGTGTAAGCAGCAACTGCTCATCCAGGCTCAAACTTAGTATTCCTGGGCCAGAAAACCAGGATTGATGAGAAAATAAAAACATATACAGAGTGATCCCTACACACATCCATAAGTGCATAATTTATATCAAACCCTTGAGATTTCAGAGCACCAACGTGTTTTGGGGGTTTGTGCTGAGCGTGAGTTTTGGGTTTAGCTGTTTTCTGCCCATTTTCATGGAGTAATAGAACACTTTAGATTGGAAAGGACCTTAAATCTCATTTCATTCCACCCTCCTGCTGTGGGCAGGGACACCTTCCACTACACCAGTCCAAAGTGGGTATGAACACTTTTCTCCACTTGTAAGAAAACGGTTCAAACCCCATCAGGGTAGAGTTGAAATATCTCCGAATTTTGACTAATCATGAGATCTCCGTATGGGATGCAGAATCATCCCATCCCTGCCTGTGCCACCCAGTCAGACACAGGTCTGCCTGCGATACTGATCTCCAATAAACCCTTGAGCACCGGGAGAGATCCAGAAAGCCGAAAGAAAACGAGTGTTGTGCCAATATGTGGGAAGGATAAGCAAGATGACCTGTGTAATTACAGCCCTGTCAGCCTGACATTGATTTTGGGTGAAATAATGGGATGCCTGCTACAGGACTTTTAATAAGGAATTAAAGGGAATAACATAAAAGATGACAATCAACAAGGATTTATGGAAAATAAATCTTGCCCAGCTAAGTTGATATCTTTTTTTGATGAGGTTATAAATTTGGGCTGATAAAGGTGACGTTGTCAGCACAACGTACTCGAGCTCCGGCAAGGTTGGGTCCTGCGCGACGTCTTGATTAAGAAACTGGGAGGGCAGGAAATCACTGTGGCAGAAATTAGATGGATTAAAAACTGCCTGGTTGACGACTTCCAAAAGGTACCTCTTGGAGTGGGAATCAACAGAGACTTGTGCTCCCGCTGCGTGCCAGGGCCGGCTGACTCCCGCTGACATTTCTATCGATGACCTGGAAGAAAACATCCCATCACCCCTGATAGAGTCTGCAGCTGACACCGAGATCAGGGCGATGGCAGGGGAGGGAGAGGAAAGGGCAGCGATACCAGAGGCATCTTAATAAAGGGAGTCAGCAGCGCCAGAGAAGGGAGAGCCTTCCCTTGGCAGCAGGGTTGGGAGAGGGGCTGATGGGCAGCTGGGCAAGGAGGGGAGGATGAGAACAGGATAGGATCATATCCCACCTGACCCTGCCCTCTGGCAGTGGGAAGCCATTCCCTGTGTCCTGTCCCTCCAGCCCTTTTCCCCAGTCCCTCTCCAGCTCTCCTGGAGCCCCTTTAGGCTCTGCAAGGGGCTCTGAGCTCTCCCTGGAGCCTTCTCTTCTCCAGGTGAGCACCCCCAGCTCTCCCAGCCTGGCTCCAGAGCAGAGGGGCTTCAGCCCTCAGAGCATCTCCATGCTTTTCAGGAAGAAAACTCTCTTTTCAGACAGAAAACGCTCTTTTCAATCTTTTTGGTATGAAAAGGTAGAAACTCCAGGGTATTTTGGAGCACATCTGCTTTGGTTCTCCCCTGGGAAAGCCATACAACACCCTGCTCCACTTCCACACTGCTCTCCTCTCTCAACTTCTGCTCATTCCTCACACATTTTGCAGGATTTCAAGGAATTGCAGCACTTAGATGCTATTGCAAATCCCACGAGGCACCTGGCTGAACCTTTAGGCTTCCAACTATATTAAAAACGTGTCCGGAAGTGACTTCCCTGAGCCAAGCACTGCGGGAAGGCATCGGGAGGGCTTCAGGCAACGCACATCCAATTCCATGCTCCCTCCCTCCTCTCCAGCCCCACCCTTTCTTCCAGGATTGTGTCTTTCCTTGGGGAAAAAAACCCTCTTGCAAGCCCCAGGTACCAGAGCTGCTGAGGTTTTGAAGCTGCCTCGTGTGATTTCTCCCAACACCCAGCACATGACACTTCAGGGCTCTCCACAGTGAGCACTTTATTGCTTCCAGAGTGGATTTTTTTTGGCTCCTGCAATCCAATGCCCGAGAATAATGGACAGACTTCAACCAAAGGAATTTAATTCTGCTCCTACTCCTTTCAGATCAGAGCCTGTGTCAGCGGGGTGCTCTTACAACAAGAGACTATTACAGCTTATCCAACACTTGGCAAGTTCTCAATCTGGAGAACTGGTTTGGACTCCAGCGATTGCTGCTCCACGGCGCATCTTAATGGAGAGCCACAGCTGTGCCTGGCACCTGCAGGAGAAGGTCTGAAAGCCATTGGTACCAAAAAAACACACTGGAAAAACTCTGTGGAGGTCTGGGGTCAGTTTGAATTGGAAAACACACGTCAGGTCCGGGGGTTTGGCACTACTGAGCTGAGGGAGTCCTTTTCATCCAGCTGTTCCCATGCACAAGAAAAAGCCAGAGGCAATTCACCAGAGGTGAATGAAGTTCCCAGGTCCATTGAGCATCATCAGACACTGCACCAGACCCATATTCGGACAAAAACCTCTCCCTTTCTTTTTTTTTTCCTTATTTTTTTCATTGCAGGAAAGCCCTGGGAACAAACTGACCTGCAGACCAAAGTCTCACCAGCTCACAGCAGCCGTCAAATCCAACCCCCCCCACACCTTTTTCCCTCTAATTGTTGTTTATATTTCCCTGCTGTGGGCAGGCAGAAGGGAGTGAAAGCCAGAAATCCTATTTCCTTCCCTTCCTCTGCCCTGAGCAAGCATCCAACTCCCTTTAACTGCAGCAAAATCTCCCCAGGCCCGGCCGGAGAGGTAACCTGAGGATGCTCGGAGTGTCACTGTGGATGACACATGCCTCTCTCTCAGGATGTGGGATAATGAGCTCCTCCGTGGTCTCCCAGGGCAGGAATGTATTTATGGCACAAGGGGAGATTTATAGAGTTTTTCTTTAAAATCTGTCAGCTAATAATAGCTGTGGCTGGGCCGGGGTGAGCTGGGCTCGCACGCAGGTATAAATCAGGGGTGCTCCCGAGCCCTGCCAGCATCTCCTCCCATTTGGACACCAAGGAGATCATATCCTGAGCAAATGTGTGCTCCGAAGAGAGGAGAATAAGAAATACCCCAGCCAGGTGACCAAACACTCCCTTATATATCCCAGTGCTCCCCTCATGCTCCCCCGCCACAGCGTCCAGCCCCAAATCAATGCGATCTTCCTACAGACCCGACGCTGCTTCCCAGGGCAGGGATAGCCTGGGAAGAAGAGGTTATCCATTCTTGGAATCATCCATTTTTCACCCCACCAAGCGACCCGTACATCTTGTCCTCCACCAGCGAGAGAAGTTGATGAAATTCTTCCTGTCGTCCCCTGGAATCCTCAGCCCTGAACAGCACCAATGCCCTAAAGAGAATTTTTTTCCAAACAAAATAAATGCACAGTATTTATATTTTTTTTGTCAGTAGGGGTCTGAATAAAATAGCTAACAGGTTCCAGAGGGATGTATCCTGTTAATTCCACTCATGATAAAGGTCTTGTAAAATGCCACTGGTGCCTGGAGCACTGATGACTTCCCAGGTTTGCTGATTTGTGGACTGTGGGCCGGGCTCCCAGTGGAGCCCATTAGGTGGCCCAGAGACAAGCCCTGGATGCAGAGCCTGCATCCACACCAGGCAGAGCTCAAAAGCATTCCTGAGCAATCCTGGGCACCTCCCGGCTCCCACAGCATGGCTGAGGGCGGGGGACAGGTTCGTGAACAGCTCCTGCCTTTTTTCTCTTCGGGCCACACTGGGGAAGCGAAGGGCCAGAGACTGATCCGTTCCCTCTGGTGCCCAGTGACAGGACCTGAGGGAATGGCCGGGGCTTGTGCTTGGAGGGAGGTTATTTTGGATTTCAGGGAAAGGTTCTTCCTCCAGAGGGTGCTGGGCACTGCCCAGGCTCCCCAGGGAATGGGCACGGCCCCGAGGCTGCCAGAGCTCCAGGACAACACTCCCAGGAACAGGGTGGGATTGTTGGGGTGTCCTGTGCAGGGCCAGGAGCTGGACTGGATGGTCCTTGTGGGTCCCTTCCAGCTCAGGATATTCCACAATTCTGTGATTATTTTAGTGTGGAGCTCAAGATGTGATGCTTTCCTCTGGAGCCAGGCTGGGAGAGCTGGGGGTGCTCACCTGGAGAGGAGAAGGCTCCAAGGAGAGCTCAGAGCCCCTTGCAGGGCCTAAAGGGGCTCCAGGAGAGCTGGAGAGGGACTGGGGACAAGGGATGAACAGGACAGGACACAGGGAATGGCTTCCCACTGCCAGAGGGCAGGGATGGATGGGATATTGGGAAGGAATTGTTCCCTGGGAGGGTGGGGAGGCCCTGGCACAGGGTGCCCAGAGAAGCCGTGGCTGCCCCTGGATCCCTGGCAGTGTCCAAGGCCAGGCTGGACATGGGGCTTGGAGCACCCTGGGATAGTGGAAGGTGTCCCTGCCCATGGCAGGGGATTGGAATTGAATGATCTCCAAGGTCCTTTACAATGCAAATTATTCTGGGATTCTGTGATTTGCAAATGTAAATGCAGATTTGCAAATGAGCCTTTTACCCCAAACTCTTGGGCAGCAAAGCCTCCCCAACAGCTCCAGGCAGATGCAATGGGTCACATGTTCCATCCTCTTCCATTTCCACTCACTGATTCCATCCACTGGAAGCAAAGTCCCAGCAAATGTGGGGAATCTGTTCGGCCACCCACCACCTGGGTGAGGAGAAAGTCAGCTCCTTTCCAGCCCAGATCATTCCATGATTCTGTTATTTGATGCTGGGGAGGAAGAGCCTGGGGATGAACAGGCTCTGTGTCTTTCCTCAAGTCACCCCCTTGCCATGGGGCATCTCACCCCCTCTTCCTGCCCTTCACCCATTGCCCCCCCAAAACTCCTGCAACCCTCAGGGCTCTGGTTTCTATTTCCTGCCCAGGTCACACATTTTTTCGCGAGTCCATCTCGAGAGGTCCCCGATGTAACGTCCTCATGTCCATCATGTCCACTCATTTCTGCTCCGGGCGGTTTTATCTCTTCCTGCAGGGCCAATCTGGGCTCGCTGGTGGACTGAGTAATTCAATAGGTTTGCAGATCTGTCTCGAGTCAATTTTAATTCTATTTAAAGGACAGTCGATAGGAGCCTCTCTGGGGGGTTCTGAGCAGGAATTTCATATTGCGCTGAATATGCGCTGAATGCCCCGGCCGGCAGGGAAGGAATTTCAGCTTCAATGAGACAGAAAGGATGGCATGGGAAGCACTCTGAGACCTTCCTCTTTGCTATTTTAGGCTCGGCCTGAGAGCCTCAGAGCAGGCTCAGGAAGGGGCCAGGCAGGAGACTGCTCCCGATGTGATTTTTGTGCAACGCTCTGCTCACCTGATGCTCAGGAGGCAAAAATCGTCCCCTTCTTAAACATCAGCAGCCAAAAGTCCCCCTGGTGCCAGATTTCCACCATTGTGAACCCGTCCCTGGGGTTTGGGGGAGGTGACATCCAGCAAAAAGGAGATAACCCCAAGAAGAGGAGATCTGAGCAGCACTACATGGCCATTCCAACCTGCCCTACCTCCCCGTTCGCCGTAAAACACAGGGCAATGTCCCAGATTAATAAAGAAGGAAAGCTTTCAATGCTTCTGCTCCTCTAAAATGTTCCCTTAAGTGCAGGATGAGATGTTCGAGCACTAAGATGCCATTTTTATGCAACTTAATAAAAGGGAAAAATGATATCACCGCTGGAAAAAACAGAATGCGTGCAGGGGAATTGGATTGCATCACTTTCCCCTCGGATCAATCCCAAGATCACATGGCACAGGCACAGGGGGAGTTCTCAGCACTGCAGGAAAGCTCTAGGAAAGCTTTGCTCAGGCATTTTTAGGGGGGACAAATCCCAAGGACCTAGAGGGAACTATTTCCCCACTGGTCAAAGCAGGAAGAAGTTCCAGTGCCATCGAATAAACCAGCTGCTCTAGGAAAATGCTCGTCCAGATGAGGAATGTGGGACAAACCCACTCACCTCACACCAAGGTGATGGCAAACCAGGGGTTAAACCCGCCTGGACTTTCCAGGGGGATGAGGGGGACCCCGTTGATGCTTCCGCTGTTTTTATGGCATGTCAAGGGATTGGCTCCCGTTGCGGGGAGCATCCAGCCGACTGCTCCAAATGAAATTGTCCGTTCCCTGCTGGAGATAATTAACGTATATCAAAGAGGAATTTAGCTGGAGTGGCTATTTCAGTCCCACGCCGCGTTCTCCCTCACTTTGGGTTTGTTTTCGAAATTGCACATAAAGTGCAACTGCGGCACATTTACTTTTCTATTATGCCTCCGAAATTAAGTTAGATGGCCCTAATAATAGCATTGCCTTTAAAATAACGTTGTGTTTAAAGAACAAACTCTCCAATGTCGCCGGCGCAGCAGATTTGTCTTGTGCTTAATTTCCACTTGCTGTTGTATTATTAGGCATTAACATGATAGTTTTGTTTAATCTCTGGCTCCGTCGCCCATGGCTGACTCCGAACCGATCGCTCGCCCCTGTTGATGAAAGTCCTAATTCATCCTTGTTAGTGCAATTAGGAGGAAATTGGATCACGGTGCCTCTTCCCACAAAAGGTCTGGGAGAGGGCGAGGCTCTCCCCCAAGAGGTGACGCCGGCAGCGGGCTCTGGGCTGCGGGAGGATTAGGCGGCCCCAGGGAAGGTGATGGGGATAAATGAGTTAAAACTCTGGGAAGGTTTGAAGTGGGTTCTGATGGATTTCGTTGCTCTTTTCCCAGCATGGAGAGGGTAGAAATCCATCCCTAACACCCAGCGAAGGTCAGTAGCATTTTGAGGTTGTTTTGAGCACACCTACGCAAAGGCTGGAAGAAATGGGAAAATAACGAGTTGTTATTTTTTTTCAAAATCCAGGTCCTCCAAAGCTCTCAGGAAAGTGGCTCTGGTTTCTTTCTAGCATTTTCTCTCCATGGGGAATTTTCTCCCAACCATGAACATGAGCACAGAAGGGAGAAGAAACTCTCTTCAACCGCACCAAAAACAAGGTGGGTGTTTGCACAGTGGTTCCCCGGCCTCCACACTTCCACTTTCCCTCCTTTCAAGCTTTCCTGGGTTCAATTAAAATCCCCACATCCAGGACCACATGGAGACCTTGGGATTGCTTTGGGTGTTGCTTCCCATCCTGCTCAACCTGCAGCGAAGTCCACTGAAATAACTTGTGGGATCATCAAATCTTGGGAAATTTTGCAAAACCTGAACCCATAATCCTTCACGTTGAGGATATCTACTTTATATTCCAGACTTTTGGTAGGGAAAGAGGGAATTCCAGGTAACCAAGCAGGAATTCCTGTGGCTCTCACCCCACCTGGGCGAGTGTCTTGCTGCGTCTCAGAAAGTGAATTAAGCTGAACCAGACAAACGAACTTTTATTGCTTAATGAAATCAGTTCCTCCTGGGTACAACCAGCAAAGGCACAAAGGGTTTCATTCCAAAGGAGATTAAATAACTTGGGTTCCTTCCTCGGAAAAGAGGCGGCTGAAGGAGGGTTTGATGAGGTTTACAAACCGGGGATGGGGCAGAGAGGACAAAATGATAATCCTCATTTCTGCAAGTTTCCATTTAAAATGGAATTGGCACTGGATAAAATTAGCAAGGGGTAGGTTTAAAGAAAATAGTTGTTGAACTGTGGAACTCATTTCCAAAAGATTTTTTGGAAATCCAAATTATAGATGGACTGAAAATGAAGGATTGGGCAAACTCAGGGGAAATTATTCATTCCAGTATTAAATGCATGATTTTTTATTCACAGGATAAGCTATTATTTTTAATATTAATTATTATTAGTGTTGTTGTTGTTACTGTATTGTTATTTATGTGTAACTTGCAGATGCAATCATGGCATGGGGAGCGTTTATTTAGGACTATTTATAGGAGTAATTTATTCAGAATAGTTCTGTATGTACATTAATCAATTTTCACACCATTGCTTGCAATCACCAAGACCAGATCTGGTCCCTCTGATAAACCCCAGGGGAACAGGGAACCAGCACACCTGGACATGCAGGTACAAGGATCCAGAAAAAAAAAAGAATATATTTGGATGATTAAGCCAAGAAATGCTCAGGGCAGGAGACATCTCCATGGAGCAATCACGACGGGGAGGCAAAGCTTGGAGAGCCCTTGGATGGTCGTCTCCAAGAAATTGTGTGGCAAAATCACCCAGAAATAAAACCCTGCTTGACTTGGGGCAGGGGGGTGAAATTCCCAGCCTGGGTCATTCGGGATACACCATGCTCCTGGTGTCCTGTGATCCACCACCCAGAAAAGGGAGGCTGCTGCATGTCCACGTGTGCTGCACCTCAAAATGATGATTTTCCTTTTCTTCTCCAAGTCTTTTGGAGAGGAAGGGCAGAAGGGGATGCAAAATGAAAAGCAAAGAAAGAGCTGAAATGGGTTTTGAGGGAGCAGAAACCCTGATTTCTCAGCATGTCACCAACTGGCACATGGCAGGGTTGGGGCAGTGTCATCACGAGGGGCTGTTTGGTCCAGATGCCCCTTTTCGGGGTGGTTTTTTAATTTTCCAGCCAGGTTTTCCTTGCGGAGCTCTCAGTGTGCTTGGTGAAGCATTAACTGGATTTGACGGGCTGGGGAAAATAGACTTGGACAGTGAAGGGTGGAAGGGAAAGCCCCGTGAACAAATGCCCTGTTGTCACAGTCCTATTAACCTCCCCTCAGTCTAATCCTGTCCTTAATTGACTTTGTTCTGATTATACTCTTGATAGGCCTGTATCAGCCTGGGAAGGCAGGGTGGGAAGTGGCGGTGAGGGATGTAAAAAACACGGAGTGTCTGCGAAACAGAGGAGCAGCAACATGCATGCCCTGGTGTGCCTGCACGGCTGCTTCCCAGGACGGCACGTGCCACTAGAAGGAAATGGAAACTTCCCAGGAAGGCTAAAAAAGAAACCTCCACCCCAGCAAAGCACGAGCTGCTGTTGTAATAATTAAGAGGCTTTAAACTGTTCGTTTAATACAGACAAAAATCCCATCTGCAGGTAACGGGGAGACGGAGCTCGATGCCTAATCAGCCAAACCCTTGGAAAAGCAACATCCCCCCGTCTGCCTGCAATCAGAGCTGGAGCAGAGGCTGCCATTCCTTGAAGTGGCTCTCGGCGAGGGTTCCGTAATTGTCTCGGCGGAAAGCAAGAGTTCCCCCTAGTGCAGAGCAATAAATCAGGGATAATAATAACTCTTTCCAAAATAATCCTCAGGCAGCAACAAAATCCAGCGGAGAAGGTGGTACAGAGTCAAAACGTGGCACCTGGATCCCAGGGTTCGTTAGGTCTATAAATACCCCGAGCCCTTCCGTGCCCCTGCTCCTGCCATAATATATTGTTATCAGTAGCACTCAGTTAAAGCTTTCAGATTTTTGCAAAACTATTTATTTCCTGACTCCTTCTCATGCTGTGATGCTTTTCCCACCATCACCCCAAGTGCTGGGCCTTGCAGGGCCGGTGCTGAACCCCCAGGGCCCCACTGTGTGAGGGGAGGCTGGGAACACCCCAGGGCTGCCCCAGGGGCTGGGAGCCACTTTGGCAAAGCAGAGGCTCAGCTCAGCCACTCCAACAGGTCCTTGAGCTGCAGCAGCTTTTCCAGCAAGGCTGGGCTCAGAGCCAAACCCCCTGGGATGGGTTTGAGGATTTGTGTCACCGCAGCAGCCCAGGGGTGACATGGGCTGATGGATGCTGTGAGGTCTGAGAGTGCACCCAGAGAGACAAACCTGTGCTGAGATCATCCCTCAGTGTGGGGAGGAGGAACCCTGCCCCTCTGCCCCACTCGGGTGAGACCCCACCTGCAGAGCTGGATCCAAATCCAGAGCCCCCAACAGCAGAAGGACGTGGAGCTGCTGGAGTGAGTCCAAATGAGGGCACGGAGATGCTCCCAGGACTGGAGCCCCTCTGCTCTGGAGCCAGACTGGGAGAGCTGGGGGTGTTCACCTGGAGAAGAGAAGGATCCAGAGCCCCTTCCAGGGCCTAAAGGGGCTCCAGGAGAGCTGGAGAGGGACTGGGGACAAGGCATGGAGGGACAGGACACAGGGAATGGCTTCCCACTGCCAGAGGGCAGGGATGGATGGGATATTGGGAAGGAATTGTTCCCTGGGAGTGTGGGGAGGCCCTGGCACAGGGTGCCCAGAGCAGCTGTGGCTGCCCCTGGATCCCTGGAAGTGTCCAAGGCCAGGTTGGACGGGGCTTGGAGCCCCCTGGGACAGTGGAAGGTGTCCCCACCCATGGCAGGGGTGGACTGGGATGAGATTTAAGATCCTTTCCACCCAAATCATTCCAGGATTTTGTGATCCTCATGTCATCTTCTGGATGATCCCTCAAACCGAGACCACCTCCCCAGACGTGGCTCACAAATCCCTTCTGAGCATTGGGATGCTCTGCAGCTCTGGGCTGGAACCTTCTGCCTCCCCATGCTCTGCTCTGCACCCCAAAACTCCCAGGTCCCCTTGGCAGGGCTGTGGCCACGCCAGGGGCTGTGTGACAGCCCCACTGCAGCACTTGTGGGTTTATTCCCTTCTTGTCCCTTTACCTCAGCCAGCAAAACGCCCAGAGCTGCCATCAATTTGCTTTTCCTTATTTACTGCTCCGAGCCCGCCAGTTCCATTCCCAACCAGCGAATGTTGCCCGGCTGACTCCGGTTCCGTGGAGCTGCTCGTGAATCACCCAGCACTGAAACTCTGGAGTTTGGTACTTTCGAGCCAAAAAATTCCAGCCTCCCGAGGGTTTGCAAATTGTTCATCAAGCATTCCCAGCTTGGTGTGTGTTCTCCCCAAACCTCCTGTGATTCCTGCTCGGACAATCGTATCCTGATGTCCTTGTGCGGCTGGATCACAGAGGGGACACCACGGCATGAGTGATATCCCTGCCACATCCCCTTAACCCACGCTCTCCAATAGGAAAGCAATGCTTTTTCCACAGGAGACTGAAAAATAGGTGAATAAAGGCATGGAGAATGAAGGTTGAAGTTTTTCATTTGGAATATTGCAGCTGTGTAAGGATTGATGAAGAACTTGGGAAAAATCCGGGGAGTTGTGAGGTCTTGGGGATCTAAATCAGCCTCTGCAGGAAATAACGGCACCGTGAGAGGAGTGGCAAAGCCACTGGCTCCCGGTGTCTCTTTGCCTTCCTCCTGTCAGCAGGTTTGGCCTTTTCCTTTGCTCTCCTAAAGGTCACAAAACATCGGACCAGGTTTTCAGGAAGACGAGAGTTCAGGCTGGAAAGAGTTCCCAAATGGGAGCGGTCCAAGGACAGCGTGTAGGATTAGGGTGAGGTTTCCCGCCAGAGAGATGCTGGTGTGGGGAATTTTGTCTATACACTGGGAGAACAAACCTGAGAGCTCAGGAAGGGAAGTCTGAGCTCAAGAGACCCCAAAAGAAGCTTCTCAAGTGTATGTTGTTCCCATAAAATTCCCTCTATGTGTTCTGGAAAGTGAACTAACCCAGAAAAAACCCCAGTTTTGGCTTGTTTGCAACTTTCCACCATATTAAATGAACAACTTATGAACAGGATGTTTGGGTTTTCTTTTGATTCATAATTCTTTGTAAATAAAAACTTGGTTCTTTGATGTTTTCTTCCCCTACTCCATCGCTTCTAAAAGAAATGGCATAAAAAATAAAGATATAAGAGAAAAAATCCCCCCACCACCTTGAAGGAAATCCATAAGTGACTAAAACTTGATTATTTTTCCCCTAGACACTGCTGCAAAAACTCTTTTGGGCAGCGAGGTGCTCTTTTTTACCTCACTCCTTATCCCAATTTCAGCAAAACAATTCCCAGCCCTTCATTTTCAGCTGGCCACAGATTAGAGTTGCTCCTGGCATTAGAATTCACAGCAAAGCAGCCCTGAAATCAAACACTGCTGCTCTGCTCCAGGATCTCCTTCGCCCTCTCCGCATTGCCCACGTTGTGTAAATCAATCCTCTCAGCTCCCAGTAAATAGAATCGCCTCAAAACACCGAAATAACTCCACACATTCCTTCTTTTCCTTCAAAAAAAGAAGAAAAATCAGAACCAATAAGGGAATGAATAAGGAAATACAAACCGATCTGGACTTTTCTTTGGAGATTGCTAGTTTTCTCCTCACCCAGGTGTTGGAGATGCCCCACATTTGCTGGGGTTTTGCTTCCAGTGGATGGAATTAGCGAGCGGAAATGGAAGAGGATGGAACATGTGACCCATTGCATCTGCCTGGAACTGTTGGGGAGGCTTTGCTGCCCAAGAGTTTGGGCTAAAAGGCTCATTTGCAAATCTGTATCTGTATTTGTAAGTCACAGAATCCCAGAAGGGTTTGGGTTGGAAGGGACCTAAAAGCTCATCCCATTCCACTCCTCCCATGGGCAGGGACACCTTGGACAACTCCCACTATCCCAGGGGTTCCGAGTCCCATCCAGCCTGGCCTTGGACACTGCCAGGGATCCAGGGGCAGCCACAGCTGCTCTGGGCACCCTGTGCCAGGGCCTGCCCACCCTCACAGGGAACAATTCCTTCCCAATATCCCATCCATCCCTGCCCTCTGGCAGTGGGAAGCCATTCCCTGTGTCCTGTCCATCCATTCCTTGTCCCCAGCCCCTCTCCAGCTCTCCTGGAGCCCCTTTAGGCCCTGCAAGGGGCTCTGAGCTCTCCCTGGAGCCTTCTCCTCTCCAGGTGAGCACCCCCAGCTCTCCCAGCCTGGCTCCAGAGCAGAGGGGCTCCAGCCCTGGAGCATCTCCGTGGCCTCTCTGGACTCTCTCCAGCAGCTCCAGGTCCTTCCTGTGCTCGTGGCCCCAGAGCTGGGGTACCCCAGATATTTGGGGTGACTGTTCCCAGCCCGACCTGATGGAGGTCCCCCATCCCAATGGACGAACCCACACGGATTTGGGGTGTCGGTGCGAGCACACCCCGGCCTCAGCCCCCTCCGCCTTCACCTTTATTTTTTGGAAGAGGATTTTGGATTTTGCGAGAGGCTCCTCTTGGCAAGGGAGGAGCTGTGAGAGACAAAGGAGGAAATGATCAAACCCAGAGGCTCCTGCCTCTTGTCTCCCGCACTCGGCCGCTTTCGCAGCGCTGCGGAGGAGCCCGGCTTTAAACAAAAGCTAAACACTGTCAGTGGGGGAGCAGAGCAGGAGCTCTCTGAAATGCAAATGCCTTCTCGAGAGCAGCCGGCTTTGAACGCAGGGATCCTGCTGACTCACGCGTAGGAACTGGGGAGGGATCCTGCTCCCTCACCCTGTCCAGCCTCCTCTCCTCCTCAGCGCTGCCCCAGCCCGGGGATGCGGCCGTAACCCCTGTGTTGGTCAAGTGGACAACACGGATGGAGCCGTGTCCGTGGGGCCAGGATCCACAGCCCGGGGAGGATTTCCCCTGCAGAGCCACCAGCTGCTCTCCCAACACGGCAGGGTCAGCACAATCCGGCAGGGCGGAGGATTCAGCCGCGGAGCAGCAGAAATTTAAGCCTTGATACCCCAGGAAGCTCTTCAAATCTCTTTCCTCACCTGCAACTCCTTCATTTCCCTTCCCGTCTCCCGGTTGTTTCCGAGCTCAGCATCCTTCCAGCTCATTTGGGGTGCATCAGGGTCGGGGCTACACCAGTTATTTCCATTTGCCAGCGGATCCTGCAGGTTTCCGGGACTGGGGGAGCAGGACTCTGGCCTCTGTTTGTACAGCAAGGTGAAGGCCGAGGGCAGGGAGGGGGAGTACAAGGAGGAGGGACACGGATTCCTTTCCATGAGGACACCCATTTTCTCCATCGTGCAGTCCCAAGGACGAGCGTGTGAAGCTGGCACCACAGAGCCACCGAGTTCACAGAGGGCAGAACCCAAATCACCACCTTTTTCTGCCTTTCCTTTTGCTTTTAAATCTCCCTCATTATTTTCAAGAGCAGACCAACAGCTTCGGCTGCTTAGACCCGATTCCCGAAGGGATTTCCAGCCCCGGGTCCATGCTCTGAGGGGGCAGGAGGGTCCTCATGGAGCTGCAGCAGCGTGACCCAACACATCTGCAGATGTCTGCAAACGATCCCCGTCACTCTGCCTGTGCGCATGAGCCCGAGAGGCTGAACACAGGGGTCTGTATTCTCCCCCCAACCTTTGTATATTGTTTTAACTATTATATTTATTAATATAAATCCATTAGACCTGCAAGGTGGCTCAAATCCAATGCAAAAATATTTTCCTGAGTGATGGGGAGAGCTGTCCAAAGCCCCCAGCTCCTGACACCTGCCCACAGACCCCACTCAGACCTACATGGGGTGAGACACCCCAAGACCTCAATTAATGGGGTGAGTGATCCCAATCTCTGCCCACCCCCAGATGAACGCCCCAGGATCTGAGCTGCTCCTGGGTGGGGTATCCAAAATCCAAACATGGAATAACAAGCAGATCGCTGATGGAAATACCACAGCTCACAGCGATGTCGAGCTCCAGGGGTGGAATGGAAAGTCAGATTTTATTTCTAATGCGCTTCTGCTCTAATAACCACTTTTTTTTCCCCTCATTGCTCTTCATCTGAAAACACTGGTGTGCTGCACCAGCAGCAGCTGATCAAGACTTCACACGTCCTGCTCATTATCCCCTGCTTCACACGAGGGGAAACGAGGAGGATTTATAGCACCCAATTTTGCAGAAGTGTTGCCCAAAGTGCAATACCCGGCGTGTCTGCCCTGGGGAAGCCGCAGCTGTGCCGGGGCTGAGGCTGCCGGAGGAGACACTTTATAGGGACAGATAAAATCTTTTATTAGACCAACTGATCTAGCAAGGAGAGCAGACAGGTTTTAGGTGCACAGACCAGGTTGCCTGCACAACACCATGCCCAGCCCAGTTCCACCTCCCCAAACCCCGGAGGGGCAGGAGGTGAACTAAACCAGCCCCCTTGCAAAAGTGTCCGAGCTCCAGCACTGCCAGAGTCCAAAATCCTGCCTAAATCCTTCTTTGGCACTTCTGGCTCACCAAAATAATCTCTACCATGTGACTTTTGTCATTTTTCCCTGTATCCCAATATTTTTTTGTCCCTGCTGCCTCCCTTGTTGGAGAACCCACCTCGCAGAAAGCGATGGCGATGGGCAGAGAACAGAGGCACAATTCAGTTTGGGTCCTGGAGCCCCGGGCAATGAAGGCAGTGAGGAAATGGTGAGGGTGGGAATTAGGAGTGGGATGGGATTCCTGGAGTGCCACCCACGGGCACATGGTCTGGTGTCCCTGTGGGAGTTTGGGCGGCTGTGGATGGTGCAGAGTGAGACGCACAAGGCTGAAATCATGTTCTTGTGCTTTCGTGCATTTTTCCACTTCCATCACTTCCACCCCTGCCAATTCCCACCTAAAACGCCCACAGCCCTGTCCCAGACATACCCCAGACCCACGGTCTCAGAAATAAAGTATGAGCTGCCATGTGAGCTTTAACCATTTCTCTCCCCTTCCCTCTCCTCTCCTCTCCTCTCCTCTCCTCTCCTCTCCTCTCCTCTCCTCTCCTCTCCTCTCCTCTCCTCTCCCCATTCCACCGAGGAACAGCCCTTTGCCCCCCCCCCCCCAATTATTTTTAACCTAATCAACCACATCACTAAGATTTCTCTTTTATTTTGCAAAAAATAACAAAAAGGGTCGATCCTGCCGGGAATTTGTAATAATTGTAGTAACCTGATAACAATTTCAAGCAATTAGCACAATACTAATTCACTCATTTACTGAGTAATGTCTTGTCTGTGTTTATGGGGGCTGTGCCGAGTGTAAATATCTTACTCACTGTGGTGGCTAATGAAAATTTAGTAAGAGGCTTTTTTTTTTTTTCCAAATGTTTATTCATTTTAAGCTATTCTTGGTAATCACGTGTGAATAAGGAGTAATTGCTTGACTTCAGGATGGTAATTAGGAAGCACTAAGTCATTGTTTTCTTCTTGAGAGCGGATGGTTTGTTTAAATGTGCATCTGCTCTCCCAGCACTAACTCAACCTGCCAGCCCCTCATCCTGCTCCTCAGCGCCTGCGGCTGCATCCTGCTCTCTCCAAACAGGAGTTCCCCGGGATTGATGAGCTGGATCAGCCGGGGGTCGCGCAGAGCACAGGCCGAGGTGTCCAGGTGGGAGCTGAACTGCTCGATTCGTGTTGTCGTGACCCTCCCTCGGCTGCCGGTGGCTCCGGGGGCAGGGTGGATCCATCAGCATGCAGGGCAGGATTTGCATCTGCTAATCAGAGCCAGATCCCGGGAAACAACTTCCAATAAAAGAATGCCATTACAAAGCAACCAGCTGTGAAATACTGTACCTGTGTCGCACCCCGCAAACCCGCAGCCTCCTCGCTCCCCGCCAAGGAGGTGGGAGCGTCTCCTGAGCGTGGAGATGGGGAAGGAAGGGGCAGGGAATGAAATAAAAATGGGATTGATATGCACGTGCTCATCTGGGGAGCCCGCACCGCTCCGTCCTCCCGGGACGGGAGGGATGCTCAGGGGAAACTGAAGCAAAATGCAATTTTTTTCCCTAAAGACCCCCCCATATCACTCAGAAAATACTTATCCAGTTAGAAAATACTCATCCAGCCAGAAAATACGTGTCCCTCCTCAGCATTAGCCACAGGACCGGCACATTCCAGGCTTGCCAAGCCGAGTCACGCCTCAACCAACACCTGGAAGTACCTGGAGCCAGCCATCCCCTGGAGCTGTATCTTCAACCACAGCCCAACCCGGAGGGAAGCGAGGCCAGCTGATGGGAATTCAGGGCTAATCCACAGCGTGCCTCGGTTTCCCCGTTTGCAAACCAGCGTTAATTGTTCGGTTCTCCTTTGGGAAGAGCACCGGGATCTCCTGGGGAGGGACCAGGCTCCCACATCAGGTGGCTGTGGGGGATGTTGGGCACGGCAGCCGTTTCGAGGCGGTTCAGACACGAGCACTGGACACGATCTTTAAAACACCGAGTGATTTTTAAGTGCTTCTCTGAGAGCATTTACAGGGCCCTGATTTACTGAGTGCTCAGAGCAGCCTTTTCTCGTTGGAAAACAGGGCTCGGGATGCAGCCAAGCATCCAGAAACACAAGCTTTGCACTGTTTTAATCTCTGCCTTTCTCAGCTCTCCTCTCTTTGAAAAGGGGATAGCCCGGCTCCCCTGGACACATTCCCAAATATTCCCACAGCCACTGCTGTACGATCCGCACCCGCCGCAAAAACGGGCAGGAGCCCGTAAAACTCCCATAAAAGGGGAAGGAGGGTCCCGATAGGGAAGATGTGTGCTGTTGTCTTTACAAACAGTTCCATGGGTGAGGGGATGGGTGTGAACGGCTCTGAAATGGGTCTGAATGTCTCCACCAAAGGTTTGTTACAGACCCCAGGCAGTTTGACTCCTGAAACAGAAAAATGGGTCTGCACGAGCCTGGACTTCTGACCTTTGGGGTAAAATGCCAGGTTCGAGGGGGGATATGGGGCAGGTGGTTCGGGAAGGCTGCACCTTCCTGGTACCTCAGCAAGGCGGAAGGGAAGAGGGCAACGTGCGGCCGGGAGTTTGGGATAAAAGGAGGCTGCGCCCTCCGAAACCTCGAGAGGGAAAACCCCGCGGGCGTGTGCCCCTGTGGAGTCTCTCCCTTTATTCGAGTAAAGTCGCAGGACTCCTCTGTCTCCTTTATGGGCGCTGGCTTTTCCCAGCGGGATTTTCCGCACAGTCCCTCCCTCTCTGTTCCGTCCCAATGCGCCAGCAAAGATGGGGAGCAGCCCTGAAGCTGCTGGGAACACCAAAAATCAGGAGGAAGCCAAGGGCGTCATCAGAAAGGGTCCCATGGAAGAGGATAAGGAATTGGCTGATGAAGATGATCTGCAGGTCCGTCCATGGGGTATGGAGGTTGCTGTGTGGGATTGGAGTATCCTCCACACCCTACTGTATCACACATCCCTGGAAGCCGGGGAGGCAAAGGAAGCGTTCAGGGGTCTGAACCATCTCCTTATCACCGCACCCAGCCCAGCCGCCTCGTGTCCCATCCCCCAGCCCCACTCCTCACAGTGACCACTGGCATTTTCACACTCCCACCCCTTTCAAGCACCCCTTTCCTCCTGCACCGCTCCCGGTGTCTTTGCTTTGCTCGGAGCCGCGTTGTGGCCACGAGCAGCCCCCGAAATCACCACGGTGCAACCTGGAAAGGCCAGAGAGTTTCTGCGTCTGTAAAAAACCAAAGCATCACCCAGGAATTCCAAAGCGGGCAAAGGAGATGACTCCAAAGGTGCCGTCTCCAAGATATTTCAGCGCAAAATTTCCATGGGATTGCCCTTGGCAAAAACAAAAATGCCCTTTACGCCCCTCCTTGCACTCCTCCTGTTGGGGCCGGTGCTCCTCGGGTGCAAAGGAGCTGCTGCAGGAGGAAGAGGCAGATCCAGGGCACCTCGATAAATCCCTGCAGGGCTCACGTCCAGCGCGCCTGCTTCCCAGAGATAAAAGGGAAGCGGCGCTTCTCCGAGGCACGGACACCGGGCTAATCTCCTCCTGCGCCGGGGCCGTCACCGTGTCACGGGAAGCAAAGACGGGCGAGGGGAGGAGGGAGGGAGGGAGGCGGCGGCGATGGGGCTGTCAGCATCCCAAAATGTTCCAGGGAAATCAGCCCCGAGCAGCTGCTTGAGGAAGGAGCAGCGCCTCGTGTTTATTTTACACGGGGAACTGGAAAGCATTTTTCTATCTTGAAGTGGAAAATTAATCCTGCAGAAGGGCCCTGGGGGGTGGGGATATTATTTAGGTGCTTTGAGATCTATCCTAAGGTGTGATGAGGCTCTGACAGGTCCCACGATGGGAATCCAGGAGGGCAGAGAAGAGCCTGGCAAAATTGCAGATGCTGGAGGAAAATCACTCGAGGGGCCAGAAAAAAGGGAGCTGTAATGACATCCAAGAGCTTCAGAGGGAGAAGAGGCTGGGCAGGGAAAGAAAGCGAGCAGCCGCTGCAGGACGTTGGTGCCAGACACATTCAGATCAAAATTAGGCTGAATTTTTAGCAGGGAGGATGATTAACCCTGGGAATAAATTATCAAGCAAAATGGGAAACGCTCCACCTCTTGATGCGTGTGGATAAAACCCAGGTGCCTTTCGGGAGGATGAGCTTTAATCGAGCCCAGAGAGGCTCCCTCTGGACAGGAGCCGCGAGAGCCAGGCTGGTTCCCGTCGGATCTCAGCAGCACCGCGAGGACTTCAGACCCTGCCAGTCCGTGTAAAACGATTGCTCCCCTCTGCCCCGGGAAAGGACCGACCCACCTGCCTTTGGAGACGGCTGTGAGGCACTAAGGAATTGCCAGGTGCCAAATGGGGGTTTTTTTGCAGTAGTAAAAGGGAATTTAATTGTCGAGGCCAAATGAAAGACCGCGGCCAAGGCCACTGTCAGTCCAGCAGCACAATAAAATCATGGCTCTTATTAAACAACAAATGCAGGCAACTTGCACTTTTATTTTGATTTTTGATTTGTATTCCCTTCCAAATGTGGGAGTGTTTTCTTTAATCTCATTCCCAGTTTCTTGGCTCTGTTATATTAACACCCCTCAGCTCTGATGGTGTTTGATGGTACCCTTGGGATGCTCAGACCCCCTTTCAGGGCACTTTGGGGGAGCCATGGCACAGGGCAGGGGTGGCAGGTGGGTTGCTATTTCTGCTTAATGACTTCCAGTTTAAATTCCCTACAAAGTGTCCTGATTATTATCCAGGTGCCACTTCAATCCTCAGGAGGACAGGGCATGTGGGCGGCTGCAGGTTGGCTTTGCTGATGCGGCTGGAGGGGGTGGAAACCAGCGAGAGCCCAAAGAAGGGTGGAGAAAAGGGTGGGAAATCACTGTGCAGAGCTGGATTATGCTCTTCCCAACACCCTTTGTCCCCAAATGGCAGCACAGCAGCAGGAATGAGCGGAGACGCCTGCCCAACATCCCAGCTCCATCCCACATCCAGATGAGTCGATGCTGGTGAGCCCAAGAGATGCTCCCACACTGCCACGATCCCTTCGAATCAGGGGCTTGACCTGTTGCCACACCAAATAAATTCCTATCATTTATCTACGTGGCCAATATTTGAATGCCATTTAGGAAATTCGGGATTTATCAGTCCCGTTCCCACTCCTGTGCTCACAATCCACTGGGAGTACGTGAAGCAGGTGAGTCCTAACCCAGAAAATCAGTTCCCCCACCTCAAAACAGATTTGCTATTTAACCCAAACCAGTCAGGAAGGAGGAAAAAAAAACCCAATAAAACTGAGACAAAGTGAGGCTCTGCCTCTTCAGGCTCCATCTCAGGAAGAATTTGGAGCGTTTCCGATCAAAGGCAGCCCCGCAGGGACCGCTCCGGGGGCGCGGCGGGAGCCGCTTCCCGGCTCAGCGCAGGGACGGCTCCCCGGGGACCCCGAGGCAGAGCTTTGAGCAGAGCTTAGAGCCTCTTCCCCTCGCAAAAAGCCCTTCCCAGCGTGAGCTTTGGTCTGCGGCGCAGGAAACACGAGGGATATTTTGGGAGCGGTCTTGTTCTCCTGCCGCCTTTCTTCTCTTGCCTCCTGCTGCTGCCTCACTTGTTTTGATCTCTCTGCTCTCCCTCTCCCTTCATGTCTCTCCTTTGGAGGTGAGATGCAGCTCCCTTTTCCCCTGCTGTGGCCACGTCCCAGTCTCCAAATCCAGGAGACGTGTGGCAGTTTGGACCATCCTCCCTAGGGCTTTGCAAGCCATAAAATCTCTGGGATGAGTGACGCAGGAAGGCCAAATATCCAGCACATCCCGCCCCCCTCAGCACCCTCTGAATCCATTTGCCCATCCCCAAAATCTTTTGGCATCATTATTTACGCAGTTGCTTCCAAGCGCTTTGCAAAGCGGTCACAGAGCCCAAAGTGAAGACATAAGAGACAGAGGGCAGGGATGGATGGGATTTTGGGAAGGAATTCCTCCCTGTGAGGGTCTGGAGGCCCTGGCACAGGGCGCCCAGAGAAGCTGTGGCTGCCCCTGGATCCCTGGAAGTGTCCAAGGCCAGGCTGGACGGGTCTTGGAGCAACCTGGGACAGTGGGAGGTGTCCCTGCCCATGGCAGGGGTGGTGTGGGATGGGCTTTGAGGTTCCTTGCCCCCCAAACCATTTGGGGGTTCCATAATTATTGGGTTGCAATAATTCTGCGGTGTGATAATGAACCCTGGCTGACAAATACACTCCCAAAAGGGGCATCAGTGCCATTCCCTTTGCCTCCCCAGCACAGCTCAGGACAGAGGCAGAAGGTGTGGGGCCCACCCCAGTGCTGGGAGCATCCTCCTGGCGCCCCAGGATCTCATCAGCCGCCAGCACCGCTCAAGTGCCACCGGGAGCGGAGCCGTGCGCCCTTCAAGGAGCTGAGCTGTTTACTGGAGCAGTAATGAGATAATCAAGGAATCATTTAGGCTCCTCTGGAGGTGGATAAGTGCCTCTGGCAGATTTTCCCTGCAGCCATTCCACACAGACCTGGTCCAAGGGGCGCTCCAAGCAGCCAGGGAGAGGAGATGTAGAGCCAGTGTTGGGATTGAGGCACATTTCCCATCCCCAGAGTGAAAAAGGAAACTCCTGGTGTCCTATCCATGTTCCTGACCCCACACGTGCCATTTTTCCCTGCTCATTTCCCTACATGGAATTTGCGGAGCAATGCACAGCACTGGGGAAACTGAGGCACGGAAGGGGAGGGAATTACACCCAACAGCCGAGCTGGAATAAACTCCCAGACCTCTTGGGTCTTGCTCACAAGCCGTGACCCCCTCACCATCCAACTGACCCTCTTCCACCTTGTCTTTCCCCACAGCCGGCCAAATCCCTGCTCCCGGGTAACGCCCACAGCCCCTGCCAGGATTCCCCGCTGAGGATGGAGGAACATCTCCAGGCACATATGGCAGCCTGACTCCTCTGAGCACATTTTTAGGGCAAACTCCTCATCCCACCGCTCGCTCGCCTGAAAATAGAAAGCTGAATTTGGGATGAAATGCGTTGCTGTTGGCTGGGGAAGCGGCAGGCGGTTACAAAGGAGGGGCTGCCAGGAATATTTTACACCAAAAAAAAAAAAAAAAAGCAGAAAAGCAAGAAAAAAGGGCTTTTTTTTAAAAAAGAAAGAGGAGAAAATGTTGTTTTTGATTGGGGTTTGGGAGGATCATTTTGGAAAAGCTGTTCCTTTGCACGGAAATGCAGGGAAAAGGGGGGATTTGGGACAGCAGCGGGTGATGTAAAGAGGTAGCACATCCATATGGAAGAAGCAGAGGCAGCTCCATGGTTTTACCTTTCCAGATCATTCCATGTTCTGCCCATCTCCTCTCCAAGTCACATCTTCTACCTTCGGGCATTCCCAAAGTCCTGGCCTTGGTGGCAGGTGACCTCAGAGGGTGGCACGTCCCCCTTTGGGGACGCCTTTGCCCAGCTGGGGCCACGCTGGAGCAGGCTCTACGTGAGTCACTACAGCAGCTGAGGACTGAGAGAGTATATTTAATACAAAGTATGGAAGTTCCCATTTGCATGGAGGATTTCGTGATATTTGTCAACGTCTCAATGAAATTCGTGGCAAAAGCCGGGAATTTTCCGACGCCGCGCAAGGAACGTCTGCCAAGAAAATTCATTTACGCTTGAGCAAAACTTTGCATTTCCTCCCAACTTGGCCCTTCTCACTCATTGTAAATGTGGTGGCAAAGCCTTTTCAGGGTAAAAACAAGGGAAACAGCAAGCCAGACCTTGCCAAAGGGCCATGGGAAGCCATCCATCCCGGATCGGGGCTCAGTGTGCTCCGGCCTTGGGCAGCGATATCCCTGGAAGCGAAGGTGATCCACCCTGCAGAGCTGACGTCCCAATGTTGTCCCAAGTCTTGGAGCTCCCGGCACCTTTCTGGATAATTTGCCCCACCCTGAGCACATGGCTGGGCACAAGGGTGATCTAAAAAATGCCCACAAATGTGTCACGACCGCAGAGCTGGGCCAGGCTTTCTTCAGGCAGTGAAAAAAAGAGCCAAGGAAAGGGGAAAGAAAGGCTCTGCAAAAAGCCATTTGTCCCCTCGGCTTTATTCCGGCTGCAGAGCCAGAGCAGCTTGTAGCTCCAGAGAACTTTTAATAGAAATCTTCAGAATGAAATGGGCTACAGCTGTTTGCCTTGATAAATATATTTTATGCTACATGCCTCAGCCGCCATCTGTTTGCTGATACGAGCATTTCTGCTCTGCGGCAGCTGAAGGGAAGGCATCAAAGGAATAGCAGGAGCTGGGATTCCTCGCAGGTAGAGGGGAAGAGGTGAAGTGGCCCATGCAATGGACTTATTCCGGCGGCTTAATGTGCCAGAGAGGGGACAGGAACAACAGGGAGGGCTGGGCTGCATGGGGGGAGCTGGGGTTTCCAGGAAACGTGGGCATTCTGCTGGTGTCATCCAAGTGGAAATGCTCTGTCTAACACCATGGGCCGGGGTCTCCAAGGGATTTAGATGGAAAAGATATAGGGAAGAAATTCTTCCCTGGGAGGGTGGGGAGGCCCTGGCACAGGGTGCCCAGAGCAGCTGTGGCTGCCCCTGGATCCCTGGCAGTGTCCAAGGCCAGGCTGGACATCGGGGCTTGGAGCAGCCTGGGACAGTGGAAGGTGTCCCTGCCCATGGCAGGGGGTGGAATGGGATGATCTTCAAGGTCCATCTCCAGCCCAAACCATTCTGCCCTTCTAGCAGGAATGGCTCTTCGGGCTGGTAGTTAAACCCTTGCCTTGCTGCTCTTGTAAAAACCTCCCTGTGGGAGAGCTGGGCTTTGTTTTCCTGCTTCCCCCACTCCCCTCCTCACACCCAGCCCTGGCCCCACTCCACTCATGGTAGGTATGTAATAGCCGGTTGTCACTGCCACTCTGTGCCCAGGTGGCAGGTGCCCTGGCCAGGACCAGGGTTATTATGATGATTATCACTATCAGTGCTGTGATTATCAGATTATTTCATGGTCTGCACAGCTCAGCCGAGGTCAGGGCTGCAGGAGGTGCTGTAGGAGTGCATAAAAAAAGGGAACCCCACGTCCAGGGGGATTGTGATGAGGGAGCTGGGCAGACAGGCAGGCAGGCGTGAGGTGGCCTGGCTGGGCAGGAGAAGGGGAGCAGGAGGTCGGGTTTAATTGGGTTGTGCCCAATTCTGTCAGAGGTCGACATCACCCACAGAGTGAGGTTGGCAGGAGAATGTGGGTGCGAGCGCTGTCTGCTGTGGGTGACGCAGGGACAGGGGCCTGGAGCACTCCAGGGGTCGCATTCCAGGGCTATTATGGTCCCTTTATTATATTTATTGCTGGAAAAGTGTCCTTCCCCTCAGCACTGGCTTGTCTGTGCTGTTTGCCAGCGCCTGGCTCAGCACAGCCCGGCTGTAGGAGCGGGAGGAGCCTCTCTGCCCCCAGGAGGGAAAACGCTGCCAGCCCAGATCTCCAGAAAAGATCCCCTGGAGAAAATCCCCCTTTCCTAATGGGCTCTGGAGGGTGGGATGCTGTTCCTGCTCCCCGTGGATTTTGGGCCAAAATCCCCACAACTTGCCTCTGATGCCTCCAGCAGCCGTGGGCACGGAGAAAGCCCCGGGGCAGAGCGGGGCTGGGCTGGAGGAGCCGCACTGGGACCTGGTCCCTCCTCGGTGTTCCTGGGGCTGGTGCCCACTGGGACACGGGGAGCAGAGCGATGGACAGCTGGTCCCTCTGTCCATGTCTGTGCCCTCAGCATTCCCATCCTGCCACTGCCCTGTCCTGCAGCCACCCTGGAACCAAGCTGCTCCCTCGTTTTGGGATGACCGTGGACTGGGATTACCATGGGCTGGTAGGAGGGGAGAGGACCTCAGAGCCCCAGAGCCAGCCTTGGACTGGCTGTCCTCAGCAGGGCTCTGCCCAAAGCCTGTGGGAAAAGCCCCCCCAGCACCGTCTGGATCAGGCCCTACCCAGGCCCAGAGCAACTCGTGCCCATCCTTTGCTGTATCTGGGAAATACTCCTTTTGTCCTGTCCTTTCTCCCTCTTCTCACTCCTATTCTTCCACCCAGAAAGCTTCAAGCGTGAAGCACTTTAAAATTCAAGGGAATTCAATACAATGCAGGAGGTTTTATGGTTTTTTTGTCTGTTCCTCCTCCTCCCTCATCTCCAGCATGTTTCATTCAGCGTCTCCAGGCCCTTTGCTGGGGCAGATAAAGGCTGAGCAAAGCCCTTTTGCAGAACTGGGCATCCTGGTGGTTCAAGAAAATGCTGTGGAGCAGAGAGGAGGAAAGGAAGGCAGCTGCTCCAGGGTTTAGGCTCTTCATAGCTCCCAAATCAGGGCTGGAAAAACCCGGGGGTACTGCAGGAAAGGAGCCCCTTCCCTTTAGCACCAGCCAGCACCGTGTCCGCTCTCCCTGGATCTCAGATCACCCATTTGCCTGATTTCCTTGACCTCCTCCGGTCTCAGTCCATCAGTTCACACCGAACTAGGGCTGAAAGGGATGATTTGATCATTCAGCATCCCCCACGTGGGTCCCCAAGCCATGGCCCACCCCAGCACCTCAGCGTGAGCCCTCCCCGCCCTGCTCTGACCCGGGAGCTCCTGGCTGGGCTGAGGCGCTTTCATGTCAGCTCCCACTTACTGCTGTGAGTGATTCCTTTCAGCAAGGCCGGGCTCTGAATCACTGGTCTGTGATCCTGTAAAATTAACATGGCCTGCTATAAATAACCGCTCCCTAATGGCCTGTCAGCCCCGGCCTCTTGGACAGGCTCAGCTCATGTGAGCGAAAGCTTTAATGACTGTAATTGAAATTAGATGAAACCCATCAATGTTGGGCTTTCTCTGACCCGTGCTAGGACAAAATCTCTCATGCAGCAGGGAAAAATCCCCCCCTCCAGGACATGCCATGCCTGTCTGTGTCCGGGAACACGCTCTGGAAGAGCAGCACAGGGTGCACTCAGGGTTCTCCCCTTCCATCCAGTCCCCGGGGTGGTTGCAGCAGAGTGGGATGTGGCGGAGGAGCCGGTGGGTCTGGGATGCGCTGATATCCAGGGATGTGCTGTGGGATGCTCAGGACTAAACTTCTAGCCCTGACAGCCGGATGTTTAAGAGGAAACACAAGTTATTGTGGCTGATGATGAAACAGAAGCTTCATTTTGCATTTGGCAAAATGCAAAACCGAGCGGCAGCACCTTCCACGAGGTGTTTGCCCTCATCCAAATCCCAAGGGAGTTTCAGCTGCTGCCATTCCAGGATCAGGGCTCGGATTGGATTCCCTTGGCACACATCTCAGTGTTTTGTTGTCTTGTTTCTTCTCCTCCCATACAGACCCCGAAGGGCCCCAGGCTCCTTGGTGCTGCAAATCCCACACATCCACCCCCAGCCCTCACTGTACCCCCGGGAACGGGATAACAAATCCCCCCAGGCACCTCATGTGCTGCTTGCACGGAACAAAACATCTCCTCTCCAGGGACAAAGGGGTGGCATGGGGCAAATTAGGAGATGCCAAAATGTCCCCAAAGTGCCGCTTTGCCCACGCCAGCAGTGAGCCTTGGGGATGCACGAGGATGTTGGTAATGAGGTGGCTGGGAAGGGAGGATTGCTGTGGGCTTTGGGTTTGTTCCTAAAGGCCAGGAAAGAGGATAAGACAAGAAAATTGACTCTTTTTTTGGTCCTAATAGGCCCCAGGAATTTACAGGCACGCAGAGACACCCAGAGAGATGCTTGACTTTCATTACCCGGGGAGAGAGGCTGAAGGCTCGGCAGGGAGGCAAACGGGGGGATTGGAGTCATTGCTGCAGGAGTTCTGCAGCAAAAAGGCCTGGAAAACATTCCCAAACTCCCCCATCCAGGCACCTGTTGTGTTCTCGGGGAAACCAAGGCATGGGAAGTTTGGGCTTCCAGTCCTGCAGCCCAAAAGCACAGGCAGAGGGGAGGTTTTGGGGAAGCAGAGCTTGGCAGCCTGGCCCCAGAAGGTTGATATCTAAGAGTTCTCATGGCTGCAGGTGAAAGAAAGGATTGGTTTGGGGTGTGGTCCCAGAAAAACGAGCAACAGCCTCTTCTGGGAGGTGTTGGGTCAGCAAACAGCATCCAAGGAGCCATTTCATCCAGGGCATGGAGATGGACCAGCTCAGCCCCCAGCCCCGATCCAGACGTTCGCTGCTCTTCCCACATTCCCCTTTACTTTAATCCCTGCTTATAAATCTTTCCAGCCTGTGGGAATGAAATTCAGACTTTCGTGTATTTACTAATTGAGGAGATGGATGGCTCAGGGTGGGTTTTTTCCTATTAAACCTTTCCTGCCAAGCAATTTACTCTGTATGACAAAGATTTTTACTCCACTTGGGCAGTTTGATCTGGTTTTAAACTTGCTACTAATATTTTTCCCTGAAAAGATTAAATGGTAAAGAGAGGGCAAGTGTTTCCAAAAGTCACAAAGAAACACAAACCCTCAAAACAGGAAAAATAAAAGTAGCTTAGAGCTGTCAGGCTGAACTGTCTGGTTGGTCTGCAACAAAGCATCGTTTGAATTTAGCAGTTGCAGAAGAATTTGAAAGGGATTGGTTTTACATTCGCCATCAGAGACAATGTTTTTATTTCCAAATTGCCAGCAAACCCAAAAAATTTCATTTTCTTCTCTGCCTATTTGTGAGGGAATATTCACTGGGGTATTTGATAGCTGTAATTTACTTTCCAAGCTGTGTAATTAGCCACCTCAATCAAATGGCATCATTTCTATCTCTGCTCGAAGAATAAACTATTCCAGCGCACAACGAACGCCTTTGCCTCGATTTGAGCAAAGCCCAGGCACAGGCTGGAATTTCGCAGCCACCTTTTGCTCACAGAGATGCTCGCGCTCGTCATGGGCTCTGAAAGCTTCCCGGGAAAAAAGAGAGGGAAAAATGGGGCTGGATATTGACTCAGAGCTCCTGCTCATGGCCCTGTAGCACAACCAGCTCAGAGAGGTGGGAGGAAGGATGTGGACACGTGTCGGGGAATGTTTATTATGGATGCTGAAAAAGCTCCAGCAGAGAATTTCTTCAGCTCTCTGCAGCATTTTGTGAGAGTTCTGTCTTTCCCATGCAAGTAGCTCAAAGCAATGTTACAGTTTTGTAAACTTCTTGCAGCTGCAGGTTGTTTTGCAGGATTGTTATGGTTCTAACTAGAAAAACACTCAGAGATGGGTGTCTTAGAACTTGACCAAACCCCTCAAGGGTGGGATGGCCAAAAAACCAATGACCTTATGCCATTTAACACACTTCTGCGAACTAACATATAAAAGCCTTCTAAGAGATTATTAAATCGCTTCCATTTATCCCTGAGCCTGGACTCTTGTGTAGTTTCTCTACTCGTCTGCGGTGAGAACAGCGACAGTTTATTCCCTGGACTGTAGATTTGGGGATTCAGGACCGGGAGATGGGGAAGGAGTTTCGGGGTTACCCAGAGATTTTCCTTTTTACACCTGAAAGTGCCAAAAGCAGTGCAGGACAATCTCGTTTTTTTCTGTTTTTCAGTGGATAAAGTGACCCTTCTTTCCCACAAAGACACATTTCCCATGAAGGTGAGGAACTGGAAATCTCCAGCGTCCCATTTCCCCCCACCTCGATGGGCTCGGAGCTGTCTTTTTTCTGGGTGCAAAACCCTGCTCGGCCTCATTCCCGAGTCTCAGCTCGCCTCATTTGGAATTTTGGGCTGGGCTCAGGTACGAGCTGGGTAATCTGAATTTACCAGCGGGGGCTTATCTGGAGAAATCCCTGGAGACTCCCGGGCACCGGGAGCTGCGAGCCGGAGTTACAACCTCCCCCCGTAAAACAGAGAGGGGAAAGAGGGAAATTGCCTCGTAAGAACCACAAGGACTTTTGGCTTTCTTTTTTTTTTTTGCTGGAGCTCTTAAATTCAAGGCTGGCTCTGGAGCCTGCGCAGTCCCGGCCTCGTTCCTGGCAGACTTGAGAGACAGAACTTTTCTTCCCTCTTCTCCTTAGCATAACAATCCCTTGTTAACATAATAAGATTAATTCTTGCGCTGCAATCAGGAAGCCACACTTTCACCGAGCCCTAAATAATATCGTTCCCTTGCCACGTTTATAAAGTAGCAGGGTTTTGTTTTTTTCTTTTCTTTTTCTTTTTTTTCCCCTTTGCATTGAAAAAAAATGGAAATCTTGTAATCTTGAGATAAATATAACGGTGTGGAAGCTTCCCATTCTCCTCCAATCTGATTGCAGTGGCAGCAAAAGGACATGGGCCTAATTAAAGTGCCAATCAAGCAAAAATGGGATTCATTGTTTTTATACAAATGCTCCCTTTAACCCTTTTCAACTCGTTCATCCTTTTCCAATGCACTGGTTTTTTATCTCCTCAGCAAAAAAAGTCCAAGCCAGGTTTCAGAGCGAGTCTGGGGGATGAAAAATCGCCAAACATTATATAATAAGCATAACTGGTGATGAGGACAGTGTCCAGCAGCCTCAGCACACCCTCCCCATCACGTTTTCCTGCTGCCAGCTCCTCTCCCGCAGCCACAGGAGGAGCTGCGGAGCTCTCGCCTTCCATCCAACGTCCCCGTCGAGCTGGGAAAGTTCCGTGGGACCTGGCAAACGCCAGGATCAAATGGCAATTCTTAGCAAGCACTGATGCAGTCCGGTGTTTATCACGTTCAGGCATGCAAACAACACCCCATCCAGAGCTTTAGTAGTGGATTGGGACAATCTGCCCGGCTCTGAATATCACCAACCACCTCGGGGCAGGGGAGGGAGGGTGAAATCCGGCCCCGGTTCTCCTGTAACACCAGCAAGACAGGGAGACAATCCCCAAACACATCTGGGCACATCTGGGCAGCGGAACCGGAGCTGAGGGTTTTGAAGGCTGGCTGGTGCTCCCTCCCGGTGTCTGTTCACAGCACGGAGTCCTCGCGTGGTGGCAATTCCCTCTTGGTCCCAGGAAAGACCCTGTGGAGCTTCACCCCGGGGCTCGGGAGCCCTCCCTCTTTCACCACCAACTTCTCAGTGGTGCCCCGTGAATCCCAGCCTCCAGAGGCAGGCGGAGCACATCCAGCCCATCCGTGCACAACATTCCAGCAGGTCCAACTCGGCTGCTTTAACCTTGTGTGGCAGCGGCCGCTGACAGCGGAGCAGGGAAGCAGCAGAATGCAAAGCACGGCATTAAAATAACTTTGCATTAAAAGACCTGCATGAAAGGCAGCATAAAAGCCTCCAGGGAACGGCCTGGGGACTGATCGGGGGGGAAGTCAGGAAGGGCCCAACAAGAACCATGTCAGTGATGGGGTTTGGCCACCTCTGCACCTTTGATCCGTCGAGGGTCCCCAGCGCTGGCTGGGATGGCCCGAGGCTGTGAGCGGAGCAGGGTGGGTGTGGGAAGCATGGCAGGAATTCAGAGATCATGGAATATCCTGAGTTGGAAAGGGACCCACAGGATCATCCACTCCAACCCCTGGCCCAGCACAGACACCCCAACAATCCCACCCTGGGCATCCCTGGCAGCTCTGTCCAAACGCTCCTGGAGCTCTGGCAGCCTCGGGGCCGTGCCCATTCCCTGGGGAGCCTGGGCAGTGCCCAGCACCCTCTGGGGGAAGAACCTTTCCCTGACATCCATCCCAACACCCCTGGCCCAGCTCCAGCCGTTCCCTGGGTCCTGTCCCTGTCCCAGGGAGCAGAGACCGGAGCTGTCCCTCGGGAGGAGCTGCAGCCCCGCTGAGCTCTGCCCTCATCTCCTCTGCCCCAGCTGAACAAACCAAGGGCCCTCAGCTGCTCCTCGTGTGGTCCCTGCAGGCCCTTCCCCATTCCCGTGTCCCTCCTTTGGACGCTTTTTTAACAGCTTTAGCTCTTTCTCACATTTTGGTGCCCAAAGTGCCCCCAGCACTGGAGGTGAGGCTGCCCCAGCCCAGAGCAGAGCAGGACAATCCCCGCCTGGCCCGGCCGGGTCTGATGTCCCCAGGACATGGTGGCCCTTTGGGCTGCCAGGGCACTGCTGACTCATGGCCAACTTGCCCTCACCAGAACTCCCCGGTCCCTTCCCGTGGCGCTGCTCTGCACCCCCTCATTCCCCAGTCTGTCCCTACGTCCAGGTTTGCTCCAGGGGGCTTTGACAAGGCCCTGTGTGTTTGCCAGACGCTGCTCCAGCCTCCGGGGCATCCCTTGCAGCAGTGATGCAGCTGGAGAGGCCCTGATTCCATCCCTGCTCCTGACACCCAGCTCCAGCCTTCCCAGCTGCCTGGCTCCCCCCAGACAAAGGCAGCTATCCCCACCTGAACCCAAAATGTCATCAACGCTCTTTTCTCTTTTGCTTTTAACCCTCAAAGCTTCTCTCTTCCCTCCCTGGGGCTGTTCCCAGGCCCTGCCTCTCACTGCCCATATTGCTCCCAGACCTGCTGTACAAGAGCTTTATCGAGTGCCACAAGCTGAGGGGCTTTGGCAGCTCTCCACACAGCCGGGAGGAACAGGAGACAAGGAGGGAAAAGAGCCCAGGCTCTCCCCACTGATCCGCTTCCCTGGCCTTCCCTGGGCTGTTTTCAAAGAGCATCCGGTGGGAGATGCGGAAAGGGACTGGCACTTTTTGGCTGGGGCTGCTCTGGAAAGCGAGGCAGCGCCAGAGCTGGAACACTCGAATTCCTCTCATGTCCTGGGCAGAGGGGCCAGCAGAACTGGGGAATTTGGGGAGGCAGCTGCCTTCACTCTTGTGGGGAAAAGCAGCTGTGTCTACCTGGGGCCAAGTGAAACAGTCTCCCTGTTTTCTGCCCTCTCCAGGGGCATCCCAGGACAGTGGTGACCTGAGAGATCAGTCTGGAAAAGGTCTCCCTGTTTTCTGCCCTCTCCAGGGGCACCTCAGGACGGTGGCGACCTCCTGGGAGATCAGCCTCCTGCCCCGATGTGCCTGGTTTGCTGGTAGGAAAAACACAGCCCCAAACGTCCCCCCAAAACCTCAGCCGGGCTTCGCTGCACCCTGCCATCTCCAAGGATGTCCTTGGCATCTCCATGACCTCTCAGCCCCAAAACTGCAGTGAGGTCCTGCAGCGTGGGACGAGGGCTGTGCCTCGCTCCTATTATTTGGAGAGACAGCTGCTCCTTCCTCCGTTCCTTTATCCAATTTTTTTGCTTTCTAATCAGGAGCCAGCCCACGCTTGGAAGCGTTTGTGCTGCCAACAGGTGACAAAGGGGAGCAGTGCTCTGCAGAGGGGAAACTGAGGCACGAGGGTGGCGTTTCCTTAAGGCCACAGGGGAAGCTCTGCAGCGGGAGCAGGGAAAACCTCCAAGTCCCAGCTCCGTGTTTTTCCAGCAGGGCTCTGCACAGCTTTCACTTGTCATGTGTATTTTTAAATGACAAGGAAAAGATTTTCTAAACCAGGGAAACGTGATTATTTTCCTCTCTCTCTTCCAGGTGCTTGGCTTAGCGTCGTAATACCACAAGAATGAAATCCATCTGAGTTGCTGTTGTCCTGCTGCTTAAAACCCCATTTTCTGTCAATATTGCTTCATTTTGATCAAGCTGCTTACATGTTTTATATTATTCTCTTTTTTTTTCCCCCTCCATTTTGCTGCAGCGTTTCAGAACATTTTGTTTCTTGCACTTCCCGGTAAATACTTCTCAGTAAATAGCCTGGAAGTAAGAGAGGCAAAGGCATGAGAAAGTCTGGGCTTTCATTGCTGTGGTGTTTCATATCTACTGCACTTGTCAATGTGGAATACAAAAAAATAACGGGGGAAAAAAGAGGAATATACCTGGTTTATCCCTGCTGATGTTCAGAAGGAAGGGAGAAGTTGAGCATCTTCTCTGTCCAGCTTCTGGACTTGCTCTTTGCCATTAGACACCGCCCAGGGCAGGTGCGTGACCCCAAATTCCATGGGGAGACGTGGACGTGGCCCCACCCATGCCCCGGCCTGGGAGCAGGGGGTGCAAAGGGACCCCACGTGGGGTTTCCAGCCGCAAACACAACCCGGTCCCACCGCCGGGGCAGAGCCGCCCAACACCAGCGTAATATTCCTCCCCAAAGGCTGTTCCCCCCCAGCTCCGTGATTTTCTCAGCTTTTTAATTGGAATGATTCATTTCCTTCCACAAGGCAGAGCAGATTTAAATGAGATATCCGAGAGGAGCAGCTAATAATCAGTTTGCACTCGATTTGCTCTCCTGAATCAGGTGGAGGGGAGCTGATCTTGCAGGACACGGCTCAGGCTGCAGCAAGCCAAAATTATGTCAGAAAGCTGATTTTTTTTTCCGTGCCTGGTCCTCTAAATCAAATTTGACTACCAATGTAGTCGAAACCACAGAGGTAATCAGTTAATAAAACTTCGCACTTACCTGCTACTTCCACTCAAGGATTTAAAGCCCTTTGCAAAGGTCAGTATTGCAATGATGAGAATTTTCCAGCTGAAATGTTTTCACTGGGAAGGAGAAAGAAGAAGTAGGGGAAAAAAAAAAAAAGGAGAAGAGAAAAATATTCACGATTCCTGGAAGTTAAAAATTCTACTGTTTTGGATGCAGGCAAGGAATAATATTTTTTGTGAAAGGAAAAGAAGAAATTGCCATGCAAATGTTAATGGTGTTTTGAAGCTTCACAGGAAAGTCTGACTTGTGTAGCAGCCTTAATATACATTAGTACCCCTCGTCTGCAAGCAAACAACATTTTGCAGAATAAACTGAAACACAACAGGGAGAGCCTTGGAATTATTTAGAAATCTAATTCCCACTGAAATCAGGCACCGAGCAATTTATTCCACGCACATTTAAATCAGTGCTGCTGCCAGAAAAAATACACCCAAAAATGCACCACCTGCAACCTGCCAGGCACGGGGACACCACTGCGGCTGAGGCCACTGCCAGAATCCCTGCCAGGGCTGGAGGTGACGTCCTGCTGGAAAACGCACTCCAGGAGTGCCACTGCCCCTTGGAGTGGACAAATGCAGGAACAGGATGGTTCCAAGCAGCCAGCCTCACTTTTGCACCTCTTTCTGCCAGGGACACGAGCAGGCAGGGATGGGCAAACCAGCACACGTGGACAAACCCAAATAAGCTTGATTTCCTTAGGGATGCAGGCTAAAAATAATAATAAAAGCTCTTTATTTGCAGGGCGACTCCCCCTGCGCTGAGAGCAGAGCCTGCGTGCGGTGCTTGTGTTTCAATCAATGAAGCTCAGCTCAGCGCTGCTCCTAAGCCAGGTTTAACCACCTGGCACCAGTTTAGCTTGTTGGCACGAGTGGATTTTGGAAAGTTATCCTTTTTTTAGGCAGACCAGGGCTGGTAGCTGTGGTTTAGCCATGGTTTAGCCGTGGTAAGCAGGAAGCCCTGGAACAGCAGGGAGAGCTGTGCAGTCTGTTTTGTCAAACTCACCTTGCAGTAATTAAGAGTCCACAGCTGTAATTACTTTCTCATTTTGGTTTAATAATTGCCTCAGCCATGCCTTCCCTTCATGCCCCTCAGACTGGTGATGAGGGAGGCTCTGGCAACAGTAGCCACACCAAGTGTGGTGGGAAGCAATGATTTTATTGCTTGCGTTTGATTTTTGGGCACCTCTGCTCTGCTCCCAAACTCTCGCTGGGTGAAAATGAAATTACATAAGGGAAAAAAACCACCCCAAAAGGATAAAAAGGGTGATTAAAGGAGAGGAAAGGCCCTTTTGTGCCTTGCCCCAAACCTGCAAAATGACAGTAGGAAGTGCTTGCACAGGGACCCCCTTACAAACAAAACTTTATTTGGGGGTGGGGGGTTATTTTTATTTTTCACTCCTAGCTCCCATGTGTACTTTTATGGATGAGTGAAGAGCTCCCCCCCTGGAGAAAATGAGGGTGCAGCTCTGGGGGTCTTCCAGAGCCCCCCTCCCCCATTTCCAGCTCCCTCTGGACTTGTGGGAGGTTGTTGGACATAATTTATCTCGGGGGGGGGACATACACACACTATTCCCCCCTCTCTTCTCCCGGGATTTTGGGAGTATTCCCCTGTATTTCAGGCTGAGGCTCTGGCTGTCCCCCTCTCCTTTCAGGGGAAGGCACGGGCTGCCCCGCAGGGAGGCGAGGAGGGGCCCAGGGCTGCCGTGACCGAGGGGCAACCCCGCCCCCCCACCTTAAATTTAGGCGCAAAAGCCGCGCAGGTGTTTGCGCTCCTGCTTTAGGTGCCCCGTTGGGGCGGCGGCAGGACCGCGAGGGGGGCGAGCATCCCTTCCTCCCGCACAGCTGAGGCAGGAGCTGGAACCTCCCCAGCCCACCTTAACCCCCCCACCACCCCTCGGTGCGGAGAGCTTTGGGGGGGGGGGAATGCACAAATGTTCCACCCCGCGCTGAGCCATCGCCGTCCCCCGGCTGCGCGCAAGTTACTCCCCCTTTCCCCGGCACTTTGCCTCCCTCCCCTTCCCCCCCCGCTCCAAAAGCCGGGCTGCGCCGCCGAGGCTCCGCCAGTGAAGGCAGCGCTGCCGGGGGAGGGAGGAGCTGGGGGGGCGGCGATGGAGCCGCGCGAGCGGAGCCGGCGGGCGGCGGCCTGAAGCCCCCGCCGGCAGCGGCAGCGGAGCCCCGACCCCGGCGCCGAGCCCACCCTGAGGAATGAGCGCTTTCCAGGCAGACCTCCTCCTCCTCCTGCTCGGGTGCTTCCTGCTCAGCCACGGTAGGACCCCGGACTTTGCGAGAGGCGCGGACGGGAGGAGCCGGGGGGGGTTCCTCGGGTCGGGGTGGGTGGGTTGCGAGGGGAGAAGGCAGCGGGGCAGAGGGAGGATTGCGGAGTTTTCCCCGCCGAGGCAGCTTACCTTTCTTTCCTGAAAAAAAAAAAAAAAAAGGAAAAATCTGTAGCATGCAAATGAGTGCTTTCCGTTCCAGCCTGGTTAATTGGATCGTGTTTGTGTGCAAACACGGCTTGGCTGAGCAACAGCCCCCCCCCCCACGCCCCCTCGCCCCCATCGCCGCCCGGTGCTTCCCCCGGTGCAGGAGGGCGATGGATGCTCAGTTTCGGTGGTAGCGGAGGAGCCGCTCGGGCTGGCGGCAGCGGCTCCAGCTCAGGGACAGGAGCCTGCGGCTGTGGAGCCGGGGTAGGGGGCGATTTGCGCCTGGGGGAGTGCAGGGAAGGAGAGTTGCTTCCCATGCAGGCAGCCCGGGGGAGGTGGGCACCCCGCGGGGGTGTCACCGCCCCATCCCACCTCCCCACAGCACGGGAGCGAGGGCAGGAGCGTGGGAATCCACAGGAATCCACCCCGCAACTTTACAACCTGCTTGATTCCCACCCAAAAAATCAAAAAAAATAAAGAAGGATTCGGGAAGGGGGTGCGTTTCGGGAAGCTGTGTCTGACGTGCTGCTGTGTGCATGGTCCCTGGACTGTCTGTCACCTGTGGAGGACGCTGAGCTGCAGCCAGACCCCGGCTTCGCCTCTGTGCTGCTCATCCCCTCCCAACGCCGGTGTCAAATCCCATCTGTGTCACGCCGCCGTGGTCCCCACGCCAGCTTTTGTGAGGGTACGGCTTGGGGATGCTTGGGAAAAAAAATAAAAAAGGGATAAAAAAACCCCAAACCCACGCAGCCAGTCCATCTGTTGATTAAATGAAGGATAAAACTTTTGGAGAGAGTAGTGCTTCTCCACGGGCAGCTGGTTTTTTGCTCAGCCAGACATGATTGCTGAACATCCCCCACCATACGCTGGGTTTCACCCTATTCCCCGAGCAGGGACGCCGTGTTTGTGGTGTCTGTGCTCCTGCTTGTCCTTCCCTCTTCTTTTCCTGGGCTCGGATGCGATGTTGGGCTCCTACGCTGTCCTCCCTTCCCCTTTTCTCTTCTCCTCGCTCTCTGCTTGTACTAATATTCCTTCGGGGAGAAAGCTGTGTTTGCATTTGCCTTTGCTGCTGCACAAAAGAAACCCACTGTGTCCTCCGTGTGGGTTTCTGGCTGAACAAATCTGAACTCTCCCTGGTACAGCAGGGCAGCGGCGGGGCCGGGCAGAGCAGCGATTTGGAAGCTGCTCCCGGCCTTCCCGCATCCCTCCCCGCTCCCACAGATCCAGTCCCTCCCTGCAGGTCAAATGGCAGTTTGCTAGCGGGGCTGGAGAAGTTTGTGCGGGATCCAGCCGGGATTTGTTGGGTTCTCCCCCCTCTCCTTCCTTTTTTGCAGCCATGATTTTAATGTGGGTTAATGCACTTTTTAATAGCGCTCGCGTTGGGAAGCCACGGCGGCTCCTCGGCTCTGCTGCCTGAGCTCGGCTGATTTGTCTGCTGCCTGTTCCAGCAGGATCGTGCATCTGGTACCTGCTTATTCATGCCGGGTTTGGAAGCACAGAGAGTGCCTTGCAGGGCGTTTTTTCCGCTGTTTTCTCCCACAGGATGAGCCAAGAGCGTTTCTGTGGAGTTGCCGCTCTCCATACGCGACGAAGGCGCTGTCGGCAGCACCGTGGCTCTTCCCGTTGGGGTGAAACCGTGCAAAGGATCCCTAACGGGATTTAATGCACAGGATTCCTTCAGCCACACGGTGCTGGGGGGGAGGAAAGGCCTGGCTGTAGGTGCTGAAGCTGATTTTTGCAGCACATGTTGTGTTTGCCTCCCCTCGAGCAGCCGCTGTGGGGATGGCACTCGCAGATGTGGTGGCACTCGCTGTCCATGGCAAAAGTGACCCTAAGGCTGTGGGGATGGGCACGCACGGGGCAGCCCTGCCTCGCTCAGGAGGAGCTGGAGGGCCAAAAGTCACTTCAAGGGACTTCAGGAGTTTCAGGAGCTCCTTTTTGTGAGCAAGGGGTAGGCAGGGCTGTGTTTTCTTGCCAAAGTGACTTGAACGGATTTGCCATAATTAAATTCCCCGAGCCAAGGGCAGCAGGGCTGCAAGGATCACCTCTGCTGAAAGCCCCTCTTGGGATCTGTGGTCTGGACACTACTTTAAAAAAAAAAACCTCCTTATCCCAAACGCCCCCAAAGGGACGTTTTCCGTCACGGGATTTGTACACCTGTGCCCTTGGGTTTGTGCTTCATGGGCGTCCCAGTGATATCCTGGCATCCTGCTGCTCCTGCAGCCTGTGCAGGCTGGAGCTTGGGCTGCCAGTGGAGCTCGCAGGAGGAGGAAGCTGCTTTTTGCTCCTGTCGGGGGCCGTGCTGCACCTGGGCAGCCCAGGCACGGCTCAGCCTGCGAGGGAGGAGGATCTGTCCCACAGCTCACTGCTCCAGGGGACCTGGGCACAACAAATTGCCTTCCCTGGAGCATCCTCTGCCTTTCCTCCTTGCAAATGGTCTGAAGCAGCCTGTGCTGGCTCTTCCTGAGAGTTCATAGGTCAGTGCTCCAGGTTCTTCCCTGGTACCACTCACTCTTCCACCCCCTCAAAGCTGTCAGGGCCGCTCTTTTGGTGGAAGGGAGAGAAAGTCCCAGCACAGTTTGCCTCCTGCGGAGATGGGATGCATGGTGCCCCTTGGTGGGAAGGAATTGCTGCTGCCATGAAACTGCTTCTGCCTGGGGAAGAACTCACCCTTCCCTCCCCTGCTCCAGTGCCAGCCAAACTGGGGGAGGCTGGAAGGAACTGGGGGAGGCTGGAAGGAACTGGGGAAGGTGTCTCGGCTGTGGGAGGTGGGGCTGTGGGGAGGAGCACCACTGAAGATGCACCCATAGCCACCTCCTCCTCTCACTGGCCTGTACTAGCTGGATTTGGCAGCATCTTAAATTTACCTCGGATGGGAAGATTTCTGCCTGTCTGGGGCTCTCTTTCCAAAGGCATGTTTGCTTTCCCTCAGGGTGATGAATACCGAGTTCTCTGGGTGTTGCAGGGTATGTTTTTCTCCTTCACAGTTCACTTGGTTCCTCCCTGGAAGCAAATACTTTACAATCTTCTGTCAGAGGGGCCCCTTAGCAGCAGCAGTGGCTCAACTTCCCACCGGCTCGGCAGCAGCCCCCAGGTGGAGAAGGGTGAAATTATGCTGATGAGAGAAACCAGGCCAATTCCACCCACCAGCACTGGTTAGGACCAAGAGATGAGGGTTTTCACATCTTGGGGGTGGTTAGTGGGTGATGGGGAGGAGAAATGCAAGGTTTGGGGTGCTGGGAGTGTGTGTGTAAGAGCTAGGGCACTTGGGGGGTTCCTGTGTCTGACAACCACGAGTCTGTTAGTGAAAAGCCTGGAAATCTGTGGCTGTGGTCCCTCTTCCACGTTCACTCCTCCTGCCATGTGGAGAGCGGGGCGGCTTTGCAAGGGAAGTGTGTTGGGCTGTTCCCTAAACCAGCAGGGGAGTGTCAGCACTGGGAGCCGTTTGGGAAGCACAAGGAGTGGAAGCACCAGTGAGCTTTAAAAGTGATGGCGAGGAAGAGCTCCTGCAGCCCAAGGAGTTGCACCTCAGGATGTTCTGTGAACTGAAAATGGCTGAGTAGAAGACAGAGATGGTTTGGAAAGGTGCTCTGTGAGGTGCTGCTGGTGGAGAGGTGCAGGTTTGGCAGGGGCAGTGCGTTCACAGCTGGGCTGCATGGGAAGGAAACTGAAATAAGCCTCACGTTAGAGCTGGTGGTGTCCAGTCTGTGCTGTCCCAGAGGAGTGGTGCAGGATTGCCTCCTCCAGCACCTGTTCTAACACAATTTAGGTTTCCCGTCTCCCATCTGCACCTCCTGCAGTGAGAGCCGCGTGAGGACCACTGATGACTTTGCTCAAATCAGCTTTTCTTGCAAGGTTTCAGCTCTCGGAAAAGCACGGGAGGGAAGAGCTGGGGTTTTGCTCAGGTGCCCTGTGCCAGAGGGAGGGGAGCAGGGCAGATGTTCCTCCTCGGAGCTAACGCTGCATCCCCACCAGCCTCCCCCTTCCAAGGTTAAGCGGAGGTGCCCGGGCACTTTATGCACAGCACATCTCGGGCTGATGTCGATTATTTCTGTGCTTTCCTGTTGGTTTAGGGGACACCAACTGGAGTCAGAACGTGCCCAGAAATCCCTGACAGGTTCCCAGCACCGCGTGTCACCAGCTCCCAGCCTCTCTGTAGTCGGACTGCAAATGTTAGGATAAAAAAGCTCCGTGCTCTTCTTTCTTTTGTAGCTGTAAATAAAGGGGGGAGAGGCCAATGTGCCCCTTAGGTTGTGAGTTGGCTGAGGATCAAGGGCTTTGAATAAACTGTTTTCTTCCTGTGAGCAGCCTGTGATGGAGAGCGTGGCTGCTCCAAACCTCTGATTTAATGATCGGCTTTGCAAGTTTGTACAGTGCTCTCAGCTCCTCAGCACGCTGGGTGCAGGGGGCTTTATGGAAATGCTGCTGGAGAATTGGCTTTACATCACTTCCAGAATCCTTCCAGTAGGATTAAACAGCTTCTATTTATTTATTTATTAATTTTAAAGCAAATTTATACCAACAATTGCTGAAGGCCCTAATTTATCTTCTGTTCAGGAGCAATACAAGTCTTTCCTTTGGCTTCATCGAGAGCTACCTCTGGCCAGAGAGAGCGACACAGCCACAGTCACCGTGTACAACCTTATTTTATAAATCAATAGGTAGTGAAACAAATTGGTTGTAAATCAGTCTCTTATTTGCTGAGATTTAAGGCTTTTGGTGGAGCTGTGAGTTTTCGAGGCGGTCTGCCCTGCCTTCAGGGCTGGCACATGGCCTGGCTCTTGCAGGGATATGGGAACCCAGTATTAATTTCAAACGTGCCAGAAGATGCGCAGGATTTTCTTGGCTGGGGAGAAATAAAGTTTATAACCTGTGCTCGTCTTTCCAGGCAAAGGCTGAGCAGCAGGATCCTGACGCTGCTCGGAACTCGTGGGTTTCCCTTCCACCACTTCACTGCACCTCAGCGCACGTCTGTGCTCCAGACCGCTGGAAGGGGGAAGAGCAAAGTATCCATTTCTGAGCTGTGCCTTGTGGTAGGACAGAGAAAATGCTGGGATTTGGTCTTGGAAACGGTGGCCTAACAGATGTCCTGGTTCAATATGCCCTTTGAGTGTCGCCGAGCCTGTTTATTCATTGCCTCGCTGGCAAGACCCACACTCGAGTGTTTGCCTTTCCCTGGTGGCAGCAGCAGCCTCCAAAGTGGAGCAGAAGGAGCTGGAGGTCACTTGGCTGTTACATGGCTCTTCCTTTTACTGGGTTGCATTAAACAGCTTAAAATCTAAATGTGCTTTTAGTGCCTGTGAGCGATGGGCTCTGGGCGTCCTGCCTCGGGTAGTGTCACATGCTGGAGAAGTGGGAGGTGGAACGCTCGCATTGTTAAATTCAGATGCTAACTTGGGGATAAGATCTTGTCTTAATGTGTTCATTCAACGCCCCCACTCGCAACAAAAGCTACAGCAGCTTTTGGTCTGCTGCGTTTGGGGTGGAGCAGGATGTAATTGGTTTTTGAGGGCTTTGCCATAACTGCTGCTCATTAACCATTGATGCAGGCACGGTCAGACTTTCAACTCGGATAATAGATGCTGTCTTTTGTTTCCCATTACTGTGCATTGGGTGGAATTGCCGCGCAGGTTTCGCGTGTGTGTGGTCATGTGGTGGCTGATTCACCTCCTAAGGGCTGCCTGGATTTATGGTCTGGGCTCTGGGGTTGTCGTTCTCAATATGACACGAGGCAAAGGCAGTGGTGAACCCCCTGCCTGGGCGGATGCGGCAGCACCAAAAGCTGAACGTTCCAGGAGCCTTCTGGGTGAACAACCCCAGCGTTGTGGGAGGGGAAATAGAAACGGAGAAAATGTTCGATAATGTGGTTTTTCTGAGGAGCTCTGCCCAGCAGGACACGTGCTGCAGGCGAGAGGAGCCCTGCTAATTACGGGTGAAATATGCACCGATGGTGGAAGGGATGAACTTCCTCAGACTTCCTCATGGATGAGGGGCCAGTCGTGCTGTGGGTCCGGTATAACCAGGGAGTGAGTGGGAGAAGCCACAGGGTTTGGAGTCCCACCTTGCGTTTTGGGCAGGTTATCATTAACCTAATACCACCTAACTCCTTAAAAGATCAGAAAGGAAGGGCCTGAATCCCTCTCAGGTGCCTGTCGTCCCGTCCCCCCCCACCCCCAGCATAAATGAGTATTCAAGCAGTCTGCTGCCAGTCAGTGAATGTCAATATTGGATAAGTGTTTCCTTTATATCACTGCAATTTAGCATAAGCTGCTTGGAAACAAATGTCTTCCATAAGCATGAGGTGTTTCAGTAAGTACACAGTCAACATTACTATGAGGATTAAATAAATGTCAGCCCCACTTGTATGCTCAGCAGCGAGTTAAGACAGCCGAACTTGCATAATGGCCAGCACGGCAGGAACAACAGCAGGGATTTTGAGAGTCTCTGGAAAAAGTGGGATGGAAGGAGCTGCTGTGGATGGATCCAGAGCCCCCGGATCCGAAGGGGATGTGGGGACAGGTGCAGAAGCTCCTTAGAGCAGGGGTAGCTGATGATGGAAAGAAATCGTTCCCTGGTGAGGCCCTGGCACAGAGAACCTGTGGCTGCCCCATCCCTGGAAGTGTCCAAGGCCAGGTTGGATGGGACCCTGAGCAACCTGGGATAGTGAATGTCATCCCTGCCCGTGGCAGGGGGGTGGAATGAGACGCATTTTAAGGTCCCTTCCAACCCAAACCATTCTGATTCTATGGGATAGAGTGCGGAGAGATATGTGGAGCTTCCTTCCGGACTGGCAGGGCTGCTCTTTCTTTGGCACGGCTGCAAAACAAAGATGAAAACGGGGTTTGGCCAATATTGGCTGGGTCTGGTGAGGCCTCAGGAGGAGCAGCCCCCTCCTGCAGATCTGCCCAAGTGACCGGTGCCTGGCTGGATCTGCCTCTGCCTTTTCCAGTGCGAACTGGGAGTTGCTTGGCTGCAGCTGGTGAGGCTGAGGATGAGGCTCAGCTGTCGCTGCTTTGTGAGGAACCATAAGCCCTGATTCATCTTCCAGCTCAAGGCTTCCCAAAGCCACGGAGGTGCAGCCCATGAGGAAATGGTGACACTGGTCCATGCTGGCAACGCTTTGGGGCCTGCAGGTGCTGGAGGGAGATCATCACCCCTGGCTGCTCTGCCTTCAGGTGTTGGGGGAGAGTTTCTCTCTGCCCTACAGGAAAAGGCCTCTGGCTTCTGTAAAGGGATTTAAACCCAGCCAGCACACGGAGATATTGCTGAGGCAGCTGAGGCTTGAATCTTTCCCTCAAGCTGTGTCTGCAGGAGAGCCCTGCTCTTTACCACTCCTCACTTTGCATCTTCACCTGTCACCCTGAGATGTCACTTGGTGCCGTCTCGGTCAGCCCATGACAAGTTCTGCCAGCGAGGAGAAGAAACCGGGGAGCGTGGTGGGGGGGCTGAGCTGGCCATGTTTCCGTTCCCGACGATGCAAAACTGCTGCTCTCTCCCCAGCTGGCAAGGCGCTGACTGTAGCCACTTGTTCCCAGCTGCACAAAAATAACTGGAGACAAAATCGTTATCACTCACATGAGCCTTATCAGCTCCTCTGATGTCTGCGGCTGCCTCCGCCCTGCGAGCGCTCGTTACCCGCAGAGCTGCGTTTAATGACCGGCCGCGGCTGCTCCGGGTGACCTGAGCCGAGCATCCCGGCCGTGTCCCAGCAGCTGCAGGTTTCCCGAGGAACTCGCCTCGTTAGGCTGCGCAATTCCAGCGCCGGAGGAACAGCTTGAGGACACGGGGGGTGTCTCCGTAACCCAGACTGAGGAGGAGAGCGCCGGGGGTGCACGGGGGAAGGAGTGCCCGAGTATTCTGGCTCCGAACCAGGTCACCTGGCGGAGTTGCCGCAGGTTTTATCCTCACTGTTCCCGTTCAGCCTGGCGGTGGCAGCAGCCGCGCTCGCATGGAGCCGAGCGCTCCGCTCCCACCTGCCAGTGTCACGCTCCTTCGGAAAGGTCCAAGGTGACCCGCTGGGCTCCAGCTCTGCGGGGAGGCTGCGAGCACCGCGCCTGAGGTTTGGGGGTGGGCAGCTAAGGCCATTCCCTCGGAATGGAGAGGCTGTTGGAGTGCTGGGGTGGGGGAGAAGAGTTGGGGGCCCTCTGAAGTTCCCACCCCTCTCCTGAGGAGCCACCCCAGTGCGTGGTTGGCCACATGTCCAGGAGGAGCTTGAGGTGACCCTGCCTGGGAGCACATGGTGTGTGAGTGCCACGGGCTTGCTCAACGAGCAGGAAGGGTCAGGGTGTGGGAGGGGCACGTGGGGCTGTGTCTGACCCAACTTTGTGCCCCCCACAGCGATAAATGTACATAAGGGGTTCATCACCTCCATGGACAGCTCCACCCCTCCCTGGGGATCCGTGTGGGATAACCTGCAGCAGGGCATGGCTGCCATTCCTGGTCAGCGGTGCTGTGCTGTTTTTGCTCTCTCCCATGAGCTAATCCCCGGAGTGTGATTCAACACTCATCTCTTTTCCTTCTGGCTGTGTCTTTAATAAGCCAGGAGTGACGGGGCCACCCCCCACCCTCCACAAGTGCTGGAGAAACAGAACCAACAGATGCTAAAATTAGGCACAGCTGTTTGCAGCGTTTTGTCCTCCCGATCACAGAGTCTGACACTGTCTGTGCTTATTCCTCATCTTGTCCAGACACTGAAAAGGTTTAAGATATCAAAGCTTGGAGTGGCTGTAAATTAACTCCTTCTGTCTGAGCTGAAGCTTGACTTACTGGTGGTAGATTTCTTGTGATTGCCTTTATTTGCCCTTCTAATAATGGGACTTGCCAGGTAACAAGACAGGGATCTTCTCTCTGAACCTGTACCAAGCACTGCTGGTTTGGCCTGCTCAGGAGCTTCCCCACCAGGGACCAGGGGAACATCTTCAGTCCTGCTGTCCCTCAGCTTTTCTCTGCCTAAACCCTGTTCTAAGTGCAGCTTGGCCAACCTTTGCAGCCCAGCTCAGTCTCTGCATGCCTGAAGTTGTCCCAGTCCAGCCCCACATCCCAGCCGTGGTGATTCCAACCCCACATCCCAGCTATGGTGATTCCAGCCCCACATCCCAGCCGTGGTGATTCCAACCCCACATCCCAGCTATGGTGATTCCAGCCCCACATGCCGACCATGGTGATTCCAAACCCACATCCTGGCTATGGTCATTTGCTCTTGCTTTGGTGAGGGGGAAGATTTTCTGGGCATTTTTGGTGCCTGCAGGCTTTGTGTTCATGGTTTGGGTGTTGGGGTGGGTGTCACCCCACGGCTGTTCTTTCCCTCCCTGCCAGGTGTGGTTGGCCTGGCAGTGGCTGTAGGGAGCGTTTTGGGAGCTGGTGGCTGTCTCTGTCACCTGCCACCCCTTGGAAAACGCCCATTCCCTCCTCTGGGGTGGCAGAGCAGGGGCCCAGTGGCACCAAAGGGGAGCTGTAACACTCTGGAAAGGCAGCAGGAGGAATTTCACGGCAGAGCAGAAATGTCTTTTCTGTCAAGCCTGGAGCAGTGTAAATGTTCCTCCTGACAGATCTGCGCTGATGGCAGCAGCACAGCTCTTGGGCTGACTGTGTCGGGGTCTGCATGGGGTTGTGAGTCTGAGGGGTCTTTTCTGTCTCTGTGTCTCTCTCCCGTGGCAGGAGCGCCTGCTGAAGATTCCTCTTGCTCCGGTCATGCTTAAAATGATAATGTTGGTTTAAGATAGACACTTGTGATAAACTGGGGAACACGGCGCCCTTTGAAATCCTCAAAGCTCTCTCTCATCAAATGGGCTGGCTGGACGGGCAGCAGCCAGAGCTCTCCAGGGCGTTCAGATCGCCACGATTCTGTGCTGACCTGCTCCTAAGGATGCTGTGCTTTGGAAGGGCTGCCACCTCTCACCCTCCTCCCCTTCCGACTGCAGCGAGGTGGTGTCTGCTACACCTGGGCAGCATCTCTGTGCAGCCTCCTGTGATCCCCCCAAACTGCCTCTCTGCGCTCTTTGTGTGATGGGAGCAAACCAGGAGGGGAAGTGCTAACCAGGGAACGCTGGTTCTCCCTGGCAGGGAAGAGAGGGGGAAGAGTGAAACCTCTCAAGGAAAAGGACCACGTGCAACTGCCCAGGGGTTGATGTCCCTTGACGATGTCTTTGCAGGGATGGTTGTAGCAAACCTTTCATCCAGCACAGTGATTTTTTTTCCTGCAGCAGGGAGGTTTCTCCCCGTGGCTTGGCTTTCTCCCAAGGACAGACAGAAATCTGTGTAGTGCTCTTAACCCCTGCAAGTGTCTGCTGATTCGAGCAGATGAGTGTTGTTGTCCCAGTGGGAGCATCTTGTTCAAAATCAGGAGGAAAAGTTGAAATTTTGAAACTTGTAGAGCAGGAAACATCCAAGAGTTAGGGATTGGAGACTTGGAAGTAGACTTGGCAAAATACCATGTTTTGATATCTGAAATTTTAACTTGGAGTTTAGGAAGGGCTTTTTGCACAAAGGATGGTGAGTATCCCTGTGGTGGATGAAGGGGAAGCTGTTGTAAAAAAAAAATTGTCTGCTGATTGCTGGTCCTTCTCTGGGGCTTGGAAATGCGTTTCAGGTCTCTTCTTGCCTTCAGCCTGGCCAGTGAGCCAGCGTGGTGGCTCTCCGAACGTGCCAATTTGTCACAGTATATTGAATTCTAAACCAGTGTTAATCTGATCTGTGTGTCTGTAAAACATCTTGTGTTGGGTTTGATAAAATTAGGTTTTATTGTCTAACACAGTTTATTTCTCTTGGTCTGGTTGCGTGCTTTTATTGCCTGTTCTGCTCTGCACAACGAGGCCATCGTGTGCCAGCATCTGCCTCACTTGCTCGGCTCTGAAAGCACCTTAAAATCAGCCCCTAATTATTGGAAGTATGGAAGGACTCTGAGGGTGCCAGTGATATCAGTCTGGCACTGGTGCGTTGAGCAGGTAAAGAAAGGACCTAAGAGGCAATTGAAGAGACTGATGGGCAGTAATGGGGATAATTGTAATTTTTGTCCTGTGTTTTTAATAAAGTGATTGATGACAGGCACAGCTGGAGCCCCCGTGCGGAGACCAAGAGATGCAGTTAAATTACAGAGGCTTCTTAACTTAATGAGGCCAGGTAATAAAAACAAGGCATAATGAGCAAGGTATAATAGTACTGTTATGCTTAGAGTGCTCTCGCCGAGGGCTGAGCAGGCAGTGCCTGGGAGTGCTTGGGATGATCTCACTGCAGGAAGGGCTTCCCTCATGGGGGAAAGATGAGGAGCGGGAGGCTTGGGAAGGATGTTGGGTGATCCCACTGGGAGGAAGGGCTTCCCTCATGGGGGAAAGATGAGGAGTGGCAGACTTGGGAAGGATGTTGGGTGGCCAAGTGCTAACCCAGGACTGAATGAGCAGGTGGAACACCAGACGTGGTTGATCCCCCCATGCTTTTGGTTGTGTTTGTGGAGTTTGGGGCAGCTCTGCTCCAGGTTTTATTCACTTCGTGTAACCTTGGGGGAGTCCATGTGGCCCTCATTGCTACACAGATGACGTGGCAAGAGGGCCAGATTTTGGGATGTGAAGGAAGAGCAATGGAAATTTAACAGCCTGGAGGGAGGATGTGCAGGGAATTGGTGGATGGGCTTGGGGAGGTTGGCATGGGCTGCACCAGGCTCCTGTCACACCTTGATCTGGAGCCTTGGCAGGGAGGCTGCAGCAGCTGGATTGGGACCTCTGTGGGGGTGGAGGTGGGGAGAGGATTAGTGTCTGCAGAGCAGTTGGGTGTCTGCCGCTGCTAAATGTGGTTAAACTTGAGCGACTTCTAATCTAATAATGAAAGGAAGAGAAATAAGTGTTCTCAGTGATGCATGCCCCTCACGGTAAGTACTAATTGAAAACAGATATTTACTTTAAAATGAAAATGTAGTACGATAATGGTGGGTTGAGAATTTTGCACACGTAGGAGGGAGAGATGAACATGCACAGCCTCCCACCTGCTCTGCCCGGGCTCGGTGTGTCCCTGGGAGCAGGATCTCCCACACCGCGGGGCTGCTGGGCCTGCGAGCCTGGGCAAAGGGCCTGGGGCTTGTGCTGGAGCACAGCTCAGCCTTAGTCAGCTAAAATCAGGAGCGTTGGGGGTCTCTTGAGCTGACCTTGGTCTGCAGAGGACCTTCCAAGCTGGGCTTCTGTCTTTCCTCCCACACCTTGCAGAGCTTTCCCGGCCACATCTCCATGGGAAGGAGCGGTGGGTAGACTGGGGAAGCATCACCTCCCTTGTCACTGAGATGGAGGCAGTGGTGGTGACCCTCTTCCTGATGGTCTCTGCTGCTTGAGGTCCCCCTTGCTGCCCTGAGCTGGCTGTCCTGACCCATCTCCCTGCCTTGGTGGGTGGACCTGGCTAACACTGCCTTTTGGGGGCTGCGGGAGGAGCACTGGGGACACCTTTGCTCCCTCAGGCTGATTGAACGGGTGCTGATTCCTCGGGGAGACCCTTGGCCGTGAGTGCTGAGACTACAGCACCTCTCGGTGTCTGTTTTTGCGCCCTCCCCTCCTGTCCCCTGAGCCGGTTCCAAACCAGCCGTGCCTCCAGAGCCAGAGTCAGGATGCTTTTCCCAGTGTTTGTAGCAAAGCTCAGTGCAGCGTGACTGGTGGCCATTAAAGGATCCTCCCCAACAAGAGCCCCCCCAGCGCTGGAATCTTCTGAGGGAAGTAGCCCGGCCCTAATCCCTTTGTGCGGAGTTCCTGCTTGTTTCTTCCTATGGGTGCATTTGTATAATTTGCATTTTGCACTCTGATCGTATGCATAGAATTCAAATTGAAATGGGGCTTGAATACATTTGCATGCTAATGAGGCGGTGGCTTTATTTATTTATTTGGAGCCCTCTCCAGCAGGCAGCTGTGTGCTGGGGAGAAGCTCGTGCCGCTCTCCTGGTGACAGAGCTCCATGGCAGCACGAGGAGCCTCAGTTTTTGTCCCAAGACCCACTTGCCCCCTATGCGTAAGCAGGTGAGGCTGGTGGGCTCTTCTCCTTGGCTCAGCCCTCCTCAACCTGTGTGGAAATCAGCAGTTTCAGCCCCCTGAACCACCCAGAGATGCCTCTGTAGGTCATCCCAGTGTTAACTGGGTGTGGGTGAAGCACTTCTGTGTTAGAGTTGGGTACAGCCAGCACGAGCCACTTGATGGTGGCTGCAGAGGTCCTTGGGCAGAACAACCAGAGCGTGTCCCCCTCCTCTCCGTGACTTTGGGGTGCTGCCCACAGCTCCCCGTGTTCCTTCTCTCTGTTACGGGGCTGTTATTTCTGGTGTCCTTTGGCACCTGCCCTTGGGATGGTGCGCAGGGCCTTGGGCTGCACCGCCCGTCAATCCCGAGCTGCTGAGCCCAGCTTCCCCGTGGTGCTGCCCTGCTCCACCCGCGCTCTGCTCCCTCAGCAGGAGCCTCTCGGCCTCTTGCAAAGCAATAGCAAGAAAGTTGGGAAATGTTGAGAAGGAGAAGCCAAGGGCTGGGAGAAAACCAGTTCCCAGAACTCCACAGCATTACTGGGGAGGAGAAAGACCCCAAAGCCCAGGGGCTTCACTGAATTGCAGCACCGAGTCCCTTTGTGCTGTCGCTCGGTGCCCCAGCAGACACGCCCGGAGCACAGCTCGGTGCTCAGCCTTTCCGTGCCAGCTCTCCCTCCCGGATGACTCCTGCTGCAGCTGAGTTCCTTGCTGGCACAGGGAGCACCGGCCAAGCCAGGGCTCCTGAAATGGCAGCAGGAATTGGGTCACATCGCACTGCCCCAGGAGAGGGAGAGTTTCTCTCAGAGCAGTCTGGCTTCCAGTTATTATTTTACAGAGGATGTTAGAGGTTGATAAGGGAGCTGTTCTGACTGCCAGTGGGGCTTATTTGGGGCTTATTGTGTGCTCCAGTTTGTATTTTAATATAGTCAAAGGTGACTTACAACTTTAATATTAATTTTAAAACTGACTGCTCGAGATGTTTTTTTATCTGTGTTAAACCAGATTAATCTCAGCCTTCCTTGATCCTGTTGGTAGCTTTCCTCTCCCTGGCTGGAGCCACACGTGGTCTGTGTTGCACCAACAAAAGCTGAGGAGGAAGATGTTTTTGTGGCGATAAATAATTGTCGCGGGGCTGCTTTTCTTCCAGGGAAATCTCGGCTCTATGAGCTCGACAATGGCATCAGTGGGAGCTCTTGCTTTTGTCCAAGGCTCTCTGCCTGAGCGTGCAGAGCAGGGCTTTGCTGAACAACACCTGGCTTTGTGCTTGCCTTAGAAACCTCCTCCTTGCTGTTGTGTCTCTCCCCGGTTTTCCAGGCGCTCCAGAATCCATCTCCCCCTGTGCCGCTTTGTGCCGCTGGCATTACAATTCCTCGCACGCTCACTCTGCTGCTCGCGGGATGTTTCGTGCCCGAGGTGACAATATTCTGTGGGTTGGGAAGGTGGCCTTGGGGCAGTGGGGGGTGTGTGGAGCTGGAGTTGGATCCTCGTCCTGCTTCTGGCTCCTTGAGCACCCTTGGGCACGGCTGGAGGAGCCAACAGCAGCCAGAGGCTGGTGATGTTCTGCCTCTGGGTGCCTAATTCGTGGTGGTTTGGGCATTTGCTTGGTACTTTGAGTAAACATCACACCTTTCAAGGTGGCCACGTGGGTACCCAAAACTGAGCTGCTCTCGGCAAAATTCAGCGTTAAGCTGGGCTGCCCAAAGTGGAGGCTGGTGCTCTCCAGCAGTTTTCTAGGGAATCCCAGAATGGTTTGATTTGGAAGAGACCTTAAAGCCCATCCAGTTCTACCCTCTGCCACAGGCAGGGACACCTTCCACTAGCCCAGGTTGCTCTGAGCCCTGTCCAGCCTGGCCCTGACCACTTCCAGGGATGGGACATCCCAAATGGTTTAAGTGAATCCCCTTGACTTGACTGTTGGACTTGATGACCTTAAAGGTCTTTCCAACCTTAATGATTCCATGATTCTATGACATCTCCGGGACACTCAGTGACCAGTTGTGCTGCTGTAGATGCTCTGGATCTCAGACCATCCTTGTTGGTGCTGCCAGTCTGTGGAGCATTGGTGGGTGGTTGATCTTTGTAGTTGGAAGAAAAGGATCGGAGTCATGGCCCTGGACGCCTGTGGTCATAACCCTTCATGTCCTGAGCATTGTCCAGGCCAGCCTGGTACCAGTGGCACCAGTGAAATCACCCCAAATACTGAGTTTACAGCATTCCCTGTACTTCTGGGAATGATTGCCGGAATCAAATGCTCTGTAAGCAGCCTTTAGTTTTTGCCTGGTTCGTGTGTGGGAAAGCACTTCACTGATGGTCCATGTTCTCCAAAATACGTCCCAAATGCTGCCTGTAGCTTTTCTCCTGCCAGCCTGACAAAGAACTGCTTTTCAGAGCTTGTTATTCCATGCACAGTGCTGTAAATAAACATGCTGGATTGGTGGGCTGGAATTTGAATGAGCTGTGCGGATCTGACAGTGGCGGGTGGGGAGAACTGAGGCACGGAAGGCTCGTGTGACACCCGTGAGAGCTGGTGTCACAACCTGGGGGAAAACGGGAGGATTTGTTTGGTAGAGCTGCCCCTGGTTTGTTCTCCATGCTCTGTTTCAGCCTGAGGGGGGGAACCACCAGGTACTGTGTTGGCTCCGGAGCCAAACGAGATAAGACAGTGATAAGGCTGAAGAGCCACTAAAGGCAAGACTTGACTCCGTGCGAGCGAATGCCGAGCAGCAGCCACATAAATCCCATTTGTTTTACATTTCAGAGCTTAATGAGACAGAAATCGCATGGCAATTGTCACATGTGAAGGCAGAGATTGCCGGTTTGCATTTAACTAAAGCAAGCACCGTATGCGGCACCGGCGGCTCTGGCAGAGCCGGGATCCTCGCTCCTGCTTCCATGGGGAATGCCTTGGAGCTCAGCACCAATCCTGGCTGGAAATAACCCCCCTGGTAGCCACACCATGTTATCCTGGAGGTCCCCAGTCTTCTCCAAAATGCTCGAACATCACGTTCTTTGTGTAGAGAATGATTTGGGTTGGAAGGGTAATCAAGTCCAGGAACCGAATTCGTTGTGATTTCACCAGGATGTGGGTACTGAAAACCTTCTTTTGGAATGATCTGCAGGAAGTTTAATAAGACTGAGGGAAGGTGCTGCAAGCCCTGGGATCAGTCCAGATGGAGGGATGGAGAGCAGCTCTGGGAGAAGCTCTTGGGACATGACCCAGCCCAGAACCCCCCCTGTGCTGGGCTGAGTCCCCAGCATGGGCAGCAGGGAGGGGGGGATTCTGCCCCTCTGCCCCGCTCAGCTGAGACCCCACCTGCAGAGCTGCCTCCAGCTCGAGGGTCCCAGCACAGGAAGGACCTGGAGCTGCTGGAGCCAGGCCAGAGGAGGCTCCAGGATGCTCAGAGGGATGGAGCAGCTCTGCTGGGAGGAGAGGCTGGGAGAGTTGGGATTGTTTAACCTGGAGAAGAGAAGCTTTGGGGTGACCTCACTGTGGCCTTGCAGAGCCTGAAGGTAGTTGATAAGAAAGATGGGGAGAGACTGGGGACGAGGGCCTGAAGTGACAGGACAGGGGAAAATGGCCGTAAGCTGAAGGAGGGTAAATTTAGGTATTAGGAAAAAATTGTTCCCTGTGAGGGTGGTGAGGCCCTGGAATGGATTTCCTAGAGGAGCTGTGGTTGCCCCATCCCTGGAAGTGTCCAAGATCAGGTTGGATGGGGTTTGGAGCAACCTGGGCTAGTGGAAGGTGTCCCTGCCCATGGCAGGGGTGGAATGGGATCATCTCTAAGGTCCCTTCCAACCCAAACCATCCCAGCATTCTGTATCCCTTCTCCTCCAAGGGACGGAAACCCTTCTGGGAATCATCTCCAAGCTGTGTTAACCATCAAGCTTTCCCCGGTTTGTCAGTGCAGGCCTGTAGCTCTTTCAGATGAGTTGAACAATAGAAGGATATTAGTGCCAAAAATGCATTAACTCTGGTAACTTCCTTCATCTCTGATAATTTGTGCCTTCGCTTTCCAGATAATGTTCATAAATTGCTAAAGCAGTACTTTAATATTAACATAAGCTGCAGTCTCTGTGACAACTGTTACAGAATGGGCTGTTTGGAGCTCTGAAATTGATTTTTTTTCTTTTTGCCCTTGTCTGTCTGAACTGAAAAACTGAAGAGGAAATGCTATATTGGGTTAACAAAAAAAAAAGATCAAAAATATTTGTTTCAGGTCAAATAAAACATTTCATTTGATACGATATGTGCTTTGTTCAGACTTTAAAAACCTTTTTTTAAAGTAAATTAACTTCAGAAGTGTCTTGGGGGGAAAAAAGGTCTAAATGTTTCATGTAGAGTTGAAAATGTCTAAATAAACCACTTTCACTTTTGACACCCACTCGTCCCCTTTCAGGCCAAATGGGTCTGATGGGAGTTCGTGAACAGCTTTGCTTGACCCACATCTGTGATGGAATTATTGTGCCAAAGATGCAGGGGGAAGAGTTAATGAGTCATTTTTTTAATGGGTATCTCGGTAGGTGAGAGAAGGACTGAAATTATCCATTTGAAGGAATAATAGGACCCTGGTTAGGTGACTAAATCCTGCTCTTAATCATCCTGGGGGCGGAGAAGAGGGGAAATTGGGGATTGGATCATCCTCATCAGGTAAGTTGGGGGTGAACAGTATCTTGCAGCTGGCCCAGAGCTTGGGAGGGGGTTAGGCTGGATATTGGGAAAAGGTTCTGCCCCCAGAGGGTGTTGGGCACTAAACAGGGAATGGTCACAGCCCCAAGGCTGTCAGAGCTCCAGGAGTCTTTGGACAATGCTCTCAGGCACAGGGTGGGGTTGTTGGGGTGTCTGGTCAGGGCCAGGAGCTGGACTGGATGACTCTGGTGGTCCCTTCCAAGAGAGGGAACCAAACCCAGCTGACCGAAATCCCTGCGTGTTGAACCCGAGACCTGTGTGATCCTTCCTCATCCCAAGGGGGGGGGGGGGGGGGCAAGTCCCCAAATCCCTGCTGTCGACTGTGTTTCACCATCAGTTCCTTCAAAGTGTTGAGTGTTTCCTGGTGGATCCTTACCAGAGTAACTGGGACCTTCTCAGTGCGAAGGGAAACTCCCCCTCTCAGCCTCCCAACTCCTTTGTTGTGAAGCACTTGGAGAAAATCCCACTGGGATCTGCTGCCTGTTGCTGGGGCATCTTAAATGTGAAGTGAGCAAAGGCTTGGTTGGGAAATCATTCAGGCAGGACCTCTGAAGTGGTCCAGGTCTTCTGCTGAACGAGTGCTGTTTTTCTGGGCACGTCCACTTGGATGCGGCTCCTCCAAGTTTGCACGTGGAACGCTGGGAAGGCTGCGATCTGTTTTAGTGCAGTAATTGAGCAATCGCATTGTTCTGGACATAGCAACTAATGATTTTTTTCTGTATGATAATGCATCTTCATTACTCTGGGGAAATCATTTGCTCCTGTGAAGACAGGCCTCTCATTCCTGGGTTAAGGGGGAAGAGACTAATGGCTTAATTAAAAGGTTGGAGAGAAAAATCTGTCTTAACCCTTTTTTTGTGTGTTTGAAGCATGCTGTGGGTAGAGAGATGCACATGCAGGCATGGCACAGAGAGTGTTTGGGACCAGTGCATCACACCAGGGACACAAATTCCAGGAGTTCCATCCATCATCTGAATCTCCCACAAGCCATCTGCCTCTTGGAATAGGCCAGCGAGGGCCTGAGCCGCGTTTGGTTGTGGCCAACGCTGAGATTTATTCCGTGTGAAAGGGGAGCGTTATTTAAATCTGCACATTTTGCAGGATGTGAACGCAGCTCCCCGTAATCTACAGCCCTCGTGTCCGCTGGGAACGCTCCATTAGCATCTTTCATTCCTGGAGTTGGATGCTTTGCAGCTCCTTTTAGCGGTGATAATCCAGCGAAGGCCCTGTGTTGTTCACACTGCAATATTTATGGAGCCAGCCTTCCTTTGAATTTCCATGCTGGCTTTGGCCAAAGGCAGAGATAGAACACAAACAGTGGCTTTAGTAGCACGGTAGTCCAGGCTTTTCCCTTGTTGGGGTGTAGGGCTTTCCAGAGGCCTGTTGGGAGCTGATTTGGTATCCTTTTGGGAAAGGAATAGGAAGGGTTGAGTGTGTCTGACAGTGATTGTGCTCTGCCAGCCCCCATCCCAAGGGAAATTGTGGTGCAAAGCCCTTTCCTGGAGACAGGTGAACAACCATAAGCAGAGGCAACAGGACCAGTGGGTGACCTGCTGGGAGTTTCATGGTGCAGGGGACCTGTATCTGTCCCTCCGAGCCTTTGAACGGAGGAGTGGCACTGCAGGGCATCTCTTTGTGTATCCCAGAATCGTCAAGGTTGGAAAAGATCTTCACGATCACCTAATCCAACCACTGCCCCAGCGCCACCATAATCACCCCTAAACCGCATCCCCAAGTGCCACATGCAGGCACCTTTTGAACGCTTCCAGAGACGGTGACTTCACCTCCCTGGGCAGCTTCTTCTGACAACTAATGAGAAAAGCCATCCTGCAGACGGGCAGTGCTCTCGCTGTGGTTGTTTTGGGCAAGCCCTTCTCAGGTGGCTCACGCCTCTGAGTGGTTTTATGTTGGGATGGGAATGCCAATACTTTCCTTATCCATGAGGTTGGATGGAGCCTGTGGTCAGGTCCCATGCAGATGGATTTCCCATGTTTGTTCTCACGGCTGCTGCCTGTGGTGCCTTTCCCTTTCCCTGCTCTGCCTGCAGCACTGCCTCCACGCCGTGTTCTCCCGAACTGGAGTGCTCCTTCCTGTGCCAGGGAGAGGGCAGGGGGAGCCCCATGGGCACATCCAAATGGTGCTCCTGGGGTGGGTGCTTTGGCTCATTTGGGTGCCCGACCTGGCATGGAAGGACCGGAGCCCCCGCCTCGCACGTGCCTCTCTCTGCAGCTCCGATTCCCCAGCTCCTCTCTCTTCATTTGACACAATTAAATATTAAAGCCAGTAAACACTTTAGTTCGTCTGCACAGCACTGTCTGCCCAATTATCCTCCTGCAGGGCTGTCAGACTGTGCCAGTTGCTTCCCTGGGTGCTGGCAGCCTTCAGCCTCTCTGCCAGCATTGCTCCGAGGAAAACCCTGCTCTCCAAACCTCCCTTCCCACCTCTCTCTGCAGCTCCTCATGCCTTGGGGTAACCTCAGATATCCCAAGGCAGTATTGGCCTGCCTGAGTCTTTTCAAAGGGCCGGGAGGAGCTGTTTGTTCTTCTAAAGCTGTTTTGCAGGTATTGACTGGGGAATAAAGGGGGAGTTTAGACGATGGCTGCTTATAAACCTGTGAACAGAGGTCAGAGCTGTTGCTGTCTGTGAAGTGCAGAACAGGTTCTTCATCCCCTGGAGCGGCAGAAGGGAGCTCCTGCAGTTTGTGTGGGTCTGCAGCACCCCAGAAATGCTTCCCTGAAGGTGGGATTTTGCTGCTTCCAAAATATTGGAGTTAAGGCTTTAGCTTCTCCCCTTCAGAACTGTGGTGTGGAGTCTCTCCTCAGCCCCTGCCCCAATACTGAGGATGCCTTTGGGTAACTTAAACCCTTCTGGTATTTCTATGCAGCCGATGAGATTTTGCTGACAAGTGGAGGGAAATTGCTGCACCTCTCCCAGCCTCATTCAAGCAGAGCTGGTTTGGGGATTTTTTTTTGTTGCTGTTGTGTTCTTGCCTTTCAGGGCCTTGACATTCAGTGGAGTCCATTTCCAAGAGGGATGGGACAGCAGGATTTTACTGTGGTTTCAAAAGACATTTTAAGTGCTTGAACTGCTGCCATCACTGAGTTACATGCTTGAATCTGGCCTTGAGTGTGCAGGTTGAATTTCTTGCTCTGTTTTTCAAGGCAGTCGGCGTTAGCAGCTCGTCCTCTGCCAGACAGATCGCTGGGAGCAGCTAATGGGGTTTCTCTTTTCATTCTCTCTGCAGTGATGTGCATTCCCAGACCTTGGCACCTGAGCTGGTCACTGGGAATATCAGCAGATACCGGTGAGGGGTCTCTGACTTGCTCCTGGGCTGAGATACTCAGCGTATGCAGAGTTTCACCCCAGCACAAAATTCAGATTGGAGTTTTTCCTGGTCGCCATTAAAACTTATTACCCACTGGGATTGCTATTGACCAGGCTTCCTCGCCAGTCTGTATTTCCTTCCTGGATCAATAATCTCGGTATTGATTTCAAAATAAGTTGGTATCTTGGAAGTGCAGCGATGCTGGCTCCAGGCAGCTCGGGCTCTGCTGCTCTGGGAGATCCCCACTGCAGCTCTCCAGGTTTTATCCGTGGGCTGCCACTTCCACAGTCAGCAGCAGGATTTGGTGTCTGTGTCTCAAACCCCTCCAGAGATGGGACTTCAGCTGAAGAGAACAGCCTGGATTTGTTGTCTCGGAAGTGAAACTCTCCTGTGCTGTGGCGTGATCCCAGCTCTGCACAGCCCCAGCTCCCGGGGCTCTGGATCTCCCTCGTGTCCTTTGGGATGGCTCCCAGCCCTCCACTGTCAGAGGGTGCTGGGCGCAAACTGCAGGGACAGGGAAGGAAAACTTCTCCTTTGGGCTTCCATAAAACTTTCATGGCATCTTCCAGCTCCCCAGGGAGAGGCTTTTGGAAACCTGAGACCTCAGTGCCACCTTCTCCTGAGTCTTTCTGTAACACCCGTCTGCCTGGAGCCATCCTTGGGTATTTCTTTTCCCCACAATGGCTTGCAGGGCAGAAGCTGCTCCTCTCCATGGGATTGTTCTCAGCTGCCTCTGGTTCTCAGAGCTGTTGAGTTGACCAGCAGCCCCTTTGCACACTTTGTCCCCCCGCCCAAGGAGACCTCCTGGAACTCTCATTAATAAAGCACAAATCTCTCCAGGCTTGATGAGCCCATCCCTGTGATGGCTTTTGTCCTGCGTGAGGTGTTTCATAAGAAGCTTTGCTGTTCTGTACCACACCAGATCCTGCAGGCTTAGCTGGCTTAGGAGCAGCTGAGGCACCAGGCAGGATCCCTTATGAAATCTGTTGGGAGTAATGAACCACAGATGACTCTGTTTCCTGAATCGATGCGGAGCTGCTGTTTCTAGAAAGCTGCCAACCACACAAGTGTGAGGTTAGCGATGGAAAAGCGCTTCCGTGGGGAAGCTGGGAAAGCTGTTGGTACTGTCAAACATCTCTGCTTTCCACCCCAGAGGCTTCTGTCTTTCTGTTTTGGACAAAGTGTCTCTTCCTGTTCTCTCCCTCGTTCCTTCGAGATCCTGGGAGGTTTAGTGCAGTTCACGCTTGCAGAGCACTTGGGTAAAGCATTCTTGAAAAGTGCAAAATATTTATTAGTATTTGCATAGCAGTCCCTGACCTGCTGTGAAGAAGCAGCCCTTCAGTTCTTCTGAGTAAATATACCTTCATTAAATAAAACTGCCTGCACTGCACTGCACCGCTCTGTCTCACCTTCATCTGCTTTTTCATGTGTAAAAAGTCTTAGGAGTATTTGACTTTAATGAATTTTGAGCATGCAAAGTGCCTGCCTGGCCCAACAGTGCAGTTCTTGACCCTGGTGACAGGAATGAACAGCATCCAGGAGGCTGCTGAGGAATCATTTCCTTAAGGAGTCACCGAGCACCCAGTCTGGATGTTGCCTCATGGCTGGAAACCTGCAGAGGTGCAGGTTCAGGGGGGTACAGGGCTGGTTCCCAGCTTGGTTTGCTGGGAAGGTGCACGGATTGGGGCTGGGCAGGGCTCCTTGTGCTGCTCCTGGGGCATCACACCCACCCTTCAAACCTCCTTTAGCGCTGCTGCTGCAGAGCTGCCGGGATTGCAAATGGGATGCCGAGGCTTTAGATGCTCTCGGTGGCCCATAAAATCTTCTTGAGCTTTACATGACGTTAAAGCTTGAAGAGGCACTATTTAAAGCAGAGTGTTTTCACAAGTGCTTGAGGTTGGCTTAATGCTGCTCTTGTTGCAGTTAAGCCCAGTTCAAACAAACTTTGTTCAGCACTGAGCACACTCTGGAAATACTCCCCTCTCCCCTCACCCCCCAGAGGAAGGCAGGCAGATATTTGTATTAGAAGAGTCTCTGGACAGCTCAGAGGCTCCAGCCATTTCCAAGCTGACTGGAAACGGAGGACAGAAGGCACTGGCCATGATCCGCCAGCTTTCCAGCCTTGGCAGGAATGGTAAATCAGCTGCCAGGTAATACTGGGTGCTAAGGGGTACTTCTGCTTTAAAATTCATTGAGCAGCTTGCAGGTTCGGGTGGGAAGCTGCTTTCTCTACAGCATCTTTCTTAAAAAAAAGTTGCACAGCTCAACAGATTTCCTTGATAAATTCCTGAAGTGTGTCCTCATCCTTCCCTCATGTCAGCTGACAAATGACTGTTTTGTCTGGATTCCTTATGGACTTATTTGTTTTTAACACAATGCAGAGAGCAAAGAACCCAGGCAGCACGAGCCTCTTGCTTGTAGCTTTGGGGGCTCGTTTTTCATTTGGCAACTGAGGTGCGCTTTTTTTGTGGTTCCTAATTTTCATTCGAGGCTTTGCTGCAGATTATAAAATACAATGTTCAGAAGAGAAGTCCACTGGTTTCCCTCACCAGTCTCCTCTTGGTCCCCAGTGCCACGCTTCTGACACTGACTGTGCACCTGTTGGTCTTTGCTTCCCTCTGTTCCAGTGTTTGTATGTGAGAGCCAGCCTGGGAGTGTGCTCGTAGCTGTTGTACTTGGAGAGCCTTGTGGAGCTTCCCCAAACCCCAGGAGTGTGTGAGGGATAGAGAATAAACACCAGATGCTGCAGTGCCACTGAATAAAGCTGAAAAAGCATAATCCAGCCATATGTGCCAGATTCATCCCATCTCTGCTTTGTTCCCTGTGCAGCCTGCTGCTCTTAGAGAATCCTAAAATCCCAGGCTGGTTTGGATTGGAAAGGACCTCAAAGCTCATCTCATTCCTGCCACAGGCAGAGGCACCTTCCAGTAGCCCAGGTCGTTCCAAGTCTCGAGGGCTCTGCAGCAAGTTCTTGGTGCTGTGAAGGATTTGTGCTCCTGCTGGCTTTCGCCTTAATCTACCAGAGATGGGATTTGCCAAAATACTTGAGCTGAAGTTCAGCTGGCTTGCAATGGGATTAGAGCTCCTGAGGAGGCGAGGAGTTTCTAACGTGGGTGTTGCTGTCTCCTCTGTCCTGGAGCTGCCAGGCTGGGGGGCTGCTGCAGTAGTTTGGATCTGGGTCCGTTGTCTTTTTAGTCCTTGCTGTGTTTTTATAGTGAACCCCCTTTAAGACAAGAGCACTTTGTTTTCCTGCCTGGAGCAGAAGCCACTGTCATCATCTGCCACATCTCCCACCAGGTTACGGCGGGTGAAGAAGAATTAAACACCAGGAGGATTATAAGAAGAAAAAATGTAATTACCTAGGGAGAAATCCACTAGGATTCTGCCGAATATCCCATCTTAGAAGGACTTTTGGAGCTTCTTAGCTGTCTGGAAGCTTTGGGAGCTGCTAAGACTGCGCTTTGAGAGAAGTAGCCTTGAGTCTGCGGCACTGGGGGGGGAAAGGTTGCTGGGCTGGAGGTGATGTTGGGGTTGTTCCAGATTCGGGGATGAAGTTCAGACCCCCACATTTGGGGCAGTGTGAGAGGCTGTGGTGCAGCCTTGGGTGGGCTCCTACACCAGGGAAGTGCTGCCAAGCTGAGGGGTGTGTGTGGCCTGCCCGACTCTAACCCAGTCTGGGGGTGTGAGTCAAATCCAATGGACAATAAAACACCTCCTGAGCTAAGGAGGGTCGGGCTGTGCCTTTGTGTGTGGCTGGTGGCCCCACAGGCTCTGGTGGGCAAAATGGAGGGGTCCAGAATAGAGGGGCAAATCAGGCTCAGCCGTTCTTGACAGAGAAACCCTCAAGAAGTGCCTTTTCCTCTGGGTAACCAACTGTGGGAGAGGTGAGAGGAGAACTGAACACTGATGGACCAACTTTCTCCAAGGTCATCCTTCTCAGGTGCCTCCTTCACCACCCAGTTGTCTTCCAGGACCTTGCCATGCGTTCTGCCTGGCTGTGGATGGTGTTGGGTTTCCGTGTCCCTCCCGCTGCTCCCTCCCCGCTGTCCCAGCACCATATGTCATTAAAATGCTCAGACGTGTGGAAAGGGCCTTGACAGAGATGCAAGGAGACAGGGGAGACACGGCCGAGCAGAGACTTTGTCAGATGGAATGATTCTGACATTAGCGACGGTAACCCGGGGAGAGAGATACAGCCACGGGAGGGGGAGCGGGCCGGGGACCTGGAGTGACAGGACACGAGGAGAGGCAGGGAAAACCGGAGCAATTTCCAGCTGCAAATGGAGTGGAAAGCAGCGGTGGGGTTGGAGGACTCGAGCATTGTCTTCATGGCAGCGCAGGGCGGGCAGTGACCCTGCCTTGCCATCAGTTCGGGCACGTTTAGGTCTGAGACCAGCAGCAGGAGTTTTTTCCCTTCCTCCACCCTTTGCCATGCCAGGAGCTTGTTTGGGAACCTTTTCTCGCTGAGTGTCCTCCCTCAAGCCTGTGGGACAGATGTTAGCCAGTTCCAGCCTCCACCTGTGCCAGGTGAATGTGGAAAAAGTACCCTGGGAGCATCTGGGGGGTGGAGAAAGGTGAGTCTGGTGTGTGCCCACTGCAGTGGGAAGGTGCAGGACTCCCTCTGCTTCCTGCTGTTCGCATGGAACCTCCCAAGGCAGCGCTGTTTTGCCGGTTGTTTATCATGTTTTGAAGGTATTTTTTCCCTGCAGAGAACACCTCTGAAATTGCTTTGTGATGCTGTAAAGAAAACAAACGAAAGGAAGCTTTCCCTGCTCCCACTAATGGGAGGAATCCACGCATCCGTGTAGGTGGCAGGCGTGGGTGCACGGCCCTGAGTATTTGATATTCAGGGCAGGAAGCTGGTGGGGAAAACCCGGCGAAGAATTCCTCGTATCGTTAGTGCAAATAGGGCTGTGGTTCAGCAAAGTCAAACAAATGAAACACTTGGAGCTGGGAGGGGAGAAAAAAGCAATTCCCAAACTCCGTGCAGCCTGCAACAAAAACACAACTCCTGTTGTTTGAAGAGGGAGTGCCGGGAGGAATCCCATCTGGGCAGGCAGGGAGCAAAGGAGCCGGCTCCAGGTAACACAGTTCCTGCACAGCCCTCCTCGCCATCCCCGTGCTGTGAGCTTGGGTGAAGGCTATTTTTATTGATTTATGAGCAGCTGGAGGCCACGAGTCTCCAGCCAGGAAGGGCGAGTTCCAGCCGTGCCTCTGTGCCCGGCATGGAGGGACTGGGAGGCTGCTCATCCTGGCCCTCGCTGGGAAGCTTCCTTTTAAAATTACCCGCTTGGAGAACACTCTGATGTCCTCTCAGGTGGCTGAATTACAGCGTGTCTGGAGATGGGGCATTCCCACTGCTTCCCAAATGATGTGGTAGCCTCCTGCCTCCATTTTCCCAAGTTTTTACTGTGTTCCTTGAGGGATGTGGTGATCTGCCTTTGGGTGTGAGGACACGTGCTTGCTCTTGGGCAGCTGCTGCTTTCAGGGAGGCTGAGCAAAGACGGTTCATACGGTTTTCTCTGGGACCTGGACGTAGAATCATGGAATATCCTGAGTGGGAAGGGACCCACAAGGATCACCCAGTCCAACTCCTGCCCTGCACAGACACCCCACCAATCCCACCCTGTCCCTGAGAGCGTTGTCCAAATGCTCCTGGAGCTCTGGCAGCCCTGGGGAGCCTGTTCCAACTTACGTTTACCACAACTTTATATTCTGCCTGATTGCTGGCCTGGTGGCTGATTTCTGGGTGCATTTCTCCTCTCCCCAGCCTTCCAGCACCGAGGTGTTTCCTCCCATGAGTCACTCCCCAGACGGGCTGTTATTCCTCTCCAAGTGGCCCATCCAACACAAACTTTGTACTCTTAAGTGCCAAGGGAAGCGTTCTTGGGGGAGACGAGCTCAATTTGTTTAACACTGTAATTCACTGTTAGAAATCTCTCTCTTTTGTCACAGACGAGTCACTGGATGCGTCAGCCTTTGATCTCAGTGGCTGATCTTCTGCGTGGAAGAAATTTCAGTAACACTTTAAATTATGTGTCTGAGATACCCATTACCAACGTGTTGCGTTCAGATTTAGGGAGACTGTTGAGTAGTAGATAAATAGTACATGAGGCGCCTTTTAAAATACTTTTATTATACCAGTATTTTTCTCCACGAGACGCTCTTAAGAACTGGGAAACTGCATTTCCTCTCCTGCCATTTTAAAAAATGCTCCACAAGCCTGGGTTTATGGTACTCTGCCTAATTTGATAGATGTTGATAAATGGCATGTCTTATAACGAGTGGCTTTGGGGCTAAGTGTGCTTCGTGGTTGGATTCGAGTTTGCTTCTTGCTCTGCAATTAATTCCTTAGGTGACCTTGAGCATATTGCTTCAAAGCTGTCTCATTTTACTGTCTTATCTCCAAATGAAGTCCCTCCGTTTGGAGAGGGAAGCCTAAATGAAATCTCTCCTGGCAGCTGGGAGCTCACCTGGTTGTGTGCAGCGGGTTGCAGACCGGGGTTGCATTTCACCCTCCGGTGACACGTTGCGCTCTGTTGTGTTACATTGGAGTTAAATCCAGCATTTTGCTCTCATCTGTCAGGCTTCTGCGCTAAGGAGATTCACCTTGTTGCTTTTACACAGCTTCAGGTCCCTCTGCTTCACTTAATGGGATTGTCTGTCCAGGAGACAGCTTGGGGAAAATTTAAAGATGTGCTTTCCGCCTCCTGTGTTCTCGCTGTTGCCTGCCTAGGAAAATCTGCCGGAGCAAATCTCACGGGGTGCACAGGGAGTGCTCAGGAACACGCACCGAGACTTTGAAATTCCCTCTGCAAGTGTCCACCCAAGTGCCAACTGCATTTTAAGCCCAAGCTTTAGGCTGAAAGGTTTGAACTGCTCTGCTTTGTGTGCATAAGCTGGAAGAGAGGTGGGCACCAAGATTATGGAATCAGGGAATCACTCAGCATTACGGAGTAATAAAGCTGTGTGAGGTATTAAATGAGGAGCCCTAGAGCTGGGAGAGGCTGTGGCCAATTTGGCAAAGGCTCAGCATTCCAGCTGAGGAAGGGAAGGTTTAGATGAGATGTAAGGAAGGAATCTTTTACTCTGTAAGAGTGGTGAGGTCCTGGCAGAGGTTGCCCAGAGAGGTTGTGGATTCCTGATCCCTGGAAGTGTCCAAGGCCGGGCTGGATGGGGCTTGGAGCACCCTGGGCTGGTGGAAGCTGTCCCTGCCCATGGCAGGGGGATTGAACTGGATGGGCTTTAATGTCCCTTCCAGGCCAAACCATTTGGGGGTTCTGTGAGCCTGTGCACTTGGAGCTGTTTGAGGACTTGCTTTGGGTTTGGGAGCAGCTCTCTCTCCCCGGTGCTCCAGCTCTGGAGCTTTAGGGTCTGGTTCCCACCCGTGACCTGAGACAGCAAAGAGCAGCAGCCAGTGCTATGGGACAGCTGCTGCTCCCCTTCCTGCTGTGTCCACACCTCCACATGGTGCCTGAACCCATTTAATAACCCACAGCTAAAGGGACTGGGCTTTGCTCCTTGACAAATCCGATGGCGTGACAAGAGAATGGCAGCACTTTCCAGAGCTAAGAGCCAGGAGCTGTTGCTAATAGCGTAATTTCCAAGCTGGTGTTCTCTTTTGAAATCCTGTGAATGGGATAGGAAGTGTCAAATTTGGAGCTTTTAGCTGCTTGACCTCCAGCTTTGATTTTTGAACAGGCTGTGCTCGCGTTTTGTTAGTGGCCAGCTGCAAAGGAGAGGGATTCAAGGGAGCGTTGCCTGCACCACAGATCCCTCTCAACGGGATTTTGGGTCCCAGTGACGGCAGCTGCTGTTGTTTCACAGGTGACAAAGGCATCTCTGAGCAGATGGACTTCAGTGCAATAAGATAAATTTCCAAAGGAAGGCTGTTCTGTTACACACAAACGTGTGCTCTGAGACGCTGTATTTCTGATCAGAGGAAGGGTCTGTGCTTCTGGAGGCACAGACACGGAGAAAGGGATGAAAAGATTTTCCTTAGGTGGGCGTTAAGAGCAAAGACACATCGATTGCTGGAGGCAGCGAGGGCTGGTTCCCACCCACCGGCCTGGGGCCTGTGCTTTTCCATCTTTGCCTCATGGATGGAGCTTTCCCCTTTTGCAGCACGAGCACAGCAGAGCTCGTTTCCCTTTGAAGTGCTCTGAGAGCTTCAGGAGGAGAAAAAAAACCCGCAGTAGGTGCAAGAATCTCTTTGAGTGGATCATTATTTGGTGTGTCTGGAAATACTTCAAGGGGGGATGCAAAGCAGGGCTGGTTGTGGGGCACGCTGGGCGTGCGTGTGGGCAGAACAGCTGTGAGCAGGGCTGCTCTTCAAAGTTCATTATGGACTTATTGCTGTTCCGGGCAGCTGACTCAGGGAATGGCTGCTGGAGCTGGGGACGGATCCGAGACACTGAACTTTTTTCCAGTGCAGCTGCTGTGCTGTGGCAAGAAGTGCTGCACAGGTTAGCAGAGGGCCCTGCGAGGCTTCGTAATGAAACACAGAACCTTTCGCCCTTAGCCAAAGCTTCTGTAAATTGCAAACGGGGATTAAACTGGGAGCAGGAGTTGAGATCCCAGCTCCTCATGGTGCAAGACACATGGGGAATTTTGCTCCAGCTGAGTTGAAAAATCCATGGCTAAGAAAGCAAGTGTTATAGGCCAAGGGGGCAAGTGTAATGAAACCAAGTGTGACCGTGTTCCCCAGATTAAATCCAGAGCATCTGGTTTGCAGAGAACTCCCCGGCCACGGGTACTCCTTTATTCTTATTAAATAAAGCAGTCATGCTGTATCTGGAAGAACTGCAGAGATGGAGTCCCTGGGAGGGGGGAGCACGGGGGGAGGAGATCAGAACGGGTTTGTCAGTGCAAACCGCGCGCCGAACACGGCGAAGAGACAGGGAGAAGCAGATCACACGGGGAGAATGAGACTGAGCCACAGCCAAGGTGTCAGAGCAGGTTTGTGGCTGCCAGAGCCAACTGGAAGTGAAAGCATCACGGGGAACCAGAGGCAGATCGAGCCTGTCAGGGAGGTTTAACTCATCTGAGGGCTGAGAACACTCTCAGCCCCACTGGACTGGACAGGAGAGCAGGGACAGGCAGGTGCCTCTGGGTGCTGGAGGTGCCCAGTGAAGTGCCCGGCTGGGGAAGAGCCGCTGCAGCACCTGCAGCCACTGGCTGGGGTCCGAGGGGACAGGGAACGGTTGTGCCACCCAGAGAGCCTGAGGTCTGCTGGGGAGTTCCTCATGAACGCTCAGATCTTGTCTTGAGCTCAGTAGGAGTTGAGGGAAGATTGGCGGCACGCGAAGGGCTGGTGGCCCTCTCCAGGTGGGGTTTGGGTGGTGGAGGGGCAGAGCTGTGCCCCATCACGGGGTTTACCTTCCTCCCTGCATCCACTTGCCAGCAAATTCCCTTTTAATATTCCTCCCAGCTCCCTTCCCCATGACAGCCAGGGGATGCTGCTGTGCTTTATTGCCACCACATTAATGAAAAAGCCATTGTGGCTGAGGCTCCTTTGGTGACTTGGAGATGGATTTCCTCTTAAGGCAAGTAAAATGAGCCATCCTCAGCCCATGTGGAGATAAGGAATGGTGAAGGATGGTTGGGACTGGCGCATATTTTGCCGGGTGGAGGCCATCCTTCTGCCTGACGAGTTGTTTAAAATCCTGCAGACGGTCCCTTCTTGTCAGGCAGAGCTATGGATGGGGCAGGTGGGGCTCTTTGGGAGTCACTGAATCATTGGAAGGGACCTAAAAGCCCATCCAGTTCCACCCCTGCCATGGGCAGGGACACCTTCCACTAGCCCAGGCTGCTCCAAGCCCCAATGTCCAGCCTGGCCTTGGACACTTCCAGGGATCCAGGGGCAGCCACAGCTGCTCTGGGCACCCTGTGCCAGGGTCTCCCCACCCTCCCAGGGAACAATTCCTTCCCAATATCCCGTCCATCCCTGCCCTCTGGCAGTGGGAAGCCATTCCCTGTGTCCTGTCCCTCCAGCCCTTGTCCCCAGTCCCTCTCCAGCTCTCCTGGAGCCCCTTTAGGCCCTGGAAGGGGCTCTGAGGTCTTCTTGGAGCCTTCTCCAGGGCACTGAGGACCTCACTAAAGATTGGGAGGAGAACCTCCCTCAGCTTTTGAGGGTCTAGAAGGTCTCCTCGGGATGCCCCAGCTCCTGGAGCTTGTGCCCAGGGCTGCATCGTGTCCCCGGTGCAGGCAGAGGGGCTCAGCTGCTCCCAGTGAGAGAGCTCTGGGAGCTGCGGAGGGCTGGGAGCAGTGGGAGGGAGGGCAGGCTGCTGCTCCCCTTCGCAGGGTGCTGCCAGGGGTGCAGGGGAGATGCCAGCATGGTGCTGGGAGCACTGGGCTGCTGCCCCCCACGCCTGCTCCAGAGCCACAGCAGTGACCACATGTCCTGACTAAAGCTTTTGTGCCTCTTCCCACCTGGATTTCGGTGCTGCAGCAGCTCTCTGAGCAGAGTTCGTGGCAGGTTTTCCTCTCTGACTTTGCCAATCTTCATTTCTTGTCTGCTGGCTCTCCCATCGTGTGCCTGAAGCATCACAGACCACTGAGCACAAAATGCTCGATGGGGATCTCCAGGTGAGGCTTTGCAGAGAAGCAAGAAAGAAACGGCTGGTTCCTGTGAGCAGCACCTCACTGCTTCCCTGTAATCCCATGGAGAGCAGCTCCCAGTGATGCCTCAGGTTTTAACTTTCATATTTTTCAAATCCTGCACTGCCCAGTGTGTAACTCTGAAGTTTCTTGTAGCCTGTTCACTTCTGCTCTCTCATGCTAGGCAGATATAACAAAGCCTCTCCGGGCCTGCTCTCCAAGGACATTCAGACCGTCCTCGGCCCAAAATGTGTAAACTAAAGCCTCTAAAGGGGGGGGCAAGCTTGGGGAAATTACATCATTAACTGAAGCTTTAATTGGAGAATTAACCCTGATATGCAAATGAACCAAACCTATAAAAGTGTGAAGAACTCATGACCTGCCGTCCATCTCGGGGTCCATCTTGGCAGTAGCCTCTGGCTCCCCAGGGGTACCTTTGAAGGCCTTGCAAATAAATACCGACCTTTATTCCCTTAATCCTGTCCAGTCTCTGTTTTTAGGTGGCCTCTCAAGGCATCACCAGAGCTGCGGGGCAGTGATGCTGAGGCACAGGAAGGGGCAGTCAAGGGAGACTCCGTAAAATTCTGCGTTTGCCAGGTTTCAGTGTAAGGTGGCAGATTGCCCAAAGCAGCTGTGGCTGCCCCTGGATCCCTGGAATTGTCCAAGGCCAAGTTGGACAGACCTTGGAGCACCCTGGGACAGTGGAAGGTGTCCCTGGATGAGCTTTAAGTCCCCCCCAACCCAGACCTTTCCATGATTCCCTGATAGTTTGGCATCACAGAGCACTCGGATACAGGGCATAGGCTCCGGAAGGACTCAAAGCGGTGCTGAGTCCACCGGAGTTTGGCCTTCCTACTGCATTTGATGCATGTTGTTCATTTCTGCACATTCCTACTGCAGAAAAGCTGGGTTTAAAAAATAAGGAGGGGAAAAGTTTCCTATCTGCTTTAAATTAAAATAAATCCAGAGCAGAGGAGGCCTTTTGTAAGGTCTGCTGAGTTAATGGATTCATAATGACTTTTAAAGCTTCACTTGGGTAAGAAATACTGTTCATTTCATAATTGCATATAAATATACTTTCTCATAATCCAGGACAGCATAGCAAAAGGAAATCTACTGGCTTAATTATAAATCTTTTTATTAGCTGGAACCCCGCTGGAATAAAAAAAAAGCACCACATATTGTTTTTATCTAGGAGGAAAAGCATGGGGAAAGGAGGGAGGGGGATGTCTTGGGAATGAGTTATGAGGAATTGAACGGGAAAGAAAACAACTGAGAGTGCTGGGGGCTGGGGGGCAGCAATGCAGGTACTGAGGGCTTCTGTGAGCGCTTTTCCAGTCGATCCTTGGGCACGGAGCATCCCCACCCCAGCTTCCCCGGGAGCCTGGAGCCAGCACAGCAGATCAATTCTATATCCAGTCAGTGGCTTTTCCAACATGTATTTTTTTATCTCTTTGACCTCCCATGACCCGAGCTGAAGCAGATTTGTCTCTCCTTAGCTCCTGTCCACCTTGCTGGCACAGGCAGATTTCTCTTTTGGAGCTGGATCCCGAGGGCTGGAGCAGGAAGCTGAGGTGGAGGGAGGGATCGGGGACCTGTGTGGTGCTCTGTGCACCCAGGGATGCACAGAGGCCTCCAGGGACGTGCTTTGGCTGGGAGATGCCACGTGTGCTGTGCGTGGATGGACCGGGAGCGGAGGGATGCTGGGGATGGCTGGGACCAGCTCCTCACTTCAGGGAGCAGGGATGCTGGGGAGGGCTGGGACCAGTCCTTTCCCTAGGAAATAGGGATGCTGGGGAGGGCTGGGACCAGTCCTTTCCCTAGGAAATAGGGATGCTGGGGAGGGCTGGGACCAGTCCTTTCCCTAGGAAATAGGGATGCTGGGGAGGGCTGGGACCAGTCCTTTCCCTAGGAAGCAGTCGGGATGACTCCAGTTCTTTGGGTATTTACTGGAGCAGAGCTTTGGGATCGGACCCAGCTCTTCACTCCAGCGGTTCCTGGGCTCTGGGGTGGGAGGTACCGAAGGGTTGGGCTGCTGTGCCCAGCCCAGCCCATCCATCACTCCCTGCTCCCCTTCCAGGGGAACGCGGCACCCAAGTGTTGCTTTTGAAAACGAAAAAGGAAACTAATTAAGCGCTGAAAGGTTGAGCAGCCCATTTGCACCTGATGGAGACAAATGAGGCTGCCTCGTGCCCGGGAAAGCTGGCACTGCTCTCCTGCTCCCAGGTGGCTGTTTCTGCAGTTCTGGGCTGCTGCAAACCCTGGCAGTGCCAGGCACCTGCTGCCTCCTCTGTCTGCAGAGCTGGGGTGGCTGTGCCCGTCCGGGCATCCACCTGCTCGGGGAATGTGGTGGGAGAGGTCCCTGAGCATCACAAGTGTGCTGAGGGAGCTGGGGGGGCTCAGCCTGGAGAAAAGGAGGCTCAGGGGGGACCTTGTCCCTCTCCACAACTCCCTGACAGGACGGGGCAGCTGGGGGGGGTCGGGCTCTGCTCTGAACTAATGACAGGATGAGAGGACATCATTTTGAAGAGCACCAGGGTAGGTCTATGTTGGACACCAAGAGGAATTTCTTTGGAGAAAGGGTGATCAGACACTGGAATGGGCTGCCCAGAGAAGGGGTGGAGTGACTGTTCCTGGAGGTGTCTAAGCAAAGACTGGATGTGACAGTGCCATGGTCTGGCTGCCGTGGTGGTGGGTGGTGTGGGTCACAGGCTGGACTCGCTGATCTCAAAGGTCTTTTCCAACCTCAGTGATTCTGTGGTCTCTGTAAATCCTCCCCACTGTGCCCTGACACCCTGCTGTGACAACTTCAATCTTCATAGCCAAAGCCAAGCCCAAGGGCCTCCTGCTGCTACTCCTTGTCTTGCTCCCCTCCTGAATTTGGGTGCTGGTGTCCTCTGAGTTGTGTCTGAGATGAAATACAGGTGCCAAGTGGGAAATCTGAGGGGCTACAAGCAATTTCAGCTGAAGGAATATGTCAGATTCTCTATCTCTCTGGATACAACCCAGTTCCTTGAGAGAATTTAAAGTACCAGCATGGCTGGGCAAATAATTTCCCTGTTTATTTTGCTTTGTGTGTTGAGGAATCAGATGTTAATTTGTTCCTTTTTAGAGGAACCCAGGAATGTTTTATCCAAGCTAAATTGTCAGCAGTTTTGGCCAGATCTTCACTGGGTCTTGTGTGTACTGATGGAGGTGGGAGGGAAAGAAAAGCCAGAGCCAAACCAGAGAATTGAAGAAAAGCAAAGCAGAGCAGGACAAGAATATGCTTTTGGATTTCTTTTTCATGTCCTGAAAAGGAAATAAGGAGGAAAAAAAAAAATAATCTCTTCTCCCACCCTTCCCTCCAGACCATGGAATTAAATCTATAACCATTAGAGAAACATTTTGACCCAGACATCTTTTTTCTCTCTGCTCCTTCTCTGCATTCAAAAGCCTCCAAAGTGTCAGCATGTTTCCATGCAGGCGAGATGTGCATTGCATCTAAACAACATCATGTCAGTGTGGTGGAGAAAATTCCCACTGAGGGCCCTGCAGGTCAAAGCAAGCTAATGTATGATGCCCTCCCTTGCACTACTGAGCGTGAGTTGTGCTGATAAGACTCCGTTCTCTCTGTCTATTAAATCTTCTCTCCTGTATAAGCAGTGCAGGCACGGAGTTATTTACTTATTTTTCTGGCCTTCCTCCCCCTGTAAGTTGTCATCCTTGAGCAGGGGGGACCTGCTCAGCCACCGGATGTGGTGGTAGCCATGCTAGTTGGTTTTATTTTATTTTTATTCCGTTTCTTTCCCACTCTGTGACACCGGTAACTTGTGTCTGGTTGCTTTATGTGCTGCCGTGACTTAGCCCGGGGGCCTCTCCTCACGTAGCGCTGAGCGGTTCCTCCCGGCCCCACTGTCGCGGGTGTGAGGTGAGCGCTGGATCCCCCTTGGCTCCTTTGGAAAGTAGCTGTGGGCAGCAGCTGATATTTCACCGCTGTCTGAAGCTTTTGATGTGCAGGATTTTTTTGGAAGGGTTGGGAATTGTTCCCCTTTACCTCCTCCCTCTCCATTTTGCTCCTGTCCTGCGCTGCCAGGGCACCCAGTCGCTGTTCCTCGTGTTGCTGCTGCTCAGCGCAGGCATTTTGGTGCCCTTTCCTTATTTTCTGAGGCTTTTTTTGTCCCAGCCGTGGGGGTTCCTGGGCTAATGACGGATGCCCCCTCCATGGATGGCAGTGGAATTCTTCCAGCTCGGGCGAGCCCGTCACACAGGGCTGGCTCACTGACCACGGCTGCGCCAGCTCGCTCAGCAAGGAGGGACAGAGGTCAAACTGTGAAAGCTGCTCAAGTGGGGCTTTTTTAGGCGACTGCTGGAGCTTCTTAGAGGAGAGGCCTTGGGGACACATTATGTGCTGCCAGCGTTGCAGGCAGTGAGTTGGCTGTGGGTCTGCTGTTCCGTGGGAACAGGTACACAGGCTGGGCACGGGGGGTCTCCTGTGTCTGCTGAAGGAGCAGAAGGATTGGTGGTCACGGGAAACTTGAAGGGATTTGGGTGGGAAAGGTTAAAAGCGGGAAAAGAAGAGACTCTCCTGTATTGAGGGCCTGCTGTTCGCTGGGCAAGGAAGGCGATGACGGTGCCGGTGAGGCACTGTGGGGATAAGGACGTGTCTTTAGGAGTGATGGAGGGAGCTCGTGCCATGGAGAAAGAGCAAAGGAAACAAGGGAAGACAGCCAGATAGACACCTTTAATCTTTTATATTAACTGAGTCTTTTTGCCTGTGGATTTGGGGAAGGCAGCTGGCTCCCTTAGAGCCAGGCTGGCAAATGAAAAAAGGGATGATGGGAGATCTCTGATGCTGAGAGTGGATAATGCTCGGAGGGGACAGCGTTGGGGAGGGGATGAGCAGTGATGGGGAGGGAAATCACCAACATCTGCTCTCACACTCAGCCTTCACACTGATCCCTGCTCAAATCTGACAATCCGCTCCCCCTAATCCCTAAATCCCACCGATCTGTGCAGCCGCCCGCCCGGACACTTCATCCCTGCAATCTGCCCGCCCCGGCTCCCGTGCTGAGGGAGCAGCTGCTGGGCAGGATGGAACCCAAATGAGACCCTGCCCTTGTTGTCAGACACTGATGACTTTCCCCACCTGGCTGAGAGAGGCAGAGACAGGAATTAATCAAACAAGCGTCAGCTGCTGTGAGGAACAGCTCCCAGCGGGTCCTGAGGCAGCGGGGTTCAGCTGGGTCTGGGGCAGGGAGAAGTGAGCCCACAAATCCAGCCTGCTGACTGTGTTCCTGTGGTCTCCCTCTGGGAACCACAGAACGTATCAGTCAAAATACAGGGAAAACCCGGGAGTGCTGCTGTGACTGCCCCCTGCCCTCTGAGTGCCTTAAATGTGTGTGCAGGCCCAGAAGTACAAACACATCTTGGCAGGAGGCTCAGCTGAGAGCAGCCAAGTCTGGGGAAATCTGAGTCAGATTTGAGGACAGGAGTTGTGTGGGATTTTCACATCCCTGCCAGTGTTTCATGCAGTTGGAAAGGGAAGAAAATGAGGAACGATGCCCTGAGGCAGTGGGGTTCAGCTGGTTTTAGGGTAGGGAGCAGTCAGCCCTGAGCCTGCTGTGTTCCTCTGGGATCCACAAAATTTAACAGTCAAAATACAGGGAAACCTTTTCCCTGTGGGGCTGGTGGCCCAAACACTCTGCTGGGGCTTCACCTGTGCAGCTGCTCAGGTCTAGAGCCAGACTGACATCACTCTGTCTTTGCCTTCTCAATAATGATGTGGTCGTTGCTGCTGGGCCTCTTTCAGTGGGCAGCGCTGTTCTTCCTCTGGGAAATGTCAGGCTCTCCAAATCCAAGCTTTGTGTGGATGCGCAGGGTTTGCAGGCAGCCTTTGCCCTTCTGCACGGGGACATCCCGGGGTGATGCTGGGGGCTTGGACTCACGTCCTGCATCAGGCTGAACAGGGCAGTAACGCAGGTGTCTGGGTAAGAGAGGGGCGTTCCCCGGAGGAAAGAGGCTTATCCATGGTTGCTGCAGGGCTGGTTCCATCCCAAGTGTTATTCCAAGTTCCATCCATCATGTTATTCTAAGGTTTTAAGCATTTTTGTTTTCTAAAGCTCACGTGCCAGGCTGTGGCTTCTTTGGGGTCCTTCAGACAGCACCTGGGAGCCCCCAAACAAACCACAGGCTGCTGCAGCAGAGCTCAGGCATGGGCTGAACGCACATAAATATCCCAGTCCCTCTTCTTAAGGAAATGAGAGGTCCTTTGGGAGGAGGGAAGAAGCTCAGCTGTCTTTGCATTGAAACCTGTTGGCATGGAAAAAGTGCCGAGATGCCACCCGTCATCTCTTTAGCACCTTGTCAGTGGCTGAAGCCTCGTGCCCAACCACAGGGGCTATTAGAGAATAGCTCAGCAGCTATTTTTACACTCCAGCCAGCTCTCTTGGGTGTGATTTTTTCCCTAAGATTTTTCTCCCCCTCTGTCCTCCCAAAATTAGCTGAATTTACAGTGCTTGACACAAGAGAAGTGATTGGAAAAATACAGTGCAGAGAGGCCTCTTAAACCTTGCCTGACTCCTGCAAACGTGGCCCTGTGCTGAAGAAAAACCTCTGTGCTGTCTCTGGGAGGGACACTGGTGTTTGTTCCCATGGCCTGTGGGCATGGTGACGGTGTTTGGGGCTGGCAGAGGCTCTGCTCTCGGGGAAGCAGGCGGATGTAGCCTGTCATTTTCCCCTCTAGAGATGTGATCTGGCTCCAGGGAAAACCTTGGTGTGCTCTGGGAGTTCTGTTGAGCCTGTCCAGTGTGACAAGTGCTCCGGAATTGCCTTGGCTCACCAGATGGAGCAGAGCAGGGTTTGATTTTTGGGGCCACGTCCTCACCGGCTGCTGGGGTTTTTTTTGCATGCACAGTGGGATTTATTGCCGTGGGAAGAGCTGGGAAAAGCCTCTCCCCGAGCTGATGGTCAGTACAGGACATCCTGCACCACAGGTGTCCCGTGGATCTCTGGCTAACAGGGATGTGCCACTAATTACTGTGATTAGTGCTGCCCCACTGCCAAGGTCAGCTCTCAGTTGTAGTTCCAGGCACAGCCCTGCCACTTTAGTGGGAGTGATTTAAATGACACTCAAAGGCTGCAGGCAGTCAGATGGAATGGGGAGGGAGAGAAAAAATACGGCGCATGTGTTGCAGACCTGTGCAGAGGCACAAACTGACACCGGAGCGATGATGCTCCTTCGGTCCCTTCCCTTTTTGGGAAGGAACAGAGGAATGAAAGAGCCTTTAGAGCTGAGGCTGACCATGCTCAGCTGGCTCTTGGGGTCCCGTGCCGTGCCCCCAGCCCATGGAGAGCCAGGCAGTGAGAGCAGAAACCACTCAGGAATACCAAAAGCCCTGGCTGGATTCCAAAGGAAATACCTCCCGAGGTGGGTGGCAGGAGCTCGGCAGCAAAGCTCACGTACAGATGGGTGTTTGCCTCTGGAACCGGGTACCTCACGGGCCCAAAACGTTGGTCAGGACTGAGGTGGCAGCGTCAGAGTCTGGGCTGTGGGTGGCAAAGTGGTGAGCGACCAGCGCTGCCCAGGGCGAGCGGGCTGGGAGTGCCCCCATGGCACTCTGCCTGCTGCTCGGAGCTGCCTGTGGAACAGATGAGCACTGTCATTCTTGAGGACAAGGCAAAACCCTCATGGACCCCAGAATCTTCCCTGAATTCGGCTGCCTGGTTTAAACAAACCTGGTCTGCAGACATTCCCTCATCTCTCCTTCCCTGCTCTGGCTCCGCAGCAGCGAGGCCGCAGGTTCTGCCAAATCTGGGGAAATCTGAGTCAGTTTTGGGTGCAGGAGTTGTGTGGAGTGGGATTATCACACCCCTGCCAGTGTCTCTCAGTTGAAAAGGGTACAAGAAGTATATTTTCCTCTCTCCTCCTTGCCAACAAAAGTGAGGCTCCTTCTCGCTCTCTTATGGCTAAATCAGCTGAAGCCTTCCTTTTTGTTTAGGTAACCTTCTCTTATATTAAACATATACTGAGCAAGCCAGATTCATTACTTATTAATTTACAAAGTGGTAAATTTCAAAGCTGTCATAATGCTGAAGTCATGTTCACTTTAGTTATTCTGCATAATTAATTACAAAGTAATAATTTGTACATTCATGATATTTTCATTCCAACATGAAAGCGAAAGACTCGGAGCCGTAACAGCCTCAGGCACCAGAGAGGGGTGAAGGAGCTTTCCAGACGTGCCTGGCTGAGCAGAATATCAACTCATCCTCGCTGGCCACGGCATTTTGGGGAGGTTCTTCTTCCTTCTCGTTGGGGTGACCTCTCCCCTGTGCCTGGAGGAGCTCCCTGAGGACACTGGGCTTGTTCGGCTGGAGGAGATGAGGGCAGAGCCCGAGGGACAGCTCTGACCTCTGCTCCCTGGGACCAGGGACAGGACCAAGGAACAGCTGGAGCTGTGTCAGGGAGGTTTAGGTTGGATTTCAGGAAAGGTTCTTCCCCCAGAGGGTGCTGGGCACTGCCCAGGCTCCCCAGGGAATGGGCACGGCCCCGAGGCTGCCACAGCTCCAGGAGAGTTTGGACAGCGCTGCCAGGGATGCCCAGGGTGGGGTTGTTGGGGTGTCTGTGCAGGGCCAGGAGTTGGACTGGATGATCCTGGTGGGTCCCTTCCAGCTCAGGAGATTCTGTGATTCTCTAGAAAGGTCACTGGGCAGGAGGGAATGTTCCTGTTTCCCAAACCTTGTCTTGCACAGCTGGTTTGCACAACCTGGTGCTGAGTCAATGTCACAAAGAGCTTTCTGGTCCTCTCCTCGTGGTGATGTTGAGCTGAACCTGCTCAGGGGTGCCCCAGCACCTGCAGTGATGCTGCACCTCTGGGACCTTCTGGAGATGGCAGAGGAGAGCAGAGTGAGGGCTGGAGGGGGTGAATACAGTGCAGAGCACCATCACTCTGCGCAGGATGTTGAAAAATAAGTGTTGGCTGGGGACGGAAGAAATGCCAGTGTTGGAGGAGCTCCACAGGAAACAATCCGCAAGATTGCATTGATTTGTTCTTTTTGATGGTTGTTTCTATAAACAAAAGGAGCAATGGGTTGTGTCTGGAACTCCTGAAGAGCTGAGACAACGGACATGGGCTACAAACACATCTGCAGGGAAGGAGCAGCAGCTTCTCCCCTCCGTGCAAAACCCCTCCCAAGTGAGGTTTACACTCAGTGCTTCTCTCCACCCCCACTGAGGGTGCTCTGAGCCTTCCTTTCTGCCCTTGTGGCTTTGGAGGGGGTTGATCTCCTTTCCCAACTTCTCAGCCATGGAATTAAAAACTTCTCATTGATGGCTGAGAGGACTGGACTCACCTGACCTGTGGAGCTCAGCTTTGGGTAAAACTTCAAGAGATTCCAGCAAAACTCCCCATGAGCTCAGTGGCATTGATTTCCCTCCAGACATAATGAGCCTTAGCAGCTCTGTCAGCTGCACGTCTTTGATCTCTGTTTTACTACAAGATTCCTTCTCTCTCCAAAAAGCTCCGGTTTTTGGTTCCCCGTGAGTTGATTCCTCTCATTTTTAGGTTTCCCTGAGAAACGAACGCTGGTTCCTGGCTTAGGTGTTTGTGCCTGGCCCTTGAGGAGAGTTCTGTTGTTGGTCCCTGATCCAGTTCCCCCTCGCAGACCTGGATGTTCTCACACCTTCCCCTCTTGGTGCTGTTGGTCGGGGATGTCCCCAAGGTGATGCCACCTGAACAGATTCGCCCAGGAGGCTCTGGGGCCCTTCAGGCCATGGTGAAGGGAGGAGGTGCAAAGGAGGACTTGTACCATGAGTGCAGTGAGAATCCCCTGACCCCGGGTGTGACCGCAGGTGAAGGTTGAACCTGCAAGTGGAGAAAACCTCGTGAGTGCCCAAGGACAGCCTGTGCTTGCTTTTGATTGCCTGGCCAGGGACGATGAATGGATCTCTTTGGATCTGGGGCCTTCACAGAGCTGGCAGGGTCCAGTTTGATGTCACAGAGGACCATGGGTCACTCGTGTTTTACTGCCTGTGTCCACCCTGGCCCTGGTGGGAGCCTCCTGTGCAGCACCAAGGAAAGGGTAAGACCATCAATCTCCGAGCTGGAACTGGCTCCGCCGGGAGTGTCACTTACCACTCCTACTGCAGGAAAATACCTCCTGTGACAAGTCTAATTCATTAATTGTGGTTGATGATGTCACATGCAATTGGAACGGCGAGGGGCGAAGGGGACGTGAGCAGGGAGCGCTGGGAGGATTTCCCGACTTCCCAGCACTTCACGTCCTTCAGCACAGCCCGTCCTGGCATCCCATTAGCAGGGAAATGCACCCGGGCTCATCCAGCAAAGCCTTTGCAACCCTCTGGAGTCAGGGCTGCGATTTTGATGGAGTCTGCCCATGTTGATTTCCTGGGAAAACAAAAAACAAGATATTGAAAGCAAACAGCTTTCAAAAATTGAGTGGTGTAACGGTAAACTTGTAATTTGGGAATGGTTGTTACATTCACCGTTGCAAAGATCAATCTATAGCCTTTGTGAGCTGGTGATTTTGCCCAGTCTTGAGAACTTATTTTAATCACTTGACGCTAATCTCATTTCCAAGCCTGAAAATGGTCCCAAACATTGAAATTATATGTTAATATAGCGAGATTGACAAAAGGAGGCTGCTTGTATCGACTTGGAATTAATGAAGCAATTCAGCGATGAACAATATCGCTGGCAGGAGGTGTTAAGGAGAATTGTTGCAGTTGTTAAATTTTGGCACTGAGAGGTCTCATTGCTCTGAGGAGACGGTCGGATCACAGCGAAATGAAAATTACCTGGGAACTTCAGAGGGTTTTAGTTATTCTGAGTCATTTCACAGTGAGTGCAGCAGAAAACAGGGAAGTGCTGGTGGGGGGCTCCTGGTTATCCAAAGAGTGCTTTCCTGCACTGGTGAGGGAAGAGTCCTCTCTGCAGTTCTGTGGCGGAAATAACACATTCCTCATCCGGGCTGGGCTGTGCTGTGCCCCCCTCCAGGCTGCGAGGATGAGCCCAGTCTTACTCTGTTACAGCAGAGACAGCTCTGGGGCAGAAAGGTCCTGACCCTTTGGAGCTGTGAATTTGCAGGTCCTGAGATGGAACCACAGAACCTCCTGAGCTGGGAGGGACCCACCAAGATCATCCAGTCCAGCCCCTGGCCCAGCACAGACACCCCAACAACCCCACCCTGGGCATCCCTGGCAGCGCTGTCCAAACGCTCCTGGAGCTCTGGCAGCCTCGGGGCCGTGCCCATTCCCTGGGGAGCCTGGGCAGTGCCCAGCAGTCTCTGGTGGGCCTGATATCCAACCTAGCCCACCCCTGGCCCAGCTCCAGCTGTTCTGGGTCCTGTCCCTGTCACAGGGGGCAGAGGTTGGAGCTGTCCCTCGGGAAGAGCTGCAGCCCCCACCGAGCTCTGCCCTCATCTCCTCCAGCTGAACAAGCCAAGTGCCCTCAGCTGCTCCTCCTATGGCTCTGTTCCCCTCCAGACCCTTCCCCATCCCCATGTCCCTCCTTTGGATGCTCTTTGACAGTTCTACATCTTGCGTTGAGGTGCCCAAAACTGCCCCAGGACTGGAGCTGAGGCCGCCCCAGCCCAGAGCAGAGCGAGACCATCATCCCCTCCTCACCAGGCTGTGGATGCTGGGCCTGATGCCCCCAGGACCCTCCTGGCAAGTGCCGGGTGTGTGTTCCCAGCACAGGCAGCAGCGACTCCCTGCATGGTTCTGCAGGCCTGTGGAAAGCATTACTTTGCTGTGGGTTCCCCTTTTGTGGGACCCCTGTTAACCCCACTTTGTCTGGGGCTCCTTGCAGCAGCCTGGCTTCCAGCCTTGGCTTTCTGCAAAGCGCTCGTGGTTTGTGGGGCTGCCGACAGCACCGAAGTGTTTCACCTTCCCCAGAGCTCAATTTGTGCTGCTTGGTGGTGTCAGCAGAGTGAGGGCTTGGAGGAGCCTGAGCCAGGCTTTGATTCCTTGACCGGTGATCCAGCCCGGCCAGGAGACACAGAGCGTAAAGCTTCACTTCAGGAGAAAAGGAAAACTTGTTAAGAAATAGAGTTTCTGTTCTTTGGAATAAAATTCTCCAGTAAGACTACAGAAGGATGCCAGGATGTGTTGCTGCTGTTAACATCTTGAGGCTTTGAACTCGTACATGCAATACTTGAGAGACCAATTTGAAGCAACTGAATTCAAGGCACAGCAAAAACCCTTTAGAAGCTGCTCACTGACAGTGATAAACATGTGAAACGGGGAGGGAGGTGCCCAATGGATTTTGAAGTAGCTGCTGGTGAATCCGTTCCTCCAAGGGAGCCAGAGTTGAAAGTTGGAGCATGTTTACCAATTATTGACTTGCTGATTGATGGCTTAGGAGGATGAACGAGACGTGAAAACGTCAAGTTTCCCTCCAGATGAGGGAGATTCTGCCAGGGCGGGGCGGGACCATCACAGGCAGCCCTGGTCCTCCCTTTCATCAGCACCGTGCCTCGAAATCACATCTGGTTTGGGAATGTGCCTTTCCTCAGCACGGGGATTGATGTCCGTGGACAGGTTTTTGCTCATCAGTCTTCAGCTTCAGATGGGTTCCGTGTTCCCTGGTGTTAATCCGGGCTCGGAGGTTTTCCTGGGCTGCAGCAAAGTGCCTGTGCTGCTTCCAGGTGTGCCTACACTTGCAGCCTCTGGTTTTAAGGATAGAGGAGATTGTCAAAATTCTCTTTTTTTCTTTATCCCTGCTTTCCTTTGCAGGAGGAGGGGCCAGGGCTGCCTCTGCATCCCACTGGTTTTTCCTGGAGCTCTCTTAGTGACAAACCTTTGTTGAGATAAAATACAAAGCACTTTGAAATCACAGCCTTTTCTGGTTTGGTACCTGGCTGAGGGTCCCCGAGGGCCGGGGGGGTCTCTTCTGGTTGGATATTAAATTCAAGTGGTTTATATTCACCAAAGTGAAGTTTCCTGTTGGTCTGTCAGGAGTATATTGCAAACAAAATGTTTATTTTTAAATCTCAAAGTGGCTAAAAAATGTAGATAACTTTCTCTTCCTTGCGATAAAGAATGCTGGGGGTTGAAAATACTTTCATTTCATGAGCTGAAGGTGTTCTCTGAATGTAGCTCAGATTTGCACAATTACTTCAATCCCCTCTCTGCCTTTTTTTTATTTGTCAACCCCCTCAAAAACCTGAACTCTGAAAATGTCAATTTAGGGAAGCACTGCTTTGAATTTTGGGCTGGAGAAAATTCCAGATCTCCGTGTGGAAGTGTCTGTCAGGATCTTGGCACCCCCCTTTATCACCGTGCTCTGCCTGTGGCTCTCATTCCCTCCTCAGTGCCTTGGTTCAAGGCAGCATGACCACATTTTAATGATGGAAGGGAATTTGTCTGAGGTCATGGAGTGAATCCATGGCTCAGGTGGGACCTCAGTCCAGAGCAGCTGTGTCCAAGCCTGGCCTTTTAACCCAAACCCCATCCCTCTGCCCTGAGAATTAAACTAATTTGGGATCCGAGCCGTAATGTGGGATTAAGGTGGAGTGTGAGGAGTGATTTTTGGTGGAAGGTTTGAGATGGAATTGAGGCCTTCAGCTGGGACTAATTCCCAGGTGCTGCTGTGCAGGGTCTGTGGCCAGGGGCAGCATCTCTGCTCCTGGAAAAATGGGTGTTCTGTGCTTTGGCATCCCAGAACTCGTCAGGAGGAGCTCTGGGTGTCCCCAGGATGAAATGTCCCGTGAAGTGCAGCTCCACGCCGTGGCAGAGGCTCTCCAAGGGGTGTGTGGGAGACGGATGGGTTGTGCTGTGTGATTCCAGTGCTCCTGGCTGTCCATCCCCAGGCTCCCACAGTGCCCTGGGAAAAGCACGTTGGTAATTAATTCCAGCTACCTCCACGCATCAGAACCCGCAAAGAGAGGGAAAATATCCCCTTAAAGCCAAACCCGGGTGCATAAAAACAGCCTCAGCTTGCTGGGATCAGGCACAGTCGTGCAAGAAATTGTTTACCCCGTATGCCAGGGAAATCTGGTGCCTCCTGGATGGATCTGCTTGACAGATTTCTGCCAAATCACTGGCAAAGGCTCTCGCTGGCTGCCTGGAGCTCAGTCCTGGCCCTCTTAGTCCCTGGATTGGTTCAGTGTTCTCTTAGCTGAGACCCTCCCAGCTGGCAGGGCTGCTGTCCAGCCCACCCAGGGGTTGCCATGGGATGCAGGAGTGCCCTGGCAGAGCTCCCAAGGAGGGCCAGCATCTCCAGGGAGCCATCGGCTGGCCTATGCTTGAATCCCACTGGCATTTCTGGTGGCACTTAACAGCCTTGGCGTGCCTGTGCGAGTGCAAAGTGATGGGATTGATGAGGGTTAGATTGGATGTGATGGAAAATCTCCTCACTGAAAGGGTGGTCAAGCTCTGGAAAAGGCTGCCCAGGGAAGTGGTGGAAAATGTTCAAAAAATGTGTAGGTGTGGCCCTTGGGGACATGGTTTAGTGGTGGCTGTGGCAGTGCTGGGGGAACGGTTGGATTTGGTGATCTTGGAGGGCTTTTCCAACCTTTTTGTTGGATCTGTTGCACTCCTGGGGCTGGTGCTAGCAGACCCTGCTCTGTGGTCCTGTTGCTCCTCGTCAGGGCTGGCTGTGGGCTGGGGAGCTGCTGAGGAGTCATTTTTGAGGAAAGCTGTTCTCTCTCACATCCACCAGCACATGTGGAATGGCCTTAACTTTATTTCCGTAGAACCACGGAACAATTTGGGTTAGAAGAGACCATAAAAACATCTCGTTCCACCCCCTGCCATGGACACTTTCCGCTACAGGAAGTTTTTCTATTTGGGGTTTTTTTTGTGCTAAAAAATCAGTGCTGTTAGGGAAAAGCAGGAAGAGTCTTGGCAGAGCACCAGGGCCGACAGTGAGGATTGGAAATGGACACGGGTGAGCAGTGAGAGTCCAAGGTAAGGACAGGCAAGGGAAAAAGATGTTTCTATTTCCAGGGCCTGCTTGAAACTAATGGAACAGGGAGGGGAGAAACACATTGTTCTTCTGCCCTGCAGGAGCTTGAGTGTTTAATAACAACGAGGCACTGAAATCCTCCTGCCAAAGCCCCGAGTGTTGGTGTTCTCAGGCAGCTCCGTGTGTGTTTGGGAGCACCACGTGGGTTTGGAGTACAGAGCATGGAACCCCGGGCTGGTTTGGGTTGGGAGGGACCTTAAAGCTCATCTCATCCCACCTCCTGCACCTTCCCCTAGCCCAGGCTGCTCCAAGCCCTATCCCACATGGACCATTTCCAGAGCAGTCTCTATTCTGTGCTGGCCTCCAAACTTTCCTTTCCTTGCTCAGAAGTCAGTCCTGAGCAATGCTCTGTCCCCCCCAGGCAGCCCCAGCACGGGCAGCCAGTCTGAGCCCTCGTGGTGCTGGTTTTCCCTCTTACTGCAGTACTCAGCACCCCAATTCCCTGAGCATTTTTTGTTGCCTTCATTTTCACTGCAGAGACACAACAGTGGCCCTAAAGGTAAGAGGCAGTGGATGGGACATGAAGCTTTTTAGGAGTCCCGGGGATAGAACAGAGCAGTTTACCCTCCCTGGCTTAACAGTTCAGGATTTTTCTGCCTCCTTGACAAAAGAAAGTCCAGCTTGTCACTGGTTTCCTTCTGATGATTCTGGGGTTTGGTGGGAAAAGCCAATCTTTTCCTTGGTGGAAAACGCCAATCTTTTCTTTAGCGCAAAGCCAGCTTTTCAGTCAAAGGCAGGTTTTCAGTAGAAAATGGATGGAAATTGATCATCCCAGTGGAAACCCTGCCTCTGCAGCTCCCTGTCACCCCGGCTCGAGCACAGGAGAAGCAGCAGCTGCCCTTCCGTGCTCCCTCAGCAGCTCCAGCGGGATCTGTGAGCTCCAGGCAGGCACATCCATATCCAGCATGATCCATGTCTTCGGACAAAGGATGAGGAATGCCCCTGTCCAGCTGTAATAACCTGGGTGCTGCTCAGGGTGCTCTCTGCCTCCAGAGGGGATTGGGTCTGGACTGGGTGAGGTGGGAAGCTCTAATTATTTGTCAAATAAGAATCCAACCTTCTCTGCTCACTGCTTAATTAGGCTGTCCACAAGCTGGGATTAAAGGCTTTGCATTATTGGCTGAAGAAAAATAAAGATGGTTTAACATGATTTCAGCAAGGAACCTTCGACAGCATCTGTTATCCTGCCCCAAATGCTGTGTGTGAGTTGAACCCCTGACCCTGAGGCAGTGAGTTAGTGCTTGGAGATGGCTCCTGGACATTTATTCTGAGTGCTCGAGACGATGGCCCTGAACCTGACTGCCGGGGATGCTTTCTCTGTGTCTGGCTTAATCGGTTTGATAGACTGTCTGTCATTTATTTTTATTTATTTGCATTTAGGAGAGGGGGGATTTGTTGCTTGGGCTCTGTCAAAGAGCTGTGGGCAGTGGCAGAGAACAGCATCTGGACCTTGCAGGCTCAGGGCAACCTAAAATAGACCAGGGGGTGTTTGGTAGACAGGGGGGATGAGGAAAAGCAATAAGGGCAGGGGGCTTTCCTGTCCCAGCCCAAGCACTGCGGGGTGTTAATGGGGATCATGCAAAGCAGGGAACTTCATCTGCTTTTAGTGGGGTTTCTGGAGACAGATTCTGCAGATTCTGCAGAGACAAAGCCTGAGCGATCATCCCCTGAGAGCTGCGGCTTGGAAAACTGCCCTCACCTGAGCTGTAGATGTAGTTGTGTCATCTGGAGTGAAACCAAGCCTCCTGCTGCAGGCAGAGAACCCTCAGCTGTGATAACTGATGGTGCTGCAGGGGAAGGGTGGCCTGGGATGAGCACCCGAGGGGTTTATGCTGCTGTGCCCAAAAGGCTGTTGTTCATAGAAACACTGGAGTAGGCTGAGGTTGGATAATGGAAAGAAATTGTTCCCTATGAGGGTGGGGAGGCCCTGGCACAGGGTGCCCAGAGCAGCTGTGGCTGCCCCTGGATCCCTGGGAGTGCCCAAGGCCAGGCTGGACGGGGCTTGGAGCAGCCTGGGACAGTGGGAGGTGTGCCAGAGGTGGAACAAGAGGAGCTTTAAGGTCCCTTCCAGCACAAGCCTTTATATGATTCTTTACTGGATTTCTAGAACAGGTTACTCATAAATGGTTAAGCTGAAGTGGGCTGAAGTTGTGTTTTTCTTTTTCTCGGTGATTTGCAGGCCACAGTCAGGGCAAGAGGAGAAAAGCCTTGTCTGTAGCACAGCAATAACAACTGGGAAGCAAGTGTCTGGTGATGTTCATCGTGTTACTGTGCTCCGTAAAATACATATGCCTTGAAGTCTGCCAGGCGTTTTGTTCTACAAAGCATATGGTTTAACAGATAAAATGATTTCTGACCTGGAGACCTGAACTGACAACTTTGGAGACAAACAAAAACCAGGATGGCTCCATCTGTCAGGGCTGGTTCATGTCCGTGCTGCTTACTGACATTTATGTGTGTGCATCGGGAAGCTGCTTCAGTGCCCCTTCCCCTCCCTTCCCCAGGAGCTGCTCAGTGCCACCCTCGTGTTCCTGGCTTGGTGCACGAGTTCTCCCCCAGGCCCTGGCCACGACCTCTTCTTGGAAGGGCTTTGCCATCCCTGGACCTTTGTTTCTTTAGCAGTTCCCTGCTCTGGCAGTAAGTTGGTTGCTGGGTTCAGTCTGAAGCTTTGAGCAGGGTTTTTCCTTGTCCATCCCAGGCTCAGGAGCTTGTCACAAGTCAGGTTAGCTCCATCCCCATCCTGATGCCAGAGAGTAATTCAGGGATGTCATTCTGATGGCAAATTCTTCTGGATGACAAAGTTTGGGTGCCGGCCCTTGTGCTGTGCTTCCATTTCAGTTTGTCACGCGGGTGTTTCTAAATCCACAATCCCCTCTCAGCTTCCTGGCAGTGGTTTTGATAGGACCCTGTGGCCACGTACTTCTAGAGTGAATATCCGAAAACTTTCCTGTAATGCCCCCTGCAAGTGTCACAGGGGCAGAGGTGCTTGCTGGGTTAAGGACTGATGTCACTCTTGAGTGCAGGGGCTCAGTGGTGGTTTGGAAAGTCACCTCCGGCAGACAGCAGTCACCATCAGCCTTGGCATGGTCCCTGCAGCCAGACCAGGGCTGTGGAAGGGAGTGGTGGTGTCCGAAAAGGGTGTCCTGTCACTCCAAGCCCTTGAAAACAGTCTCTCCCCGTCTGTCTTTTTGGCCCCTTCAGGCTCTGCAAGGCCACAGTGAGGTCACCCCAAAGCTTCTCTTCTCCAGGTTAAACAATCCCAACTTTCCCAGCCTCTCCTCCCAGCAGAGCTGCTCCATCCCTCTGAGCATCCTGGAGCCTCCTCTGGCCTGGCTCCAGCAGCTCCAGGTCCTTCCTGTGCTGGGACCCTCGAGCTGGAGGCAGCTCTGCAGGTGGGGTCTCAGCTGAGCGGGGCAGAGGGGCAGAATCCCCCCCTCCCTGCTGCCCACGCTGGGGGCTCAGCCCAGCACAGGGGGGGTTCTGGGCTGGGTCATGTCCCAAGAGCTTCTCCCAGAGCTGCTCTCCATCCCTCCATCCCCAGCCTGGGTGGATTTGTACCTGGGGTAGTGAGGGGTGGGTGCCACCAGCTCTGTGAGGCTTTGGGTGATGAACTTTTCCTCTGTTGCCTTCTAGAATAAACTGTCTCCTTTCCTCATTATCCTCTCCACATCCCCTTTGCCGTGTGCCCATCCAGGGGCAGAACAGCTGAGGTGGATTATTTCTGCTCTCACCAGCAAATCCATCCCCGTGTAGTTATTTAAAGCTGAAACTAAAAAGCCAGCAGTGTCTGAGAACAGAAGCTCTGCTAAGAAGTTTTAAGCAAACATTATTAGATATGACCTCTTATTTATGAGTGACTTTGCAAAGGGAGGTCTGTTACCCTCTCACTGCCTCAGCAAAAGACCTATTTTCCCAGCCGTAATATCCCCGCCAGCAATCAGTCTGATTGGAGTTTAGGATGATGCAGTAAATATACCAAAGCTGAATTTAACCAGCAGAGAAGCAAATAATAATAACTCGAGGCCTTTGGCCATAAAAATGCAGACGTTTACCTTGAATGTTGACTCAAACCATTTCAATTTTGTGCCAAATGAGGCTTGAAATGTATCACCCCGTGTTCAGTGTCCAGCCAATAAAAATTGCCTTAAATATTGCACCTTCCTGCTGGCAGTGCTGCAGAAGTGAAACAACTCTCTCTTGGTCGTGGTCCCCTGGAAGCAAGGCAATAATGATGGGGTTTGTTTGTTTATTTAGGGATCTCAGAACAAACTGTGAATATTCACCAATGTTGTGGAGGCTTTTTGCCATCACCTGGGCTGCACTGCACGGTAAAGCTTCGTCTTTCTGCTCCGACATCCCCAAACCTGCAATTTTAGGTGGAAGGAGCAGGAGATGGTGAAGGAGGAGCACAGATAGGTAAAGGAAAGCAGCCAAAATCTTTATCTCTGCACTTTACTGAGCTTCCTGATTCATTAGCAGGCCTGATTACCCAGTTCCGTGGCTGTAATCCCTAATTAAACAGCGCTGCTGACAGCATGTTTGTGCCAAGCTGAACATAAGTGGCCTCTTCTTAATAAATGTGTAAGTCTGATCTCTGTACTGTTAACAGCAAAATGAGAGCCCGAAGTTCTTGGAGAGTGGTAATTGCCAGAGGGACTTGCTCTTATTTTACCCCCTTAAATGCACAGTCGATGACCATTAATGTTCAATATCCTTTAAATTGTAATTCCTCGAATCAAAAGCTTGTTTTTAAAGTGGAGGGGAGGCCTCTGTATGTGCCCATCAGGCAGCGAGGTGGGATTGAATCAGTCTGGAGGAGAGGCCCGGAGCTGGAGGTGCTGTCATTTGTTTTCAGCTCCCAGTTTCTCCGCAGCCTTTCCGTGGGGACCGAAGGATGCTCGAGCAGGTGCTGATTCCTGACTGCACTGAAATGTTCTGCTGTCTGGAGAGTGGGTTAAAGATGTTTGAATTTCTGTTCCATTTTTGGGTCTGTGTTTGGTAGCAAAACTATGTAGGGGGAGAAACAAGGGTATGTGGTAAGGGTGGGTAATTTTTGTACATTATTCTACTGCTTTGGCAGCAAACAGCTTTGAAATGGGTGAGACAGGATCTCACCAGCTCTGGGAGGGCTCAAACCTGGCTGCAGGAGCTCAGGTGATGGGGCCTCACCCCCGTGTCCATACAGGAGTTTTTCTAACCTCTCCTCCCACACCACCTGAAATGAGAACAGCTCCTTGAGAGAGAGCCCAAGGGAACGGAGATTTGCAGCTGCTGCAGGGATGTTTATGGATGACACAGGACTCAAGCAGTGCTGCCTTTTGGTTTCCAAAAGGTGGGATTAGCCTGAAAGCTTTTGGCCATAACTTTTGAGCCTGTGGTTTGGAGAGGCTGAAGGATGAGGGTGCACGTGTGGGTCAAAGCTGCATCCATATGGAGTGGTGCTTGGGAAGCACGCAGGGAGGGCAGCTATCCCTGCCTGGCCAGATCTGCTGCTTCCCTCGTGCTTTTCAGCTCTTGTCTCTTCGGTGTAACCTGCCTTTCCCTTGTGAAGTTGTGCTCACGCAGGGCAGGAGCAGAGCTCCTGAGCCCCTGCTCGGGGGCTGGGTGGAGAAAGGGTTTTGCAGAGCGAACAGAGGGCGTTGCTCCCCCTTTGCTGTGACCCTGCTCCTCTAAAGTCACAGGGCTCTTCTTTCTGCCCAGCCCGGGGCAGTGGTTCAGCTGCAGAGGCTGCAGCAGATGGAGAGGCTGCCCCGGCGCTGGAGGCACTGCTATAAATTCCCTGTGCCCTCGGAGGTCGGTGCCACACAGGGAACATCTCCTTCTGGCGCTCCGCGTCCGGCCTTTTGCTGTCTCCACGGAAAAACCTGGCTTTTGGGGCTCTGGGTTTGCAGCCTGGCTTGGAGAAGGGCCAGTACCTGCAGCACAAGGGGCCACCTGAGCCTGTTCCCCCCAAATCCAGACAGGTGCTGTGAGGTGAGATCCCCCCACCCGGTTGTCGGGCTCTGGGTTTCCTAAGGGGTGCCCTTCTTTTAAGGAGCCACGTGAGCAATCTCAAGCCTCCCCCCATCACCACCTTATCCTTTATATTTTATTTTCCCTGAGCAGATGTGAAGATCATGCTTTTGTCAGCTTTCCTCACGCTCGAAAAAAGGGAAGAAGAATTTGAAAAGAATTTTAAATTCAGGAAGGGTGCACAGAAGGGATGGGAACAAGTTTTCCTATCGCACATCAGAGCCGAATGTGTCCCACATTCCCCTCCTCGAGGCGGATCCTTTGCCTTGATTTCTTTACCTTTTTCTTTTCTTCTGTCATGACTCCTGGAATAATTAGTTACTAGCAACTGTGTGTGTGTAGTTTTAAAGGCAACTTTTATATCAGCAGCATGGGTTCCTTTGCCACAGCTCTGCAGTGCCTCGTTCCCTTGAAGATATGCAATCAGCACTTCTCCTGAACCCACTGATATACTTGGCCATCACTTAAATATCATTACAGGAAAGATTTCGACGAGATCACTGCATGTTAGACTTTAAAGTTTGACTTTAAAAGAATGTCTGGGCTTTGCTAAAAGGCATTAGTAATGGGATTCTCTATCTTTGAGCTTAATTTATTCTGAAGAGAAAAAGGCCATTATCTTAAATCTTTTTTTCCCCTTTTCCTCCTCGTACAAAAAAAGAAGAAAGGGAAAAGCAGCCTCTGAAGTCCAGCACTTATGGCAAACCCATTGTTTAATTACTTGCTCTTTTCATCCTTTGGAGGGAGGCGAGCTTGGGGGGAGGTGGCAGCCAGCAGTGTTTTGGCGTCACGGCTGCCGTAGCTCCACAAACAATGCCAGGCTTGGGGTATTTTTCATCCCCCAATCCTGGGATTTCTCAGTGCTGGTCAACAGCTGCAGGCTGGGAACCTCCTTCTGAAAGGGTTTGTGGCAGCCAGACCCTCCTTTGCAGAGCTCTCCTTAGCTGTGCCAAAGAATAGACCAGGAGTGAGTCCATGATGTGTTTTATGTGCGGACACTGCTGGGAGCGTCTCTTGGCTTCTGGAGGATTTGATTTCCATCAATACCATCAGAGCAGAGAGAGTCTGCAACAACCTCCTGTTATTAGTGCTCAGCCAGCCTTGAAATTTTTGGTGCATCCCAAGCCTGCATTGTGCTCATGCATCAAAATTGAGCAGAAGGCCTTGCCTTGGGTGTAATTCCACCTGGGGATAGGTCTGGCCTTGGGTTACAGCATGCAGAACTCTTGGATTGGGCCAGAAACAGACCAAAACACAAACAGCTTTCAGCAGTAGAAGTATTTTTTTTTTGCAAAACTGAGGAGCAAAACCCTGGGAAAGGTTCAATTCCAATTTTTCCAATTCAGAGCCAAATGCGGCTCCCTGGAGCGCGGGGCTAGGAGCCTCCATTCCCATCAGTGCTCTGAACTTGGAATGGTGTGGGGCTGGAGCAGGGAAGAGCAGAGGCTTTGCTCTGGGGCCGTGGGAGGTGTGTTGATTCCAGCTGTCCTGCCCTTGGGCTCTGACTTTCCCCTTTCCCTGGAACTGGTTTGTGCTCTCTGGGGCCCTCCTGGGTGCAGGCAGGACTCCATCCCTTGGAGCTGCAGCTGCTGGAGCCGGAGTTATCTGACGAGCTAAGGATCAATTATACATTAGCGACCTGCTAATGATGAGAATTAAATGAGCTTTTGCTGAAGTGTGCCGTGCTTCTGTTCACCTTCACGTGGAGGCTGCTCTGAAGAGCACCAACATCTGCACAAATAATCCATCTTCTGGCAAGCACGTCGATCCCGTGTTTACAGATGGGAGGGCTCTCCTGCTGCCTCTCCTGGGACAGGGAGCTCTGCTCGCAGGAGGGAGGGATGTGGTGGTTTTCCATGCCTGGGATCTGCACATCATCACTGGGTCGCCGTTCCGGGGGTGTGGAGGCAACAAGGTTGTTAAACTTCTTTGCACTCTTCCCTCCCTCCTGCTTTGAGGCAGTTTCCCATCATGGAAATGCTGGGAGAGCTGGGAGTGGAGGCTCTGGGGAGAGCTTAGAGCCCCTTCCAGAGTCCAGGACTCAGCCTCAGTCCAGGAGGTCAGGACTTTGCTGTGAAGCAGTGTGGAACATCTACCTGGACACCTGTGGGTGCTCCTGTGGGTACAGGTGTGTCTGGAGGGAGTTGCCAGCTTTTGGCAAAGGTGCAGAATGGTGTTTCTGCTGCACCACTGCCTGGCCAGCCCAGGAACCAGCCTGGATGGTTTGAGCACCTTTTGTGCTGGTATTTGTCTGTTGTTCCTTCAGAGAATCACAGAATTGTTGGAAAAGACCTCCCAGCCCATCGAGTCCAACCTGTGACTGATCCCCACCTTGTCCCCAGCCCAGAGCACTGAGTGCCATGTCCAGGCCTTCCTTGGGCACCTCCAGGGATGGGGACTCCAAACCTCCCCAGGCAGTCCCTTCCAGTGCCTGACCACTCCTTGAATGAAGAAATCCCTGCTGATCTCAAACCTGAACCTTCCCTGGTGCAGCTTGGGGCTGTTCCCTCTCCTCCTGTCCCTGTTCCCTGGGAGCGGAGCCCGACCCCCCCCTGGCTGCCCCCTCCTGTCAGGGAGCTGTGGAGAGCCAGAAGGTTCCCTCAGAGCCTCTTTTGCTCCAGGCTGGTCCCCCCCAGCTCCCTCACCAGCTCCTTCTCACAGGACTGACTCTCCAGACCCTTCCCCAACTTCACTGCCCCTTTTTCTCCAACTTTGGGGTTGGAGCCAAGCCGCTTTTGGCATTTTCCTTATCCCAGGCCTGGATGGTTTTAAACAAGGCCCTGACTTTGGCCATGACCCAAGGATGTGTTGAGTCATCCAAGGGTTCCAGTGCTTTGGGTGTTTTCTCATGGATTTGGTCTTAAGCAAGATTTAAACCGTGGTCTCCTGACTCCAGCCTTGGTCTCCAGACTCCAGCAAGTGTCACTGGGCATCCATAGCATAATCTTTAATTTGTGCAGCTTGCAGAGATCAATGCAGGGTCCCCAGGACAGCCCAGGCCGGTGGTTAAAACAGCATCAGTTCAAACTTTCCTTGTTTGAGTCCCTGTGATTCCGCTCCTCCCCACGGCACAGCTGTGTGATGACACTTCCCTATTGCAGTGCAGTTCTGCAGGTTAATTTATTTTTTCCAAGGCACTTTGCAAACATTAAGTGTTACATAAATCTCGGGTATTATTATCCACGAGATGCATTGATTTGCAGAGTGTGGTCGTATTGTCTGGATTTCTTTTTTCCTTTAAAAATTTCAATCCATTAGAAAGAAGGGGGAGAAGCGGGGGGAGCCCCATAGGTCTTATACGAGACCAAACAGTTCCATAAACACAGAGCTGAAAGTGGCTGATCAATGAGAAGGCAAACAGGGCCAATTGTGCATCAGCTGCTGCCTCCAGTTACGGTTTGCACTGGGGACTCTGGGCTTGCTGGGATCAATGCATGAGTGTGGGGACCAGCTCCCGCAGCAGTGGGACATTTGCCTGTTTTTCCCTAAATTCCATGCCCCCTGTGCGACTCTGCTGCGCCCGGCTGCCTTTGGTTTCCGAAAGGAGCAGCTCACGTGTCATTGGGAAGATCCGATCCTCCCAGCAGTGGTGTTTATGCTCCTGTGGCACTGTCACCTCTCTGGGGACAGGGAAACACACGCCGGCATTTTGGGGGTTCTGAAGGCGACCACGGGGAGTAAATCACAAGGGAGCAGTGGTGGAGAGCAGGGCTGCTCCTACAGCTCCTCCATGATGCTGTAATTTACTTTATCAGGAACAGCAGGACAGGAGAGATAACTGAATGCTTTCTGTTAGGGCGGGGGCTGACAAGCGTGGGGGGTTATTTTTTGGCTGAGTGACACCGTAATGGCAAGCATTGTGTTCTTCTCCATTTTTATTTGGAAAGCTGAGATGGAGTAAGCAAGGGACTATCCGTCTTTTAGGCATGGAAAGGTGTCCCCTCCCCAGCTCCAATCAATCATAACTCTCCAAGAGTCATTGATTTACAGACAGCACCAAACCACCTGCTCGCTGCATCCCCAGGTTATTTTTTTTTTTTGTGAGAAACCCTGAATTCTGCATTAGTGGGAGGCAGAAAGAGGCAGGACAGTTGTAACCAGTGAGTCGTAACCAGTGAGCACCTTGACCTGCTGCCCTGGCTTGCAGAGCCCAGCTTTGGTGTTCCCAAATCACTGCCCACATCTGGGCTGAGACCAAGCAAACTTCTCTCAGTAAAATCCTGAGTTTTTGAGTGAATGAGATGGGAATTGCTGATCCCGGGGGAACCTGCTCTTGCCAGTGGTCCCTAGTTTGGTGTTGATGGTTCAAGTGTTGAATCTTTCTTGGAGCAGAGTCATCTCCATCCTCTTGGCCTGTGGATTTTCACTGGAAAAGGGGATGTGTGGTGATTGCACCGGGCTCTCGTGTGTCTCTGCCCTGGATTCTCCTGCATGTGGGCAGCACTTGAATTCTGCTGTGATGCACCAGTTCCCCAGACACGAAGAAGTGCAGAAGCAATTGCTTTCCAGCAAGCCGAGAAGCCGTGCAGGGTTAGATTTTGTTTGCTGGATGGGACTCGTGTTTGCAGAAGTGCTTTTGAGATTCCGGGCAGATGGACCCGACAGAAGTGCGAAGCGCTGTTGTTTCTCCTCCACTGACAAGATGCGAACGCTGAAGCTGCACTTGTAAGAAACTTCCCCCAAATCTGAAGTGTGCCAAGGTTTCCGAGCTGATCCGCCTCTGCTCTTGAGGAGAGTGGCCCTTGTGAGGCAGTAGATTACAGCAGTGAGTTGTGCTGGGAGCGGGATCTCTCTCCTGCAGAACACACTCCCATTGTCCCAACCACAGTTTGGTATTTGCCATAAGCCACACGCTCTTATGAAAAACCATTTGCAAGATAAGTAAAGGAAAATGTAATCCCTGAGTGGAATGAAAGGTGCTTTGAAATGAATGGGGGATAATCCTTTTGTTGTCTGTTACAAATGCACTTTATTTCTGCATTATCTGAGCATGAGAATAGACTGTTCTCTCAACCAGCAAATCCACTGCAGCACCCTCTCCTCGGCGCTCAGACCCCAGAGCAGCGACGGAGCCGCCTCTGAACTCCCTCAGCTCGGCGGGTTGCAGAAAGGGCTCTTTTGAATTTCAAAATCCTGCTGGCGTGATTATTTTGGCGTTTGCAGTGTGCAGTGTCTTGGCTTAAGTCACACTAAAGACGCGGGTTGGGATGCAGGAAGTAGTCTGAGGGATTTAGCTGCCTACCTGCCCCTGCCTCCCTATCCAGATGGGGAGGGAAATCTGCCTAAATTGCTTTTAAAATCACAAAGCCTCTGCTCCAGGGACTTGTAGTCGGGGTCAAAGGATTTCTTCCATCTGCTTTCGGTGTGTTTTTCTTTGTTGGCAAATTTCTCTCAGCAAGTCCAAGCCCAGTGATTTATGCAAGGAGATGCTTCCAGATTCTGCTGGACTCGTGACCCCTGTGGCAACAGCCAGGCTGGATCCATCCGGCCACTCCAGCAGAAAGGAACGCTCAGAGCTTAAGACGGAACGCTGCAGAGCCTGGAATGGCAGCAGCTCTTTGCAGCTAATGTTAAAGTGCTTTAGTTACTGCAGGCATTGATTCCAGGGGCCTGGAAAATGCATCCCAGCATGGCTTCTCCTTGGATTTTTAGTGAGTGACCAAAGTTCAGGAGATAAGTCGTGAGTCATTTGTTCACTCTGATTTTATTGTCTGCCATACCCAGCCTTCAGCCAGCAGTTCAGCACTTCTTTACACTCTTCCCTCCCTCCTGGTTTGATGCACTTTCCCATCATGGAAATGCTGGGGGAGCCAGGCAGTTCAGCCTGGAGAAGAGAAGGCTCCAGGGAGACCCCAGAGCCCCTTGCAGGGCCTAAAGGGGCTCCAGGAGAGCTGGAGAGGGACTTGGGACAAAGGATGGAGGGACAAGACACAGGGAATGGCTTAACATTACCAGAGGGCAGGGATGGACGAGATATTGGGCAGGAATTGTTCCCTGGGAGGGTGGGGAGGCCCTGGCACAGGGTGCCCAGAGAAGCTGTGGCTGCCTCTGGATCCCTGGCAGTGTCCAAGGCCAGGCTGGACAGGGCTTGGAGCAGCCTGGGATAGTGGAAGGTGTCCCTGCCCATGGCAGGGGTGGAATGGGATGAGCTTTAAGGCCCCTTCCCACCCAACCATTCCAGGATTCTGTTTCCACTCTGTACTGAAGACAGGATGCAGATTTTCTCTTCGGTTTTGCTTCAGGAAAGTCCTTAGAGGTGAGGTCTGTCCTGGACTGAGTTGTTGCACATCTTGCAGGCTGGGCAGTTGCCTCTTCCTGGGTGAATTCCCAGCAGCAATGCTCTGTGCTCCAAACCATGAGATCCCATCAGGATCCCATCAGAGCCCAGCTGTGCAGGGACCATGGTGGCTTCCCCTAATCAACAGTTCCTGGGGCCCCCATTATTCCCACCACCTATAGCAGGCATGGTTTTGGTCTTGGAATAATCCAGTTGCTTTTATTAAAACAATTATAGCTCTCATAATTTTTCTTCGCAAGCAGAGCAATTAGAGGAGAATAGGAAATTAATTAAAAAGCTAATTATAAAGCCCATGAATGTTGTTTTCAAATTTTTAAATGAATTTACTTTTGCTAAATGCTGCCATTTCCAATTTTTTTTGGCTCTGGTGGTGGCTGTAGGTTGGGAAACTGAGGGAATCAAAGTGTGGGTTCCTGACGTGGCGTGGTGCTGCGCTGGCTCCTAAGGAGATTAGGACATAGATGATGGAAGAGACACAGGAACAGCACTAAGCTGGCTGTAAGCCTGTTGTCTTCCAGCTTTTCCCATTATGAGGCACAAAGGAAATTCAGGTTTTCTGCCTCCTGGAGCCTCATGCCATCGTAATCTCAAACTAATCCCTTCAAACAAGCATTTCCCTGCCCTTGGAGCAGGTTTGCCATGGGGTCTTGCTTTCTTGGGAGCCACGAAACGCTGCGATTAATCGGGGTGCTTAGGTGGCTTCTTCAAGACCACATTAGGCTCAGCAGCAATTTAAAGCAAGTGTCCACTGGTAAATGGTGAAAACCACCCAGGGAAAAGCCGCGCTGTTCCCATGCATAGCAAACGATTCATTAGCATCCAAGCGATTACGCGGAATACCAAAATGACCTTGCAGTCATTAGGAGCGAGGTATGTTGTGACTTAAGTTTAGAGGGACTTGCATTACAATGTAACATCTAATTAGTGTTACCTCTGCTAATTGCTACATATTGCTGAGGTATATAAAAATAAATGCCTGAGCGATACCGGGGCCAGCAATGCCGACGCTGCGCCCACGCTGGAACAGGGGGAGAAGTTTCCTGCCATAATGAGCAGCAGCAGCTTGGTTCCCTCCGCTGGCAGCTTGTTAATGTGGCTCTTGTTGTCTGCTGCATGTAAAGAGGGTTTTATGTGGGGATTGTGCCTGTTGGGTTCTCCAGTGCCCTTTGTGAGGCAGGTTCCCGCTGCTGGAGTCTGGGTGAAACTGCGGGAGAGCTGCGGGGAATTGCAGGGGAATTCCTCCAGCAGCAGTTGGTGGTGGTGGCTCTGCCAGAAAAGAGGTCCTTGCATGAGGCTGCGGTCGTGGATT